>CM041294.1:38956985-40443860 GCA_023052935.1 Piezodorus guildinii
CATTTTGCACCTTTTTTCTTTTTTCTCAAAAACACTTTTTGAACACTACTTGAATTTTCATTATTCCTATAAATTAAAGACGGTTAATCATTTCAATTTAAGGAACTTAATTAGAAAGAATTTCAATCCCGATGTTCAGCTTCCTTCCCTACTCCAATTATGGCAATCAGGACGGATTATCTTACTAGTAAGCAACCTTTTTAACCAGGGTGAAAAGGTGGAGACTCATCACGTTCGACCATAGCTAAATAAATTATAACACGCCTAGACCGTATTCGAATCTATGCCGTTTGCCTCGGGACGATAAGCGTATACACCTTCCACACTCTGGACCATCACTGCCTCCAGTCGCGGTCACATTACTTTCCCTGGTTGTACATCTGTCAGTGAAAGTAAAAAAAAAAAAAAAAGTGAGAGAGACAAAATCTCTGTTACAATAGTATCGGAAGATTCTAAAAGAAAGCCATAAGAGTCAAATCAAAAAGAGTGATCGATATTCTGTAATGATTAATGACAATCCACAGTCCTGTTTGATAAAGCATAGGGAAACCATCCACTTTCCAAAGCATTTATGCCTTCCATTTTAACTGTCTCAAGATTTATCTATGCTGATAGTTTTTAAGTCTAAAATGTTCATCACTTTTTATTTACTTTCACTTACCTATATATGAAATATATAGTAAGGGTAAGTACTGCGATCGTGAAAATTTTCTACTTTCAGTTTTAAACGCAAATACATGTGTTAGGGTCCCCTGAGTCCAAATAACCAAGTCCCGCAAAAAGTTCTATGTGTGTGTGTGTGGTAACTTCCGGGCGAAAACGAATATTCCTATGAAACTGCTATCAGCTGACCAGAAGATCTACATTATAACATGCATTTTTCACCTTTTTACGATTTTCTCAAAAACGGCTATAACGATTTTGATTAAACTCTATAAATAGATGTAAAATTTGATGAGCATTAATATGATGTAGATTTCATTGAAATAGTCTGACAATGCTTAAACTACGATATTTTAAATTTTCTTCCTCTATTTTAAATAATATTTAAAGATTATTTAGATATTTTAAATTTTGTAGACCAAAAAAATTGGAACATCATCTTATTTGAATTGATAAATAACGGGTAAATGTGAATGTTGAGCGAATTTGATTAACAACTAAGGGAGAAAAGTGCAAATATATTGTTTATGCAAATTTTTGTTTTTGAACTTAAGAACAGTAATATAAATGTATAATATACCGTTGGATAGCTAAAGATTTTAGAAAAAAATATTATCTAATACACGGAATTTTAAAGGTTAATGGAGAGTGAGGAAAAGCCGATAAAAATAACTGATTTTTTTAGATAAAAATATAATAGTTTATTTAATAAAGCGCATGTTTCTATTGAAATTCAAGATAATTAATTCTTTAACAATTTATTTGTATCATTAAATGTATTTAAAAATTCTTAAATTGCTTTTAATAACGGAGGTAATTCCGATTCTCTTTCAATTTCATTGATCGATTCGTTTGTTTAGTAATTTATAGAGCCGAATTCAAACTCTAATGGTCTTCACTATGTACTAATATATTCTTTAAAAGATATATATCTACACTTATCTAGGGTTATTAAATGATTGGCAACAATGTTGCAACGACAATCGAACACGTTAGAAAGCAACTGTTTTACACTCGGCTTTATATCCAGTAATTTTAGCAATGGTATTTATTTCTAGTAGATACGTGAAGAAATAATAATTGTATTTTAAAGACCAATAATTATTGATATGAATCATTATTTCTAACCTTTTCGCAACCCCCATAGCTTGATTATAATATGATATCATATATGCTTTTGCTAATAACAGAAATTCAGTAAAAAGTTCTAGCTGAAACAATACCAGACATTTTACTGATTTAAGGTTTCGTGAATCAGTACTGTTGAGTCCCTTCGATTTCAAACAGTAGGTAGAGAGTAACGTTTAGGATTTTTATTCACAACAGCCATTTTGTGAGAGAAAATATGATGATCATAGTGAAGTGGGCTCTTCTGCTCCAGCTTATGTTTTTCTTGAATTAATCCACAATTTTTGTTGTCTTGATTATTTTAACCTAGTAAGGATAACCTCTGTGTTGTCAGTGTAAGGTGAAACTGGTTTGTTTGTGTATTTATTTAACGTCACTTTATGCTACTGTGACTAATCGGACAGTGGGAGTCCTAAATTTTGCCTATACAGGTATAATTAGAATAGGGATCTTTAACGAGTACTTGACATTGCACAGGCTCGGGACGGCATAACTAAGGATTTTTTACTCCCATTAAAAATTCCTAGGCCACATGCAGGTTTAAACCCATGACCTTGGGTATAGAAGCCTGTTATGCTAGCTACTATGTTATAGGTGATCCCAGGTGAAACTGGTACACACTGAGTATTCGATGGTTCTCAGGCATCAGACATTTTAAATCTCATCGAAAATCAACTGCTCAAATCTAAAAACTTTTTTTCAAACATACCTCATATTTTAGCTTAAATGTTAATTGTTTTTGTTTTTTCGTTCGTACATTTTAGTTTGGCACCCAGGACTGCTGTACAAGCTTCGTCGATTCCTCCCTTCTACTTACCTCCTCATTATCCAGTCTTACCTCTCTGACAGATCCTTTAAAATAAATAAAAATAGTTCCTATTCGCCCATTTTTACTCAGTCTGCTGGTGTTCCTCAAGGCAGTATCCCTGGACCAATTCTTTACACAGTTTATACAGCTGATATCCCAACCCATTCTAACACCTTCCTTTCTACCTATGCGGATGACACTTGTGAGTTATCAGTCAATAACGATCCAACTGTTGCTTCTCAAACTCTCCAATCCCACATCAGAGACCTTGAGGTATGGTGTCAGAGTTGGCGAATTAAAATAAATTCCAACAAATCCCACCAAATAACCTTTACCCTTCGTCATAAACCTATGACATCCTGCCCTACAGTATCCTTTAATAATATTCCTCTTTTTCCAGTTGAACAGATCCGCGATCTAGGACTTCTACTTGACAAACGCCTAACATGGAATCTCCCACACTAGACTGAAACGACAAGAAACTGCTCGCCGCTTTCGGTTACTTCAACACTTACTAGACAGACGCTCTAACCTTCCACTAAAACATCAAATTCTTTCTGTCTTCAATCCTTACAATCCAAAATCCTCAACACTCCTTACTTCGTCACGAATAAGCTCATCCATAAAGACCTTAATATTTCTTATGTAGCTGATTTGGCCTGAACCAGGTATCAATCCTTTCATGACTAACTCCACTCCCACTCTAACCCACTAGTTTCAAATCTAGCTTCCTCTTCCATTACAATCCTCCGAGGCGTCTGAAAAGAAGATGGCCTTGAGACCTTCTAGTTTAGATTACCTATTGAAGTGCTGCCAATGGGCAGTCTCTCTTCATGTCTTTTTCATATGTTTTATCTAACAGCTAATTTACTAAATGTAATCAATACAGTTGTAAATAAATAAATAATAGACAAAAAAAAAAGTTTTAGTCACATCTTACCACAAACTTGCTTTATTACCATGACCTTCGCGGTTCGAGGGTGTTGCATGTTTTGATATGATCTCATTTCTTGCCTCTATTATACTACCAGTGTGATGATCAAGATAAACAGGTTGTCTTGTTCCGTTTCTTTCAGAAAAAGAACAAAAAAAAACTGCTCAACTTGAAAGGATGAACATTGTAAATATCAGTTGAAAATAGGGAGGCAAATATGGCAATTGTCATTAGTGGGAATAGATTAAGGATGAGGACTTGTATTCCTAGGCCAAGTATAATTATTTGTTTCTGGTGTTTAAAAAAAAAAAAAATTAATGACAAATCAATGAACTAATTATTTTACTTTTATGATCGTATTTATTATATATAAACTAAACTTATATTATAAAATTGTAGATTTTTGTGGAGTGGGAAGGGAAATAAATAAGAAGAGGCTGTAAAATTATACTTTCTCAAAAAACAACACTGGACTGAGAAAGGAGGGTGTAATTATAATTAATCAAGACGTTTACTGTTGTTTTTGTTTTCTCTTACAATAAATGGCTTTATTTATTTATTTATAAGGAGCTAAAAATGGTCTTACTACATCGTGAATATGAAGTCTTTCTTTTTTTTTTTCTATTTTATATACTTTGACCTTCATGGGTCAGGAGCTTGAATGTTTCCTTTGACATTATCTTGTCATCATATGTGCTGAGTGTAATTCTAGCTAGCTAGAGACCAAGGAAACTCCCAATTTATGATCTTATCAAGCACCTTGGAGAGGCATAATTGTTTTTCTTAATTCATAGGAAGACATGTGCATGTAATCTGATTCGTACTCTGCTTTACTTCCGTGGGAATATAGCCATGACAATAAACAATCATAAAAGTGTTTTAAAACTTCACATTTCAATGTAAATTAATGTTTTTTGCCTCAGACAAACATCCTATTGAGTTAGAGTGAATTTACTTGATAAAAAGGGGTTCAACTATTGGGTTGATGCAAAATTAATGCAGGTTTTTAGTAGGTATTGTAAATACGCCATATCTTTACTTTAACCATATATATTTAATCAAAATAATTTCCATCTGAATCAATGCACTTTTGCCAACGTTCAACAAGCTTTCTTATTCCACCAGAAAAAAAATCCGAATCCCTGGACTCAATGAAATCACGAAAAGAATTTTCAATGTCGTCCTGGTTTTGAAAATTTTTCTCCCTCAAAAAGTTGTCCAGATGCCTGAAAAAGTGGAAGTCTGTAGGAGAGAGGTCAGGTGAATAAGGCGGATGTTGGAGAACTTCGTAGCCCAACTCGTGCAGTCGTCGAAGCGTTGGTTGTGCAACGTGTGGTCTGGCGTTATCGTGGAGCAGGATCGGCCCCTTCCGATTCATCAATGCTGGGCAAAGACGTTGCAATTTTTGAGTTCCGAGTTCCGCCGCCATTTCTCGTGTGGTTTTGGTTGGGTCTTCTTCCACTTTTGACCTCAGCTGGTCGTTGTCCAGAGCAAGATGACGGCCCCGACCTTCCTTGTCTTCGAGGTCGATATCTCCTCTGCGAAACTTCTGGAACCAACGCTGCACCGTGCACTCATTAATAGCCCCCTGACCCCACACTTCATTAATATTACGAGCCGTTTGCGCAGCTCTGCGCCCTAATTTAAATTCGTAAAAATAAATTTGACGAAAATCGCACTTTGACATTTTCGATTCAAGACCGTTGAACACACTGAACAAAACGATTTTACTAAACAAATTCATGGTGAAAGAGAGGGTATTAGATAAGGTTTGTTTTGGTATAATAATGATCAATGTTAGGATTAGCTTTGTTTACACAATTGGAATTAAGATATTGCAATAGAGGAAACCTGCATTAATTTTG
This sequence comes from Piezodorus guildinii, assembly GCA_023052935.1. Lineage (NCBI taxonomy): Eukaryota > Metazoa > Arthropoda > Insecta > Hemiptera > Pentatomidae > Piezodorus > Piezodorus guildinii. The sequence continues at coordinate 38,962,384 of CM041294.1, forward strand.
CATCAACCCAATATAATACTGAATTAGAGTCAACAGTCTCCAAAGTTGTATTGGCTAATAAAATAAATTTATCAATATATCTTTTTGTCCCAGTAAAAAACCATAACTTAAGTCTTTTCTATAATAATTTTACTCTTTTTAATATAGAAAATAATTAAATAAAATATTAGGGGTTACCTGTAGCATGGTGGTTAGCATAACAGCCTTCTATGTCAAAGGTCCCAGGTTTAAACCCGCACGTGGCCCCTATGATTTTTTAATGAGAGTAAAAACTGCTTAGTTATGCCGTCCTTTGGAAGGGACGTTAAAAGGTGGTCCCGAGCCTGTGCGAAGTCAGTTACTCGTTAAAGATCCCTATTCTAACTAAACCTGGATAGGCAAAATTTAGGACTCCCACTGTAGCATCGTCCGATTAGCCATAGCAATAAACAAATAAAATATTAGGTAACATTCCAAAACTAATAAACACTTTTTAATAAATAGCCTTACTATAGACTGAACTACTATATTTTTTTTCTTGAAAACAATATAAAGGTATTAAAGAAATGGTTATGATAATTATTTAAGTGAAAGATCATTGTACAATGAATTATTAAAAACCTTTCTGATAGCCTGTTTAGACTCATGTAGGTTTAATAAATTATAATTATATTACATTTTTTTAAAAGAAAAATCATATTTTGTAAAAGCTAAAATGAATTAAATGATGACAATTTATTAAGAAAAATAAATAAATTAAACTGACCTATCTTGTTTTTTCTTTATTTCAGTTGTTGGGTTTGCCATAGAAGCAAAATTGGATTTGCCTGATCCTACATCATTGATTGGTCCCAATGGCCAACATATTACGCTCGATAGCAGCCTAAGTCCTAAAATTGTTAAAGCTTTCTACGAAATTAACTTTGTTCCAACATCGAAACCTGACAGAAATAAGCAATTTATTTCTGTTTCTAACACAAAAGGATGCCCATATTCAACAGATTTCTGTAAATTTTACTTTGTACCAACCAAAGTAAGTACAGTACAAAAGGTAGATGATATGATCGAACAGGCTAAAAAGGATTCTGAAATTCCAGTCATTGAAGGCTTAGCGGTGCCAGATGAAGAGAAACTTTTGAGAGAACTGAATGCAACAATAATGGCAAAAGTGAACAAAGTTGTGTCTTTGAAGAAAAGTGAAAGTAGTGATGTCCCTGTGTACAGAGGCACAGTCAATGTGGAACAAGTTCTAAAAAGTCCTGAAATATCTTCATTACCAGACTACAAACCTCACTGGCCAGAAATAAAAAAGAATCCTTGTTTTCAAGGTCCTTGTTATTGGAGAAATCCTCATCAAACTTCAATTAATATTCGTTCACAGTAGTTTAGTTTCAAGTAGAGATTTTATATTAAATTATCATAATTTTACAAATGAGAAATCAAAACAATAAATGTAAATATCTATAGATTAAGGAACTTATGTTTGCTGAATTATAATTGTAATAAACTAATTTGATTTATTTTCTTCTTTTTTTTTTTAATTTGAGATATCAAAAATGGAATAAAATCAATAATATTTAAAAAAATGGTGCAATAAATGATATTTCAATCAATACAATGCAGTAACTATGTTTTAAATTATTTGCTATTAAACTAAGAATCGTTTTATTTTTACCGTTTTCTCGTCTCTAAGACAAAGAGTAGTGTAGTGATTAATGAAATACTAACCTTTAATATTAGTGCCATCGATTGATAACTCGGTAGGAAAATTATTTAAAAAAAAAAAAACTTACAACAGTAGCTTTGTGGTAATACTGCATAATTTTATAAGTTTTCATTGTTTTAATTAAGTGGGCCTATAAAGTTGAAAAAGATATTGTCACAGAATCTATCCTGACAAAACCCCACTGTTTAATGAATTAAAAACAATAGGAAAATTTAAGACACATTCTTACAAAACTATTTGATCAGGTGATTATGAGCAGTGTTCTCTCAAAATATGCTCAGTACAGTTTATCCAACCCAAACCTGCAGTTCTCATGCATTGACAAGATACTGTGCATGCTTAAGCTGACAAAATAACTATGTGGAAAAAGAACCTATAATATACCATATAATGGTTTGAACTGAATTTACATTTCTTAACATGGAGATAGTATAAAACTTAATTTTATAACAATTGGCTGTATGTATTTTTTTTGTTCAAGAGATTGTAATGATTAATGGAAATGCATTATTTAAAGTTACTTTAAATACACAGTAATTATTTTTGAATATTTAAGATATTTTTAATTTTATTAAGAAATTGTTAAAGCAAAATCCTTATTGAGTGAGAGATTGAAAAAAAAAATCTAAAACATAATAATTCTATAAATGCAGCCAAAACAGGATTTGAACACTGATTGTTTTTTTGTATCAGAATATACAAATCCCACTTTTCTATTCATAGTAAGTACTGAACCCCTCATTTGCATGTTTTATCTATCTACAGGTGGACACTTTTCCTAACAGAAGTTAGAATATATTTTAAAGAGAATTCTTCTAGCTAAAATTTTAATTTTAAAATATAATGGTTGTTTGTAACATTCCTAACATTATTTTTTACAACCATTTATAAAAACATCTATTGATGCAGGTAATATAAAAAATAAACAATACAAAATCTGAGTATTTTCAGCACATTTAAGAGGCGTAACAAGAAAAACAAATATATGTTTAAGAATATTTTATTTTATTTCTAATAAATGTGGCTTAACTTACTCTTATGTACAAACAAATTTTAGATAATTAATTAAGTACACATTTCCAATTTTCATTAAATGCAACATGGTACCAATCCATAAATCAGATATGTTTACCTTATTCTAAAGAACTCAGCTACTTAACAATAAATTTATCACAGATTCAAAATTGAGATATCTTCCATTTTCAACTATTATACAATGTGAAAGATTTTGAATAAGATATAAACTAAAAAATGTATTTCAATCTTTGAACTATAATTAAAAGACTACTTTAAATTGTTGCATTATCTCCATACTTATTATGATATAGATAGTTTGAAATGTTAAGCAATCACAAGAGCTGAAACTCGTACATGATAAAGTCCCAAAACAATTTTGGGCCAAATAGATAAATAGGTTTTGCAATTATATACATTTTTTCGGATACATGATAGAATAAAAGTAAATTATAGAGGGAATAGTCTGGAAACTTTTTTTAAGGATCGTGGGAAGTATAAGTTGTTACTTTTCCATTATCATTTACTGAAACGGTTGCAGACTTCTGGCTAGTTTTCTTACCATCAACATCTGTAGAAGAGGAACTTGAGAAAGAAGATATTCCCACAGAGCCACCCCCTGGAGCTGGGAAAGGTCCAGATGATTCTTGAACAGGACCAAATCTATCGCCGAGACCGGATCCTCCACTTGATGGGAAAACTTTGGTTGAACCATAACCTCCTCCAGGTCCTATAGATCCAGATGCGACAGCACCAACTGATCCATCCCCACCCCCTGTTCCTGCTCCAACACCTGGGTTGGGGTATCCAGCACCAGGGCCAAATCTATCTCCTACGCCACTGGTTGGACAACCTCTGATTAAAATATGAAAAACAAATATTTAGCTCATGTTCTCGATTTCAGCGAATTCCGCCACCGAAAACATGGACTAAGAAACATGCTCATGCATTTTGACATCAAATGAGAAATCAAGTAAAGAAACGTAAAGCAAAACATAGAAATAAGAGTTGAACACAATGAGAAATCACAGGTATATTAATGAAAGTATAAAACATTTTTTTTTTTTTAAATTTGGTTATTCACAGAGCCAGAAGAGATTTGAAATTGATCAAGAAATAAATATAAAGAAACAAAATGTTTAGTGAATATCATTTTTAAAATATCAGAAAGGAAGATAAGTTCCAGTAGAGAAAATATTAATATTAACTAACTCAGCATCAGAGTCAGTAACTATACATTAGCTTATTTTTTTACCTTTTATAAGGATAAAATAAAAGCAGAAATTTATTAAAAGGAAGATGATATGTTTTAAAAACAAAATATGAATTTTTAGTTTTATACATAGAAAAAGATTTATAAATCCAGAAATCAGTTAAGAATAAAAAGAACTTTAAATTTAATGCATGGAGTACTGTTTGTTTGGAGTAGTGTTATAAGTTAATTTGTCAAAATACAAATAAGTTTAAATTTAGACATTTCAGAAGCCAAGAATGTAAATCAGCTGAAATAGTTTCCAAATTAAGATTATGCAAACAATATCATACAGAAACATGCATATTTAATCCATCATTACTTGTTTTATTTACATTTTTTTTTTTTTTTTTTTTTTCAATTCTTCATTTTCATCTTCATTATGAATCAGTATCAATGATTGAAAAGTATGTCTGTGTTAATTCTCCGTGTTGTCACAAAAATTTTACCTTTTATTTTGAAAAAGTTATCACATTGATAGTTCCACAAATGAAAGGTTGCCAGATTTCTGTTTACGAGCATCAGTGAAATTAATTTGATATGCATTGGACATTTTTTTTATAACATATAACACAACTTTGTGGTAGTGTAGTGTATTTAGATGGCTGAGCCGTCTCTTCACAGAACTGTATAATGGTTAACAATGGTAAATATTATATCTCCCCTTTATTTTGAGTTGTTCATGTTAAATTTTTAAAAATCTTTCTTTTATATCATTTCTTTTTGATTGCTTCACCTCCATCACTTGACGTAATATTGTACACAAATAGGCAAATATGCATTATCCATATAATGAAATGCAAAATTGGCCAGCTTAATGCATACCAAAACATAATGATGGAGTAATTGTCGATCTTAGAGAATTTAGGCCAATGTAAAGGCCTAAATTGTAGCCTTAGATCAGGACAAATAAAACAAGATGGAAAAAAAAAAGATTAAAAGAAAAAAAAAGTTACCAGCACAGTAATACGATGTACAGCTAACAGTTAAAAATTATTGTTTGCATATTTTACTACTGTTATTTTATTGTTGTATGGTTAACTTATTATTTTTCTTTTTTTTTTGTATTGTTCATTATCTTGTTTTTGCTAGCCCTGATCAAGGCCTACAATTTAGGCCTTAACATTGGTACACAAATATAATAAGTTTTCCTTATTGTGTCATTTCTTGATAAATGCACTACAAACCAACTTCAAAATATATGATACCTTATCTCTTGAAATTTACAAAATGCTGCTTGTTCATAAACTTATCTATTAAATACATGTTCACTAAGCAGCTAGAATTATATCAGTCTTTAATATTTTGTAGCCTCTGAATGCACCAAATATTGCATTATAAAACTACACTACAATATTATTTAATACTTTGTAAGAACTGAACTGCTTCTGGGACATCCAATGGCTGTGCAAGGAGACAATTTGCTCAACCATAAGGATTTTCTAACTATTAAGGTTTCACCACTATATAGGATCTGGATGAGTCGCAAGAGTTCCTTCCATTTGATATAACTGAATAAATATTTATCTTGCTACAGTCAAAACCTAATTGGGAGCCTTGAAATCTGAAGTTCCATGACCTTCTCACTCAGGTACAGAACTCTTTTTCTTTATATTCCAAACATATTCATAACGTATGTAACAGAAGAAAAAGTAATTTTAAACATCACAATAATATTTCTTATTTCAAAGTTATAAGTTACTTGGATGATTGTATGTACTTTTTAAGTTTCACTGAATGTATTTGGCGGTCATCAGAATTAAACATGAGTTCAACTCTTTCCGACCTGTTCGACAAACTTAGCACAGTTAAAAGATAAAATACTTACGGGATAGCATTGGCAGACGTTGCTTGTGCTTGCATCTTGGTCCACTCTTGCATCTGATTTAGGTAGTCTTGAAGGAATTTTTGGAAGGCATTGAGATCTGGGAAACCTGGGGGGCTGGGAAAGCCATATGGGTTGCCTCCAAAGCCGCCTCCACCATACCCACCAGAGCCATACCCTCCTCCTCCATACCCGCCATAGCCACCATACCCAGGCCCGTAGCCACCTCCATATCCTCCTGGACCACCTCCACCATATCCTGGACCACCTCCACCATATCCTGGAGCACTGCCGCCATAGCCACCTGGAGCTCCACCGCTATATGATCCACCGCTTCCAGTTCCTGCGAAGGCATGGACTAAGCCAACTCCTTAGGTATACCCATTTCACCACCACCAAAATTACGAAGCACAAAATGAACAAAAATAAATACATTATTATGCATATAAAAATATAATTTAAAAAATATATCTTTGCAACTCTGTTAAAATTATAAGAAAATTGGAGTTATATCAAATAAATTAGCTTTATTTAGTGGCTTCTATTTTTCTATTAAATAGAAAACCACTAAAAATAAGGTCAACGTTGAAAAGAAGTTTTTGTAACGTTCTAAATATGCAAAATTACCTGAGTTAATAATTTTTAAAGAAAACGTTATTTTAACATGGAACAACATCTTATAACTCCGGAACCAGCTTTGTTTCAATAAGCAAACTTATATTCCTTTAGCTCAACGTTCAGATGTGTAATCTGTATTAGTTTAATCATTTTTTGACATTTGAGATATTTCCGCGTAAAATTTCCGCCAAAAACGAATTTTGGCCATTTTTGAAAGTTGCCATTTTGAAAAATAACTTAGTTCTCGATATTGAAGTTTTCACAAGAAGGACTATGGCTAAGGTATACAAGAAAAAAAAATCAAAGGTGAGTGTCTTTTCCTTTATATACTTTTATATTGCTAAAAGTCTTGTTTGATATTTATTTTCGAGAATTTTACAAACCACTTTCTTCACTACTTAGGTAATGTGTTGTGGGAAGAAAAAATATATAGCATATCCTTATAATATTGTTAGTTGTTTTTTTTTTTTTATTTGATACCTACGAAAATATTAGAATCGCAAAGATTTTCCTAACACATGTTTTTAGCCGTGATGCTGAGTTTAAACGCCTGCAACACTGAAAGTTTTAGCCATAAAAAAGATTTTATCTACGGATTTATATTCAGGAAAGAGTTGGTAATAAATAACTGGAAAACAATTAATGAAAATCAAAAATGTTGAACGGCAAAGACTGGACGATTTGGAATAGATTGATCAAAGGAGGGGGCTGGCAAAGCCGTGCCAATCTTGTCTGCCTGGCTCACAGCTACAACTTCAGATCCTGCTAAAGGCTTACAATATCTATAATTCCGCAATGTTTAGTCCAGAATAGTTAGAAACAAAGTTCTTATGCAAAATGCAGATTCGTCAGAGGCGCAAGAGTTTCAAATATCAGTAACAGGTAGAGAAACGTTGGTCCTCCTTTAACATAAAACTGTTTGTTACAGATAATGTTCAAAAGAGTGGATTAATACGAATCGTAGAAGTAAAAAGAAGTAATGTTAAAAAATATCATATACAAAAACAAACCATTATGTGATGTAGACAATAATGATATGTTTTTGCTTTTATGATAAGCGAATCAGAGTTTAAGGCCAAGGCTGACCTTATCGCCGCGATTCTCAATTACGAAATACTTCTTTTCATGAAGCATGTTATTAATAATAATGATTTTGTTTGTAAATATTTGAAATACACAATTTTGGAAAAAATAAGGGCAAGATATAAAGTCAGATCCCCTTTAAAGTTAATTAAAAGGTTACTTACTTTAGAGTTAATTTCCGGCAACAGCATTTAAATAACACTAAAATATAATTAAAAAAAAAAGGTAATATGTTAAACAGTTCCAACAGTAAGTTCTCGCATAAAAGATGCAGTCAAATTAAGGACCGGAAGAATTATTTCTCTCATTTTAATGTTTTTCTCGTGACAATTATCTTTTTTTAATTCATTTAGAATACTATTTATATTCCTACGCCATCAAGTATTGCAAATATAAAGATCTGCAACTATCCTTAAAGTATTGATTTTCAAAAAGTGACTTGGTAAGATGTCAAATGGAAGGAAAATGTAGTCTATTGTGATTACAATATTATGAATAACAGTTCTTTTAGGGAATAACAACCACTTTAATATTTCTTGTAATCTTGATTTCTTTATAAGCACCTGTCAGAATAAATCGATAATCAGCTAATGCGCTGGAGAAAAGTTCAGTTGCAGAGCATGATACATATACATATTTAATAACAAGTGTCGAAGTGAAATTTAGTTTCATATGAAAAACAATCAGTGATTTCTGCGATAAACTTTTAAATATCCCTGAAATACGAATTCCATTTATCGATGTAGGTTATCTTATGACCCAACCCAGTAATGTCTTTCGTTATTATTTCTACTTTTTTTTTTTTTTTAATTAAGGAATCACAAATCCGTTTTTAATTATTCTGCCAGTTAATTGTATGTATGTGTATATGTTTATAAAGTTTTCTACTGTTCTTAGGTTTCAGCCAATAAATAGACAAAGTTATTTATGCAACGTTTCGAGAATTTATTGTTCCCATAATCATGCCTTGTAGAAAAACAAAAAATCAGGACACTAATATTTTTATACAATAATTAACATATGATGTTATTGTTAAAGATACAGAAAATAATACATAGAACAATGAATAGACATACAGTAGTTAAATAGATATTTCAATTAGAATTTACATTAAAGATATTATTAGAAATGTACTTAAAATTTTAGATAAAATAGAGTCACAACTTTGAATGAACACGGATGTTAAGATGCAAAGGAATAGTTCAAATATCGAGGATTTTCCATATTTATGACGTCAGGAGTCTGGGGTTTTCTCCTTTTGTTTATTTCTTTTTATTTTATTTTGTATTTATTATTATTATTATTGAGACGTTTTGTTAGTATGTGTTTATTAATTTTGAGGAACATGCATTAAGGTTTTGGACATCCGATTTTTTTTTATTTATGGTGCGATTTTTATAGGATAATCATTACTTTAAAATTTCGTTTGAAGCTGTTTTTTTCCTAATGAATAGTTTTGGGTGAGTGAAATTTGAATGTATGTCCTCTTTTTCAGAAATGAGTGGTGAAGGCAGTTTGATATGATTTATTAAGGTTTTTTTCTTAATTGAAGTGCAGCTATATTTGTTTTGATCTATGTCTATTTAACTACTGTATGTCTATTCATTGTTCAATGTATTATTTTCTGTATCTTTAACAATAAAATTTTATATTAATTATATTATGAAAATATTAATGTTCTGTTTTTTGTCTTTCCACTCTTAAGGCATGATTATGAGAACAAAAAATTGTCGAAACGTTGCATAAATAAAATTATTTATTTATTGACTAAAACCTAAGAACAGTAGAAATTTATATTTATATTGTAGTAAGATTTTCGGTATCGTTTTTGAAGTTGTACTTCTGACTGATTGTTTCATATATTTAATTAAATGACAGCTGCAGAATTTTTAAGACGTCATGTTAGTGCAATCTGAATGAATATACTGCATTTCGTGTCTAAGTTGGATGGATATTCAATTATTTATACAAATTAATTTAAATAATTTTATTTATTTTCATTATTAAAGGTTTTATTTCTACATTCATTTGTTTTGTTTTTAAAACGGTCGGTTACTATTCTTAGTGTTTTATCTGTGCTTCATCTTGAGGTTCAAGGATATTTCACTGGCTAGCAAACGTGTGTTTTGGTCATGTCAAGGACGACAGGATCGCATCCTATAGACGGAACTGCTCTTGAAGAGTTTTCAAAACCTCATACATTCGTCTCTAGTATGACTGAAGTTTTATTATTCTGATGATTTTTATAATTTTTACTAAAATATTATATACATAATAATGTTTATGGTCAACCTATTATATTAATAATATATTATAAACCTTAAGTGTTTATTTAATATGTTTACAATTGTTATGAACTACATATACAGATAGTCACATAAACAATCGAACTAGCACAATGGGTTTTTACTAATTTATGCATTTCAAGAATGGCCATAGTTCACCTTCCACGTACTTAAGACTACGGTTTTTCCCATTGGGTTTAAGACGTCAAATTTCCAAGAACCTCTTCTGATAATTATTGTTTTCCTATATTTTATCTTCTTTGACAGAAAAAAAAAGAAGATTACCAATTTCATAAAAAGTATGAAATAAATAGATAAGTCAATTGGTGATGTTGACTATTATTTAAAATATAATATTTAATAATAACAGTTACTGTGTAAAAAAATCTGTTCATATAATCCATAAATATTGGGTTGTTTCACATGATATGTCCGTTTTTATAGTTTCTGAAATACATAAAGGATTTCGCAGGTCTCTGTTGTTTTCTTCCGAATGTTTACATATTTAAAGTAAACAGTTACTAATTATCTACCTTTGTATTATAAACATTAGCTTCCCAATCAATTACACACTTTTTAGTATACCTCCAAATATGAACATGGAAACACGCGATTTTCGAGTAATATTTTTGTACGAATTTAAACTCGGCCATTCAGCAGCTGAGGCCGCTAGAAATATTTGCAAGGCGTTTGGGGAAGGGGGTGTTAATGAACGGACCATTCGCCGTTGTTTTGCTAAGTTTTCAGCTTGGAAAACGCCCCGAGAAAGACCTCCGCCCGTAATAGATTACGATGTCCTCAAAAATACAGTATATTATATTTTTTTTTTTTTTTTTTTTTATTTCTTTATTGAGATATATTACAATTTGTTACAAAATGAACAATAATAATATTGATAAGAGACCACATTCATACTATATATACAGGAAATAATAATAATGGTCAAATTACATAAAATATAACATAAATAAATTCGTATATATACAATAAATTAATAATAATAAATAAAAAACAAAACAAATCGAAACAAAAACCTATTATTGAGATAAATAAAAAGTTGGCAAATAAATAAACATCTTACCCACAATCATAACTATATACAATATATACAATTGCTAAGGGACCCCAGCAAGCGCTTTTCCCTCCACTTGTGGAGGAAAAAGCGGAATCCAAGAGATCCCAGCGCCTCTATCTCAGCCGCATCACTGGTCTGAGCCAGTGGAGGCTGAGTCAGGGCGCTGTAGCCACAAACATACCGTACATGAGTGGAGGATCTGACCATTGTCAGAACTCCAATTTAAATGTTTACAATAGGTCTCGTGGCCACTGCCGTTTCAATCTTCGGGGAGGATTGTAGGGATGGGTGGTGCTGGATAGGGATTGCGCTAGAGGGTTAGGATGATGAGTAAGGTTCTGATGAAATTTGGAAAATTTGGATGGTACCAGGTCTAAAACAAACGGAATATTAAGGTCATGGTGTAGGGTACAGTTGGTAACGTAATAAGGAGCATTAACTATTGTTCGGAGGACTTTGGATTGGAAGGATTGGATGCGTTTGATGTTAGAAAGTTTAGCTGTCCCCCACAGTTCAAGTCCGTAGGTCCATATAGGTTTCAGTACTGTCTTGTATATTAGTAATTTGTTGTCAACAGTAAGATGAGATTTTCTGTTTAGTAGTCTGTATAACTGGCCGAATCTGCGGTTGAGTTCTTTTCTTTTGAGTCTTGTATGTGGGTTCCACGTCAGTCTTTTGTCTAGTAAAAAGCCGAGATACCGGACTGTGTCTGAGGAAGGAAGCGGCATGGAATTGAAATTAACCGTTGGACAGGATTTGCGTCGAAGGGTAAATGTGACGTGAGTGCATTTGCTTTCGTTCACCTTAATGCGCCAAGCATTGCACCAGTCTTCGACAAGGGAAAGATGCTTTTGGAGATTTAGCGATGCTACTTCAGGATCGGAATTGGATGACAAAATGGCGGTATCATCAGCAAATGTTGCCAGAATCAAAAATACAGTAGAAGGAAACCCCTACCAAACAGTTAAAGGACTCTCAGCACAACTAAATGCAAGTGCATCTACCGTTTCCAGACATTTAAAGTGGTATGGGAAAGTAAAAAAAGCTCGATACATGGGTACCTCATGATCTCACTGAGCGGCAGCTAGACCCCACGTTTCAAAACATACCGTGCAAAAATTGAAAGAACTGGGCTACGATGTTCTTCTGCACCCACTATATTCTCCCGACTTGTCTCCAACAGATTATCACCTGTTCAGGAATTTAGACAACTTCGTCAAAGGGAAACTTTTTGAAAATGATGATCAAGTGAAAAGGGCGTTTTCAGATTTTGTTTGATTTCAAAACTCAGAGTTTTTCAGTTCGGGGATAAAAAAGTTGGTGTCACGTCGGGAAAAATGTGTAGAAAAAGAAGGTAAATACTTCGAAAAAACGGACATTTCATGTGACACAACCCAATAAAAAAATAAGTAAGTTATAATTAAGACATACAGACATTTTTCCTACTAATGTCTAATAATTATACTTTTGGATTTTATTTTTAGTTCTAAGCAAAAATATCCCGTACAAAATTTATTTATATGAGATGCAAAATATTGGTTTTTGATATTTAGCGGAATTTAAACAATATGCATGAATAGATTTCTATATTCTAAACATTGGTGATGTTGGTTCTGAGGTTGGTTATGATTAAAGAGTTTCTCAACCGGTTAAAAAGGTTTTTAATTTTCGTTTAACATTCTTAATGAACCAGTAGAAACTAATCAACGGGTAAGCTTAAAATAAAAAACGCTGCGAACTATTACACAATCGTTTATTATTTCCAAATAACTATAATATGGTATAACAGTCAATATAGCCGTGTACAGGCAATTATGTCACATGAAAAGTGATAAATCAATTAAAGGAAAATGGTCTACCAACATTGCTAATTTCAAAACTCTATATTTCTTAACCGATTTCAATGTTTTTTTTTGTTTTGTTTTTGTAAGGGAATTTCATTCTCTATCGAATAGGACTAACAACAGTATTCATAGCATTCATAAATTCTTACGTCGGATAGACTGATGCTTTTTGTTCGATATTCGAGTTATATATTTCTTAAAATGTAAGAACTCAAATTTTGAGGGGTGAGGGTATTTTTTTTTTTTTTTTTTTGGTCGATTACAAAGTTTCATTATTGAAAATAATAAACCACGAAATAAAAAAAAAAAAAAACAGTTCGTGCTCAGATTAAATTTCATGAAGTATTTTCTTTATTATTAAAAATGATATTCATACTACACCGAACTATTATATTCTACAATTTTTTTTTTACCATGCCTAAAAATGGTAAGATTATTTTAATTGATATGTTCCACGATAAGTTTTTAGCAGAAAATTCATTTTCAGTCTTAAAAAAAGGGTTATTAACTATAAAAAAAATAAAATAAAAAATAAAATAAAAAATAAAATAAGCAACCGAAAAGACGTTTTTACCTCCACCGTAGGATGACGCTGATGAAGAAGCATAAGCTGATGAACTACTGCCTGCGCTGCTTTCGCCGGCTACCACCAGCCCGACACCTTAGGGAAAACAAAATATATTATTAATAATGTACGAAATATATAGAAAATCATCATAAATATGAATAAAATAAAAAATAATCATAGGAATTATAGGCCCCTCTTGACTGGTCTCACAAATAGCCCATATTTTTCAAAAATACTAAAATTATATTAAATTAATAATACATAATACGACTTATATTTAAGAAGGATAAAAACAAATTCTTCTGATGAAATTATGTGATCGTATTTAAAATTAACAAAAAAAAATATAAAATAAAATAAAAAGAAGTATACATGTGAAAACATTGTAGAAGTGAAAAAACAACAACATTAAATCAATTAATCCTTAAGTGTAAGCATACATATTCTCAATTTTTTTGGGCATTCCTAATTTAGCTACTGCCTCTTTGAGAAGCGAGAAGGTCCTGAAAGAGGAGATATTTTAATGAATAACATTAATGAGCAACATAGCATGGTGGATGTTTAATGGAAGGGAATTCCTGAGACACTTTAGGAAGTTTTAGTTCAATGAGAAGGGACATAGACGGGTCGAAGAGACGGGATCTTGTATCCTTTAAATTGGATTTGCAATGGATTATTAATGTGGAGAAGGTGCTGAAAGTTGTTGCTTTGGTAAAGATCTAGAAGAAAATAAAACTAAATTAAGTTGTAGTGACGCTCTCCTACAAACGCTCTGAAGAAGGCCTATAATTTAGGCCGAAACGTCGGCACCAGTAAATTAAGTTTATACTTAATCGTATTTTCTTTTGACTGAACCCTGAACTAACTTCTCCCATATATACCCACAGTCAACCATTCTCACTTTACTAGAATACCTAAGCTTGAGAAATAGGGGCTAAAAGAGATGTTATTCTCCCATTTCTGTTGTAAAAAGTTTTGACATTCGACTCCCGAATCATTATTATTTTATAACTAGTTAAGTATTATTATTGAATTGCATTAATTCCCCGCCGTTACCCCCTGGCACGAGAACTCCCCGTATAGTCTACAAAGGAGAGGTAGGGATGAACAAAAATTTCAAAAATAAAAATTACTATTTTTGAATGATTGCAAATTAAAGGCTTATGTCTTTAAAGTCATTTTATCTTCTACAGAACAATCTATATTACACCGTAGCTCTCATGTTAAACTGTGAATAAGGTACAGCTACTATGATTCCAATATTATAATGGCAAATACTTCACCAACTGTAAAAGCACCTTCAAAATGATCGAAGATGCTACTTATAGACAGATAAATAAAGTTTTTTTCGAGTTCCTGCATACTAGATCATATTCCTTAGTTTAGCACGAGTAGATCTAATTTTATTTTCAGTGGTACGACAGGCCGTGCAGGCCCTGGGCCTCACGGTGTAATTTCCTGGGAGATTACATTCGCGTTTCTCGATGCAATTCGTAGGGAAGGGTTATCACTCGCTACGCCTAATGTTGTGAGTGGCTACCATTTGGCTGACGGGTCTCACATACCGGGGATGAGGCTGTGAGTGAATCTAATTTAATTACATCCTTATAAAAGCCCCGCTGGGACTGGGATTCGTACTAACAACTTTAGTAAGGGAGACTAGCGCGCTAGCCACTGAGCCATGGGCTCCCCGGTAGATCTAAATACTGAAACAAAATTAAGCATTTTCACGTTATAAACCCAGGTTAGTGAAGAGGTTATAGAACGCCAAATCTCTAGAAGAAAAATAAAGTGGAAAAATTAGCCCATCGAAGCCAGAAAACTGAGTCAACTCTTGCAATTCCGTATATTACACTCAAGTAACCTGTATACAGGAGGAAAAATTTAGCATATAAAATAATTGATGATTTTCAAGATTGACATAATTTACTATAGTAGATTTACTATCTTATTTAGTTTATTATTATTGTAAATATAAAAAAAAATCAATATGTGACATCCCCATTTGGTATGAAATGTGGGTGCGAGGCCATCGATGCTTCCGATACTAATGTTCTTTTTACACTTCCGTTCACATTAGAATATCACTGAAGTCTGTTCCTGTTGAGATCGGATCCACTTCCGCCAAAACTGACCTCCGTAGCTTTATGTTTCAAGGATGGTTGCAATCAAGCTTCTGTTTGTTCATTCTTTTATTGAAATAAATTCCATCAAGAGTTAAAAAGCATATTTGCGACTTTGATTTTGAATGGATAGAATAATTGATGTTAGAATTAAACATATGGAAATGGCAAAGGTGGGAGACAAACAGGAGAATTCCTAAAACCTATCCTCTGACAGCGCAACTGTCTGCCGATAGAAGTGAATTTTTTTCTATTCTCGATTTGCGCTGGAATTTTTTAGGAAAGAAGAGTGCTTTCGCTTAAGTAGATTATGTTGAAAATGCAAACTTTTTAAATTTATTTTTGTTTAATTTAATGTGTTGTAAAACATTATCACCTTCTAGAAATATATCATTTTGAATCATACCATCGTAATCTGGATGTGACTGTAGACCGTATGAGTTGGTGTTACACGTAGCACTTTTTTTTTATAGACAAGCCATTTGTTTCAAGGAAATTCAGACATTTAGGAATAAGCGTTATTGTTGCTTCACAGAGATAACCTCAGTTTCTCTCTCAAGTAAACAAAAAACATATTCGCTTTACTACGATTTAAATATTGACAGTAAGATCATCATCAAATATTACAATCTTAATTATTTTTTTTTTTTTTACTATAGCATTTTGTTGTTCAAAACCATGGCCACATTTATAATAAAGAAGTTTTTTCATTTCATTTCATGATTTTGCTAGGTACGTTTAAATGTGTTTAATAATGTTTACAAATATCGATATTTTAGTGTCAATAGAACTAATATATTCATTATATTAACTTTATATACAGCAAGAGGTAAGTTGTAAGACATAGTTTATCTACCATATTTATTCAGTCATTTGCTACTGATTTTAATTCAATTAAATACTAAAATAAAGTATTATAAACATCGATATTTTTGTGCCGATATTAGACCAGAATCGATTACGTTTACGGAAATTGATATCGATATCCTATCTCTAATAGACAGATATACACAGAGCGCACGCGCCAGTCTAGAGCGTGTTGGTAACGTTACCATGGTTACGAAATCAAAGCTTTTACTTCTGCCAAAAATTGCATAACGCGCCTAAAGAAGTTTTCACTTTTCAATAAGAAAATACCAAAATTAAGAGGCGGAGTGGCTAGGGGGTAAGTAGGTAAAACGTAGGAATAAATAATTACGAGTTCGCATCTCGGTGCCCACCCGGGACCTTTAACTCTGTCATAAATCCTATTCGAATCTATCCTCTTCTAATATATCACCAAGGAAGGTTAAACTCTGGAGGGCAAAATTCCTGAGTTAGAGTACTTGAAAATTATTTCTCTACAAAAGTACGGATGAATCATAGTACAATTTAAGTACCAAAAACGGCGATTATTAGTAACTACATCACCTGATATAATGTATTCATAAATACCAGGATTAAGTACTTTTTGTATCGCGCAAATTCAAATCAGCATGCTCTTAGCCGATAAATTTAAGATTGTCGTCTTCAGAAATTGGACATCCAATCGTAAATAAGGGACTCCAAATCATATTTTAAAATTTGAAAGGAACACTAATCATAGCAGAAAACAAAGCTCATTAAAAAACATAGAGACAAGATAAGAGAGTATTTTAAGAAGTTGAGGAAAGTGATGGTGCATTATAATTTCAAGGTCCCCTGGATTTTCATCTGTAAAAAAATTGAGCAGCTGACCGCAAATAGGAGATGATAATCTCGCTGACGGCAAGAGGATAGATAAATAAGGAAAATGGATACTTTAAGGTTATTATAGATTTTACTGTCCAAAATAGGATAAATAGTTATTAAAATTTAGTTCATTAAAATTTGTGAGACTTCACGTGTAGATTAAACTAATCTGAATTTCTTTAATTAATTAAAATACTAGAAATTTCCTTCAATAATTAAGTTATTGTATTTAATTTAATAGTTTGATTTTATAAATGAAAAGTTTTATCCTCACATATTATCTTTTCTTATCCATGGGAATTAATTGACCCATAGTTCTGTCTTGTGAGTGAAGCTTACGTTTGTTGGAAAAACCCATCTCAAAAGCAGATCCTGCTTCTTTCAAACAACTTAGTATGTTTTTCTTTTTCTTTCAGCTCATGTTCATGGATATATAGAGTTATATAGAGAAGCGATCAGAGCCATGTTCCTGTGATATTATTATATAACATCATAAAGTGATATTATTATTTTTTCAGTTTACTTTTGAAAATAAATACTTGTGATTAAATATATGGATGGTAGGGATTTACTAAGTAATTTTACTTTCACTTACCTATATATGAAAAATATATAGTAAGTTAAAGTATTGCGATCCTGAAAATTTTTGAATCCTAGTTTTCAACGGAAACACACGTTTTAGGGTCCCGCAAAAAGGTCTGTGTGTCCGTGGCATGTCCAGCGCGAAAACGAAAAGTCCTATGAAACTGAAATTTCATATTTAAAACAACTTTGCCCAGAGATGTTACAGCAATTTTTTCATCAAAATCAGCGAAGAGCACCACTTGGGATCACTTGTAGCTGGGTGGCTAGCGTAACAGCCTCCCATGCCAAAGGTCACGGATTCAAATCCGCAGGTGGTCCTAGGATTTTTTAATGGGAGTAAAAAATCCTTAGTTACGCCGTCCTTCGGAGGGGACGTTAAAAGGTGGTCCCGAGCCTGTGCAATGTCAGGTACTCGTTAAAGATCCCTATCCTAATAAAACCTGGATAGGCAAAATTTAGGACTCCCACTGTAGCATCGTCCGATTAGCCATAGTAGCATAAAGTGACGTTAAATAAATAAAAAAAGCGAAGAGCACCATGCACCTTTTTAATATTTTCTCAAAAATGGCTCTAATAATATTGATTAAACTCGCTATATCGGTGCAAAATTGGATGGGTTTTAATATCATGTAGGTATTATTTTGATTGAAATGGTCTGACAGGGCTTAAATGCGATGCAAAATATCTTCTATTAAAGTACCTTTAATTTTGTAGTTTTTATGAAATTGGCCATATCATCTGATTAACATTGCTAAAAAACAGGTAAATATATAACTTGAACGAATTCGATATCTAACTAAAGAAGATATCTGCAAAAATATTTTTTTAATGCAATTTTTTGTTTTTGAACTTAGGAACAGTAATATACATGTATAACATACCGTTGGAATGCCAAAGATTTTAGAGAAAATATAATCTTATACATACTATTGTAAAAGTTAACGGAGAGTGATGAAAAGCCGAAAAACAAAATGATTGTCGAAGATATATAACACATGTTTCTATTAAAATCCAATGTAAATAATTCTTTATCAATTTATTTTCATTTCTAAATTTATTTAAAAATTCTCAAATTGATATAAATTACGAAGGTAAGTGAAAGTAGTGTGTTACTCGCATAATTTTTTTTTTAAGGCAAGTCATGTGTTTATGTAGTCTTGGATTTAAATAAAACATAAATTCCGGGTTTGATTAAAATATATCATCGTTTTCTGTATATTGGAGGAGCGAATTAATTTCATAATTAATTCTTGACCAAACCATAGCTTCATATCTTTTGTTTTCATTGCTCAAGATTTATATTGGCAGCGTTGTTATAGGTTTACTTGTAGCCCATTTTAAAGCTGAACTTGTTGAGAAGCTATTCTCGGTGTGAAAGTATATTTTTCTGATCTTGAGATTAGGCTAGATTGGTTCTCGATACAAGCCCAAACATCTTAAGTATTTTATGATTTGTAATTTTTACATCTCAAGCCTGCTTTTGCCTGATACTCCCACAGCAATATCACATAATACAGGTATTACTCCTAATACTTTCTATAGATGCATCTACAGATCTGATCAATTCAGTTCAGCTATGCTACAATAGTGCCTTATTACAGACAAGTAGCAACGGCTCAAGTAGCCTGTGGGTGAATCATTGTGGATTATCACGCTGTAGGAAGGCGTACCTTGACTGGGCTGTCAAGGTTCCGCATCCTTCATTTTTAATCAGGATCTTCATAATCTACCGATATTTGTAGAACATATAGTGGGTATCAAAGTATTCTTTATGACGTTTCGATAAACATAGACGTAGAATCGAAACGTCAAATAACCAAATTAAGAAGGAGTGATAGTTTAAGGACCTAAAACCCAAATAATTTCAAATAAAATTATACATAAACATATTATCAGGTCATAGTAATCTAATCATCAGTCTCACCCATTTGTGGGAAAATTGGACGTTCCGAAATAGTACGGTCGTTAAATATCTGGGTAAATTAGTTTTACCCTTCGTCGTAAACCTATGACATCCTTCCTTACAGTGTGCTTTAATAATATTCCGCTTGTTCCAGTTGAACAGATCCGATAACTAGGACTTCTATTTGACAAGCGTCTAACATGGAATCCCAACACAAGACTGAAACGGCAAGAAACTGCCCGTCGCTTTCGCTTACTACAACACTTACTGGATAGACTTATCCACTTATCTACAAAAGGCTCATCTATATCACCATCATAAGGCCTATCTGGACTTACTACTGGAGTTGAGCTTTGGGGCTCTACGAAACCATCAAATTCTTCCTGTATTCAATCCTTACAATCCAAAATCCTTCGAAAAATCTTCAACGCTCCTTACTTTGTCATAAATAAACTCATCCATAAAGACCTTAACATCCCATATGTTGCTGACTTGGGCCAGGTATCAATCCTTCCATGTCAAACTCCACTCCCACTCTAATCCTCTAGTTTCAATCCTTGCTTCCTATTCAATTCCTGACAATCCTCCGAGGCGTCTGAAAAGGAGATAGTCTCGAGACCTTCTAGTTTAGTTACCTAGTGGATTGATACCAATGGGCATTTTCTCTTCATATTTTTTTTCATTTATTTTATCATTACCAACATATTTACTTGTATTACAAAATACAGTTGTAAATTTAAATAAAAATATTTTTAAAAAAATATCTTGGTTTAATCATAGGTAACCTTGGAAGAGTGAAAAAAGACATCGAAAAAAAAAAATATAGAAATGTCAGCAGGATCATGGGTCTCTTAAATAGAGATTTCTGGAGCAAAAAGTTTTCGCTCTGTAAGAAACAAAAAATATACCATTGCTTCCACGAAGAGATTACGTTTTATGGAGCAAAGTTATTGACGGTGACATAGGCATGTGAAAAAAAAACCTTGGCTCTGAAAATGGAGAAGCGCCTGTGGCATACCTAGGCTACAGGCAATTCCAAATGTAGAAATAGTCGGGGCTGATCTGAACATCTTAAAATAAATTACAAAGAAAAGATGAGTGAGTTACAGCCACATCATAAGGATGGACGAGAAGTATTGGCCACATAGACTGCTTAATTATTGCCCGGAGTAGAGGCGAAGTCGTGGAAGACCCCACATAATATGGATAGAAGATGTGAGGGAGGATAAGCCAGCCAGAGGTTTGACGGAAGAGGACTGCAGGGATAGAGGACCACTGGCGTTTAGAAATACGAAGTTTCGGTATGTGACGCAAGTTGCAGAACCAAAAATAAAAGAAATGTCTATTTTATTTCAGACCAGCTTGATGTGAGGTCTATTGCTATCGCAATGTTCTTTTCAGGGTGCCGCATCAAAATTTTCTAGGGAAGGATACGTTTTTAATGGATACCATAAACCATAATGTTGAGAGCACAAAGTAAGCCTAGATGAACCTATTAGGTTCCTTTGAAACCACCAACTTCTGCTTGATAATACGCTGTACACAGCAAGTAATGTTTTAAAACCTTCTTTAAGAAAACCATAGCGACTATCGTAATACCTTTATAATTTCTAATCGCATTGTCATTTTTATAATTAAAAAAAAATAAACATGTTTACGAAATGAATCATAATCATTGGTGATTTAGCATACTCAAGAACTGAAATGTTTGAACAGGTGAAGGAGTGGTTTATATTCAGATCATTTTCCGTTGATTCATTGAATGGAAATAGTTCTTTTAACTGTGAATCACTAGGTAATTTATGTTAATGAGTTACATCGTCTGTATGTATGTTACGTACTCAAGCCACGTAACTACATTGTCATATTTATGTCTTATGTCCTGATGCATTCTTTTAAAAAACATGTTTAGTTACTCTTTTTAGGTGAGAATGCTAGTTTAATAAATATGTATGAAGAGAATTGGTAATAATTATGTGGGATCACCCGTAGCAGGGTAGCCTCCCATGCCAAGGGTCACGGGTTCAAACCCGAAGGTGGCCTTAGGATTTTTTAATGGATGTAAAAAATCCTTAGTCATGCCATCCTTCAGAGGTGACATTAAAGGTGGTCCCTAGCCTGTGCGATGTCAGGTACACGTTAAAGATCCCTATCCTAATAAAACCTGGATAAGAAAAAATTAGGACTCCCACTGTAGCATCGTCCCATTAGCCACAGTAGCAAAAAGTGACTTTAAATAAATAAACAAACAAGTAATAATTATTATATCTTAATGGTATTTGATGATTAAGAAATTAAAAATAATAAATGACGAGAGAAAATATCTTAATTAATTGGAATAATAAATGTCTGTTGAAAAGGGCACTGACATATATACTACGGGTTCCGAGTTCGAAACCAGTTGTGGCAGGATAATTATATACTACGTAGGGAGACCCCCCAAGGGGTTTATCCAGCCAATATTAAGTGGAACTTAAATATTTAACATAATAACATTCGGAAAAGATGGGTATTAAAGAGGAAGTGTACCTACAGGAATAAAGTCGGAAAAACAGTGAAAAATATTAAAGTTACTGCAGCTGAAAAGAAGGAGGGAGAAATGGAAAGAGGAAAGAAAGAGAGAGAGAAAATGAAAATAATATTTCCAGAAAATAAAACACATAGAAGTATTATACGCGTGGTCCATCGTTTTCCTGTATCGCGATAAATAAAAAAATAACTTATACACATGTTCAAATAAAAAAAAAAAATGTTTAGTGTTGAAAAAGAAATAATGTCCGGTTAAAGGCGGGAAATACGTGATATTATTCAGTTACTAAATTACTTAGCTCGCGGCTTCTGTCTAAAAACTTAAAGGTTAGAATTTATAAAACTATTCTTCCTATGTGTGGATATAATTAGTTGACCGTTGAGAATTACTGAAGGAATTAGTCCGAGTGGCGGTCATTAAATGAAAACAACTGAATAGTTTCAACTATTTTATTGTTTGCCAACGTTTCGACCCCCATTGTGGGTCATCATCAGGGCTAAAAAGATACATTTAAAATAAGATTACAAATACTATTTAAAAAAAAAATTAACAATTTCACTAGAGAATGTCAATATTATAACATAAAAGGAAATAGATGTGTAAAGAAATCAATTAATTAAATTACAATGATAAAGGTATACTAATGAGAGCTATACAGACCAGATAATGACTAAAGATAATGTACAAATATATAAGAAAAAATTACATGAAATAAAAACCATTAACAAAATGGAGTACAGTGGAGATACGTACCGTCTGGTAGGTGAGTGGAAACTAGGTTCAATTTGGTAATATGGAATTTAGGCAGGTAGATAGGAAAGTACGTACAAAAGGTTGGGTAAAATGGAAAATACGTACCATATTTCTAGACGGGATCTGACAACAATGAGTAAAATTGTAATATTAACATAAAAGGAAGTGTTCAGATTAAACCTACAATATTAATAACATCATAACGGTATTAGAAGATGTTTTAACAAGGTTGTTGAAGTAAAAACAATATAATACAATAGTAAGAATAATAATGTATAAACTATATATAGTAAAACTGACTACCTCCCAACCAACGTTTTAATAATTATTGTACATATATTAAGACATTAAAATTAACCAAGTGAAAATATTATGACAAAAAATAATAATAAGTAACAATCATTGACAGATCATATAGTTGATACAAAATAGTAAAATAATTACAAATAGGAATAAATTGAATTGTAAAACCATTAAGAATTTATTAAGTGCAGAAACAAATGAAATAGATACATATATATATATAAAAAAAAAAAAAAATGTATACATAAATAAGTAAAAAATAAACCAATAAATAAACAAAATGTATACAGTGGGATGGACATGGAAAGCTGTATTACTTAAGAGAGTTTAATATATGGCTGTAGGTGGAGGAGATGCATTGTTTATCAGTTTTATGATTGACAGGATTAGATTGGAGATGGATGTGGACGGATTCAGCGATGAGTCTTTTTTTATGGTTTGGAACAGAATCTAAAATGGAACAATCTTGAAAGTTAAATGAATGATTAAAAGTTATGGAGTGTTCGGAGAGTTTTGAGGCTAGAAGGTTTCGAGAGGATATGGAGGATTTATGTTGAGATATGCGGGTTTTTAAGTAGTTTTTTGTTTTCCACTCACCTGTGTTCCACTCACCTACCAGACGGTACGTATCTCCACTGTACTCCATTTTGTTAATGGTTTTTATTTCATGTAATTTTTTCTTATATATTTGTACATTATCTTTAGTCATTATCTGGTCTGTATAGCTCTCATTAGTATACCTTTATCATTGTAATTTAATTAATTGATTTCTTTACACATCTATTTCCTTTTATGTTATAATATTGACATTCTCTAGTGAAATTGATAATTTTTTTTTAAAATAGTATTTGTAATCTTATTTTAAATGTATCTTTTTAGCCCTGATGATGACCCACAATGGGGGTCGAAACGTTGGCAAACAATAAAATAGTTGAAACTATTCAGTTGTTTCATTTAATGACCGCCACCCGGACTAATTCCTTCAGGTATTCTTCCTATGGTTCTTTACAGATGTAAAACGTGGCCGCTTACTTTGAAGGATGAACAACGGCTTAAGGTTTTCGAAAATAAGGCACTGCGTAAAATATTTGGTCCAAAGAGAGATGAGACCACTGGGGAGTTTAGAAGGTTGCACGACGCGGAATTGCGGAGCTTGCATCCTGTGAATATAATTGAGTTGATAGCATGGACGAGTAAAGTTGTTAGGCTCTGTGATAAATAGCTTTGTGTTAAATAGCTCTGTTAAATAGCTCTGTGTTAAATAGCTCTGTGAGTAAAATAAGGCACTGCGTAAAATATTTGGTCCAAAGAGAGATGAGACCACTGGGGAGTTTAGAAGGTTGCACGACGCGGAATTGCGGAGCTTGCATCCTGTGAATATAATTGAGTTGATAGCATGGACGAGTAAAGTTGTTAGGCTCTGTGAGAAACGGATTCCAAGAAAGTTGTTATTCGCTGAACAGACTGGTGAGTGTCCGAAAGGTAGACCCAAGCGTCGATGGGAGGATTGCGTTAAGATTGATCTCGGGGACTTGGGCTTGAACGGTGAACATTGGACGAGTCTGTGTCGGCGGAATTTGTTGGTATCGACATCGAACCTTCGGGTTCGGAAAGCCTATTATTATTAGTGTTAAATAGTTCCAATATTTATAAATTAAAAAAAAAAAATAACTTAAGTTAAAATTAAGTATAAGTTCCACCGCCATTGTATTTGGCGGAATGAAGTATAAGTGAAGGTATTCGGTTCTCGGAAAAACTTATCTTTCTGCTTAGAAAGTGTTGATAATATGAACAGGAAACGATAGTTACGATTATAAATTAATCAAAGATAGTTAAAGAACGGTATTCTTAACATTAAGCGGTTCTTAAATAATAAATTTTTCATACCAGAAGTAATTATAATAAATTGTTATTACAAGAATCTAGGAAGTGTTTTACTAGATAAAATAATATTAATTGTTATCGTTGGGTTCATGGTAAGGTTAGCCTTCAAGGATGTCAACATCCATTTGTTAAAAACCCCGATACCCAAGCAAATAAAAATCAAACGTTCATGATACCTGGCACTTGGTGGTCATTCTAGAAAAAACATGAACATCTTTTTAAACTTTGTTATAAAAATTACATGGCTTCGAGCCTTCCGAAAAACGATTAAAACAAAAGAAACTAATCCAAGTTTAGCATGCGCCATTACAAAACAATAACACAAACAAAACTGCACGCCGCCAATCATGGATTGCAAGGTCCCTCAAGCTATTAAAGTATAATTTGCGCCTTACTCCAACCTGTACGTTACTAAGCACTTATTTCCTGCGCTCATACTAATGCACAACTTGTATTATAGAGTTGTCTAGCACTCAGTATCCGAGCCTCCTTGGGGTATATGTTAGTATATCCTGTGATATATGTTAATATTGTATGAGATATGATAAGATAATATACTGACCCGTGAGGAAGATGATCTTGCAGAAGAGCGCCATGGTGAATGACGCTTGACGGCAGCGGCAGCCTCCCACCGCGGCGCGGTTCGACTGTGGTGGGGGCCTGCCAAGGACGGGGGGATTCCCGGGGGTAGTCACCCCCGCGACTTCCGCCAGGCCAAGACCATCAATTTTTCCAATCATCAAGAATCCCATCAGCTTTTCGATGATATACTTCATTAAAGCCAAAAATAAATGAGAAATTTACTCAATTAGAACAGAAAGAAGAATAAACAACTGCAGAAACAACTCAATAGTAAATAGAATCACCAAACAATAGAAGCATTTTGATTATGGCTAACAGTTTGAGAAACATTACAAATTTCAATAATTTCTATTTTAGAACAGCCTCTTGAGGAAAAACGGAAAAACTGTTGTATTTTCCTGGCTCAAGGCTCAGGTATTAAGGGCAATGCATCGGTTAATAAGTTGGCAAAGAAAGAGGCGGATTGATAACAACCGTGCACCCTTACCACTTTATTTATTTATGTGAATAGGGAGATTTATGTGAGAGCTGAATGACAGGAAATTTATGAGTAAGAAGACTTAAAAAGTAATTTAAGTGGAGTTCATGGTGATCCGAAAGGTTGTGGATGGATTTGCGTGATATATCGACAAAATGAGAAACGTGTGTTAATATACCTTGTTCTGCCATAAATATTCTTACAAAAGAACTTGGTTGAAGTTATATCTGATACCCAAAGGTTTCAAGGTGCTAAAATCTTTAATCTACATTTTCTAACTTTGCGTAAGGCGACCACAGATTTTCGGTTTTCTTTATCACCCTACTCCTTGTTAACTGAGAGAAAGAAACATAAAAACTAATTGGGATTATTATCCTGGCATGGAAGGAAAATAATCTGCTGTTTAATGGAAGTCATTGGGTGTTCCAGGAGGATTCCGCTCCAGCTCGCTAGGCTAGGTCACCTCAGCAGTGGCTGCAACAGAACATTCCATCGTTCATCTCTGGCTCAGATTGGCCTTTAGGAAACCCTGATCCCAACCCACTAGATTACCGGCTTTGGTCCGAACTGGAGAGGATAGCATGCTAAACAGCACACTCTAGCTCGGAAAGCCTCAAACAATCTCTGGTCCGAGCATTTTAGTTTTTTTTTTCAAGAAACGCTGCGTGCTACTATTGATGACTGGTAATGGAGATTAAATGCCTTTGTCAAGGCTAAATGGGGATATTTTGAGTGATTTCTGTTGTTTTTTTACTCTGTATAAATATACATTTTATTTTGCAATAAAGATTTTTAAACGTTTCTCTGTTGAAACTTTTAAATATATCCTTGTAACAATATTTATAGCAGGACTAGGTAGACTTTTTTAGTTATCTTTCGGTTATAAGAAAATAGTGTCATTCCATACCAAGTGACCTAGCACTGGTTGCTCGACCATCTCAGAAACAATTGATATTTGCAGGATAATTCTAATGTTCTGTGGAATTAAAAACATTTTTTTATTTTTTGCAGTTAAGAAATGGCGGCAATTTTTTCTCTGAAAGTAAGCGCTCTTTCGCACATGCAAGAATCTGCATTTTTTTTAATCATTCAATAACGATTTGCCCTAGGCCTCTCAAATAAAACGTATTTAGTTTCGCATATTCTGACCTACAAACTAATACCAATATCACCAGAATGCACATCTTGGTGTATTTTAAATAGCCCCAATTTATTGGTCTAAAATTTGAAAAACTCAATTTTTGAACCACAGTTTTTCAAAAAAGGGATAACTTCTGTGAATCAATATATTTTATTTATAGTACATTATAGAGAACCGTTACTTTATTTAGAATATCAATTTTGAGACGCTTACCCTCACAGAAATATACAATTTTGAATAACAGATGTTTTGAATTTTTCTGTTTTTTGACATATGATATCTCGGATAAAAATCCAAGAATCTTGGCTAATGGCATTTATATAAGGCTAAGTTTCTCGCATGCGAAGAAAGCATGCTCTACTGTTTCATACAAACGAGAACAGGTGGTACATGATGATTCTTCATCCAGCTTGAATCTGTGGAGATATGACCTGAAGCAGCCATGTCCAGAGAGCAGTTGAGTATGGTAATAATTAACCTCTCCATGTGTGCGTCTCACCCACGATGTAATATCTGATATCAGGCGGTTTGTCCACCTTCCAGATGTTGATGAGTCTCAGCGTCTCTGCCATATGCGAAGAGTTTCCAGTCTCTCGTCTTTCGCTAACGTTAGCCAATGCTCCTCTGGCGCTTCACGTTTTCTGCGGTAGATTCTGCCACGCTCTTCGGCCAGTAGATCTATTGGAATTATGTCGGCAATGATGCATACGGCATCATATGATACAGTGCGAAATACTCTTGCGACGCGCAGAGCATTTCTACGATGGACGTTAATCGCCTTACGAGAATATGATCTCACTTGGAAGCTATGACACCAGATTAATGCAGCATACGAAAGCACTGAGTTGGTTACATTAGCAAGGAGCCTCCTCCGGCTTTGTGCAGGCCCACCGATATTTGGCATGATTCTAGACAGTCCGTTCGTTACTTTCGTTGCTTTCATGCTGGCTACCGGCAAGTGTTCATCAAACCGCAGCCTAGCATCAATCTGAACACCTAGGTATTTTATGGAGGTCTTTGAGAGGATGTTGATCTCTCCAACGGTCAAATTGATTTTTTCCCTCACTTTCCTGCTGGTAATAAGTACAGCCTCAGTCTTATGGTCAGCCAGTTGTAGACCTACGGACGAAAGCCACTGGCTAATATTAAATATTGCTTTGTTGGCCTTGTACGTTATCTCTTCTAAAAGCTTTCCTCGAGCAATGATAGGAAGATCGTCTGCAAATCCTACCGTGGTAGTTCCTCCGGCATAGGAAGTCTGAGTACGGCATCGTACATAACATTCCATAACAACGGTCCTTATACGGAACCTTGAGGAATGCTACCTGTTATTTTGTAGGTTTTTGGTCCTGCGTCTGTTACATACCTCAGGGTTCTGTCAGAAAAAAAAACTTCTGATAATCTTAAGGAGGTACTGTGGAAGTTTTTTCTTACTCAACTCTTCCATAATGAAATCCCCTCTTATTGAGTTAAACGCATTCTTGATATCTAATGTTATCACGGCGCAATACTTTTTTCCACTCCTTCTCCATCTTTTTCCAGCAGTGGCTTCTTTGGCTGACTTTATCACAAAGTCTATTGCATCGACTGTTGACCTACCTTTCCGAAAACCATATTGATTTTCAGACAATCCTCGACTTTCCTCAATATGCTTTGTAATTCTATTGCACACAATCCTCTCCAGAATTCTACCCGCAGTGTTTAGAAGACAGATTGGACGGTAGGGTGTAGGGACATCTGGAGACCCTTAACCCTTTGGCAGGAGTACCAATTAGCTGCTTTTTCCACTCAACTGGAAATATCCCTTCACGGAGATAGGAGTTATACACGTCCAGGAAGAGTTCTGGTCTGCTTCTGACTGCTGTTTTTAAGGCAAAGCTTGGAACATTATCTAGTCCTGGGGCTTTGTTATCCCCTACTTTGCGACAGGCTGCTTCAAGTTCTTCTTGTGCGATTTCCGGTACCTGGTCCTGTTCTAGGTGCGGTATTATATCGAAGACTACTTCTGGTCTTGTTGGGAACAGCTCTAAAAATATTTTCCCCAATAGGTCAGGAGAACTGGGTGGCGATAAGTTTAAGCTTTTTAGCCTTGCCATAACTATTTTGTATGGCCTTCCCCACGAATCCTCATCTACTTCTTCGCAGAGTTTCTTCCAACATTTACGCTTCGCATCTTTGATTGCCTTGACCAAGTGCTGTTTTGCGTCCCGTTGTTCATGTTTCCGAGCTACACATGTCGGGCGACCTCTCGCTCTTTGGGTTAGCCTCCTTGTACAGAGACAAGTTTTTCGGAGGGCGGCGATCTCTTCATCCCACCATACACTGGTATGTGATGGGTTGTTTTCCGTGTTTTGGTCATTGAAGCATCACAGGCGACAGTGATAAGCTTCATTAGTTGTTTGACTTTTTCCTCTGCCTGTCCGAGTAATGTGACTTCATCCTCTATCATTGTGAAAAAGGAATCTCGGTCAAATGATCGATGGTTCCACACTGATCGTTTCGTATGGTATGTTTTCTTGAATGTACCCGGGACTTCGACTTCGAAACTAATTGCTCGGTGATCAATGAGGGTATAGAGTTGACTTACGTGCCATTTGTTGTCAGAAACAAGGCATGGAATAACACAAGTCAGATGACCAATCGAAGCGCGATCATTTTTGGTGAAAGTAGGGGTGGACCTTGTGTTTAAGAGCACAACGTCAAGCGCAGCGAATACGTCGAGAACACAGTCACCTCTCTTATTCGTCTCTTTGCTTCTCCATACCGTAGCCCAAGCGTTAAAGTCTCCTGCTATGACAAGAAGTTGACTACCTCGCAGTTCCTGTACAATTCCATCAAGCAGTTTTTCGAATCCAACTTGAGAAGCGCTTGGAGATGCGTAGACACTTCAGATGTAGATACCACCCACCTTAACCCAAACGAAGTCACTTGTTAAATTTTCCAGAGTTTTCTGAATAAAATGACCCTTCCTTACCCAGACAGCTGCTCTTCCGGTTTTGTCCGTCTTCCAGAAACAGGAATTCCCCATGTTCTTGTACTGTTCACACAGTACAGCAATGTCAATACCCTTCTCATTTATAGTTTGCCAGCAAAGATCCTGGGCCGCTTCGCAGTGGTTTAGATTTAGTTGCAGTAATCTCATCTTGCGTGATGACCTACCTCTTTGATGGCCTGTTGATAAACGGGACAGCCAAAGCCACCTGTCGCGTGTCTACGGTTTTTATCCTCAGGGCATAGAAGACAGTGCCGTTCTGCAATACATTTTGCAAATATGACCACCTTCTTCTTTTCCCTTCTGGCTTTCACCGTCTGCCATTTATTGGCCGGTCGATCACTGGAAGGATTAATTTCAGTTGGAAGAGGAACATGGAAGAGGAACTTCCAGTCCATTCCGTACCCTTGTCATTTTTTTTTCCTCTTTTTGTTTTTCTTTTTGTTTATTGGATGAGGAGGTGGTGTCCTTCTTTCAGGTCCTTCATAGAAAACAGGTTGGCTAGGCGATGTCTGCGTTCCGCAACTGTTTTCAGTTACCGCTTCAACAGATATTTCTCCCTCCACTCTAGACACTTTTTCACAAAACATCCGGATCGTACACACATGAGCTTTAATTATATTGTGAACATTACGCTGTTTCATGACGAATTCGTGAAGTTTACTAACTTCATCTCCAAGCAGTGACCACACTTCTCTTCTTTTTTCTTCACTTGAGGCATTAGATAATACAGTAGCCAAGCGATCCACTACTGCAACATTGCGGTCGCTTGATGACGACGTCCCGGAACCCGCCTTCCTGGAAGTCTGTACTGGGGATCCATCCCTCTGCACCGTAAGATTAACAATTTTCTTCTGACTCTCCATGATTGATATCAATATATATTTATTGTTTGTGTGTGTGTGTGTGTATGTGTGTGTGCAGTGTACTGAACTCAGGGAACCGGGGGATTATTAATCCCCACTAGCTGTGCCCATCAAATAGCCCTTGCGGGCTTTGTGTGTGGTAACTCCCGGCTAAAACGAAAAGTCGTACGAAACTGAAATTTCATATTTAGACGCCCAATTATATACGCCCAAGATACAGAAAGTTTTTCATCCGAAATCAGCTGACCGAAAGATCTACTTTATACCATGCATTTTGGACCTTTTTATTATCTTCTCAAAAACGGCTCCAACGGTTTCGATTAAACTCTATATATCGATGTAAAATTTGTGGGCTTTCATATGACGTAGGTTTCATTCTGACAGGACTTAAATGCCGATATATTAAATTTTCTTCCCCTAAAGAACCTTAATTTTGTAGATTTAAAAAAAAATGGAACATCATCTTATTAGCATTGATAAATAATAGGTAAATATGCAAGTTGAGCAAATTTGATAAAGAAATAAAGGAGAAAAGTGCAACCATATTTTTTTATGCAATTTTTGTGTTTTCGAACACAAGAATCGTAATATTTCTATACTTCTGTATAGTATACCGTTGGATAGCTAAAGATTTTAGAAAAAATGCCATCTAATTTATGGAATTTTAAAGGTTAATGGAGAGTGATGAAAAACCGATAAAACTAACTGATTGTTGTTGATAAAAATATAATAGATTATTTAATAAAACACATATTTCTAATGAAATTTAAAATAATTAATTCTTTAACAATTTATTTGTATCTTTATATGTATTTAAAAATTCTTAAATTGAGGTAAGTGAAAGTCATGTGTTTTTTTATTTATTTTTTTTTATTTTTCGTTCTTAATCAATTGAATATCATTATTCAATTCTTATGTAAAATTATAAATCTATTTTGTTTAGGGGTGTCTTTTGTATGAGACTATACCTCAACTTTTTCAATTGTTACCAGTTATAATGATATTTATTTTATTTTAATCAACCCATGTATAGCTCATACAGCCGATCTGGAAATAAAGACGTATTAAAAAAAAAAATGAGGTGTTAGGATATATGAAGGTATTTTAGATTTTTTTTTCAAGCACGTATTTAATAATGTTTAAATTAAAATGCGTTTGAAACTCAATTTTTGATCAACTTGCCCTCTTCTCCCTCTCCCATCAATAACTCGGTAAATAAATTTTTGTAAGATATATTTTTGGCCGTTTCCAAAAGAAGTTGATTTATTTTATTTTCGTATTTTACAACGTTTCGGCCATTTTCAAGTAATTATAATGCATATTTCTCCACATATGATCTTTCACTGCTTCATCGGCAGTGTCGTCTACTAGTTAAATATATCATCGTTGACATAGCATCTTAAAACGGTAAGTATTGTCTGCAACGGAAACTTATTTGATAAGAAATCTTCTGAGGAGTTCCGGTTGTGTGGTTGTAATAACAGAATCAGTATAAATACACGAATTACCGTGAGCAAGTTATATCTAAAAATGTTAATTTCGTTCTCGCCGAACTTATGTCACGAATTCTATAAATGTGCGGTCTGGCTAA
Source organism: Piezodorus guildinii (assembly GCA_023052935.1). Classification (NCBI taxonomy): domain Eukaryota; kingdom Metazoa; phylum Arthropoda; class Insecta; order Hemiptera; family Pentatomidae; genus Piezodorus; species Piezodorus guildinii. The sequence continues at coordinate 38,995,094 of CM041294.1, forward strand.
GTCACGAATATTTTTACTTCATCAATTTATTTTAATTTTCTGTAGTTAATCAACTACATTTTATAATTATTTAAAAAAAAAAAAAGTTTAGCACAATGGGCAATTGTATATTTTAAATGAGCCCTTTTTAATACCCCGAAAAATGTGTTTGAAATTATTTAAAAAAAAAATAAATAAAGCAATAGACTTTAAAGATCATTGCGATGTATATTTTGCTTAACATTTTTACTTTCACTTACTATATATAGTAAGGGGAAGTATTGCGATTGTAAAAAATTTTCGAATTCCAGTTTTCAACGGAAATACACGATTTAGAGTCCCCTGAGTCCAAATAACCAAGTCCCGCAAAAAAGCCTGTGTGTGTTGTGTGTGTGTGTGTGTGAGAGAGAGAGAGGTGTGTGTGTGTGTGGTAACTCCTGGGCGGAAACGGTAAATCCTATGAAACTGAGATTTCATATTTAAGACAACTATACGCCCGAGACGTTACAAAACGTTTTTCATCAAAATGAGCCTACCAGAAGAGGCACTTAATACCATGCATTTTGCACCTTTTTTCGATTTTCTCGAAAATGGTTTAGACGATTTTGATTAAACTCGCTATATCGATGTAAAATTTAATTGGCTTTAATATCATGTAGGTTTTACTCTGATTAAAATGGTCTGACAGGGCTTAAATGCCGATATTTTAAATTTTCTTCCTCTAAAGTACCTTTAATTTTGTAGATTCAATAAAAATAACTATATTAGCTGATGAAAAACTGGTAAATATATAAATTAAATAAATTCGATACCCAACTAAAGGAGAAAACAGAAAAAATATTTTGTTAATGCAATTTTTCGTTTTTGAACATAAGAGCAGTAATATACATGTATGATATAGCGTTGGAAAATATTATCTCATACACAAGCTTTTAAAAGTTAACAGAGAGTGATGAAATGAACATAAAACTAACTGATTATTTTAGATAATAATATAATCGATTTTTTAATAAAACACATGTTTCTATATAAATTCAATTTAATTAATTCCTTAATAGTTTCACGTATTTATCTCTAACTGTTTTCGAAAATTCTTTCATTGATTTTAAAAATGGAGTTAAGTGAAAGTCGTGTGTTGCCCGCACCAGATTTTTGGATTTATAAATATGAGGGATTTTTTCTGTACAATTCATAATTATTTCAGTTAAATTCATAATTTTTTATAAACAATTTCATAATTTTTCAATCAAATTCATAATTTTTTCAATCAAATTTCCCTAACTTTTCTATCAAATTCATAATTTCTAGAACACAATTTATATAGTTAATTTTATAAGGTTTCGTTATAAAAAAAATAGAGCTTTTTATTTCATCTTGTTTATCCATTTAACGTTACTTTATGTTACTGCGGCTAATCCGATAGTGCTATTAGGGGAGTTCTAAATTTGCCTATCTGGGTTTAATAAGGATAAGGTTCTTTCATATGTTCCTGAAATTGCAGCCTTCGGGAGCCATTTTACGTCCCTCTCCCCCTCCTACGGAAGGACGGCATAACCAAAGATTTTTTACGCCCTTAAAATAATACTATAAAAACATAATCCTATCTGCCGGGTTTGAATTTGCGACTTCGGGCATATTAATTGGAAGTTTTGGAATGACTTTGGAATCTTTGGCCGAGGAACACGAAGATATGAACAAATTATGGGAAGAGATCAGGGATGATATTAAAGATGTCGGTAATTTGTGTCTTGAGAAAATCCAAAATAAAAAGAACAAACCCTGGTTCGACGGGCTTGTCAAAATATGTGTTATAAAAGAAAAACCGCTAAACTAAATTTATTAAATAATCTAAGCGATAATTACGTGGCTTACTTTCGTAAAGTAAAAAACGAAACTTCAAAATTCTTAAAAAATTAAAAAAAGAGAGCTTCTTAAAAGCAAAATAATAGAAATATAAAAACACAGAAGTAAGATGTGCAAAGAACGTAAGAGAGATGGACAAAGGTATAAACAAATCGCGTAAACGATTTGAACCTCTTTTGAATGGGGTTTGAAGAAGCAAAGAACAATATAATTTCGGACCCGACTGAGATATTAAACAACACTATGACGGCATTCTAAATACGGAAAATAATAATCAATCTCTTCCCAATAAATATCAGAACGCTGAACAGTGGATAGACACATCGAGTAAAGAGGAAGTCGAAATGGCGATAGAAAAATTAAAACGTTATAAAGCTGGAGAAAATGATGAAACGAGTGAATTAATCAAGGCCCATGGAGGAGCAGGCGTTTCCATAATACATATTTTAGTCAAAACGATCTGAGAAAATGACAAGAATGCCCGTATGGAAAAAGTATGGAAAGAATCAATTGACTATACCTCTTGACTAGTAGAGAACTTATATATAAATATATGTAAAGTTATACATATGTAAATGTAAAATTTGATGTATCATATAAGGATATATACGAGTATATATGCCTGAGATAATACATCAAATTTCAACTAAGTACTCACTGACATATGAATTTGGAAACACAACAAAAGCATGAACTATTAGGAGTGCTTTGACCCATGATGTTTTGTATCCTGATTCAGCTAATGAGCTAATTAAGATAAAAGGTATTTAAAAGTGGCAGACCCTGCCGTCTTTTCATTGAGAGAAATGTTGCTCCTGCTAGCCAGTATTTCTCTGCTTTTAGGTAAGTTTTGTATAAAACTAATGATATGAACTGTTATTAGAGATATGTGATTTTATAAATCGTTTGATATGTTATTATTTGTTTAGTGCCACTACCCTATAGGCTCTGTATTTCCTTTTGATTTTACTTATCCACTGTGATATTCTTTGCCTTCTTATTACTTATCTATTGTGATATTCTTGCATATTTACTATAATAATGTAATAATTCGAGATTCTTATTACTTTATACTTTATACATCTCAATGTATATTTTATTTCCTTAGAGCTAAGAATATATTTATATATAATATATTACGGGAGTTTTAATCCCTATACTCAAACATAAAATCACTCTAAAATTATGTGGCTATATCTCTCAAAACTTAGTTTTTGACTGAACCAAATGTTCTTTAAACGTTTCGTAAGCCAAACTGGTGGTGATAATATAGAATCTCCACCTTCCGCATTCTAGGTGGCATAGATTGGTAATCTAGTAAAATTGGTAAGTACTATCCAACCTGCTTGCCTGAATTTGAGTTTTTTAGGATCTTGAATCCCATGCACTTCCAATAAACTACGACTAGACCACTTATCCAGGGGAGTCCGTGGCTGAGTGGCTAGCGCGCTAGTCTCTAATGCTACAGGTTCTGAGTTCGAATTCCAGCCCCGGCGGGCTTTTATAAGGATGTAAAAAAAATGTGGATTCACTCACAACCTCTACCCCAGGTATGTGAGACCCGTCAGCCAAAGGGTGGCCACTCACAAAATTGGTCGTAGGGAGTGATGACCCTACCCTAAAAATTTCATCGTGAAACGTGAGTGTAAACTCGTTGGAATTTACACCGCAACGCTCTGGGCCTACAAGGCCTGTCGCGCCACTGGAAGAAGACCACTTATCCTCTCTGAAAATTTAAATGAACTAATGTTATGTGAGATTATAAAATATGTTTCGTAGTGTTGAATTAAATATAAGGTTGGGATTACTGTTGCAGCCGCCGGTAGCGACGGGCGAGCGAGGAGAGACGCGGCGGACACGCTGTGGCGCGAGTTGAAGGAGCTGCTGCCGGCGGAGTACGTGAAGGCGGCCGAAGACGGAGGCCTCTCCGGCAGCTCAGCCTTCCAGGGCAGGCTCCTCACCCTCACCTACCAGCAGGTCGGTCGGCTCTTCCTAGCGCCTCTCTTTGCCATCATCAACTTCCTCCTTATCTTACCCCAACTTTACCATTTCACAATACAGATTATTCATCTCGTAAACTGGATTATCTCCATATTTTGGAATCCTCAAGAGTAATAATGATGCAATATTTGTACTAAGCAATTTCTTGATTGTCTTAACATTATATGAAGATTCCTTTATCTAGAAATTACATTTATTAATTGAGACGTTGATTTCCCGAAGGTACTGAAAGGAAATTTTTTTCGAAGTTGATATTTTGTTGACATATTTGTATACTGATGGTTTAGTTTTATCTAAATCCTTCATCAGATTTTATCTAAAAAACATAGAAATCCTTTAAAAACGTATTTGAAAATTCCAAAATTCCATTTCCTTCCAAAAGATACTAAATCCTCTGTAAGCAGATATAACTTTTCCTTTCATTTCCTTCTAAAGGTACTATATTTCCTACTATAAGGCAGGAACACCTAACCCCGTAATATATCACCATTAATTTATTGTTTTCTTCATTTTGTGCAATTTTATTAGTTCATTTAGTACTTGTTGAATCACTGCTATTATTTTGAACAATAGTTTTAACCTAATAATCAGTTGTTAGGCTGTTTTAAACTTATTTGCCTCACTTCGGCTCTCGTATGTTGTCAATTAAATTAAGCTTTTTCATAGTATTTCTTCTTGCAGCCACATAAATTTGATATAAAGATCTTAAGAAACTCACATTTTAATAGAATAATGGTATTTTATCCAGAAAATGGTCGGAATTAAAATTCCCTGGCCTTGCTAAATATGAGAAGAAAAACCGTGCTGATCTAACCTAATAGAATTTTTTTTTTTTAAAAGGTAAATACCGAAATAAAAGTTATTTATTTATCAGTCTTTATAGTTAAATATTGTTTGCTCGTATTTAATAATATAAACACATTTGTTAAATTCACAGAAAGTTCAAAACATATTTCATAATTACATACTTTCTCATTATAGTGCCAAAAATAAATAAAGGTCCTTTGAATATTCGCTTTCTTTATGATAATAGACAATAAAATTAGTTAACCAAAATAGGAAAGATGAGTGAGAATAGGAAAATATAATAACTTAGTAATTAACATTATAAAGAGTTGGTTTCAGTGATCTTGAATTAGGAAAGGTTATGATGACTGTTATCTCGCGTTATATTATTCCTAATAGTACTATATCCCTTTTAATTCTTTCCAAAAATTACTATATCCACGTTTCATTCGAAAAAGTACTATATCCATATTATATTGTTAAAAGGTCGTGGGAAAAGTGCAATAATTTGGAAAAATAAGATGTTAATACAATATAAAATCAACTTTAGATTTTAATAAAAAAATAATCACGTAAATTGGTCCAATAATAAATAACATGACAGATTTTTGCGTTCCCTCTAAAATTGTCTAAAGTGGATATAGTGCCTTTTAGAAATCAACGTCTCAATTAACCTGAGCACAGTAAATATATGTTCAACAGGTCGTCCAAGAGACCGAGGCCCTGGCAGCAAGGCAGCAGATCCTCCAAGAGTACGTAAACTGCGCATGTCCTACTTGCCCGGAGCACGAAATACCTTCAAAGAACAGGCCCAAGCGAGGAATCGGCTTTGCACCCGCCAGAGCTGTTACCGAGTTTCAAACACCATGCGATTCCGAAGACCTCCTCAAGACCATTAAGTTACTCAGAGAGAACCTGGTCACAACGCAGCTGACCAACCAGCAACTAGCCCTACGAGTGGCCTGTAATTGCCCCCATGCTGACAAATGCCGAAGCATCCTGGATCCTCTGGTGTATTCCATCATCAGCGGGCAAAACGACACCGAGCTGTATAAGATATTTTGGCAACATTCGCTGAAAGGATTTCCACAGCTTGTTGAAAGATCTCTCGTGGACTCGCTGACCGGAGCTGCCTCTTCGATACTGGGCTACGTCTTCCAGAACCTGAGGCCGAATCCTGCTACCCAGAAGCCCAACACCCCGAAGCCGACAACCCCGAAGCCTCTAAACGCAAACCCAACGCCGGAACCCCAAGAACCGGAGAGCCCATCCAATTCGATGAAAGCGCCCCCAGCACCACCTAGCATCTTCGCTCCTGGTCAGGATCCTCTCGCATGGCAGTACGAGTTACCTGCTCATCATGGCTGTCCAGAGGTTCATGTCAACATTAACAACTCCAAACAAGTGCACGAGAAGAAAACGGCCGACGTAACCTCAAATTCTACACCTGATTTTGTCGAGGAGCCATTAGATGTTACTACTCACAAAAGCTAATCCTTCCACAATATATATTTAATATTCAATTATAATGATTAAAAAGAAAAAGTATATAAATCTAAGGTCCATCCAAAATGGTTTATGTCAGATATCTATGGTCGTTATGGTCTACGCAATCAGAAAAATATGCGTTGGGAGTAATACTATACTTAAAGTATTGTATATACAAGAAAATCATATTCCCTAATATCCAAGGTATATTTATAAAAGTGAGTAGGTTAGTGTTAACCATTATAAATATTACATTATAGGACGTTAATAATGTAGTTAAAATATTTTATTTTCTCCAAGTACTATGAATAATTACCTACCTATTTCAAATTTAAGATAACGGATTTTTTATTTGATGGTATTAGGCTTATATTGGATTATTTGTGAGTATTTTAAATATTATCAATATATCAAACATACAATGCACTAATAAGAATTATTTGATTAACTGATATTTTCTTCATTAGAAAAATTGATATCACTCTACTTAATTTTGATTTAATATTTCATCAATTATTTTATTAGGAATATTAAGATGTTGTGTTTTATTTAATAATATTTCTCCTAACCAAGTGTAAAGCACCTAGAAGATTCTAGTTGAAATCATTGACTCTAGAATGCGCCACTTGTACTACTTGAGAATTATAAAATACAACTAAATCCCTCGAAATTTACAATATACTGTCTTAAAGATAAACTACCTCGCTCAGAAATATTTTTAGATGTTAATTATTTATGAATTTACATATCAATAGTATTGTATAACACGGACTTTTTTGGAACCGATAAATAACAAGAAAACTGGTTCAAGCAGCTAAACATCAAGAAATAATTACAGATCATAGACCAAATAATCGTGTAATAATGTTTTAAAAAAAAAAATGTAAAAATCAAGACCTCGTATTTCTATTTGGTTTATTATTTTCTATAATGAACCTTTGTTATCGAACAAATAAAATTCTCACTCTCCCTGAAAATTCAATTCAAGATACGTAGAACCTGAATAGCGAATAAAAAAATTAATACCAAACTTGGTAGAGATATAGCGTTTTGAAATTAGCAGTGTTGATAAGCCATTTTTCATTGAATTATTTATTGCTTTTTATAATAGTTAATTGCCTATAAACAGCTATACAAACAATTATGCCCTAATGTAGTTGTTTGGAAATAATAAACCATCGTGTAATAATTTGTAGTTTTTTTTTTAAACAACGATGTCTTAAGTTTTCAAGATAAAGCAAAAAAAAGAATTAACAAAAAGAATGAAAATAATTCTAGCCATATATAATTTAATAATATATAATAATAATAATGGCTAGAATTATTTCATTTCTTTTGTTAAGCTTTTTTTGCTTTATCTTGAAAACTTAAGAATGTGTGTTTGTGTGTATATCTTCTTTTTTTTAACTAGATGTTTCATCGATACAATAGAAATCCGGTTCCATTGACGGAGGTTGTTAATTACACGATTTTCAGCCTGACGTCATTGAAATACTGCTCGAAATTGTCTGTCTCCTAGAAACGGAATAATCTGGATGGAATATGGTTTGCGGGGGAAATTCCAAATTATGTAAAACCGATATTTTTAACTTGCGGTCTGTCGTAATCAAGAAGTAAAATAATCCTTTCGTTTTATAATCAGCGGTCACTTCTCGATTTAGGGCACATTTTTAACAGTTTTTTGTTGAGTAATTGAGATTAAATCTACCGGTTCAGTTAAATTCGTAATATTCAAAATGGAAGTATAATTATGCACAAGAATATTTTTGTAGAGGGGACAAGTAGTATGGAAATTGTAAGAGGAAGGGAACCAATCAACCTGTGGGTTGATGATATAAGTTATTTTTCCTAACACTGTCTCGATACATATCAATTAGAATATTATTTATGTTAGTTGGAGCACAAACTTTAGCTTACTATACGAACATAGCACTTGGTATCAGTTCTAAAACGAAACACCCTCTCTCCTCTTATTAATCCAATCAATAGAGGAAGTTCACCCTAAAAAAGGTGCGTCATTTCATTCTATGTTTTTATATTGTTTAGGGCCATGATTTAGTTTTTAACCCAAGTTTTCATCATCCCCACTATTTTTCTTCTTCTGCTATCTTTAAAAAACTGTTAAAAGTTGGTGTTTTTTTTTTTTCAGTTTTTGTCATCTAGCTCATTACCAGCACATTTTTCAATATTTAGATGTTTTTATATAAAGGTATACCACAAAATTTCCAACAAATTCGGTATAGAAAGATATTTTGCAAGACTGAGCGTATTCTATCTACGAGAAGGACGAAAAGGAAGGAAATTTAGCGATTAGGAAAACTTCACTTTCTTTCCACTTCCCACCACAAAAACATTGAAAATACTTATCATTAGCGAACAAGTTTATCAAATGAAAGTTTACAGAATTTAATTACCTTTAATCCTTATCTTAATTTTTTACTTACAGTAGTAGGAGTGGGGTTAAATGTTAAGAAAAACTGAAAAAAATTCTTATTTTGTGTTGCTGCTTTGGAACGCCTTTTGGTGAACATTTTTTCGTTTTTTAATGATATTCCAAGCATTTTTTAATCACAGAAATGTATGCATATTATAAAAATGGCTATATATGATTTATCCACTCAAATTTAGCCATGGTCATGATGTGCAACATTGATACGAGGTTTTCAAATAACTCCCTCCTACCTCTCCCCCCTACATTTACCTGAAGCTGAAAAAATTATGAGCATAAACTCTGGTTTAGTTGGAAGCGAGCAAGTGATTGCTACGTGGCTCAAGTCGTAATGGACTGAACTCTCATGAATAGTGGGAACCGCCTTTCGCGAAGTTTCTTTCAAAAGATGGAAGAAATGAACCTGTGATAGTGGAGAAGATGATAGCTGTGGAGTCACTCACTTTAGGAATATCTCACTCCTAACTTAAGGAATACCTTTCTTAAAACTCGCACCGTTTCCTATTTCTTTAAGCGAAAAGAATGAAAAAGTCTGCTTCATCATAATGCATTCAGACCCCTATCCATTGATTTTGAGCTTCCATCCTGCCATATATGGTGGGCATCTGCTTCACAAAGTTATTTGGAATCGAAATTTGAATATTGGGCAACTTTGTGTAGATTGACATCACGTACATCCACCAGCATATTGTAGAGTGGGAATGGTCATATTTGATAGCGTATCCAGAAAATCTTCAGATGAGTACCAAACATGAAGAAAGAGCAATAAGGCGGAAACTGAACGCCTCAGTAGATGTATATTTGATTAAAACGCTTTTGAATTTAACTCCTCAAGAAACAGACTTAAGAAAAAAGTCTGTCCAATGAGCACAACAAAAACCGATTTAGTTGCACTCCTTAGACCAAAACTTTGTGCATGAAACATAATGAACAAGCAAGTTGAGGAGGATGATGACGTTAAAATTATTACTACTGCAAATCGATGGCTTTTACGTAAGACGCTGTAATGACGTGGGGTAAGACATCTATTAGTTTGTCATCCTCATTGGGACTAAAAATACGATGAAAAACATATAATTAAAAAAATATAAAGAGGCAATTCACCTTACCTCATCATTTAAGTATGACTTCGTCGATAATCTGCTGCTCATCGACGCAATCAGTGGGTTTGATACCTCATCAAACAATTATATGTTTAGAAAAAACAAAATTGTGTTCCCCTTTTCCGAGTAATCCATTATTGTTGAACCACTTAATGTATAAATTAAAATTAGAGGGCCATCCAAAGAGAAAACCTTTGATACTTCAACAAAAGCCATCCAAACCTTAAATGCAAAGCTGCCACAACACTCAAAGCGTACAGTCTTTTAGGCCATACCAACCAGTGAGGGCAAAGATGAGCATTAAGAAAAACCCGATCATTTTTGGCTGGGCTAAAGGAAGCAGAGGCTTAAAGTTTACTCTCACAACAATAGACGGCACCTCTGGGCCCAATGAAGACAGTTTGCACCAGAGCATGAGGATGAAGAAAATCTGGTCTGCACTATTCCATATTTTGCAATTTCATCCGTGAACAGTCCTGCGACAAATATATGTGTTGATTGTTACCGATAAGGAAGAGGAGAACATCTAGGACCCGTCGATACATTTCTGAAACAAATACCGTGCCGAAGGGTCTGCCATCCCAAAACAGCGTTTCCGGTTCTTGAAAAGGCTTCTTCCCCCCTTCCTTTATTTTTGAAGTTCTTATTTAAAGTAAAGTGTTAATCATATTAATGCATTGTTTTATATTCTATATTTTTAAAAAACACTCAATTCTTTTTTTTATATGTATGATGAATTTTTTTCTCTTTCTTACAATTTTACTATTTTGAGTACAAATGGTTTTAAGACAAGGATTTTAAAGCTAATTAAATTCTGTGCAACTTTCATTTGACAAATCCTTTTACGTAAAATCAAGTATTTTCCCATGTTTTTTTGTGTGGAAGTAGAAATAATGTGAAGAGTTTTCCAAATCGCCATTTTCTTCTATTTTCGACTTTTCGTAGTTCGAATACGCTTAGTCTTACAACAAATCTTTTTGTACGGAATCAGTTGGAAATTTTATGGTCTACATTTTTATAAATACATCTAAAAATCGAAATGTGCTGGTAATGAGCTAGAAGACAAAAATTGAAATAATCGCCAGCTGTTGGTAATTTTTCAAGATAGCGAACGAAGAAAAAGGGTGGGATGATGAAAACTTGGGTTAAGAACTATCTCATGGTCCTAAACAATATTAGTACCTTTTTTTTTAGGGTGAACCCTCCTTTTCAACTTCTATTGACATGGACGATATCTTTGCGACCCACACCAGAGAGCTCACTGCACAAGATATGCGGGTCAAGTCTTCCAGAATGAAGGGGTTCCCTCTGTGTTTATTTGCTCAATCTTAGATAAATATTTTATTTTTCCTACTGTAAAGTAATTTTATTTTGATTTTATGAAAGTAGGGATATTAGGTCTGTATATTCACAAATAGAATGACCTCCAGAAAAATAATTATTTAGCCGGAGTGTATAGACTTCATCCTCCTCCGTACGCCTTGACCTTCCTGCGTAGAAAGCACAGAAGCATCTTGATCAAGATCGTTGCCAACAACTGCAACAAGGATCTTCTTTCGAGGCCGTCTATTTTAAATGCTGAATTCATTTTAAAAATGATTTATACGAATTGAACTATTTTAGTTTATTAACTTAATTATATTTCGTAATTAAAAATAAAAATAATAAATAAAATACTTGGCCTTGTAGTCTTTTGCGTGGTCTACACCATTCCTTACGGTTAATACTTTCAATTGGCCACTTACGTAAATGGTGGTTTATTACATATCACTGATATTTATTTACATTTGTTTTTTATTTTTATTTGTTTTCTCTTGTATGTATTCAATTTTCAAAATATCTAGTAAAAATTTTAAATATATTTAATAACACAACAGTATTAAAGTTGCTTTTCAATGTAATACGAAAATCGATTAAGTCTTTAATAAATCAGAAAATAATTGCACATTAATAGATAGTACGTTTTGCACTAAAAGGATATATTATTAAAAATTTATACTTCATTTAAATATTTAATAATTCAATACCCTTTCATTAGAACATAGGTATTTCAAGAAATTATATCTCCCTGCAAAACCGATGCTTAAGTTTATATCCAATATGGTGTTCATTATTCTCTGAATTTTTAAAAAATACATGTATTGGTGGACGGTCATGGGTTCAGTATATATAGAGATTCGTACTATTGTAGTTCTAGGTCAACAACCGAGATAGTTATGTCGTGATCATGCTCAGCCGCTAGGATTATTTTTCCCATTTCTGGGTACCCACTTTATAGAGGCTTGGTGTGCCCAAGAAGGGTGATCAATAATCCTCCGCCTGACATTTGGGAATAAATTATATTTTGATATTAATTGAACAGTAAAATAGTGCTCTAACCACAAGACGACATCGCTCCCCTCTCTGAGTTTTAAAACATAAATAATCCTAAGACGGAATTGATTGTATGCTATATAATTAAAATAAAATAGTATTAATGATTAGTATTCCTGGAAGTTTATGATAACCAAAGAAAAAATAGGATTATGAAGAGAAATGGAATATTTTTTTTTTTCTTTTAGAATTAACTTTATTATAATTATAATAATTTATCAAAGGGAAAAAAAAGATTAAAATATCACCCCTTATTATCAGCATTATAGTATACTAATATAAATAGTAGTATCTTGAAGTAAGTAGTTAATTAATCTGCTGATATAATATTAATTTGTGTGCAAATATAGAGAGAGTATAATTTTTTATAGAAAAAACTGCACAATATTAAAAATTAATGTTTTTATTTGTATTTATGGAAGTTTTGACAGAACAATGATATATGCTATCTGCTTATACAATAAACAAATTTGCTAACAAATGATGTAAGGGCGAAACTGGATAAGATAGATTAAAAAACAAAACAAATAACAATCAGTATATCAGTTCTATTGGCCAGCGCCTCGATCGTCTTCTGGGCGGATTATATGAGTTTTTGGCAGTTGACAGGTTTTGGGTCAGCGGGTTTGAATTTAGGGTCAGTCTGTCGTGAAATTTATTGTAGCGATCAGTGGCAGTTGCAATGAAGAATGGAATGTCAAGGTCAGTATGCAGTGTCTCGTTAGATACATAAAAAGGGTAATTTACAATTTTCCCAAGTAATTTTGATTGAAATGATTTGAGAAAAAAAAATCTGGTGCGAGCAACACACGACTTTCACTTACCACTGTCGTTAAAATAGATTAAAGACTTTTCAAACACAGTTAGAGATAAAAATGAGTGAAACTAATAAAGAATTACTAAAATTGAATTTCTATAGAAACATGTGTTTTATTAAAATATCTACTATATTATTATCTAAAATAATCAGTTGGTTTTATCGGCTTTTCATCACTCTTTATTAACTTTTACGACCTTCTGTATAAGATAATATTTGTTTCTAAAATCTTTAGTTTTCCAACGGTATATTATAAATGTATATAATTCTTTGGTTGTTTATTAAATTCGCTCAACTTGTATATTTACTGTTATTTATCAATGCTAACAAGATAATATAGTTATTATTATAGAACCTACAAAATTAAAGGTACTTAAGAGAAAGAAATTAATTTAACCAGGTCAGACTATTTTAACTAGGATGAAATCTACATGATATTAAAGCCCATCAAATTTTACATCGATATAGTGAGTTTAATCAAAATCTTCGGAGCCGCTTCTTAGGAAATCATGAAAAAATGCGTTCCCGCCCGGAAATTGCCGTACACACACACACACACACACACACAGACCTTTTTGCGGTACTTGGTTATTTGGACTCAGGGGACCCTAAAACGTTTATTTTCGTTGAAAACTGGAACTCGAAAATTTTTACGATCGCAATACTTCCCCTTACTATATATAGTAATTGAAAGTAATAAATATAAACAATAAGTCAGAAGTTTGATAAAAGCATTATTTTCAAATCAAACTTTGGTGAATGAAATTAATGATAACTGAAATTTTCGAATCTCAGACCATACTATATCGAGAAGAAATAAACCATTCTATATTTAGTGCTTTAATACTGTAATACATTGTAAATGTTTTTTATATTTTGGCGGCAGTTGGAGCCAATCCTTAACGATTGATTCTCTGAATAGACATATGAATCCTAAAGTTGTTCTCCATAGCACAACAATGACGTCAAAGAGGTAGCAGGGAGCTGGACTTACCCCAGAAGGCAGGCTGGTTCCCACAGACTGGAGGGCCAGATCCGGCAGAACCTGAGGACTTCTTTTTTCTCGGGCGGGAATCCCCAACTAATTACAGAGCCGCTGGCCGATCACGATGGCTCCTCTTCTCTTATTGGCCACGAGACCTCAGCCGGGTTACCTACTGCTAATCCAACACCTCATTATTTTTTTTCTCTTGCTTTTCGCATCTAACAATAAATAATATTTCTAATTGGCTTTAAGGTAAATGTATTGTAAGTTATTAATAGGCTGGTGGACAATTAAAGCGAATTAATATTTAAAAGACCTCGTGAACAAACGCTTATTCTCTTTTTTTTATCAATGTAAAACGTGATTGGCCTTGAGCCTATAAATGTTATACAGGGCTTATTATAATCTGATATATATATAATATTTATCAGACGTTAATTGCTTACGTTGAGATGGTCGAATCAAGTAATATTTAAGGGAAAAAAATGTAAAATATCGGAATTTAAGCTCTGTCTGACCATTTTAATCAGAATAAAACCTACATGACATTAAAGCCCATTACATTTTACATCGACATAGCCAGTTTAATCAAAATCATCAGAAGCGTTTTCGAGAAAATCGGAAAAAGGCGCAAAATGTATAGTATAAAGTGGCTCTTCTGGTAAGCTCATTTTGATGAAAAAGGTTTTGTAACATCTCGGGCGTATATTTGTCTTAAATATGAAATTTCAGTGTCATAGGACTTACCGTTTCCGCCCGGGAGTTACCACACAAACAGACCTTTCTGCGGGACTTGGTTATTAGGACTCAGGGGACCCTAAACTGTGTATTTCCGTTGAAAACTGAAATTAAAAAATTTTCACGATCGCAATACTTTCACTTACTATACATATAGAAAGGGAAAGTAAAATTATTAAGTATAATGGTCCGCAATTGATTTATACCCTATCCATCACTTACCATGTATATTATACATCTATATCATTGTTCTTATTTTCAAACGCACAAAAATTGTATAAAAAAATATTTTTCTCTTTTCTCCTGGAAATGGATATCAAATTCATTCACATCAACGTTTTTGAATCTTTTCTTCTTCTTCATCTTTCCTCTCTACAGTAGTGTGAGGGGGTCGCTTTTAGAGGCTGATCCAGGCATTCCTATTCTGCGCCATTTCCCCTACTGATCTCCAATCTATATCTCTTTTTCTGCAGGCCTTGCTGATCCCATCCTCCCAAGTCTTTCTAGGTCTTCCTCTCGGTCTCCTTCCCTCTACTTTCAGCTCATACGTTGCTTTTGCCACGCGATCCCCGACATTCTTGAGACATGGCCGTACCATCTTAGCTGAATTTCTTCAACAATATCCTCGGCCGATCTGACATCAGGGTTGGATCTTATTATGGTATTTCTCATCCTATCTCTCCTCGTCTTACCCTCAACTTTCCTCAAGTAGCGCATCTCCATAGCCTGAAGTTGACTTTTATGTTTAGTGGTGAGGGCTCAGGATTCGCATGGTATACTACCATTTTAGTATGTTTGGAGACCTCTCTTTGCCTATAAAGCCCTTCTTAAGAGATAGGAAACACCTTCCGGCAGAATTATTCTTTCCTTATGTCTTCGTCCACCCAGCCCTGCTCATTTAGATGTGCACCCAGATACTTGAAGCTCTTTACGTGCTCAATCTTTTCTTCCCCAAGCCTGATGACTCGTCCAATTCGGTTCTCTCTCCTTCCTATCCTCATTATTTTCGTTTTACGGGCATTTATTTCCATGTTTATGGGGTTAAGTGTTTCCTGGAGGACGCGAAGATTGAACTTCGAATCTATAAAATTAAATGTACTTCACAGGAATAAAATTTAAAATATCGGCATTTAAGCCCTGTCAGACTATAATAATGAAAATTCAATCTATACTACATTAAAGCCAATTAAATTTAACATTGATTTAGTGAGTTTGATAAAAATCTTTTAATCAAATTTGATTCAATCGTAAAAAGCTGCAAAAACCATGGTATTGCTACCATATACTTCTGTATGGCCGATTTTTTATGAAAAAGTTGCTGTAACATCTCGGGCGTAGAGTTGTCATAAATACGAAATTTTAGTCTCTAACAACGTTTTGTTTTCGTGCTAGACCTTCCACACACGGACACACATACACAGACCTTTTGGAACGACTTGGTTGTTTGAAGTCAGGAGACTCTAAAACGCGTACTTTCGTTGAAAACTGGAATTACAAAATTTTCCAGATCGCAATACTTTGCCCTAACTACATATTTCATATATAGGTAAGTGAAAGTTAAAATATCGTATTAATGATTGAATTAGAGAACCTAGTGATGCGTTTCAGCAGTACAGAAGACTAAGCCTTCTTCTCCTGTACTTGATGCAAGATCTCCGTTATCAATAGTAGATCAGGTCAAGGAAGGGCTGCTGCTTGATACTGGTCCTTCCTCATACCTCTCATGACAGTATTTCCTAATATTTCTTCATATTCTTAGATTGTCCTTGTTGTTTGGAGAGGTGCGATCATTTTAAGAGAGCAAAAAATATGTTATCGCAATAATATGATATTAATATTGAATAAAAATACCTAATGATACGCTGTTCTACAAGTACGGGCGAAATAATCTAGAAATTTATCGCCCTAAAACACCTTACCTACCTACCTACAAGTACAGACGGCAAATGCTTAGCTTACTTTCCCAAGGGAGTCTAGTTTTCTTATACACATACTTGTAGTAATTATGTCCATCTATGTCAAATAACGCTTCCAAAATATGGATGTTCTTTGATTCTGAACATTCTGGTTATTAATTGATAATATTCAAGGTCTCATAAATAAATGTGAGAGAGGAGAACCTAATGAGTGGAAGGTCTAATGCACGTTTCTTAGAAGTGTTCTTTATTCTGTGGTCATGTACTTTTTTACACATTGAAATACTACAGTAAAGGTCATATAATATCATATATTATAGATTGATTTCAAATTGTTCAAGAGCTCCTTCCAATGTTGTTTTCTTTTTTTACATGTCTACTTCAAGGAAACTTCGCGGAGGTCTATATCTGAGAATACTGCATTCTGAGAGCAGTGGAAAGCTGCATGTAGTCGTGGCAATACAATGGAATTGCGGATGAATTAAAAGTAAGAAATACAGCCTGGAATATATGTTGCTTTTCAACGCAAAGAGTATTAAATTATACAGCATTATCTCTCAGAATTAGGACTATGCTTTACGAAACAGATCGTGATACCAGTTGTTAGGTATGGTTGAGGGATATCGGTGATTTCCAATACATCAGAACAGATTGTTATTTCCTAATCCATTTTAGAAATATTCTTCAATATTTTGGACTCATTAATGGACCTAATTACTATGAAAGTGCTATTCCTAGATGGGCACGGTGAGGTTGTCTCAAGTAAATGCTTAACAGAAGAGTTTTTCCTGTAATTAAGGATACACCCACTTTATAGATAATGGGTTGAAACTATGATGTATTCAAGTATCCCTCTGATCTCGGATGAAATTGAGTTCTATGTAAGAAAGAATTATCAAGCGTTAAAACAGAAAACATACTTGTTTAATGACGTGTTTTATAAAGAAATATAAATTAATGAAAGATCGTCGCAGAGGGGTGGGTTTTCGTTTTATGAAACCCTTTTTAAAACCCTGAAAATAGATCGGCATCCCGCTATTTGGTGTATAGATGTGCCTTCTTAGAGGTCTCAACTGTTTTTTCCTGCACCCATCATTTCGAATTTGTTCATTTTGTAAATACAAAACCAACATATTTCGTTCAAGTTTGTTTATATATAAGTTTTGTTAGACTTCACACGTCAAATCACAATGATGGAATTCTTCCTTCTGCCACAAGGCATCAGTTCCGAACTTGGCTAGGCGAGTTGAAATTTATTTCGTCTTGGTAACAGAGATGAATCCCTGACCTTCCTATTCTTGTTATAATATGTCTATTGCCTGTAGAATAAACCGTTCTATTTCCCATAATGGAATAAAAAGTACATTAAAACCAACAAAAATAATGAGACTTTAGAATACCTCATAAATTTGTGATTCTTATAAACTTCATAATATAATGGAAAAGATGATATGTTCCGTCAAAATCAAAGGCATTCGACCTCGTCTGAAACCAAAACGTACTCGTCGGGATTGCTTAGCATGTCTCCCAAATCCTGTATCTCAGAACCAGATTGGTTTATCGCTCATTACAACTAGATGGGTTTCCCGAAGACATTGGTTTGAAGAAAACTAATTGCAATATAGGATGCTTGAGTAGCCTTGCAAAGCGCTGTGGCAAGAAGAACTGATCTAAGGGGACAGAACTTGAGAGAAGCATGCGTAGATTTTTTTCCTTACCCTCCAACTTTATTTAGAAGAATAACATGCATACATAAAATAACTATGGTGTGGGCATAATCGAATGATGATTATCAGATCATTCGATTATTTCAATCATTCGAATTAAGCGATTATGTCCTGGAGAACAGAATGATCATTCGAACTCAATTTTTTAACGATACATATTCAAAGATACATGAAAATATTAGGATGGGGCAATCGAATGATCTTTTTTTTTTTGCTCGTCACATAAATTACATGCATATTTGCACCCAAGCTGAGTAATGATAGAGGAGGGAATTTTACCATATTGTCTTTCGGAATACATGCATCATTCGATCATTTGATTATGGAATAATCCGATTATTGAAATCATCAAGTCATTGGATTATGCCACACCCTATACTTAATCTATGTATATACAGTAAAGACTATAACTGATAAATACATCTTGGATTAGACCTCGTTTAAGCCGAAGGCATTCTAAGCAAATTACACATGCGCGTATGCGTAGAAATTAGAAGATTTATTTTTGGGTTTACACCTTAGCTATTAGGTGAGTATTAATAACGAGAAGAAATCAGATATCCTGAGTCATGTCATTATTACTGTCACTTACTATATTAGTAAGGGGAAGTATTGCGAATGAAAGTTTTCGAATCCAGTTTTCAACGAAATACACGTTTTAGGTCCCCTGAGTAAAATAATCAAGTCCCGCAAAAGGTGTGTATGTTGTGTGTGTGTGTGTTGTGGTAACTCTGGCGGAACGTAAGTCCTAAGAACTGAAATTTCATATTTAAGACAACTATATGCCCGAGATGTTACAAAACCGTTTTCATCAAAATGAGCTTACCAGAAGAGTCACTTTATACCATGCATTTTGCACCGTTTTTTCTAATTTCTCGAAAACGGTTCCGACGATTTTGATTAAACTCGCTATATCGATGTAGAGTTTAATGGGCTTTATATCATGTAGGTTTCATTCTGATTAAAATGGTCTGACAGGGCTTAAATGCCGATATTTTCTTCCCTAAAGTACCTTTAATTTTGTTTATTCTATAAAAATAACTATATTATCTTGTTACCACCAATGAAAAACCATAAATATTAAGTTGAACGAATTCAATATCAACTAAAGGAGAAAACTGAAATAATATTTTTTTAATGCAATTTTTCGTTTTTGAACATAAGAGCAGTAATATGCATGTATGATATACTGTTGGATAGCTAAAGATTTTAGAAATAATATTATCTCATACACAAGCTTTTAAAAGTTAATAGAGAGTGATGACATAAAACTAACTAATTATTTTAGATAATAATATAATAGTTTTTTTAATGAAACAGAAGTTTCTATAGAAATTCAATTTCATTAATCCCTTAGTAGTTACACGTATTTTTATCTCTAACTGTTTTTGAAAATTCTTTCATTGATTTTAAAAATGGAGGTAAGTGAAAGTCGTGTGTTGCCCGCACCAGATTTTTTTTTTAATGCTAAGAGCACTGAAAGATACGTGTGAAATATGGAAATACGAGGAACTTCTGAGAAAATATGATCATCGTCAATAGATAAAAAATAATTTACTTGTAAAAACCCCAATCCGCTACCGCCTACGAAGAGGAATTGAGGTAATGCTTGCTATAATTATCCCAGGAAAGGAACCGATAAAAGATGACCTAACAACAATCAAGGACGCATCGAACATCTATGTGGTGATTAATATATCTTTAGTGACTTCTATTCTCATTTTATGTTTTGTTTCATGCCTTTGTTTTGTAACTACTGGCGTATTTGTTAATCGTCGATGCTTTTATTTAACTGGTGTTCGAATGATACGTTGAAAAAGTACTTCGCCCAAAGCTAATCAATTTGTATGCATTTTACTGAAGTAAGTTATTGTAAACAATAACTTTTTTATTTGAAATATTATGCGGAATTTTAAGTTGAACACCAGAGGAACATATAAATGCAAAGAATTCAGAAGAAACGTCTCGAAAATGGACTTAAATTATTATTAGTAGTTAGGCTACGAAAATGAGATTGAAAGGTGATAAATTGAAAAAATCTAGTCGTTCAACCATTTTTACTTCCTAATGAGAGTTATTTACGCACTCCTTACTCCTTACGAACTCTTGAAATAAGGTGGAAATGAGCTCAATAAAGCATTACGAGATCTTGTGATATAGACAGATGAGGTGATGCCCTCTGATTGGAATAGACCAGTTATCTGCCCTATACATAAAAAGGCTGACAGGTCACTTTGCAGCAATTATCGAGGCATCTCACTACTATCCTTCGCCTATAAAGTATTATCTAATCTGTTTAGACGTCTCTTACCATTTGCTGAGAGTGAGCTCGATCCCTTCCAGAGTGGATTCAAAAAAGGAAGATCCACTTCAGACCAGATGTTTTGTGTGCGAACAATTCTTGAAAGAGGCCATGAGTACAAAATCAAAACTCACCATCTTTTCATAAATTTCAAAGCAGCGTATGACAGCATAATACGAGAAGAGCTGTACATTGCCCTCAGAGAATTTAATATACCCGAGAAACTTACACGACTGATAAAGCCTACCATGAAGGAAGTGAGATGTATGATGGGAGTAAATGGTGACACCTCCGAGGAATTTCGGCAGATAAAGGACTCCGACAAGGGGATGCACTAGCCTGTTTGCTCTTCAAATTTCTCACTCAGCCGATCCATGGGATAAGAAGAAGAAGAAGACCAAGGTTGAGATGGTCAGATGGTGTAGTAGCAGACCTTCGCAGCATGCTGGGAGTTCGGGACTAAATGTCATCGGCGGCGGATTGGAGAAAACCGTTGGAGGAGACCAAGATCCGTGACCGTGTAGTAGTGCCGTGAAATGAATGAGAGATATTAAGCTATTAAAGAATCGCAGTTGATGAACTGTTTGAAGGCCTACACTGGAACTGCATCACACATGATCATCATAGCTTGGTAATTTTTGGACAGTTATCTACCACTATATATATGCAAATAATATCAAAAGCGCTCGTACTGCCATTGATAATGTCAAAATGATATTTATTGATGGCTTGAAAGCTTTGAACAAAGATGTCCAAACAAATAACAATTATTAAGGAAGAATTTGATCAGTGTGACTTGAACTAATCCGGAGTAATCTATGAAAAAGTCCGACAAAACATGAAGATTTACGTTTTAATAGAATACAATACAAACAAATCGAAATATGAGCAAAGGAAGCAATACAAGATGACTGCTAAAAAAATCTTTATCTGCCCCATGGTTTGGAGGGAAAAACATAGTTGAATTTTCACAACTACTGCTGGGAATGTTATTTATCTTGTGCATGAAAAATCCAATCATCGATTCGCTTTCATAGCTCACTTGTAAGAAGTAGGGTGAATTCATGCGAATAAGAACAACGCTGCTAAATTTCCTCGATTACTACCGCCCTAGAAAGGACAAGGAAAGATAATGTTTTCACCCTTTTCCTACTGGCATTTCCTTTTTGTTCTTTGCCTACCCTAAGCAATAAGCTAAAAATATGAAGTAACTAAAACTATTTAAACATGAAACTTATATATATACATATTTCCTCCAATCTGCCACCGATGCCATTTAGCCCCGAATTCCTAGCATGCTGGGAAGGTCTGCTGTTACACCACCTCAACTTTGGTCTTCCTCTTCTTTTTATCCCATGGATCGGCTGAGTGAGAAATTCGAAGAGCAAACAGGCTAGTGCATCCCCTTGTCGGAGTCCTTTAACTGCCGTAATTCCTCGGATGTGTCACCATTTACTCCCATCAAACATCTCAATTCCTTCATGGTAGGCTTTATCAGTCGTATAAGTTTCTCAGGTATATTAAATTCTCTGAGGGCAATGTACAGCTCTTCTCGTATGGTGCTGCCATACGCTGCATTTAAATATATGAAAAACATGAAACTTTATATATATATTATATATATAAACATTAAGGAGTTTGAAAAATAATTTAAAGAAAATATTTATTTAATTTTGTGTATATATATATATATATATATATATATATATATATAAATATAATAATAATAAAAAAAAAAACTTATTCTGGACTATGTCCCTTAAGAATAACAGAATTGAACAGTAGATATTCATATATGTCTGGTCAAGAAAACAATAAAATTAATTTTTATTTACAAATGAGCAAAAGGAAAAATTAAACACTACCTAGACTTATATACATTCATGTACAAATATATATACATATATATATATATATATATATATATATATATATATATATATATATATTTTTTTTATTTATTTCTTATTTGTTTAATCTTTATTAATTATTTATTTTTATTTTTTTTTACAATGTACATATGGAATGAATGATTTCTTCTATCAATAATACCCATTGCCCCAGAAGGTGGCAGATTTTATTATCTCTTAATAAAATAAATTAAAAAAAAAAAAGAAGAAAAATTTAAATAAAAATATTATACGTAAAAGATAAAACCAAGAAAATGTTTTAGGATAAAACGTGTCATTAGAAACTGTTTTAACTTCCAAACAAGTCCACTTGAATATCAAATTTTAGTATACAGACAGTGTTTAGAAAATTAGTTGTAATTTATTTATTTATTTGTAACATAAAGCTTTTCAACCATAGAGGTTATTTTAGCCCTAAACTAACTAATGTTGTAATTAAAGTCACATGCCTCCCTCCCTCCTAAACTAAAATCCTATGCACGTCCTTGAATGCATCTCGTATAGTTTGATGACAGGAAAAAAGGGTTCCTTATTAAGATTCAAAATGATCTTAATAAATTTAGTGACGATCAAGACCATAATTGAGTATTGATGAGCGAGAAATATTTTTCCTTCACGACTTTTATTAAGATTTTTCATACCACACCATAACATCAATTTGCTTCTAAATTAAAATTTTTCGAGATTTATTGGAAACCGACAACCAAGAAATTTAACAGACTCGTGGGAATCACAAAACGAACAAATTAATACAATTACGTCATTATCTATTATTTTCATTTCAGCATTTATATATATACATATATATATATATATATATATATATATATATATATATATATATATATATATATATATATTGCATTGTAACTTGTTTTCGATTTATTACATCACTTCAAAGTTGAAGAAGGTGCTCATTTTTACACGGCAGTATTGTACACCCACAATGGCTAATTTATAACATTTTTTTTCTTGTCCATTCTTCTTAGAATAGAATATAAAAAGTTCATTGAAAAAAAATTAATTAGGAAAATTGGGAAAAGACGTACTGATGGGGAATGATCTTAATAAGACTAACACAATATTTAATAATCAAAACTAATGGTATGTGCAGATAAATAATTAAGCAACAAAGTTAGTGCATAATTATAATCTGTATAAAATAAATAGTCAAGAAAATAAAAATTTTAAAAAAGAGTATTTAAAATAATTATGTTCAAATAACATACTATGAAATAAGATTTTTAAAAAATATAAAGATAAAGAAAATCGTAATTGATAGAAAATAATTGATTAGCCGAAAAAATTAATTAAATTTGCTTTTAACGCACTTTAGAATATAATTAAAAACATTAAATGAGTACAATATTAATAATTAACCATAAAAAATGAGAATTATACATTATTTTTGTGCACGTTATATGTTATTCTAGTTGTATAAATAAACAATACGATTACAATTGTATACATATTATAAATAGATTTATTAATTTTCAATTAAGCAAATCAACATAAAATAAATGCCTTCATTCTGATAGATGCAACCCGCACAGCTTGCCAACAGTCCAACCCTGCGGTCCAGGTGTAAATTTGTTTCATTAACAGAAATTAGATGTTTTAGAATGAAATTTAGAAATAAAACTTTTATAATTTAGAGTTGGACTTTTTTTAACTATTGAATATACTACAATTTGTATCGATATGAACAATAGTAATAATGATATGAGACCACATTCGGAATTTACAGAAAAACAAAAGTCAAATTACATAAAAATAGAATATAATAAATACTAAACATATAATAACAAAAAATAAATTATCTATAATTGAAATAAATAGAAAGTTAGCCAATATATGAGCATCTTACACACAACCATAACTATATACAATATTTACAATCTGCTGAACTAACCCTCTGTGGAGGGGAAAGCAGAATCCAAGAGATCCCAGCACCTCTCTCAACCGCGTCACTGGAGTGAACCATAGGTTAGGGATGAGTTAGGGAGCCATAGCCACAAACATGAGAGGTAGATCTGGCAAATGTCAGAACTCCAGAAATGTTCTAACCTCTATCAAAACCGTATTCATCATCCTAACCCTCTAACACAATCCCTATCTAGCTCCAACCACCCTCTTCGAAGATTGAAACGGCAGAGGCCCTGAGATGTATTTGTAACTATTTTGCTCTGGCGATGGTCGGGAATTTTTAGTATCATTAATTCTACTCATGCAGTAGTAGCTAGTAGAGTCTGTAATTTTGTACAGTTGTGCACACAATTGAAAATGTTAATATTTTTGACAAATATTGGGTGAGGCCCTGGTTCAATGGCTGTAGGAGCAGATTCCATGTTTTCTTTTTCATTAGGTAGGGTCTGAAACGATTTGGGGTGAAAAACGGAGGTCCATCCACATCCCCTGTGACGATGTGCCAGGCTGTGGTTTAGATTCCAAAGTGGTACCGATGGGGTCGCTTTTATCTACTGTTAATATGAAGAAGAGGTTAAAACATTATGAAAATCAATAATGTTGAGCGGCAAAATTAATTGAAATTGGACAACTAGAGTTCTAATGGATTTATCCTCATGCATTCTAGAGAATATGAAAGTATATTATTTAAACCATCAACTATGATTATTCTTGCAGCTATTTTAATGAACTAATTATTTATTTGAAATTATTATTATTATGATAATTATTTATATGATACTTATTTATTATAAAAATCTTCCAAGAAAGGTTCATTATTAGTTATTTCAATCTACCTATCCATATAAATGAATAACGTTAAAAAGAATTATTATTCAGTTTAATAACAGTCTAATTTAAAAAATTCGGTTTGATGTTGATAATCAAATGGTAAGTGTCTCATGAACTACGCTCAGATATCACCATAATTCACCTGTCAAACTTAGAATAAAATGTATCTTTTTTTACTTTCACTCACCTATATATGAAATATATAGTAATGGAAAGTACTGCGATCGTGAAATTTTTTTAATTCTAGTTTTCACCAGACATACAAGTTTTAGAGTCTTTAATAAACATTAATATTGAAGATATATTTTAAATGTAAATGATATAATAAATTAGGTTAGTCAATTTCTTATCACTCTCCTCCTCTCGAGAGGACCATCCACCGGGCTGGTCTTCAAGACCTCCGCCATACGTAGCCTCATCATCTTATTAGCATTGATAAATAACGGCGAAATTAAGAAAATAACTGAGATTTGATAAAAGAAAATCATAAGATTAAAATCTTCATTTCACTCTAAAAATCGAAAATAACACAATTATGAGGGCAGGGAGAAAAGAAGTTAAAATTCATAAAAGTAGCTTTTTTATTACCAAATCAATCCATGTAGATATTTTCAACCACTTTACTCAGTTTTAACAGACTGTGCAGATTTTATGAGTGGGATATGAAAAAAACTAAAAACCTTAAAAAGGTATGTCTCTAACTAATTTCAATGCGGTAAACATGTGAGAAAACCTTAAAAGAACATGACATAGCCATACTTCAATAAGACATCAACAGAAATCTTGTGCTAAATATTATAAACTTCTGAAATATAATATAATATGAAATAGACAAATAAAATTACAGAAAATAGAAAGAAGGATCCTGAGGAGAATCTATGGGCCCAAGAAAACCCAGGCAGGCTACAGGTTGAGACCGAAACAGGAAACCTACATGGGGATTAAAGGCCTGAAAACCGAAGTAAGAGTCAGAAGACTAAGATTCTACGGGAACATCGTAACAATGGTCCAAAGGAGACTAAACAAAAAAAAATCGCTGAAAGAATCAGTAAATACAAGAGTGTAAGAAGATACGTAAAGGTAATGAAAGAAGAGGCAGGCTAATCAAAAGTAACCGGCGAACACTGCTTGGGCCGAGAGCAATAGGCAAAGAAATTGAAAGAGATCAAGGTTCTTGAGGGAAATAAACAAAAACAGAAGGGTGTTGTGTGGTCGGAGGAGAGGGAGCTAAAGCATACAGGGGTGATGAGAAGGTACTGGGAGTAAAGGAGGGCTTAAATAAGGAAGCAAGAATAATTATATTCGCGTAGTCTTTAAAAGCCCACGGGGGGGGGGGGGGGGGGAGCCCGTGACTAAGTGGCTAGCGCGCCAGTTTCTCATGCTACAGGTTGCGAGTTCGAATCCCAGTCCCGGCGGGGCTTTTATAACAATGTAATTAAATGGGGATTCACTCGCAGCCTCTCCCCCGGGTATGTGAGACCCGTCAGCCAAATGGTGGCCACTCACGAAATTAGGCGTAGGGAGTGATGACCCTGCACTACGAATTTCATCATGAAACGCGAGTGTAATCTTCCAGGAGATCACACCGCGAGGCCTAGGGCCTGCACAGCCTGTCGCGCCATTGAAAAAAAGCCTGTTTCATGTAAAAAAAAATTATAATTAGAAAACTGTTTAAATTCGTTTTCATATCTATAGCATTATTTTACACATAAAACATCTTACCTCATTTCAGCTAATTAGATCCAAAGTCGAACCCATATGTAACGAAAGGAAAAATCTACATGTTTTTCATGTCGGAAATTATCGAAAACCGTGTAATTTTTAACGAATTTAAAATGTCGCTTCTATCCTCCTCTTAAAACCTTCTGTACTGAGTAAATGTCAATCATTTTCAAGGAAAACCAGATAAAAATAAATACAATAATAAATGAATAACTATTGAATATTTGCTGTTAGACCCATGCGTTTTAGTATCGTCCCTACCTAAGCAATAAATTAACAGTTCCAGTTCTTTTTCTTAGGAGCCAAGGTCTATCTGAAGGAGCGTGTTATTTTCCTCCTCGTGACGATAAAATACACTAACATCAGTTTTGTGGCTTTTCCATTAGGCCTGTCTTTAATTTCACCGCGAGTAGCTGGATCATAATTACACCTTTATCGTTCCTTTCTTAATGTACTGCTACAGTACTCATTGGGTGATCGGACCAGTGGTAACTATCTTCTATCAGATGATTACCAACTTTGTGTATTGACTGACGAATAGTTTTGTTAGAAAGTTAAATACTTTCTTTATAAATAAAGATATAAGATTTTTTATGGCATAAAAAAAAAATGTGAGGTTTGTTTATTTGTTGTGATAAATGATACTAAAGCTAAAAAAAAAAAAAAAAAAACTATATCCTCGAGTTTATGTTACAAACATCAAATCCATCCCTTACCTCTCTACAATAATATTTCAAGTTGTTCAAATATCAATTATTTATCATTTATTATTATAAAAAATATTCTAAATCGCGAAAAATCTCGAGATTGGGAGATGTAAGTTTAAAAAAATAAATCAATTTGTCCCAAAAGTTTCATCCTTTTTCAATAGAAAATGAGAGAACAATATTGGTAGTTTAAGTTTGATTTACTGCATTACATATGAACTGTTCAACTCTACCATATTATCTTCTTACATCTCTTAGGTTGTCTCAGTATGCTCTTTTCAAGGATTGTTAAATCTAGCAAAATAGTCAACAAGAAAAACTTGAGGGATGTCCTAATTCAACATATTTGTGTGTGTGTGCGTGTGTATTAAGCATTTATCAAGCTACAGTATATAGTATTAACAGCAACACGAAATAGTATTAAGTACATATGAATGGTCATAAATAATAAGAAATAAACTTCTGGGACAAGTCTTTACAATAATATTATTAGAAAATAAACAGGTTTTAAGTGTTTTAGAGTAAAAAACAAAACAATAGAAATAAAAAATAAAAATGAATGAATAAATAATTACTATAAATTAAATCAAGTAACTTCAAATAATATTGAAAAGTAAACTAAATAAGAAACGAAATATTGTACAAAACTTATATACAATTTTGATAAAAAGAAATTTACAATGTTTGTAAGAAATAATAAGATAATAATGTGCAAGAACTAATGGAAAATAAAGTTTAACAAATATAGAAACGTTTCTATCTCTTCTTTTACTTACTGATTTATCTAATCTGAATTAGGAAAATTATTTAGGGTTCTTGGGAAATTATATGGACAAGAAGGGATTAAACAGACAGAATATGAGGGTTAAAAGAGAGCTGAAGTCACGGATATAAGAAGGAATAGAGTTCCGTACGGAAAAGGATCAGAAAAAGATCTTCGAAAGCTGCTGTTCGGTTGGGCGTTATATGCGGGTCTCACTCCTGAAATTTGCCCGTGGCCGAAGGATTTGAAAAGAAAGATATCCGAGATGTATAATGGCCGGCGGTCAGGAGAAGTTGGAAGAGAAAGTCAAAACTTACAACGGTAGGAAGGATAAAGCTCTACCAACTCCGTAGAATCGGTTGACAGTGTTGTCTCTCGTGATCCCAAAGATGAAACGAATAGCGCAGGTAAGCAACCATTCTAGTTTTGCCCGGAGACCCCAAGAGACACTCCTATACACCGTATAGCAGTAGTCTAAGTGGGGGAATCATCAAGGTACTAACCAAGAGCTTAAGGTTTTTTGATGGAGCTTTATTGGATTATTATTTAGAAACAGTGTTGGAAGAGGGTGAAGGGTTTTGAGGAGGGGATATACAGTTAGTTTATTATTTGATATGATATTATTTTAAACGGGGTTTGAGAGAATAGAGATTCATCTCTTCCCTCAAATTAGAATCAAATTTCTCGAAATAAAAAATGGGACTACCAAAGGCATTTTCATAGCAATACTTTAATTTAAATACATATTTTTTAACAAGTATTAATTTGGTGTAGCCGAGGTGCGATTCATATTAAAAGCTAAAATTGAGAGAAAGTCAGAATTCATTTACGATAGAATGTCGAAAGATCCGCTAGCCTGGCAAGAGGAGTGTGTGAGTGGAATATTTTTAAGGTGGCGATTCTCTGGAGAGGCAAGACGGAAAGGGCACACCCTATAACTCTCTGCATACAGAGATCGAATACGTCCAAACTAGGAGGTAACCTACTTAGCTATAAGATTTGGAAAATATTTCAATACAGCGTGGAACACATTTTAGTTGGCTTTAGTAGTGTAGGAGGCTCTTTCCGGGGCCTCAGATACGCAGCTATATTGATCATATATAGAATTGTGATTTGGAATATTTTGTGGTACGCGTCTCTCGCATGATACAAGACTCTCTTGCAACGCTTGAGAAGAAGGTTAGCAACATTTCAACGAAACGTTATAACGATTAACGAACTATGTCGTATAGCGATGCAAGTCCTAGAAGGAGCGGTACCTTTCGATTGACGAGAATCTTAGAAAATATAAAAGCACTATCCATGAGGATACAATAGAAGAGTGGAACCGACTCAAAGCACTTCCTCACCGTCCAGTCTCGTCTAGATGCGGGATGGGTTCTTCCGAACTACTGAGTCTCGCAATATCCCACTGAGCATCTGGGCTTAGGAGCCAAGCTATCTGGCTTTGGGATAGATATCGATCACCAATGCGTCCTGGAGCGGCCGCCTCGAGTCTACTGAGCATATCCGGATTATATATTCTCTCAGAATGACGGAAATTACTATCCATACAACAAACATTTTGTCTATTTCGGATGGAAAACGGCCATGGACCCAGCCCATTTTAACCTCGGACGAAGACCAGCTCCAGGAGAGCTACAGAAATGAGGAAGAGCGCCGAAAAACGAAGGTCATAGATGCAATTGAGAAGTTGATTTCTAAAAAGTACTAAAGGACATTTTTTACGAAATCGATTTTTTTACATATTTGTATTCTCATCATTTAGTTTTATCTAAATATTCTATTTGATGTTATCTAATGAATTCTCAAGTCCTTAAAAAACGCGATTTAGAAATGCGGTAATTTTCTAAAAGTACTAATTACGCATTTATTTTCGTTCCAAATCATTCTAAAAAAAAAACATTTAATAACTTTAATATGATTTTATTATTATAGTAACAAAATAATTCTAAATTTTAAGGCAAAAAGACACAAATTAGCTAGTTTAATAATATAGTAATGAGAGATTTTCGCGCTTCTTATAAAATTCCCTAAAATGGATATAGTACCTTTTGGAAATCAACGTCTCAATTGATGACCCTCCTCCAAAACAAAGGGGCTTTTTTTTTTTTATTTACTACTTTAAAGAGGTTAATTGGCAACATTAACATTAACCGCGAGTTAACGTTGCCATAACCCGTATTGCATATCATACAAGGTTGGGTGTGTAAATACATTTAAAAAATCTGGTGTGCGCAACACACGACTGTCACTTACCTCCTTAGTTAAAATCAATTTAAGAATTTTAATTTAGTTTCAATAGAAACATGTGTTTCATAAAATAAACTACTATTTTATTATCTACGACAATCAGTTAGTTTTATCGGCTTTTCATCACAATCCTTTAACTTTTACGATTTCGTGTATAAGATAATATTTTGTCTGAAACATTTAGCTTTTCAACGGTAGATTGTACATCTATATTACTGTTTTTTGTTCAATAACACAATTGTATAAAACATTGTTTGCTCTTTTCTCATTTAGTTCTTTATCGAATTCGTACAACTTATATATTTATCCGTTTTTTAGGAAAGCTAAAAGATAATATGGTTATTTTTATAAAATCTACAAAATTAAAGGTACTTTAGAGGAATAAAATATCGAGAAACATTCAAGCCCAGGGAGCCTATTTCAATCAGAATGAAACATATATGATATTGAAGCACATACATTTTTACATCGCTATAGGGAGTTTTATCAAATTCGTTAGAGCCGTTTTTGATAAAATTGGAAAAAGCTGCAAAATGTATGGCATGAGGTAGCAATTTTAGTGAAAAAGTTGGTGTAATATCTCACACGTATATTTTTTTAAAAAATGAAATTTCATTTAGGTATGACTTTTCGTTTTCGTGCTGTACTTACCACACACACGGACATAGACAGCAGTCGGTCAAGAAACAATATGGATTTTTTCTATTTGCATAACCGAGGATTTTTCATAAGTTGTATTGGCACAGATGTTTTTTATTACAATAATAAAACTCATAATAGTTTTGATATCATAAGTATATGAGCTTATGTATATTGTAGACAAGGTCGAAACCAGGAAACGATTATGAAGACAGCAATTTATTTCCTATCAACTTTGTACTATTCTCTAATTAAAAAATTATATATTTTCATACATCAAATAATAATTTTATTATTATTATTATATTTTTTTTTGTATGCTTCCAAAAAATTACAAAATAGTGTACGCTTTTCTAATTTTAGTTTTATAAGGAGAACCAAGTTATAAAATAAGACACTTTTAAATAAGAAGAAACTCAATGTGATTATTATAATTAGATTTCGGGGATCACTTGTAGCTGGGTGGCTAGCATGACTGCCTCCTATGCCAAAGGTCACGGGTTCAAACCCGCTGGTGGTTCTAGAATTTTTAATAAGAGTAAAAAATTCTTAGTTATGCCGTCCTTCGGAGGGAACGTTAAAAGGTGGTCCCGAGCCTGTGAGATGTCAGGTACTCGTTAAAGATCCCTATCCTAATAAAACCTGCATAGGTAAAATTTAGGACTCTCACTGTAGCATTGTCCGATTAGCCATAGTAGCATAAAGTGACGCTAAATAAATAAACAAACAAAAAATAATTAGATGTCAAAGATAATGTAAAAATATTCATTTAAATGTATCCAAAACCTTCTATTATAACCATTAGAGCTATTTCCAAATCCTAAGTATCTATTTGTTAAAAACCAATAATTTCATCTATAATCAATATAACCAATAATCATGATTAGTTATTTCAATCTAGCAATCCAATAAAAATGAACGTTTTTAATAAATGGCATTTCTTTTATTAGCCTGTTTAAATGCCTCATTAAAAAATAAATTAGGTTTTATGCTTATGATTCAGGTTCATATCTTTATGATTTGAAAAACATTATATTTTTATCAATATAATAACAACGAAAAAATCTGTGACACTTCAACTTAAGAAGGGTCTTGGATTGTTCTGCAGAGATTAGGGATGATTTTTATAACAGATGAATTTGCCATGATCACGCTCGGCCGCTAGATTTTTTTCCTCAAAATTTCGGTATCAAATTTATATTAGTTGAGTGAGGAGGGTCTCCCGATAATAGGACCGACCAATGACTAATATAACAGAATAGATTTCTCACCACAGCCAGGTTCGAACCCATGATTTGAAGATGATTACAACTGATAACGTTTTCATCAGATATTCGTCATTAATTATTATTTTAAGTTGGCCTGATAAATTGATCATTAAATAGATTATCTAAATTTTGTATTTCATAAAACCTATGTGGAAGAATGTTGGACTTTATTTCGTTATTACTTTGTTTGGGTATTATCAAGTTGTATTGCTTCTATAAGATAATTTCTAAAAAACTCTTCTCATATTAAATATATGGTTTTTACTAATGTACACAGTGTATTTGCTTATAAAGATAAAAACCCTGAAAATTATTACACAATTGTTTATTATTTTCAAATAACTATATAAGGGAAAAAATTTTTTTTTTTGCTGTTTATAGACAATTAACTAATATGAAAATCAATTCATAATTCAAAGGAAAATAGATTATCACCGCCGCTAATTTCAAAACGTTATATCTCTCTGCTCGTCCTGAATCAATTCCAATGAATTTTTTTTTCATTTTGTAAGAATACATAGATCAATATTTTTTTTTTTATTTATTAATTTTTTTTTTTGTTTATCGTGATTCTAAAACACCTATACATTTTTCTCTATCTTCACAGGGATCACCGGTAGCTGGGTGGCTAGCATGACAGCCTCCTATGCCATAGGTCACGGGTTCAAACCTGCTAGTGGCCCTAGGATTTTTTAATGGGAGTAAAAAATCCTTAGTTATGCCGTCCTTCGGAGTGGACGTTAAAAGGTGGTCCCGAGCCTGTGCGATGCCAAGTACTCGTTAAAGATCCCTATCCTAATAAAACCTAGATAGGCAAAATTTAGGTTTATAAATAAACTCCCGCTGTAGCATCGTCCGATTAGCCTCAGTAGTATAAAGTGGCTATAAATAAAATAATCTATCTTCAAAATAATTGAGTTATTTAAAGGTAAAATTTCAATTTTCATTTTATTTTATTTTATCTCTTTTTTTTTTTTTTTTTATAATTATTCGCGGTTTTTTGGGTGTATGCCCAAGTATGTTTGAGGCGAATTAAAAAAAAAAAATGGTCCAGCAGTTTTCGTGATATGCCGCGGACAAACTGATTTTTTTTTTCTCGAACTTTTAGTTTTGTACGGCTTTTAGTTTTTGCGCTAGACTTACCAACAAAAACACACACACACACACACACACACACTACCAAATTGAAAATTCATATTTAAGACAACTATACAACTAGATTTACCACACATTCAAACACACACCTTTTTTCGGGACTTGGTCATTTGGACTCAGAGTATCCTAAAACATGTATTTCCGTTGAAAACTGGAATTCGTAAATTTTCACGATAGCAATACTTTCCCTTACAATAATTTCCTATTTAAGTAAGTGAAAGTAAAAAAAAAAGCATTACCTCTACAGCCCAAGAGTATATCCTGTTGCGAACAGGCGTGCTAGGGCCTAATCCCCATTAGGGCACGATTGTTGGGTACCCACCTTATAGGTGCTGAGTTAGCATCAGAATGGTGTCTAGCTACACAAATAATTTATCCTAACTCAGCCAGGATTCGGACCCGAGTAATTTAGAGGAAGAAATTTTCAAATATCGGCATTTAAGCCCTGTCAATCAGAATGAAATCGATATTAAAGCCCAATAAATTTTACATCCATATAGCAACTTTAATCAAAATCGTTAGGGCTGTTTTCGAGAAAATCGTAAAAAGTTGCAAAATGCATGGTATAAAGTGGCTCTTCTGTTAAGCTGATTTTGATGAAAAGGGTTTTGTAACGTTTCGGGGGTATAGTTGTCTTAAATATGAAATTTCAGTTCTATAAGACTTTCCACTTTTGCGCTAGACTTATCACACACACAGACACCCAGACGTTTTTTCGGGACTTGGTTATTTGGATCCAGGAGACCCTAAAACGTGTATTTACGTCGAAAACAGGAATTCGAAAATTTTCACGATCGCAATACTTTCCCTTTCATATATAGGTAAGCGAAAGTAATAAGTAACCATCACTTGAATAAGTTTGTGGAGGGAGGAGAGATTTTAACGTAATAAATTATCACCTCCCACTAGATACCTAAATCTATTCCTCAATAGCATCGATTCATGGAATACAGGCACGTTCTACAATGGTAAGATTTATTGGAAGCGATAAAAGTTGTATCGGAAGCCTTCAACTGCCCGAAGTTCGGGGAAGCGGGACAGGGTGGGGGTGGGAGAGGTAAATAGGACCCGGCTCCCTGAGGAAGCAGCAGAGATGGCCTGGCGATCTCTTCTCTTCTTGGTCATCGGCCTGTCGGTCGTCCTAGCCGGCAACGAAGGTGAGTACTCATATAGTTCCTTAGCAACCGTTATTTTTCACATATCGGAATAATAACGGTTCTTAATGTGTCTCAATCCCGAATCTTCTGATACTGTTCCTTGAAGAACTTCTTTAAAGTTGGACTAGCTTTATACAAAATCACTGCCAAACACCGAACACAAAATAAAAATTTAGTGCGCGTAAGACATTACATTCACGTATTACGCTTTTTGAGATCAAGTTAGTAATAAACTTAAAATTGAAGAAATATTATATTATTTCGCGAAAACACTTATTTTAAATTACAATATACATTATTATCTACAACAATTACTTAAGTGTATGCTCCTTGGAAACTGTGCCAACACTTTTAAATTTATTAAACACCAGTTTATTACTATTCTTCTTCCCGGAAAAAAAAAATCTGGTGCGCGCAACACACGACTTTTACTTACCTCCGATGTTATAATAAATTTAACAATTAGAGATGAAAATAAATTTTTAATGAATTTATTACGTCAAGTTTCAATAGGAACATGTGTTTTATTAAATAATCTATTATATTGTTATCAACGACAATCGGTTAGTTTTATCGGCTTTTCATCACTCTCTATTAACTGTTACGATTTTTTGAATTAGGTAATATTTTTTCTAAAATCTTTCGCTTTCCAACGGTATATTATAGTCTATATTACTGTTTTTATGCTCAAAAACACAAAAATAGTATGAAAATTTCAATCAGAATGAAACCTACATCGTATTAAAGCCCATTAAATTTTACATTGATTACAGGGAGTTTAGTCATAATCGTTAGAGCCGTTTTTGGGAAAATAGTTAAAAGGTGCAAAATGCATAGTATGAAGTAGATCTTCCGGTCAGCCGATTTTAAAGAAAAAGTTTATTAAAATTTCGGGCGTATAAACTATACTATGTGTAATTTCAAAGTCTTAAATGTGAAATTTCAGTTTAGTACGACTTTTTCGTTTTGGCGTTTGACTTACCTCACACAAAACACACACACACACACAGACCTTTTTGCGGGACTCGGTTATTTGGACTCAGGGGACCCTAAAACGTGTATTTTCGTTGAAAACTGAAATTCAAATTTTTTACGTTTTATTAACTTAAATGCTTCAAGAATGTTAATTATGTTGTTCTTTTGATCGGGGTTTTTAGTGAATTTTAATTTAAAAACATCAATATGAAAAGTTCGTGAAAACCACGCTAACTGAAAGGATGTTTAATCATTGAAGAAAAGGCTATGAACTTGCATAATCATAGACAAAATATGTCTTGAAAACGAAATTTCCCATACTTCACTAAACTGATGATAATGAGATACAACTTATAATTGTCCCAATCATTTAAATTTAAATATAGTTAAGAATAGTTATGTTCATCCAAACAAAGCTTTCGCCAAATCCAAGATAAAACATTTTTTTCAACATATATTTCGCTTACTTTTATGCAAAAAAAAAGTTTAAATTATAACGATTCAATTAAATTATTGCATAAATCTATACTAATATTATGAAGCTGAAGAGTTTGTTTGTTTGAAAGCGCAAATCTCAGACACTACTGGTTTGAATTGAAAAATTCTTTTCTTGTTGGATAGTCCATTTATCGAGGAAGGCTTTAGGCTATATAACATCACGCTGCAACTAATAGGAGTGAAGAATCAGTGGAAAATCTGAAAGAAACGAAGAAAATTAACCTCGCATCCCAAAGATTCCAAATGATTTACCTTTTGATTTTAAACAAATTCAATTTCCCGTTAAGTCTTAAGCGGTAAAAAATTAATAAATGACAGAGGCAAACATTTAAACACGTAGGAATCGATTTCGAAGACTACTTTTCACACGACCAAATACATGTCGCACTGTGAAGATAGGGTTAGGGAGAAAATCAGTATGTTCTTCTGCCACTAGAAAATAAAACTAAAAATATCATTTACGCAGAAGTGCTTCAAAATATACTGTTTTGAAAACGTCTTAATACCGATGATAATAACAGAAATTGACGTAAACTTAAGTTGCGAGCAACAGCTATTATAACATAATTCATAAAATTCATCGACAGATG
Organism: Piezodorus guildinii; assembly: GCA_023052935.1. Taxonomy (NCBI): domain Eukaryota; kingdom Metazoa; phylum Arthropoda; class Insecta; order Hemiptera; family Pentatomidae; genus Piezodorus; species Piezodorus guildinii. Next base: position 39,032,015 of record CM041294.1, read on the forward strand.
TTCCATTAAAAATGCAAATTCGAAGTACTTTATCACACTAATAACATAATTTTTTTAATAAATAAAAGTTCCAGTAATTGATACTGAATTATATGGTAGTCGATTCTCTGGTTAACAAGCCGTGCGCATTACGGCGTAGATATAATTATCAATTTAAATTGCTGTGAGCTTTTCTTTAAAACAATTATAATTTTTCATCTTCTCCTCCTGGTCTTATTGTTTTAAGATATACATTTTTATTTTTATTCAAAGCCAATCCAAAACACTATGCTTTAATTTCCATAAAAATATCAGGACTTTTCATGTTTCAGTCAAGTCCCTTAAAATAGTGAAGCCTATAAATTAATTGTAGTATAGAACTATTAAAATATAAATTATTGCATAAATAAAATTATAAAAAAAAATACTTACATCTTACAATTATCATTTCCAGACCTAGAAAGAGTTATTTGGCTGTGAGATTTTATATAAATCCCAAAAGTCTTATTCAAATTTGTGTTTTTCAGTGATGAAATTAAGCTGTTATTATCAGGTGGCTTTAACAGACAAGAAACACATTTTTAGAATTTCTACATCAATATATTAAGAAACTTGGAACTGAAATTTTAAACTTAAGAAATACGATAAATGATGTTAGCCGTCGACTGAGTCTATCTGGGATGTCTGTTTGTTTTTGTTTTTGGAAATTCATATCGCTTACATTTAATTAAAAATAAAAACATTAAAATCAAGAAGAGGCTGGTTTTAATATTTTAATAAAATATTATTACAAATTATTTTTGAGCCATGTTGTGCTATGTTTAATATATTATATACAGATAAAATTTTATCTCATAAAAAAGTATCCCATTATCCTTCATTAAAAGTAAATTAAAGACATTATATTGAGCAGGTATAGCGCAAATAGTTTTCTACATTAATATTTATGAACCAAATTATTGCTTTTTTCAGATCATCTTCACTAAAAAAAAACGAATGATAACAAACATTTAGATATACAACGATCTATGTAGCTGGCTACTTTTAAAGCAGTTTTTAAAGCCGAGTAATTTTTTTTTTTTTTTTAATACCTAAATCAGGAAACGAGAATAAAAACAATTAAATATTTTCTATTCAGGGCACATGAAAGAAAAAACATAACATCAAAGAAATTCCTTTTTGAGGAAATCAATAGAAAATAATGATTAGTTTGTGATGCAAATTAGCCATATCGAATCGTTTACATTTAAACGATAGTTAAGAAGTTAATAAGGTTGTTCAATTGAGTTGTTGATGAGCAGTTTTTTATTCCTTAAAATAATTTGAAGGATTCATTCTGCAAAAACTTAAGCGACAAAAAACAAAACAAATTGTATTGTTAGATATTCACTAAAAGTATTTTGTTTTTTTTCATGTTTGCTAAAAACAATTCTGACAACAGCTATACTCAGACAACCACAGAGAATATACTTAATTTATATATAGTGCTGCCCAACTATATTGAGTTGATTACAACACATTTCATTAGAAATTTTTTTTTTTAAATAATTACAATGACGTGCTGCTGGATACTGTCCTTCCTCATGCCTGACATGTCATTATTTTGTTTATTATTTTATCCTATTTGCTGATTGTCACAATACTGCTGACAGGTGCAAATGAATAAATGAAGTTATAAAAAAATACAATATCAAGCATACTATTAATATAATTACTTTATTATTATTATTATTATTTAATTTTTTCCAATTTAGTTTTATCTTATTTTTTTTTTACATATAAAAAACCTCTCTGAATTGAAAACAACACAATATTTACACATTATTCTTAACATACTAAAAATATATTCATGTACACAACCCACTATCGGATACCATGCATGTGATGGTGGATGATAAAAGTTTAGGGCTGGGTTTAAACTATAATAATTAATTTTGTAACATTATTTATTAATGATTATTTTATTCCAATTGTATAGTTATCCAAATTTTAAAATAGTATATTAAATTTTAGAGCGGTTGATTTCGGATTAGATGTAATGAAAATAGTATTTTATAAGGAGCGAGAGGTATATTAAAATAAATTTCAATATAATGATTAAATTAGGATAAATGAATTCTTTTAAGATAAATTATTAACTTTAAAAGACAATACGTTTGACAGTTTGGCTTTTTAAATTAAACCTACATCATTACTTCCATTTTACTATCAAGATTTAACTTATCATTCATAACCTGTAAAGTACTGCAGAAACCTTTCGAATACTAGAATTAAATTAATATCTTCTAATTCAAATTTAATTTGAAATTATTTAGTAATAGCTTACCCGACAGACGATGTCTTGTCTTCGCTATGTCTTGGCGAAATCGGTCAAACCATTCAAGGGGAAAAGGGATTCATTTTCATAGAGAGAGAAATGCTGTATTTATTTGGCAATGCTGCCCAAATACATCGGGTTGCTTAAATTACACAGCATATTTTATCAATCCCTTGGAGATATTTCACATACATTTTAATTTTTTTTTTTTAATAATAAGAGATTACTATTACCTTAGACGGTTTTAAAAAATACCTAACGATAAAAGTAACTTTTCTCTTTTTTTTCCATAAGATCCTTCTCCTGACTGATACAAACAAAACAAAAAAAGAATTAGCAAAATTGGTCAAGCCGTTCTCGCGTGATGCGATCACCAAGGAAAAAGTGGAATTAATTTATATGAATGAATTCCTTTTTTTTTTTTTTTTTTTTAATCACGCTTCGTTAACTAAATCGAAATATTCAAAATAACTCTTCTTAACTCATTCTAAACTTTGGCAACAGATCTAAAAATATTGTAAATTTTATGAAACTTAAAAAACCTTCTACAGCCTATGAAGGGTCTTGGGTTCAGTACCTAAGAGGTTCGTACTGTTTCCGGGTCAACGGTCGTGCAATGTGATACTTAGACTGAGATCTTTGGTACCTACTTTATAAAGGTTTGAGGTGCAGATATAGAAATAATATTCTGCCGGAATTCGGACACAGGACCCGCAACAGTAGACCAGTGCTCAATCCACGAGACCACGCCGCTCCCTAACTAAGTTTTATGGATACCTTTCAATTTTCTTTTCTAATTAAATATTTACGATTTACAACAATATGTAAAATAATTTTATTTCCATTTTACAAGCGCAGTTAGTTTTCTATAATTGGAATGATACTTTTGAAAATATATATTTCCTTAGACCGCAATGTTATTATGACTTTACCGGAAAATGAGTTGATTAATAGTTTCTAGATGCTGAGAATGCAGGCGTTATTTTTCTAACCACTAAGAGATGCTTTAGCATCAGCAAATTATCTGATTGAGTTGATGTTTAAATGGAGATTAGGATAGATGCGAGCAACGCAAGCCACTCTACCCAAGGTTGTTACAAGGATACGATAAACGTCGATTCATCAGGCATTACTTTATGCAAAAAACATTTTTTTTTTTTTTTTTTTTTTTGAATAAATATTGCTCCTGAGGATGGGCTGAAACTATTCCAAATGACAACTATGAAAACTATGACTTATCTTCTTTTTAATGACTCATAGAACCATTGGAATAGACTGCGGTACATACATTTATTAATTTCTGACAATCTATGCATATGTAAAAATTCTCAAATGCATTCGGATTATGAGGATTTAAAACAATTTATGTCGAAGAGATGAAAATAGCTTTCATGTCTACTTAAACGAGTTGGTTGGTTAATATTACAAATGTTTGTTTGTTTATTTATTTAACGTCACTTTATGCTGCTGTCGGACAATGCAGTGAGAGTCCTAAATCTTGCCTATCCAGGTTTAATTAGGTAGGGATCTTTAACGAGTACCTGACATCGCACAGGCTCAGGACCATCTTCTAACGTTCCCTCCGAAGGATGGCATAACTAAGGATTTTTTACTCCCATTAAAAAATCCTAGGACCACCTGCGGGTTTGAACTCGTACATATTACAGATGTTGTATTCATTGTTCTTAAGAAATATTAATTATTTAACTTTTATATTCTTATTCCAAGAGCAGCGAAAATGTTAGCCACACTTCTCTGACCGTGTTTTTGTTGAAACCATCATCGAAAATTCAATACACACCATAATTTTTTTATTCACACCTATCAATAAATGTTGACAATCAGCGAATGTGATGATGAAGGAATGATAGTTGACGTGGCAGGCATGATGGAGAGAAGATGCCCAGCGGTACTTCTTTCTGGCGTGCTTCCTATTACGGATTTAGCTTAGAATTTCCCTCATCCAACTTCTTTTCAGTCTCCTGCGAGTGTTGTCTGGCATGTTACTAGTGGCCATGCTTCGTATTAGATTGTTAGTATGTCCGTGTAAGTTGTTGTGAAAGCGTTTGTAGAGGGTCTGAATATGCTCTTTGACTGTTGGTATGTGAAGGTCTGTATGTAAAGTAGTGTTGCTAACGTACCATGGTGAGTTTGTGATAATTCTGAAATTTTTGGTTTGAAAAATTTGAATTTTGCGTATGTGTGTCTTTTTGGCAGTCCCGTATATCTGTGAGGCGTAAGTTTAAATGGGCTCCATTCATTAGGATTGATCCATTCATCAAGTGTTAAGTGTTTAGTTTATTTATAAGTTTTAATTTTGAACGTCTTGAGAGTAGTGATTATAAAAGTTTTAGTCTTTTGTTTAGCGTTATCTGTTAGTTCTTGATGTGTGGGCCCCATATTATTCTTCTGTCGAATGTCGAGCCCAGATATTTTATTGTGTCAGTCAGTGAAATTTCTATGTTGTCAAGATATACTGGCGGGTAGGTGTTATGTCGAAGAGTAAAAGTAATCGTTATTAATCATCGTCTATATCGCGGATAGAGATTCATCAACAATTACCCTGATAACTTCTATTTTAAAGCTAATAACATACAATATTTTACAGAAAATAATGAAATTTCCGGAGGCATACGGCCGAAAGACGATGTCGAACTCATTCCTGCAGAAAATACAGACGAGCCTCAGAGCGGTAGGCCTGTACTTCTGCTAGAAATCTTCGGGATCAGGCGAACTTCAGGAGGGCAGCTGAGGCCCGTCGAAGTCCTCATCATTGGAGCTCTGCCACCTGAGTCGTCACAGCAGGATGAGGTGAGGATGTCTAGCTGACGTAGGATAAGGAGTCCAAATAAATTAATCTCGATTTATGTAAAATATCAGCTTAGACTGGATCAATTACTAGTCCATATAAATCAGATGCGATGAATACATAAAAGATATTTTGAAATATCAAATGGGATGTTATTATCAGTGAGCTAAGAGATTATGAATAAAATATTACTTAAATACTATGAAATTAAACTTAGTCGATAATGTAATTAACATAAATGTATTATATTTCATTGAACAATGTTTCTAAGATGATATTACCCGAAAAAATATCTTAAAAGTACTATAAAATTTATAAGAATATATATTTAAACCAACACATCTTAAGAATTTTTTATAATGTTGCAGGAAACTACACATACCCGTGCAAAACGTTATAGTTATAGTGGGGGATATGGAGGCAGCGGTGGAGGAAGTTTTTCTTCGAGTCAGGCTAGTGCTAGTGCATCAGCTGGAAGTTTTGGTGGAGGAAAAGGCGGCTGTACTACAGGGTACTGTGGCTCTGGATCAGGCGGAATAGGATTCCCCGGTCTTGGCGGATATGGTAGCAGTGGAGGAGGCGGAGGCGGTGGTGCTGGAGGTGGTACTGGAGGGTACGGTGGGGGTGGAAAAGGAAGCGGAAGTGGTGGATGTGGACCTGGAGGATGTGGTGGTGGAGTTGGTATACCTGGCGGTTATGGCGGAGGAGGTCTTGGAGGTGGAGGTGGAGGAGGAGTAGGAGGATACGGAAGTGGTAGCGGTGGGTATGGAGGAGGTGGTAGTGGAGGTTATGGAGGAGGTGGTAGTGGAGGATTTGGAGGCGGCAGTGGAGGATTCGGTGGAGGGGGATTAGGAGGTGGTCATGGAGGTGGATTGGGAGGAGGATCAGGAGGGGGTCATGGAGGTGGTTTAGGAGGAGGCCAAGGAGTTGGTAATGGACTTGGGGGTGGCGGCAGCGGCGGATATGGGGAGTAGTATGAGGTATGGAGGGTGGTGTGGAGGTATAGTGTGGTAGGGAGATACGGAGAAGTGTGTGGGTTTCGAGGTGGTGGTAGTGGAGGATATGAGGAGGTGGTAGGGAGTGGTGGATGGGGAGGGAGGAAGGTGGTGGAGGTGGTACTTGGAGGTGGTGGTAGTGGAGGATATGGAGGAGGTGGACTAGGGGGAGGGAGTGGATTAGGAGGAGGCGGACGGGGGGGTGGACTTGGGGTGGGTGGATAGGGAGGTATGGAGGAGGGACACAGGGGGGGGTGGATTAGGAGGGGCGAGATTCGAATGGGGAGGAGTATAGGAGGAGGCGGAGGTTTCACAGTGGTGGTGGTGGTGGAGGTGGTGGGGATTGCAAGTGGTGGAGGAGGTTGGAGAGCGGAAGGTTTGGAGGAGGTGTGGTGGGCGTGGAGGATGTGGGAGGTGGGAGAGGTAGGAGGATGGGGGCAACTTGGCCAAATGTATGGAGGCCTGCTTGAGTTTGGTGTTCCTTCAGCAGTAGCCAAGCCTCGGCCAGTGCTGCAGCGGGGTCTAAAGCAGGCGGATAGTAAGTTTCCTAATATTTTCAGTTTAATTATTTTATTTCTAGCTGATATAATTGAAATACATTATTATAGTATATTATGTATTGGTGGATGACGTACAGAAAAAAGCATTAAAAATAACCGAGACTATAAAAATATTAAATTAATTGTTTAAAATATATGTTTAAAAATAAATGAAGGACACTCTACATATTTTTAATAGATGTTTAGATCATTAGTTTTGGTTTTATATAATAAAATCCACGAAAATATATATATATATATTGGGTTTTATTTATACTTTTCTGCAAATAATTGAAGAAATAATAATTTATTTCAATATATCACCTGTTTAAATATCAATTAACTTGATTTTATTTAATTTACAGTGGCCGTTAACTTCATTTACAAATGAGAAGTACAAGAAGAAACAAGAAGACGAGAACGTCTTTAATTTTTTAAGCCCATGAAAAAAAATATTTATTGTAAATTTTTCACCTTCCATAAGATTCCATTTTTTTTTATTACCATTGATTCATAGTAATATCCACGCTATAATTAGCATTCATACCTAATGTAAAATTTTAATTTTAAGGAACGAAAATAAACGTTTAATAAATATTAACTAAATTTACATGATTATTAATATTCCATAAGTACAATTGAAAGAAAAAACGCTGCGAAGTATTACACAATGGTTTATTATTTTCAAATAACTGTAGTAGAGTATAACTGTTAATAAGCAATTAACTAACCTGAAAAGCAAATAATAATTTAAAGGAAAATGGCCTATCACTACTGCTCATTTCAAAACTAACCGAATTAGCTAACTGATTTCAATGATTACTCTTTTCGTTTTGTAGGAAAGTTAATTCTCTATCGAATAGCACTAACATCTTCGATACTTTGAGTTTTGGGAGAATTACATCTCTTCTAATTTGTGGCTTATATATATATATATATATATATATATATATATATATAAGATCAATTTATTTTTTATTATTTGTTTTACGGGCTTTACTAATTCTTCAAATTAACTGAATTATGGGAGTTCCTCCCCTTCCCCCTTCCCCCAGAACTGCCTTCTAGAACCACTCAAGGCATCACGTAGCTTCTCTTTTCTTCTTTCAAAACTCCTTCATCCTTTCTGCTTCCCTCGCCCTTCTCTCCTCAGTCCATCTTCTTCCAATGGGATTCCTCTTTTCTTCAGAGGAATCACCAGTTTAGAATTTGTTTATTTGTAAAGCTCCCGATCTAAGCAATCCTCCTCTGTGATGAAAGATCTTCTTATTTCCTTCTTCATCCGCCTAACATATCCATCCTGACTTTTATATTTCCATATTTTACCAAAAATTTCCTCATTCAGTCTTGCCTGGCTCTTTCGGACCATATGCCCGCAACCTTTGCTTTCGAAATCTTACCTCGAGGTCCTCAATTTTATTGTAATATAGATCTTTTTGTTAAATCTTATCCTTGTTATTGATATATCCTTCCCGTGTTTTTCTAGGACCATAAACTCTTCCTAAAATCCTTCTCTCTATCTAGAGAAGCTTTCGATTCCAGCTGCACTCGTAGTCTCCATGCTATACAAGATTTCTGATCTTACCACAGTAGCGAAATGTCCTAATTTTGTCCAGAGAAAGGTTCCTTTTGTTATATATATATATATATATATATATATATATATATATATATATACCTTTTGTGCAAAAGGCTAAGCTTTCTAGTTTTTGGCTCTTGGTTTCTATGGCTCTTTTATCTGTCCCGTTCCTCCTAATTATTTCACCCAGGTATTTAAAATGGTGCGTTACCTTAATATAGTCATACTTTGTATTTATCGTTTTTACTTTCACTTACATATATATGAAATATATAGTATAGTGGGCTTTAATATCATGTAAGTTTCATTCTGAGTGAAATAGTCGGACATGGCTTAAAACCGAAATTTCAAAATTTCTTCCTGTAAAGTACCTTTAATTTTATATATTTGGAAATGTTTACCATATCATATAATTAGCATAGATAAATAACGCCTATACTAATTGAAGGCTTACTAACCAACATGTTGTTCCTCCCGTACACAAAGTCTTTGTAGTAGGGTAATTGTTGTTTGTTTATAAGATGAGGAATATCGTTCTCTGTCAGGACGTTGAGTCCTGTGTCCCACAGAAGTTTCGTTCTCAGTGCCTCATAAGCAGTATAGGCAATGCGAATATGTTCGGAGGTCACCGGAACCCCACAACGTAAACCTTTTACCTGATTGTTTTAATTTACCTCTACTATTCGAGGCCTACAAAACGGCCATATCGTCAACATATGCTGTGGCGGGGAACCGATTTTCTTCCAGCAATCCCAGCAACTCGTCAAACACCAATTTCCATAAGGCAGGAGCAAGAACAGAGTCTTGCGGGAAACCTCTTTCCAGAGAATCTTCTACTTCATAAAATTTACCTCTTATCCTCAAAGCCATGTCCTGCAGATAGCTCCTCAAGAGATCACACAAGTTGCTGTCACTTAGCTAACTGTGTATCTTTGTCGCCTACTTTGTACAGGAGCTCTATGTCGCAATTCTTCCAGCTTTTTGGAAATTATCCTTTATCCAAGTAATCATTGAACAATGATAGAAATCTATCTTCGAGATAGGGGATACTATTTTTTTACAGTTACCGAGACCATAAAATCCAATCCTGGAACACGACCAGTGTTTTGACCATCCACAACAGCACGGAGGTCCCATTTGTCCGATGGTGGGCACAAGTCCGTACCAGGTTGGCATACCGTAGAGCGTCTTATGAAATAATCATCCTCATCATCATGAGAAGGATCATCCGTGGGGTAAGTACCTGAAATAAATATCTTCGCCGCCTCTGAAAGAGTGGCTGCTTGGGTAAGGACGCACGAAAAGGACTAATATTACTATTTCGAAGGATATGCACGATTTTCACATTTTAAGAATTGTTTTAATTAGAGTCGCCACTCTCGTTTAAAGGATTTTAACAATTGGCATAAATTGTAACTACGATGCGATTTATAAGCCAGCTTTATCAGCTACGCACAAAGAACGCTTTTCTCCTCTGTCTTCATCCAACACCATAGCCGACGATGTCGAAGGTTCGGACATATCGTGGCTGGCATCGGCGTAACTGCGGACAGTACTTTTCAGCACAACGCTGCCCGTTTAGCAGTTAAAGATAGTTTCCGAGGGATATGTGTGGTTTTCAACAGCCTAAAGCAGTTTCAAAGCTAAACAAGTATATAAAGGGTTTAATTTACTGTTGATGAGGTTGTCACCGCACAAAAATTATATTCACGTGTGAATAAAAAATAAAAATAAATTAAAATGGAAGATAACCACCATTTTTTACTCGATTCTCCTTTTAAAAGAATACGAATCGAAATATTTCACTGGTAACTAGGATAACTACACTAAAAAGGACACTTTTTAATATATAAATCCTTTTACCGATGTAAGAATAGGTCCGAAATAGCATAAGTCTGTCTATATAACTGTTTAAATTTTATTGACTTATTAAAAACTTCATATTTAAAATTTCAATATAGCCAATTCTAGTATTTTCGAATATGCATTAAAATACGATTTTGATAAACTAAACTTGGGATGGAGTTAGTGAGGTTTCTCCAAATACTTTTTTCAAAAAACCTGTGGCTAGGAAAAGACCCCTACAGAATGGTAACATATGTCAGTCTCCAGTGGTATACAAGTTGTATACAACCATCACGCAAAATAGACAGACTTCTAGTCAAGCCATCTATAGGAGAGGAGCAAGCTGGATTCAGACCAGGACGCAGGACCATATATTCACTCTCAGGAATATTATGCAAAAATCATTGGATCATGAAAAAAATTTCTGCTTCGTTGACCTTCAAGCTGCGTTTGATTCTGTACCAAGAAACGAAGTATGGGAAACACTAAGAATATTTCAAGAAGCCTTGTGGAAGCCATAAAATCCATATACCAATATCCAAAGGGTATAGTCAGACTGAATGGAAAGGAATCTGGCTATTTTAGCATAGCTAGAGGGGTCAAACAAGGAGATTAAATAGCTGCAATCTTTAAAAGGCGAACAGAAACGACTTTCCTGGGGCGAAGGAATCTGCTTCCAGTTGTGGTACAGCTCCTGTATGCGGACGATATTGTCCTAATTGCAGATTCCGTAGAAAAATCGCTGCAGGCAGTTGACGAATGGAACGAAGAGCTCTGTAGGAAGAGAAACTTTAGAGGAAAAACTTTAGACAGGAGGAAAAACAGGAGAAACTTTAGAGGAAAATATTTTTGAAAAAGAGGCAATAAAGCAAAGAATCAGCACAATGATAATATCCTACAATCTAACTGAGAATATTTACAACAAAAAATTTATCTCCAGAAACGCAAAACTGACCACTACCTACTTAACAGTAATAAAACCTAAGGACCCTGTGCTGCTGAATTTCTGGCTCTCCAAAAAAGGTGAAAAGGTGACGCACAAAAAATTGAAATAGAAGAAAGAAAAAACCCAGAAACCAGAAAAGAAAACTTTATCTTCACCTGTAGCATTGATAAAATTTATAAACATGTGGAAAAGATCACAGATACAATAACAAAAAGCCTTTTACGCCCATCTAAACAGAACCACTAATCTTTAAGAAAATGAAGTATGGATGGTTAGTAAAAGTCAAGAGCTGATTATTGTAAACTGATATCAAACATCATGGTAAAGATGTTGCGATCATAGAATTTTTTATGAGAGAAGTTGGTTCAGGGTGCAGTCAATTTAACACACAATTAAGCGTAAACTTAATTTATATATATAAAAAGACCCAAAGATCTCTGCCCTGTGGAAGCTGCCTTCTCCAATCCATCCCTCTCTTGTTGAAGGCCTCTTTCCCTCCTTCTCAGAATTTCTTTGGTCTTCCCTGTGGTCCCCTCACCTCCACTCTAATCTTGTGAGTAGCCCTAGTGACTGTGTCTGTGAGAGGCCAAACCAACCATTTAAGTTGGTTCTTCTTCATTACACTCTCTGTAGGCTACAGATCCAGGTTTATGATAAAGTTCCTCACTCAATCTTCATTTATCTCGTTTTCTCCTAAATTTTTCTTAAACAGGATTTGGCTCTTGTTTTATGTCTACTCAAAAATTAATTTAAGCTAAGAAATCTTATTCTTGATTAAAGTAAAATAAAAATACAAAGTACTGTGGGGCAATTTTAAAGAGATCTAAAATATATTCACTTATGGGAGTTTTATTTATTTATTTGTTTCTTAATTGCTCATTCAGAGTTTAATTCTTTTTCATTTCTCCTAAACAAGTCCCTATGAAAATTAATTTTCTAATATTGCTTCCATCCCTATATTAGAATACTGTCAATTTTTATGAAATTTTTTAATCAATTAAGATATGCCGATTCCTTAAATGATAAGAGCATATGAGTTAACCCGAAGACTCGTAATTCAAACAGTAATGTTCAACGGATTATTAACTTTAAGTAATCATCAAAAAAGTTTTAAAAATTTCTAAACATTTTGCAATCTTTCTTGAGTTATTAAATTGAAAGTGACATATAATTCAATGATTATTTTGAGAAAAAAAAGAAACTTCTGAGTTTTAAGTGCCCAGAACATGGCAGTTAGAATAGGTGTAAATCACATCCACTGGTTCTATAAAAATAGATCTGGTATTAAAGTTACAGTCATTTTTTTCAAAGGAGAATGTGTAATAAAACCTTTCCACATTTTTTTAATTTTTTTTTTTATTACTTTGGGATTATGAGTCCATCGTAATGAAAAGTGAACTTAGCAAGAAAATACTATGCTTATGATATAACGTCTATTGATTCTTATATTTAATAATCGGCAGAAATTGGAAACATCAATTGGTCAAAAAATCAAAAATTGGATTAGTTTATTTATTTATTTTTATTTTACAAAATAGACGTATATGAATATCCATTTATAAAATATTCAAACAGGTAAGCATACATAATAAAATATAATAAGTTTTCAATACAGAACATTATGGTGGTAACTAAAATAAAAATTACATAAAATTAACCACTGTCCTCAATACATACGCCGATGACACATGTGTGTTATCTGTGAACAATGACCCAACTATTGCTTCCCAAACCCTTCAGTCTCACTTTGCTTGAAGAATGGTGTCAAAAGTGGAGAATCAAAATAAATCCTACTAAATCCCACCAAATAACTTTTACCGTTCGCCGCAAACCTATGTCTGCCTGTCCCACTATATCCTTTGGCAATATTCCACTCACCTCAGTTGAACAGGTCCGGTACCTTGGACTGCATCTTGACAGACGACTTACTTGGAATCCTCACACTAGACTGAAACGACAAGAAACAGCTCGCAGATATCGTTTATTACAACATTTACTTGACAAACGTTCAAAACTTCCCACCTACTGTAAAAAAAAGAATTTATATCGGATCACTTGTAGCTGAGTGGCTAGCGTAACAGCCTCCCATGCCAAAGGTCACGGTTCAAACCCGCAGTGGTCTAGATTTTTTAATGGAGTAAAAATCCTTAGTTACGCCGTCCTTCGGAGGACGTTAAAAGGTGGTCCGAGCCTGTGCGATGTCAGGTACTCGTTAAAGATCCCTATCCTAATAAAACCTGGATAGGCAAAATTTAGGACTCCCACTGTAGCATCGTCCGATTAGCCATAGTTGCATAAAAGTGACGTTAAACGAATAAACAAAATAAACAAAAACAGAACTTAGGCCTATTTGGACATAAGGAATTGAACTATGGGGCTCCACCAAGCCATCAAATTCCTGTCGCATCCAATCCTTGCAATCCAAAATCCTAAATACCCCTTACTTTGTCACAAATAAATTAATCCATAAAGACCAGAAATCCCATTAGTTGCAGACTTAGCCCGAACTAGATAAACTTCCTTTCACTCCACATTACCAATCCACCCAAACCCACCTGTCCGCAAGCTCTTATCTCCTTCTATTCCTGATCATCCTCCGAGGCGGCTGAAAAGACGATGGCCTCGAGACCTACTTATCTGAATAATCTTTAAAGTGCTACCACTGGGTAGATTCTTCTCATGCCTATCATGTCCATATCTTAATGTTCACATTTACTTGATGCATTTTTTAGTTGATACAGTTGTAAATATCTCTAAAATAAATAAAAAAAAAAAAAAAAAAAATATATAATATATATATATATATATATATATTATATATAATATATATACATATATACATATAATAATATATATATATATATATATATTTATATATATATATATATATATATAATATATAATATAATATATATATATATATATATATAATATATATATATATATAATTATATATATATATATATATATATATATATATATAAATTGACAAATTAAATAAATAATAATTATATACAAAGATTCTTTTAAACTTAATATACGGGGAAAAAAAACTGATATAAATATAAATAAATAGTTGCCAAAATTTACAATAATAAAAAGTGGTCTCTTATATTAGATTAGGAGAAATTATCCAGAAAATAATTTCTTTACATCACTAATTTTACAAGTAAAAATATCAATTTTATCACAGTAATTATTACATATGAGAAGCAGCTCAGACAATCCCTGATGCAATAAATAATTTCTAGACTGATATTGCTCTCTAAAAGCAAGAGGTGATCTAATATTGTGATGAGGAACGTTGACAGGTATCATTCCAAGTAATTCCGAGCAATTGGTGTTATTGTTTAGAAGTTTGACAATGAACATAATATTTATTTTATTCTTCTCAATTCTAATTATTGTAATCTTACATTATTTCTAATATCACAATAATATATTGCTTCCAAGCTGCAACCCATTTTATATGCTATCAGTCTTCAAAATTTATTTTTTACACTTTCAATTTTCTTTTTGTAAACATCATAGTAGGGGGACCATATAATACTACAGTACTCTATAATAGGTCTAACGGTGGTTACATATCGTATTTTCAAACTATGAATATTTTTAAATTGTTTGGTTGTTCTGTATATAAAGCCAAATAATTTATAAGATTTGCTAAAAATATTGTCTATGTGCAATTTGAAAGAGAGGTTATGTGATAAAGTAACACCCAAGTCTTTAACCACATTAATACTCTCTAGATCAATGTTACCAATATTATAAGAAAATTCTATTGATTTGTTATTTCGATGATATGACATTGATTTACAGTTTGACGGATTTAGAGAGAGACAATTTTGCAAACACCAAGTTTCCAATTTCATGAGAGTTTTCTGGAGATGCTTACAATCATTAAGGGATGTTACCTGGGAGAAAATTTTTAACTCATCTGCGAAAATAGATACTGAACCCTTGAAAACACTACATCAATATCATTCAAAAAAATTATGAATAACAATGGTCCAAGATGGGAACCCTGAGGCACTCCTGATTTAACAAAAATTTGTATAGATAGATCATTGCTACTAATTTTGACAAATTGGACTCTATCATGCAAATAACTATTAAACCACTGCAACAGCATCCCATTCAATCCTATGTGTTCAAATTTATGGAGCAACAACTGAATATCAACACTGTCAAATGCTTTATTTAGGTCTGTGTAGATAACATCCACCTGAAAATTTTTGGTGAAAGATTTTAAAATATATTCTTCTAAGAGAAGAAGATTTGTGGATGTTGATCTACCAGGCATGAATCAGTGTTGTTGGTCTATTATCATATGATTTATTATGGGTGAAACTAAATCATAAATCATACTCTCAAATATTTTAGGTATGACGGACTGGATACAAATAGGGCGATCATTTTTCACATTAGATGTATCTCCGGTTTTAAGAAGTGGCTTAATAAAAGAAGATTTCCATTGTAATGGAAATTCTCCAGTGGATAACGAAATATTAAATAATAAGGTCAATGGTGTGCTGATGGCAAGACAATTTTTCAAAATGATTGCTGGAACCTCGTCTGGTCCAGTTGATTTAAATTCACCCAATTGTCTAGTTTTAGTTACTACGGCCTCTTCAATAGTTATACAAAAAGATAAATTAATATTGCTGGTGTTTTTAGGTGAGGATAAACAGGAATTATTTTTGGGGCCAGTGTATAATCCAGAAAAGTAATCTGCAAAAAGGTTAACTATAGTATGTTCATCAGTATCACATTTGGAATCTAGGATCATATGACTAGAAATATTAGGTTTTAACTTTAATGTTTTTACATAAGACCAAAAAGGTTTGACACTATTAGGAATGTTATTCTCGATATTGGTAATGTAATTTATATAGCATTCTTTTGACTTACATTTGTTTGTTATGTTTAACGATTCCTATTTTATTTGGTTTATTACAATTTCAAATTTCATAAGAACTTTTTCTAAATACATTTTAATATATTAAAGTTAATTTAGTTTCCATGTGAGTCCCATTTAGTTTACAGAACTACTTTTTTTTTTTTCTTTTTTTGTGAAATGATCTCAAAGTAGAAATAATTATTAACAGTGCTAGTTTATAATAACTTTTCCTTCATTTTAGCAACTTAAGTACGATTTGTTACATAATATTTTTTTCTAAAGTCTTGACTACTGTATGAAGTATATAACCAGTAAGATCACCATAATCCACAACATTACAAATAACACTTGTTCACAAGTTTATGCACTTATAACATATTTCTATTGAATTGCCTGACTAATTTATGGCATATTAACTTTTCTAAAATCTTGCACTTCCCAACGGTATATTATGTCTATGTTGTTACTTATATTTCAGGAATAATTTTTCTACAACTTTGTTATAGAAAATTTATTTTTCCCCTTTACAGAACACATAAATTTCAATGTATTTTACTTACAACCCTTCAAGAAACAATCCCCTAAATGATGGTGAAAATCTTATCAAAATCCGTCCAGTGGTTTAGGAGGAGTTAGCGGAAACCCAAATCCCGTTAACATTTTATATATTGAGAGATAATAATAGAAATTTTTATCTATAATATTTAAGTTCATGCCCTTTTGTCACTCTGTATTACCATCTAAAACTTTGCATGTTAGCTAGCATTTTTTCTAACATATTTACTTTTCTAACAGCATATTACACCAATATTACTATTCTACTAATCAGAAAAAAAAATTAATTTGAAAAAATATTTCTACTATTTTCCGCATCATATTCACATATTTTTGTTCAATGTTAACAAGGTGTAATGGTTAATTATTTCTAATCAACAAAATAAAAGCTATTTTAGAGGGAGAAATTTTAAAAATTTGGCATTATAGCCCTGTCACACTATTTCAACCTGAACGTGTTAGTCATCTTGAGGCATCTAAGGTGAACTTTTTTTTTCTTCTTTTTTTTTTTGGGGAGGGGGAAAGGGGGAACGCGTCAACATCTTAATACAACAGCCAATATGTAAAATCATTCATCAAAGTGATAATCTTGCTAAGTCATGAAT
Organism: Piezodorus guildinii; assembly: GCA_023052935.1. Taxonomy (NCBI): domain Eukaryota; kingdom Metazoa; phylum Arthropoda; class Insecta; order Hemiptera; family Pentatomidae; genus Piezodorus; species Piezodorus guildinii. Next base: position 39,049,084 of record CM041294.1, read on the forward strand.
ACATTAGATTCATATAGAGTTACAATGTTGAGAGGGCTACATATAGCATATGAAGACAGATACTTACCTTCAGGGTAATTATCTGTAAGTAGGTAGGGCAAGGTAAGTACGAGGGAGAGGAGGAGCTTGGCGATGCTAACTAATTGTTCTGTGCGTTCACATCGAGTAGATAAATATATTTGAGTTTTTCTGGTGAAAACTATGGGCAATAGTAAAAAACTGAAAATTAAATTTTCCTCCCAAACCGTTGAGAACATAATAAAAAAAAAAATAAATAAATAAAACCTTTGCCACTACAACCCATGAACAGTCTTGGGCTCATCAACACACACAGAATTTTTAGTGTTAAGAACTCTGGGGACCCCAAAACGTGTACTTTCGGTGAAAACTCCAATTCAAAAATGTTCAGTATCACAATACTTTTCCTAACTGTATATTTTATATGTATGTACGAGGAAGTAAAAAGAAAGCATTTCAAAAGCCAGGAGAAGTAGCTAATATTGGAAGATATGTAGTTGTTTTCTTTTCATAAGTTGAAATAAAGTAATAAGTGTTTCACTATTTCTTTTTCAACTTAACTAATTTAAAAAAAAGAAAAAAGTTTTATAGGAAAACTAATAAAGAATAAATTTCAAACCAGTGAATTCAATAGCAAATTTTTCTATTTGGTTATTTTTAACAGTTTTTGTGATTTTATTTTTAAATAAAATGCCGAAACCATTCAAATATAAGGGATAAATGCAATAGCAAAGATAAATGCAGCAATCCACTTTTTGATCAAACTTAAATTGATTAATTTCAATTCTTAAATGAAGAAAACTAGTTGTATAATTTAGAAAACTTATCTCTGAGTTTGAACAACAAATACTAAGCCTTCAATGATCTCCAACATATCACATTTTTGGGAGCAGCGTGGTCTAGTGGGTGGAGCTCTAGTCCATTGTTCTCTGGGTCTAGGGTTTGAACCACTGAGGCAGAATTATTTCTTTTGTTATTTTAGCTGTGGAGAGACCCTTGGATCTGGAGATCCTCCTGTGGCACACCCAGTCATGTTAATCGGGTACCATTGGGGAAATACCTGGCAGCTGAACATGATCTAGGCCTATTCATCTATTTGCATAACCATTCACCGTGAAACAATACGAATCTCTATAAGTACTGAACCCACGACCCTTCATGGGTTGTAGAGGTAGAGGTTTTAATAGCAAAGATAAATGTAGTAATCCTTTTTTTATATAAATTAAATTTATTAAATACAATTTAGAATTGCATTCATATTGCAATCCTCAAATGAATAAAGTAAGTTATCTAAATTAGGCAACTTATCTCAGTGTTTTGATCAACAAATATTGAGCCTCCAATAATCTCCTGGGACTCATCACATTTTTTATTTCCACTTTCAAACAAAATTGTATTATTCACTTTAATCATGACATTACTTTGTATTATTGTAGTCTAATAAACTACCTGAAGTTGTCTCAACGATTTCTCGAAATTGAAACCTATACAGCAGGAATTCTTAGGTTATTTTGGAGGTCAAATACAATTTAATTTGTTTCCACTCTCCATTAATTTTAGTGAGAGAAGAAGAACAGTCTTGAAGGAGTTCAGGATGAAATAATTAGAAAAAGATAAGCTGGCTCCAGAAGAAGTAATAAATAGATTAAATGGGCTCGATTAGGTAAAATTAGCTACATACCTTCATAAATCAATAAAATACAGACATTTTTGGTCCACCATTTTAATTATTAAACTATTAATAAAACACATAACAACAGATTATAATGTTACTACAATTCGCATTTAATCACAATTATTATCATCAAAATTGTAAAAAAGGGGCAACCCAACAGACGCTTACCGCCATTGTCTTGCAAGCTTTGATTTTATATGTTATTACTATTTTATATATTAAGTAAATGAAGCAATTATTCAATAAAAAAATTCTAAAAATCTTTTAACATTATAATGTAAACTGTTGATACAAAAGAAAATTAACAGGTAAAGCAACTTCTAAAAAAGCTGCATAAGCTGATGAAGTAAGGAGTATCATGTCATCAATTAATAAATTAAGTAACCAAGATCATTATCACAACTATTTTTAAAGTTATATTATTTACCATCTGGTTCACTTGTTATGTTAATTAATAGAAAATATATTGAGGATGTATAGTCGATTGTAGAAACTATTATAGGTGGAATAATCAGGGATCAATAATTTTTTGAAGTTTTTTTATTTTGCCAACGTTTCGGCTCAAGCTTGTGAGCCGAAACGTTGGCAAAATTACAATTTAAAAAAAATGACTGATTCCTGATTATTCCACCTATATTAATAGAAAATAGAAAAATAACATAATAATTTGGCTCAATTGTAAAAGCAATCTACAGAACTAGTCCAGAAGTACTGAAAGAATTTTGTCTATCAATTATGGATTACAATTTTTGAAAAGGAAAAAATCAATAAGTCATCTGTTATCAACATAAACCAAACCCAAACTTTCTTTTGATACATGGCTCAGAAACCTAGCTTCTGTCTAAAGATAAATACTTACAGTTTACTTCTTCCTATGAAGAAAATCATTAAAAATAATATTTGGAACTGAATGAGTTGGTCAATTCAGGCTGAGAAACGATGCTAAGATCTATAATATTTAATAGGATCCTAATGGTATGGCATTTAAGAATTATGAGGTTAGGATGGGCTGGTATTAACACTTATCTTTGTATAAAAGGATACAAAAAGAAGATGTCAAATAAGATCTGCTGATGGAAGATGAAGTCGAGATTGAAACAGAGGGCATTGTTAGATGAAGAGCTCAGATGACCCTAGTACAAGACAGAAAAGAGCAATGTTATTTACATTAAGTACTTTTTGTTTATAATATTTGCTACATCATTGCTCTTTTATTATGTAACATGAACTATTAGGTGAAAAAATATAACATAACATTAGGTTACATAACTAACTTTAAGGTACAGAGTGCATATTTATATCAAATCTAAGTTAATTTGAATTCAAACAATGATATAGTTTACTTAATGTTAATTTATACATATTTTTCTAATGAAGGGATAAAATTATGAGGATTTCATAATTCTATGAGAATGATGAAAATTGTATAATTGCTAACTTAAAAACAATCATTAGCTTATGATTTTACAAGCTTAGAGTAGTATAATAATGGGAAATTTAAAATAATTGCTACCAATGCACATTTTGTGGACTCGGGCATTGTTCAAGACCACATAAATGAAGACCTGAGATAGCACTACCCAGAAAGCCTTAATAAATCACCCCATTATAGTAGAATATATACTCTAAAAATGTGAAAAAAACTTGACCTTTCACAAACCAACTAACTTCAGCACTTGTCAGTTTCCACTTGATTTGAACTGTAAAAATGGATTGGTGATTGAAATTTAATTCTTAGTTCAAACATTTATCTTTTTTTTTTTTTTTTTTAATTTTAATACCACTCTTCCAACACAGTAAAGCTAACATGATCCAATCCCTCAAATGACAGAGAAGAAGTTGTCCTAGATAGGTTGAGGATAGGCCACATTAACTTGCATCTAAGCCACATCACCCAACAGCTTCCCCAAAGTGCCAACACTGTAACAACCCAATTACTGTCAAACACATATTGGAGGAATGTCCTATTTACCAATCATATTTAAATAGATCATGAATGAGACCTGATACAGCTACCTTAATGAGCAATGACGAAAATATTATCAATTTTCCAGGTAATCGTTAAATGCGTAATTGTTAAAGATCCCTATCCTAATTAAACCTGAATAGGACTCCCACTGTAGCATCGTCCGATTAGCCACAGTAGCGCAAAGTTACGTTAAATAAACAAACAAGATCAATTTGTTGCTAAACTTTCTCAAGGTCCAACAGCTGCTACATAAAATATAGAGATGCTGTACATAAAAATAATAAAATAATCCAGTGGGACTAACCCTATTATATATATATATATATATATATATATATATATATATTTTATATATATATATATATATATATATATATATGTGTGTGTTGTGTGTGTTTATCCGTACACCCTTCCTCTTCCAAGTTCTCCAATCCAGCCGCCCATCGTAAATCTTAGACATGTTTTCATTTAAATCCTCAGTTCACTACCGCAACACACGTGCGGCCTTCAGACCTATATATAACACCTCATCGAACCGTAGCTTTTGACAGATTCTTCCTCATCCGTCCTCGTCCGTATGGAATTCCATTCCTTCATATATTCGTCATTTTGATACTGTTACGACCTTCAAATCCCGTCTATTCGACCACTTCCTCTCTATTCAATTTTCAAAGAACCCTAAATAGATATGCACATTTGTATAAAAATATTAAATAAAAACATATAGAACCGATTATTTAAATATAATATTTTACATTTTGGTACAATTGCACATTTAACTTTATTATATCATCAATATCCCATCAATACTGTAAAGCACTTTTAATTAAAATTTTGTATGTATGCAGATATGTTTCTGTTTTATTTTTTGACTAGTTTTGTTATTAACTAGGGAGCGGCGTGTATTCTAATATTCTAAAATAGAAGGTCTCGAGGCCATCTTCTTTTCAGGCGCCTCGCAGGTTTATCAGGAATTTAAATGGAAGAAATGATTGAAACAAGAGGATTAGAGTGGTAATGAAGTTTGTCATGAAAGGAATGATATCTGTTTGGGGCCAAATCAGCAACATACGGAACATTAAGGTCTTTATGAATGAGTTTATTCGTGACAAAATAAGGAGCATTGAGGAATTTTTGAAGGATTTTAGATTATAGGGATTGGATTAGAACGTTTGCCTAGTAAGTGTTGGAGTAGCCGAAAACGTCGAGCAGTACTTAAATATTAAGTCAGAAAAACTATTAGCTCTAAACAGACATCATAGAAACTGGCAGAGAGCAGCTATCTACTGCTACAGAAAATAGTACTTCATTTACTGTAGTGTTTAGTCATCACAAAAAGTACCACGGTTAATGTGCAACACGAATATCTAACTAGCTATAGGCTATAGTCCGTTTACTATGCAATTGTATAGAGCATGTTTGAAAAAGATAATATAAACTCAAATTTGGGATCAGAATGATAAAATGGTGTCTTAATTTAATAAAATCTAGGTTAAATGGCAAGAGGCCTCTGGTTGTTAAAGGAACATTCTACTATGGAAGAGATAGTACTTTAAAATAATTAGAACCTATCAAAAGCTTCTATAATTCCAGGTCTTTGAAAGCTAAGGAATAAATAATAGACCCTCCGAATGAGTTCTGTAATCATACTGAAATATTTATAAAATTATTAAGTATTATTTTAATAATATCTAAACCACAATTAATATCCATTTATACAAACCTGTTTATTATTTATATTCATGTTATGCACATTCTGTTTTTTCCTTACCCCTTACAATTATGCAAATCACATCCTATTGACCATCGGGCTTGTAGTCAATGGCCGGTTGAAGATCCTCTTTTTGGTCGCAATTATCTCCTAACCGGTTCGTAATCTACGTTAATTATTACATCTTTAATCGTTTAATCTGGATTTATGGGAAGTACAGTTTGGTCAGTGATTCACAGTACTGATCGAATCAGGATTTCCTCAGCTGGCGTATTCCTAACAATGAGGTTAGATGGATGGCTAATAGTAGGTTAATAATGACGTCAGATCTGATGATAATGATAGCATTGAACGGAAATTGTACCTTCAGCTGAGTATTATTAGGATTAGAAAAAGGTCATGAAATCTTATAAATCGGATAGTAAAATAAATTTCTTTACAATTGGATTTGTGCTTTAAGACTTTACCAAACCATGAATTTCTCTCCTATCCAATCCTTACAATCTAAAATCCGCAATGTTACTCTAATGCGTATTCACTAAAATCTCATAATAATATTCGTCTGATTCCATATAAGTCCACTCCTTCTCTAATTTCAATCCAATAAAGCCACTAATTTCAGTCTTTGCTTCTTCTTCCATTCCTGATAATCCTCTTTGACACGTGAAAAGAAAATGGCCCCAACAACTTCAGGTTTAGAATTAATGTTGTAGTGTTATAACAAGGGCTTAAGTATCTGAAGTAGCTTGAAAATCATTAGAGGAAGGAAGTGGGTTGAAATGATTTTTCCACAGATCAATATCGGAAATTAAGTATTTGTAGCCTGTTTTTACTTGTACAACTTGTAGGAAGTAAAAAAAAATCTATACCTCTCATTTTTCCAATACACTTTATTTTATTGTTATTATTTTTATTTATCCCAATAATTTTTAGGGTGGAAGGTAAACCTCCGTTGCCCATGGTACTAATGTGTAATTTCTTGAGATGTGTGTGATGTCGTTCTAGTTTGGCATTTAAAATATGTATTTAGAATTAATGCTGTTGTAAATTTCATTAAATGTATAAAAGAAAAAAAATCAAAGAAACCATTATTAATGTGTTACAGAATATAATATACAGTTAAAATAGTTGGATCCCTGAGGAGCACAGGTGGAGAAATATACTTAAAATTGAGATCATGAAAGAAGTAAAAGACATTTTAAACTAGTCACTCAAACATTTTTTATACTCGTAGAAATAATAAACGTTTTATAAAATAAGATAATTTTTCCTCCATATTATAATTAAATTAATGGAGTTTTGTATATGTTTATGAATTTTTTTATTAATTATTCTTTATAATATCTTTGGGTGATAAAAGGTCAAATATCCTGTAATATATGTATATATTGTATATTGTGTAAAATAATAAAACCAGAGGGTAAGAACAAAAAAATTAATTATTCTTTGCATGAAGTCACGCACGGGTAAAAAATGGTGTAGAGAGTAGAGTGTAGTAGAGGCTTCTCTTACTGTTTGAGCCTGAACATTATATATATATATATATATATATTTTACCTATATGTTTTGTTTTAAATTTAAAAATTAAATTAAAAATAGTTTGTTTTTTTTAATGAGAAAAATATTTATATTTGTAGTTAGTTTACGCATTCTATTCAATAGTGTAGTTAGGAATTAGCCAGATAAGAGTGCCCCCCTTGCCCTCAAGCCAGTACCGATCGCACTAGTAAGCTGAGAGCACGCTTTTCTCGATTGGCGCCTTCAAACCATTTTTTTTATCAGGACTTCGCCTCGTCTTCTTAATGATCACCGTCCTTCCAGAGGATCACCGTTCTTCCAGAGCGCCTATTCGTCGTGCGGAACCGTAGAATTTATGTACAGCTAACTATCGTTGATAATATTTTTCTCGTTATATTTATTCTTTTTTTTTTTTTTTTTTTTTTTTTTTTTTTGTATCATTATTCGTAGTACTAACACATTAACCCAATTTTTAAACTTTTTTTACAGTTTAGTTAATCGAAGAATTTTTTCTTATTTTTTTATAAATCAATTTTTTTTTTTTTTTTTTTTTTTTAGTTATGCCTTCCCATTTCGACTTCCGCCATAAGGGATCTGGCAGCCCAGTACCACTCCGATCTGGATGGGGTTTCACCTCTTATTTTTTGTAATCGGGGGCATACTTCTAGATGTGCTGCATCCATTTCATTATTTGCATGACAAAGGCAGCAATGTGGAGACTACCACTCCGATCCTATGCAAGTGTTTTGCGAGGTAGTCATGGCCAGTAATCATTCGGAACTGTGCAACAGCATCTTTCCTCTTCAAATCTTTTTTTTTTTTTTTTTTTTTTTTTTATTGAGATATATTACAATTTGTTACAAAATGAACAATAATAATATTGATAAGAGACCACATTCATACTATATATACAGAAAATAATAATAATGGTCAAATTTCATAAAATATAACATAAATTCAAATATATACAATAAAATAATAATAATAAATAAAAAACAAAACAAATCAAAACATAAACCTATTATTGAGATAAATAAAAAGTTGGCAAATAAATAAACATCTTACACACAATCATAACTATATACAATATATACAATTGCTAAAGGGACCCCAGCAAGCGCTTTTTCCTCCACTTGTGGAGGAAAAAGCGGAATCCAAGAGATCCCAGCACCTCTATCTCAGCCGCATCACTGGTCTGAGCCAGTGGAGGCTGAGTTAGGGCGCTGTAGCCACAAACATACCGTACATGAGTGGAGGATCTGACCATTGTCAGAACTCCAGTTTAAATGTTTACAATAGGTCTCGTGGCCACTGCCGTTTCAATCTTCGAGGAGGATTGTAGGGATGGGTGGTGCTGGATAGGGATTGTGCTAGAGGGTTAGGATGATGACTAAGGTTCTGATGAAATTTGGAAAATTTGGATGGTACCAGGTCTAAAACAAACGGAATATTAAGGTCATGGTGTAGGGTACAGTTGGTAACGTAATAAGGAGCATTAACTATTGTTCGGAGGACTTTGGATTGGAAGGATTGGATGCGTTTAATGTTAGAATGTTTAGCTGTCCCCCACAGTTCAAGTCCGTAGGTCCATATAGGTTTCAGTACTGTCTTGTATATTAGTAATTTGTTGTCAACTGTAAGATGAGATTTTCTGTTTAGTAGTCTGTATAACTGGCCGAATCTGCGGTTGAGTTCTTTTCTTTTTAGTCTTGTATGTGGGTTCCACGTCAGTCTTTTGTCTAGTAAAAAGCCAAGATACCGGACTGTGTCTGAGGAAGGAAGCGGTATGGAATTGAAATTAACCGTTGGACAGGATTTGCGTCGAAGGGTGAATGTGACGTGAGTGCATTTGCTTTCGTTCACCTTAATGCGCCAAGCATTGCACCAGTCTTCGACAAGGGAAAGGTGCTTTTGGAGATTTATCGATGCTGCTTCAGGATCGGAATTGGATGATAAAATGGCTGTGTCATCAGCAAATGTTGCCAGAAAGGTATTGGGGTCGGTAGGGATATCGGCGGTGAAGAGGATGTAGAGGACGGGTCCTAAGACGCTGCCTTGAGGAACACCGGCCTCAACAGTATATTGTTCGGAAAATTCGGAACCACAGCGAACTCGGAAGGAGCGGTTGGATAAATAGGATCGGAGGATTAGGTATAAGGATTGAGGTAAATGGGTTTTGAGCTTAAATAGCAGTCCCGGGTGCCACACCCGGTCAAAAGCTTGAGCTATGTCCAGAAAGGCACCCGAACAATACTCCTTGCACTCAAGGGCGGAGGAAATGTGGTCTACAACTCGGAGTCCTTGCTGAACCGTGGAATGTTGAGGACGAAATCCGAACTGATGTGAAGGAAAATTTTGAAATTTGGCTAGGATTCGTTTTAGTAGGAGCTTTTCGAAAATTTTTGAGAGGATCGGAAGTAGGCTGATAGGTCTGTAAGATGACGTGTTGTTAGAAGGTTTGCCTGGTTTTAGGAAAAGGATCGTAGTTGAATGTTTCCATAAGAGAGGAAAATAGGTAGTGCGTAGTATACAGTTATAGAGATATGTAAGGAATGTAATGGCTTTAGGTGGAAGTTGTCTTAAGATTTGGGGAGTAAGGAGATCGTATCCAGGAGATTTGCGGAGAGGAAGCTTTTTAAGAAGATATCTGACCTCAGAGGGATTAACTGCTTTAGGTGGTAAGGATAGTGGTATTGGTGACGTGAGGAACTCTTCAACTGCTGCAGTATGGGTTGGATTAAGCTCTGGATGAGGAGTAAAAACATTGGAAAGGTGCTGTGCGAATTCCTCGGCCTTATGCTTGTCAGAAGCAGCCCAGGAACCATCACAGCGCCGGAGAGGATGGGAAATGGTGTGGGATTTTAGGATTCTCTTCGTGACATTCCACAGGGAATTGTCACGAGTCGAGAGAGAGGAGAGGTAGGTATTGTAGGATTGGGAACGGAAGATCGCCAACTCCCGCTTTAATTTTCTACAAAAAAAATTATAGGAGCGGCGATCTTCTGGGTGGCGGGTGCGTTGCCATAATGTTCTAGCTCGACGTTTGCTGTTGATGAGGTCTGTCAGGTGTTGTGGTAAATGGCTTTTGTAAGGAATTATTTGGGATTGTTTGGGAGAGGAGGCAGTCCAGGCGGCTTGTTGAATAGCGGTTGTAAAGGAATATAACGGCGTCGTCAAGGTCATTTGGGGTTTTGAGAATCACTCTGAGGTCAATATCATTAGTGAGAATTTCGCGGAAGAGGTTCCAGTTGACAGGGCCCCTAATGAATGACGGTGGGATAGGTTTAGGAATAGGTGTTATGGATACATTTAGAATCAATGGACTATGATCAGAGGATAGTTCATCAAGGCGAGCTATGGAAAAATTCAGAGAGCCTAATCCGCTGTGGATGAAGAAGTCGAGGATGTCAGGATTACGGTTAGGATCTGTTGGCCAGTAGGTAGGAGAATCGGGAGGTAGGAGATGAAAGCGTCGGGAGTTGAGTGCAGACTGCAATGTCCGTCCACGAGAATTGGTGGTTCTAGAACCCCACTGTTGGTTCTTAGCGTTTAAGTCTGCACCCAAAATGAAGTGATTACCCAAGGAGTTGAGGAAGGATCCAAATTGGGCAGAGGAAATGGGATGTTTAGGAGGGCAGTATGCTGATGCGATGATAAGCGGAAAGGAAAAGGTTTTGATAACGATGGAAGTTGCTTGTAGGTAATCGTGGGCGGAAATTGGGTGTAAGTGATGGGTGAGGGATCGGCGGACTATGACAGCAGTACCGGCATGGGCTTTGCCGTCTGGATGGTCTGTCCGGTATGTCGTGTATCCTGGTATTTTAAAGTACTGTTTAGTGGTTAGTCTAGTTTCAGTAATGAGTGCAACATCAATGTTTTTGTCCTGCAGTACGGCTGTAAGTTCGTCAGTGTGAGTTCTAACACCATTCGCATTCCAAAGGAGAATGGATAAGGAATTAGGTGAGGTCATTTATGGTTTTTTTAAGGCAGGAATGAGATTTGTTACGAGATTCGTAAGGAGTGATATTAGGGGCATAACAAGGGATTTAATTTCGGAAATAAAGGATGTCATCAAACTGGTAAGGTCTGTGGCGTTTGAAGGAGGAGGAATATGAGAGATTTGTGGTGGATTAGGATTCTTAGGATCGGTTACATTTTGAGAAAGAGGTATATGTGGAATGGATTGAGGTACATTTTGTAGTTCCGGCAGGGCCACGGCTTCAGTACTTTTATTCCCACCTCCAAGTAAGTGGGCAAATGATAAATTGGCATCAATAAGTTTTGAGGGTTCTCTTCTGTTTCTTACTTGTCTTGCTGTTTCATCCAGTACTTGAGGTTTTTGAAACCTGGTCCTCAGCTCCTTATAGATTTGGCATCCTTTATAGTCGGCCGGGTGGTCCTTCAGGCAATGAGCACATACAGCTGGTGTTGATTTTGGTTTTGTACACTCCACAGACTTGTTCTGTTCACCGCATTTCACGCATCGAGGTATGTGATGACAATAACTTTTAGTATGACCATATGCTTGACAATTATGGCACTGAATTATCTCTCTCTTTGTGTAAGGTTTTTCAACTCTTACACTGGAATAGTACAATCTATTGAGGTCATAGATTTTTTCAACTCCTTCAGCTGGTTCCAAATCCACAAAAAAGAGAGGTAGAGGAATTTTATCCTTTAGGACGTTAGTGACTTGCCGCACTGTATAGCCCATATCCGTTAGTTCTTCTTTAATAGCTTCAACTGGTGTCGAGGGGTGTAAGTTTCTGATTACAACCCTTAAAGCTCTCTCTTGGCGTAGCTGATAGGTATGGAAATCTGCTTTGGTTTCAGTTAGGTATTTCACTATTTTTCTATATGTCTCGGCAGTAGTAGGAGATATTTTGGTATCATTGATTCTACTCATACAGTAGTAGCTGGTAGATTCGGTAATTTTGTTCAATTGCGCACACAACAACTGGAAATTTCTAATATTTTTGACAAATATTGGAGGAGGCCGTGGTTCACTAGGTATAGGAGTAGATTCCATGTTTTCTTTTTCATTATGTAAAATCTGAAAAGGATTTGGGGTGAAAAACGGCGATTCGTCAGTCATCCCTTGTGACGATGTGCCAGGTTGTGGTTCAGATTCTGAATTAGTACCGGAAGGGGTTGCTTGTAGATTTAATCTTTTATTAGTATCACGGCGGGGTCTTTGTTTTGTAGGTGACGGGATTGAACCACTAGATCTAGATCTTTTAGTTGAAGCTTTGGAGGACATGACTTGATGATAATATCGCATTTCATGTATAGAAAGTAATTAAATAATAACCAGATGTGGGAAAAAAACAATAACTTAAAAAAAGTTAAGCAAGACCAGCCTTGCCGGGCTATTGGCAATCAGCTGATATGAAGAGGTGACTCAGCATTCACTTTACACTGTAAATTATATCACAACTTACCGCTGTTTGCTCCAATAATAACTGTTGTTGTTATCCTGAAGTCTGATGATGTTTTCAAGACTGTGCTGAAGTGAAATCCAACTGTAAAAGCAAGAAATCCGAGAGCCGACTTGAAATATGACTGCTATACTCACGCGCATGCGCAGAACATAACTCTTCAAATCTAATGGTATTCTTTCTTCTTCTATAAGGAGTTTGGCCCAGTGCTTGTTGATCGAACTGAGCCTTTGGGAGTCCGTTAGTAGAGCATGATATGCCCTCTTAACTTCATCCCTAGCTCTACGATAGGAAATTTGATTGTCCAGCTGTTCCGAAGCTGCACCTTCTTTTGCAAGCTTGTCGGCTACTTCATTCCCATAAATACCACAGTGGCCGGGTACCCATTGGAAAAACCACCTGTCTACCTTGTTGAAGCAGCTGTTCAATTTTTAATTGGCAGTTCACAACGTCATATTCTTGATATGCATTTGGCTGCGTAGCTGCTATGATCGCCGCCTGTGAATTCACAAACAACACAATTCTCTTTGCATCTATATTTATGATAGCTTGCAAAGCTAGTAATATAGCTCGAATTTCGCTATCGAAATTTGTCGACCATTTTCCTACCGGCTTCGAGATTTGAAATAGACGGGAGTACACGCCTGCTCCTCCATTGTAATTTGCATGTTCCACTGAACCATCGGTGTAGACATGGAGCCAAGGAGGACTGGGATAGCGCTCAGTTAAGCCTGTTTTATCTCTAAGGCTTTCTACTTTTTCAAAAAATGTGATCTGCCTCTTGAGTCTTGTGGGGTTTCACTCTACTTGACCAGTAGATGTGATTTTTATTTTACTGTAAATTTTCCTCATTTTTTTATTAAACTTTTATTTCCTTTCAATTTTATCTTTTTATTTAATATTACCTATTTTTTTTTATTTCAATGTTAAGTACTCAAGACCAGCTCTTTTCGAAATGGGATCGAGTCTACGTTAGCCCATCTTTCTTTCATTTTGTTTTAACGTCATTCATCCCAACACTTACCCTTCTGAAACGATATCATGATGGCATTCGTCTTGGGCGGATATGAATCCAAGATTACTGTCCTGTAGAGATTGAAATTGACTCGCTTGAAGACACATAGGCTCAACCATCTGGCGCATCTCTTTACGTCTGAAACTTCAGATTTATAAGACCATTTTTCGACCTACCCTGCTCTATGGTGCATCACTGTTTCACCATATTTATAAAACGACACTCCAGCTACTGTAGACTTAACATAACTCCGTCCTCTAGCGTATCGTTCGTGGTAATTCGTTCCAAAAGGCAAGAAATAGAAGAAATACAAGAAACTCTCGAATTGAAGAGGAGTTCCTTGTAGAGGTGGCAAGGTACTGTGTCTTTCATGTCACGTGAGTTCTCGCCGAGGAAAGGGTCTGGACCCTGCAGTATGAACCCATCATATTCTTGATACCCTTCTTGTAAAAGAAGAAATATATAAAAAGTGGAATTATTGCTATAATGAAAATTTTCAAATTCTAATTTTCAACGGAAATACACGTTATAGGGTCCTCTTAGTCCAAATGCCAAGTCCCCCAAAATGGTCTCTGTTTTTGGTAGGTCTAGCTTGGAAACAAAAACGAAACTGAAATTTCATATTTAAGACAAGTCTGAGATATTACAGCAACTTTTTCTTTGAAAATCAAATAAATTTTATTTTATTTTTTGATTGGCAAAGATGTTTCACAAAATTTTTGTTTTTTTATCTTGACATATTTTATTCACATCTGTAATGTGGTTGACAATCAGTAAATGGGAGAGTAAAATAAATTTGATGTTGCTGCGTAATATGTATGATGGAGAGAGGATGCACAGCGACACCTCATCCTGGAATGTTTCTTAATTCTAACTATTTCTTTTCAGCCTTCTGCGAGTATTGTGCGGCATGTTAGTGGTGGCCATGTTTTGTATTATTAAGTTGTGAAAGGTTTGTAGAGGGTCCGAATCTGTTCATTGACTGTTGGCATGTTAAGGTCTGTATGTAAAGTAGTGTTGCTAACGTACTAGGGCCAGTTTTTAATAGCTCTAAAAGTTTCGGATTGAAAATTTTAGTTTTAAGTATGTGTGTCTTTTTGTCAGTCCTGTATATTTGTGAAGCGTAAGTCCAAATGGGCTTCAGTAGGTATGTGTAAGAGATCAGTTTATTTTTGAGTTTTAATTTAGAACGTTTTGCGAGTATTGAGTATAAAAATTCTTATAATTAACAAGTATTAGAATCTGGTATGTCCAGATAATAAATAAGTATGCTTTCCGTAAGTGTTTAGAGTTATAAATTTCATGTCGCATTTTGATAGAGCATAGATTTTACTTGAAGATATTTTATTACAGATATAATTCTGTGCGTAGTGGGGAGGAGTTATTAAAGAGCAGTTTCACAGTCAATGGTTCCTCATTTAAAAGCTATGAAAAGGATCCTTATCAAGATCTGTCTACTGGCAGTCATCAAGGGTAATTATGTTAAGTTAACTCGCTATGCAATCTTAAAAATATCTTATTAAATACATTACAACATTCATACATATATGTATATATACATATATACATGAATTGCAATATGAACTACATACATTCGGACAAGATATGTAATAATAGAATTAGAGAGAAAAATAACTTTATTATGTCCCTAGGTCCCTTAAGAATATAACTTACTTATTATTCATATTATAAAACATGGAATATTTCTAACAAAAACAAATAGATTAGAAGCAAAAATAACCCGGCTATAAAGATTTTCCAAAAAGAATGAAATACCCATATCATGCCGTCCCTCCTTAAAAATAACTTCTTTCCTGATCAAGATCTAACTATTAAAATAAAATTTGGAATGTCAGGTGTTGGAAAATGTAAAATTTTAATGAGAGGGAAGAAGTATTAAGAATACTGGAAGGGTTGGAATTCAAATGGGAAGCGGTTAATGCTTGGGTGGAGCCCCATAGTTCAATTCCGTACGCCCACATAGGCCTGATAATGGTTACGTAGAGAACTTGTTTTATAGAATATAGGAAGTTTGGATCGCTCGTGATGTAATTGTTGTATTAATCAGAATCCATGAGCAGTTTCTCGCTGTTTTAGTTTTATATGAGAATTCCACGGAGAACGCAAGATAAGATGGAGTCCTAGGTGACGGATCTGTTCGACCTATATAAGTGAACACTAATATAGGATACTGGTGGGCAGAAGATCGACGAAATGTAGAGGGGACTTTTGGGATTGATTTTGAACCTTTAATCGATGCTAATTGTAATAGCAGTGCTTGTTAGGTGTAACAATAGGGTCATTGTTTACTTTAACACACATGTCATCACCGTTTGCAGTGAGGACAGTAGTACACGTAGGATGGGGAGGAATGTCAGCTGTATAATCATGTAGAGGATTGGACTTAGGATACTATCTAACAAAAATAATTTAACGAACGATTGAAGAACTTGTCAAAACCAACAAACTTTAATAAGTACAGTTGTCAGATCTTGCTCTCAATTGTATCGAAAACTATCACAAATACTTGTTGGTCTAATTGTCTTTAAAAAAAAAAAATAATAATAATACTGTGGCTCCTTTGAAATTATTGGAACTCATAAAAAATATTATAAACACAGGATAAATTGATATATTTATATAATGGATATTATTTCTAACACTGCCTATAAATTGTATTGGCAGTATTAGAAAATAATATTTTCTGCGTGTATGTACACCTTTGTTCAATACCATTATATGATCTTAAGATTTTAAATTCATTAATATATAATTTGATATTATTATAAGTCATTTTTATGTTTGATGTGTTAAAATAGGAAATTCGTACCCCGGCTCAGTATACCCAACTTTAACTGAAGGTAGGCAGAGCGGGACCTTGGAAGCGACAGCATCGGTGGGTCTATTATATTCATTTGATAATAAACAATTAAAAATTAATTATCGTAGTATAAACATTTAATGAGGCAAGGAGAAGGAGCACGGAATTGAATCCAGCTCGATATGTTTGTTATTTGATTCACGTAATCATTTTGACCTTGTTGTTGCAATATAGAACTTTTTTCATTTTGTTTTTAACTTTAAGTACAAATATATTATTGCATTAATAGAATAATATTATTTCAACATTCTTTATTTTCTCTGAAAACGCTATGTGGAGTTAGGCCATCTTCAGGTATATATATATATATATCAATCAAATTATATATATATAATCCGGCTTCCGACCTGGCTACTCCACGCAATCCGCTCTGACCAAAATCACAAACGATATTTATACCGCTATAGATGAAAAAAGATTAACTGTCCTTATACTTTTAGATTTTACCAAAGCCTTTGATTCCCTCAACCATTCGATCCTTTTCTCTAAATTAAAATCATTATCCTTTTCCAACAGTTCAGTTCGATGGTTTCAATCCTTTCTTTCCAACCGCACTCAAGCGGTTGTCATTCCTAATCAACCCCTATCTGATTTCCTTGACCTAACCTCAGGCGTTGCCCAAGGCTCGAGTATTTCACCCCTTCTGTTCAATACTTACATCAATGACCTTCCCAATTCAATCCACCGCTGTTCCTACCACCTATATGCTGACGACCTCCAAATCTATTTATCCTTCCCACCCTCCGAGTTATCTGTAGCATTTGCCAGTATTCAGGAGGACCTAGATGGAATCAGTGCCTGGGCAAACCTGAATAACTTGAGGCTTAATCCTACAAAAACTCAGGCCATCCTTATTGGTTCCAAATCCCACCTTCGATCTATCACCACCCTTCCTCCGCTTTTGCTTAATGATCATCCTATTGTTTTTAGTTCCTCTGTTAAAAACCTTGGCATCATCATCGACCAAAACCTATCCTGGAAACCCCAAATTGCCCAAATTTCCCGTCGATCAATTAGTACCTTGAAATTATTCCACCGATCCCGACATCTCCTACCACAATCTACCCGTAAACTCCTAGTTTCATCACTCATTTTTCCCCACTTTGACTATGGTTGTGTGGCATGTGGCGGCCTCTCGAAGGTGCTCGAGGGCAGGTTGAGAACGATTATGAATTGCTTCTTAAGATTTGTGTTCGGTACCTCGAGACGGTCCCATGTATCCCACCTCTACAACGAGTTAAAGTGGTTAACCCCAACCTTTCGAAGACAATATTTCCTTGGATCATTCCTTTATCAAATCATAAACTCCCACCATCCATTTTATGTCTACAGCCTTCTGGTATTTAAATCCTCAACCCATCACCAGGAAACAAGATCCCGTCTGTCTGACCTCCACACTCCTTTCCATAGAACCAAAAAATATGACTGCTCATTTTTAGCCCGTTCCACTGCCTTATGGAATACTCTCCCTTCAAACATCCGTCATGCTCCTTCCCTATCATCTTTTAAACCCCTCCTCTTTCAATACTTCCTTTCTCTTCAGACAGATGTTAGCTAATTTTTTTTATGCCAACTTATGTAAGGTAAATTTGATTTTAATGCACTTACTTTAATGAGATGTAAAAGTTACATTTTATGTTTATTCTTATTTATTTATTTCTTTAAACTGTAAATAGAGATGGTACTCTGACCCTTTTTTCATTTTTTCATTATTGTATTATTTAATTGTAGTTGTACATTGTTTTTGGCCAGTTATAATTTATTATTTTGTTCATAATTGTTATTCTCAAGGGACGTTGTCCCAGAATAAAGTTTTTTTTTTCTATTCTATTCTATCAAACCCAATTGTTATATCATTAACAATAATAATTGGTTTATATAGGTTTCTATTAACTATTACACTAATATGCAGACATTATTACTTATTCTAATGCTATTTTGTTTTTACAATTACAAATATATTATATATAATGTCTTTTTTTAATAATTTAATTTTATTAAATTCTTAGATAATAGAATCCTGAAAGGACCATGTCCTATTTACTTATAAATTAATTGTGAATTAATCTGCACTATGCAACGGCAGTATTGTTGCGGGGTCAAGTTTATTGTTATTATTTGGGATACTATTAACAGGGTTGCAGGCGGAGTCCATTGATATTTCTTTAAGTCTTGGATGTGAGATTAACAGCAGCAAAAGAAAGAATAAGAAAATTCCTCCGAGGCCCTAGAAATTTAACTCCACATACATTTTCCCAGCTGGTTTGCCGATGATTAGGTGGTTCTTGCAAATATACACGTCGCACAAAGGGCAAAATCACCAATTTAGGTGGACGAAAGTTTGGAATTGTGTGTGCTTGACCTTTTTATTATTAGTTAGGCAAGACCCTTAATACTAATATTTCCCGCCATATCGTGTTTACAAATAAATAGTGAGTAAATCATTGCTCTTCGCACAAGTGCCTAATAACTGGCAGTGGGACTATCTTTATTCGATGGATATTTATTGTGTTCAAGGTGTAAAACATTATTTCTCCAAACTCGTTATCGAATATACACTGAAATCTACCTGTAGAGTTAATTTAGTAAATTACCCAAAGGATTTATTTGCAGGATCTGTTTCATCAATCCTTCTAGTCTTTAAATATTACAAAGAATTTTTGCGATGTTTTGCCTTTTGGGTTATACATAATTTTTTTTCAGTCAAAACACTCCGAATCAAAAGTTTTACAATCTATAATCTGAAGAGTTTCCTAAATAATATGGGTACTCACTACGTTTGCTGGGACCCCAAAGGTTAAATATGGACAAGTTTCAGAATTTTGTCCACCTAAATCGGTCATATTTTCCACTATGCGTCAGCCTACAGTATACTTTCTGAATCCTATAGTAAAAGCTGGGTGGTTATATACTCAGGATATGAAGATGGGAAAAACCGGAAGAACCATATGAGTGATTAGAACTAACATTTTGAAGTCGAAGCTATAGACTGATTCAAGTATTGATGGGTTCACCTTGACAAAATGGGTTCTTTTTTTTAATCAACATTGCTCTCTATCCTAATTATATGCTTTAAAACGATTATTTAACTGTCTGGTACGTTTCATCTTTGGGATATCCAGGGACACCTCTGTAACCCGATTCTACGAGGAGTTGAAGTGGCTTTACCCATCCTACCGTTCTAAGTACTTCCTGGCATCCTTTCTCTTCCAAGTTCTCCAATCTCAACGTCCATCGTACATCTCTGATATACTTTCATTTAAATCCTCCATCCACTCCCGCAACACTTGTTCACGGTCTTCAGACTTGTATATAACGCCTCATCGAACCGCAGCTTTCGACAGATCTTTCCTTATCCGATCCTCGTCCATATGGAATTCTATTCCCTCTTATATCCGTCATTCCAATCCCCGTTTATTCAAATACTTTCTGTCTATCCAATTTTCAAATGACCTCAAGTGATTTGCAAATTTCAATAAAAATCGGCAGAGAGAAACGATTATTTATCACATTTTATTTTGTATATTAAAGATTTCTGAATTTTATTTTATGTATAATTTATTTTGCAATGTATATATGAACATATATTTATTTTTTTATTCTCGTCTAATTTGTTTTTTCTAAATTATTATAAGAAGCTACCTATGAATTTATAACTATTATTCATTTTCTTTGTCATTTCTGTTGCTTTTTGTTTATTTATTTTATTTTATTTTTTTTTTACTCTAAGACATTGAAGCTCTAATTTAATTTGTCTGTAACAATATTCCGAAGGGACTTGTCCCAGAATAAATAAAGAATTTATTATTATTATTATTAAAAGGAAGAAAGGGCAGTCAGCAATGGATATGAGGTATTTAAGGAAGATAAAAGGATGAATTATTCATGATAAAATTAGGGACCTCTTTATAAAAGACGAAATGAAAGTAAAATCGATGAAAATACTATACAAGAGATGGTTTGTTAGAGACGAATGCCAGGCAACAGAGAGGCCAGATAATCATATAAAGCAAGGTCGATGGTAGGAGAGACTGAGGAAAACATTGGAGGACGGCATTAGATTGGCATATCAGAGGTGAGGTATCGACTCGAGCAGCATAATGAGTCAGCGAGGATAATCTTATATATAAAATTCTCGTGTCACAATGTTAGTTAACATACTCCTCCGAAACGGCTTGACCGATTTTTATGAAATTTTATATGCATATTCAATAGCTCTGAGAATCGGCTACTATCTATTTGACAACCCCTAAGTGATAAACGTTGTCCACCCCTAACATTATTTTTTAATTATTTGGACCACAAAAAGATTCCGGTTTTGGGGTATGTCGATGATTTGATACTGCTAGGTGAAGACACGGAAACCATACAACTAAATACAAGTGTTTTAATAAAAACCGGTAAAGAAATAGGACTCGAATTAAATACAGATAAGACGAAATATATGATTAGTAGCAGAAACGGTGGCGATCTTGGTGATATTGATGTATTAGGGCGTACTTTTGAACACGTAGAGAAATTCAAGTATTAAGGTTCAATGATAACAAGAAAAAATGAAATCCAGGAAGAAATAAATTTCCGGTTAAAGGTGGGAAATGCGTGTTATTATTCAGTTGCTAAGTTACTTACTTCGTTTATTATAAATAAAAACTTAAAGATTAGAATTTATAAAACTATTTTTCTTCCGACGGTTCTTTACGGATGTGAAACGTGGCCGCTTACTCTGAAGGATGAACAACGTCTTAAGGTTTTCGAAAATATGGTACTGCGTAAAATATTTGATCCGAAGAGAGATGAGGCCACTAGAGAGTTTAGAAGATTGCAGAACGCGAAACTGCGGGACTTGTATCCTGTGAATATAATTGAGTTGATAGCATCGCGGAGACTCAAATGGGAGAGTAAAGTTGTTGGGCTCGCTGAGCAGCGGATTCCCAGAAAGTTGGTATTCGCTGATCCGACTGGTAGACGTCCGAAAGGTAGGCCGAAGCGTCGATGGGAGGATTGCGTAAGGCTGAATATCGGGGGCTTGGGCTTGAACGGTAAACATTGGACGAGTCTGTGTAGGCGGAATTTGGTGGTATCGGCATCGAACCTTCGGGTTCAGTAAGCCTATTATTATTATTGAACAACAAATTTTTCTATTATTTTTTTATAATGTTGCATTAAAAAATACATACAACTCTAAATTTTCACCCTTCTATCACCAACCCCTATTTTTTAATAGTCATTTAAGTAATTTAATAATTTTTCTTCCTGCTCAATAATTGATGAATTATCACTTGGTTACCTGCCAGAGGTCTACCGGTGTCACTTCTCAGCCAGCAAACAGCACGGAGTATGGATTGGACCAAAGCCAGTCTCCCGTTTCTCTCAGACAATAAGCCTTCTCTCACTCCCTCCACAGTTTTGGGCCATTATTATCAAGCGTAGTAGTTATCATTAGAATTATCATTTTACTATCTCAGTGTAACTCATGTTTTTCACACGGACAATGATACGTGGCATACTCTCGATCGAGTAAACCATCCAGTTTGTTTATGTTAGCTAAAGATAGGCTAACAAAAAATATTATTCACGCTATAGCATTAAGAGATGAATATTTTTTATTAGTGTTTCTGGCGTAATTAATTAATGATATATAAATATATATATATATATATATATATATATATATATATATATATATAATTTTAAGGAATAAATTATAACAAATTAAAAAAAATAATGTTTGGTGTTTTGTTATTTTTATATTCCCTCACCGTTCACAGCGCTCCATGCCTCTGTCACTCATATCCTTGCACACTCACAATAAGTTATTTGTTATTTTCTACACTAGACATTATCTAGAAATAATTGGTATGACAAAACAACGTTTGCTGGCTCGTAATACAATAAAATGACCTATTTGTAGTAAATTGAATGTTTGAAAAGTGAATGAAGAAAATTCACGAGTAATCTTTTGTAGTTTCAGTCTAGCAGTAAAATACATTTCACTAGCGAGGTAGAGGATGTCACTTTATTATTATCAGAGACTTTTATGTGAAGGGCCTTAGGTTCGAAGCTTGCGAGGCTCTGCCGAACTCGATGAGGAGCTTCTTGCAGAATCTCAGTGTGGATGTTGGGGACGGAGCAAATATAGAATGCAAAAATACAGCTATATACGCGTGTTACCATGTTCATATTTGGAGGTATACTAAAAAGTGGGTAATTGATTGGGAAGCTAATGTTTATAATACAAAGGTAGAGGATTAGTAATTGTTTACTTTAAATATGTAAACATTCGGAAAAAAAACTGACTAGTTTCCATTTTCCCACCATGCGCCCTGATGATGACCCACAAAGAGGGTCGAAACGTTGGCAAACAATTGAGTTGAAACTATTTAGTTGTTTCATTTAATAACCGCCACCCGGACTAATTCCTTCCAGCAATATTTATTATAATATGTTGAAAGTTTGCGATATTCACTTTCACCAACGAATCACGAATTTCACCTCACCTACACATACCCTAATTCTCACCGTGTATCGCCGCCTTTAGGACTGCCTAATAAAGTCAGCTCCGATGAAGGCATTCGGGCAACTGCTTTATAAATAAATTATTTTCTATACAGTCAGAAATCACCTTATTTCAATGAAGGATTGAAGGTGTGGTGGGTTTTATCTGCTTTTTGATGTCATCTAGAGTACATTATTAAGAAAATTATTAACGATAAATATTACTTTTTATCAGTAACCGTAAATATAAACACATTCATCTTTATTATAATCAGAAATGTCAAATTGAACTCAAACATATATGAACCATTTGCTTCTGTGTTTCAGGAAAGGAGTGAACAAGAACTCTATGATGGTGTGGCAGCGTAAGTCATTTTAACCTTAATTTTTTTTTTTTATAACTTTATTTCTTTATCCACACCTGTTAATACATACATATAACAATCAGTGGATTGTCTGTCAGATTTATTACAATAAAAAGTGGCATGTCAGGCATGAGGAAGATGACAATACCCAGTGGTATCTCTTCCCTGGCATGTTTTAATTCAAAAGATTATAGAAGATCTCTCATCCATGACTTTTCAGTCTTCTCCTGATGTTGTGGGGCATATTGGTTGTTGCCATTTGTTCTATGAGAGGGTTGTAATGTCCTAGTAATTTGCTGTGAAATCGAGAGTAGTGAGTTCGTATGTATTCGCTGACGGTAGGCATGTGTAAGTCTGTATGTAAAGTTGTGTTTGAAACATACCAAGGTGCTTGCGTAATTCGTCTAAGTATTTTTGACTGGAAAGTTTGAAGTATTTGTATATGAGTCTTTTTTGCAGCTCCGAAAATTTGAGAGGCGTATGACCATATTGGTTTCAGTAAGTATGTGTAGGTAGCAAGTTTCTGTCTTAATTTTAGTTTTGATTGTCGTCTGAGTAGTGTGTGCAGCTGTCTACTTCTTTGGTTTAGTGTCTTTCGTTTTTTCTTAATGTGCGGGCCCCAAATCATTCTCCTGTCAAAAGTTAGTCCAAGGTAGTTGACACTGTCTGTTTGTGGTATTGGTATATTATCGATGTACACTGGTGGGCAGGTTTCACGTCTTAGTGTAAATGTCATATGTTGGCATTTGTCATAGTTTAGTCTTTTTTCCACAGCTTGCACCAATCCTGTACTTTTTGTAAGTGATGTTGTATAGTCAGTGAGGCTTGAGTATGATCTTCATGTTTAGATAAGATTGCAGTGTCGTCTGCGTATGTTGCCGTCAGGATGTTTGCACTGTCTGGTATGTCGTGCGAGTATAATATATATAGCAGTGGTGCAAGTATTGAACCTTGGGGCACACCTGCCAGCACTGGTCTTATTGAAGAAGTTTCTGTACCCTGTCGGACGGAGAAAGATCTGTCAGAGAGAAATGATTGAATAATAAGAAAGTATGTGTGTGGTAGTATCTTTTTGAGTTTAAACAGGAGACCCTGGTGCCAAATGCTTGAGCTAAGTCCAGGAATACACCTGTTGCATATAATTTTTGCTCAAGCGCAGTTGAAATGAAATCAGTCACTCTGTGTAGTTGATGTGTTGAGGAGTGGAATTTCCTAAATCCAAATTGATGATCGGGTATTATTTTATTATCGCCTAGTATGTCTATTAATCTTTTGTATAATAATTTTTCGAATATTTTGGAGCAAATAGAAAGCAAACTCATTGGGCGGTAGGAAGAGGGGTTGTTTTTGTCCTTGTTTGGTTTATTAATCATAGAAATGTAATTGTATTTCCATTGTATTGGAAATTTTGTAGTCCTAAGTATTGCATTATAAGTAGTCGTGAGAAACACTAGAGCCTTTCTTGGCATTTGCTGGAGTGCTACAGCATTTATAAGGTCGTGGCCAGGAGCTTTCTTTTTTTGTAAGTCTTTAATGTGTTCTGCGACCTGTGATGGAGTGAAGGAAGGAGGAGGCAATGAGAGCTGTAGTGGAATGTCTAAGGTTTTGAGTACAAATTCGTCGTGTTCTTTATTAGTGTCGTCAGTATGTGGTGTGAAAACAGATGAAAGACGTTTTTTGTGTGCCTCCATAAGCTTCCATCGTCAGTTCCTAAATTTTCAATGTAAGATTCATAAGTAGTTCTGTTGAATTTTTGTATCTTTCGTTTCAGTTCATTGTTAAGTTTGTTAAATGTCCGTTTGTCTGATGGTAATCTGTTTGTTTGCCGCACTTTACGAGCTCTTCTCTTTGCTCTGATCAGGTCCCTTATGTATTGTGGGTAGCAAGGTAAGTTCGTTGCATGTTTGTTGGTGGGTTGAGATTAAGACCACGCTGCATTCTGTACAGACTTGGTGAAGACATCAACTGCCGTCTCAAGTTCTTCCTCTGTTTTCAGCGATAAAGGAATTGAAAGAAGAGATTCTAAGTACACTCTGTAGAAATCCCAGTCCATATTTTTCTGAGTGATTGATGGTCTTTTATTTACTTTTGAGGGTTCATCATGAAGAATCAGGTGTACTAAGGAGTGATCAGAGCAAAGATCGAAGACAGTTTTAACAGTGTGAGGTACAGTTCTAAGTCCTTTAGTTATAAAAAAGTCAAGTAAGTCAGGAGTTTTGTGTAGAGAATTTGGCCAGTATGCAGGGGTATTTGGGAAGATTGTGTCCAATGAAAGATTTTGGAGGACACTTAACAGATTTCCTTCTCGTGTGGTGCAGAGCCGGGAACCCCAGTTGTAGTGTTTAGCGTTAAAATCGCCTCCAGCGATAAAGCATCTCCCTAATAGTTTAAAAAAGTCAGAAAACATTGTTGGTGTCAAAACGTATCTTGGCGGACAGTACACAGCTGCAAGAGTGATAGTGTGGTGCTGAGTGTAAAGTGTGATGCCTGTTGATTGTATTATCGGTGAGATGGGTAATTCTACAGAGTTATGTTTAAGAACTGCTCTGATCAGTATAGCCGTTTCACCATGTGCTGTCTTGTCCGGGTGGTCTGTTCTGTACATAATGTAACCTGGAATGTAAAATTTTGAACGTGGTGTTAAGTGAGTTTCAGTTATTAGTGCTATGTCTGTCCTATTTTCATGCAAATATAAGTCAAGCTCAGTTCTATGTTGGTTAAGTCCGTTAGCGTTCCAAAGGAGTATTGACAAGGTACCCACTGTTAAGTGACTAGGGTCCATATGATGTGCACCACACTTGTGAAATCTGTGATAAATGTTGGAGAATACTGAAAAGGGGGTGGATAAGATTATTAAGTTCTCTGATTATGTCTACCATTTGGGAAGAACTAATTACAGTTGGAGGAACCTGCTGGGTAATGCCTTTTCCCATACCTGACAGTATCGGTTGCTGTTGAGGTCCAGAGCTAAATCTCGGTTGTGCTGGCAGAGGGTGCTTCTGAGGTCCAGAGCAGGTTTCTGGTTGTGCTGGCACATGATTTTGCGGAGTTGGAGGATACTGAAGAGTTAAAGAGTACTGAGGAGGCGGTGCATACTGAAGGGGCGAAGGTTGCTGCGGCGGTGGAGGGTAGTGGGATGGCTGACTGAGGGTCGGGAAGTCTTCTGAGCGAGGAGGCATCTGCGCTGGTTAGATTTGTGTTGGTCGATGGAACTGTCTTCTGGCATTTCTAAGGTCCCTTAAAGTTTGACAGCCCTTATAGTTTGCTGGGTGTTCTCCACCACAGTTAGCACACTTAGCTGGGGTGTCTCTCGGCTTGGTGCAGGCAGTGCTAACATGATTAAGACCACATCTAACACACCTCGGTGGATGGTTACAGTATGATCTTCTGTGACCGTACTGCTGGCACCTTAAGCACTGTGGGATGGTTCTCTTTTTTCGAGGTTCTTCAATTTTTATTCGAGAGTAATAAATATACTCGATTTCAAATATTTTTTCGTTAAATGATGACTTTGTGATGTCCACAAAGAACATCGGTAATGGTGTTTTAAATCGCGAAATTACATTTGTTACGTTCGTAACTTCGTATCCCAATTCCTTGAATTCGTTTTTTAATATTTCTTTGTCAATGGTGTGATGAAGACCCTTGATCACAACTATTGGGGTACGATCCTCTAAAAGTTGATATGAGTGAAAATCTGCACCATTTTGTCTTAGTGCACTAGTGAGTTTTCGGTATGTTGTCGGGGTGTCTGTGAATACAGTTATACCTTTCAAGGTTGATTTTATTTTAAACTTTTGATGGCCTGCTTCTTTTTCTAAAAATGACACAAAATGTGAGTAGTTTTGAACACCATTGATAAAAATAGGTGGTACCTTTTCATTTTTGTTTGTCGTTTGTTCAGAGAAATTGTTTGGTTCAGTAGATTGTGAGAGTACTTCAAAGCTGTTGCTAGTAGGAATAACCTGACTTGGTCGTTTTTGATGTGGTGTGTCTTTATCACTTTTGAGAGGCCTTTTTCTTCCTATCACTAGCTCCCATGCATTATTTTCTTCACTGTTAGTAAGAGTGTCCATTTCACTAACCGAAAGCGCGGGCGCTGACGGCTCCCCCATCGATGGGGTGGAATTTTTGGTTATTAGCACTTCTACTAAAACGAAACGAGCCTAATAATTAGTAATTTAGTGATTGGAAACACTGCATTAAACTGTAAAACTAAGAAATTAATTGAGTTCAAAGAATATTAACAAAAATTTGTAACCTATATATGTCTCATGTGATTTTCCGTAAGCTTGACAAATATATATGTTATTATAAACTACCGAAAAAGTTAACAAACTCTTAGAAAAACGTTTTTGAACACTAAAACGCACTTGAACGCACCTTAGAACATGGTTTTATTCAAAATAAAGCGGCACTAGAAAGAGTAACCTCATTCCTGTTTGGCGTCCAAAATGGCGTCCTCAATAAGAATGACAACCTTAAAATTAAAATATATTCTTTCAACTTGAAATAACAACCTGGCTAATAAGATAATAAGATAAATTGAAATATTTCTAGTACCTAAAAAGATTAGTGGTTCGTGCATTCAGATATGTATAGTTGTTTAAATACTCAAAAAGTTAAAGTAAATATTTTTTCTTTATTAAGGCGGCGATACACGGTGAGAAATTGGGTATGTGTAGGTGAGGTGAAATGACGATATTCACATCGTTGAGTGCGCTGGAAAGTTGGTGGAAGTAAATATCGTGATAGTTGATGTACTATATCACACTTTCATCTACTTTCCATAACGATAATTGATAACAATATCATTTGTTATATTATTATTTAAAAATAGTTTATTTATATTCATATATATGTAATTGTGTTTCTAGATTCCAAAACCATTATTTAATAATACGTATATTTTCACTGTTTGGATATTACATTTTAATTCTATAATTATGTATTAGAAATTATATTATATATATTTTTGTATATAGTTTGAGATTTATATATATTTTTTTTTTTGCGTTAAAATTCGAAATAGAAAAAATTGAAGTGATTTTACTAAGCAATTTTGCTGTCATGGGTGGCGTGCATGTTTCCGTCAATTGTCACTTGTGTTGTTGACGTTTGTAAATAGTTGGTTAGTAAGTAAATTTGTATACAAATGTCGAAAACATTTTTAGACATTACTCTTATTACTATTTAAACAAGATGACACCAATTGAACATTCATCTTTACATAAGAACTTGGTTACCTAAACAGAGCTAACCAACCCTTTCAACAACTTTCCTGAATAATCAGTTGTTCACACATCGGCCATTTTCCCGAGTACTGTTGCGTACTCTCACCGTATACACGCGCACATTTTTACTCTCACGCAGTTTTCACTACCCTCTACTCTCGCGAGAGTACTTTCACCTCACCTACACATACCCTATTTCTCACTGTGTATCGCTACCTTAAATAAAACATTTTCAAGTCTCTTATAACCTTTTATAAATCAAATGTAACTATTCTTATAACCTTTTGTAAGCATTCAATCTGATTTTTTTTTTCGGCTTATACTCTTTAAACAGAATATGTTAGATATAGAATATGTCGGCTTAGATTATAAATATGCATATCCCAGTCTTTTATCGATTTATTAAATCATTTTGAATTCCTGTGAAATCCTGATTAAACTTGCATTTGAAGGGGTTACATTTCAAATGGATAAGGTAATGTTCGCTTTGGAAAAAGTTACATTTCAAATGGAAAAGATTACATTTTACTTTGAAAAGGTTACAGTTGATTTGAAATGGCACGAGAGTGCGCGATGTAGGTATTCATAGTGTAATGTCTTTAATTATAGTTAAAACAGAAAAAGATGCTTAAATCCAAATCTTTATCCGCACACAAGACTGAAACGACAAGAAACTGCCCAACGCTTTCGCTTACTTCAACACTTACTGGACAGACGCTCTAACCTTCCACTTAACTACAAAAGGCTCATATATATTACCATCATAAGGCCTATCTGGACGTACGGAGTTGAGCTTTGGGGCTCTACTAAACCATCAAATTCTTCCCGTATTCAATCCCTACAATCCAAAATCCTTCGAAAATCCTCAATGCTCCTTATTTTGTCACCAACAAACTCATCCATAAAGACCTTAATGTCCCATATGTTGCTGATTTGGCCCGTACGAGGTATCTTTCCTTCCATGACAAACTCCACTCCCACATTAACCCCCTAGTTTCAATCCTAGCTTCCTCTACCATTCCTGACAATCCTCCGAGGCGTCTGAAAAGAAGATGGCCTCGAACCTTCTAGTGTAGATTACCTAGTGGAGTGTTGCCAATGGGCATATTCTCTTCATGTCTTTTCATGTATATTATCTATATTATGAGCCAATTTACTTGATGTATTTACTAATACAGTTGTAAATTTCAATAAATTAATAAATAAAAAAAAATAAAAATCCAAATCTTTATTTTTATCACAAACATATCCAACCAACATTTTTCCTAACCTGTAATCAATTCATTAAAACATCGGTTCTCCGCTCGATACATTATAATCGATAACATATACTACATTCTCCCCCCTCTAATTTAGAAAATGTGGAATAATTACAATAATTGAACAAAAATATTACAAAATCGTGAAATGATAAAATATAAATATGAAAAAAAAAATTACAAAATTGAAATATAAAAAGAAAATAAAAAAAATTGCATAACACTTAAATTAATTTACATTTCCTCGATCAGCCTTACAGTCGGTTTTTTATCCGTTGTGGACGAGCTGACTCAATGTCTTGATTGCTTGGGGTCTCTTCAGTTGGCTCCACCTTGCCCTCATCAGTGTCCTAAGTAGTTTCCTGTAAAGTTGAAGATGTCGGCAGACACTCTTGTGAAGTAGACGACCCATGAATCTGGTCCACATGCCTAGTCCAATGTCTATTTAAAGATGGGACGAAAACTCGACGCCTTCGAGGTCCCAAGCACCTAACCACTGATGCTGGAATCCATTTTTCCTCTGACTTCCTATAATTTCGGACATAAACTGAGCTTCCCTTCTGATAAGAATCAGCAATATTAAGTGACCCAAGATACGCATTTACTTGTTTTTCCTGAGCCATTTGCACCTTAGTAGACGTAGCAGGAGGTCGTAGGAGGTCAAGTCTGGTCCTTAGCTGACGACCAATCAACGCCTGAGCGGGGGAAACTCCAGTG
The DNA here is from genome assembly GCA_023052935.1 of Piezodorus guildinii. Taxonomy (NCBI): domain Eukaryota; kingdom Metazoa; phylum Arthropoda; class Insecta; order Hemiptera; family Pentatomidae; genus Piezodorus; species Piezodorus guildinii. The sequence goes on from CM041294.1 coordinate 39,079,379, forward strand.
GTGATATGTGGCGTGTTACGATAACCCAACAGGAATCTATTCAAACAAATCCAAATCTGAAATAAAAGAATCTACAAGAGCTGCCTTAAAACTGCGTTTAATAGAGCGTACAGCGTTCTCTGCTGCCCCATTTGTCTTAGGTAAATATGGGGCTCCATGTTTGGGGTCAACACCATTGTGCTGAAGAAAATTCGTAAACGTCTCACTTTCAAACTGTATGTTGTCAAACTGTAACAATGTTTTTAATTGTTAAATAATTTTCACTGTATGATAAATTGTATCTGTCATTGATTTTAGGAAAAGTTAAAAATCTGGTGAGCACAACACACGACTTTCACTTACCTCCGTTTCTAAAATCAAATTTTTAAATACATTTCGAGGTAAAAAAAAATTGTTAAATAATTAATTGCATTTAGTTTCAATAGAAACATGTGTGTTTGTTTGTTTTGGCTTTAAGGCGTAAAACGTCAAGGTCATCAACGCCTGTGCATCTTTAATCTTTAATCGCTAAGGTAATATTAGAAAAGATTTCCGAAGAAATGAAAAAAAAAGAAATATATATATATATATATATATATATATATATATATATATATATATAAAGAAAAATATCACTATTAATCACTGCAGATAAATAATGCTAATTACGATAAGTGCTAAATTTTATTTGAAATGTTATTTATTTTTAAAAAATTAAGTATTTTTAATATTTTGGCTATATCATCACCTAGACTAATTGAAATGTCTGAAGTAAGTCCCAATGTAGTCAAACTCGAAATGTAAAAGGGACATTCTTGAAAAATATGTTTGACCGTGAGAATATTATGGCAGTGTTCGCATTTGGAAGGTGGCTGTTTGTTCATGAGGTAGGCATGGGTTAGATTCGTATGTCCTATTCTAAGCCTAGCAATTATTACTTCCTCTCTACGGTTGGATCGATTAGATGTGGCCCAAGGTTTTACAGATTTTTTAATAATTTTGAGTTTGCTTGGTGGGCTATCATTCCACATGGATTGCCAGCTGGCTTCCACGTCCTTCTTGAGGGGAAGACTTATTTCCTGCGGCGTTAAGATGGCGGTACCTCGGCCCGGGAGCGCAAGTGCCTGTTTGGCTGCTGCGTCAGCTAGCTCGTTACCTTTAATTCCGATGTGGCTCGGCACCCATATAAAGTATACCGATTTTCCCAGATTTTCAAGCGTATTTAGGTAATTACGGATCTTGTGGATGATGGGGTGGGTAGGGTACAGATTTTTTAGACCTTTTAATGAACTCAAAGAATCCGTGATTATTGCTATTGTCGTTGAGGGAATTGACATCGAAAAGTGGAGAGCTGAAGCTATTACATGCAATTCTGCGGTAAATATAAATATGCTACATAATGTATGGAGTTTTAATTTGTGGGTTGAATTTTGTGTAACAAAAGAAGCTGCTGTGGATTCGTTTGATTTAGATCCATCGGTGTAAATAAGAAAGGGTTCCGGTAGATTCTGGAGGAGGAGCGAGAATTTAGTTCTGTACTCAGAGGGTGAAGTATTGTTTTTTGACAATCGAGATAAATGTATCCACGTTTTTGGAGGTTTGTGTGTCCATGGAGGATTGTTAGTTTTTTGTTTATGTAATGAAATTTGTTTAAGAGATGTAATAGCTGAATGGATTCTCTCAGCTAAGGGGAGGGTTGAATTGTTTTGTTTTTTTCAAAGATTTTGGAAAATTTCGCTTTAAAAATGTATTTATGAGTTGGGTTGTCGTTTTGAGGAAGGAGTTTGGAGACATAATTTATAGCTAATTTTTTCCTTCTAAATAAGAGGGGGGTTATTCCTGCTTCTGAACACAGACTTAGACTAGGACTAGTTCGAAACGCCCCCGTTGCAATACGGATCCAAGAATGGTGGACGGCATCTAGCTTAGTAAGAATACGATCACGAGCAGAACCATAAATATAAGATCCATAGTCTAGTTTAGACTCCACTAAAGACTGTCCTAGTTTTAGTAAAGTAAGTCTATCTGCGCCCCAGGAAGTTCTACTCAGGAAACGTTAAATATTTAAGTTTTTTGTAGTATTTTGTTTTAATTTAGAAATGTGAGGTTCCCAAGTCAGTCTTCGGTCGAAAGTCATCCCTAAGAATTTTTGGCTAGTGGTATATAGGATCAAGGAATTAGCTATATAGAGCTCGGGAGAAGCAGGTGTATTTCTTTTTCTGCTGAAATGAAGACATTTTGATTTTTCAGAGGAGAATTGTAGACCAGTGGAACGAGAACAATTGCAGATTCTGTTAATGGCTTCTTGTAATTTAAGATTTATGATGCCAATGCTATCAGACCGACAAATAATAGCTAAATCGTCCGCGAATAACAGTGGTTTTACACCTCTTGGTAATTTGAGTCCCAAGTCATTAATTGCTAGACTGAATAAAGTTGGACTGAGAACGCATCCCTGTGGAACCCCGCTGACTTGTCTATGTTCTTCAGATACATCACTGCCTATTTGAACTCTGAATTTCCGATTTGCTAGAAATTGTTTGATGTACTGGAACATTTGACCTCTAATACCGACAGATGATACTTTTTTTAGAATTAATGCGTGGTTTATACTGTCGAAGGCCTTCTTCATATCGAAAAATACTGCTATCATCTGTTGGTCAGAGACGAAGGTATATTGGACTTCAGCCTCCAATGTTATCAGATGGTCAACCGTGGATCTACTCTTGCGGAATCCGGATTGGAATGGCTGGATTAAATTATTGTTCTCAATATACCACATCAATCTTCTGTTCACCATTCTTTCCATGATTTTACTTAAACAGCTTGTGAGAAATATGGGACGATAGCTATTTGGTACTCTTCTATCTTGTCCATTTTTTAGAATTGGGACTACAAGAGAGTCACGCCAGGTGCTTGGAAAGTATCCAGTAGACCAGATACGGTTGTAATACTCAAGTAGCCAATTCAGAGTGCCTATGGGTAGATGTTTAATCATGTCATAATGGATATTATCAGGTCCTGGAGTTGTTCCTCGAACGGTTTTTAGGATATCTTTGAACTCCCACATTGAAAAAGAAATATTATAGTCTGAGGTCTCAGTATTATATAAATTTTCAAACTGCATTTCGTCGAAATTGGCATTACTTCCGTTGGAATTATATATACTGGAGAAAAAGTCAGCGAATGAATTTGAAACTAGTCGAGGGTCATCGGAAAGCTGTCCGTTTATTGTAATCGTGTAGCGAGAGAGAGAGGGATTTTTCGTAAATTTACGGAGTTTGTTCCATACGTCGGAAGACCAAGTAGGTGTATTTATGGAACTTATAAATTTCTCCCAAGACTCTATTTTGCACTGATTAAATATTCTTCTGCATTTCGCCCGCTGTTTTTTTATATTCTATCAGGTTTTCAGACGTCATAGATTTTTTGAATTTTTTATAGTTTTAAATTTTGTATAGCCTTACGCCGGTCTTTAATGGCTGTTTTACAAACATCATTAAACCATGGAACAAGTGGTCTTCTTGGTTGTCCAGAGGTCATTGGTATTGATGCTTTAACTGCTTCTAATATGGTTCTTGTAATTATTTTACAGCCTTCGTTAATGCTCAAATCTGAGGGAGAATGTTGAGGTGGCGAAGCCAAAGAGGTAAATAGTGTCCAATCGGCTCTATTTAGCACCCATCTTGGTTTTACACGAGTGGGAGTCATGTTTTTAAATTTTATGAGTAGTGGGAAGTGGTCACTACTGTACAAATCAGGCAGTACTGTCCAGTCTACTATACCATAAAATGCGGAATTGCAAAGCGAGAGGTTCAAAGCAGAATAGGTTTCGTAACTAGAGCTGAGAAAGGTAGGTTCACCAGTATTAAGTAGCAGAAGGTTGGAGATGTCTAGAAAATTTTCAAAAATTTTACCCCGCAAATTAATGTTTTGTGAACCCCATAGAGGATTATGTCCATTAAGGTCACCAAAAAGAAGGACTGGTTGAGGAAGTTGGTTGTAAATGTCTAGGAGGTGTTGTGTATCTATTGTGCGGTCTTGTGGCAGGTAAATGTTACAGATGGTAAAGGGAAAGCCTCGATCTCAATAGGTTCTGAGTATATGGATTTGTGAACTGCTATTAGAACTCCGTGGTGGCTATGATTTGGATTGGGACTATCTTTTCTGTATATCTCGAAATCTTTTATTGTGATTTTATCCGTATTTGAAAGATGAGTCTCTTGAAGAGCTAAGCAAAAGGGATCTGTATCGCGTATTAGTACATTTAAGTCATTGAAATGAATTTTCAAACCGTTACAGTTCCATTGAAGTAATGACATAATGAAAAAATAAAATAAAAAATAATAATAATAATAAAAAAATATGGATCTATATAAAAAAATATACTAATTTAAATAAATAAATAAATAAGTTGAATATTTCATTGATAAATTAGTATTTTATGTTTAAGATTTTTTATTTGGTGATTTTTTTCTTGACGCTCCTTTTCTAGATTTCTGAATTTCGTATTCCTGTTCCATATCCATTTCATTACTGGGTATTGAACCGATCAATGGAACCGATTCAGGGTTGGGTGGTGGGGAGGGAGATGTAGAAGAAGGGTGGGGAAGAGAAGGGAGAGGAGTGGGGAGAAGAAAAGAAGAGGAAGAAGTGGGGAGAGGAAGAGCAGAGGAAGGAGTGGGGAGAGCAGATGAAGGGGGAGAGCAGAGGAAGGGGGAGAGCAGAGGAAGGGGGATAGCAGAGGAAGGGGGAGAGCAGAGGAAGGGGGATAGCAGAGGAAGTAGAGGGTTGAGAAGTGGGAGAGGTAAGAGAGGAGAGGGGGAGGGAAGAAGGGGTAGAGGGGCTGGAGCGGGCCCTCTGGCTGGCTCCTGTTGTAGGTGAAGGTGGGGTGTTGGTTGTGGGCTGTGTCTGTGTGCTCTGGCCACGGCTAATCTTATTTTCGTTTGTTTTATTTGATACCACTGCAGCTGGGCTGGGGTTACTATTCTCTGTTTGTTTAGTGTTTTCTGAAAAATAGTATATAATATTGGCCTGGATGGCAACATCTTTTTTTTCAATATTTTTATTTTTGGTTATATCCGCGAAACTTTTACTGAATTGAATCGGATTTCTTTCCTTATATATTTTCCTGGCTTCGAACAAAGATACTTTATTATTAATTTGTATTGCTTTTACTTCTTTTTGGAATTTGAATACAGGACAGGATCGATCTAGAGCATTATGTGAACCATTACAGTTTATACACCTAGCTGGTTTATCACACCTAGTATTTTCTCCATGCCTAGCCTCACCACATTGAATACATACCGATTCTTTTTTGCATTGGGCCGTCGGATGAGAAAAACCAAGGCAATTAAAACACCTTGATGGATTGGGTATGTAAGGCACGACCCTAACTGCCTCATAGCCAATCTGTAATTAAACTGTTACACTGTAATTATGTGTTAAAATTACGTTTCCATGGTATTTTGACCTTATTCTAACTATATCATTAATTACTGGATTCAGTTCTTTTTTTATTTCTTCCATTTCCATATACTGAAAGTCGTAACATCGAATAACACCCTTGCTGTAATTGAGTGTATTATGGGGTGTTATCTCAACAGGAAACTGATTGCCAAAGCTTGTATATGACAATAGTTTATTGGATTGTTGTGCATTTAGTGTTTGGATTAGTAAAGTACCATCTTTTATCTTTTTTACATTTTTAACATTCCCCACCAAATTTGTGATAACCTTATGGATGAAAAAGGGAGAGATCTTTTTAAAATCATCTTGGTCAGTTCTTTTCACTACTAAATAAGTTGGGACGATATTTTCAACCCTTTGAGGAATAACTTTATCGGGGGAAAACTTGATTCAACCCCGAGCCCATTTTCTTTTTTTATTTAGGGGGCTAGAGAGATCAGGAGGGTTGGGGGGCTCTCCCATAATTAGTAAACGTCCTTAAAGTGAGTTAATATAAAACTTAGATTTAACAACTACAAAAAAAATACATAAAATTATAAGTATAATAAATAAGGCAGAAAGGTTATCTGTTAAACTGTGGAGATCTAGCAGCAACCGCCTCCGCCGAATTCTTAATGGATTCTTCACTCTTGAGAACTTATTTCGACAAAGTGTTAATCAAAAAGCACAGAATTACACTGAATAATATCTAATTTAAAACTAGGAAGTTTTTTCACCATGTATACACAATGCTGGTAACAGCTGATCTGAACAAGTATTTTCTTTGTTCTATACTAGTTCCTACTACCTATGTTCAAATGTAAAATATAGGAAAAGCATAAAAAATTAGTTGAAATTTCAACTATACAGTACATTATTGAAACAATAATATGAGATTTCATCTAATAATTTTGGTATTTGTTTAATTTAGTCCAATAAATCTTATTTCATAAATTAAATATTACATATGTATTGACATGTGTTTTTTTAAATAATCTAATATATTATTATCTGCCCATGGCTGAGTGGCTAGCGCTAGTCTCTCATGATACAGGTTGTGAGTCCGAATTCCATTCCCAGCGGGGCTTTTATAAGGATGTAATTAAATGGGGATTCACTCACAGCCTCTTCCCCGAGTATGTGAGGCCTGTCAGTCACTCACATTTTTTTAATTTTTTTTTTTTAGATAATATATTTATTTATTCGGATATATTACAGTTTGTCGCAATGGACAATAATAATATTGCTATATGATAACATTCATACAATATAAACAAAAGATAAGTCAAATTACATAAAATGAAACTAAAATTAATAAAGGTATATTATAACAAAATTTATAAATTAAATAAATACTAGGTTAACAAATAAATAAACAAAACATGAACACACTCATACTTATATACAATATATACAATTCGCTGGAGAACCACGGACGGAGTCCACCTCTCCCCCTCCCCCCAATTGTGGAGGACAAGCAGAATCCGGGGGATCCCTCTCTCCCAGCCGCATCACTGGTCAGAGCCAGCGGAAGCTGAGTGAGGGCGCCATAGCCACAAACATACCGCACATGAGAGGAGAATCTGACCAGTGTCAGAACTCCAGAACATATATTTACAATATGTCTCGGGGCCACTGCTGTTTCAAACTTCTAGGAGGGTTGTATGGATGAGTGTAGCTGGATAGGGATTGTGCTAGAGGATTAGGATGATGAATGAGATTCTGATGGAATATGGAAAATTTGGAAGGAATCAGGTCTGAAATAAATGGAACATTAAGGTCGTAGTGTAAGGTATAGTTGGTGACAGAATAAGGAGCATCTACTATTATTCGGAGGACTTTTGATTGAATGCGTTTGATGTTAGAACGTTTAGCTTTCCCCCACAGTTCACGTCCGTAGGTCCAGATAGGCTTTAGTATCGTCTTGTATATTAATAATTTATTGTCAACTGCAAGCTTAGATTTTCGGTTGAGTAGTCGGTACAACTGTCTGAGTCGTCGGTTGAGCTCTTATCTTTTAAGTCTTGTATGTGGGTTCATGTCAATCTTTTGTCAAGTTAAAAGCCAAGATACCGGACCGTGTCTGAGGAAGGAAGCGGTATGGAATTGAAATGAACCAGTAGACAGAGTTTGAGTCGAAGGGTGAATGTGACGTATGTGAATTTGCTTTCGTTTAGCTTAATACGCCAAGCATTACACCAGTCTTCGATCAGAGTAAGGTGCCTTTGGAGATTCAGGGATGCTTCTTCAGAATCGGAATTTGGTTTTTGGAAAAGAATAATAGTGGAATGTTTCCATAACAGAGGAAAATAGGTGGTGCGTAGGATGCAGTTGTAGATTTATGTGAGAAGTATAATAGCTTTCTGAGGAAGTTATCGGAGGATCTGGGGGGTAAGGAGATCGTGCCCAGGAGATTTACGGAGAGTCAATTTTCGGAGAAGATATTTGACCTCAGAAGTATTAATAGCTTTAGGAGGTAGGGAAAGTGGGATTGGTGACATAAGGAAATCTTACACTGTTGCGCTGTTGCTGGGTTTTAACTGTCACTCTGAGGTCAATATTATTGGTTAAGATTTGGCGAAAAAGGTTCCAGTTGACAGAGCTTCGGATAAATGACGGTGAGATGGGTTTTGGAATTGGAGTGAGAGATAGTTTTAGGATAAGTGGACTATGGTTTGAGGATAGTTCATCAAGTCGAGTTAAAGATAATTTGAGGGAGCCTAATCCGCTGTGAATCAAGAAGTCAAGGATGTCAGGATTACGGTTAGGATCGGTTGGCCAGCAGGTAGGGGAGTCAGGAGGTAGGAGGTTAAAATGTCGGGAGTTGGGTGCAGACAGCAAATTTCATCCACGAGAATTCGTTGTTATGGAACCCCACTGTTGGTGCTTGGCGTTTAAGTCTGCTCCCAGGATGAAGTGATTTCTTAAGGAATTCAGGAAGGATACAAATTTGGTGTTGGGAATGGAATGTTTGGGAGGGCAATATGCTGATGTAAGGGTTACCGGAAAAGAAAAAGTTTTGATTACTATTGCTGTGGCTTGTAGGAAATCATAGGTAGGAAGTGGGAGTAAATGATGAGAGAGGGATTGGTGGACAATGATAGCAGAACCATGGGATTTGCCGTCTGGGTGGTCAGTACGGTATGTCATGTATTGCGTTATTTTGAAGAACTGTCGAGTGGTTAGTCTAGTTTCGGTAATAAGTGCCACATCAACTGTTTTGTCTTGCAACAACGCTGTCAGTTCGTCAGTATGATTTCTAACACCATTCGCATTCCAAAGGAGAATGGATAAGGAGTTAGGTGAAGTCATTTAAGGCCAGGATTAAATTTGATACTAGAATAGTGAGGAGTGATATTAGTGGCATAACAAGAGATTTGTTTTCGGAGATGAAGGATGTCATTAAACTGGTAAGATCTGTTGCATTTGATGGAGGAGGGATATGAGAAATTTGAGGTTGATGAGTGTTTTGAGGATTAGGGAAACTTTGAGGAATAGGTAGGTTTGGAATGAATTGGTAATGTTGAGGTAAACGTTGTTCCGGCAGGGCCTCGGCTTCATTAATCTGGTTCCCACCTCCAAGCAAGCGGGCAAATGATACATTGGAATCTATAAATTTAGATGGTTCTCTTTTGGGTCTTGATATTCTTGCTATTTCTTGTTCCTGAGGTTTTTGAAATCTGTACCTTAGAGTTTTATACATTTGGCATCCCTTGTAGTTGGCTGGATGGTCCTTGAGGCACAGAGCACATAGTGCAGGTGATGACTTCGGTTTTGTGCATTCTCCAGATTTATCCTCTTCACCGCATTTCACATAGCGTGGTGTGTGATGGCAATAGGTTTTATTATGGCCATATGCCTGACAATTGTGGCACTGAACTATATCTTTCTTCGTGTAGGTGTTTTCAACTTTTTCACTGGTGTAATATAGTCTTTTGAGATCATAAATTTTTTCTACTCCTGTTGATGGTTCCAAATCAACAAAGAATAATGGTACAGGAACTTTATCTTTTAATACATTGATAACTTGGCGCACTTTGTAGCCCATCTCGGTCAATTCGTCTTTAATGGCTTCCGTTGGTGTTGAAGAGTGTAGGTTTCTTATCACAACCCTTAGGGCTCCCTCCTGGAGTAACTGATAAGTATGAAAATCAGCTGATATGAGAAAATATGGCAACCTTTTGTGTCAAGCCTATTGATCCTGCATTCACTTTTTACAGTAAAAAATATAACACTGCTTACCGAAATAATACTCCAAACTCTACTGGTGATGATCTCTAAAGAGGTGGTGAAGTTTGCGAGACAGTACTCAATTGAAAACCTTGTGAAAAGCCAAAAATCACAGAGACGAATTGAAGTGCGACTGTTATCACCTGGCGCATCCAAGCGGAAGCACTCACAAAATTAGAGTAAGGAGTGATGACCCTACACTACAAAATGCATCGAGAAACGTGAGTGTAATCTCCCTGGAGGTTATATATATATATATTATATATATATATATATATATTATATATATATATATATATATATATATATATATATATATAATCATAACAGTATTTTATAGACTGATTTTTGCTAATTTTTACCATACATTTTTCACCTTTTTACGATTTTCTCAAAAACGGCCCTAACGATCTTGATTCAACTCTCTATACTGATGTGAAATATAATAATCCATATCACGTAGGTTCCAACCTGTTTCTAATAGTCTGAAAGGGCTTAAATGCCAAATTTTTGAATTCTAATGTACCTTTAATTTGGTAGATTCTAAGAAAATAATCATATCATCTTGCTGTCTTACATGTGAAATTTCAGTTTTGTACGACTTTTCGTTTTCGTCCTGGACACCACACACACACAGATCTTTTTTCGGGACTTGGTTATTTGGACTCAGGAGATCCTAAAACGTGTATTTCCATTTTAATGTCATATTTCTATGCTAATATGATCTATTGATATTTATTCTAATATAATATATTAAGAATATATTTATTCTTTCCAGTTTCAGAGCGCAAAAAGAAGTTCTCACTTCAAAAATCAAATTTATATTTTAATAAAAAAAGAATCAAGTGAATTATTCCAATAGTAAATAAATGACATACTGCCGATTCCTTCAGGGTTCATATCAATCTGTTCAAATTTTGGCCAGAAACCCTCAAGAAATCGGCAGTATCTATGAGGAAACGTTGATGAACAAATTGGAATAGCACTGGAAACCAAAAAACGACAAACTTTTTAAAATTAGAAACTTGTGATAATGCAATGAATTAACGTTTGATTATTTACATTAATTGCTTACAACTAATATATATTACCATACTTAGGCCTCTTTGGACATATGGAATTGAACTATGGGGATCCACCAAGCCATCAAATTCCTCTCGCATCCAATCCTTGCAACCCAAAATTCTCCGAAAGATCCTAAATACTTTGTCACCAATACAATAATCCATAAAGACCTGAATATCCAGTTAGTTGCAGACTTAGCCTGAATTAGATATAGTTCCTTTCACTCCAAATTGCCTATCCACCCGAACCCACTTGTCCGCAATCTCTCATCTCCTTCTATTCCTGATCATCCTTCGAAGCGGCTGAAAAGCTTTCTGAATAATCTTTGAAGTGCTACAAACCTACCACTGGGTAGATTCTTCTCATGCCTATCATGTCCATATCTCAATGTTCACATTTACTTTTTAATATAATGTATTTTTTTGTTAATACAGTATTATATTATACTAGCTGTTGCACGCGACTTCGTCTGCGTCACTTTCTGCTATCATGTTCGCGATTAAGAAGTTTTTAAAAGAATATATTGGGTTGTCCGGAAAGTTCTTTGGACAAAAATTAAAATTGATGAACAGCTTAAAATTTATTTATTTAATCTACAAAATAGTTACCACCGTTAGCGATTATCCTTTTCCAACGGCTTGGAAGGTCCATTATCCTTTTTTTCCAAAAATCACTGTCCTTACTCTTGAAGAACAATAAAAGGTCCGTTTTGACGTCATTTTCTGAAGAGTAAGATTTCCCTTGTAGACAGTTTTCGAGGTAACGGAAAAGATGGAAATCCAAAGGAGCAATGTCAGAATAGTACAGTGGGTAAAACCTCCCATCTGAAGCTTAACAACTTTGGCCGAGTCCTTAAAGACACACTCTGTCCGTTTCTCTTCAATTGCTGCCTTCAATCGGTCTAATTGGGCGCAGTAAAAGTCTTTATTTATAGTTTATTTTTGTGGAAGGAGCTCAAAATGTATAGGTCCCTTCCAACCCCACTAAATACTAAGCATCACCTTTCTTGGACGCAAGCCGGCCTTTGGTGTTGCGAGCGGCGTCGTTCCAGTCAACCCCCATGATTTTTTTCGGCCGGTATTGAAGTAGGGAATCCATTTTTCGTCACCAGTCACAAATCGTTTCGAAAATGAATCCTATACTTTTTTTTTTTCTTTTTTGAGCAGCAAAGCACAACATGAAATCCTTTCAATACACGGTTCTTTTCACTGAGCTCATGGCAAACCCAAACGTCGTAACGACAGATGTACCCGACCTTCTTTAGATGATCAAAAATCGACCGTTTGCAGGCTCTTAAGTCCTCAGCTTACTCACAGACAGTAATTCGTGGACTGTTTGCGATGACCGGCCAGCCCAGAGTTGGTTTTCCAAATTGAAATATCCTGATTTAAACCACGACAACCACTTCTGAATCGTGCTATCAGTAATGGAATCGCTATCATACTCTACGCGAATCTTTCTTGGGCTGCGATTTCCCCTTTTATTTAAAATAACAGCATAATATGCAGAAAATGAACTGAATCGTCACTCATGTACATTTGCAATTAACTACACTACTGAGCCTTAATAAAGACGAATTTAGTGTGTAAACATAGTTAATTCCATGAGGATTAAAGGCATATAAATAAACATTAGCTTTGTGATTGATTTTTATTAGAAAAAAATTAAAGGTACATTTTATTTTAAATATCTCTACGAACTTTTTAGACAACCCAATAAATAGTTTTTTTTTTTTTCAAGTTTTCAGTCCCTCAGTTTTTTCGATGTCACAATCCCTTCTCTTACAATTATCCATACTTATGGGGAAATTGTAGGATGTGTACAAATTCAACAATTACGCTTGATAAAAAACATATGATGGATCTGGTCTAATGATTCAGAATTTCATCTTTTTGGTCCTTTTTTGAATGGTCGCCATTTTGTAACCTACACGTTATGAGTTGGCAGGCGTGTAATTTTTGCTTTACCATGGTAGATGCTTTACATAAAACATAGTAAACATTTTGGTAAAAGGGGTTGCACTTTTCGTTGCTGGCGCACGGACTATCAGGATCATTGATGGATGCGCTAGTATTTTTTTTGCCGAGTATCAAAAACATCAGTAGTTTCACAGAAAAGCCGGCGACAGCGGATAAACGGATTTTTTTAATCGTTATTCGGAATCTCGAATTTTGTGGAGGGGGGATTTTTTTTTTTTTTTTTTTGGAAAAAGTAAATTTATTTTAAAAACCTCTACGAACTTTTCGGACAACCCAACTACTTCGTAAATGATATTTTTGGTTTTATTTTTTTGTGGCAGAAGAACATACTGATTTTCTCCGCAACCCGATCTTGACGTAAATCGATTCCTACGTGTTTAAATGTTGGCTCCTGTGATTTATTAATTATTACAAAAAAATAACAACGGGAAATTGAATTATTTTAAAATTTAAAATGTAAATCATTTGGTATTATTGGGATGCGAGGTTAATTTCATCCGCTTTTTCCACATTTTCCACTGATTCTTCTCTCCTATTGGTTGCAGGTTCTTGATGTTATATAGCCTATAACCTTCCTCGATAAATGGACTATACTCTATACTAAAATTTTTAAATTCGAACCAGTAGTTTCTGAGATTAACGCGGTCAAACAAACAAACTCTTCAGCTTTATAATATTAGTATAGATATCTATTATATTACATAATTATTTATTATATATCTATAATAAATAATAAAAATTGCTTATACTGAAAAAAAAATTTTTATTTACAGGTCAAAAGGAAGTATCGAAAGGACAAATGACAACCTTGATACAAGCAGTAAAACTCAAGATGTCATTCCACCCAATGAATCGGATTTAGGATATGCTAGCCCTCCTTTGCCTAATGGACCTAATCCAAGCCTCCCAACTCTTAATAGAATCTTGTGCCCTTTAGGATTTTGCAAACCTGGTGGTGAAGCTAGAAAAAGTGTTATAAGTTTTCCGAAAAATATATGTTTATTAAACGAATGCGATGAAAATTATAAATTAAAAAAATGTCCAGATATATGTAAACGTTCTAAAAATGAATTCAGTGCGAAAATATGTAAAAATATAGGTTGCGGACTAGAAGACCAACAGCAATTACAGCAAAACCACAAGCAGCGAAAGGAACAATTAAAACGACAACAACAATTACCGCAACAAAAAGATGAAATACCCAAAACGGCCGTTCCTGAGGTAGTATGTCCTGAGAAGTATGTCTGAGATAGTATGTCCTGAGATAGTATGTCCTGAGAGAGAACTACCCCAACCAGCCAACCACGCAGTATGTCCTGAGAGAGAACTACCCCAACCCGCTAACCACGTAGTATGTCCTGAGAGAGAACTACCCCAACCGCTAACCACGTAGTATGTCCTGAGAGAGAACTACCCAACCAGCTAACACGTAGTATGTCCTGAGAAAGTATGTCCCTGAGATAGTATGTCCTGAGAGAGAACTACCCCAACCACTAACCGTGTAGTATGTCCTGAGAGAGAACTACCCCAACCAGCTAACCGCGTAGTATGTCCTCAGATAGTATGGCCTCAGATAGTATGTCCTGAGAAAGTATGTCCTCAGAAAGTATGTCCTGAGAAAGTATGTCCTGTGAGAGAACTACCCCAACCAGCTAACCACGTAGTATGTCCTGAGAGAGAACTACCCCAAACAGCTAACCGCGTAGTATGTCCTCAGATAGTATGGCCTCAGATAGTATGTCCTGAGAAAGTATGTCCTGAGAAAGTATGTCCTGAGATAGTATGGCCTGAGATAGTATGTCCTGAGAAAGTATGTCCTGAAAATGTATGTCCTGAGAGAGAACTACCCCAACCAGCTAACCACGTAGCATGTCCTGAGATAGTATGTCCTGAGAAAGTATGTCCTGAGATAGTATGTCCTGAGATAGTATGTCCTGAGAAAGTATGTCCTGAGAAAGTATGTCCTGAGATAGTATGTCCTGAGAGAGAACTACCCCAACAAGCTAACCACGTAGTTTGTCCAAATTTTTGTAAATACCCCAATGACGATTCAATAAGGAATACGTGTAAAGTATTCAAGTGCATGCCAGAAGCCACTAACGAAGAAACCTCTAAGCCAGATGTATTTGCAAAAAAACCAGGCCAGTGCCCCATTTCGTGTAAATCTCCAAAGCATGAGATTTTCTGCAAAAGCATGCATAAAAATAGAATGTTTTCCAGAAGTTAAACTAATCGATTCCCAAAACTTGGAATACAATATAAAATAGAACATTCATCTTCAATTCAAAATGCATCATATAATTGTCCCAATTCGTGCAAATCCCCCATAGATGATTTAAGGACTAAATTATGCCAACAAATCGAATGCTTGCCCAGCAGTAGCCAAGAGATTCCGGAGGAAATCTGCCCAACTAAGTGTGAAGAAGATGACGATGAATTGGCAGTTATGCAATGCATGTTAATTGGATGCAAACTGTTATTACCAGAGAATTATAGCCCAAAAATGTGTCCTGACGTCTGTGATGTGACGAATGATCTTCCAATATTACAATTATGTGTGTCTATTCATTGCAAGACTAGCCTCCCTCATCCTACAA
This sequence comes from Piezodorus guildinii, assembly GCA_023052935.1. Classification (NCBI taxonomy): domain Eukaryota; kingdom Metazoa; phylum Arthropoda; class Insecta; order Hemiptera; family Pentatomidae; genus Piezodorus; species Piezodorus guildinii. Next base: position 39,094,680 of record CM041294.1, read on the forward strand.
CGGAAGATACAACTGAGGCAGAAATAGTTGAATCAGATACTTGCCCCAAAAAATGCGAGCTGAAGTTTCCAAAAGGTGACTTAAGAATCAAACTATGTGAATGGAGTGAATGCGGGGCATTCATTCAACAATTTAACCCAGACACTTCCACAAATCGTAAATCTTCTAATATAAACGATCAAACTCCTAAGGAAGCTATGTCTCAGCGAAAAAATTCTCAACGGCAGGTTATTTCTTTAAGTGGTTCTTTGAAATATTTGTTTGGTAAGTAATCAATTATTGTAAAGTTAATTATAAAAACTGGTTTAACACCTTTTATAATAATGACATAAACCAGAACACACTAATCCTATGTAATAATTTTTATGAATTGTATAAAATATATATAATTTAAAAGTCAAACAAGCACTTTACTTTTACCTTTTACCTATTAGGGTAGCTTACCTAAGTCTTTTCTAAAGGTATCTTCCAGAATTATCATCTTCCACTTAAATGTGGTCTTAACCCGTTAATTGTGGTTTTAGCTATGATGGTGTGTAAGTGAATAATAAATAAAACGCCATATTTGAATCAATAAAGTATCAAGTAAAGTAGTGCGATCTCAGGCAGCGTCACAAAAGTATATTTTAGAGTATATGTATATTTATTGGATTGGGTAAGTAAGGCAAGTAAGGACTGGTTCACTACTGTTTTTTTTGTTTTTTTGAATACAACCTAAGATACTCTAGAATCATGAGTATTAAGGCTGTTGATAGTACAATCATACCATATATAAAAATATGGTAAAAAAACAACATAATTTTAGATAGGAGTCACCGGGTAAAGAAGAATTATTACAATATAAATAAGTAGGACAATACAACCATTATAATAAAAGAACAAAGGTATTGCAAATTATTATAAATGCCGACGCTCCCAAGCAGTCTTCTTTAAAAGTGGCATGAATCGGAAAACACTTAAGGAGCCCCTTTTTTTTTTTTTTTTTTTTTTTTTTTTTTTTGAGTGCAGAATACAAAAAAGTGCCTTGATGCAGAATTGGATCCCTGTCGAAATTTAAGAAGTAAAGATGGCTGAATCGACACCAAGGTAAACATCACCGAGATCCGTTGTCTTACTAGGCTTTCCAGAAAATAATGTATTTTTTCTAGTTTCTCCGTTATACCCCTCTATATAACAAAATGTTCACTTTTTCTCGATAATTCACTTCTATAAATCCTTTTCCAAGAGACAGTGTGTCTTCATCTCTTTAGCATTTCACTACGTCAAAATAATTCAGTCTTTACTACTATACTAACGCGTGAAATACGTAAAATTTTCTTTTACGAGTTTAAACGCTAACGAAAGGGGGCCAGACAGCCAGAAACACTAATCTAGCCAGGGGCAAGCATATCATTAACGAATGCACTGTTTCTAAATATTTCGGGAGGAAGACTTCAGCTTTAAACAAAGTACACAGAAAGCCTCAAAGTACACAGAAAGCCTCAAAGTACACAGAAAGCCTCAAAGTACACAGGAGAGCCCTTCCCCTCTACTGGAGAACACATCGCCAATTGAGACGTTGATTTCCAAAAGGTACTATATCCATTCTAGGAAATTTTACAGGAAGCGCGAAAATCTCTCATTACTATATTATTAAACCAACTGATTTGGGTCTTTTTGCATTAAAATTTAGGATTATTTTTTTACTATAATTATAACATCATATTAAAGTTATGAAATGAATTTTTTTAGAATGCTTTGGAACGAAAATAAATGCGTAATTAGTACTTATCGAAAATTACCGCATTTCTAAATCGTGTTTTTTAAGGACTTGAGAATTCATTAGATAATATCAAATAGAATATTTAGATAAAACTAAATTATGAGAATACAAATATGTAAAAAAATCAATTTCGTAAAAGATGTCCTTTAGTACCTTTTGGAAATCAACGTCTCAATTCTGCAGCCCAGTCTTCTACAGGCGAAACAAGCAGGAGAATATACACCAAGAAGGAAAAAACCTTCCCGTTTTCGGGAGGACTAGGTACTTACCAGTGCCAGGCAGATGTTCTAGTATATGATTTGTGTTTTTGGGGGAAGAAATGTTGTGAATTAATCTAGTTGGTCTGCTAAATTCTCTATGTCTAATGTCTATGATTTTCGTAAACGCAGAAGAACCTTCCCAAATGGATATTCGAACAATGAAAGGCAATGATTACTATATCTCTGATGAACGCCACTATATTAATATTGTTACAGAATCTTATTGGTTTATTATTATCAATAATAAGAGGGCTTACGTTTCAACATGCGCAGAAACTGAAAACGAATTAAAAAAAAAAAAAAGTTTCTCCTGATTAGTAAATAAATAAATACTGATATTTGCTTTTAGATAGAGAATTAAATTTGTGTAACACAGTACTGATGTAAGTATGTATAGAGTTTTAGAATCAGTATAGAGCGATAAAAAAAAAAAAAAAAGAAAAAAAAAAAGGAAAAATGAAACAAATTAAAATCTCGCTTATATATACGCTTGTAACTACGTTATTTTCGAAGAAAGAGAAAAAAATCATTATTGTTTTTTAACCAAAAATCGTGAATAATTATAAAAAAGAGAAAAAAACAATTGAAATTTCACCTATTAATAAATAAATAGTTACAATTTAAAAATTGTAGTGCCATTTGATAGAGAATTAAATTTTCGACAAATTGAAAAAAGAATCATTGAAATTGGTTAACAACTAGCTGAGATATTGCGTTTTGAAATCTACAGTAGTGACATGATATTATCCTTTGAATTATTGCTTTTCATATTACTTAATTGCCTATCAACAGCTATATAAACAGTTATACCTTAATATTGTTATTTGGAAATAATTAACCATTGTGTAATAATTTGCAGCGTTTTTACACTACGTTCATTTAAATCCATAAATTAAAGTACATTTAAAAAGTTTTCATAGATATATTTATTCTCCATTGAATAATAAAACAATCACTAATTCTAGATAAATGATATAGCAACTGTCTACAACTCAGTCTACTCCATTATCTCCGATGGTATTATAGCTGTATCATACCTTTTCAAAAACATTCCAACAGTGTGAAAATCGATATCCTACTCTTGATTTCCTAACAAAAAAATAAAAATAAATAAAACGCTGCAAACTATTACACAATGGTTTATTATTTCCAAATAACAATATTAGGGTATAACTGTTTATATAGCTCTTTATATTAAGTAATATGAAAAGCACTAATTCAAAGCATCATATCATAACACTACCACTGATTTCAAAACGCAATATCTAAGCTTGTTGTTAACCGATTTCAATGATTCTCTTTTCATTTATTCCAAAATATAATTTTCTATCAAATAATACTAAATGCTACTACATTTTTGGTATTTATTCAATTAGGAGAAAACAATTTTTTTCATTCATTATTTGGATTCTACGCATCTTGAAACGGAAGCTCTCAAATTTTAAGAGAGTGGTTATTATATTTATTTTATTTTTTTGGTCGATTACAAAGGCTCATTATTGAAAATAATAAACCAAAAGCATTTATACAGGTCTACTATACTATTTCCTTTTCTTTTCTTTTGATTTTCAGTCAAATGAAATTTCCTGAATCCAGAACACCTTATATTTAATTAATTACATCTATTATGATTTGTTGCTTAAATATACAAATAAATTTTTTCTTTTTTTTTAACACGCTTTACTGATTCTAAAACTCTCTACACACTTTTCTCTATCTTCAGAAATAACTGAGTTATAAGCATATTTATATGAAAATTTTTAATTTGTTGTCCTTTCTTTTTTCTCTTTAATATAATTATTCGGGGTTTTTGGTTAAAAAAAACAATAACGATTTTTTTTTTTTAATCTTAAAAAAAAAACTCAGTTATTGAATAAAATCACGTTTAATCTGCAGCCATTTTAAAACTAGCCAGCTAATATCAACGTCTGGGTGTTAGGATCATCGTTGTATGGACTAGTATTTTTGTGGCCAATTTCAAAAAAATTGGTCCAGTAGTTTCGGAGAAAAACGCGGACGGTGGACAAACGGATTTTTTTTTATTCGTTATTCGGATTCTACGCATCTTGAAACGAAAGCTCTCATATTTTGAGGGATATTTTTTTTTTTTTTTTTTTGTTCTTTTTCGATTGCAAAGGTTCAATATTGAAAATAATAAACCAAAAATCACTTACGATGAAAAACATATACCTTTTTTTCTGCTTTCGTTGAATGTCAAATTATTAACTTACTTCTAAAACTTCGACGCTTACCTCGTATTACATTATTCCAATGAAAATATTTTTTGAATTTTGAAATTAGCTAGGTACTAATATACTTAAACATTGTTATAGCAAGTTTGATGTGTATGTTGGTAAAATAAAGAAGATCTGACATGAAGATTAAATTAACTTGAGTTAAAAATTAACACTCCTCTTAGTACATTTAAAAGGTACGTTATCTATCAATATAGGTCGACCCCATGGTGTCAATGCTCAACCATCCTGGGGACTGACTTCTACCCAAGGTTCCTATACCTATAGGTTCGCATGTTCCACTGTACGTGGGTTTGTGTATCCTTTCCCAATATCAATTAACTAATCAATTAAAATCCACTGAATCTCTTTCATACTTATCTTCAACTTTTCTCAAACTTCTGAAAATATTGTAAGCATCGTTTACAAAATATACTTATTCAAGCAATATGAGCTAATGGGATTTCAACCAAATTGATAATTAAACATTTTTGCAATAACCTCGACTGTCCTAGCGATTAGCGAAAATGAATGAGCCACCATGAAAATATAGTAAACGTCTAAGTTTTACACAAACCTTCAACCCCCTATTTTCGTGATGAAGCTACGTTTTTTCTTGGAGCATTTCGTCCCCAAAACATTAGTAAAATAACGCCATCACGAATCCCGCTTGAAAGGTCAGAAATGCATTCCTTGGACCCAAGGAATGAATTTATACCTCTCTAGTTAAAATATTTTGGTAGAGAAAAAAGAATTTTTCGATCCTGGAAACCTCGGTTTTTCTTGTCGTTTTTTTTTCACTACCTTCATGAGTAAAAAGGTTTTCTGATTAGAAAATTCGGAAGTGAATTGTACACCCTATTATCCCATCCCTCTGGAAGCAATCATACCCCTTCCACGATTCGGGATTCCCTGTACGTCCTTGAGGATGCGGTGGGGAAGATAGATATAAAGGAAGACCTATTGTTGAGCTGCTACTGGACCAGGATGGAGCTGAGGATAATATCTGCCTTAGGGTTCGCCCTTCTTCTTCTGCCAGCAGGTTAGTGTCCTAAGTTACTAGTACCAGCAGGATGTACATTTTATGGCCATATGATATTCAAAGGCCATATGATTAAGATAGGGTGGCATTCGAAGGTTGGTTTGTCTATGTATTGGAAATCTTTGACATTTATAAATTTAATTGTCGACTTCCATCATACTCTTTCCAATCTTTTTTTTATTTAAGTCTAACTAAAAAGGGTTTCATGTACGTTAAATAATTAATATACATTCCCTTAATTTATTTAGCGTATATCTTTAAGAAAGCAAATTTTGGATCGTTTTCGAAGAGACTTTTGCGTATTGGGTCCTATTTTAATTTCTGCAAAATATTCAACATTTTATTATACTGCCTGTGATAAGTCGACAGTTTTTGTAAAAGACTTCATGAAAAAGATTGAACTTCATACTAAATAACTGCATTATTAAACAGTTTATCCTTTCGCAAAAATTATTTTGTATCAACATAAAATATTCTATTCCGATCCAATAGTATCTTGGTTTGTTTGTTTATTTATTTAACGTCACTTTATGCTACTATGGCTAATCGGACGATGTTACAGTGGGATTCCTAAATTTTGCCTATCCAGGTTTTATTAGGATAGGGATCTTTAACGAGTACCTGACATCGCACAGGCTCGGGACCACCTTTTAACGTCCCCTCCGAAGGACGGCGTAACTAAGGATTTTTTACTCCCATTACCGCAGGTGGGGGTTTGAACCCGTGATCTTTAGCATGGGAGGCTGTTACGCTAGCCACCCAGCTACAATTGATCCCAATAGTATCTTGGAATCGAGTTCTTAAAGAAGTTCTGCGTTTTCAACAGAGACTAATGTTCATAAAGTTTGACGCAAACTTGCAAGTTACACAAGTTAAAATTTCCAGATTGTAATGTCACCATTCAAGGATAGATATTTAAATAATATTTTTTTAAATAACTAGAAAACGCTATATTTAAACATCCATAATTGGCACGTATAGAAACACTTTAATATTTAAGTAAAGTTGGAAGTTACCATTTTTTCAAACCTTGCAGAGGATAGGAATAGATTATATTTCTAATCGCCCTCATTTTGAAACTTTTTAATCATAATTTATTTATTTGTTTTTTTTTAACGAATAACATCAAATCTGAGGATATATCGTCAGAACAATAGATAAGTTCGAGAAACTGAGTGAACGCGAATAATACTCTATTAACTTCTTATTATGTGGTTTGGTGTTTCATGAATTATATAGTTCCTAGCTCTCCTAGAGGGAACTGTTTCTTATCAAATAACATCGCGCTTCCTTTCTTGGTCAGTTAAAACTAGGTTTACCAACCTTTTTTTAATAAATAAAATAAATCTCTTTATTTGTTTTCGGGCTAGCGTTAAGTTTTACAAAGTTATTTTACATCAACATTAATCAAATAGATGTATTATAATTGTACTAAACAAAATAAGCTTCCTTAACTAAAATAAATACATACTGTAGAAATAGTAAACAAAATAAATAAAAATCATAAATACTATAACAGATTCAATAATTGTTATTTTGGTAATGTGCTTAAATTGAAATTATTCTTGAATAGACAGATAAATATGTCTTAGCTTTAAACATTCTGTAACATAATAAAATAAATTATCAAGTTCTTTTTATTTTAATAATAATAATAATAATAATAAATTCTTTATTTATTCTGCAACAAAAGTTCTGCTATGAGGTCATTGTCTGACATATTTTCAATATATGTCCTCAAGTACTTATTTCTGGATGCGGAGTAAACAGGGTATTGTATCAAAAAATAATTAAGATCTTCGGGTTCGCTAGAATAACAAATAGGCCATTCAACGCTGCTATCTAAATAATTATTTTGGAATCCATACAAATGTCACTTTTAGTTTATTTGGTTGACATAGTCTAAGATAACTGATTAATCTATGTTTTTTTTATAGGCCCCTTTATTTTAAAATAATATTCCCCCCTATTTAACCTACTAATTTTCCTAAATCAGGAATTAAACTTTGAGTGTAAAGTAGCTTGAATACTTTGGGAAAGATTATGATTATTGAATTTTTCAATTGCGTTATTTAATTCCCTTTCAAACAAGGCATTACTTTTGATATTTAGATGTCAGCCGCGTCTATAATTAACAATTTATTAATTAGTTGCCTATACAAATTGTACTTTTTATTGATTTTCTGGTCCAAGGAATATTTTTTAAAAATGTTTAGACATATTTTTGGTAACCGATCATCTTGCATTAAGTCTACCTTTCGGTACCAGCGAATCATTCTTTTTAGAACATCTGTTTCTATTGATTTTAGACCAGCTTCTATACGAACATAATGGTTAGGTGTTTTCCGTGGCCAATGATATATTGCTTAAAAGTAACTTAAAGCAACCCGCTCCAATTTTTGACAATGTAATGGGGCCCAAACTTCCGAAGAGTATCTTTTTTAATTAAATTAGATTATCAGTCGTCCGTAGCTTGGATATAAATCTTACTTTTCATTGGAAGGGGTGAGAGGGCTAGCCTGTCCTAATCATGTTGTATCCTCTTAAAATATTACCCGCATATATATTTATAGTTTATCCCTTCGTAAAATTAGTTATATGTGTTACGAGAAACCTATAAACAATAAATTCTTAAATAAACTAAAAATCTAGTGAGAGCTCAACCCCTCCTTCCAAAGAACGATAGGCACTTAAGGTCCGGAGAATTTGCATAAAATATTACTGGATATTTTAGTAATAATAATAACAATTATTGGCTTTAGAATAATAATTAGAAGCTTTACTAGTTTCCTCACCTATGGTATAAAATATGAATATATTATAAAATATCTTGATCCAAATACATCCAAAAACAAATCTGGTGTGGGCAACACACGACTTTTACTTACCTCGACTGTTAAAATAAATTTAAAAACTATTAAATATACTCCAATTTGAAAAATATTTGAAGTAGATTTTAATAAAACGTGTATTCATTTTCGTTAGAAACATATAATATAGATTAAATAATAGAGCAATATTAATTTAGGGATCACTTGTAGCTGGGTGGTTAGCATAACAGCCTCCTATGCCAAAGGTCACGGGTTCAAACCTGCAGGTGGTCCTTAGTTATGCCGTCCTTCGGAGGGGACGTAAAAAGGTGGTCCCCAGCCTTTGCGATGTCAGGTACTCGTTAAAGATCCCTGTCCTAAATAAACCTGGATAGAGAAAATTTAGGACTCCCACTGTAGCATCCTCCGATTAGCCATAGTAGCATAAAGTGAAATAATATTAAATTGTTAATCAGGAATGAGTTAATTCCCCATTCGTCACTTTATATTACTTTTTACAACTTTTTGTATCAGATAAAATTGTTTCTAAAATCATTCTCTTTCCAACGATATATTATACGTCTATATTACTGTTCTTATTATCAAAAACACAACAATTGCAATAAAAAATATGTTGGCACTTTTCTCCTTTAGTTGTTTATCAAATTCGCTCAAATTGAATACTTACCTGTTATTTATTAATGCTAATTAAATGATGTGCCTAATTTTTTGAAATCAACAAAAATAAAGGTACTTTAGAGGAAGAAAATTTAAAATATCAGCATTTAAGCCCTGTCAATCAGAACCCTATAATAAAGCCCATTAAATTTTACATCAGCGAATTTAATCAACACACGGAGGGACGGACTCACAGACACACAGATTTTTTTTCGGGACTTGGTCATTTGGACTCAGGAGACCCTAAAGCGTGTGTTTCCGTTGTAAACTGAAATTTGAAAATTTTCACGATCGCAATACTTTCCCTTACTATATATTTCATATATAGGTAAGTGAAAGTAAAATAGCATTCCAATCTATACTAATATTATAAAGCTATAGAGTTTGTTTGTTTGTTTGAATCTCGCGCTAATCTCAGAAACAACTGGTTCGAATTGACAAATTCTTTTTGTGTTTGATAGTCCATTTATTGAGGAAGGCTATAGGCTATATAGCGTCACGCTGCGACCAATAGGAGCGAAGAATCAGTGGAAAATGTGGGGGAAAACGGGGAAAATCAACCTGATGATCCTAAATGATTTACTTTTTAATTTTAAAATAATTCAATTTTCCGTTGTTATCGTTCGCTGTAACAATTAATAAATCACTGAGACAAACGTTTAAACACGTTGTTAAATTTTTTGATGGGCTGAAGGCCTGTGCTAATCCATTATTTTCTGATATCACCCCACCACCCAAGCCTGGGAGGTGGCAAGGATCACTACCTCTCGTTGACGTTGTCGCCGAGGGAAGGAGTTCGGACTATGTCTGAACTCAATTTATTGCCAAAACCCTGAAGAATGGTCCCTCCCATTTTGCAATGGATAAATAAAGGCATAGAAGAAGCCCTTGAAAGATTACTAGTGCATCCAGCGGATATAGCTATCCTCTTTAGAATACCTCCGGGTAACAGAAGGACAAATGTGACATCTATACATATTACATTTGTATTTGTATTTTGATCGAAAATAAAACCAGAGGGTAAGAAAAAAAAAAAAAATTAAACACGTTGAAATCGATTTATGTCAAGACTGCTTTTCACACGGTCAACTATATGTCGCGTTGTCAAGATCGGGTTGCGGAGAAAATCACTATGTTCTTTTGCCAAAATAAAATAAAACTAAAAATATCATTTACGTACTTTAAAATGTATTCTTTTAAAAATCCGGCAAAGCAACATGTTTAAATATCTTGGCATAACTATAGATCATCTCAGAACGATAGGAAAAGATGGCATATCGAAAATAAAATTGGAAATGGTAGAAGGATCACACATATCTTGAATGGTGTTCTTTGGAGCAAATAGGTGTCGCTTCTTACGAAAAAAAAAATTACCATTCCTTCCTCTTAGAGGCCACTTTATATGGGGCAGAAACATGGACAGTGCTAAAATCGTCTAAAAGAAGATTTTAGGCTCTGGAGATAGAATTTGGCATAATAGCCTGCAACATATTCAGGCTGTGAAGAGTCCTAAATGTGGATATAAGAAAAAAGTAGAGGCTGAGATTAACATCTCATAAATAGGTCTTAGCTATTAACAATACGATCTAACTAAAACTTTTTCGTGTGGCATTAAGCCACATTCCCGATCAACAACTAGTCTTTAATAAATTATATCTCACACTTTTGTCTTACTCTGACAGGGCTTTGAAATAGTCTGACAGGGCTTTAATGCCGATATTTTAAATTTACTTCCTCTAAAGTACCTTGAATTTTGTAGATTCTATAAAAATAACTATATCATCTATTTAGTACTGATAAAAAATAGATAAATATATAATTTGAACGAATACGATATTTAACAAAACGAGAAAAGACAAAAAAAATTTTTTTTTTTTTTTTTTTTTTCTTACCCTCTGGTTTTATTTTCGAACAAAATACAAATACAAATATAATATGTATAGCTGTCAGATTTGTCCTTCTGTTACCCGGAGGTATTCTAAAGAGGATTGCTATATGCGCTGGATGCACTAGTAATCTTTCAAGGGCTTCTTCTAAGCCTTTATTTATCCATTGCAAAATGGGAGGGACCATTCTTCAGGGTTTTGGCAATAAATTGAGTTCAGACATAGTCCGAACTCCTTCCCTCGGCGACAACGTCAACGAGAGGTAGTGATCCTTGCCACCTCCCAGGCTTGGGTGGTGGGGTGATATCAGAAAATAATGGATTAGCACAGGCCTTCAGCCCATCAAAAAATTTAATGTGCCTCCGGCTGATATATTCAGGCACTGTTGGCAATACTAATTCCTGATGAATTAGTATTGCCAACAGTGCCTGAATATACATATTATATTATATTATATAATATACATATTATATTATCTGACAGCTATACATATTATATTTGTATTTTTATTTTGTTCGAAAATAAAACCAGAGGGTAAGAAAAAGAAGAAAAAAAAAAAAAAAAAAAAAAAAAAAAAAAAAAAAAAAAAATACTCTGACAATCATTCATTTTTGAAATTTTTATAAGATTGATTTTTTTTTTTTTTTTTATTTCTGGGAATACACCAAAGACGTATAGAAAATTAATTGTTTAACAAGAAGCGCGAAGTGGCATGGGTCCCAACTCTGTGAAATAGGCCCTTCTGACAATTCAGCCTAATTTATCTTCATTCTAGTCATAATTTTGTCGACAGTTTCAATTGAGTATAGGTTGGTAAGAACATGTATGTTCAAATGATTTTTCAATTTCAGCTAAAGAAAAAACTTTATCGGTCAACTGAGAACGTTCTCAAGTTACGTAGTTCCTTTCCAGATTAATAAAAAAAAAATTCCCATATCTAGTCAATATTTTATTTTATGATATAAAAAGTAACATACAGTAATTTTAAAAAAATACACGTGAAACAAGTCTCTACGAGCTGCAATAAATAAAAAATTGTTCAAGCTCTAGTGATATCTCACACTCAATCTGAAAACGATAAAAAATATATATTATCCAATTAATAAGTAGTAAATCCTTTTGCGTTTCTAAAAATGTTTCATTTCATGTAAACAAAAAAAATTTTGCTATTATAAAAAATTGTCATATTCCTTAATTAAACCGTAATCTAAATGATGATATCATTAAAAATAAATAGAAAAACAAGAAAATTTTAGTGAGCTTTTGTAAAATACAGTAACCGACCATCATTTTATATTGTTGAACGTTTTCTCTCTTTAATTTCTCATTTTTATCGATTTCACAGTTTCAAATACTACTAACTTTTTTTTTCAGAAGGAGCAACTGAAGCTAAATTAAATACAAATATTGACTCCACTAACGTGAAGGAAGTTTATAATGGACCACTCATGGAGGCAATTCTCACGGTGAGTTGAGCGAATATAATTATTTTTTAAGTATCATATCTCCAGTATATATTTACAAAATCTGACATATAATTAATAATATATTGATAATTCTAATTATTGTAAGGCCCTGAACTTCGCCTGAAAAGCATCCAATGTGATTATTTTCCAATTGAGCGAGCTTGAAATAGCAGCTGTAGTAATTATTATAATAATTCGAAAACATATAAATCTCACAATTTATTACAAACCATTGTTACCAGGAGTAGGGCAAAAGATTGTAAAAATATTTACTGTTTACATGATTTTACACGAAACAGTACAAAAATAATCAATGTAAATCACCAATTTAAATTGCTCTTTTAATTAAAATCAACGAGCCAATTAATTTCTTCAACATTTAACATAATTTACATTCGCATTTCTTCCTTCAGAACATATTTACAAAGCAAAAGCTTTGTACGTCGAAAAAAACCTATGCCACGTATACAATGAAAAAAAAAGCTGCAAATTATTGCACAATGGTTTATTATTTCCAAATAATAATATTAGCGTATAACTGTTTATATAACTGTTGATAGGCAATTAAGTAATATGAAAAGAAATAATTCAAAGGTTAATATCATGTCACTACTGTAGATTTCAAAACGCAATATCTCAGCTAGTTGTTAACCAATTTCAATGATTCTTTTTTCAATTTGTCGAAAATTTAATTCTCTATCAAATGGCACTACAAATATGTATAGGTGAATTTCAATTTTTTTTTATTTTCTTTTTTCTCTTTTTTATAATTATTCACGATTTTTGGTTAAAAAACAATAATGACTTTTTCTCTATCTTCGAAAATAACGTAATTACAAGCGTATTTATAAGCGAGATTTTAATTTGTTTCATTTTTCCTTGTTTTTTTTTTTTTTTTTGTTTATCGCCCTATACTGATTCTAAAACTCTATACATACTTTTCTCTATTTTTAAAAGTAACTAAGTTATGAGCGTCTTTATGTGTCAAATTTCATTTTTTTTTTTTTCTTTTTTCTCTTTTATATAATTATTCCCGTTTTTTTTGGTTAAAAAAAGTAATGATTCTTTACTCTATCTTTAAAAATAACTGAGTTATTGAATTAATCGGCCTCCATGTTTCTTTTTTTTTTTTTTTTGTAGATTACAAAGGATGATTATTAAAAATAATAAACCAAAAACATTTAAGATCTCTAGATTTCAATTACATCATCCACACCGGTTGGTAAAAACTCAGTTAATTTGAATACAGAAGGGCTGGGATCCTCCTAATTTTCAAACCCATAGTATCAGGATTTATATTAACATTAACATTCTTTACTTTGTAGGGTTTAGTGACCGACCGAAAAGATGTACTACTAATTGTGGTGACGGCGGAACAAAGTAAGAACATTAATACATATTTTACTAAAAATTCTTTAAATAATTACTTTTTTTTCTGTTATCGGTGGTTTCTTAATATTATTACAGGGGAGCTGGAGGAGGAGGAGGCGGAGGAGGTGGTGGAGGAGGAGGTGGGGGAGGCGGAGGAGGTGGAGGTGGAGGGGGAAGCGGCAGCGGAACTGGAGGTGGGCAAATAGGATACCAAGATATTGGCGGATATCAAGGAGGTGGAGGGAATCCTGGCTGCGGAGGCTATGGTTGTGGAGGTGGTAGCCCAGGTGGAGGTGGATACCAAGGAGGCCCTGGAGGTCGATATCAAGGAGGCCATGGAGGTCGTGGAGGTGGATATCAAGGAGGCTATGGAGGTCATGGAGGTGGTAGACCAGGTGGAGGTGGATACGGAGGAGGTCGTGGAGGAAGTGGATTTCCATGGGGAGGCGTAAGCTATCCCCAGTATGGAGGATATCAAGGACGTGGAGGCTATCCCCAGCAGGGAGGATATTATGGAGATGGAATAAGTCCTGGAGGAGGAAGCAGTTGTGGAGGAGGAAGTAGTTGCGGAGGTCAAAGCTGTCCGACCTGCGGAGGCTCAGGTGGGTCTGGATCTGGTTCCTATTCGCACAGCGAAAGTTCTGCGACAAGTTATGCAGGGTGAGTTATTGCCTCATTCTCGTCTTTTATTTTATCAATAATATGATTAATTCTTTCTGAAAAGCATCGAAACTTCTGACTCCTAACTTTAATTTTGCACTGACAATCCCGTCAATAGCTCTGATCCGTAAGCTGGAGAAGAGTGCATCTCCCATCACACAATAATGTTGCACTTTGGGATCATTTATATATGAAACGATGTTCGAAAAAAGAAAGCTCAATCTTGATATAAATTGTTCCCCAATAACTGCTAAAAAGTTCTGGAATATCCCGCAACTGGAGGAAGAAGAACACTGATTTTGTACACTATTTACTTGAACATCTCAGAAACCGTTAGTTTTAACGCAATCATTGTAATATTTAGACATTGAAATTTCTATAATGATGATTCCATACATTTCCCTGCTCAAAATAATGGTCCGAATAAACTTCAAAGAAAATTGCATAGTTTCTTCTTAATCATTAAAAACAATGCATACTGTACTACAGAGCAGCATTGAGTCTCCCTTGACAGCTTCATATTTTATTGATAAATCAAACCAATCCAATTGTTAATGGACTCAATTACATAATTTTGTACTTAAATAGAAGAACCAATAAATTTTAGACATTTTAATGCGGTGGAGCTACACATTACAATGATCATAATAAATCCAATAGTTTTTGAGTGATTAAAAAATAATAGTAAGGATTCTCTAATGTCCACAAAATCACCAGGCCCGGAAACTCCGGAGACTTTTATAATTCCTGCATGTGTTGGGTTATATCTACTTTCAAATTCTTATTTCTGGCTATTATTGTTTTTTTCCAGTGACGCAACAGGCCGTGTAGACCCTGGGCCTCGCGGTGTAATCTCCTCGTGAATTGCACTCATGTTTCTCGATGTTTTTTTGTAGTGTAGGGTCATCACTCCCTACGCCTAATTTTGTGAGTGGGCACCATTTGGCTGTGGACGGGTCTCACAAACCCGGGGGATGTCTCACTCACTGTGAGTGAATTCCCATTTAATTACATCCTTATAAAGCCCCGCCGGGACTGGGATTCGAACTCCCAACATTTAACATGAGATACTAGCGCGCTAGCCACTAAGCCACGGGATTTCACTATATTTCTGGCTATTAAAAGTGCTAATTTTGTTCCCCGCTCATTTATGTATCTTTATAAATAAATAAATCTAGTAAAATATAAACAATTGATGTATATAATACATTTGTTTGCATTTCTTGCTTTCAGAAGTTCAAACAAAAATGACCAGATGTATTCAGGATGTTGAAGACAGGACTTCCTCCTGGGTTGTAGTGAATCAAGAAAGAAATGAAGGTGATAATTATGAAGAGTTTGACGCAAGTTCTCTTTATTTGTAACTGTACCATTGTTATTATAACACTAAAGCTACAATGTAAATACAGCCATATTTAATTGTTATTATTCTATTATATGACTATTCTGCCCATTTTCCAATTAGTTTGGTATTTACCTTTCAAATACTCTTTTAGAGCTATTGACTGCAATATTGAAAAAAATACTAGAAACATAAAAAAAACTGGTAAAGTAATAAATTTTATTGAGTGATATGTATCGACTAATAGACAGTTAAAATCTTTTTCAAACTGGTGTATACATAACATCAAGATATTCAAACTCATGGTAATAAGATGAGTTCAAATCTTTATTTTATTTTGAGTATGGTTCGAAACAAAAAGACGTTCCATGTAGAATTATCATTATAAAAAAACTTTTAGAATCTTTCGGCATCTCAAGTGCCATATTCATCTGTAACAATTTTTACGATTTAATTAAGTCAAAATATTTTCAAAATTGTCACAAGGAAAGCAGAAAATTCTCATTAACCATTAAGTTTGCATTCCCTGATTCCTTAATTTTTAACATAATTTAAAAAGAGATACATATTAGATTAGATGCACATTAGATATTTACAATTAGAAAAACTAACTAATTCGATTCATTAAATTATTTAATATTATCAAAAAAAGCTTTAAGTTGTGTGGCATCACCAAACAAAAAAAAATCTGGTGCGCGCAATACACGACTTTCACTTACCACGACTGTTAAAATGAATTTAAAAGTTATTAACTATACTTCAATTTAAAAAATATTTTAAGTTGATTATAATAAAACGTAAATTTTCGTTGGAAACATGTGTGTAGGTAATTAAAATAGAAATAAGTCTTTAGTCATTTTGATACACTGATTACACAAAATTAAAGGCCATTAAATTTTACATCGATATAGGGAGTTAAATCGCTAGAGCCGTTTTTGAGAAAATCGTAAAAAGGTGCTAAATGCATGGGATAAAGTAGGCTTC
Source organism: Piezodorus guildinii (assembly GCA_023052935.1). NCBI lineage: Eukaryota > Metazoa > Arthropoda > Insecta > Hemiptera > Pentatomidae > Piezodorus > Piezodorus guildinii. The sequence continues at coordinate 39,111,175 of CM041294.1, forward strand.
CGGTCAGCCGATTTTAGTGAAACAGTTGCTGTAACATCTCGGGTGTATAGTAGTCTTAAATATGAAATTTCAGTTCCATACGACTTATTTTTTTGCGCTAGACTTAACACACACACACAGACTTTTTTTTGGGACTTGGACATTTGGACTCAGGAGACCCTAAAACGTATATTTCCGTCGAAAACTAGGAATTCGAAAATTTTCACGATCGCAATACTTTCCCTTACTATATATAGTAAGTGAAAGTAATAGTGAGATAGTTGACTATGAAACGTTTTACTGGACCAAAAAAAAATGGAGCATGTGTTATTTTAATCAATAATAGTTCAGTTTTTAAAATTAAATGAACAATCAATATTTTTAGAAAACTGTGTCCAAACTATTTATTTAACCAATTTATAACACACGTTGTTGGTATTTTTTTAACAAACATGATGAACCAATCATTCATTGAAAAGGTGTTGTAAAAAACATGAGAAAAAAAAAAACAACATTTCTTTACTTACAGTTAATATATATACACGTAGTAAGGGAAAGTATTGCGATCGTGAAAATTTTCGAATTACAGTTTTCAACGAAAATATACGTTTTAGGGTCTCCTGAGTCCAAATAACATTTTATTTTATTTTTCGCCCTGCCCTACCTGTTAGGCAATACGGGTGTTGCAATATTGAAATGATAAACATGACTGCTTAACAGCCCAATACTGCCTTTACAACGATTACAAATTTTAAAACCTGTGCACACAAATTGCTAAAGGCGTCTGACCGGCGTCACACCTCAGCTCCTTCTCTGCCTGGAAGCTTCTCTGCTCTTCTGATGTTTTCATCAGTTCGGTCTTCGACAGATATTGAAGTGGGCTGACCTAATTGCGTTTTTCCACCCGTACACAAAATATTTGTAGTACGGTTAGTTATGCCTGTTGACGAGCTTGGGAAATCATTTTCCGTCAGGGCGTAGAGACCTGTATCCCTGAATAATTTCACCCTTAATGAATCGAAGTGGTGCAGTCTATGATGATGCGCTCAGCAGTTACCGGGACGTTGCAGCAAGGGCATAGAGGGTCAATGTCTATTCCATGGTTATTAAGCTTAGCTCGGAACCCCCCATGCCTTGTGAGGAATTACGAGAACCAGTAGTCCGGGAGGATCCACTTTGCTTCAAGTCGTGACCGGACAGTGGGAAAGGATTTCCTTAGAGTAGAGCCTTTCAGACTTGTCATCCACCTCCGGTTCCACTCTTCTATCGTATTCTCCTGGATAATCTCTTTCCATTTACTTAGGCTCTCGCTGATCCTCAGCTGTTGATCTTCTGGCAGACCTGCTGAGTCCTCCCTTTTAAACTTATATTTCATCATGTCTTCTCGCAGGAGGAGGTCGAGAGGTACCCCTCCCGCTAAGACTTGCACCGCCTCATGGGATACACTTCGGTAGGCCCTAGTGACTCGCAGCAAAGCCATCCTCTGGATTGTTGCCAATCTGCTCTTTTGTCGGTGCGAGAGATCATGGTTCCACGAAGGGGACGTATACCTCAGAATAGCCAACACCACACCTTTGTATATAGTCATGGTTGTTGGGTACCTAAGGCCCAGAAAGCGCCCTCGTTCAAGGATCGTTCAAGGATAGAATAGGATACCACTCTATTCCTCAAATACTCAATATGAGGGGTCACGTTGAATCCTCTTCCGAACCTTACTCCAAGGTATGTGACCACCTCACTTGGTCGTATTCTTGAGGTTTCCATAGCTAATAATTGGAACCGAACCATTGGGTGTACCTCTAGCAACCAATTTTTAGTCAAACCGTTCCTAGTCACAGCGGAAAAAAGTGGGCGTACATGGTCGATACAAGAGGAGTCGGAACAGACTTTTCAGGTATTCTTTCCCAAAGAAACCTCTCAAGTTCGGTTGCATCCCATGCAAGAGGTACACCCCTGACCTCTAATTTTGGCTTTTTCCTCAAGGCCAGCTTGCCAAGTAGTCCGTTCTCTAGTAGCCCCTTCCAGCCAATGACTTTTGCTGCTTGGGCCCTGTCCTCAAGGCGAACCAACACCGAACCTGCTTTGGTTTTCCGCACAAGTGAAGCATTAAGCTCCTATTTCTTTCTGAGATGTGAGCCCATGAATAATTACGGTTGTACTCTTCCAGATCCACTAATTGTTAAATAGATCGGTTGGTTTGTCAATGTCGGTTTTACTGGCAGGTTTTTAACTATGTCTGCCAATGTTTTAGGTTTTTCCTTAGTGTATTGTTTAATTTGTAACTTCGATTGCTCCACGTTGTTTTGGTTCTCTAACCTCCTATCCTGATGGAACTTCTTTCTTTTTCGGTTGTTTATGTTCGACAATTTCAAACATCTCAGTCTCTGTCGGTTGATTAAGTTCATTTATCTGAACCTTTATTCTTTGGAAGTTCCAGCCTTTACTAATATTTCCGGCTCGGTACTTCTCGATTGACTATAGGAAAAGATGATTTATCCATAACCCTAGCCGTAAGTACGTCAATAATGGTAGGAGACTCTAAGGTTTCCTTCACTACTTTTTTAACTAGGGCCGCGACTGTAAGTTCTTTGCATTCACCACGCTCCTTGTTTCTTGAGCTCATAATTTCCAAAATGCTGATCAGACACTCGATTTTTCCATTCGTGTGATCCCTAGTCTTATTAACCATTTTATTTTCTAAGGCTAGTAAGAAATCTTTGAGATCACTTTGAATGGACCGCGCCTCCTGTAATAAGCTCTCCGTGACATTATCTTCTCCTAGCTCTTCTTCATTGTCTGTAGTTCTACAGCGAGGTCTTTTGGCTGAAGGCGGTTTTCCCTTTTGTGCGGTGGAGCTTACATCTTCAATCGGTCTCTCCCTGCATTAGGTCAGTCATCGTGGCTTTTACGCTAATTATAGTAATAATGTCAATAACCTGGATAACCTTACCAACGTTATCACTTTTCAGATAAAACTTAATCTATTATTAATACTGTAACAAAGCAGCAAAAGATCTTACCTTACTGCACTTCTTTGCGGTAATTGTCTTTAAGGTCTACTCTTGGAGGAGCTAAAGCCTTGCGGCTCAACATAACCAAAAGTTTTCGACTTAAAAAGCTAAAAAAAAAATTTTGATAAAACCAATAACTAATGTAAATGAACAAGAAAACACAATAAACAATAAAAACAATTAACACAAACAACTAAAACACAGATCTAACTTAATATAATACCCTATTTCTAACTTCAGAACAGAGGCACTTTAACTAGTATCAAAGTTGCGATAACCGAGTCCAAATAACCAAGTCCCGCAAAAAGGTCTGTGTGAGTGTATGTGTGTCTGTGTGTGTGTGTGTGTGTGTGTGGTAACTCCCGGGCGGAAACGAAAAGTCCTATGAAACTGAAATTTCATAATTAAGACAACTATACGTCCGAGACGTTACAGAATTTTCATCAACATCAGCTGACAGGAAGATCTACTTTATACCATGCGTTTAGCACCTTTTAACGATTTTTTCAAAAACGGCTCCAACGATTTTTATTAAACTCCCAATACCGTCACAAAATTTGAAGAGCTTTAATATCATGTAGGTTTCATTCTGATTGAAATAGTCTGATAGGGCTTAAATGCCGATATTTTAAATTTTCTCACTCTAAAGTACCTTTAATTTTGTGTATTCTATAAAATAACCATATTACCTTGTTAGTATTGAATAAATAAGAGCTTAATATGCATGTTGAGCGAATTTTAAAAACAACTAAGGAGAAAACTGAAAACATATTTTTTTTTAACGCAATTTTTTTGTTTATGAACATATGAACAGTAACGTGTAATAATGTGTGTAATACAAACGTGTACAATTGTATTGATAAATAAGAGCTTAATATGCATGTTGAGCGAATTTTAAAAACAACTAAAGGAGAAAACTGAAAACATATTTTTTTAAACGCAATTTTTTTTGTTTATGAACATATGAACAGTAACGTGTAAAAATGTGTGTAATACAAGTGTAACATATCGTTGGAAAGATTATAGAAAAAATATTATCTAATACACAAGCTCGTAAAAGTTAACAAAGAGTGAAGAAAAGCCGATAAAACTAACTGATTATTTTAGATGATAATATAATTGATTTTTTTTAAAAACACATGTGTCTATAGAAATCCAATTTAATTAATTATTTAATAGTATCACTAATTTTTATCTCTAACTGTATTCGAAAATTCTTTAATCGACTTTTAAAACGAAGGTAAGTGAAAGTCGTGTGTTGCCCGCACCAGATTTTTTTACCACTACTCCCGCACCTAATCCAAAGTCCTACGAAAAATCCTAAATATAATAAATAACCCATTAGGACCTAAATATCATATTTGGTTCCGACTTAGCCCGAAATAAATATAACTTCTTTAATTCCAAACCATCAACCCACGCAAACTCACTTGTTTGTAACCTCCCGTATTGTATTGCTGATAACCCTCCCAGGCGACTGAAAAGACCTGCTAATATAAAGAAAAACATTAAAGTGCAACCTATGAGTAGTTTCTTCACAAGACTTTATTTCCCATTATTGAAATTTTTTCGCTTTTACCTATTTTATTTTTCTTAATGCAGTTGTAAATTTCAATAACTATTTTTTTTTTAACAATGCAAGATTGTGATATTTTTGTTTTCTGAATAATTTTAGTGTCCCTTATGACTTGCAACAAATTTAAAAAAAATGTTATTGGCGCTAAACTTGAATCAGAACTTTTTATTATGAAATTTTTAAAAAACGCGAGAAAACACACAAAAAGTATGATATTCCTTTTACAATAAAGCGACGTTTCGGCCTTCATCAGAATTTCGAAAAAAACTGTTTGTTATATCAAATCTTTCTTGAGAAAGAAACAGCCCTAAGTAAAGCAGTCAGAATAAAATATCCTGGATTCAATCTTAAGTTGGCTACCATCCTCAACTGCTCCTTTGTGTCCATGATTCAGTGCTCCGAATTTCTCCTTACTAACTATTATGTTTAAGTGGATCGGATATACGATTTCTATTCAAATATATATGAATTTTCTGAAGTGGAGATAATTTTCCCAAGCTTGTCAGCTGTGGGAACACGCTATCCAACAGAACGTAATCTCAACCACCAATTTGGCACTCAATTCCTCCCCTTTTTAGCTATACGAAAGTTTCTCAGGTCAGGGAGAAGGGGAGAGGGAGATGGAGGGGAGAGGGTGGTGGAGAGGAGAGGGAGGGAGATTAATAACGACATAAATCCCATCGGCACCGAGGCGCGAACTCATAATTACTTTCTTTTAAGGGTACCGACTTAGGCTCGCAGCAAAAACAAACACATATATTCCAATGGGAGCCCGCATAGTGAAGCAGCGAGTAAAGCATCAAGAACCGAGCAAAGAGCTTAGAGCGTTTATTTTGGTCCCAGCTTCATGATGAGAGTTGTGGATTGATGCAGCAGTTTTTAGAAATATTACATGAAATATCAACTATTAGTCAGTGTTTTTATCATTATATCTATACTAATATTATAAAGCTGAAGAGTTTGTTTGTTTGTTTGAACGCGCAAATTTCAGAAACTGCTGCTTCGAATTTTTTTTGTGTTGGGCGAAAAACGCTAATAGCCAGGCACTAGCAAACCAGTAGAAAATGTGAAAAAATGGAGGAAAATTAACCTAGCATCCCAATGATTCCAAATGATTTACTATTTAATTTTAAAATAATTCAAACTTCCGTTGTTATCATTTTAGTTTAGAGTACATTATTATTAAATATAAATAAATTAATACTATGTATATATAACGGATTAAATTTAAGAGAAAAAATATTAAAAAACGGGAAATTACTTATAAGAGAGAAAAAAAAAGCTGGTAAGGGTATGTGCTTTAATAAAAATAAGAAGTAATCTGATTACCGCCGCTCTTCTCGCTGATCGAGTATGTCGGCCTAAGATTCTGGTCATCTGGTTTCCTGGGCAACGCACGTTAATGCCACCCCATACAAGGGATAAATGTTCTTTCTATGATCAATGCTCGGACGTTCTTCTATCCAGTGAGTAAATGGACAATACAGTTTTCTGCCAGGACCAATATATGTAATTTTAGTAATATCGCTACTTATTTATAATATAACCAATGGTGAACAGACTATACAAATATCTTGAGAAACCATTAAATCTGTTACGTAGAACATAATAAACTTTTGCGAATAGCATTTAGATTAATTTATTTCAGAATCCAGGAAATCTGTTCATTACAGGAAACCATCCGAATTGGTTGCTAGCAGAATCAAAACATATTATCTTCTAACAATGCTAGAGAAATAACAGAGCTAGCCATGAGGCTATTATATCCCCCGTAAGGTAAATTACTACACAGAATTAGTTTATACTTTTAGCAATAAGAACACAAAAGGAATGAATGATGATTGCATAAGGAAAAGAAAAGGTTCCGATCGGAAGAAATATTATTTTTTTCTATCATGATATCGAACAAGACTGTGCCGAATCACTGCTTCAGATTGGCATAATAACAGTTAGTTGTCGAGTGTTCTGAGAATGCCAAAGGTCTTCAGACAGACGAATAAGTGAATCTAAATATTGAAAAGTAAAAAAAAGATATGAGTTAAGTACAATAGTTGTTTTTTTTTTCGTAGCCCCTTATGATCTTTCTGATACCTCACCTTACGGAAGCTTGACATTTCTCTTTTTTCTGCATATTTGAAAATTAAGGAGTCATCTCTCTGCTTGTTAAATGTTTTAAAGATTTACATTATTATGTAATGTATCCGGTGATGGGGCTCACTTTTTTGTTTGATTTGGCCTTACTACTAAAATTTTATTTGTCAAACAATTTTTACCATCGCTGAGGTACTCCAGGAGGTGTAACCTGACAAAATAAGGGGTTCGTTAAAAGCTTTACTTTTTCAAAAAAACTTTTTATTCCTCTCTGTAATGAAGTTATGGATTGTAGGGATTTTCAATTCGACGTGGATAATATATGACTTTATTCTGTGTAATGTTGTCCCTTTAACAATTCTTCTTAGTACTCCATTTTGTAGCGACTAAATACGTTTTGCTGTTTACTTCGCAATGCGTGGAAATAGTTGCGTGGAATACAATAGTGACGGGCGTAGCATTGTTTTGTATATTAAAGTTTTGAGACGAAGAGACAGACTTGCGGAAGACATTAAATGATTCAGTCGTTTGAATTTTTTGTTTTAAACATTTGATTTTTTTAATAAAAATGAGCTGAAAATTTCAAATGTCTGTCAAACGTGATCCAAGATAAACAATGTTTATCGATAGTTTAATTTCGTGTTATTCAATTAAAACTTTGAGGGAGTTTCTTCTTTCCTTTCTGAAATGAATAAACTATACCCTTTGTTTTTTTCTGGATTCACATCGATATTTAAATGTTTCAGCTCATTTGTTTGACAAGACTTTGAGTTTGCTTGACAGCCTTGCTGGCATTTGAGTTGCTACTTGTGACGGCGATATCATCGGCGAAACCCGATACTGTGGCTTTGTCGTATTTGATTCCAACAATAGTGGTTGTATATATTTAAAACAAAATGGGTGATACAACTTTATAAAACGCTATACTCAACTCGGATCTCTCTGTCACGCATTTCCACTCGCGTTAAAATTTAATCTTTAAAATTCGCAACCCAGATTAATAATGGGACCAAGTTTTTTGCAGGCAACTCTATATCAATGTCTTTGCAATAAAAACGCTTATATTGGTATATCATTTTTTCTATTATCAAGCCGTGCAGATAACTGATATCAACATACCCCTTTCACCTGACAACCTATAGTTTGTCGAGAAAAGATTAGGCAACCCAACGGCTGCACATTTTATACCTTTGAATGCTTTTAAGTCAGAGTAAAAGTTTTCTTATTATAGTGATGTTGCAACATTTAATTAAAAATCATTTTTTTTAAATAATTAAAAAATAGTCTGTCCAGGATTTTTTTAGGCAACTCATTCTTAACATATTTCCTAATATACTAATTTTGTTATAAAATATGTTTCATTCTATTATCAGCTCGTGTGCAGATCGTTTCAAGTTCGGATCTTAGACTTTTAGAAAGATTTTATGACAAAATATAGTTACAGGATATACTTTATAGAACACAGTAGAAGGTAGTTTGTTTTAATTGTTTATGATTATACAATATTATATGAGAAGGGGTTTGAGATGATAAGTGTGGAAGAGACGTTTGGAATATTATAACTTTGAAATCATGATCTGATAGGATATACTGATCTGTGAACCTAATTCTATTTCAAGGATTAGATCTACTAACTATAATTTTTAAAAATTGTGGTGCATTGGCTTCTATAACCTTACAAACCGAGATCAGTTAATGAGCTATCATTACATCTTTTATCTGATACGATTCTTTTAATTATGATTGTTGCTACTCTTCATTTAGACTAATCCTGAAACGGACCGTTGGTTTCCGGCAATATTCAAGCACCGCAACAAAGTTTTTTTTTTTTTTTTTTTGGATTTTGTTAATAGTTTTTAATAACTATGATATTGACTGTATTTAACTGTTATAACTATAAAAGTTAATATAATTAAGTCATAAGGACCAGAAAAAAAAATCTATGTTGCTTTATAAATACTTTGCTTGCTAAAAACTTTGCAAATAGCAAGATCAGTCGCGGAACAAAGCATACTACAAGCAATAAGTGATGAGCCTTCAGGTTTTTGACTATTCCATTCCAGTTAAGGAGATACTTTTCAACAACGAAAGCCATTTTTATATTTTTCCTAATGTGATCTGTTTAATTTGAAAAACTTAATGGATACATTGAATATAAAGAACTTATACATGAAATGAAATTTCACCCTTTAGTCCGTTTCCAATCTTTTAATTTCTACCTGTCCACCTCCCTCAGCTCGTGGCTATTCCATGTGGAAGGTTACTAGAAAATCCTACCATATTTCCCATCCTCTCCTGCATTTTGATAATTTCTGGGCTGCGTCTAACGAAGATAAATCTGAGGAATTCGCTCAAAACTTAATCAAAATATTCACCCCCTTCCCTCCCCTCCTCCCATCCTGAGCTCCATCCGACCCCACCACAACATGGTCACTCTCCTTACCTCCTGAAGCAGTTAATCCCACTGAGGTATGATATCTTCTAAAAAACCTTACTCTTCGTAAATCTCCTGGATACAACCTCCTTACTTTTAAGATTCTAAGTCAACTTCCACCTAAAGCCCCTGCATCCCTTACATTAACTGGATTCTAGGCACTATAAATTTTCCTCTCTTAAGACTCAAAACCCATTTATCCCAGTATTTATACTTCAGCATACTATCCTATCTCTCAGATCACTTCTTTCGAGGTCGGTGTGATAGAATGTTTCAATCATTATACTGTTAAAGACGTTGTTCCTCAAGGCAGCAATATTAAATACGCTTTATTATGTCAGCAACTATGCCTTACACCATACCTTATTAGCCCCAATACCATCCAAATCCTCAAAATTCCTTTAGAACCTTATTCATCACCCTAATCCTCTATCATAATCCCTATCCACTCCTACAATCCTTGAAGATTAAAACGACAGATAGATATTTTGTAAATATTAATACTGGAGTTCTAACGCTGGCCAGATTCTTCTCTCAAGTGCGCTTAACGTACACAAGGTAAGCATGGAACAAAGGGCCCTCAGTTCAGTTTCTACTGCCTCACCCTATAGACGTAGCTGAGAAACAGGCGCTTAGATTTAGATTCTGCATCTCCTCCAGCAAATTGTAAATAGGTATAAGAGTGTTGATTTATGTTCATTTATTTGTTAATTTTGTATTTATTTTATTTATAGGTTTTTTAGATATATTTATTTACTCTTTTTTTTTTCGACAGGAATTTCTTCAATATGAAGGTTTCCTTGACTTTCCCCAACAGATCCCTCCACCGCTGCCTGTCCATCGCGTCCTCCTCCGACAGCCCCCTGTCAGCTATACTCTCCACCACTCTATCCTTCCATCTAACTAGGGGTCTTCCTCTTTTTCTTCTGCCATCTACCTCCAAAATCCATAGTTATTCTTGGTAACCGCTTGTCCCCCATATATTTGTTTATTTCATTTTTATTTTTAAGTAATTTTACTTTACTTTTGTTTTTCTGTTAATACAGTATTGATGTAATATAATGAGCACTATTACTATTGAAACAATATCATATTAAAGCAAATTGCAATATATCTCAATATAAATCGTTGAGAAAAAAGAATTGTTGTAAAGAACCACAAAAAAAGTGGCCTACTCCAGGATGAACCATTTAAATACCGAATACGAATAAATATTAGTCCTAACAGTGTTCCACATATGCAAGGCAGTCTACCTCCCAAAACTTACATACGGGTTTGAAAGCTTGGTCGTGCTGGACAAGCACATTAGGAGGATCACAGGAGCTGAAATAAGACATCTTCGTAGACTGGTCGGCAAAACAAAGAGAGGCCATCGTGTGGGGGATAGGGAACAGCCGAACTAATAAAAACCTCCATTAAAAAACAGTTTAAGTAGTTTGGCCATATCTGTCGAATGAATGGACAAGGAATACCAAACCAGAAAGGTAATGGAAGCCCGCTAGGAAGAAGCCCCCGTGGTCACCTAAGAATCCTCATTGAGGATCATATCCAAAGAATAGGAGCAAAAAAAAAGAGGAAAAATCTTGCTCAAATGAAAGGACTTATCAAAGCCGAGAAAAATGGCTCTGATGGATCGAGGCCTCTCTACGCCAAAAGACACAAAAAAAGCATTAAAAGGAAATAAGATAAACTATTGAGAAGAACGAATTGTTGTAATGAACCATATAAAGTCTCCTACCACCCGAGGAAGAGAAAGAACTTGGACCAGGACAACTGCCAGATGAACAGAAGGAGTGGCGGAATTTTTTTTTTTTTTAAATACCGAATACGAATAAATAGTAGTTCTAACAGTAAAGTACGCAACAGATGAGCTGAGAAATAAGAAGTTAAATAAAAACAAATGAGTCTAATAGCAAGTAGCACAAGCAAATTCTATGCGTAATATCACCACTGTTGCCACAACCTTGTAAATAAGGAATGACCAGATAGAGGAAGCAAAAAGTCTAACCTTCACCAACTTATATAATATAATTTATTCTTTTCAAATTCAACTACATTTTATCAACGTTTCGAGGCTTTGTCCACATGATATATAATTATATTGTAACGGTTGCACGGTCAATCACAACACGGAGGTTACACGACGGTTTTTCAGGTCCCTCAGTGTTGCCAGGTGGAAAGTAATTTAATTATTAATATTAATTTTTTTACCTGCAACACTGAGGTAACCAACCAATTACCTGCATTGTGTGCATCGCATGTACTGTGTTGTTTTGTGGTAGGATCTTTAAAAATTTTGTGTGTGTGGACTTAAAAAACATTTTTTTACAATTTAATTTATCATTAAGAAAAAGCTTATTTTTATTTCTAATTTTTTATCATTTTAATTGTGTTTTTAATCGTTTTTTATTTAATTAAAGTAACTTTTTATTTCGAACTTTATTTTATTATTATCCAATATCCATCAAAGTGGTGACCCCGACGTGATGACGGAAAAGATGGATAAGAAACCAGCAGATTTAGAGGTAAGTGCTAGTGCACATACTAATATTAGAATCCCTACGTTCTGGAGGCTGACTCAGAATTATGGTTTTGCCAGGCCGATGCTGTATTTACCACATCAAAAGTCGTGAGCTCAAGAATAAAATTTCAAATAGTGGTGGCGAATTTAGAATTTGAAATTCTAAAACAAGTCTCTGACTTGGTGAAAAACCCACCTACAGAGCCATATGAAGCCCTTAAGGAAAGGCTTATTTCCACTTACGCCGAGTCCGAAAATCAGCGTATTAGGCGTTTATTGGAGGACAAGCACCTCGCCGACGGGGAACGGGCATCTCAATTTTTAAATGAATTAAAACGGCTGGCAGGTAGTTCTGTTTCTCCCGAATTACTTAGAAATATGTGGCTAAAAGCTCTACCAGAAAGGATGCAAGCAACACTGGCTGTAACTTCGGAAACATCCCTCGATAAGCTGGCAGAGATTGCCGACCGCATAGCTGAGGTATATGAGTCCAGTGTCAGTCAGGTGACCACACACACACCGCAACCCCGTTCTTCTTCTTCTTCTTCCTTCGCAACTCAACTTGAGGAGAAATTCGAGAAGCTGAGCCTGCAAATAAATGAGCTCCAAAACGAAATGGCTAGCTTAAGAAGGAGCAGATCGACATCTCGTGACCAAGGACGGAACCGATCGCGTAGCAAAAGTCGTAAACTATGCTACTACCACCGCAACTTTCGGGAGAAAGCTAAGAAATGCCAACAACCCTGCAGCTGGAAACCATCGCAAAAGGAAAACTAATCTCAGCGACTGAGAAGGCGGACTCCGTCGCTGATATCAACCACCGCCGATTATTCGTCGCGGACAAGGCAACCGGAGAACGATATTTAGTCGACACTGGAGCTTCAATATCGGTCTTCCCAGCACGGAGACGAGATCGAAAAACACCCGCCAATTTCACCCTTTTTGCTGCTAATGGTACACCGATAAAGACCTACGGTGAAGTGAAGAAGATACTTAACGTTGGTCTTCGTCGCCCTCTTCGGTGGTCTTTCATCATCGCCGACGTCAACAACCCGATCATCGGAGCAGACTTCCTCTTCTTTCACCACATCCTGGTCGATCTCAAGGGCCGACAGCTCGTAGACGCCAAGACAGGTCTCACATCCAAGGGCAGTCTTAAACATAACAACACACCTTCCGTTTATTCTGTACCTAGTGGCGAGTGGTATTATGAGCTTTTACGCAAATACCCAGCTATAACTCGCCCATCTACGGTACCACAGGAGGTGAAGCATGCAATCAAGCATTTTATTGAAACGAAGGGAGCTCCTGTCACCTCCAAAGCCAGGCGCCTTCCACCTGAGCGATACAACGCCGCCAGGGAAGAATTCCTGAAGATGGTAGATGAGGGAATCTGCAGGCCTTCAAGTAGTCCTTGGGCTAGCCCACTCCTCATAGTAACAAAGAAGGAGGGCTCAATGAGATTTTGTGGAGACTACCGCCGTCTCAACGCCCAGACCGTGCCTGACAGATACAGCGTTCCTAACATTCAGTCTCTCAACACCAACCTCTTTGGAAAGACAATCTTCAGTAAGGTGGATCTCAAACGGGCATACTACCAGATACCTGTAGCTGAAGAAGACGTCCCGAAGACTGCAGTTATCACTCCTTTCGGCCTCTTCGAATTCAAGGTGATGTGCTTCGGACTCCGCAACGCAGCGCAGACTTTTCAACGCTTGATGGACAGCATTCTCGCCCTACCGTATGCTTTCGTTTATCTCGACGACATTCTGATAGCTTCATCGTCGGAGGAAAAACATCGCACCCACTTGGAAGAAGTCTTTAGACGACTGGACCAGCATGGATTGACTATCAACCCGCTCAAGTCGACGTTCTGCAAGGACGAAGTCGAGTTTCTTGGCTTCCTTGTTACCTCGCAGGGCATCAAACCTCTCCCGAGTAAGGTTGACGAAATAGCCGAATTTCCACGTCCTGCTACCAAGGGCCATCTTCGACGCTTTCTGGGGATGATCAACTTCTACAGAAGATGCCTCCCCAAGGCAGCAGAAGTTCAGCGCACTCTACATGCTCTGATTGGCAACAGTAAGAAGAATGATAGAACGCCAATCGAATGTACTCCCGAAGCCGAAGAAGCCTTCGCCAGATGCCAGCAGAACATTCGAGAAGCAGTCACACTCGCGCATCCATCGTCTGATGCTGAAGTCTCTCTCGCTTGTGATGCTTCCAACACAGCGATGGGAGCAGTTCTTCAACAACGAGAAGGACAACATTGGAGACCCTTAGGATTCTTCTCAAGAGCTCTTACGGCAGCTCAACAAGGATACTCCACCTACGACCGCGAACTCACCGCTATCTTTAACGCAGTCAAGCATTTCAGGCCTTGCATCGAAGGTTTTCAGTATTCTCACTGACCATAAACCTCTGGTTTATGCCTTCTATCAGAAGCCCGGAATAGCAACACCCATGCGGATTCGCTATGTGAACTTCATTAGCCAGTTCACTTGCGATATCCGACATGTTTCGAGAGAAGAAAACAAAGTGGCCGATACTTTGTCAAGATTAGAGGAAATTCGCAGTCCGGATGACATGGAGAGCATTGTCGAAGCCCAGCAGGAAGACCCGCTGATTCCCGAGTTACTTCGGAACCCGAACTTGCATTTGAAACTGGTCGAACTCCCGCACTCGAACAATCCACTTCTTTGTGACTTCACAACTTCGAAAGCTCGACCGTATGTTCCTACTTCTCTGCGTCAGAACATCGTTAAGAAGATTCACGAGCTCAGCCATCCTGGAATCCGAGGGACACGCCGCCTGGTGTCTCAGAGATTCTTCTGGCCGAATATGAATTCTGACATAACGACTTGGACCCGAAGCTGCATCGCTTGTCAACGCTCGAAAATCCATAGACACACAGTTTCACCTCCCGGCATCTTCGCTCCAGCTGCTCGATTTGAGCACATTCATGTCGATATAATCGGACCTCTACCGACATCGGATTGTAAACGTTATTGCCTTACTATGGCAGATCGGTACACCCGCTGGCCGGAAGCTGAACCGATTTGGCGTCCCAACACGCATCACAACGGATCAAGGCCGCCAATTCGAGAGCGAACTTTTTTCGAAACTGCTGAACCTCCTAGGAACTCGGCGATGTCGGACCACTGCGTACCATCCTCAGTGCAACGGCGCTATCGAGAGATGGCATAGAACTTTAAAGGCAGCCCTAACTGCACATCTCATTACCTCAAGATCTTGGACGGAACTATTGCCCACAGTCCTCCTCGGCTTGAGAGCAGCTATTAGGGATGACAACTGCACAAGCGCCGCAGAAATGACGTATGGTCGACCCCTGCGACTTCCTGGGGAACTGTTGGAATCGACTTCAAAACCAGAGGAACCTGATGGATTTCTGCGTAGGCTAAGGGAACACTTGAAGCACCTGCAGCCTGCCCCGCATAGACCTAGTCAAGGGCCAACCTTCATTCCGAAGGACTTAAGAACTTGCACACACATCTTCTTACGAGACGACACGGCCAGGAAACCACTGACTCCTCCCTACTCTGGGCCTCACCTTGTGATCGAGAGAGGGGAGAAGACTTTTGTGATCCTGCTCGCCTCCGGAGAGAAGACCGTCAGCGTGGACCGCCTGAAGCCGGCCTACACCTTGGAAGACCCCACCTCTCCAGCCACGTCACCACCGACTACATCGCGACAGCAACCTCCACAAACTGACAACGCCCCCGCCACAGAAGCTGACCAACCCTCATCGGACAAAACAACTCGAAGAGGACGTCGCATCCGACTCCCTGTTCGCTTCTGTGACGAGGTCATTGGGGGGAAGTAATGTAACGGTTGCACGGTCAATCACAACACTGGAGGTTACACGACGGTTTTTCAGGTCCCTCAGTGTTGCCAGGTGGAAAGTAATTTAATTATTAATATTAATTTTTTACCTGCAACACTGAGGTAACCAACCAATTACCTGCATTGTGTGCATCGCATGTACTGTGTTGTTTTGTGGTAGGATCTTTAAAAATTTTGTGTGTGTGGACTTAAAAAACATTTTTTTACAATTTAATTTATCATTAAGAAAAAGCTTATTTTTATTTCTAATTTTTTATCATTTTAATTGTGTTTTTAATCGTTTTTTATTTAATTAAAGTAACTTTTTATTTCGAACTTTATTTTATTATTATCCAATATCCATCAAAATATCATTGATTTAAATTATAAAAATTATTTTTAGTCTAGAAAATTGAGGCACAGTTGATAAAATGTAATTGAATTGGAAAAGAAAAATTATATCTTAGACGTTAGTAAATGCTTCTGTGAATATGAAAAAATAAAATGGAGCTCCCTGAAGTAGTATAAATGAAAAGAATCTAGGTTTCTTCCTTTTTTTTATTAGAAATGTAGATTGTACCATTGTGAATCCTAGTTGACTTCATCAGCTTTTAAAATCCTTTACTAATAAGTTGCCTCGCGCGGATCTCATTACCTCGTATGGGGAGCGTCCCACGGGTGGCAGATGTGGGGATGGTCGGTGGAATTTCCTCGGAAGCTCCTCCCGGCTAAGTCCGATGGACTCGCTGACCAACAATGAGAGCGGCCCTCCAGGCTTGCTGGAGGGTGTGACGTAGGCTCGAACGCCCTACTCACATATTTTAGTTCGCAAAATACCACAAACAGTCACGGATTCCTCTGACGTAAAACGTCCATTATCCGGAAGTAAACTAGTCCCTCGTTCGGGTCTCCGGGTGGGGACCGCTTCAGAGGAATCTAGGCACAAGATGAAAATTAGAGATCTAACAATAGGGACGTGGAACGTTAGAAGTTTGAATACGGCAGGTGGGTTAAAGTCGGTCGCGAATGAAGTTAGGGGGTACCATTTAGATATCGTTGCATTACAAGAGGTTCGATGGCCAGGGGAGGGTTCGTTAAAAGAAGGAAAGTATACTATTTGGTACGGGGGGGAGCGTTAATTATTGTTTAGGTACCGGGTTTCTGATTAGGAATAGATTTCTTTCTGCATTACGGGACGTACAGTTCTTTAGTGAAAGAATATCGGTTGCTATATTTCAAGGTCGTTGGTCTAAAATCGCGTTTATAAACATTCATTCTCCCACTGAAGATAGTGATGATGAAGTAAAATGCGAATTTTATAATAAACTAGAGTCGGTTTACGATAAGTTACCGCGAAATTACATTAAATAATACTAGGCGACGCGAACGCAAAGGTTGGAAGGGAAAAAGTATATCGTCCTACAATCGGTAAAGAAAGTTTGCACGAATATAGTTATGATAATGGGACCCGACTATATACTTATGAATCAATACTTATTCCGATTCACAAAAAAGGACCAAGGACGGATTGTAACAACTATCGTGGTATAAGTATGCTATAAAATATTCTCGTCAATACTAACTAGCCGAATCACGGAATACGCTGAGGAAATTATCGGAGACTACCAATGTGGTTTTAGGCGGAATCGCTCGACTATTGATCAAATATTTTCCTTACGCCAGTATTAGAGAAGAAGCTGGAATACAACGGTGTAGTCCATCAACTCTATATCGATTTTAAAAAGGCTAATGATTCTATAGACCGTCAGAAGCTATATAACATCATGATTGAACAGGGAATACCTAGAAAGTTAGTAAACCTAGTAGAGATGTGTTTGTCGGAAACATTTCATAAAGTTAGAATTGGTCATAATTACTCCGAGAGATTTGAAGTGCGATCGGGTTTGAAACAGGGTGGCTCCCTTTCACCTGTTTTGTTTAATATAGCTTTAGAATATGTCATAGAAAAGGTGATGTGTACCGAGAAAGGCTTAAATATGGGTGACAAGATTCCGGTTTTGGGGTATGCTGATGATTTGGTGAAGACACGGAAACCATACACCTAAATACAAGGGTGTTAATAAAAACCGGAAAACAAATAGGTCTCGAATTAAATACCGATAAGACGAAATATATGATTAGTAGCAGAAATGGTGGAGCATCGCGAAGACTCAAATGGGCGCGTAAAGTTGTTGGGCTCGGTGAGGAATGGATTCCGAGAAAGTTGGTATTCGCTGAACCGACTGGTAGGCGTCCAAAAGGTAGGCCGAAGCGTCGATGGGAGGATTGCATTAAGGCGGATCTCGGGGGCTTGGGCTTGACCAGCGAACATTGGACTAGTCTGTGCAGGCGAAGTTTGGTGGTATCGGCATCGAACCTTCGGGTTCGGTAAGCCTATTATTATTATTATTACTAATAAGTTGAAATCAATCAACATGGCAATATCGTCAAAATGTAATTACATGTCGGTTTCATTACGCTCTCGCGTGTTCGCATTAATTATACCTTCTATCGAGTTGAACTAATCAAATGTGCCAAACCAATCAAAAACTTTACTATATTAATCTCCCTACGCTGGTAATAATGCTGCACACCTGTTCCTAGAAGGATTGAGTTGCAGAAGCCAATTGTAATAACACAGCTTCAAGTATAACAAAATATAATCTTATTAGTAGCTTTTGTATATGTTCTCGCAGCCTGCGCTTACTTATTACTAATCTGTTTGGCCACCGTCTTCTTCTTCTTCTCAGAAGCACAGTCTTTGCTCTCCTCGATGGAAAGTATTATAGACCCGCCTTTTTCTTCGAAATTTTCTAAAAGTAGATAAAGGACGAAAAGTATCCTCGAAAAAGAAACAACTGATAGCTGAAAGAACTGACAGGAGTTCCTCAGCCAGTTAGGCCCTCACACCTATGGCAATGTGTTTTGCAGATTCTGGCATTTTATCAGGTTAGCGTCTTTTCGGGCAAAATGGCAATGTACCGCCAATTCCAATGTTCTACTTTACCCTAAAAAAAAATCTCGTTCGCCTTCCCAGAATTTATTCGAAGATTTACCGCTTGATGAGTCAGATTTTCTCTTTCACGCTTGTGCCAAATAGTTACTTAGGCACCTTATAAGATCCAGTGTTACACTCATATCACTTCATGGGAAACTGTCCTGTATAAGGTATAAAGAACAATCTTCCATTTACATACTTCAAAGGAATTGATACATTCAAATAGGTGTGACAGAATAAGTTGCAATAGTTTCTGGTAATGGAAAGAAAATACCATTTCCACGTAACCCTAACGTATTAACCCTACATGTGCCACTCCATACTAAATACATCTTCTCCAAAGTACTAATTATCGATGGACTTACACCTAGACAGTGATTTCCTGTGTCCTTGGGTGCGGTGGGGAGTTCAGCTATAAAAGCTTTCCTCACCCTGTTGTGGTTTAAGAAACACGAGCATGAAACTAAGCATCTCACCTGTGCAGCATTCTGCCTGCTGGTCGCCTTCGTCAGCGGCGCGCGGTGAGTCCAACCTCTCGCTTATTACTTTAGGCCGCAACATCTGTTGCATTAGACCCATCAACGATTCAGTATACAAGTTATATAATAAGTTTTTTTTTATTAATATAAAAATATGAATAATATTGATTTATGAGTCAGTTTGCAAAGATTCCTATGTTACTGCTTAATTATGATCTAATAGGTGTTTAAATCCATCAGTTATTGATAATTAATTTGAGTATGATGATTATTTCATTTAATCCATTTTTTGTTTTCCATCGATTCTGAGGAAAATATTAAATACATATACCCATATATTATTTTTATTTTGGTAACTCCAATTGCATTAAATCATAAATTGTGGAATAAATAACTAATGTTGATTAGTATTTGAAAATACGATAAAACTACAGGCAGCTTCTATGCACCGCATTTCACAAATGCAATTAAAATGATTGTTATGGTTGAGAAAGAAAAACTAACTTCCTAGGAACAGATTGGAAAATGAAATTATGAGAAATATTTATATTTCAAAACAGTTTTGATGCATAAATGAACGCTTATATTATACAAAGTGGATTATTTTCCTTTCTCAACTGCTTGTAAAGGTTACGTAACTCTAAGATGTAATCCAGCCAATTAGTATTGAACATGTATAAATTAAAAGCATTATAGTCAAAGAAGTAATATTCAATATTTCGTGACGTATTATTTTTCAAAAGTTACTTGGTTTTAATCCTATTTGTTTTCTTCATATTGTTTTTTTTATTAATGCATTATGAGATAGAAAATTTGATTAATTTGGCCATGATAGGACTCTGAAATAAAAAATTCCTTCTTGGGCCAAACCACCCTCATCTATGTGGGGATCTGAAGTCTTCCATAGGAGGTATCGTGGGTATGTCTTTGTGGAAAGTCATGCGTAGGTCCTGACAGATAGTCATGTAATACTTTATATCAGATGGTCATGGGATAGGTCCTGACAGACAGTTATGGAATACGTTATATCAGGTAGGTCTGACAGGTTGTCATGGGAATGGTCCAAATGGGTAGCCATGGAATTGCTCCTGGCAAACATTCATGAGGCAGGCCTCTTCGGTTATGGGATTAGTTCTGACAGTGAATCATGGGATTCAAGCAAAATCAGCTCCTAGTAAAACAATCTTTCAAGAAACAGCACTTCCTTATCAAGTACTTAAACAAAAATCCTTCATAAAGTAACGCCTTACAAATAGTTTTTTATATTTCCATAATGCTATAGAATTAACGTCATTATTCCATCAAATATAACAAAGATGAGTAACGGATGGATATCTTTGTATAGAACTATCAGATAAATTCAATAGCTCTTTGTAGACCGATCCTTGCTCAATACTTGAATAATATGTCCTTCCTTAAGTCAAATGTTAACCTGATTAAATAATGGTTAATCTAAAGCTCAACAAACAAGCAAATTGAATCAACAAACAGAACCTTATATTCCTACGTTAAAAAACTTTGATTCATTCAGTAGTGACATGGGTAATTATTTTTAAGATCAAAATACATATGATTTTCTTATTAAAAATGCTAAACTAGGTTTCACTCTTTCCTCACATTCCTCCGATTGTCTTGAAATGAGTGGCCACAAGTCTTAAAACGAAGAACGATTAGTCTTTAAATCTGGTCCTGCATAAAGGTATAAGTTTTATTTATCTCTTGTATCATTTTCATCATTCATTGTAGAATATACCAGGCTTTAAAAAAAAAAAAAAAAAAAAAAAAAAAAAAGGCACAATAGGTTAAAGTATGAGATTGGACAAACGAAACAGGTGGCGGTATGGTGCTCCACACGTTCCACCTTCTTTTGAGATACTTCCCCAGAGGACCAAGTCCTGCGCTCTCTTTTCCTTCTTCACAGTCCCTACTTCTCTTATCTTATCCTTTATTTTATCAATTCCGATGACTCACCTTAACCAAGCATTTCAGATCCGCAATAGTTATCTCAAACATCTCCATTATTTTAGTAGCTTCCTCTAGATTTATCTTCTTTTTTTTTTCTTTCTCTTCACAGCTATTAATTTCGAGATTACAATGTTTCGGTGGTTTATTAAAATAATTGTATGAATATTTTTGTTTTATGTTACCGATACATAATTAGCTAAATTTCATTTATGGGGGAAGATGTGGGAATCACATAATAATATTTTTCTGTAGTTCACATTACATTTTTCAAAGAAGCACAAATAATGGTTATGAGACATTTTTAAATTTCGAAAGCTAACTGTAAGACAGCATTTTTTCAACAGAAAACCAAAACCATAAAAATAATCTAACTCTATTAGATGCGATTTATTAAGGTCTTATTTTACAACATAAATAATCGGTTCTAAAACAAAAGTTTTGGTTAAATTCCATAAATGAAATGAAAATGTATGGATGAATTATTTTCTTTAGAAAGAGTCACGAATATATTCTATATATGGAGTCATATATATATATATTATATATATATATTATATATTCCATTTATAGATTTATTTGTGAATTTCCTAGAAGATATTGGGTTGTGTCCATGAAATTCAGTTTTCAAGGTAAAGTAGTTTTTTATTTAAAAAATACTATATGAAAACAAGATATTTTATTCGAAGTATTTACCTTCTTTTTCTACACATTTTTCCCAACGTGACACCAACTTTTTTGTCCCCGAACTGAAAAACTCTGAGCTTTGAAGTGAAACAAAATCTGAAAACGCACTTTTCACTTGATCATCATTTTCAAAAAGATCTAGCTGCCGCTCAGTGAGATCATGAGGTACCCATGTATCGAGCTTTTTTACTTTCCCAATACATTTTAAATGTCTGGAAACGGTAGATGCACTTGCATTTACTTGTGCTGAGAGTCCTTTAACTGTTTGGTACGGGTTTCCTTCTACTGTATGTTTGAGGACATCGTTGTCTATTACGGACGGAGGTCTTCCTCGGAACAAGTTTTCCAAGTCGGTATCCCCAGCTGAAAACTTAGCAAACCAACGGCGAATGGTCCGTTCATTAACACTCCCTTCCCCAAACGCCTTGCAAAATATTTCTAGCGGCCTCAGCTGCTGAATGGCCGAGTTTAAACTCATAAAAAATATTACTCGAAAATCGCGTGTTTCCATGTTCACATTTGGAGGTATACTAAAAAGTGGGTAATTGATTGGGAAGCTAATGCTTATAATACAAAGGTAGAGGATTAGTAACTGTTTACTTTAAATATGTAAACATTCGGAAGAAAACAACAGAGACCTGCTGAAATCCTTTATGTATTTCAGAAACTATAAAAACGGGCATTTCATGTGAAACAACCCAATGATTACTCAACAGATAAAGAAAAAAATAACGTTTAACTTTTAACTTAACTTTATTCACATTTATATATAAAGTAAAAATGCTGCAGACAAAATATAGGGCTCCGATTAATCTCATTTTCCGGTTAATCGAGTAATATATAGTGACATTAAAGGAATAAACTGAGAAACTAGTATACAAGGTTTGAATCGATAAGCTGGTTATTTAATGATTTATCATTCACAGAATTTTCTCCCGATATTCGATTTGTCAAAAGTTATGAGACAACCTTGTATATATCTATTTACATTGGCTAAGATTTAGCTTTTGTACAGTGTTCTACAACAAGAAGTTAATCTGATTTGAGATAGGATCGCGGCAGAGTGCTTTTCGAGTTATTTATTTATTTTGTTAGTTACAACATTTTAATTATTTTGACCGTTATTTCAGTTAGGAAAAAGTGTTGGTTTTATGAGATTATGGTATTTATTACAAAACTATTAGTAAAATTTCTCATATTTTTTTTTTTTTTTTTTTTTACTTTTTTGTAAGAGAAGGAGATAAAATTAAGCCTACCCCTTCCAGAGAAATTCCTATTTCATGCCCTGATCTGGTTGCACATGATATAAATGTTGACTTTAAGTCTTCTTCGAATGACTAATTCATCAGCCATAATTTATATCAACCATTATATGTCATCTATAATTCAATAAAACATTATTATAATATTAATAGTACATTTTACACTTTTTCAGAAGAATCGGCAGACCCTCCCAACACATCAGGAGATATACAAATTTCAAACCCGGAACAAGATCATCATGGTCCACTAATTAAGGCATTACTTCCATCAGTAAGTCCAAATTGACAACTGCTATTCACTCTATCTAAAGATCTATTTCGCTTCCTTCCTCCACAGATTTCGCTTCAAGTAATATAAAAACTCTGGTGCCCGCAACACACGACTTTCACTTACCACCCTTGTTAAAATCAATTTAAGAATTTTTAAATAAAGTTAGAGACGAAATTAGTTTAAAGAATTAATTTTTGATAGAAACATGTGTTTTTTTAAATAATCTATTATGTTATTATCTAAAACAATCAGTTAATTTTATACGCTTTTCATCAGTATCCATCACATTTTACAACTTTGTGCATTGTTTACTTTCCAACGGTATACTATAAATATTTAATACGAAAGTTATCTTTAAAAAAACAAAAATTACATTAAAAAATACTTTTGCACTTTTCTCAGTCAGTTTATTATCAAATTCGTCCTAATTAAATATTTAGCTGTTTTTAATCAATGCTAACAACATGAAATGGTTAATTTTTTTGGAATGTACAAAATTAAAGGTACTTAAGAGGAAGAAAATTTAAAATATCGGCATTTAAGCCCTGTCAGATTATTTCAGTCAGAATGAAACCTACATCATATTGAAGCTCATAAAATTTTATCAGATCATTCGATTATTTGAATCATTCGAATTAATCGATTATCAGATTAATCCGTTCGGAGAAACGAATAATCATTCGAACTAAATCTTATAACTATAATCGAGAGATTACAAGGGGATATAACCGAATGGCTTTTTTTTTTTTTAATATATATATATAGTAAGGGAAAGTATTGCGATAGTGACAATTTTCGAATTCCAGTTTTCGACGGAAATACACGTTTTAGGATCTCCTGAGTCCAAATGACTAAGTCCCGCAAAAAGGCCTGTATGTGTATGTCTCTGGTGTGGTGTGTGTGTGTGTGTGTGTGTGTGTGTGTGTGGTAACTACCGGGCAAAAACGAAAAGTCCTATGAAACTGAAATATCATATTTAAGACAACTATACGTCCGAGATGTTACAGAATCTTTTTCAACAAAATCAGCTGACAGGAAGATCTACTTTATACCATGCGTTTAGCACCTCAAAAACGGCTCTAACGATTTTTATTAAACTCCCAATATCGACATAAAATTTGACAAGTTTTAATATCATGTAGGTTTCATTCTGATTGAAGTAGTCTGATAGGGCTTAATGCCGATGTTTTAAATGTTCTTACTCTAAAGTACCTTTAATTTTGTGTATTTAAAAAAAATCATCTTATTAGCATTGATAAATAATGGCTAAATATGCAAGTTGAGCGAATTTGATAAAAAACTAAAAGAGAAAAATGCAAACACATTATTTATACAATTTTTGTGTTTCGAACACAAGAATAGCAATATAGATGTATAATATACCGTTGGATAGCTAAAGATTTTAGAAAAAATATTATCTGCTACACAGAATTTTAAAGGTTAATGGAGAGTGATGAGAAGCCAATAACTAACTGATTTTTGTAGATAAAAATATAATAGATTATTTAATAAAACGTGTGTTTTTATTGACATTCAAAATAATTAATTCTTTATCCGATTTATTTGTATCTTTAAATGTATTCAAAAATTCTTGAATTGATTTCAACAACGGAGGTAAGTGAAAGACGTATGTTGCGCGCAGATTTTTTTATTTTCAATTCGTTATTAAAAAATCACTAGAAATTCATTTTATTATTTTATACTCAAATTTTTCTAGTCTAAAAATCTCTCAAATTTAATGAAAAATCTGTTAACAGGGAGAAGAAACTTTATCTCGTCAGAAGAGAACACTTACCAAATTAAAGTGAGTATTGAACTTAAGGTAAATTTTAAAATAACCATCTTTGATCTAGGTAACAGCTTGTAATTTTATCTTTCTGAGATGAGTAAATTTGATATATGTGTGTGTGTGTGTGTCTATATATATATATATATATATATATATATATATATATATATATATATATATATATATATATATATATATATATGAAAAAAAAACTTCCAGAATGATCAGAAAATTTAAAATAGTAATTTATGAGATGGTTACAGCTCCTAATTATTTAAGGTCACTATTCACTAACTATTTTTGGCTACAATCCACTCCTTGTTCTCTATAATATCTTTTGGAAAGCCTACTTTTTGAGAACTATCAGTTGTCTTTTTCATAAACATTTATGTTTCAGAACCATATGTCTGAACATATCAGTACTTTGCACAGGAGCAGCTTTTAGACTGTTGTCACAAATAACTTTCCAAATGTTTCAGAGACTACACCACTTTGAAATAAGAAACTTTTGCTCTCCTCTTGGTACATATCACTCACTATTTGCAGTTTTCACTCACCCTAAATAATTGAATATTTCAACTTTTGCAAAATTGCATTTGTTAATTTTGATGGTTTATCCTGTTTAAGGGTAGTCAGTTGACATATACTTGGTCTTATCTTTGTTGACCTGAAGTTCCATCTCTGCTTTGTCAAGCGAAGTGATAGCATCTGTCTTAACCTTCAACGATCTGCCAATTATGCATTATGTGTCTGTTGTTTGTGTTCTAGTATATCTGCTACGCTTTCTACTGCTAGACTAAGCAGAATGTGTTCTTATGTAACTGAAATAAAAATGATCTGTCAGCTAATTTCTGATGATGGATACGTACTATTAAAAAGGATTTCTAATGTAGTAAGGAATTTTAAAGAATATTTTGTCCTCATACTTTGCTGAGATTTCCTCACTCATGGCTTAAAATCAGATACTTCAGAACATCAAAACTATGGTTTGCTTTCTGCAGTTCCCAGCAAGTTTCTCGTGGAAAATAAATTCATGGACCCATCGTGGCCCTTTTATTGACTAAATATTGTTTCCATTCATATGCCTCAATTTCACAAATATATAGTGCTGATTTTCCCAGGGACCAGAATATGATTTTACAGAAATATTGGCAATGAAATAAGTATGCATATATTTATTTGGCTATATACTAAATTCTTCTTTTGATTCATTAAATTTTCCCTAAATTGTGTATTTGCTTCTTTGATAAAATCGGAGGCTGATATATAACTTCACTACTCTTTTATTAAATATTGATGCACAAAGTTTCAACTAATATGCCATCTTCGGGTGCAAAAGAACAATTTTATCTAAGTTGAGTGGGTGCTTACACCGAGAAGCCTCATGTCTGGGTGTTAGCACCTACTCACACTAGATAAAATTGTTCTTTTGCACCTGAAGATGGCATATTAGTTGAAACTTTGTGCATCAACATTTAATAAAAGAGTGGTGAAGTTATATATCAGCGTCCAATTTTATTCATAGAATTTGATCTTCACCTTAAAGAATCTACACCTAATTTGCTTAATTTACTTGGCAGCCCTCTACCTAGGCAATTCCAATAATTTTATTTTAATGAAGATCTTAACCACTTTTTTGTTTTTTCAACTAACAACTGATCCCTAATCTCGTAATGCTTGTCTTCTATTATTATTTTTTTAACAGATACATTATTTTGAATGAAGATATTTCTAGATCATTTCTAACAAATAATTTTGACAATAACTAACCGACTTCTTATGTCCATTATGTTCTAACTTTAGGTACTTTGGAGGAGGAGGAGGAGGTGGAGGAGGTTGTTGCAGCTCATGTGGAGGATGTCGACAACAGCAGTCTACTTATACAAAAACTACATCTACATCTTCATCTTCGGCTACAAGTGAAGCAGGAGGGTAAGGAGTAGAACTGAAAGAACATTTTGATCACTCAATCTAATCACAAAATTTTAATTAAATATTAAAAAAAGAAGTTGGTAGTAAAAGCCCACTTTTTTTATATATGAATTTGAATGATTTTTTTTTTCTTTTGTTATTCTTAACTTTAAGCAGAAAAATCTAATTTTATTATTCCTTTTCAGACAGGGAAAAAAATGATGAGTTTGATGAAACCAGGAGCACCTATAACCAATCTCATTTAGATTTAATTGTTAGAGAGAAGGTTTTAATATAAATCAGTAAAATTATATTGTATAAGGTACAATTTATGTATCTTACAAAATAAAGTTGTTTCATTTTTATGTAAGCATTTTTTTTATCCTGGCTTTAAATGACATTAAAATGGATGTGGTTTTTATATCTGTGGCAGTCGTTAATAAGTGGTTAAGTCAAAATCTTTCATTTTACAGGTGAGCGACTTTTTAAATTTACATAATACCCAAAACAGAGTTATAACATACAGCTTTCTTTCCACCAAGAAATTTCCTTAACCAATTTAACTTGACATGGGAGATGGTCTGAGGGAGTGATCCGTGGAGTTAACTCATTTTTTATATAACTTGAGTTATCCAGTTTTTCACGACAACCTCAGATTCACAAAAATTGAATTTCATTATAATAATGAAACAAAAATTATGTATGGATTTCTTTGTTTTGTTTTTTTCTTTTCTATATAGATGTAAGCTATAAAAGTAGAGAATATTATAAGTTTTAGTAAATAACGCGATTTGATGTAAATTAAGAAACTCCCAGCACAAGTATTAATAAAGATTCCTAAACATGAATATTTTAAGATGCAAATTGAAATTCTCTCTGTAAATTTAAAGATCGGATTGTTTTAAACAAACACATTGAACGAAAAAAATACAGCCGAGGAATAGTAACCTAATGGTCACTCTAAATACATCCTAGTGGACCTCACCTCAATGGCTAGAAATTCTGTAGCAATGAATTAATTATTTAAAATGAAGACTTATATCACTCTTGAGTCCCATAATGTAACTTGACCCCATTCATCCCTATTTTATCACTATATCTAAGAGTATCATAAGAAAGAAAAATAAAATAAAATTATATATCAATCACTATTATAGAAGAGTATTTTAGAATATGATCATATCAATTGGAACAATCTCTTCTTGTTTTTGTTTATATGCATTTTTTTATCCATATATGTCAATAATTAATAAGTACACAGGATAGTTTCAAGTACACAAGATAAATTAATATATGTGATGGTGAAAAGTTAAAATTTGAGAATGTGAATGAAATGTATTGTTAAATGACCTATATTGAGTAAAGATATGGAAATGGATATAAATTGTACATCTGAAGATGAGGCATGTGAAAACTTGAAACATTATAAGATTAATTATTGACATGTATGGATAAATAAATGCATATAAACAAAAACAAGAAGAGATTGTTCCAATTGATATGATCATATATAAAATAAAATTAGAAATAAGACCATCATCAATATTCCAAATCTTATTCCATAGGTACAGATCAATATTAAGACCTAATATTAAAATCAAATTATTAGAAAATAATCTGGTGCACACACCCTCTTCACTTAAATTAAACTTTTGAATTTTAATGAAAAGATTTATTTTTGTGTGAATAATAAAATGGTAAAATATATTATTTACAACAATCAATCCAGTTAATGTTTTTTTTTTTCCTCACCTTCCAATACCTTTTATTTTTTTTTAATATTTACGTTATTCGAGGACATTTTGTTCGACATTAGAAAATATTTCTTCTTTTATGCCTTTAGTTAATAAGCTACTAAAGGCATAAACTTTAGTTAATAAGCGAATTGTTTTAAAGTTTTATGATGAGAGGAGGATAATTATTTGAAATAAAGAAAATTAAAGGTACTTACTTTTAAATAAATAAAGGTGCTCAAGGCATTGGTAGGAAAAGGAATTGGGTAAGACTGAACTACTTAAGGAAAATAAGCAGTATAGACAATTCTACAGAGCATTCAATGGGAACAGGAAACATTTCATAGATGTTCATAGATTTTTTTAAGGGAGTAAAACATCCTTAGTCCACTCTTCGGTATGGGTGTAAAATGGTGGTCCCAGGCTTGCGGGATATTATATTAAACGTCTCTGCATCTGATTTTTCTTTTCGGAAATAAAAATCATTAAATGACGAAAATGAATTATTTTTCTCTTCCATTTTGAGCAAGCAAAATACCGCTTAAGTATAAAGAGGAATTTAGCGCCTGTAGCATGGTGGTTAGCATAACATCCTCCTATGCCAAAGGTTCGGGGTTCAAACCTGCTGGTAGCCATAGAAGCGCTGGTAGCTGACTTATTTAAATGTGGAAGAAGTGAGCTATTGAAGATGGTTAGGAACAATTTGAAGTGGATTTGGACAGATGAAATAATACAAGAAGTTTGGAAAAATCAATTATCTACATGATCCATAAAAATGGCGTTCAGCTGGTCTATGGAGATTATAGAAGGATCTCCTTATTTTCTTGTACATAAGAACTATTGTCAAACATAATTAGTGCTTAATCTTCTTTTCAGAAAAGATCTTTTAGTATTAAGCTTATTTTCATGAAGATCGGATATAGCCAGAGTTTGGGAATAACTAGTATTTATTGGGTGCACTAAATGCCAAGAAAGACTTTTATTTTTGACCTAACAAAATAAAATTATACTTTTACTCAAATTTTTACTTTTCAGTGTTGATATATTAAGGAGCAGGTCAAAATTCAATAATAAAATAAAAAGGCTGTCTTACTACTCCATTATTTTATGTAAAACTGCACTATCTTTCGGCTAATCATCTTCAGTTACCAACAATATTTGTCTTTATGATTTTTATAGATTCATTGTTGATTGTCTACACACAATAAAGACAAAAATTATTGGCACCCGAAGATGGCGTATTAGCCGAAATTTAGTGTAATTTATATAAAATAGTGGAGTACTAAGACGTTTTTACTTGTAGTTTTGCTAAATAATTTCACTTTCATATATATGAATGTTATCACTGTAAATACATATTTTACAGTCCCCTGAGTCCAAATGACCATGTACAGCAAAATGGTGGGAACAGAGATGTTACAGCAACTTTTTCACTAAAATTGGTTGACCGGAAGTTCTACTTTATTCCGTACATTTTACACCTTTTTACGATTTTCTTCTAAACTCCTCTGACGATGTTGATTAACTTCGCTTTACCGATGTAAAATTTAATGGGCTTTAAGATCATATAGTTTCATTCTGATGGAACTAGTCCCAGAAGGCTTGTATGCCGATATTTTAATTTTTCTTAAATTTATAGTAAAAATGAATAGAAAATAAATATTATATTTCATTTTAAATATTACATTATATTTAATTCTGAAAATATTATATTAGGGACACCTGTTATGTAGAGGCGAACTAACAGCTTTCTATGGCCAAGTTCCCGGGTTCGAACCTGGCAGATGGCCTTGTTATTTTTTAATGTAAATAAAAAATCCTAAATCAATTTTTAAAAAAATCAATAAAAAATTGCCTTCCTCATAGGGAAGTAAAAAGCTGGTCTTAATTAAAGCTGGATAGGTAAAATTTAGGGCTTCCACTGAAGCATATTCCGATTAGCCACAGTATCATACACTGACTTTAATGAATTAACAAACAAACATTATATTATATTATGATATAAATATGATATTATAATATTACATTATTATATTATAATATTATATTATGATATAAATATTATATTATGATATGGCATTATTATATAAATATTTTATTATTAATAAAATATGAAATTCATAAATTTGGAAAGTATTTATGCCTGGAATGTTTCAGTAACGTTTTCACTCAAAATTGACCAGAATTGCAACTTTACATCATGTATTTGGCACCTTTATACGATTTTCATAGAAATGGCTCTAACAATTTTATAATAATTCACCACTTCTCGATGTAAACATTGATAACAATTTATGAAATATAAAAGAAAGACCAGTTATCTAATCGCGTTGCTCTTTATACATCTTCAGTTTCCTTTAATTAACATCATTTGCAATCTTAAGATTAATATATAACAGGCTAATGAACCTGTCTACTAGAGGAGATAGAAGGAGCAATGGAACACCAACCGAGGCCGTTTTAGACCAAAGAATTACCAATCTATTCTAGCCCAACTCAGAATAAGATTCGTTCATAGGGTGTGCGACATAATTAGATCGGTTTTAATTTTATATTGGTTTTCTTCTGACTGAAAAACTGGGAAAGGGCTTAAATGAGAAATTTTCAATTCTGGTAAAGAAAGGACTAAGGGATGGAGATGCACAGGCATGTCTCCTTTTTGATTTAGCTTTGGAGAAGTCCATTAGAGTTTGCGGGATACAAGTAGGCGGAACAGTATTCAGCCGGAAACTGCAACTTCTTGCTTATGCCGATGATATCGACATCGCTGGACGCTCTTTCGAGGCAGCTTCTGATGGATTCTTGAAGCAAGGGGAAGCAGTAAGGAGAATGGGCCTTAAAGTCAATGCTGCAAAAACCAAGTATATGGTTACGAACGAAAATCCCAGACCTGGCGAAAGAATTGCCATTAGAGAATTCTCAAACGAGGAGGTAT
Source organism: Piezodorus guildinii (assembly GCA_023052935.1). Classification (NCBI taxonomy): domain Eukaryota; kingdom Metazoa; phylum Arthropoda; class Insecta; order Hemiptera; family Pentatomidae; genus Piezodorus; species Piezodorus guildinii. Next base: position 39,142,657 of record CM041294.1, read on the forward strand.
CGGAATTTATGTATCTCGGATCCCTTACACAAGATAATGTTGTGGATGCTAAAATTAAGAGAAGAGTCCTATATGAAAATCGTTGTTATTATGGCCTCAGTCCATATTTTGGAAGTCGTGCTTTAACCAGAAAAACAAAATTCCTATTGTATAAAGCCATTATCCGGCCAATCCTCCTTTATGGCTCAGAAACATAAGATATCTCCAAAACAGGAATCTAATGGTATTTGAGATTGAGATCCACCCGTGTTGATCTTTGAATCTTTGATGCCGTGAAGATTGTCCATGTATGGAGACGTCGGACAAACTAGGAGCTCAAATAATTATTTGATAATCCTCTTTTGGTTAATACCACGAAGCTCAATAGGTTGAGGCGGGCTAGACACGTCGCTCGAATGGCTGAGAACGTGATTCCGAAGGTGGTTCACGGAACGAGGCGTCGAGGAAGATCTTGGCTTAGGTAGAGTGACGGTGTGGCTAATGATGCCAGGTCCATGTTATAAGTGAGGAGCTGGATGGCGGCAACACAGTGCTATGTTTTTGACCGGCTGCTTTTCTAAGGCAGCGGTACCTTTAAAAACTAGCTTACTTGACATATTTAATCCATATATAAACTATATTCAATGATACCATTGGATCTCCTTTCCAAAGGTATCGTGTTTACCAATCCAATAGGTGGCATGCAGGGTAAGATTAAATTAGACATGTTTTACAAACTGACATTATTATTTAGAACAACTTAACACATATACAATATAATTAAACTATGCCTGAGAATACTGAGGGACATTATAGTTACACTTGCCATACAATATTACAATTAACGCAAATACCTGTAACACTTCGTCCGCTGGCGAAGGTGGAATCAATCTTAGTCACCCCTTCTAGGCTCTTAGATCTCCAGCTGCTCTCTCTGACCCCCAGACGGACCTCGCTTCTTCTTGAGGATGGAACTCGACTCTCCTCTTGCTGGAATAAGACTCACCTCATCTTGAGGATAGAACTTGACTGCTCTTTTCGAATCTTCTCCTCATCGTCGTCACCTCGGGCAGGGCTGATCTGGGAAGTGCCCCAAGCCGGGGGTCCTTTGTCCTAAGTTCTAGGAAGTTTCCCGAGGTACATATTGCTGGGGGGCCCCATGGCGGTAAACGCCTTTTGATGTCTTGCCGACAAAGTTTCGTTATCTTTAATTGTTTAATATTTAAATTATTTAATAATGAACTCCCCTCAGTATCCTCAATACATTACAACAGGATAGGAAATTAGAGGAGGTTAGTGCGGGAGGCCAGTAGTAGCGCCGAATGAATAGAAAATAATATATTTATTTTATCATGTCGGACGTATCGAGTTGTAATAAATTTTGGTGTTCGTGCTCGTTATTGAAAAAAAAAATATTTTATTTATTCAAAAGTTACAAAATATCGATAATAACACTTTAAAAGACAATAATGACAATATGGCTATACTAGATCTGACATAGATTACGTACCGTAATTACTGCGAGGACTTGAAGAGAGTGCGAGAGTGAGTCCTGGGAGAAGGGACAGGGTATATAAAGGTTAATAGGACTGCTGAATAAGATTCAAGGAATATGGTGTGATCTGCAGGTGCACTATGGCCTCATGGTGGCGTGACTCCTCCGTCCTTATGAGAGTGAAGCCCACTGAACTCTAAATTTAAGGATTTGGGACGGTTTGTCTATTCTGTAAATATTGAAACCAAGCTCTGGCTCTGCCATCAAAACATTCAGGTGGTTGAGGATGGGTACTTGGATTATCATTTGAAGGATTAGAACACAGTAATTCCAGTTTACAATACTGACGATAAAGATTATAGCATAAAAGATATAAACATATTACATAAAATATATAAGAAATAAATTGGGATACAGTTATATCATAAGGTTCTAATTCTTCTATTTCTATATTACTTAAGTCTATTTGTTGTAATTCCTCAAAAGTAAAATTTGTTGATACAATAGTTTTATTATTAACAGAATGATAGGAAATAAAAGGAATATTTACATTGTCAACATAAGAAAGTGGTACATTTATATTTACAAATTTCTCATTTTCATTAAGATTAAGGAGGCTAGTAGATGGTAGATGATACATTTGTGTGTTTGTTACACTAGTTGTTACATTGCTAATATTAAAGGTTAAATATTGGTGTAATGTGGGTATAAGTTTGATTATAGGGTTTGTTCTTATTTCTACAGCTTTACAATCATTTAATTCTATATTCTTACATAATTCTAAAATACATTTGTCCTTAATCTCTATCATGTCTTTACAGTAATGATGATTATTGAATTTAATACAATTTCCATTGTAAAACGAATTTTTAAATCTAATGATTAGTTGTTCTTTAATCTTTAGAGTAATGACTTTATTATTCCTTGTAACTGGATATGACATAGCATAATAAGTTGTTTTTGGCAATGATTTCAAAGGGATTTTAATAAAATAATAAATTAATCCTGTATCTGATAGGGAACAAAATGTGGAGCTAAGTAACCAGTTTAATTCTACATTTTCTGTGATTGGTTCTCCGAACGGTATGTTTAATTGTTCTAGTTCTCTAGTCGTTAATATGCTTGGATGGGTAATTCCTAATTTACATTGTTCTAAGGAAAATTCTATATCATTTAATTGATTTTCTACTAAATCTAATACGGCTAATAAATCATGATACATTAACTTAGTAAGAGCTAAATCTGTAAAATTATTTATTTTTTCTATACTATCCTTATATTTATTTAAAACAATTATTTCTTTATTAAGTTTAGATGTTAATTCTTTATTTAATCCTAATCTAACATTTTCATTATGCTCTATGTGATACATATTTCTCTCGATTTTATTTAAAATATTATCATACTTTTCTTTGTCATCGGCGTCCATATTGCCGGTGAGCCAACTAATAGCATTGCCTAGTCCGTTAATTAAACCTCTTTTTGATCGGTTATTCCGATTTATATTTACAATATGATTAATTTTTTCTAATATCTTGTTATATTTTTGTTCAATAATATTATGCAAAGTTTTATATTCATTACTAATTGTTAATACGTCAATGCTAATCTTAAGGGTTTGAATTTCTCTTGTTAAATTTGTAAGATTCTTATAATGTAAAAATGTGTACCAATCTTCAATTATAAAAGATGGATTAATTTGTACGATGGATGCTCCTGGTCCGTCAGATAAATCTTGTATTAGCAGGGTCTGTATCTGAACCGTAAGCGCTGCGATCAGAAGATACTTGAAACAATTCGTCGTCGAACTCAAAGTCATCTTGGCTGACTCCTGTAACATTAGACGTTTCTATTTCTTTTATGACATTCTCAATATCTTCATCAGTTATTTCTGGGTTTTTTTGACTTGTACTAGGTTTATTATTATTATTATTTGATTTCTTTTTCTTAGTGACCTTTTTCGGTCGTTTGACTTGATCAGGGTGGAGTTTTTTCTTTCTACCTTTATTTCTATTTTGAAATCTTTTATCAACATACTTTCCTTTTTCGTATTTAGGATCTATTTTCTTTTTCTGTTGTCTCTTTATATACACATCTTCCGGGATTTCTATGTCTTCTCTATTTTCATTTAACTTGCCTATTTTTCTCTCTTTATTTTGTTCTATACCTTTCTTAGTTATTTCGAAAAGCTGCTTCATTTTCCGATGGTACTCATGAACAAGATATTCTTTTATTTCCGGGGATTCATTATAAGTTTCATTAGTGATACCGAAAGTTATTTCGTTAGGGGTCATTTTAAGATCTTGATTAAGGGAATTATTATATGCTGTCGTTGCTTGCTCTAACTTATCTTCCTCTTTATCATCTTTGTTTTCTATGTTTATAAGTCTTAAAATTTCTAATAACGAAGAGCTTGCTCGATTAAGCAATCCAAGAGAGTTAGGGTGATTGGGGGTAGTATAATGTAATTCAATATTTAAGTAGTTTAGAAAATCTTTAAACAAGTTATTGTCGAATTCTCTTCCGTTGTCACATGATATTTTTTGGGGTTTTGGAAAATATGCTAAATATTTTTTCAATACTTTCATGCTTTCTATGGCATTATAACTCGTTGCGTAATAAGAAAATATTCTTTTGGAAAAAGTATCTACTATTAAATAAATGTAATAATTACTCATGTGTAAGGTATCAATCATTAAATCTGTAAAGGGTTTCTCAGGTGTGGGAGTAATTTTAAATTTTTGTTTTATAGGTCTTCTATCGTATTTGCCTTTTCCACATGTGTCACATTTGTTTATAATTTCTGTGATATGATCTTTCATATTGGGCCAATAAAATTTGGTTTTCAAAACTAAATATGTTTCATTTATACCTCTGTGGCATGTCTTGGCGATATGATAATCAAGGATAAGTAATTTCTGGTCTTCCGTGTTCTTTACATCTGGCAATAGTTTATAATATCTTTTAATTCTATTTGTGGGAAATTTTTCTCTAATGAGTGATGCAACTTTATTAAATAATGCATTATACCAATTATTTTCACTTTCTATAGAATCTGATATGGGTGAGCAGTATATGCCGTAAGTTATATTTGGTCTTAAGATTTCTAAAAGTTTTTCTTCTATTTCAAAATCTTTTTCATGATAAGGCCAAGTAAATTCAATTGTTGTTCTTTGCTTATTATTGAATATTGTTTCGCGTTGAATTTTCGCGTGTCCCTTTTTTATTATTATTTGATTTTTCTCAACATTTACTGGTCTAGATTTATCATCAACTATTAAGATTCTGTTATCGGAGGATTCTGTGGAGTGCTGCGTTGCTAAAGAAGATATATCATCTTGAATTATTTCTTGGTGTTCACCATTATTATTTTCTTCTATGTTTTCATCATTATTAATTCCTTCTAAGTTTTCATTGTTAGCTTCTTCTTGGGTTTCTTCTATTCCCATTTCTTGTAATAAATCTACGATTTCTTGTGAATAGTTATTAGGAGAATTTTCTGTATGAAAAATATCAAATTCTGGTTCTTTTAATTTCCTTTCTTCAATAGGGTAACGGGATAAATGATCGGCGACTTTATTAGCCTTTCCTTCAATGTATTTTATGTCATATTCGAAATCTTCTAACAATAATTTCCATCTAATTAATCTGGCGTTCTGTGTTTTACACGTTCTTAAATATTCTAAAGGTTTGTGATCTGAATATATGAAAAATTTTCTACCGTATAAGTAGGGTCGAAAATGATTGCAAGCCCAAATAATGGCTAAACATTCCTTTTCCGTTGTTGAGTAATTTTGTTCTGCTTTATTAAGTGTTCTGGATGAAAAACATACAGGGAGTTCTTTTCCATCTTTCTTCTGTGCTAATACTGCACCAATGGCGAAATTACTTGCGTCAGTTGTTAAGAAAAAGTCCTGATTGAAATCTGGAATTTGCAAAATGGGGCTACTACATACAAGTTGTTTCAATTTCTCAAAAGCGTTTTCATATAACTCTGGTTTGATTTCTTTTTGATCTTTTCGAAGACATCTCGTTAATGGGGAAGCTATCTTTGCGTAATTTGGTATCATTTTCCTATAGAAACCAGTTAATCCTAAAAAGCTTTTAATTTCTTTTTCATTTTTAGGGAGTTTAAAATCTTTTACTGCTTTTATCTTTTCTGGATTAGGTTCTATGCCGCGTTCGCTGATAATATGTCCGAGGAATAACAATTCTTTCTTGCAAAATTCTGTCTTATCGAGCTGAATCTTTAAGTTATGTTTTTCTAACTTTTTAAGAGTTTCTTCTAAATGTTTCCAATGATCTTTGTAATTTTCAGAAAAAATTATAATATCGTCCATATAGACTAAAACGTTAATAGAATCTGAAAAAATGATATTCATGGCTCTTTGAAACGTTGCTGGGGCATTACTGAGTCCAAATGGCATGCGAAGGAATTCAAAGTGGCCTTGATCTGTAGAAAATGCTGTTTTTGGGATAGAACTTTCTTCGACTTTTATTTGATGGAAGCCTGAGCAAAGGTCCATTGCTGTAAATATCGTCGCTTTTCCTAATTTGCCTAAAAGGTCTTCAATATTAGGAATGGGGAATTTATCCGGGGTTGTTTCTCGATTTAATTTCCTGTAATCAATCACCATTCGTATTTTTCTTTTTCCTGATGCGTCTGGCTTTTTCGGGACAATCCAAACGGGAGAATTGTAAGGGGAATTGCTGGGTCTTATTATTTTGGATTCTAACATCTTTTTAATTTCTTCCTTAATATTTTCTTTGAATTGGTGGGGATATCTGTAATTTTTCGAATATATCGGGTCTTCGGTTTTTGTTTTAATCTTATGCTCCAATAAATCAGTGGCTGAAAGGGGATCATTTTCAGTCTTAAATACTGATGGATATTTCGATAATAATTTAATTAAATTTGATTTTTCTTGAGGAGGTATATGGTCGGTTCTGATTAGTTGGGGGATTTGTTTTATTATTTCATGGTTTCCTTTTTTATTAGAATCTGTTAATTCTACTTCTTCTTTTTGCAAATAGTATAAAGGTAAATATATGGTTTCGTTAACTTTACTGTCGATTATTATATTTTGATCATAGATGCCAGGTTTAATTTTAATCTTATCATCTTCATAGTCAATAAAATATAGATTTTTATTTTGTTCTACTTTTATTTGATTTTCGCCTTCTTTCAAAACTAATTTTAAAACTTCGTCTTCCATAATAAAATCAAACTCTGTATAGCGAGTTTTTATTTTGTTGGTTTCGAAATCGATATTAAATTTCATTTCCCTCATTGTCTCATTTCCTAGTAGTATTTCGTAATTGGGACTGAAATTAAATAGATAAAATTTTATTTTTTCGGGGTTTTTAAGAAAATTATTTCTGCAATAAACTGAAATAGATTCCGTGCCAAGTTCTTCTCCGGTTGCTGTTTTTATTGTAAAATTTTCTTTTTCTCTTTCAACATCTGGTGGTACAATGTCTGGTCTTATATAATTCTTCCAAGATCCGGTATCAATAAGCCATTTACGATTCGCGTGGTCTTTAACATAAGGCAGTTGGCTTTTATTCTCTTCTTTTATGTGTTTTGATTGTCTGGCGGGCCTTTCTCTAAAAAAGAATTATTTGGATCTAATTTTTCTAATTTCTCTCTTAATTCTCTGATTTCTTGGTCTTTCGGGTCTTCTTGCTGAATTTGGAAATTAGGCTGTTTCGGTTTATTCCCGAATGCGCTAACTGTTCTCATGGATACAGTTGGATTTTCATCTTTCTTATTATTATTATAATTTTGATTCCGGTATCGACCTGAACCGTTGAAATACCTTTGTTGTTCTTGACGGGGCCATTGTTGGTAATAATTATTATTATTATTATTCTGCCGGTAGTCTTGTGGAGGTTCTTGTTGTCGATATTGATGCTCTTGTCTTTGATTATGTGGGTTATACGGGTTATTGGGATTTTGCCAATTATTAAATCGTTTGTGATGTTTTTTATCGAACTTTTTCTTATGGTCGAAGCCTCTTTTGTAATCATGTTCTCCGGGTCTTCTCATATTTCCCGAATTTATGAGGTCATCGAAGAGTAGATGGTTCTCATTCTGAATTAAATTTCTCAAATCATCTAATGTTCTTAACTTTTCTGCTTTAGTCATAAGATATGTTCTTATGTGAAGGGGCATGTTAGTGTAAAAAAAATAAAGAATACTTTTCTCTAATGCGCTAATAATTGTTTCTCTATTTGGTGTGTTTTCTATCCGATGTTTAGAAATTATTAAAGTGCGGATCTTATCAATTCTTTGAAGGAAATCAAGAGGGTGTTCCTTATGATGTATTTTGTTATTAAATAATTCATGCGATAATTGTTCAATTGAGCGGCTGTCTCTGAAGGTTCTTTCGAGATAATTTAGTAATTCTTCAACACGACTAAATTCGCACGTTGTATTTATATAATCAGCTTCATCCGTAAGTTTTGCTAAAAGTTTACTTAATAATCTTTGTTCGTTTAGTTCCTTAAACGAGTTGTCCGGTTTACACACGATTTGGTAAACTTGTCTACAAACTGTCACGAATTTTAACAGATTGTGTGGATTTCCATTAAAATTAGGGATATGATCGTAGTCTGCCGATTTAATTTGAAAGCTTGCCATATTTGTAGTTAATGTTAAATTATTTACTCGCAGGATTAAAGAATTTAAATAATCATCAGACATAAAATTACAATAGTAAAGGAAATTAACTTACAAAAATTGAGTACGCTGTCAAAATAATCTTCGACGGGGTGTGAAGATCTGTCCTTGAGCTGGATACCTGACGACAGTGAAGTCCGGCCAAGGTTGAGTGCAGATAAGAGACTTTGCCTGCGTTGCGAGATGCTCGGGGTGAGTGAACTCGTCCAGAATCTGAAGATCTCGAAGTTGGTAGTCCTCGGTAGGTAAGCCAAAATCTTGAGTCTTCACAGGTGAGGAATCCTAGGCGGTAGTCCTAATTCTGGATTTGCGGAAAAAGTTCGGATCTGCGGAAACTCGGTTCTTAAAACTGCGATAAAAATATGCAGTCCCTGTTTGGGCGCCAATTTTGGTGTTCGTGCTCGTTATTGAAAAAAAAAATATTTTATTTATTCAAAAGTTACAAAATATCGATAATAACACTTTAAAAGACAATAATGACAATATGGCTATACTAGATCTGACATAGATTACGTACCGTAATTACTGCGAGGACTTGAAGAGAGTGCGAGAGTGAGTCCTGGGAGAAGGGACAGGGTATATAAAGGTTAATAGGACTGCTGAATAAGATTCAAGGAATATGGTGTGATCTGCAGGTGCACTATGGCCTCATGGTGGCGTGACTATATATGGTTCAGAGACCAGAATTTAACCTCCTTCAAAATTTGAGGGATTACGTTTCAAAATGAAAAAAAGAATCATTGAAATTGGATAAGAACCAGCAGAGATATAGCGTTTTAAATTTAGCAGTGGTGCTATGTCATTTTCCTTTGAGTTATTTATTGCTTTTCATATTACTTAATTACCTATCTACTGCTTTATAAACAGTTATACCCTAATATAGTTATTTGGAAATAATAAACCATGGTGTAATTATTTGCAGCGTTTTTATAGTCACAAAAATAATACACATGAGAAATAAAAATCAGAAAAATAATTATGATTATTTAGTATAAATATAAATAGTAGGAGCTCCACCAATGAAAATAGACATATTAGAGCCTTTGCCAGTCCCAAGCATGGATAAGGAGGAGGGTTGGTTCATGGCTGACCACCCATGAAACGAACAAAGAACAATGTTACGAATACTCAACAAAGCCTCGGATGTAGGATTGATTTATGGAAATGACGTGGACCTCGAAAAAGGACGTACAAAATTGGCAAATGGAATGTCCGAACCCTATATCGAACACAAAGCTTTTAAGGAACTTGCTGATATGAGAAGAGTCGCTTAGACATTTTGGCTATACAAGAGATGAGATGGATTGGAAAAAAAGATATAAAGGGAAAGAACTTAACGATGCTATATAGTGTGTCAGAAAAGAGACATGAGTTTGGAGTAGCATTTATGGTCTCTGAATAGAATAAAATCTTCAATACTTGACTTCCAGTAATTTAGGAAAAGCTATGCTAAACTATGAATTAGAGGTCATTTAAGGAACATTAGTTTGATTTGTGTTCTTTTGCTCCCACAGAAGATAAGGAGGAAGAAGTGAAAGATATCTTCTATGAACAATTAGAAGTGCTTATAATACCTGTCCCAATTATGATATGAAAATCGTCTTAGGAGATTTCAATACGCAAGTCGGGAAGGAGCAAGAGCTGAGACCAACAATTGGACTAATGACAATGGACTTAAGATGGTAAATTTTGCAACCGTAAAATCCATGACAGTTAAAGATACTATGTTCTCCCATAAAAAAGTGCATAAACAAAGCATTCCCAAGATGATACCTCAGCAAGCCAAATCGATCACGTGCTGGTGTCCACCAAAAATGTCAGCTGTGTAAATGAGGTACAATCCTAAAGAGATATGATTTTAATTCCGATCAGTTAGCATCATGTCCTCTTTAGGATCGTACTCATTTACACAGCTGATATCCTACTTAGTACTTATAAGACTTCACCAAAATACCAAGAAACCAATACCCCGAAGTGAGCAGTGGAACACATAACGCCTCTGGACGGAACAAGGGAGAGTGCTAGATTTACCGAGAAGTTCCACGAGCCAGGCATGAGAGTACAAGTTGGTGAAGGTGCGGAAACGATTGAAATTAGATGGAGACAAATCAAGATAGGTTTTAGTTTCAATTCAAGATTCAGCCTGCAAAAGAAGTGTTGGAGTAAAGAAAAGACATCATCGGAACGGCTGGTTTGATGAAGAATTGTGCAGGCAGTCCAGAATCGGAATTAAAAAAGAGAAATCTGGATTATTTGGAATAATCGGAACAGCTTCAAGCAGTACAAAGATGCCAGGAAACACGCGAAGAGTTTGGTCAGGAGAAAGAGGAGGGAAGCCTTATTGAAACAAATTAAGGACATTAAAAACTCCAAAAATGTATCTTGTAAATCCTGCAGATCGGCTAATCGTATCAAAACTGAACCGACTAGAAAAGGAAATTTAATTAAGGATGACCAGGATAAAATGTTAATGCTGGAATAGAAGGTACAATAAAGGGGGCGACATCATTTCAGGAACCCAAACCTATGAGGCTAAACCCAAGAGGATCGGAGATCTACCAGAAAGACGATGCACGGTTACCATTGTGTACAAATGAAGACTTAGAAACTATTCCACCCAATGTAGAGGACATGGAACACATCCTCTGTAAACTCAAAGATAATAAAGCACCATGTACTGATGGACTACCCGTAGAGTTGTTCAAAGAAGAGCATAATGAAGTTGCCAAGGAACTGCAGGAACTAATAGCTCAAATATGGAAAGAGGAACGCCAACCTGAAGAATGGAATGAGGCTCTAGTAGTGCCCCTGTACAACAAGAAGGGAGAATCGACAATATGTAGCAACTATCGGGGGATGTTAAGCGTAGTAGTAAGTTTGTTAAGCGCTGCGTATAAAATGTTCTCTATATCCCTTTATAACAGGCTCCTTTCATACGTAGAACAGAAACTGGGTGACTATCAGGGTGGTTCAACAGGTCTACTCTTGATAAAATCTTCACCCTGGGTGTTGTTTATAGATTTTAAAGCAGCCTATGATACCATTGTTAGGAGTAAGCTCGTGAATTGACATTACCATGTAAACTAATAAGTTTAGTAAAATGCACGATGGCGAATACAATCTACCAAGTGAAATGAAATTGTTATGGACTATCGGAGCCCTTTGAAGTGAAAGGTGGTCGAAGGCAGGGGGGTCCAATAGCTCCTCTCCTGTTCAATATAACTCAGCAAGTCATTGTCTAATAGGGCGAAATTAGAACAGCAGGGGACAATATTTACGAAGATGACCCAAATCCTTGCATATGAGGATGCAATGCATTTGTCATTGTTAGGAGATCCCTGCAGAGCATAAGATCGGCCTTTGTAGCAATGGATGCTGAAGCACGATAGATTGGCCTACAAGTAAACGAGCAGCAGACCAAGATTATGTTACTGGGCAAACGATTGGATCAAAGATTTATAACAGATGAGTTCGAAAGTTCGAAGTGGTAACGAGCTTTCAATATCTTGGCTCTATTACCAACGATAACTTGAAAGAAGAGGTCAGAAAGCGAACAGCGGCTTGGAATACACCCTCATATCGATAATGCCCAACATATTAAAAATAAATCGATTAATGAGTTATCTATCTGTAAATCCATTATTTTTATGTATTCAGCACCACCTAGAACCTAGTAATACACTTCGATATCGATAATGACTAATAAATAACGTAAATCGACTGTTAAGTGCACGATTAACTAATCGACTATTTTTTGGAGTTCAGCACTCCCCAGAGCCTAACAAAACATCTTGATATTGATAATTTTGGATATGTTGAAATAAATCGGTTGTTATCTAACAATTGTTATTATTTTATCATAAGTTTTAAAAACTCAAAATTTGTTCTCATATCTATATTTAAATAATAAACATTCAACATTCACTTGTAGGATTTAAAACATAAAAACCAAATCGTGCCTTCATTTTACTGAGGTAAAAATAAAAGTCAAAACGTGACTTTGATTTTTCGAGGTCAAATATGGAAGTCATTTCTTGATTTTTTTTTTTTTTTTTTTTTTTTTACTTGTACCCGGGAAACTTGAGTTACTTTTCGATCTTTTTAAAATTTTGATTTATAATTTTTCATGATTTTAATATTTTCTCTTCTCTATACATAGGTAAGTTAAAGTGGAAACATGAATTCAAAAGGAATAAGCACTGATGGGGTAGTTCTCTTAGTTATATTAAATGTTTCAAATATTATCAATTTATATTATTTTGCAATATTAAATATTACAATTTATTAACTATTAAAAAAAAAAAAGGGAGAAGTTGTCTTTGTGTATGTTCCAAGCTATGATTCATCCTGTATCCTCCAGCAACAAGAAAATTGTGTAATACTTTTTTGGTTTGTATTTTACATACTTATATATATATTTTTGAAAACCATTATAAATTTATCAATACCATAATCTTTAAAACATACATAAACAAATAAATATGGGATATTCATAGTTTTGAATGTGATCCAGATCTCTACTTATTCTCAGCAGGTACTTCATGGAGATCTCTAGGCACGCTAGAGAATGGAGAGCTATAAAATAGCGGTGCGAGGTCAGAAAATCATAGAAATTTAGGTTTTTCGTCTGAATGCAGCAAGCCATGAGGTAATCCTTCAAAACCACTTCTTTCCAGCTCTGTCTAGAGTTAATATTTTTTTTAATTAAATTTAATGCATATGCATATTTTCCTATAAAATTGATGCCCATAACTGTAGAAGATTAAAAAGCCAATATCTGTAATTTTTTCCTGCTACTAATCAAGATGCCTCCGCTTCCTGAAGACAGCATTCCATTCAGAAATGATAAAAGTGGGCCATAACCGTTATCTAGTTCACTGGTTCTCAACAAATGGTCCACCATGTAAACTGTGTTTAGGAGGTACGCGAAGTGGCACTGAAAAGTTAGTTTTAAAATATTCTCAAACTTGATGAAAATGAAACTTTGGCTTGTAATAAGCATCGCGCATGCATTACGTAGACACATTTGACATTTTCCTAATGACATAATGCGTGTGTTTACGACATTTTCTGGGTACTACACGATCACGGCCATTCAATTACTTATTTTCTAATATTCTAATAATAATGAGTTCAAGGAACAGATACAACTTACCACGTAAGGTTGTGAACAATAGATTATTTCTGTATGGTAATTAAATGTGGTACCTTTGTATTATTTTTAAAGTTCATAAACCTGCCAATTACAATATTTCTCTGATTGGAATATAACCTTAATGTATATATTTTTTTTTTCATTTTTATTCCTTATTTGTCTTTTCTGGCTTAAGAATAAAAATGAATTCGGTAGCAGTAGTCTTATGTAAGGTCATGAGTTGCATTCCAGGAGGAAGAAGGGAGCACCTTACTGATATAGTAACAGTTTGTTGGCTCTTTCATCTTGATTTCTGAAGCTGCTTTGCAGATCCTAAGCTGCTACTAGACTGCACCTGCTAGTATCCTCCTCAGTCTCCAGAACATACAACAGTAGGTTATCCTTCATACAACATTAGGTTAGACGATCAACTACTATCCCCAACCATCCTCGAGTGGGTGGCCCATGCCAAAATACTTTTTATTCCATGACGAAGGAGAAGTTCCAACAGTAGGAAATCTCTCTCATTCATGGCGTTTATTTCATTTTGGTAGATTCAAAATCTTTCCTTCATGGTTATTACCTTTTGCTAGGCTGCTTTAGAGAAACTTGAAGATAGGAACTAATGATATTTTTTCCAAGACGGGTCCATGATCCGTCAGAATTTGTATGAAGCAATCATCGAGATGAACCCACTTCACCAATATTCTGTGATAGGCAGTAGAGTATTACTTAAGTGGTTTGTTCTTTTGGCAAGTGGTCCACCACAGTCCCTTTAGAAGTAAATTTGACTGAGCCTATATCTTGATTGCCGCATTCTTCCTCGAGCAACTGTATCCAATCATCCATGATTCCATGCAGGGGATGCATAATTCATGATACCCAACACTTCTTCTTTTCATTTAAGATTCTAGTACCCCGATATTTTCCTATCCAGTAATGCATCATGGAAACATCTCTTCTCTGAGAAAGACTAGTTCAGGATTGTCTCTACTGCTATGTTCGGGATTGTCAGGATGAGCGCTGTTAATCCAACTCCTCAAGAATGGGAATGGAGGGATACAACCTTATTCTACCTTCTCTTCCCACGGTTTGAAAATAAAAAACAGCTGAGCGGATTTTAATCTAGAAATTCATGTAATCAACAAACACAACAGGCGATCTGGCATCATTAAGGTATGAGAGTATCAATGGGGTAATGCGAAGGATGTTCATCATGAAGAGAATGGGCGCAGACATCAGACCTGTCGGAACGGGGAAATCACAAGAAAAAAGTGATTTAACATAGGGAGAAACTTTGAATATATAGGAAATTGAATTGAAATTTCATTTATTAAACACCAATCCTTTGTCGTTTGATCGTTATGTCTACCGAAGGAAAATGACGTAGATAGAAGGAAAAAGCACTAGTGTTTGAGTTAGAGAAATTAGTGAATGGTATTTGAATATATTGATAAAGGACCATTTTTACACCAATATTTAATTAAATAGGATGAGCCACTTTCGGGTGAACATACATAAACGAAAGTAGTGGAAGGAATATGATTAAATTAGAATTGGAATCATAGGGGTGCTATGAAACATTAGTAACCTAATGTAGTCAATACAGGATATTTTATACGGCACCATATAAGTTCTAATCCACACAATTCCTGAAATTTCAATAAAATAGGACTAACCATAGTATGTGTTATGGTTGTCACATAGGAGAAATCAACTTTGCTGCCTGGGTTTTAAAGCAAAATATGGAAATATTCGATTTTGTGGAAGATATCTTTTCTCGTTCTGTTTGAGTACATAGTTTTCCTTTGGCAGTAAGATTCCATTTTCAGTCAGTGTCCTTTAATAAACGAACTGTTTTACTTTCTGAAGGAGTCAAGAAACTTGCGGATTTTGCTTAATTGCTAATTTAAACAAGAACGTCCAATTTATTTTAATTTATAACAAGATGTAACTGCTATCCATAAATGGCTGCAATGATAAATTCCAGTACGTACAATGACAACTTTGCCCTGTAATACCGTAAAATTAGGACGGGATTCCCTAGGCCGTCCTTGGTGGTGCGGTGGGGAGACACCTTATAAAGCTGGAGCCGACCACAGCCTACGAGAAGGCCGAGATGGAGTTGGGGATGCTAAGAGTGAGCCTGATCTGCTTCCTGGCGGTCATCGTATCTGGAGCAGGTGAGTGTAGTCGTAATAAAGAGTAGCATAGCTCATGTCACAGCCAAAGTCTAAAATGCTGCATACTAATGCAAGATGTAACCATAGTTTATCCAAATAGTTTTAACCAAAAACCTCAAGGATTTTCCATTGATCCGACTATTCTAATACCTTTAGGTTCCATTCTAAAATGAACTATGCCAGCTGAATCTTCTATTGAAGGATGTTATTATATTAGTAGATTAATTACCTAGTCCTTCCCCTCCAGAAAATTCTTATTTTTTGAAATATCCAAACAATATGCAAGGTTTGGAGAAGAGTAGTTTTTGGATCATAAAAACAAATTTCAGTGTCATATCTGATAAAATTAATTATATTACAATTTCTAGAGAATTTAATCACCCTTTGCAATTAATACTCCGAAATATAATATTTAACTGTTTAGGAAAAATAAAGATAAAGTTTATGTCCTTGGCCATAATTAGTAGGGTTGGTCTATACCATCTCTTGTACTATCTCTCTTGTCTAGTGGTAAAACTGTCGTTCGGCGAATACAACAAGTGAATTAAACTTCCTTATGTCACCTTAAACATTAAATTAGGGTCGGATAATAGTCTTAAGTTAATAGTCTTCCTAATACTTCTCAAACAAGAAAGCAATTCATATGAAACTTTTCAATCTCCTATAGCAACTTGGAAAGGCTGTAGTGAATCCTTAATAAAAATGCTAATTAAACAAAGGTTTATTATTTCCAAATAATAATATTAGGGAATAACTGTATATATGGCTGTTGATAGACATTTTAGTAATATGAAAAGCAATAATTCGAAGGATCATATCATATCACTATCGCTGATTTTAAAACGCAATATCTCAGCTTATTGTTAACCAATTTCTATAATTCTTGTTTCATTTTGCCGAAAATTTAATTATCTATCATTCAATCATATATTTAATGGCACTAAATTGTTAGTATTTATTTATTTATTAATTAGAAGAAACAGATTTTTTTTTTTTTTTTTATTCGTTAATCGGATTCTACGCATCTTGAAACGTAAGCTCTCAAATTTTGAAGGGGTGTTATTATTTTAATTTTTTTGGATGATTATAAACTTACTAATTCTTAAACTCTATACATATTTTTCTCTATTTTCAAAAATAAATGAGTTATTGAATTAAATTACTTTTAATCGGCCGACATTTTTAAAATAACCAGCTGATATCAACCTCTAGGTGTTAAGATCATCGTTGCATTAGTATGCCTTAATATTTTTGTAGGGGATTAAAAAAAAAAATTGGTCCAGTAGTTTCGGAGAAACGAGATTCTCTATATTCGTTATTCGGGTATCTTGAAACGTAATTTCCAATTTCGGGAGGGGGAGAGGGATAATTTTTTTTTTTTTTTTTTTTTTATCACAAATTTATTTATAACAATGGTTCATTATTGAAAATAATAAACGAAAACCATAAAGTTCATTGATACCCTGTGCCCTAGAATGGGCAAATTAAAATGAGTGAGTCCCGTTATCTTTGATGTTAAAATCAAACATTACAGATAAACCAAATATTGTACCATCATAATACGGCGTTAACATTACACATAACTATAGAAGATTTTAAGTACTCAGATTGCCGTTATTATATATAAATGGAGGAAGCTGCGTGGTCTAGTGGGTATCTAGTGGGGTAGACTACAGTTCTCCATGTCCAGGGTTCCAATGCCAGCTGTGGCTAAATTATTTATTCTGTTTTTCAGCCGCGCTGTAGTATGAGACCTCCTGGGGCATACACAGCCTCTAAAAAATGGGTACCCAAAATGATCTAAGCCCAATCACCTCCTTTCACGCCAGTTGGCCATGAAACAATACGAATCTGAATAAGTACTGAACCCGATTTCCTTCATCTCTTAAAGAGATGCAGCTTGGGTTTATTCGTAAAAAAAAAAGTTAGTTCAACGTTTGGTGATAAAACTAAAAAAAAAAAAATAAAAAAAAAAAAAAAAAAAATCAAACAAAATGCCGGCAGTCACAGGGACTGCCGATAGAAGTGAAAACGTTTTTTAAACTCTTGATTTGCGCTGGAATTTTGTTCGAAAGAAGAGTACGTTCTTTATAGTTGAGAATGCTTTGTATGTTTAAATATTTTCATGCAAATTAATCTTTTAATAATATTTACAAATATCGATATTTCAGAGTCAAGAGAAATAAATATTCATTATATTAACTTTATATACAGTAAGACGTAAGTTCTAAGACATAATTTATCTGCCACGTCTTTACGCATTCAATTGCAACTGATTATAATTCGATCAAATACTGAAATAAAGTATAATAAATATCGATATTTTGTGCCGTATACACCGGTATCGATAACGTTCACTCAAATTTATATCGTTATCCTATATCTAGACAGGCACACATGTAGCGCATGCGCCAGTATAGAGCATGTTGGTGAAGTTACCATGTTTACGAATTCAAAGCTTTTGCCCATGCCTAAAATCGCATAACTAGCTTAAAGAAGTTTTCACTCCTAAAAGACCCCTTAGTAATAGAGCTATGCAGCTCACTTTTTTTTTCCTTAACAAAATATTAAAAATTTTGGAAAAGACAAAATGTGAAATATCTCCCTGAAAATGTAGTAGAAAATATTCCGGTTAAGAAAACAAGGAGATTATATTTAATATTTGACTAACGTAGTTAATAGTTTATTAAATATCTAATAATATGACATTGTTTTCTTGATCGCAACAGGGACTAAATTTTTTTTTTTAAATTTCCAAATGGACAACTATTGATGCTCTTAATATTTTTTCCAAAAATGATCGCTTAACTTTATTTGCTATTAAATACTTAAAGTTTTTCTCAAAATTTAGTCCCTCTGGAACTGTTAAATGCATCCAGTCCACTTTATAAGACGAATATAGAGAAAATATCATTGAATCGAGATAAAGTGAAGGTATAGGTCGTTGGACCTTCTCTGAATCGAAACCGCAACCGTCAATTATAACATAGTAGTAATTCTGGGAATGATTAATAGTCCTCAATAAATCAAAGAAGTGGGTGGTTTCTTGCACCGGCAATTAACCCTAATCCAAGATCCTAAATTATAGTTAAATGATATTTATGTATATATATATATATATATATATATATATATATATATATATATATATATATATATATATACACACACAACTTCTGGTCTCCAATTCACGGGTTCGAACATGGCAGTGGCAGGACAACTATTTATTCTATTATTTCAGCCGTGGGTAGGGAGAACATCCTTAAGCTCAACCAGCCACGCTTTAAGACGTGTTTTATGTAAAAAAAAAAAAAAAAAAAAAAAAAAAAAAAAAAAAAAAAAAACTAGGCGGCTAAACGTGATCTCGGCCTAATCACCTCATTACCCGGCCGTTGGCCTAAAAACAAGATAAATCTCTATTAGTACTGAATCCATGACTCTACTTGATTTTTAGAGGCATAGGCATTTATTGAAAATATCACATTTGGAGGCAATAAATATCAGCATTCGAGGAACTCACACACACTATATGTAAGTACGCATGAATGCCTGTTGCATAATTTGTTTTGAAATAGGTACATTTGACATTGTGATAATACATTAGGTTTTGTGAGAGTTAAAAAATTTGGATAGAATAGTATCTGGTATAAAAAGGATTTTGAGATCATCTTTTTGGTACCAGTTCAAAGATATGATGTTCTGCGTGGTAGTCTATACACAGTTGTCTCCAAAGGCTAGCAATTAGGTACCCTGTCAGTTTACAATAAAGCCAAAGCACCAGACTGCCAGAATAGAGGAGTGATATGGCGTTAAAATGGGCTAGTGGAAATGATCTGCGTTGCATAATATATTAATTGCAGCTACATCTCTCAATTTAAGGTATGAAGATACCAAATCAGAATCAAAATAGATTTATAGTTTGGCGGATTATACATTTAACCATTAGGAGGAAGGTACCAGGTTCATTCTTAAGGGATGTCAATGGTAATCAGATGGAAAGGTCACTACATTACAGCGTACAACTAGATTCCCTTGGAACTTTTATTAACGATAGCTCATTGAACAGGACAAGTATAAACAAGGAGGAAAGTTGTAAGTTCATTTGCATACTACAAAAATCATTCTAATTTGTTTTGATATACTAAAATAATATAATTTAGAAATACTAAAAAATTATTGAAAGCGATTCAACAGTTTAAAAGGACCAGACATGTTTAACAAAACTAGGTCTTTTCTCATCCCCTTCTCCCCATCCTTTTGGTCTGGGTATACGTTAGTAAGTGAAAATGACTATGTCATCCTTCTTCTGCCTTAGAAATCATAACATTATCAGTTAATATGAACTGTAATAATGAAAATATATTCAAATTTATAGAATCCAATTTGTACATAAAAGGGTTTCCTATGAACTAAAAAATCTGTTGCGGGCAACACACGACTTTCACTTACCACCATTTTAAAAACCAATGAAAGAATTTTCAAATACAGTTAGAGATTAAAAAAAAATCGGGTGCGGGCAACACACGACTTTCACTTACCTCCGTTTTCAGAATCTATTAAAGAATTTTCAAACACAGTAAGTGATAATATTAAGTGAAACCATTAAAGATTTAATTAAATGGAATTTATATAGAAACATGTGTTTTATTAAAAGATCTGCGATATTATTATCTAAAATAATCACTTAGTTTTATCGGTTTTTTATCAGTTTTTTTTTATCAAATTTTTTTTTCAGTTTTCTCCTTTAGTTGTTTTTTAAATTCATTCAATTTATGTATTTACCTGTTTTTTATCAGTGGTAACAAGATGATAAAGTTATTTTTATAGAATCAACAAAATTATAGGTACTTTAGAGGAAGAAAATTTAAAATATTGGCATTTAAGCCCTGTCAGACCATTTTAACCAGAATAAAACCTACATGATATTAAAGCCCATTAAATTTTACATCGATATAGCGAGTTTAATCAAAATCGTCGTAACCGTTTTTGAGAAAATCGAAAAATGGTGCAAAATGCATGGTATAAAGTGGCTCTTCTGGTTAACCCATTTTGATCAAAAAGGTTTTGTAACGTCTCGGACTTCTATTGGTCTTAAATATGAAATTTTAGTTTCATAGGACTTTTCGTTTCCGCCCGGGAGTTACCACACACACACACACACACACACCTTTTTTCGGGAATGGTTATTTGGACTCAGGGGACCCTAAAACGTGTATTTCCGTTGAAAACTGGAATTCGAAAATTTTCACGATCGCAATACTTCCCTTACTATATATAGTAAGTGAAAGTAAAATGTATTAAAAAATTATTGAAAGCGATTCAACAGTTTAAAAGGACCAGACATGTTTAAGAAAACTAGGTCTTTTCTCATCCCCTCCTCCCCATTCATACTTTTGATCTGGGTATACGTTAATAAGTGAAAATGACTATGTCATCCTTCTTCCACCTTAGAAATTAAAACATTATCAGTTAATATGAACTGTAATAATGAAAATATATTCAAATTTATAGAATCCAATTTGTACTTAAAAAGGTTTCCTATGAACTAAAAATGAGTTTATAAGATATTTTCATATTGAAAGGAGTGCTTATATACTTTAAATAGTGGTGAAACAAAAAGGCTATAGATTAACGGTACAGTCAATAGTGGTGATTTCAATAAAAACTTCAGATTCTTGTAAATATTTTAAAAAAATTATATGATTTGGTTATTAAATCGAAAAATAAATATTTATGATCAATAATAATTTAATTTAGTCATCATCAACAGTTGAAGGACGACCCGAGCTCTTTGCGTCTTCCAAGTCAATTTTTTCGGTTCTGATCCGAGCAAACCACTTACGAGCGGTGCTTCCTCCTAAGGCATCATCTTCACACTTTGTTAAACGTCGTTGCAGCTGATTTTTCTTTTCTGAAATAAAAAATCATTAAATGACGAAAATGAATTTTTTTCTCTTCCATTTTGAGGAAGCAAAATACCACTTAAATATAAGGAATCTCCGTTGAAACTGATGTAAGCACCTAATCCTAATCCTTAACTAATCCTTTTTTACTTTCACTTACCTATGTATGAAATATATAGTGAAGGAAAGTATTGCGATCGTGAAAATTTCGAATTCCAGTTTTCAACGGAAATACACATTCCCTGAGTTCAAATGACTAAGTCCCGAAAAAAGGTCTGTGTGTGGTAAGTCTAGCGCAAAAACTAAAAGCCGTAGGAAACCGAAATTTCATAAATAGGACAACCATACGCCCAAGATGTTACAGCAACTATTTCATCAAAATCTGATATACAAAAGAGCCACTTTATCCCAGGCATCTTGCTCCTTTTCCGATTTTCTCATAAACGGTTCAAACGATTTTTAATAAACTCGCTATATCGATGTAAAATTAAATGGGCTCTAATATGATGTAGGTTTCATTCTGATGAAAATGGTCAGACAGGGCTTAAATGCCGATATTTAAAATTTTCTTCATCTAAAGTACCTTTGATTTTGTAGCTATAGAAAAATTAGGCACATCATCCTATTATTATTCATAAATAACAGCTAAAAATGGAAGTTTAGCGCATTTGATAAACAACTAAAGGAGAAAAGTGCAAAGATAATTGTTTATGTAATTTTTGTTTTTTTGATGATAAGAAAAGTAATACATACGTATAATATACCGTTGGAAAGAGAAAGATTTTAGAAAAAATATTATCTAATACACAATTTATCACTAAATGCATTTAAAAATTTTAAAAATGATTGCAACCACGGAGTTAAGTGAAAGTCGTGTGTTGGGCGCACCAGAGTTTAACTAATTTTAGGGCGAGGGAGCGTGTCCACCCTATTTTTCCTTCTTACTACATGCATTCTAATTTTATCCTAAGAATAGGACAACACCTCGAAAAAAATAAAACGTAATCATCATTACATAAGAAGAAAATAATAACTTCTAATAATTTATAACATTATTAATCATCCATTTTTTATATAACTCGTTATGTGAATCCTAGGTAACGCGAAAGATTGTAAATAAACCCCAAGGTTACAAATAATAAGGCTCATCAACAACTGTTTTTGCGTCCTTCGATTCATACTTTATTGATATATAAAAATGAACACCGTCTTTCAATTACTCGGGGGGAAAAGGGGAAAAAAATCCACACCAATCAATGAGTACTTGAAGATAACACCTCCACATCATTATTTCTTTAATAACATTAGGTTTAGCTAGTTTCTACGCGGTATTTCGGTAGATGAAATCGATTTCAATAGCTATGTTCAAGCAGGAAATGCGAAAAAACGAAAGTTTATAATTATTTATTTTTAACGTTATTAATTTTTTGGAAGTATGTTTGCAAGGAATTGACCTACATGCTATCAAATAATAGAAATTTAGAACCGCAGAGAAACAAAAATTCTCTGAGAACAAAAAACATTGAAAATTCGAATTGGCGGGAGTGTAAGAAATCTATGCTAATATTATAAAGCTGAAGAGTTTGTTTGTTTGAACGCGCTAATCTCATAAACTACTGGTTCGAATTGGAAAACTCGTTTTGAGTTGGATAGTCCATTTATCGAGGAAGACCTTGAGCTATATAGCATCACGCTGCGACCAATAGGAGTGGAGAATCAGTGGAAAATCTAGAAAAAAATGTGGGAAATTAACCTCGCATCCCAATGATTCCAAATGATTTACCTTTGAATTTTAAAAGAATTCAATTTCCCGTTAAGTCTTTTGCCGTAACAATTAACAAATCACAGGCGCAAACCTTTAAACACGTAGGAATCGATTTACGTCAAGACTGCTTTTCACACGGTCAACTATATGTCGCATTGAGACCGGGTTGCGGAGAAAATCAGTATGTTCTTCTGCCACAAGAAAATAAAACTAAAAATATCATTTATGCAGAAGTACTTTAAAATTTATTATTTTAAAAACTTCTTAATAGCGATCTTAATAACAGAAATTGAGGCAGATGAAGTCGCGGACAACAGCTAGCTTGAATATACCCAAGGACTACTTTGATGAATTTGATTTTTTTTTTTTTTTTTTTTTAGTGTAAATGAACTTCAAACTTTTCTTAGTTTTATCATTGTCTTTTCATCGATGTGTTGTTAACCATATGTAAGTGAATATGTAAGTGTGCGAGTCAGGAGGATAGGAGTCCCATGATTATTATTTGCACATTTAACATGAGAGAAGTAAAATTAACATTAATAACATTTAAAAGAGAAGTAAAATTAAGGAAACAAAATGTGATTAGAGACCATTTTTACACTTATTTTTAAAAAAATAATTATACCAAAATATTAAATACGCACCGAAGTTGTCTCCTGTGGTATATTGGCTAGCAAAACAGCCTCCTACGTCAAAGGTCCTTGGGTCATACCCGACAGCTGGCTCTAGAGTTTTTTAATGGAACATAAAAAACCGTGGTTCTTCTCCGTCTTTTACTCGTTAAAGGTTATTAGTGTAAATAAATCTGTTATAAGTGGAATAATCAGGAGTCAGTCATTTTTTGAAAATTTTAATTATTGCCAACGTTTCGGATCAAGCTTGTGAGCCATCATCAGGGCTGCTCAGTTTATGCTTGGACATGGCTCGGTAACGCCCTGATGGGGTGATGATGGCTCACAAGCTTGAGCCGAAACGTCGGCAAAATTAAAAAATTTCAAAAAATGACTGACTCCTGATTATTCTACTTATAATACTTTCTACAGTCGACTATACGTCCTCAATACAACTAAATAAATCTGGATTGGCAAAATTCAGGACTCGCAGAGTAGCATTGTCTGATTAGCCGCAGTACCATAAAAGTGACGATAAATGAATAAATAAACAAGATGTTTGTTCTCTGATTCTCCGTCAACTAGATGTTTATTTTTCACTGTTATACGGTATTGAAAAAACAAAAAAACGTATTTGTGACCCCACAAGGCACTTTTCTAAGGCGAGCACGGCTCACACACAAACTTTTTTTATCTCCAGGCTATTATTTGAATATTTCGAAAACATCATAGTGATTTTGGTCATTTTTTAGCTGACATGGTAAGTGAAATTCAGCTTTACTTATATGATATAGGTCTTCCAAGAAGAAAAAAAATGCTTACTAAATTCTAGCTTATTTGCTCCCGTACAATGCAATCATCATCATCATCACGGGTCGTACAACCCGATGCGGGTTTTCGCCGCACCAAGAGTTGGTCTTCATTGCTCTCTATCCTGCGCCAGGGTCCGCCAAGCTCTGGTGTTCAGAACCTGTTCTGCATCGGCTTCGACCTCATCGGTCCATCACAATCGTGGTCGTCCTCTCTTTCTTCTTCCATTCACATAACCGAATAATGTTTTATTGATTGATGAGTCTCCATTCTTGCTACTTGCCCAGCCCATCGTAGCCTTGAAGGCCTTATAAATTGCACCACATCCGGTTCCCGGTAGAGTTAATACAGCTCTGCGTTGTGCCTAAACCTGTACTGTGTCCCATCCTTTAGAGGACCAAACTTTCTCCTTAATATCTTTCTTTCCAAAGCTTCTAGTTTTATGGCATCTGCCCGTGACAGAGGTCACTTCTCTGATGCATATGTCAGCACAGGCCTTATTAATGCTTTGTAGAAGGTAATCTTTGTGCCGATTGACAGCAGATGACTTCTTAGTATTCTGGCAACACCTGTTTCCGGTCGTGATTCTTCTCAGCACCTTCTGTCTGGGCCATATTGTCCGCACAAACAAGTGACCTGAGATACACAAAGTTGTTGACACTTACGAACGTGTACTCTCCGAATGTGATAGAGGGTGTAGGTGGTGTTAGAGGATTGGCAACCAAATATTTTGTTTTTTATTTATTTATTTTTAGTCCCATTTCCTGACCTGCCGCCTCTATCACTAAGAACACCTCTTCTAAGTACTTCTGCGATCTTTCCATGATATCTATTTCGTCCGCGTTGCCAAGTACCCGGACTGATTTGGTTAGAATTGTACTGTTTCTTTGCACACGGGAGTCCCTTATCGCCTTTTCTAATTCAAGATTAAATAGCAGGTATGATAAGCCATTCCCTTGTCTCAGACATGTCGTCGAGAATGTCTCTGACAGTTCTCCTTGTATTCTTACTTGACACTTAAATCCTATCATCAGCAGCTCTGCAAGATAGATCAGTTCCAAGGGAATATTCGTTGTTTCCATGGCCTGCTACAAAAAAAGCTTACTAAATTCCTCCTTATTTGCTCCTGTACAATGCATTGAAAAATTTATTTACCTTTCCGACAGTTCGACAGCACAATATTTAAATTATTAAAGAGTTTGGAGGTTTAAAGTAAAACGTAAAGCCTTTTTAAATATCATTCATTATCATTCGCACGAGAGGGAAAAATTGGTATATTCTTCTGAGCACAAGAAATGTATTTGCTTCTTGTTATTTGTTCTAAAACGTACTCATTTTCATACTTGTACTTTATTGGATTTGTCAAATTTATTTATATTTTCTAATGATAAAAGAGTTTTAGAACCTAATCCCAAATATTTGAATTCATTTTACAGAGCAGATATACGAATTTATTTCATGAAGAAATAGTTGTTGGTTTTGGTTTTGAGGCGAAAATCTTCATGAAAACAGTAAACATCATTTCATCATCACCCTAATAGTTTCCTCAAGTTGAAGGAGTGATTGGGATTGGCTGGCCGCTGTTGCGAACTGAAGGTTAACTTCCTCGGGAGCCCATTATCAGGACGTGAGGAGGAAGCTGCGACCTCATGTCGTCGACCTTTAAAAAAAATCAGATGTTGAAAATTGCAACCAGTGAGGCCACTATCATTACCAAGATTCAAAAAAAAATCTAAATAATGGTTACAGTTTATTTCTTATGATGGTAGGTTAGGCGACTGAATTGGAAGGTTTCGTTGAGATTAGAATTATATTCAAACCTGTTTCTTCGCCATTTGTAATTAAATAACTGTTCTATTAATAAACTGTCGAGGATATAATGATGCGGCTATCATATTATTATAATTGCCGTTTTGATTTTGCTCCCGGAACTAAGTATAAACACAAGCTACATCCAAAATAAGGCTTCATTAAATAATCCTAAATAAGCCTGTTATCCAAGCCGAATCAGCCTCATCCTTAATTAAAAACAATTGCGTAGTTTTGTCTTATTTCCAAGCTCCTGTTATCTACAGGAAACGTATCTCTTTTATCTCGAAACGAATGAGAATGGCGGGTACACAGAAAAAAGTTGGAGAGGGGAATCCCCCCTCGAAATGATCACCGGGAAAACAAAAATGCTAATCTAAAATACTACTACATATATTAAATGCCAGTCTGCGTGAGTTACATCAATGAATTATCGCTTATGGGGATTACCTTAGCAATGTGGAGTCATGCCAGAAACAGAAAGAACACCTGTAATGAATCAGACCTTGTTTTTAAATTTTTAGCTAAAATATATAGAGTAACTACATTATTGTATCCATGTCTGGCTGTACAGAGTCAAATACCCTACCTACTCCCTCTGAAAAAAAAATTTCCCTCTAAACTTTTTTTTATTCTGGAATGAATCAGAATCTGGAATATGCTGTGAGCTGCTTTTATCCTTTCTCAACAGCAAATAATAATAATCTATTTTCAATATATTACAAATATGTCAGGGTTTATATTATACTTGAAAAGTGCCTCATTATTGATTAGAAAAAATAACTTTCCAAAAAAGTTCCAGCTTGAAAAAATACAATTTATTTATTTTATTTATTTTTTTTAGATCTAAATTTAATTTATAGTCTTATTTTATGTTATTCATTAATATACTCCCTACATTCCAGAAGAACCGATAAAACCTCCACACACAGAAGAAAAACTAACCATTGCAAAGCTTGAAGAGGCAGACCATGGACCATTGATGAAGGCTCTTCTTGCCCCAGGAGAGGTAATAAATTAATAACATATTTATTTAAAAAAGATATCATATAAACATTATAATATAAACATTATCTTCCTCTTTCATTGTAGAGCCCTTCAAAACCTCTTAGGGCGTTTATACTGCACACGTTTTAAAGGCAGACGCTGTGGGGGTTCTAGATTTACATAGAACCCATTACTACTCCAGCCCCAAAAACGCCAGCAGTATAAACAGGCCCTTATAGTCTCCCCCATACCTTGTTACTTTGTAACTCTAAACAAAAAGGATATTATAATCATATATCAGCTGAGATATAAACATAATTTTAATCACAATTCATTTTTTTTTTTTTTTTTTTACATCAATCTTTATTTGTATAGAATACATCTGCACAGTTTTAAAACATTGATTGAAAATCCATTACAATGTGCTACTTATTTGCTACAATTTATTTGTATATCAATTGTTTTTATTGTTGGTAAAAATTTAAAAAAACCCAAACTAAGAAAAGAAAAAAAAAAGAGAAACAAAACAAAATAAAATGAAATAAACAGATAGAAATAAAAATTAAAATAATATAAATAAACAAAATTACAGTTATTAAAATCATAAGATGGGATTTAGTAATTTAGAATTTTATAACAGTATATGTTTAGTTCTCTTATGTCTATTTAAGTTTGATAGCTTAGTATAATTACCAATTTGTTTTATAAGGGTATCGTCAGTCAGTTGGCATTTTGAGAAAACAATTACTTATTAATCCTATAATTTGTAATTTCAAAAAGAAAATTATTGTTACTTATAATTATGATGGAAATAGCAATTACTTAAATTAAAGAAGTATTGTAGTAACAGAGTACTTTAATTAACAACTTAAATTACCTTTAATTTAGATTACCTTTATATTTCTTCAGAGAAATTTTGTTTTAAACCCTGACTTTTTAAAAAAACTTAAATATTTTGCTCATATAATAAGTGATGAATAATAGTACTTATAACAGAATAACAATACTGCACAACAGTCCTTCCTATGAAGAATAACTATAAAAAAAATTCTAGGAAGAGAAACCATCTGCTCTACAGTTTCTAAAGATTTTAAGAAATTTATTTTAAAGATTAATATTTTTAATGACTTTTGAATAAAATGAATATCATGATTCTCTATACTTTTATCTTTTTCTTTTTCCTATGCCATTTCTAGCACTGCCAGAGGAAACTAATACAATAGTGTAATCATTATTTATTGTTTTAAAATTATTATTATTTCGGTTAAGATCCTTAATTATTAATACAAATTTACATAGTCTACTTATTGGATAAACAAGCTTTATTTATTTTGCAGAATAGTACCTCACAGAGCCCAGAACTTCAAAGAGAAAAGAGGCATAAGGGGTATGATGGACAAAGAGGGACTTGGAAAAAGAAGGGTGGTTGTTATGGTGGTTGTGGTGGTGGCTACAATGTACAGCCAGTAAAAGTCATAGTAGTTCCAGTAATAACAAAATCAAAACGGTAAAAAATGAATTAATTTCAACTTGCATCCACTTCAATAGCCATCTGGTTGATTTTATTTTGAAAAAATAAACAATATAGTATTTCGATAAACAATATAATTACTTCAAATTTTAGCTAATCTAGGGAGAACTTGGAAAAGGGTACGGACATAGGTATATAAAAAAAAAAGTTTCACTTCTTGTTTTCCTTTATTAGGTGCACTTCCAATGGGGATGTAACTTCTCCTAAAATACCTCTATATTCAAACCAACAGCTATTTTATTATTTTATTGGAAGGAATTTTATTTGGCTTAAATTGTAATTACAATCAATAATTGACCATTCCATTTCAACCTATCAGATGGTCAGATAAAAAGAGATGTTTTTTTTTTTCAGTTCCAACAATTAGATAAATCCAGATTGTCAACCCTAAACAATTTTGAAGTGATAAAACCCTAGTACAAGTTGATTAATAAAAAAAACCATTCAATCATAATTTCTATCAAAGAAATGTCTTTTGTATTGACCATATATTTTAGTTGTGGTGATAATATACAGACAGACAAACGTACAAAAGTAATTAGTCAATTTTCTGCTCTTTTCAAAAGCTCTAATTTAAAGCACATATATTATAATGGATACATAACATATTAAAGCTATATATTGATATATATATATATATAAATCATTGTACTGATGAATATTTTACGTAAATTATGTATGTATACATCGTTACAATCCTTATCTTGTTTACATAATCAACCAGCTGGCATGAAAGAACAGTGAAATAATGTGTTTTTCGAAGCCCAAGTGTATGTATTATTCTTTTACATCTCAGACATTGGATGAACTAAAACAGTAGAACTTTAATTTAAAATAAAAGTAGATAAAATCACTAACAAAATGAGCACTAAGAAGAAAAAATAACATCCTTACTAATTATTAATTGTTTATTGATGTAGTTTTGTTAATTATTAATAGCATATTTATATTACTAAAACAGCTAATGTATGAAGATGTAGTTATTCCATTAAAAGGCATGAGAATGCTCTGTAATCATTTAATTATTTCTTTACTAAATATAACAATATTAAAACAATTACTAACTTGATGCAATGGATTTTATAGAAATATTACATGAGATTAATTAATAAAGGAAGAATAACTGCTTTATACATAATTAAAGAAACCTTTTATATTTTTAAAGCTTAGACTTCATTATTATAAAAAGTTAACTCACTTTCCCAGTGATCTCAACTTTCGTAAGGTCATTCTTAGAGCCATAATATGTCCGTAAATTATAATCTGATCTTAAGTAGTGACTTCTATTGTCTGTTTTCTATCAGTCTTTTATATCTTATCTTCATTTCATTAAATCATCTTGGGATCATTTACTCATATACGTGTCCCTATTTTAGTCAAAATTTGGATTTCACTGCTTTACAACTGAATTAACACATTATGTTTGATTTCAATTTTTTAAAGAATAATTATAACTGTAGGGTAATAAATTACTTTTTTCAGTTGAAAAATACAGTATTGTATATCTTCTTTACAAAAGTTATTCATTTTAATCTGATCCTTACCTCTCAACAAAATAAATAAATAATATTTTTTTTTAAAAAGTCTGTCTAAATGTAAATGATCAATATATTGAAACAGATAAAGAAAAATATTTATGTTTCTATTTATATCCATTTTATTAATAATATTAATTTATTCTAAATCTGGTTGATCATAGTACTTAAAATATTATTTGATTCTTTCCTTGTCTTTTAAAATTGAAGTAAAATTATGATATATTTATTAAATTTCTATACATAGTATTAAATGTATATAAAAATGAGCTTCCTTTATTAGTTGATTGAACTAATACCTTAATTTAACACAATTTATGTTTCAGGTCATCACCCATCATTACAAAAATGTTTATTAAAATGTCAACAATTAAATGAGCTACTTAGTGACACATTGATTAAGCCTTTTTCATAAGCTTCCGAATGATATCCTAGCAAAGATTACTTATATTAGCTCTGCATAATCATATTCTATGTTTATGATGCACTGTCATTTCTCACGTTATTGCTCTAGGTGGAAAAAGTTTAAAATTTTCTACTGACTGTTTAAACTTAAATAGGAAACAAAAAGAATATTTAAAAAACAAAACAAAAAAATTAATGCAAAATATCAGGATTAAGAATCTGTTATATTGAAAAATAGATTAAATTTAAAAATAGGAATCAGTTTAAATGAATATTAAATTAATCATTTATAGGACTTGGAGTAGAAGCAATCAATTGAGATTTTCTAGCCAGGATTACTTTAATTATCACACTATTTAATCATAGTTTTATGAATAATGACCTATCTATTGGTAATCTATATCATTTTGAACATCAGAATCAGTCATCAAAAATGGTCTCTCTCCTTATCGGAAAAAAAACTGTAATCGTTATTAATAATTTCTTTAATAATATTTTATATTAATAATATTTATCAAACATAATGAGCAGAGAATTGGTACTTAAATGAATGGATTTACACTCATAATTTTTACTTATTTTTTACTTTTACCTCAGGAAAGGAGGCGGATGCGGTGGGGGTTATGGCTGTGGAGGAGGAGGAGGAGGTTATGGAGGTGTGCCAATCCACAATAAATACCCAAGTGGAGGCGGATACTGCAACACTTGTGGAGGAGGGGGCGGCGGCGGTGGGTCGTACTCTTACTCTCAGTCTTCCAGCAGTGCAGGATCTTGGTAATATCATCGTTGCCTTATAATTTAA
Source organism: Piezodorus guildinii (assembly GCA_023052935.1). Taxonomy (NCBI): domain Eukaryota; kingdom Metazoa; phylum Arthropoda; class Insecta; order Hemiptera; family Pentatomidae; genus Piezodorus; species Piezodorus guildinii. Next base: position 39,174,288 of record CM041294.1, read on the forward strand.
GAGTATTTATTTTTTTTAAACTATCAATATATATACATATAATTATTGAATAATGAGAGGGGTTAACTCATAATATAAATAAAGTCAGGCAATAATCTAAGCTTTACAGTGACAGTCGAAGAAATAGTATTAATTCATCAGCGGATCAGTAATAATGATTCCAATATACGAACATTCTATTAATATTATGAGTATAAAACCATATATGGGTTTTAGTATTTCTTTTTATTTAATATCTTATTTTATTTACATAATTCAAACACAAAACTTCAAAACAACTAAGGTAAATGTACCGGTAGTGGACACAGCTAAGGAAATTTTTACAGTTTTTTCTGTCTCCGCGGTTACCTATGGTGGTGATGATATTTAATGTGTGGCCAAAGTAAGCTCAAACTACCCTTCTTCAAATTCGTAGCCATGAAAGTTTCTGCTTTTGCCATTTTAAAATGTTTACATTAATTTTACCAAACCTTAAATTTTTGTCAATAGTGGACATCTATAAAACTCAAATTTTTAATAGTGGACACCTCATGAATTTAGTAGTGGACATCAAAGTTTTTCTTTAAAAAAATAGAGATTTACTTATGTTTTAATTAATTTATTTATGTGACATAGGAAGAGGATATGATAATTTTTAGAAATAGATGAACATATTCGTAGAAAAAATACATAAGAATGTTAATCCTAAAACAAAAAATTGAATGGGCTTGAAAGGGCTTGGAATAAGTATATTTTTTGAGCAGCAGGGAACATTTTGATTTACATCAAGAGCTTCAGATCTTGACGAGGCACCAGCATCCTAATCTTCATGTTCTTCAACTGTGAAGTAAATATTTTCCTCTTCTTGTTTTGCCGGACTATTCCCGCCCTCTTCGAAATCGTCAGATGGTGGGGTCGATTTTCCAGGTTCAGTGATAGTATCACTTTTGATCTGCCTCCACACCTGGTACAGACATTTGTCCTCAGAAGGTTCAGTCCAGTCTGAGCTGTTCTGAAAAGCATTAAGTTTTTCTAGGCCAATGTATCTCTCTGGCACCCTCAGTCCCAATCATCGACAGTTCTAATATTGAAAAAGTGTCTACTGGTGAAGGTTGAATTTGAGGAGTACTCCGCATTTCTCTTAATGTATTGAGAGGAGCTTCAGGGTTCCATGGTACCAGTCCACAGTTACAAAATCCATTTTGCATGATTTCTTTTTCAGTATTCGAATTTCCTCCTGGGCTCTTCTCCAGGTATGAACTTTTTTTTTTTCCAGTGAAGTTTTAGTGAACGAGACATAGCTACATCGATTGGTTGGATTAAATGGGTCGCATTTGGGTAGAGGGCTATCAACACTATGCCATTATCCTTGAAGAATTCACTAGTCTGTAAAGTCAGGTGGGATTTATGACCGTCAACGAATAGAATTACAGGCAAAACAATGTTATTTTTGACCAACCAAGGGTGGAAAACATTAGTGACATATTGGTAAAATAGGTTGCCAGTCATCCACCCACTCTCAGATTTTCCTAATCCCCATTCTGGAGGAACGCTGGCGATAATATCCTGCGGGATTCTTTTATATTTGAAAAAAATTAAGGGAGGGCCTAGCTGTCCGTCTGCGTTTGCATTCATAAGAATAGTGACACACTCTTTTTCGTTACCATTCACGTGTTGATAAACAGTTTTGTCCCCTTTTATCGCCAATACTCTATTCCCTTTAGGGTTTAGGAAAAATGCAGATTCATCAACGTTGAATATCCGGCTGGCTTCACTTAGAATGTTATCTAAATTGTGTTTTTTAAAATAAGAATCAACTTCTGAAAACCATGTTTTCAGGTTTTCTTCGGTAATTGATGCCCTACTGGCTGTTAAATTTTGTGGAGCTCTCATGGCCACACATGGATTTCTTTTAATGAAAAGCTGGTACCAGGTACGCCCAGGACGATCATCGGTAAAATTATTTGGCCTTTTTAAGTCTTTTAAAAGCCTTTGAATGCTGTCGAAAAGATCCTCCTGGGTAACAGGAAAACCTGCTTCCCGAGCAGAAGTTATCCACCTGACCAATATGTTCTCTTCTTTCTCTGATAGGATTGCTGGAGGTCCCATTTTTTTAAATGATTTAGTTTTACCTTCAACATATCTCCTTAGGCTTGTTCGGGGGACGTTATGTTTTTTTGCTGCTGAAGATAAAGCCATGCCCTCCATAACTTCAGCTGCTGCATCCTTCAATTGTTGTTCATCGTAAGCCCAAAACGGTTTTACAGAAGGAGCTATGACGACAATCTTTAAGAAAGGACAGATTATTATGGCCCATTTAATGCTTTACCTTTTATAATGATCCTCATAATTATCTCTTATTTATAAATAATGATAATCATAATAATCCCATATTTAAATTAAGTTTTATTAATTAAAATAAGTTGATTTAATAGTGGACATTCGCCGGATTAGTAGTGGACACCACATGTCCACTACTAGATATTTCTATAAAATAAACTCAGGATCAAAATCATAAGAATAAGAAAGCATTACATGTTCATTCAGTAGGTTTTCGAGTGAAAAAAAAAATATCCTCCCAGAGTTAGTAGTGGACAGGTCCTGTCCACTATTAAGATTACTTGAAATTCTTGTTTCAGTAGTGGACATCCTACCTTTCCGCTCACGTAAATGAAATATTGAAGATCCAACATCAAAACATGAATTTATACACTCTAATTAATCAGTAAATACTTGAGGGCATTAATAAAAAGCATGTCTGAGAGTCAAAAAGTGAAAACATTTGTACTAACCTTCTTAAAGAAATGGGTTAGAAGACAGCAGGTAACAACGTGCTCACTGGAGTGGCTATGTGCAATGACTGATTTTTGGTTTCCATAATACCATGATACCGTGGGAGTCCCATGACTCGCCTCCAGAGTGTGCAAAATAAATTCTCTCTTGATTTGAATCTGATTAAAGGACTAGATTTCTTGTTTTTTAAATTAAACTGCGGAAGTGTCCACTACCAGAGCAGTGTCCACTACCGGTACATTTACCTTATATGCTTTATTTTAGTTGCTAAACTAATATTTCAGACCAAACTGGATAAAACTATAAACTAATCTAAGTGTCAAAATAATGTGTACTAATGGAAAGATATTTAACTTTCATGTATCTATATATGAAGTATACAGATATATATATATATTTTCCTTAGGAAAGTACTGCAATTATGGAAATCTAATTATCAAGTTTCACAAAATGGTTCGTGCCTAAGCTTACTACAAAATAAAACTAATCTAAGTGTAACATAAAACTAATCTAAATAAAATTATAAATAAATAAACTAAATAAAACTATAAAATAATCTAAGTGTCAAAATAATGTGGACTTATGGACAGAGCTTTAACTTTCATGTATCTATATATGAAGTATACAGATATATATATATTTTTCTTAGAAAAGTACTGCAATTATGGAAATATAATTATCAAGTTTCACAAAATGGTTCGTGCCTAAGCTTACTGTAGTTCAAAAACCAAAATTTCTTCAAATCTAAAATTTTATTAGGAACATGGGTATATACTCGTACCACAAATGTTACTGTTTTTATTTTACTAAAATCAACTAACCAGAATTGTCACTTAATACAATGCATTTATACAATCTTATCAAAAAAAGGCTCAAAGTATTTTGATCAAAATCTGTACATCAATGTATAATTCAATGTTCTTCAAGATTAAGTAGATTATATTCTCAAGGTTTAAATCCGAATTTTCAAAATTTCTTCCTTTAAAATACCTTTAATTGTGTTGAATGGAAATAATTATCCATCTCTTATTATTAGTATAAATGCAGAAATGACATTAGATTATACATAAATACTTCTCTTTTATATATTAGAAATAGAGATTATAATTAAAAAAGATCACTATGTGATAGGTTCATAAGAAATATGAATTTGATAATCAACTGGTGAAGAACAACAGAAACAGCAGAAATATATTTGCAGATTTTTTGTCCACAAATAAGAATAATAACATAGATTTATAATATAATGTTGTTAGGCTAAAGGTTTAAGAAAGAATATTATCCAGCTTTTTTTTAGTAATTAAATTACAGAAAATCTTACTTCCACATGAGATTCAAAGATCTCATAAAAAAAATTGTTTTAAGATGAGTATTTTTTTTTCAGAACCACATGAAATTCTTATAGTATTTTTCAATAAACCGTGTAAATAAACATCAAAAGACAATTTTACTGAAAGTTTTGGAACAAAGCTAATTAATTTATCTTTTGAGAAATCCTTTTAATATTATTTAAATATCTTTGAAAGATTGTTATTTTTAAGCAATGTAATTATATCAAACTTTAATTTTTCAGGGGAGGCAAGAAGTGATGATGAGATGACTGTGGTTGATAAATCGTGAAGCATGCATGGGCTGTAACAATGTCTAAAAAAAAAATTAACATTGTGAAGACTGGAATACAATAAAACTTACAGCCATTATAATGTCATAATAAACAGACATTTTAAATTTTAATAGTTTTTATCATTATTGAGTACCTTTACCAAAAATTTAAAATATTTTTGTTTTGGTGGAGCTGACATACCAAATCAGAACAAAATATCATGTACAGAAGATGGTTGAAAGTATTAATGTGTCTGAGTTTCTATTAATAAAATGAACAAAAATAAGATAATTTACTGAGTTCTGAAAGACGTGGGGAAAACCTCCAAGTTTGCAATTTTAATCATGGACTGCGCCATGTGAGGAAAGAGTAAAACAATTTTAATATTTAAAGTAAACATGGATATTGCTAACACTACTTCATTCCTTTAATGGATAAATGTTTATGCCCTAAGTTTAGATTGGTTTCATCTAATGGTAGGTTTTTTTTTTTTTTTTTTTTTTTTTTTTAATCTATAGGAAAATAGCTGCTTTCTTCATTGTTTATTTTTCTTTAATGTTATTTGCTTGATAAGAAACTAATATTTAGAATCATAAAAATATTTCTCCTTGTATTTTTTTAAATTTATTTATAATACTTGTATTTGCTAAACATTGATGGTGAACTAGAATAGTCATAGAACAGAACAGATAAGGAGAACTACCTGTAAATATCCTGAAATTATGAGAGTTTTTAAAGTTTAAAAATTAAACATATCAACAAAAAAAAAAGCCTGTACTTCTACGACCCCTGAAGGGTCTTGGGCTCAGACATCCGTAGTTTTCTAGGCCAATTCCTGTGCAATTAGGTGATTAGGCCAAGATCACACTCAGTCGCCAGGTTTTTCCCTCATTTTTGGGTACTCACTATATTGAGGCTGGGTATGCCCCAGGAGATTCTCTACACCCCAGGCTTGTAGAAAAAAAAAAAAAGGACACAATGAAAACAATATTAGTAATTTATTGAGCTAGCTAAAGAAATATCTCATACATTTCGGATTATTTAATTGAAATTAATTAGATCTTGAATAGAATTGTTTTGTTACTTCACCCAAATACAAGATCATTTTAAGGGATCACTTGTTGCTGGGTGGCTAGCATAACAGCCTCCTATGCCAAAGGTCACCGGTTCATACCCGCAGGTGGTCCTAGGATTTTTTAATGGGAATAAAAAATCCTTAGTTATGCTGTCCTTCGAAGGGGACATTAATAGGTGGCCCTGAGCCTGTGCGATGTCAGATCCTAATAAAACCTGGATAGGAAAATTTAGGACTCCCACTGTAGCATCGTCCGATTAGCCATAGTAGCATAAAGTGTCGTTAAATAAATAAACAAACAAACAAGATCATTCTAGAAACACTATTCATAGAAAGTAATAGAAATATAAACATCGAAAAGCTAATCAGTAGTTTTAAATACTATTTGACAACATTGTTTAAAATAAAACTCTAAAGTTGTTTTAAACCTTGTATTATTAGTCATATTTCATTCTTTCTGACTATTTTTCTTAAATAGAACCCCCAAGGATTCCACAGACCATACTTTGAAAAAAGAAGAGTAACTGGATCTGATATGTGCTTAAATAATTTGTTATTAGTATTAATATTAGGAATTAAAAATATTATTATGAATATAATTCCAAGTAGGTTGAACTAAAAATTCATCCTGAATGGTGTTGCTGAAGCAGTTCCTCGGATACCAAAACATATTATCATCACCCATAGCTGTGCAGATATGTAGTTCCTCTTTGTCAAGGAATGGCCTTATGAATAAAGATGTCTTGTAGCACCCACTTGGTGTCACAACAATAAATGTTTTGTATTCTAAAAAAAGAGCTGATCCTTTTCATTGATACTTCTGTCTGTATAACTATCTTAAGGGAGAGGTGGAGAAGAAGTAAGAGATTTAATATCCATATCAATCCCATTAAATCCTACAAGACAGATTATCCCTCAAGTAATCTATTTATTCAAGCATAGGAGTATCAGTACTAGTTGTATTTAAACTACACAATAATGTTTTAAAGGAGTTATAACATTTTTTTTTTTTTTTTTTTTTTGTGGTTCTTTATTTTGATTTAATTATTTAGAGGATGCGGGAATTCCTCTAATAGATGAATTAATAAAGCAGGTCTTTCTTATTTATTTGATTAATGAAATAAATTATGATGGCCTTAATCATCCATTCAAGCAACATATTTTAGCAGATTTCCTATGATTTAATCTTCTGTTCCAGTAATGTAACTATGTGACTAAACAATTTTTTTCTAAAAATATGTAACATTTGTTTTCAAAAATATGTCTTTATTTTCAATATAAAGAACTATTAATGTCATTGTATACGCCATTCGTTAGAAACATTGAACCCATATCGACCTTGTGCATTAGATTAACAATGATGCTCATCGTTGGCCAAATATTGGTTCTTGAAGTTAGAAGCCATACTCGGAAGAGCTTTTGATTAGAGTTTAACCACTGGCCGTGACTTTGAGAACTTGGAACAGATCATTATTCTATCGAGTGGATGAGTCACATATACTAAAACGAATGTATCTAAATAAGAGTCGTGTAAGTCATTATAACGATATAAGTAAATTAGAAAAATCTGGTGCGGGCAACACACAACTTTCACTTAACTCCGTTTTTTAAATAGATTAAAGAATTTTCAAATACAGTTAGAGATAAAAATGCAGTGAAACCATTAAAGAATTAATCAAATTGAATTTCTACAGAAAACATGTGTTTTATTTAAAAAATTTATATTTTTGCCTACAACAATCAGTTAGTTTTATCGGCTTTTCATCACTCTCCATTAACTATTAAAATTCCGTTTATTAGATAATAATTTTTCTAAAATCTTTAGCTTGTTTGTTTATTTATTTAACGTCACTTTATGCTACTATGGCTAATCGGACGATGCTACTGTGGGAATCCTAAATTTTGCATATCCATGTTTTATTAGGATAGGGTTCTTTAACGAGAACCTGACATCGCAAAGGCTCGGAACCACCTTTTCATGTCCCCTCCGAAGGTCGGCATAGCTAAGGATTTTTTACTCCCATTAAAAAATCCTAGCACCACTTGCGGGTTTGAACCGGTGACCTTTGGCATAGGAGGTTGTTATGCTAACCACCCAGTGTTCCAAAAATCTGCGCAAGGATGACACGCAAATCTTTAGCTATCCAACGGTATATTATACTTCTATATTATTATTGTTGTGCTCAAAAAAGCTGTTATTAATCAATGCTAATTAGATAACGTTCCTAATTTTTTTTAAAAACAATCATCTACATAATAACTACATGGTAGTAAAACCCGACAAATTTTACATCAATATAGTAAGTTTAATAAAAATTGTTTGAGCCGTTTATGAAGAAATCGTAAAAAGGTGCAAAATGCATGGTATAAAGTACCATTTACGGTCAGCTGATTTTAGAGAAAAAGTTGCTGGAACATCTTAGGCCTGTAGTTGTCTCAAATATGAATTTTCAGTTTTCGTACTTCTTTTCGTTTTCGTGCTGGACTTACCACACACACACACCCTGACACACAGATCTTTTTGCGGGACTTGGTTATTTGGACTAAGGGGGCCCTAAAACGTGTTTTTCTATTGAAAACTGGAATACGAAAATTTTTACGATCGCAATACTTTCCCTTCCTATATATTTCATATGTAGGTAAGTGAAAGTAATAATTACAATATTTTTGGAATCTGACTCTAAATTAAAATAAGCAATTATTGTTTATGTTTTATATTTACTAATTTCCTTCCATGTGTATATATCCATACCTGTGTATACATGATTGAGGAAAGCCAAAAGCGTAAATATTTAAGAATAATCTCTTTTTAGAACACATAAGTTTTTTTAAAAATACTAATCACAATAAACATAATAAAAATATACCAGGATTAACATTAATTTGTGGATTATAAAGCTTACGTATACAGTGATTAAAAACTGAAAGACAAGAAGGGCTTATTAGAAAAGGAATTGTTTCTCACGCCCTGGTTATCTCAAGAAAGAATCAAGATTGTCAGATCTTCATTAACGTTGAAAAGCTTAAGATAGTTGAAGACTTCGCATATTTAAATATTTACGTTACCTAAAGCGGTGCATGGTTGGAAAAAAGCTATATTAATGTATATACTCTTATACTTATATATATATATTTTTGCTTTTATTTTTCTTAAATTTTCTCGGTAACACTTTTTAACAGTTGTATATTTTATCAATACGTAAGTGAAAGTAATAATAGAGCCTCGGCCAATCAGGAAAAAGCAGAGGCAGACCGGGGTATAGTACACTGATTCCCAACAAACAATTTCCTCGGACCCCTTCATACAATCACTTCAATGGCAAGGACCCCCAAATTCTAAATATTAGGTATTCATAAAGATTTTTAGTGGACTACACCGTATCACGTACAATGCGAACGAAATACCTCTGCCGAAACTCTACATTCTATAAATGGTCTTGTTGGAGAAATGGAAATGAAGAATAAGAACCAGGCTCTAGAAGTCCGCGAAACCTGGCAGACGGTTATAAGATTTTTTAAATGGAGTGAAAATTCCTTCGTTATGCCGTCCTTCAGACGGAACGTAAAATAGTGATCCAGAGCCTATTTTGATATAACTGTTCTATGTCAGATACTCGTTAAAGATCCCCGTCCTAATTAAAGCTGGATAGGCAAAATTTAGGACTTTCACTTTGATATCGTCCGGTAGTCACAGTAGCATAAAATAACAAATGAATAAAAATAACCTACAATTTAAAAACTTATACAAGAAGTTGTTTGTTCAAATACTCAGAAAGACTATCGGACCACTAGTTGGAAGCCACTGAGTTAGAGGAATGCGTTATGCCTGTTGGGTTTTTTTTTCTCCATCTCCAGCCGAATTGATTTTTTTTCATTTTACTAAAAACACAAACATTTAAGGAGCTATGTTGTTCACAGTTTCTTTCCCTTCGTTAATCTATGATAAATAATTGTATCTTAAAAAACATTCAACAACTGGATAAAAACATTTGACCGGGAACAAGGTCATTCCCTTGATTTTGGGAAACTCCATTCTACGTTAGGTATAGAAGGTTGCGTAATTGATACATGACTAGTTTTAGACATTCAGATGACAATTTTATCTTTAATGAACTTGAAGTGAATTCTCGCATACATATGATGCCAACAAGAAACTTGGACAACAGAAAATTTGTCGGTACCTAAACCACATAGTTTCGTAATCAAATAACCAAGTTCTTCGTAAAAATTAAAACTTTGTTTTCTTTCATCCTGTATCATTCATATTAACCTTTGTTTTGCGCTATAATAAAATTGCGGCAGGAAGTACAAAATTACATACATATTTTTTCATGCACTAAAATATGAGGATGGTATATAAAATTCCTAAAGACTAAATGGACATCCATGAACAAATGGCACTGGATATGTAAACTTAATTAGGTAGTTGGGAAAAATCCTCAGAAAATTTTATACCATTCTTATCTTTCTGAGCATGAGAAAAATGTTACATATATAAAGATAAAGATATATGTATGGGATTTATATTTACTATAAATCGTTTTTATTACTGGCATTTGGTAAAATGAGCGTACACCCCGCAGTTTATATGAGCAAAATACTTTATTAAACACAGCTCAACATACGGTCACAAGTTACAAAACCTGACTCTCATAAAAGTTGTGCGGGACACAGTGTTGCCAGAGATGGTGGCTTGATAATTTTTGGTTACCAATTAATTAATACAATAATAATGATATCATAAAGGAATTGCTTCAACCATTACTGCTTATTTTCGTTTTTACAACAAAAATATGTTATTTCCTCTCACCAAAACGTAAAGCGAACGAAATAGTGACGGGTACTTTTCAGGCATGATTTATGTAGACCGTGACAAAGCTTCCTATGGAAAAAAATGAATCTGGAGAAAATTCTTATCTTGAATTTTAAAAAGAGCTTACTATAGGAGATCCCTTAGTCAGTTTTTTGTCAGCATTCTTTGGATATTTTCAGGCACTTGTTCGTGGCCATGTTATGTTGTTAATATATCCGTGAACTTTGTCATGAAAATATATGAACAAAGTCCGAATGAAATCTTGTACCATGAATATGTGTTAGTATGTATGTAATGTTTTGATACTGACTAACAGGGGTGAACCTGTGATGAGTCTTGAAGTGTTGGATTGAAAAACTGATTTTTTTTTATCATAGTCTTCTTAGCCCCTCCACTCCCAAAAGAAAAAACCTGTACCACTACAACCTATGTGGTCTTGGGCTCAGTGCATGTAGAGATTCATACTGTTTCTAGGAAAACGGCAGTGCGATGAGGTTATTACGCCTTAATCACGCTCAGCCGCCAATTATTTTGAGTACCCACTTTATAGGGGCTGGGTCTGCCCCAGGAGGGTCTCCATACCCTAATGGTTGTGGGTAATAAATAATATTCTGCCACAGCCGGGATTCGAAACCTTGACCCGAAGATCAATAGACTAGTGCTCTATCCACAAGACCACGCCACTCCCTTTCTGTTTAGCCATTCCATAAACTTGTGAGGGGTATTTTCATATCTGTGTTAATAAGTAGGGATTAGAATTTTATTAAAGTAGAGCGTTTGTTCTATAGATAATACAGAAGCACCAGTCGATTGTTAAAAGTTAAATGCTTATGTTCAATATGAGGTCCCTATGTCATCCTTCATTCAAAAATGAGTCCGAAGCAATGTATCGTGTTGGTTTGTTTAATTGGAACATTGAAATGTAGACTGGAGGGCAAGTGTCGTGTCGGAGTGTGAAGGCGATGCATCGGCGTACGCAGGAGTCAGAAGGAGAAGGGTGCTAGGCTGTGGCCCTCTCCTCCCTACATATTATTAACTCAAATAAAATAAGGTACTAGGATCAAAGGAGTGGTTATAGAGTGTTTTTATTTCCAAGCACGTATTTAATTTTAAATTTTCATGTATTTAGACAGTCTTTGAAAAAAATAACTGTCATTTTCGTCCTACTCATCCTACCCAAAGATTTTCAATCTAAGAAAACCACTGGCGACGCTCATGAGGGGATCAGTTGTGATTTGTCACTGTTGAGTTTGGTTTTCCAGTTTTTGTTTTATGTCATGAATAGCGCTGAAGGTGTTGTGAAGCCTGGATAACGTTCGCATGTCTGTTGAGAACAGCTGTCATCTGCTAAAGTGCTGTTAATGTTTTAGAATGTACGTTATGATGTACAGAAAATTTGCAAGAATCGATCCCTCCGACACTCTGGCTATGATTGGAAGTATAGAAGAGGTAACTAAGCCAGGTCGGTCAGTGAAAAAGTTGTGGTAATGTAAAGAGAGAAGAATACGATATCAGGTCGAAAGAAGCTTAGACTTCAGTTTAAATGGTAGTACATTGTGATAGACTGTCGAATGCTTGACCTCTATTGTAACTGAAATGTAATCTGTGGAGTATATTAAAATGCAGTGTACGAAATCTGAATTGGTGGTCAGGTAGTACTTAATTGTCTGCCAGTATGCCGAGTATGCGCCCTCAAAGTAATTTATTTTCAAAGTAGCGTGTTTTGCAACATTTTAAAGCTTATTAAATGAAGAAGTTTTTCAGAGATCCGGAAAATTTATAACCTAATGATAAAAGAGTAATATCTCCTTGATACTGAATTTTAAAATTTAATTTTCTGCATGACGTTGTGCAACAGTTAATTTTTTATTTTGAGGATTTCGTAGAGCAGGACTATGACCGAGTCTCAAACATTTTTGAGCGAACGGGAAAATATGAAAAGATAGGCTATTCAATTTTCTAGCTTCTGAAATCCCGGAGAATACGTCATTGGTTTAAATATAAATGTCTAATTGTCTGCTACGAACACGGCAAAGTTCAGCCAGGATTGACACATTACCTGACAATTGTAATGGTCTGCATCATAAAATTAAGGACCATACATCGCTCGGGATTCCCTGGACCGTCCTTGGCAGTGCGGTGGGGGAGGAAGGGTATAAAGCGCCAAGTTTAATGTATTTCCACGTATCATGGAGTCCAAGTCGAAGCTGGGGTTCCTCTGCCTCCTGGCTGTAAGCTGCATAGCTACCTTAACAGGTAGGTTCAATGATATCTGTCTTCATAGAGATACTTAACATTTAGGGAATCGGTACATGGGGCCTTATACCGGCAAATATAACATACCTTCATTCACAATCTTAGTATACCAACATTTTTCATGAGGCGATGAATAATGACTGTTTAACAAACCTTTTAAATATATTAATGTTGATAATTATTAAACAAATCAGTAATACAATTAATTCAAATTCGTTTAACAAAACATAAAATTTAATATAACTTTATTCAATTCACATATATATACTAAATTAGTATATACAACAGACACACTTTTTTTTTTTATTCACCATTTATGTCCTACGTATCTTGTAACGTATAAATTCAAATTTTGAGGTGAGAAGGGTTAATTTTTATTATTTTTTCTAGATCGAATATAAAAATTATTATTAAAAATAGTAAATTTTTATTATAATTGCAATTTGTTTGAGTGAATAAATCTATTGTTAGGTTATTTTTAAATAAAATGATTCATTTTTACTCAACACTTTTTTATTTATTTTTTCTTTCTCCCTACGTTTCGGCCTTTGCCATTTTCAAGGATTCTTTAATCATTATTTTATATTGTGCACTTATAAAATACATTTTGTCACATTAAAAAAAAAAATCTATTACAGGCTAAACTAGCCTAGTAGAATAGATAATAACAAGCTGACAAGGCTAGTAAAAAACCGAAACGAAGGGAGAAATAAATAAGAAATAAAACATTGTTGAGTAAAAATTAATCATTTTATTTAAAAAGAACCCAGCAAAAAAAAAAGTAAACAATACTTAACTGAGAAAGCGATAGAATCTTCAATTTTTCCAAACACTGAATTTAATTGATCAGTATTTCGTCTAAACCATTAAAATCAAGATTTAGATCTTCACGAGTGTTATTGAATTTACTGAAAAATATTGTTAAAATAAATTAATTATATCAATCATTCTGACAAAGTATAGAATAGCGTTGCACGAGGTTCTTTGCGCGAGTTTAGGTAGATGCGATGAGCTAGTTCAAAAATAAACTCATATAAAACTTTAATTTCATATTTAAAATAAAAATATACCTAACATGTCACAGCTACTTTATACCTCACAGGTATACGACGCTATAATATATTTTTTCAAGTTTTCTAGAAATCAGTTTCAATATAAATTGGTTAAATTACTTTTAAAAGTTTATAAATCCCCGCTAAATTGGCAAAGGTTATAGCTATATACACCTTTGGCTAAAGCAAAAAAAAAGTTGAAAAAAATGTGGAAACATTTTTTAAGCTAAATTCGAATTTTCTTCATTTTCGCTTTCTTCTTAAACATTTTAATAAAATCCACATAAACATAAATTTGAAATACCAAGTATTCAGTTCAAAAAATGACGTTATTTATTTTAAGAATAAATCGAAGTAGCATTTTCTAATTTTTCACTTCATCATACTGATTGTAGATTGTATTAAATTCTACCACAAGCTGTACTTAAAACAATTTAATCGGTTACAATCTTGAATTACTTGTGGGGTGTTCAGTTGCGTTTTATGGGGGTCATTTTTTATTTCTGATTTAAAAAAATAAAGTTGATTAATGATCTAGTTGTTTAATTAATGTTGAGAGAAGTTGGTTGAGGGTCCAGTCAATTTAACACACAATTAAGCGTCAACTTAATTTATTATTAGGTAGATGCGATGAGCTAGTTCAAAAATAAAGACATATAAAACTGGAATTTCATATTTAAAATAAAAATATACCTAACATGTCACAGCTACTTTATACCTCCAATGAATTATTGGATTATACCTCCATTGGCACCAATAAATTAAGTTGACGCTTAATTGTGTGTTAAATTGACTGCACCCTCAACCAACTTCTCTCATATATACACACAGTCAACCATTGTCACTTCATTTTAATTAATGTTGTTCGAATTTTAACAAATCTTCCACATTTAATGTTGTTGTTTTTTAAGTGGAAATTAAATGATTTTCAAAAAAAAAAAAACTGAGAGTAACTGAGTCTGTTTTGTTTGATAAAGACTGATCAGAACGATATAAGTGAATAAATGGTAACATGAATAATTATGATGAATTTTTTTTTTAAGTTTTTTAATTTTCTTCAGATATTCTAACCTCCTCTCATGTAACACTTCTACTAGGAATTTCTAGTCGTTAACATTATTGGTTTTAACGAACGATTTTGGTTTAACGATTTTTTTTTTACTAAGTTTAATAAATTACGATAACAGACTTCGTCAAAAACTACTTTTGACCAATAAATTAACCCCAATAATATGGACCATTTATACAATAAACATATTTGTGATATTACGATTTTACAAGTTTTAAATATTAAAATTAAAAAATGTTTCCCCCCTGTAAAGCCTTGGTAAACAGAGAATATAAAAATCTGTGTGATTTTGATTTTGGCGAACTTCGATATTTTGCCTAGTTCATTAAGGAACGACATCCTTCTCTTGAAGATGTGGGTATGGAAGGGAATAATAATCCTCTTCCGCCAGCTCTCCACAATTAAAGGCAATTAGAGAAGTTTCAATAAATAAACCTAACTACCATTGGCGGATACATTTGGGGCGGATGAAATTTAAATAAATTTATTATATGTACATTATTTATTTATAGATTCACTTTCCAATTATGAAGAGTATATAAATTTAAATAAAATCTTCAGGAACAGTCACTTCTTTTTAATATTGTTTTTTTTTTTTCTTCATTATGAAGGACAAAATAGAAAAGGAAAACAAACCAAACACCATATATAAAATAGATTGCAAAAATTGTCCTAAAGTCTACATTGGGGAAACTTCTAAAATGTTAAAAAATCTGGTGCGGACAACACACGTCTTTCACTTACCTCCGTTTTAAAAATCGATTAAAAAATTTTCAAATACAGTCAGAGATAAAATATAGTGAAAACATTAAAGAATTAAATAAATTGAATTTCTATAGAAACATGTGTTTTATTAAAAAATTATTATATTATTATCTATAATAATCAGTTAGTTTTGCCGACTTTTCATCTCCCTTTATTAACTTTTACAATCTTGTGTGTAAGATAATATTTTTCTAAAATCATTAGCTTTCCAACGATATATTATACATCTATATTACTGTTCTTATGTTCAAAAACTCAAAAATTGAATAAAAAAATATTTTTTCAGTTTTCTCCTTTGGTTGTTTATTAAATTCGTACAACTTGCACATTTAGCTGTTAATTATTAATGCTAACAAGATAATATAGTTATTTTTATAGAATCTGCAGAATTAATGTATTTACCTATACACAACCTTTAAACCTCCGCTTAAGTTAACTACAATGGTCGTTCATTAATATCCATTAGTAGTTACAATCGTTTAGTTAACGCCATTGATTAGTAAGTTTTTTTTTACTTTCACTTACCTATCCATGAAATATATAGTAAGGAAAAGTATTGCGATCGTGAAAATTTTCGAATTCCAGTTTTCGACGGAAATACACGTTCCTGGGTCCAAATAACCAAGTCCCGCAAAAAGGTCTATGTGTGTGTGTGTGTCTGTGTGTGGTAACTCCGAAAACGAAAAGTCCTATGAAACTGAAATTTTATATTTAAGAAAACTATACTTCCGAGATGTTACAGAAACTTTTTCATCAAAATCAGCGACCGGAAAATCTACTTTATACCATGCGTTTTGCACATTTTTACGATTTTCTCGGCTCAAAAACGTCATCATATTAACGATTTTGATTAAACTCAATGTATCGATGGAAAATTTGATGCGCTTTAATATGATGTAGGTTTAATTCTGATTGAAATAGTTTGACAGGGCTTAAATGCCGATATTTTAATTAAATTTTGTTGATTTAAAAAAAATTGGAACATCATCTTATTAGCATTGATAAATAACGTGTAAATACACATGTTGAGCGAATTTGATAAACAACTAAAAGAGAAAAATGCAAACATTTTTTTAAAGCAATTTTTGCGTTTTTTAGCACAAGAATAGCAATATAGATGTATAATATACCGTTGGATAGCTAAAGATTTTAGAAAAAATATTATCTAATATACGGAATTTTAAAGGTTAATGGAGCGTGAAGAAAAGCCAATAAAACTAACTGATTTTTGTAGATAAAAATATAATCGATTATTTAATAAAACACATGTTTCTATTGAAATTTTAAAAAAATCTTGTGCGCGCGACACACGACTTTTACTTACCTCCGTTGTTAAAATCAATTTAAGAATTTTTAAATACATTGAAAGATACAAATAAATTGATAACGATTTTTTTATTTCAATAGAAACACGTAGTTTATTAAATAATCTATTATATTTTTATCAACAACAATCAGTTTTATCAATTAGTTTTATCGGCTTTTTATCACTCTCCATTAACCTTTCAATTCCGTATATTAGATAATATTTTTTCTAAAATCTTTAGCTATCCAACGGTATATTATACATCTATATTACTATTCTTGTGCTAAAAAACGCAAAAATTGCTTTAAAAAAATACTTTAGAACTTTTCTCCTTTAGTTGTTTATCCAATTCGGTCAACTTGCATATTTACCGGTTATTTGTCGATGCTAATAAGATGATGTTCCAATTTTTTTAAATCTATAAATTCAAAGGTACTTTAGAGGAAGAAAATTTAAAATATCGGAATTTAAGCCCTGTCAGACTATTTTAATCAGAATGAAATCTGCATGATATTAAAGCCAATTAAATTTTACATCCATACAGCGAATTTAATCAAAATCGTTAGAGCCGTTTTTGAGTAAATCATAAAAAAAATGCAAAATACATAATATAAAGTGCCTCTTCTGGTTAGCTGATTTTGATGAAAAAGATTTTGTAACATCTCGGGCGTATAGTTGTCTTAAATGTGAAATTTCAGTTTCATAGCACTTTTAGTTTTCGCTCGGGAGTTACCACACACATACCTTTTTGTGGGACTTGGTCATTTGTACTCAGGAGACCCTAAAACGTGTATTTCCGTCGAAAACTGGAATTCGAAAATTTTCACGATCTCAATACTTCCCCTTAATATATATATCATATATAGGTAAGTGAAAGTAATAATTATTTCTTTAACAATTTATTTATATCTTTAAATGTATTTAAAAATTCTTAAATTGATTTCAACAACGAAGGTAAGTGAAAGTCGTGTTTTGCGCGCACCAGATTTTTTTTATTAATGTTTATTTATTGAGATATAATACAATTTGTTTCTAAATGAACATTAGTAATAGTGATATGAGACCACATTCACATAATATATACAGAAAACAATGATAAAGTCAAATTACATAAAATATAATATATATACAACAAAAAAAAAACCTATAATTGAGATAAATACAAATAAATGAAATAAAGAAGTAAGAAATACATTAACATCATACACACAATCATAACTATATACAATATTTACAATTTGCTAAAGAAACCCCAGACTGGACCTTTTCCTCCGATTAGTAAGTTAATTTCCAATACCAACATATAATTATCAATAGCTCACTGCCACTCAGTAGTCTTCCAACCATTCATTAGGGTGTCGATTTAACAGACCACAGAATGTAAATATGCTATTTTAACCGCATCTCTTTAAAATATGAAACAAAAATGAAATAGGTTTAATCAGTGAAGTTTAATCCTTTTAACAACAGGTGACTATGTATGTATGTATACTAAGATGGCCATGGGCTTGCAAAAAAATTTATCGTAAGCAAAAATAATTATCATTAAATTATAATGTGATTAATAAGTAACTTTGTGAATAGCTAAGAATGGTAATTAAAACATACTCTCATCAAGTTGCAAACATTACTAAACTTGGCATATCTAGATCAAGACAATGTACCAAAGATAAATTATAGACAATTGTTAAATAACGACAGCCGAAATATGTACAGGTAGGGAACATTTTTTTTTCTATTCAGACGATCCAATATGGTATCTCTACTTTTATTTGAAGTCACGTTATAGAACTTAATTACCAAAACAAATACTGTAGCTCTGACACTCCATCTATTCATCCGCATTAGCCGTGAATCGAATATGGGTCCGAAAGAACCTCATAGAGCACATAAAGCCTCTACAATGTGTATAATCTTAATACTAATCACCTCACTTGCACAGACGTTGACCTATAAACAGTAATTATGGCCCTTACTGGGCCCAACTATCTCAGTGGTTAAGTATTTTTATTTTTTGTTTGTTTGTTTATTTATTTAACGTCACTTTATAATGCTGTGGCTAATCGGACGATGCTACAGGGGAGTCCTAAATTTCGCCTATCCAGGTTTTATTAGGATAGGGATCTTTAAGCGAGTACTGACATCGCACAGGCTCGGGACCACCTTTTAACGACCCCTCCGAAGGACCGGATAACGAAGGATTTTTTACTCCCATTTAAATATCCTAGGACCACCTGCGGGTTTGAATCCGTGACCTTTGGCATAGATGCTGTTATGCTAACCACCCAGCTACAAGTGATCCCTTTTTTTTTTTTTTTTAATGGATACAACAAGCAAAGATTTACACATTTTCATCGAATTCTTTTTAGCGATTTCACACAACTAAAAATAAATTTGGATAATGCATAATTAGAGTCTAAAATATTTTTGAATGATTGAGCTTGATGTTTAGACTCAATTTCATGTTATGAAGGTGATTATCTACATCTATATATACGGTAACAATTACATATTAAAAAAAACCTGTACCACTACAACCCATGAAGGGTTTTGGGCTCAGTACATATAGGGATTCGTACTGTTTCAAGGCCAACGGCAATGCAATCTGGTGATTAGGCCTTGATCACGCTCAGCCGCCAGCTTTTTTCCCTAATTATTTTGGGTACTCACTTTAAAGATGCTGGGTCTGCTCCAGGAGGGTCTCCATACCCTAGGGTCGCCCACAACTTAATTAACCGAATAAATATTCCGTCACAGCTGGGAATCGAACCCAGGACCCGGAGAACAGTAGACAAGTGCTATGTCCACTAGACCACGCCGCTCCAACAACGATTGAATATTGAACTGAGTAAATCTTAAATGTTTCTTCTCTGTTCCCTTACATTTATAGTTAAATATTTTTATTTATTTATCTATTGATTGTACAACATAATATTTGAAGTGCCAAAAATACAGTAGAATGGACCAGTACTGTACGCTTAATTCATACAATTATAAAGAATTTTACCGAAATTTTTCACTCCGAGTTTCCTATAAGCATTGGTAGAGTTCGAACTATGAAGATTAAAAGCCCGTTGTGTGAAATAACAAGCGATTAAGCGTTCCTCATGAATTCCCCATTGCCAACGAAGGCCATCAAGTGAGTCTTGGTAATAATGGGGTAATAATTCCCCCGAGTCCGGTATATTATCTCTATAGCTCTTTGGTATTTGGTAGAAATTATTCCTCATCACTAGAAATCATTATCCATTAAAAGTCGATTTTTTTTTTTCAATATTATTTCAACATTGTTGAAGACTTTTTGTTGAAAATCATATCCGCGCATCCACTTAACTACGTTTTAAAACCAATTCACAAACATTTAAGTGAACTTAAAGTGGAAAAAGTAAAAAAAAAAAAAAAAAAAATGCTTCAATGGAAACACTTATGCTATTTTAAATTTAAAACCCATTTAACGTAGTGTCAATATCGTGAGTATAATGAAAATCTTAGGAAATCGTAAGAAGGTGCTAAATGGATAGTTCTTCTGTTTCACCAATTTTATACGTATATATGTTTTAAAAAATACAAAGGAAAAATATAATACAATTTTATTTTATTTGTTTATTTTATTTTTTTATTTATTTATTTTATTTTATTTATTTTTTTTTTTTCGAAAAGAGGATGGGACTTCTGCGCGAAAAGGACTAATTTTATGAATAAAATATTTGGAACTTTCTCTTGTATTAGACTAGTCTACTTCATACTTACTTGCATGTACATAATAGTGCAAATGTTAGAGCAATTCAAGTTATGTGAAAATGAAAGAGAAAAAAAAAATACCAATCAATGAAGAAATTATTATTGCATAAGTGACGTATATAAGTAAAGTGATTATAATATAAATGACCTATATTTGTGCAATATTGAAAAAATATATATAATTCTGATATTAAATTTTTTTTTTATTTTAATTGGTTGGTCTGAAGATGAGGCAAAAAAATACCTCGAAACGTTTTTGAAGATTTATTTATGTAAAAATATAATAAAAAAAAGAAGAGAATGTTCCAAATATTTTATTCATAATAAGCATACGCTTCAATATTAGTAATTGATATAAAAAAAGGACTAATTTTACTATTTCGAAGTGTGTGCCCGATTTTAATATTTTAATTTTTTTTTTGTTAATTTAAGCTCAAGTCACCATTCTCGTCGAAAGGATTCTTAACAATTGACGAATCTTGTAACTAGGATACGATTCAAAATGGAAGAGAACTGTTATACCCTAATATAATTGTTTAGAAATAATAAACGTTTATAATTATATATCTCGATTATCAATAAAAAAAAAAAAAAAATTAAATTGCCATCGGACAATCAATCTTTAGAAATGGACTCTGGATATAATTAGAAGTTTGATGTTCACTATGGCTTTGACTTAATCATTTATGTATTAATGTAGTATAAATAATGTATGTATATAATGTAGTATTGAGCATCTCCATAATATGGGTTTGGTGGCCTCACCGACTTGCAGATTCTGCAAGAAGGATGATGAAACTGCATTTCATGTGATATGCAGTTGTCCAGAGATTTCCAGGATACGGTTTTACCACTTTGGCTCGACCGTATCACTGATCTCAAGTTGTGTGAACTGATTAACCCCTACAGTGTAGTAGTCAGATTCACCAAGTCACTAGCCCTGTATTAACATAGAAGCCTAATAATAGGCTGCGGTGCATCAGATAAGCGGGGTGGGGGGGAAAGTATACGGATTTTTAAGAATTAGTGGTCCACTCGTATTGCTAATAAAGCAAAAAACAAATAAATACTCAAGGTCAGACGAAAATAAAAAGAAACAAAAATGAATTATGAGTTCCATAATGGAGAATATCAAAGTAGACCGGCCGCCGTTCCCGCCCGAAGAACCTCCGCTGAGGTCATCGGCAAACAAAAATAAAGATGGAAGGATGGAGCTAATTGGCCACATCAAAATTCAAGCAAGACTTGGAGCAGCTCACTCTGGAGAATAATAAAGAAAAAGATGAGTCGTACCACGGTTCCCATCCTGGAGGGATATCTTCTTGCGTCATCACAAGTTATTAATAGCGCATTCTCTCGCGTTTGCTAGCCAACATCCTTCGCTATTTTTTTATTTTAAGTGGAATACCAATTTAAAATGGATAAGGAAAAGTTAAGCCTTTAATGCATAATACATAATACAACACAAAAACATGTTTCACGCTATGGATCTTTCTTTCTGTTTTTTTAATGAGCTCGTTTGTTTGTTTATTCATTTAACGTCACTTTATGCTACTCTGGCTAATCGGGCGATGCTACAATGCTACGTTTAATTAGAATAGGGATCTTTAACGAGTACCTGACATCGCACAAGCTCGGGACCACTTGTTTACGTCCCCCCCAAAGGGAAAGGCATAACTAAGGATTTTTCGCTCCCATTATAAAATCCTAGGGCCACTTGCCAGGTTTGAACCCGCTACCTTGGGCATAGAAGGCTGTTATACTAGCCGTTACACCATAGGTGACCTCTAATTGGCTTCTTTGAACATTTAATTTCTATTATTCTATTCGATTCCCTGAAATCTACATTTATTTTTAATTCGGTAATATTTTATTTACCACTGCATTACAACGCAATGAAGAATCAGTTTTTATTTTTTCTTTTGATTTAATAAATTAAGGTATGAGATCTTATGGCTATTTCGTCTTTTTTTCAATACCCTTTGGATCGAGTGCGTATTCTGAGTTAAAGATTGAAATGTGACGTATTTGTGCTGAGTGTATGATTTTAAAGTTGAGAGATTTATACCCCTGTGCATAGGGTGATGCATCCAATACAATTAATTAATTCAATTGCCTTAAAGAAGGCCTAAAATTTAGGCTGAAACATTGTCACGATAAATTAAGTTTCTACTTAAGTAATTTGGATGACTGCACCCCGCATTAACTTCTCCTCAATACAATTAATTTTATTTATTTTTCTAGAAGCCTTACCACTTGAGCAAGAATCTCCCTCAAAATCTGAGAAGGTGGAACCAACAAACCCACCATTACATTTGCCCCCATCAAGGAGGCCTACAAAGGTGTAGTGTTTATTTATTTTTTTATTTATATCTACAACTTTTTTTTATGAATTTATGAATGCCCCTCGCCCTTAGGTTTTTGTTTTAAAACGACAAAATTACTGTTGATTCCTTTGTTTTTACCTGGTACACAGCGCCTTTGAATTAAACGGAAACCTTTGAAGGCTTATAGCTTTGCAGGATTCAGATTCAGGATAACAATGGACCAAGGAGGTTTCAAAAGTATTATAATACTATTACAACCTTTTTGACAAAGGACCTATCAGTCTCCCAATTTTTTGAAGAGTTGTAGAGGCTTTAGATTAACTAGAACTGAAAAAAAATTTTTGCTTTCTACTCAGTTATCTAATTGCATGGTTCATTGTACATTTTCAGTTTCCTGTAATTTCAATATTTTGTGTTGAACACCAAAAGACTGACAGGCTGAGTTTTCCACAAAATAACTAATCCATTTTAGCCTAAGTCAGAAGGATGAGATTCATTTATAGAGTTTGCCACAAACCAAAGTAGGTTTTGCCGATGGTTTATATATATATACCCATAACTCAATATTTTTGAAGATAGAGAATAATTTTCATAGTTTTAGAATAAATAAAGCGCCATTAAGAAGAAAAGAAAAAAAAAGATCCAAACATTTAAGTTAGGAATTAGAATAGATTTAATTCCCCCCAAAACAGTTATAATTAAAGATAGAGAAAAATCAAAAAAAATTTTGAGATCAAGTCACCCCATGAAAAAAAAAAATCGTATATGGTCAAGCCATGCCTTATAAGAGATATGATTTTCTGATAACTTGGTTATTATTGATGATAGAGAAAAAAAATCATTCGTTCTGGAATGAGGTAATTGTATTTTAATTTTTTGAATAAATATAGAAGTATAGTATGGGTCTACCATGCGAATTTATCGATTAATTTTAGGATCTCAGATTTTCAGGAAATTTGGCATGATGTAGCCTTTCACATACATAGGATGATATAGACAATTTTGGTATTCTATCTTAAATAGTTTTCAATTGAGAGCCACCCAAACTTTGTCATAACCTCTGTGCTTCTATAGGAGCTGGCTTACTCAAAGAAATAAAATTGTACTGTTATTATTTTTCAATCAAACAGTGTGAAAAATTTAGATTATATGAAGGATGCTATGGTTATTTCTGGAAAAAATTAAAATTTCATCCATGATACACCAATCATTATGAAATAATATCATGTATAAAAATAGAAAAAAATGTAAAGCAAAATGAATAGTTTAAAAAAAAAAATTAATTATGAACCTAAGGTGGTAAGTCAATTGAACAAATACAAATTTTATATATGTACCATTATATTAGCTAACAGGCACAATAATAAAAATAAAGGGATTTTACCTGTTTAATATTTTTAACAAAATTTGTTTTAATGAACAAAAAGTTTACTTAAACTATGGACATTGAAGAAAAACAATTATCATGAGCCAAATGCAATTATTTAAGCAAAAGATTGGACTTTTCCTAGTACTTATGATCATACTGGCTATAATACATAATAATCATGGGATTTCATCAGCTTAATATTTAAAAAAAAAATTTGTTTACAATGAACATTAACATTTAACTATGACGTACATGAAAAAACATATATGAACCAAAAGCAATTAGTTAAAACAAAAGAATGAATGAATTTTTCCAGTACTTAATAATGGTAATAGCTACAATATATAATAATAAAAATCATGGGATTTCACCAGTTAATATTTTTAAAAATGTATACTTATCATGTCTGAAAAAAATGTAATGTAACAGGAAAAAAAATATTATGAATCAAAATCAATAAGTTAAGTACCATTTTTTTTTTTTTTTTTTTTTTTTTTTAAGAATTGTGTTGGTACTTACTACCATATACAATAATCTAAATAATGGGAATCTTAATACCTAAAGAAAAAAATCAATATAATTGGAAAAAATTTAACACAAAATACGATGTTCAAAGCATTATAAACCAAATTCAATATCTTAAACAAAAGCATGGTTATTTTTTTTTACTATGATTTTTTTAGTAATAAGCTGGCAAAATTTCATTATTTTTATTATTATATATTTTATCCAGTATGAAAATTCATTGCTTTGCTTAAATAATTGCATTTGGCTTAATATTTTTTTTTTCTTAATGTCCATAGTTCAAGTAAAATGTTTGTCCATTTAAAGCCAATATTTTTTGTTTATATTAAGTTGATAAAATCCCATAATTTTTATTAGTTGACCTGGTATTTTGGAGTTGAGCTAATATAATGGTACATATTATAAAATATTTATTTTTTTTAATTGATGTACTGCCTTTGTTTCAAAATTAATTTTTTTTAAAACTATTCGATTAGCTTTACATTTTTATACATGATATTTTCTTCATAATAATTGGAGAGTCGTGAATTAATTATTTATTTATTCCAGAAATAAATAGTGCCCTAGTCTAAATTTTTCATGATGTTTGATTGAAAAATAAAACAGTACAATTTTATTTCTTTGAGTAAGCCAGCTCCTATAGAAGCGCCGAGGTTATGAAAATACCAAAGTTTGGGTGGCTCTCAATTGAAAACTATTTAAGATAGAATACCAAAATTGTGTATATCATCCTAAATATGTGAAAGGCTAGATCATGCCAAATTTCATGAAAATCTGAGATCCTAAAATTTATAGATAAATTCGCATGGTAGACCCATACTATACTTCTATATTTATTCAAAAAATTAAAATACAATTACCTAATTCCAGAACAAATGATTTTTTTTCTCTATCATCAATAATAACCAAGTTATCAGAAAATCACATCTCTTATAAGGCTTGGCCTGACCATATAAGATTTTTTTTTTTTTCATGGAAAACTAGTTAAGATAGAATACTAAAATTTTGTGTATCTTCCTAACTATATGAAAGGATACATCATGCCAAATTTAATGAAAATCTGAAATCCTACATTTTCTGGATGAATTTGCATGGAATGTATAGTATACTATAAAAGCTTTTAGTTTAATATTTTCAATAATGAACCTTTGTTATAGAACTGTCATCAAGAAGAACTGTCATCATTACTATAATTGTAAATTTTTGAAAATGCTTATTTACTATTGCAGATAGATGATGGTGGCCTTCTACCCGTTGAAAGACAAAAAAGAACCCTTGGAAAATGGTTGGGTATGGGACATGGTGGAGGAGGCTGTGGATATGGCTGTGGAGGAGGAGGTGGAGGATATGCCACCTACCCTGCCAAAGTGATCGAGTTCACGGTAGTCAAAGGACATGGTGGAGGAGGTGGAGGCTGGTGAGTACAGTATTCCTGTCCAACACTAATCAAAGACATATTTATAAGTAGCTTTCATGGGGTAGGATTAGTATAAATCATAAGAAAAATCAATTTCTCTGGGTTGATTTAAAAAAGAATTAAAATAGTATCCAACATGGAAATAAAATAATATAATGTTTTTAAAAAATCATATTTCACAATAGGGGCAACACTGGTGGCTATTACCCTAGCGGTGGAGGATGTGGACATGGTGGATGTGGCGGAGGCGGAGGCGGTGGCTGTGGTCATGGAGGCTGTGGTGGTGGACCAGTTCAAATTTACCCTCACTACCCAAGTGGAGGAGGCGGTGGTTCTTGTAGCAACTGCGGAGGCGGAGGCGGAGGAGGGTCCTACTCTCATGCTGAGTCCTCAGCATCAAGCAGTTCAGGATCATGGTAATAGTTTCATATATTTAGCATTGAAAAACAAATTTTGATAGCCTACTTAATGAAGAACGGTGCCTATGAACTCTTATCTCAGAAAATAAAAAAATATTTGTTGGCCATTCACAAAGGAATTAATTTATTTTAATATTTTATGACGTTTTATCCTCAAGTATCTGTAAAAAATATTTTTACATTACTATACATTTTACAACTCCTTCAACTTTCACATATCTTATTTTATTACCTATCATGCATATTTTTCCACATACAATGTTTCATCGCTTTATTAGCAGTGTTGTCTATTTTCACTCACTATGCCAAACATTTAAAATTTAAAAACTTTTTTTTTTTAAGTCATATTTTAATTTGTCTGTTATTTTTAAAAAAGCTCATTTTATCTATAATACTTAATCAACATCTCATCGGCCATCCTATAGGGCTTCCATGCACGACTGAGGTGTGAGGATGCTAAACATTTATATATTTATTTTATCTATTGAAATAGCGTAGAAAGTATTTAAATTGTGGACATTGCTTTGCTGGTTTACCGCCTTGTCTTATTTTGTTTTTAATTGGCCGCATGTGAGGGAGGGGAGAAGAAGCATTTCTAGAGTCCCCATATACAATTGTAACCAATGGCCACATCTAAAGGAGTTGTATGTGTCATTATATTTACATGGACCCATACAAATATCAGACAATCATTTAGGAGGATATAACTACAAGTGGAATCAGTAAAAAAACCGAAACACGGCATATATCATTTTTTTAATCAAGCTTATTCACTAAGTTACATCAAAATCATTAAAAATGATTTAAACAGGATGACTTGCTTCACAATATACAGTCAATACAAATATTTTTAAAAAACACTAGTTCCTAATCCTGAGAATGTTCTCAAAAACAACAGTGATTAAAGGTTAGCAAATATAAAGGATAGTTTTTTTTTTTTTTTTTTTTCTTCTTTTTTCCATTCAATAATAACTTGATTACAATAACTATTAGAAATTAAAACAAGTTACTATTATCATAAATAGTTCAAATCATTTTATACTTTAAATTACTTAACTGTAAACTGTATATATGTTGTTGTTTATTAATTTTTTTTTTTTTTTTTTTTTTTTTTTTAAGGGGCTATGGCAAGAAGTAATAGCAACTATGTCAATCAATAAGACTAGCAGTATATAACCAGTGACCTCTAAGTGATTTCTGTGAAAACTTTCAGTAATATGTAATAAAAGAAAACTGTAATATAAAAAATGTGTTAGTGAATATGTAGGATAAAATTTGAATTAGCATTTGTATTAATATGAGTTTGTGTTACACCAGTATTTTTTATATTCAAAATAACATAAGTTATACTGCAGTTAATTAAATATTTCCAAAAATATAAAACATACTTCTGATTTTTGTAGGTAATGTCTGACTCTGTTGACAAAGATTATTGTAAAAAAACCTACCTAATAGCATTAATTTATATTCTGCTATTTAAAAATTAAATAATTACAGTATTGTATTTTTATAAAAAAAAAATCCTATTTCTTTAACTCTATAAAAATGTTCTCAACTGTCCTACGTCCAGTCTTTTCTCTCTACCAAGTTTTTATAAACAAGGAGTAATAATTTGTAAAAAGCTTAAGTTCCTTTTAACTTTAAAAGAACAGAATGATTTAACAGAAGATATTTTATCATAGCTAGAAATAATTTCAAAAGTCAATCATACATCCCCAAAATAGAAGATATTTAAGGAAAGAAAAGCAAATTTTATTCTGGAACCTTCAGTTCCCTAATAATAACATAAAAGTACAGAAACTGACTTGTGACTTTGACAGAAACAAAAACTTAAAAGAAATACAAACTTAAGATATACTTAGATTATTTATAAAAAAAGTAAATACGACTACATTATATAATCATATGTGTGTATGTGAAGAGATATTATAATTATGCTTCTTATGGTATGATAAGATCATACATAAAAAAACGAAAGAAAGAAAAGAAAAAAAAAAAAAGTTGTTAACATATTTGTAGTGGTGTTCAATTTAGAATGGAATAAGACCATTATTCTAACATTTTGTTTACAATCAGTCAAAAGATGGATGGCTGAGAAGATGAAGGAACAGTTTGCTTTTAAATGAGGTTAAAGAAGGTGCTTTGCGTACAGAGGTAGGTATGGAATTCCAGAAAGATGGGACACGCAAAATATATGATTTTTGATTTATGATAAAATAACTTTAGTTCGAATATTGGTTTGGTAAATAAGTTCCTTTCAGTTTTTCAGGGTAAAATTAAATTCAATGTACTATGTATAAACATAAAATTTATTTTGATTTATAATATACTGACCATTACTTAATATGACTTTTTACCATCTTTCCACTAATTGTATAATTCCATGTATATAGAATGTCTCGGTAATAAGATCATTTTGCAATGCGGAAATCGACTTCTCAACCAAAAGGAAGCAACAGATCTACTTGTAAAACACTTAAGTGGTATAAGAGATCTAAAAATATGCCCGAAAAAGCAAAAAAAAAAATAAAAATATGCAGAAACTCTTAAGAATGCATCTTATAAGAGCCAAACTGTTTCCAGAAGAAATGGATACTCCATACACCAAGGTGGAACTAGACAATGCATAGAGCACTTTGAAATTAAAATGCACTCCAGGTGAAGATGGAATAATGAATGAATTTCTGATCAATAAGGAGAGGGTAGCTAAGATTCAGCTTCTCAAACAGTTTAACAAAAGCTGGAAAATAGGCATTTTCGCTGACATGTGGAAATGGGGAAATGTTCCATTCTTAAAGAAAGAAAAGCCCTCAGGGGACGCAAATAGCTTCTGCCCGATACCATTACTCAGTTGCACAGGAAAGTTATTGAACAGATAGCTAACAACAGACTGATGTGGACCCTAGAACAGAAAAAACTCCTCACCCCAGAACAAGCTACATTCAGAAAACAAAGATCCATGGAAGACCAGGTTGGGTTCATCACTCAAGAGATTGAGGACAGCTTACAATGAAAGGAACATACAGTTGCGGTATGGGTGGACTTTGAAAAACCCTTTGACAAGGCATGGAACAATGGGCTAATCGTCAAGATTGCCAAGATGGGGATAGAAGGCAGAGCTCTCACAGGGCTAAATAACTATTTGACAGAAAAGGTTGAGTTTGGTAAGGTACAAAAAGAAGCAGACAAACAACTATAGAAAACGTAGTACCACAAGGCAGAGTTCTCTCACCAACCTTATTTCTCATTTTCAAAAATGATATCATAGAAAAACTTCCAAGAAATGTAGAAGATTCACTATATGCAGATGATTTAAGTCTTCTGGAGCCATGATAAATCGATATATCTAAAACTAAATACACTATCTTCAGACTCTCTCCGAACACTCCAGCAGGCTTAAACATAAACAAGATCAGCAATGAAGATAGTCCAACCTACCTAGGGGAGCGGATCACCAGACTCTCAAATCTCTTTACGCTAGATACGAGTATGACATACCTGTTATTGAGTATGGAATCAGCAGCTGGGACACTGCAGCACAATCCTACTTCAGTAAAATTAATTTAACACAGAACTAGGGGCTCAGAATAATAACTGGAGCAATTAAATCCACTCCAAATAAGAAAATGGAGACAATCACTGGAATGCTATCCATGGAAAACAGAAGAGATGCCAAGCTTTTAAATATGCAAACAAAAGCTAGAAGCATTCCAAGTCATCCGTTACAAAATAGGAATCAAGAAACAAATCCAAACAGGCTCAGCCCACTTCACAAAATAAATAGCCTAATTTCAGAACACAATCACCTCTCTGCAAAATGAACAAACCAAAATAGTAAACAATTCACCTCCACGTAATTCCCCTCCTTAACCCACAAATACATCTCAGAGTTCTAGGAATGAAGCAAAAGGAGCCTCTGGAGCCTCAGCTAATGAGATCCCTCTCATTGAAGATGCACCAGGAAAGATACCCTTCTACCTCTTGGACCTGGGTAAACACTGATGAATCAGCACTGGGTGCTATTGCGATTGGTGGAGCTGTGATCTATATAGAATTCCCGAGCCAAAACACCCTAGACAAAGCCATTCTAACTGGCTTAAGATGCATGAATTTCAAGGCTGAACAAGAGGCAGCAAAATACTGAATGATTTACAAGAAATGCCAACTCCAAAATATTCTTTCTGTTGGACTCTGCATCAGTACTAATTGTCCTGAAGTCAAGTGGAATCAAGGCCTTCATGCACTTGCTGGAGAAGTTGGAAAGCTGTAATTGCAGTATAGTGAAGTGGTACTGTAATGGACACCAAGGCACTGCGGTCAGTACAGAAAGAATATAGTCAACCGTTTGGGAGAGGAAGGAGCAGCATTCCTACAACCGAACTCCACCCAGACCCTCCGGAGGGGATATTAATAAACAGGGCTGCATTAAATGCAATTTGACGAGGATGCTCTGTTAAGGCACCATCTGCCATAAACTGCTGATTTTTCTATGAGCTTCTGCAGCACGCTTATTTTTTTTGAAGTAGTATAACAAAATATACCGATAATGAATATTTTCTTCCATATTCACAGTGCAATAGCAAACAAAATACTAAGTTAGGGTGCGATCATTAAAAGGGAAACACACATTAAAAGTTGGTTAAATTTAATGACCCACCCCTATCCATCTTCCTCATCTAATTTCTAAACGGTTAAACTAAACTACATCATTATAAATATTAAATATATATTTAGATTTACATTGGGCTACAACGTATCAACGTATATTGCATGCGAAATACCTACCTCTACCGAAACTCTATATTCTAGAATAATGGCCTAGTTAGGAAAATGAAAATGAAGAAAAAAGAGGCAAACCATAATTGTTTACTTCAATCAATGTTGAACCTAGCAGTTGGTCCTAGGATTTTTTAGTGACAAACTCTTCGTTATGCTTTCCTTCAGAGGGAACGTAAAATGGTGGTCCAGAGCCTCTGCTAAGTCAGATACTCGTTAAAGATCCCCATCCTAATTAAATCAGGATCGGTAAAATTTAGACTTTTAAGTTAATTTCATCTGATAGTCACAGTAGCATCATAAAATTATGTTAAATGAATACAAATAACCTAAAATGTAAAACTTACACAAGAATTTATTCAAATACTCATAAAGATATCAAATACTGTTCATTATCTTCTGCTCTTTAAGCTCAATATTTTTAAAATGTTAGAAAATGACCTACTTTAAGGTTATGATTGTGCAGCAGGTCCGTGAACACAAGCAATTATATCACTTAAAATTAGTCCTTGTTGAGTGTATGATTCTTATTAAAAACCAAGGCTTCACAAATATTTTATATTGAGGTAATTTAAAACAACTTCCCTCATGACATCTTGTGAACGCCTTGGACATCGTCTACAGACCCCAGAGGTCCACAGAACACTAATTGGAAACCACTGGCATGAACACATCAATAATAAAATATATTACATGAAATAATCTTTAAAAAAACAAGACTATTAAAAACTATAATATATTTTGGCTACACATGTAAAAAAAAATACAAATAAAATGATTAATGTATTTAACACATGAAAGGGTTTTGTGATCCTGAAATAACAAAATTAAGTTCAAAGATGTAATGGATCCAAATGGGCCATTCTCAGCAAAACGTACAATCGGGTGTGTCTTTCTTGAAAATTAAAAAGTTGAATTTTTGGTCCATCATTTTTTTTTTGTGTCCCTATATATGAAATCTAATCTGATGTAGCATTCAGCAGAGCTTGATTCGGTGTAATTATCAAAATAATTAATTAATTAAATTAAAATAATAATTATTCCAGAAATCAGAAAGTGAGCTAATGACGATATAGTGGTGGGCCAATGGTGGGTCGGTGAGCCAATGATTTTTGGAATAATCTCCCGAAGGTTTTTGAACATCTAAAAGGGTTAAGATAGTCCTAGCCTCTTTCATTTGTTAAATATTTTAAAAAATTCTCTTCTATATATGATCAGCACCCGATTGAGTACAATAAAGTTTGAACCAGAATATTTCTTCATACCAGAGCAGTAGGTTCAAAGGAGAAAAAAAACATCCGTTCTGTGGGGTGCGCTAATGACAGGTGCGTCAATGACGAATCGAAGGTTTTTCAAAAAGTTTTTTTTCCCAAAAAAAGTATCAAAATAAAGATGTACATCAATCTACTCATAAGCTGAACCCTATCGCGGAAAAATAGAAAATTAATCAATTACAATTAACTAGCAGAAGTAGAGTGGGTGCGACAATGACAGCCAATAAAAATACTCTCACTCACTAGCTTACGTATTCCCTCCCTGCCACAGTGAAAGATACAGAAAGCAGTTACAAACCTCTTGGTCGGCTTGCCAAAGGTGTAACGGCTTTTACGAGCCTTTTTATGGCTTGAAGGGAGATCATGGCGCCAAAAACCGTATGGGGTGTGCTAACAACGCAAAATCCCTTGGACATTTCAGTTTTATTTATTTGAAACGGATATAACCGTTTTCTAAACCTGCAATTCTGTATTCTGAAACTATAGAGTGTATGTATGAACGCAATGGACCAAACCAGTATGGCAAAGTCTGATTTGGACAGGGTGAGCCAATGATTTTTCGGACATTTATTAAAATTTTTCATACAGGAACAATTCATTTATTTGAACTTATGAATGTGCACCTAGTAGAGCAGAAAAATGGCTACCAGAAAAAAAAAAAAAAGTTGGAAAATAACCAGTTTCAGAACGAGGGAAATCATTTGGACAGCGTTTGTACGTTTCGTTGAGAATGGCACAAAGAAATAAATGCTCAGCTCAGTGTTGTGGGCACATTTTCATTATAACCCATCATCAGAAATATCAATTTATATAAGAAAAATTGATCTGGTTATACTTACATTAACTATAGTTAATAGCTATTAACTATATTATATTAATAAAACTATTTCTCATTAATGAATAGTGTATTTTAGTCATTATTTTACTAGAGAGCCCAGGTCACAGAAAAAAAAGAAACAAATAAAACCTGTGAAATAATTTCTTGAGGATATTTTTAACTTCAGGGAGAATTTTTTTTGGGCCCACTCATAAAATGTATAAAAAATATGAACTAGTGCACACATTGAAGTAACAATACAAAAAATACAAGATGGTGAATTTAATATTGTAGTAGCCCGAAGTTATTTAGAACAAGGCTTTCACTTCCTTAGCCCCGCCCAAAAGGGCCTTCTAAAATTTAATATCTTCTAATTTGAGTACACTGTAATTCTTATCATACACTAAATTTTTCACTAAACTGGAGGCGAATCTCAGGTACTAAATTTAACTTATCTTGTTGCCCCATTCAATGCTTAATATATTAATAATAAAAAGCATTTGTAACAACAAATATAAATAATTAAGTTTAAAAAAAATGAAAAGTGGCATAATAAATTTTTGGTTAATTATTTTCAATATTGAACCATTTAATGAAAAAAAAAAATTATTTGGTACTTAACATCTCATGATACTTTTCCGTCCACAACTCAGGCACTTTTGAAGATAGAGAAAAAATGAGGTATTATGGAATCAGAACAAGAATAACAAAATAAATATTTATATGGTAATTAATAAAAGAAACTATTGCTCTCAACACAAATCTTATTTTAAGATAGAGAAAAAATGTAGTAAAGTGTCTGGAAACCAATGCAAGAATACAAATAATTTGAAAACCATATATGGCAACAGACAAAAGATTCTGTAGGCCCATAACTTTTTTTTTTCTGGGATAGAAAGAGAATAAACAAAAATTTTATAGGAATAAGTACACAAATTATAAAAGAAAAGACAATGAAACAGGAAAAATCCTAAATAACGGTGTTTTGTTTATTATTTTCAATAAAGAATCATTGCAAACAACTAGGAGAGAAAAAAATAACTTTCATCTCAAAATTGAGGTTTTACATGTTAAGATAATAAAACTGAAACATCCAAGAACAAAAAATCGGTCAGCCACCATGTTGGTAAAAATTGTCATCCTTATGGATATTGCTCTATGACAGAAAATTAATTACCCTATAAAATAAAATTTTAAAAAATCATTAAAACTAATAAAGAAGTATTAGCAAAGATATTGAATTAAATTGAAATTGAACATTTTGAACTTAACAATCATGATTTTTCATTAACCTTGAAAAAAAATTGACAAT
The DNA here is from genome assembly GCA_023052935.1 of Piezodorus guildinii. Classification (NCBI taxonomy): domain Eukaryota; kingdom Metazoa; phylum Arthropoda; class Insecta; order Hemiptera; family Pentatomidae; genus Piezodorus; species Piezodorus guildinii. The sequence goes on from CM041294.1 coordinate 39,208,976, forward strand.
GCAACTGGTTCGCCTTACTTTAACTCTTTCATTACATCTTGAATATCTGATTCTAATTCAAAGGATGTTAATTGCCTACACTGTTATATCAGATTATGAAACACTTACAATATGATAGAAAACACCAAACCGGCATATTTGGTGTGAATAGCAACTTCACATCAATATCATTTGAAATACAATACATAAAATTACTTGAAAATAATAAATCATTATGAAATAATTTGCAGTGTTTTATTTACTTTATAATTACATATTCAACTGTAGGAAAACAATTAAAAACAACAAACATGTTTTGATCTTAACAAATACTATTCTTAAAATTGGTAACAATAAACTACAAAACTAACTGCCTTAAATTGTAAAGCAAAATTCATCACAATTCCAATAGTTTCTCAAATCTATTCTCATTTAATCATAAATATACAAAAGCAAGAAAAAATATATATTTATTAATAAAAAACCAAAATGTAAATTGAACTTTTTTAATTGAAAATTTAATTTAATTCTAACATAATTTTTAGTGATTAATTGCACTGTTATTCATTAAAAGCTGGTTTCAAAACAAAGGTGACTACAAATTTAATTGATAATATAAAACAAATAACCTAGCTGATAAAAATGATCGTCATTATGCAGGAATTTATAAAATTTAATACTAAAATAAGTACACTAAAGGATAATTTATAATCAGTCATTTACTCTGTGAGGAATAATAGGATCTTCAACAACAATAGTACTACAAATCATATCATAACCTGTCCTGTTATGAGGGAAAAAAATAAATGCAAAGCTAGTCGGAACTAAAAGAGCTAAAACAAAGTTTTTAGCCACAGCTCTGAAAAAAGCTGTTGCCAAACCAAGATTTGTGCCAGGCTTAACTACTATAACTCCTTCACTTTCTCTAACAAAAACTGACGATTCACAATGGATAACCCGCAGTCCCATAATACTCTTACCAGGAGTAGCACCACCAACTTGGCCATTATTACCTCCCCGTAACCAAAATGTCTGAAACATAAATAATATATATAAACACAAGGATAAGAAAAAAAAGCAACTTTAACAACAAATAAACACTAAGTTAAAATAATTATAATAGGAATTAAAATAATTTATAGTAGGAATTACCTCAAAAATACACACAACCAGTCTATGAATCAGTTCTAAGATAAATATCTCTTGAGTAATTTGTAGGAATTGTTTATACGCCAATTTTGTATCCTTTTGAAGGATATCTAATTGATCCAGATCACTAAAAATTATCAAAATTTTTTAAATCTTCAGATATTTTCTAACAATGTGCTGGTGTTAAAAAAATACTTACACTAAATGAAAAAAATCAATAGCAACGTAGGTAACAGCAATTTTTACAAAAAACAATATCATGAAATCAATAAACTCAGCAGCTATACGTTTCCAAAAACTAGGTATTCGGCATTCAACTCCTAAAAATATATGTATAGGTTAAATAAGGCAATTAAAATTGTTTTAGTAATGACATTAACAAAATCCAATGCAAAAGACAAGAATGAAAATATTAATTCTACTAATATGTTTAATTAACACCATATTATTAAACAAGATTCACTTGTTATGAAAGATTGTTAATATAATAAGGTATATACCATCAATGATGTGTCTACTTGATGCTTGTTGACTTTGTGATGGAGGTTGATTAGCAGATTGATTGACTGGCTGCCCTGTACCTTGAAACGGAGAAAAGGAAAATGGAAATTGTGGGGGGAAGTTAAAGCCTGGAGGTACTTGCTGATTAAAAGAGGAATTTGATACCTGTCCTAACTGTTGACACATGAGAAAATAAGGAAAAGCGGCAGTAACACTCTGCCAAAAAAATGCTTGTTGCAACCAAAGCCTTAAATCAGCGAAATATTCCTCAGATGAACTATAGACTTTCTTTTCAGGTTGTACAAAATTAAAGGAAGGAGGAAAATTTCCAAAGCTTTGATAGGATTGGTTACCCAGCCTCGGAGGACTGTTTGTTTCATTTTTGACATTAGTTTTTTCTCCTGAACTACCAATATTTTTTCTTAATTTACATTCAGAAGAGGCAGTTTCAGTATTTTCTTTTAAATCACTTTTTACACTTAATTCAGGACCACAAATATTAGAATTTAATGTTTCACTGAACTCAGTACCCCTGTCAGCATCCGTTTTCCTAATAATCTCTGGATTGTCTTTACTGGTACTAGGTTGACATACAAATTCATCGAAAAATTCTGAGGAAAGGAACTTCATACTGCTTGAACCACTTTCAGATTCCTTAGGATTATTGATATCATCATTGTGATTTCCGTTACTAGTTAAATCCTTTGAATGACCATCAATAGCTTCTTTGTTGCACTTATTGCTTTCAGAGTTCTTTTCTTCACTGACAACGTTAGTTTCTTTTTCAGTTTCAACAACTGAATTAACAACAACAATATTATCTTCATCTGATGAATTAGAATCCATTTTTAGATATCTGAATAAAACGTACTAATAGATTTCTCTTGATAGTTTAATTTCACAACATACAACTAAATATAACCATAGCATCCACTCCCGGCAAGATTGAGCCATCGAGCTAAAAACTGGAATCTTGTTTTTGAGTCAAAACAAAAATTACACATCTTCCTAAATGTTAATAGGCTAGGTGGTATTTTGTATTTTGTAGAAAAACAATTTAAAAAACGGGTTTTACTTGGCTTTTGAATTAATTATGTAAATATTTATGCGAGAACTCAATCCAGTGACATAGATACAGTGAGTGTCAAAAGTATTCGGAATTCATTATCATTCTGTAATTTACTTTATTTTACCATATATTTTTCTGTTTTTAAAAGTTATTACCCATTTTATATAGAAGGAAGGTATACAATAGCTAAGACCAAAAATCATTTTATTTTTTAAATTTTGAACATTTATTTACAAAAAAAAAATTAGAAGTGTCAAAATTATTGAGCATTACGTGATTTCCAATTTATATTAATGTATTAATCATATATAAACATTGTATAATTGTACTTTTTAGCTTATAAGAAATTGTTCTAATTATTTAATTGTTTGTTGTGAAATATTGTTCCACTGAAGCACTTATTGTTTCTTGAGGTCAGTTTTATTTTGAATATCATATTTGATCATATTTTTTTAACATTTCAACCATATCTTTTAAACAAAATATTCGAAGCCGCCGCTCAATCGTAAAGTTTTTAATTTAACGCCTTATTTAAAAAACGTTTCTTTTCAAGGTTGATTATCAGTTACATAAGGGTAAAGAACAGCTTAGAATATAAAATCATGTCCAAGATTAGTGAGAATATGAAATTTTGAAACCATTAAACAAAACATGATATTACGATTGCTGAATACTTTTGACACTTAATGATCTTGTAATTTTACGTAATTAATCGGATATTTTTAATAACAATATACTTTTTGGTTATCTGGTTGGTGATTTTGCTTAATGGGAGTCTCTTTTGAAGATTTATTTGTAAAAAAATAATTATTTAAGAATTTAAGAGAAAAATACTTGAAATGACAATTTGATCATAATATAAATTCGAAGTTTTAGGTGACCTATAGTTACCCTATTATACGTATTCAACAATTGGATATTTCCCCCAGACTTTTTATTTCCAAGCTTTCAAATTTTATACTTTTTATATCCAAACTTTTCAACGTAATTTTAATTATCTATTAAGATTTATTTGTCATCTAATGCTAAATAAAAATAAAGTAATAATACTGAAAATAAGATATTCAAATAAAGATATCAGCTTATTACGTCACAAGTTCATGTGTGTTTTTAAAATCTACAAAGCCAAAATCATATCTTTACCCCCCTTTCCCATTTACGAAAATGGGAAAGATATATGAAGATAGATAATTTTTTACTTTCACTTACTATATATAGTAAGGGAAAGTATTGCTATCGTGAAAATTTTCGAATTCCAGTTTTCAACGGAAATACACATTTTAGGGTCCCCTGAGTCCAAATAACCAAGCCCCGCAAAAAGGTCTGTGTGTGTTTTTTTGGTAACTCCCGGGCGGAAACGGTAAGTCCTATGAAACTGAACTTTCATATTTAAGACAAATATACGCCCGAGACGTTACAAAACCTTCTTCATCAAAATGAGCTTGCCAGATCAGAAGAGCCACTTTATACTATGCATTTTGCACCTTTTTTTCGATTTTTTCGAAAACGGTTCCGACGATTTTTATTAAACCCGCTATATCGATGTAAAATTTAATGGGCTTTAATATGACGTAGGTTTCATTCTGATTAAAATGGTCTGAAAGGGCTTAAATTCCGATATTTTGAATTTTCTTTTCCTAAAGTACCTTTAATTTTGTTGATTCTATAAAAATAACTATATTATCTTGTTACCACTGATGAAAAACAGATGAATATATAAATTGAATGAATTCGATACCCAACTAAAGGAGATAACAGAAAAATTATTCGTTGAATGCAAATTTTCGTTTTTGAACATAAGAACAGTAATATACATGTATGATATACCGTTGGAAAGCTTGAGATTTTAGAAAAAATATGATTTCATACACAAGCTTTCAAAATTCAATAGAGAGTGATGAAAAGAAGATAAAACTAACTGATTATTTTAGATAATAATATAATCGATTTTTGAATAAAACACGCGTTTTTATATAAATTCAATTTAATTAGTTCTTTAATAGTTTCACTCATTTTTATCTCTAACTGTGTTTGAAAATTCTTTCATTGATTTTTAAAAATGGAGGTAAGTGAAAGTCACGTGTTGCCCGCACCAGATTTTTTAACAGTTGTTCGGGCCCGATAGTATAAATATTTTATTGTTAATTTACATACATATATATCATATTTTATATAAAGTTATTAAAATATTTTTTGTTCTATATTAAACATTTCTTTTTTAGAATTAGTCCTTTTTATTAATAGTTAAAAATGTCTCATATTTTAACTTTAAGTATTGTATTTCGAAGGAAGCAAGTCGGCGGTATGCTTATATTCAAAGAGTTTTGGTTTGTTTACGCATTTAACAATACGTTGGTTTGTCTTTCCCGCCAGTTGTCTATCGACGCTCTCTACGGGTACATGAACTTGACGGTCCAATATATAATATTCCTTAGGGAATATTTTGTCTTCTTTTGCTCTCTACGAGTACATGCCTCGCTCTTCAGCAGTCGCTCTGAACGAGTACATCAGTCATCACGTTCCTTACGGGATTACAGTGAACCCCAAGTACCCTTTTTCTTTTTTATATCCAAGACATGTTTGTTATTTTTCTGGTATTTTTCTCATCTCAGACGATAGTACAATTTTGTTAGTTTTAATTTTTTCTGTAATTAGTTATTACGGCTTTATTACATTTTAATTTTCTGTAGACATTTAATTATTTTGTCCTACTACTAATATCTACTTTTAAAAGACAGTATAATATAGTATAAACTTATAAAAGACAGTATACCAACAGACCACCGTTCAAAAATTGTTTATAGAGTCCCTTGCGGAACTCCTAATTGCAACTCTGCCTATATTGGTGAAACCAAAAACCTTCTCAAAGATCGCATCACCCGACACAAATATACAATTTCCTCTAAAAATTCTACCGCTTCAAAACTTTCAGAACATTCCTTAACCCTTAACCATTCCTTTGATTTTGATAAAACATCCATTCTTGCTACTGTTCCCAACCATGACAAACGACTCATTACAGAATGCATTTACATACAACTAGAACCCCTTCCTGTTAATCAAAAGACTGACAAACATAACTTGTCACTAGCTTATTCCCAAATATTAAATTTAATAAAGCATCCCTAGCTCATTTTTTAAACAACCATCTGATCATCTCTTCATAATTTTATTTTTATTTATTTATTTATTATCAATTTTTTATTTATATATTTATTTAATTTTCGTATCCCCCTTTTTTATTTATTTATTTGTTTACCTACTAGATTACTGTTTATTTATCATTTCCTTCGACAGCTCCTTATCGTCATTCGTTATTACCTTATCATCATTCACCATTTATTATCGTCATCCGTTATTACTTAAAATCTTTTAATCTTTACCTCGTCACTATTTCTTACAATTTTATCAAATACTCATAAGTAATAACTCAAGTACTCTCAAGTAATGACTTTTGGCTATTTTTTAACAATCGAATCAGTAAACATAACTTAGCTTCTTGGAATTTTCCTAACGGACATTCTAGTTCTCATATTTTCCGTTCCACGCAATGAGCGTTTTTTAAACTGAGAAACATCACTTCGTAGGCAAAGCTTGCACGTCATGTAAGTATGTTTTCTTATTTATAAGGGTCTTTTTTCATCGCCCATTTCTTTCTCCCCCTTTCCATACTCATATATTTCTCCGTTACATATCCTGACATATAATTATTAGTTTAATATTACATTATTTTAAAATTTAAATTATTATTTTTTATTCATACTGTTTCTCTTTTGTAATGACTATATTTTTTTATATATTACCTATACTCTTAACTATGTTTTTAATATATTACCGTCATATATCAACTCATAATTGTTAATATTTAAAATTTTAATTGTTCACATATTTTTCCTTTATCATTTTTTTCATTTACTGAGTCTCTATTTATATATTCTCATTACAATATTATCATCTCAATTATGTCTACTTCCATACTTTATAACTATCATCTTAATTTTGTTTATTTCCATACTTTATAACTGTCACCTTATTTCCATACTTTATAATTGTCATCTTATTATCATTTTACATTTAATATTATTTATGTTCCCATAATTTATTACTGTCATATTATTATTATATACCTAACGCATTATTAAGTCTAATTACATTGGTTGTTATCTTGTTTCTTTTAGCCCTGATGAAGGCCCACATTGTAGGCCGAAACGTCGGCACATAATAAAAATAACTCTTATTTTTAATTGTGTGGTTTTAATTTATGACCGCACCCCCAACCATCTTCCTCATCTAATTTCTCTACGGTCAACAAAACTCCATCATTATGAATATCTACTTTTATTTATATTATTCTATTTTCATAGATATCTCATTATATTCATGTCGACATAAAATAACATAGATTTGCATCAACATATACAAACTGTTTATTTACATTCTGTTTTGTAACCTCATGTTATCTTTTTGTTTTTAAATAGATCAAATATTTTGACTTGATGTTCATTTGTTTACCTTTTATTCATTTTGGGTAATCCCTATTTAATGATTGTCTAATTTATTTTATGTTTCAATCTTATGTCACACACAACAATCCGGCAAAAAATTAACATGCATCTTTCCTTTCGAAATCTCAAACGTGAGACAGATTGGTGGATGAAACAACAGTTTCAAGTTTAAAACTGTCAAATAACACCACAAAACAATTAAATAACAAAGAAAAACCTATTCTTAACACCTCAACAGCACACTGACCTACACAACCCAGACTAAGCATAGTCTTAAACAATTAAGACTAAGGACCAGTGATGTCATCAAGATTGCCCGCCATATTGCCCCTTCTCCAACGAGCACATCTCTTTAGTCTCTTTCCAAGGTGTGAGGAGGTTTCAGTACCACGTTTTATTCAAAAATGGCCATGTTGTTGTGTTGACATAGTCGCAGTTTTATGTTAACTTTTAAACTCTTCTGATTAGTAATTAGGGTTGTTTAAACATGTTCAGAGGAAGAGGTAATAGAGGAGGTAAGTTTCGAATTTCAATTATGAATAATTACAGTGTTATTACTTACGGTTTTCTCACTAAAGCATCAGTGTCGGTGTTTTTGATTCTGCTTAAACTTTGTTTATATTAATCTTGCTTTAGGAAAGATTTAACTCATTTGGCTCAATTTACTAAATATATCTAATTATTTTATTTTCACTAATTAATTTTGTTGGATATACTGTTCAATTGTTTACTTTTAAAACATTAAAATTCTTAAGCTGATAAAATAAATAATAACTAAAGCTACAGGAGTGAGAATATATGACCTCAGGTATTACTGAACCTAATAATCTCCTGAAATTATTATTATAGATTTATGATTATAAATAATCAGATTGTCATTGTCCAACTTTTATATATCTTCTTGTTGTTCATATTTTTATGTGCACATCACAATCATGCTTACAAGAAAAACATCTTTCCAATGCTCATAATATTAAATTGTGTGTTACTGATTTCAGGGCGAGGTTTTGGCGGTGGGAGAGGTGGAGGTAGAGGAGGTGGTAGAAGGTTTGAAGATGCTGGACCGCCCGAAACGGTATGTAAATTTAGTTGTTCGAAATTATTAATTATGTTATTTATGAATTATCTTTGTCCATTTCAAGAATTTTCATTATAATTTTTATTTTCATTTGTATGAATAGAAAATTTAAATATGGGCCTTGGTCTAATGATTTTTCAATTATTTTTCCTGTGATCAATAGTTCATGTAGCACCATCTGTTATGTCAATATAAATAGTTCTTTTGTTCTAATTGCTTATGTAATAATGTGGACCTCAATTTTTATATATTTTGTAGTTATGTATTTAATTCTATTTACTGTAGTCAAAAGAATGACTACTGGTGTATTATTTATCTCCTATATATTGTTGGAATATGATTCTGTGTACTATGTATCCCGTCGCAGGTGACTCCGAAATTGTATTAAGTAGTAATATATAACTCTTGGGTTCTTATTTTATAAAACCATTGGGATTTCTTTTCCTAAGGTATCATGTTTATCAATTCATTATTCGATCAGGTGGCATAAAGGGGAATAAGTTGATTAACTTAAAATACTCATATATTTATAAAATAGCACATATTATTATGAAAACATGGTATAGTGAGGGCTTGTTCATTATTCAGAATACTGAGGTTTGTTCAGATTTACCATATAATGTAACATGAAAAAGGTACCTTCGGACATAACTGCATAATTCTTCTCTGGCTTGACCCCGGACTTCCTCTGTTCGCTGCTGGACTTCCGCTTCCTATCCTGTCCGTGCTAAGACTCCCTCAGGTATTGCGCTATTCCTGCTCTAGGAGTGGAGGGATGTATTTTTTGTTTAGCCCTTCTTAGAAACCTTCCTGCTTGTAGCCCGGAAACTGTTCTATTTTAAATGATTCAAAATTATTTCTTATCTTCCCAGTATTCTCGATACATAGCATGTGTTATAATACATTAATAATGTTTTTTTCAATTTAATTTGATGTTACATCAGTGCATGCTAAAATCTCATATATTTAATATTTTCTTTTAATTTTTCTGTTAAGTATTATATTTATTATTTAGTTGTATATAAGTATTGAACAACTGAGACATTGGTTTTGGAAATTAATCTATTCAGTGAACAGAACTATGAACAACAAAGAACTTGTTGTTCCGGACCAAATATTTTCACAACCATCGGGTTGGAAACAAAACATTATTGGTACATAAATCCATCAAGATCATGTTCACATCATATTCTTCCTTATAGTTTTTTTAATTATTGCTTTTCATTGTTTTTTATCACAATATCATTAAAGGCTAAGGAAGTTGTTATAAAAAGTTGGTTATAGCAGTATTATTGCGGAAAAACATATTTTCTGAAATGTACATAACCCGTTATGTACATTTGGTACGTACTTCCTGTTACTCATATAATTTTAAGAAATGGCGTGTAATTGATTTATTTCTGGAGGAGAATTTATTATTCATGTCACTTTTGCACTAGAACTTATGAATAATTTTGTTTTAATAATAATGCTTTTATAAATAACATTTACTTTTCATTTTTAGGTGACTTCTTTGGGACATTTTATTCATTCCTGTCAGAATGACATTGTTTTGAAAGTTGATCTGGAAGAAGAAGTGCCGTATTTTAATGCTCCAATTTTCACAGAAGATAAAAATCAAATTGGCAAAATTGATGAAATTTTTGGGCCTATACGAAACTATTATGTTTCAGTTAAGCTAGGAGAAAATATAAAAGCCAAAAGCTTTAATGGCAACGACAAGGTACAGACAGTTAATTTTTGTATTTTATGTATTTATCATTGTTGTATGCATGTATTTATATTTAGATTCGAGGAACATTTTTGTGAAAATATATTTTATGTTATGTAACCTATACTAAAGTAAATTGGGATAAAGAAAACTCCAATTTCATAATAGATAATATTTTAATTAACAACCCTAATCTAAAGAATTTAATATCTTATTAAAATCATGAAATTAATATTTTTTATTATTATTATATGAAGTCTAATATCAGTTTTATGGAATGCCAAAGAACTAATTTCACAATATATTATTAATATGTTACACACATTTAAAATTTCAATATTCATTATTTTAATTTGAGGCCAACTATAAGCACATTGCCTTGGTTTATTCATTTTGACATTTAAATGTTCTTAAGTGGATTATAATATAAGCTCAGCAATACTTTACCATTCAATTAGCCGATCCTGTGCAATGTCACATATTTGATTTTTTTTTCCATATAAAACATTCTAGTTTTTTCCTCGTGCCCTATCCCTCTTGATTTTAGTATATTTTATTGCATGTTAAATATATGCAGGAACAGTTTTTTTGGAATTGATTGATTTTAGTTCACCTTCAAATTAATTTGTTTAATGGTATCCTTAAATAAAAAATTTGATTCTGATTATCACCCTTAATACCTGGTATATGGATAGTACTTTATCTGTTAACATGATTATCATTTGTTTTTAAAGATATAAACATATATACTAACATATAAAACTATGATGAAATGGTTTTAGTCATTGTTTTTCTTGTCCACCCCTTTTACTTCTGCATTCCTCAATAGTCAAATATTGATATTTATTATAATTGATTGTATTTTAAGATTGAACAAATAAATTTAGGATAATTCAATGTGTTAATTAAATCCTTGAACTATGTTCCTTAAAAAACATATATATAATATATATATATATATATATATATATATATATATATATATATTATGTATTTGATGTAAAAATAAGATCTTAAGTGAATGATCTGCATTGTATTGACTTTTTACAAAGTTTTATATTGTTTAATTCTGTTATTTATTTATTTTTTCCAGTTTTATATCGATCCTAACAAACTGCTACCACTAAAGAGATTTCTACCACTGCCTCCTGGAGTAAAGCCTCCTCCAAGAGGAGGTGGAAGAGGTAGAGGAGGGGGCCGAGGAGGAGGAGAAGAGGTAGAGGTGGAGGTGGATTCGGAGGACGTGGGGGCGGTGGAAGGCCTGGGTTTGGAGGAGGTGGAGGAAGAGGGGGTGGCGGTGGAGGCAGGCATAGCTTCGGGGGTGGTGGAGGAGGTGGGTTCAGGGGAGGCAGGGGGGGCTTCAGTGGAGGTGGCAGGTTTTCTAAATAATTATGTAATATATTTTTATAAGAGCAACATTTTCTTTTTTGATACATTAAATTGTCAAATACTTTCGTTATAGAAAGGAAACAAATTATAATTGAAAAATGTACTGTTTACAACTTTTCATTGTTACAAACTGTTATTATATACTTCCTTACTTTAAGTAACAAGTTATCTGTCCAATTTGTGTGCAAATTTACTTTGCCTTTATCATGACAGTTATTCAACTGTCTTATATGATAAATTTTATAAATGATTATATGATATGATTTGTAATGTAATGATTTTAATTATTAGTGTATTTTATTTTTTCTCAAAATATATTTGTTTATTTCAACATGTTTGGTTTTATTTCATTATGTTCCTGATAATAATCCTTTTGTTTTATCTTAATTTATTTCTGGAAATATCTAATTATTCTTAAAACATTAATCAAATATGAATTGATACAATATTATTATGTTGATTATTCAAACAATTTCATTTTTCTTTCCATGCAATTTTTGTAATGAAGAAATATAGCACTTTTGTGATGTGAGAAGTTATCATACATCACGGATGTGAGAAGTTAGTGCAGGGCAGAATGCAGTTGGCAGGTACAAAGACTAGCTATAGCCCAGAAGAAAAAAAAACCCCAAGGGGAAAGCGATGTACTGTGTGGAAACTTAAAAGCATGATCAGATCAGGCAGGGCTGTAGAGAAAGGATCCAAAATCACATCAAGGAAACTGCAGCAGAAGGAAAAACAAATATAGAGAAAAGATGGGGAATATTAAAGGAAACTCGGAAGAAAGCTTCTGAAACACTGGTAGCACTAGTATCTACTACTAAGCTCAAAGGAAGGAGTGTTACGATGGGGAATGCCTAAAGGTAATACATGAGAGAAATGAAGCCAAGGAGAAGTAGCTACAGAGAAGGACCAGGGAAACTATCAAGGAGTATGTTGACCATAGAGCAAATGCAAAGAACCTTTGTAAAAAGAAATAAAGAGCCACTGAAAACTAAAGGATGTAGGAGCCATGAGGCGCATATGAGAAGACAAGCAGGAAGTAATACAAAGGTGTAAAGAGCATTAGAACTAGTTTCAAATCCCATTCATACTACATCCTGAAATATTAAATCAGCTGTAGGAAGAATCCTCGACAGATAGCCTCAATACTAGAGGTGAAGGAGTTCCATCACTTTGGTCCTAGTGAGCTGATCCTGAAAGATGAAGGAACTCAAGATGGAATAGAGAATGCAGATGTACTTCCAGGCTGAACAGAGATCATTGAAATTTTAAACGTATTAAAAAATAATAAAGCTGAAGTCATTCATGGCCTCCTCAAGTATGGTGACGGAGAACTTTGAGCAGGGTTATACCACATAATATGGAATATATGCATTGACGAAAAGATAAGTGAGTGGTCAGAAGCTGTTATCTGTCCAATTTATAAGAATGAGGACAAATTCCGTAGCAATAATTACCAGGCTATATCCCTCTTATATACTGCATATAAAGTAATGTCAACATCCTTAGTACAGTCAAATTATGGAAAAAACAGGCAAACCCCAAACATCAAAAACAAAAACTGAAACCTGTCAGACATTGTTCAGAAGCCTTCTCTTATTAAGTGGTAATAAGTCGCAGTTTTCTGCGTTAGGTTTTGCAGCTGGGATGGAAAGAATCAGAAAAAAATTGTATTTTTTGTAAATATCTCAAAAAGTATTGATTTAATCAAAAACATTCTATACAAAATTAAAGTAATTTTAAATATCTTCAAAAATGATTATATAAATGTATTCGCTAAAATCAGTGGTTGTGGAGATAATGAAGGGGTTTTCCAGATGTAGTATAATGTCTTCAAACTCCAAAAACTTCTCAAAAAAAAGTGTTCACGAGCAACTGCCAGACTTAATTTGATTGTTTACCATTTTTTATCGTAGATATCGTAAATTATGACTAAAGAACATAATTTACCAAAGTCACGATACAACAGAGAGTTAAGCTTGAAAATTAAAAAATAAATCCCAATACAATAGATGAATTGTACTTTTTATTTTTTTAATTACATGGCTATACCAAGAAGTACAAAATTTATCCATTATAAGATTTTTTTTTTTTACTGGCCATACTGAGGTGTAAATATATATTTTTTCCCCATCCTCATAAAATGATTTTATTTTTATTTTCACTTAACAGCTTGCACTATCTGCGTCCTTGCATTAGTGTTATGGTGACTTTAAATAATATACATAGTAGTCTGAAACATCATAAAATAAAAAATGCCTAAATAGTATTAAGGGGTAATTGTTTTTATTAAAGGAGATTTATTAATGAAATGTATAAATCTTGTACATGCATATTTTAAGCGTCAGATTATGACTATCAGGATATATTTAAGTGAGCCTTGTAAGGTAAAAGCTTGAGACTAAGTGATTTTCATATTACTTACATCAGCATTGTAATATGTTGGACTGCTTGATATTTATTTTACTTAATACCTAGAACTACTTAATACGTTGGACTGAGGCAAATGTAAAGATTCCCCGATTAATGCTGCACTGTTCAATACCAATTGTTCAGGCATGATGGCATGCGTTGTTGGTGGCATGACTGTTCAATCCACATTTCATTATTATGCCAAATTTGCTGAAAGACTGAATGTCGATGTAATGACCAATTAATTTACTAATGAATATTTTAAGGTGTAAGATCTCATTTTTAATCAATTGAAATTAGTTCATAAATAACTTACATTAATATACATTTGACTAATTATAAAAGCACACACGGTATTAGATTTTCACTTACCTTGGCTATTAAAATTAATTTGATAACAATTTTTTTATCAGCAATAAGTTTATACCCTATTCCTCACAAAATTGTGTATAAAATAATATTTTGTCTAAAATCCTTAACTTTCCAACAGTAGATGATACATCTATATTACTGTTTTTATATATTTTTTTTTAAATGTTTGCTCTTTTCTTCTATAGTTCATTATCAAATTCTAATCAACCAATTTTTCAATATTTACCCATTTTATATGCTAAAGGATGGATTTAATTAATGTTTTCAAATCTACAAAATTAAAGGTACAATAGAAGAAGAAAATTCAAACCATCAGCATTTAAACTGTATCAGACTACTTCAATCAGAAAGAAACCAACATAATATCAAAGCCCATTAAATTTTACATCAATATAGCGAGTTTGATCAAAACAGTTAAAAACCGTTTTTGAGAAAATCATAAAAAGTTAAAAAATGCATGATGGAAAGTAGCTCTTTCCGTCATCCGATTTTAGCTCAAAAGTTGCTTTAACCTCTGGGGCGTATTGTCTCAAATATGATGCTGGACTTACCACACACACCTTTTTTCATGAATTGGTTATTTAGAGGACTCTAAAACGAGTATTTCCGTTGAAAACTGGAATTCAAAAATTTTCATTGCTGTATATTTCATATGTAGGTAAGTGAATCTAAAAGAAAGGAGAGAATAAAAATGTTCTACAGAAGAAAATAAAAATAAATTAAAATTCAGATATAGTTTATTTACAGTTATCTCATTAAAAGAATATTTTAAATGGAGGAATGTTTAGCTTTGACATCCATAAAGAAAAAAACCATTCAATCAATATTCAGCTTCAAGTACATCCAGAATGGATGTGGAAATTCAATAAAAAATGTATATCAGTTGCTGATAACCAAGTATTGAATTCCACAAGAACATTAATTTAATGACAGTTTTTTACATGTATGTAGGCATATATATAATATAATATATAAAATATTATAAGTGTATATTCAACTTTTCAATTAAACTTTTTTTAAAACTGAGCTACTGTATTTAAAACAAATGGCTTAATATTTCCTCTCAACATTCATTTTTAGTAATAAAAATAGTGTTAAAGATACCATGTTAAAAATAATGCCTTAAAGATCCACTAACTTATGTATGCATAAAAATTTATATTGAATACTATTTTTTTTTTTTTTTGTCAGTTTAGCTGGTAGAAACAGTATATCAAACCTTAAAACATAATATTAAGTATATTCATACCCTTAAATGTGTATTGCTACTATATTAAATAGTCATTTATCAAATCAAAATTTTATAACTGGTACGGAAAAGCTCTTAATTCTACAAATAGGTTCCTCAAACCAAGCACTGAACAATAGGTAAGTAATTGAAAACATCCTTAATATTTTTCTGATATGGTTTTGTTTTATTTTTTTTTTCTATAAAATAAGATGACTTCAAAGTAACTGTCATTAAGTTTAAGCCCAATTTACTTTTACAGTCATGTAATAAAATGCACAGACAAAGTAAATATTTAAAACTTCAATTATATTTAAAATGATATATTAATTTGAATATTTTAGTAAATTAGAAATTGATCAAAAATAACCTGTTGCTATCCACTAGCATTATCTACTGTTCTTAACATCTATTCGACATTGGAATTTATTATTTCCTAATAAAAGGATGGATTATTTCAGTTCTAAATCATCCTTCTTAATTATAATCTTATAGATCTTATATTCAATTGTTTTCCCCGATGTAATCAAATAAACTGAAAAATAATTATAATACATAATATATGTAACAGCATGTATTAGTTAGCTTGATTAACAACACACTCATTTTACTATAATAAAAAAGAAAAGCAATATTTATTTTTCATTATAGAACAAAATTTAGCCATTTGGCTCAGTCCCTGGTTTAATTCATCATCAGTTTCAATTTATTTCTAAATCTAGCATGCTTGTTGCTAATATTCTAAAAATAAATATATTTAAAAAAAGATATGTACAAACTATTAATTACAGAAAATTTTACCTTATAAAATAAATATACATGTATAAACAATGATCAAATGGTAATAAAAAGTTTAATTAAAAACTATACAATAAAAAAAAAGATAAATAAAATAAAACGTTCCATATAAAAGTCTTATAATACACACTGCACTGTAGAATGCCATCTCACTTGGTTTTCCTCATATAAACATAAATCATTTACACATTTTGCATCAATTTATAAAAATATAGATATCTATATAACTATACACACCTTTATAAAAAGCATTATAGACACAACACATTCAATTAATCTGGTCTAGGTCCGAAATATTCAGCAGCAGCAGCAGTAAGTTTACTTAAGAAATTAAAAGTTACAAAAGGTGCAGCCCTTTTAATGAACACATCACTTTGGAACATTAATCCAATTTCATCCCGGGTTGGTATTTTAATGTCTTCTTGAGAATCTGAATACAGTTCACGTTCCCTGACTACAGAAGGAGTTAAAATTAAATCTTGAGTATTCTGCGGATTCTGACTCATCTGGGAGATAGTAAAAGTGTCATCGCTACAGATCTCGGAAGGATCAACCTGTACACCCATCTCGATGCCTAAGGTAGTGATTTCTATCTGTGTTTCTACAAAATCAATCTTTTCCCCATCTTCTAATGATTTTGATGAGTCCTCTTGCAACTTGACTGCAAAGTAATATTTTAATTAATACAACTATCGATAAGGCATTAATAGAAGCAGAGACCAAATTTCATTAGGGAAACAATTTTCAAATAAGTAAAAAAGTATCAGTGCACTCAGATACTTTTATACATTATAATACCATACAACAAAAAATAAAGAAATAAAATCATTGATGTAAGACAATTTTAATGGATCAAAATTATTTTCAAAACAAGATTAAAAAAAATTACCTTTTGGAGACTTCTTACTACTTGATGGCTGACACTGAAAGTAGTCCTAAAAACAAATAATGTCATTAATGGATTAACTTTCAGTATTAAATAAATAATTGCAATATGGTGTTGAAAGATTATCTAAAAAGTTATGAACTGTCAAAGAAAAAAAATTAGAAGTACATTTACATATTTGCCAAATTATGGCAAGAGCTAACGTCAAACATATTTGGATTAAACTGTTCAGCATTTTGATTATTAAGAAAATTATAAAATTTTATCAAATTATTTCTTTCCAATAAAATATGTTATATATGTAATTTAATTATTCTTTGTAATAATTACTATACGTTTTACTACTTCCTTGTTAGTATTTACTCTGAATACTGACAGCACGAGTTATAATTCTATTTTTTTTCTTGTTATTTTTCAATAACAATTAACAGATAATGACGGATAAATAAGTTGCATTTAGTCAAAGTTTTATAGTTTAAAATTCTTTACAGGCGTGGGGAGTGATGACCCCAACCTATTAAATTTCATCGAGAATCGTGAGTATATTCTCCCAGAAGATTATACCACATGGCCAAGGGCCTACATGGCCTGTTGCGCCAGAGAAAGAAAAAAAGAGAAAGAATTATTTTTCATAAAACAAGAATATTTTACTAATTATTAAATACTCACCTTCAATACATTGTAGAGAGTGGATACTTTTGCTGGTCGAATACTTAGTTTCATAATATCTGAGACAGTCAATGAACAGAAACCTCCAATAGTGTTTATTTTCAACCTTTGCAATTCTTCTGATAACATTCTCTCACTAAACACAGAATAAATAAAAATGAAAAACGAGGGGAAAAACACATACATATATAAGTATATATATATATATATATATATATATATATATATATATATATATATATATATATATATATATATATATAATACGTATATTGTATGTATATGTATATTTACATAAAATAAGTCCAGACCAATCTTAAAATGAATTATACTATATATTATATTAAGTGCTAAAGATAAAACCACAATGTGAAAACACCCAGGACTCCATTATCATAGAAACCTGAAAAACTAAAATCAATATTTGAGCATATGATCCAAAAATCAAAAGCATGCTCAATAAGCGAACCCTCCAAAACCCTTTAACTTTATCTCTAAGTTTACTAGGCCTTCTCTTTCAATGCTTCAGAGATTTTTCGCTATACTGACCTCTTATTTCCACTTAAATAAGCTAAATGTAAACTGAGATTGGGTAAAAGAAACATTTTATCTTAAATAAGAGAAAATTGTAATATTCTCAAAAAAGGGACTTGGGGGATTTCACAATTCACTGAGTACTATTGCAATTTATAATACCTTCCGGGTGATGCTATTCTTGAAACGATATTGTGAACAGGATCAGTACAGGACAGTATCCCTGGAATTTTGGAAATTTCACCGGCCAATGGAGTATCCTTCCAAGGGGCATCAGGCGTACTGTTCAAGAACTCCTGTATTGCAGTCAGTTCATCTTCAGCTTCTACAGGTGCAGACTCTTCACCAACTTCTACAACTACCTTCGGTAAACCTAAAGATGATTTATCCTCAACTTCCCCTTCAAAACCTTTCCAAAGTGGTTTTTTACCTGAAAAAAAAAAAAAAAAAATTTAATTGAAAGATTCTATGAACAACTAAACATCAAAGATAGATATTCACCATAATAATAATAGAATTAACCTAAATACATTAACTTACCAGGCGGAATATTAGCATGTTGGACTTGACCAATATTATCAGAGCCCTTGGAGTACAGCAAGCCCTTTGACACTGGAGGATCCAGAAAACTAACCCTTTTTTTCTAAACAAGACAGATATACATATAAAGTTTAATAAAAATTAAGTGAGATATACATAAAAATAATACTAAATTAATTGTATCGAATAAATTATTCCTGATCACCAAAATGATCACTTTTATGCCCCAAATTATTTGTTTATCAAGGAACATAATGTGATAGTAAATCTGTTCCTAAAGAGTAAGAAAATATAAATTTAAAAAATTTAAATGGACATAATTTGATGATGTAGGAATATTAAAAAGTACAAAATTAAATATATTAATTAAATTGAAGTATATTTGGGCCCATTGAAGAAAGAGATCAATAGAGAAGTCGTGCGCATAAAACCCAGAAATATATAAACTCTTTGGAGTAGCTAACATTATACGCTTCATCAAGTGCAGTCAACTGAGACATAGCACCAACAGGCCACTTAGCAAGGATGGTGCTTGCTGCCAAGGATATCAAGATCCTTCTGAATATGTACCATTCGAGTGCAGCTGCACAGGAATAAGCCAACTAATTGAGGAAGCCACATCGGAGCCACTGTATTATTATTAATATAATCTATATTTATAAAAGAAAGCAACATTTCCCTCACGCTTCTGGTTATCGCAGTATCTGAAGAATGAATATGGTTGTGAAGCTGAAATTTTTCCTGTAACTGTGCCTTACCGTTTAGATGTGCAATAAGGATGGGTTTGGAAAAAATTGTTCTCTAAGAGACTGAAAAAAAATATACTCGTATTTCTAAAAACTATTGAAAAATTGGTTTTTGTATTACCTAAAAACTAACCATTTCCTTAAAAATTATAAGCATTCATTTGAAAGATAATGGAATTTCTAACCGATTGAAAGGAAAATCATCTTAGCCTGACCAGTATTAGCAAAAATACTAAGATATTTATAACAAGGATATCTCAGCATAATGCATTTCATATCAATGTTTTGTGTGTAGGTTCCCATGGATCCATATGTTCAATTATTATTGGTTTATTAAAAATTATTTTGTTGGCTAAAAAACAATTTTTTTTTAAAGAATTTAATAGGACTTATTTCTAAACAACTACGTTATTCATGTGAAAGGGTTGTTCATTTACAAGTGGAGAAAATACGCATTTATGTTGCAAAGGAGCTATTTATCCTCCAATAAAAACTAAAACGTATTGAACAATTAAGGGTTAGCCTTCTTCTACTCATGTGCTATTGTAACATTGATTGAGTGAAATAAAGACGTATCATTAAAAATTGAATCTATATGCATTACACATGAAAATATTTGAAAGAGTGACTTGTTGACTAAAAACGCAGTTACATTTATTATGTTACTATTACCATAAAAGTAAATAAACTAACTAAAAATTAAAAGGCGAAAAAAGCCGTGGGTTATAGCTAGTTTTATAATAAAGCAACAATGCAAAAAATAATGAGTAGAAGCGAATCAAGGAACTCAATGAAAGATCTAAACAACCCACATCACTTACTCAGTCAAACCCTGTTGAAATGAAACCTACAAAATTATACTTAATGTGTTATTACATAATTACAGGGAGTGGGGTCATCTAGTAGATAGAGAACTTGTCTATTATTCTGTCCCGAATCTGTGTCCCCCGGTTCGAACCCCGGCTGAGGCAGAATTATTTTTCTATTATTTCAGCCGAGGATCAACCCTGGGGGATGGAAACCCTCTTGGAGCACACCCAGCCTCTGAAAGTGGGTACAAAAAACTGATAAAAAGATTTTTTTTTATATGGCTGCTTAGCATGATCTAGGCCCAATCATCATCCTGCATGGCCGTTGGCTGATGTACGAATCTCTAAAAGTATACCCAAGACCTTCCATGGGTTGTAGAATTATAACAGGTTATGTAATTATAAATATTTAATTTTATAAGTTAACTACTACTAATTTAATAATTAATGCATTAGGCACACACTAAGTAAGAGGAGAGTCGCAAAAACCAACTAATTCAGTTTTCCTTTTCTATAAGACCCTGATAAATATTTGTATTATATTGAATTGAATATCTATAACCCTCCACCACCCTCTACAACAATTATAAATTAGAAATATTTCCCAAACTCTATAAACGTGTTGAAAGTACCTTATTATTTGGTGAGGAAGTTGGTGATGGGACAGGTGATACCTTCCTTTTCAGAATACCAAGCGAGGGACTTATTCCAGGAGGGGTTGGCACACAAGGCACCCACTGCTCACACCTTCCCTCTGGCCAGCTGTAATAAAATGATAGCTTATTATTTTGAAAATTATTGTATTCATTTTATTTTGAAAAAGCTAAAATAGTTTGTTTTTATCATGATTTTTTAAATAATAGGGTTCTTTCTAATAAAGATCATTCCTTTATATTTATTCTCTAATATAAATAACTTCAATTATTTTTATATAAATTGTTCAATCAGATACTTAGTACCAAATTTTGAAAAACACTTTTTTCAAATATGTTATTAGTACAGTATTTGCTCGAGTTGCTAGAGGGAAAAAAGGTGCTAATTTTTATCGCTCTAGCGACAAAAAATACATCATTTCACAAGTGGAACATTTGACAAACTTAAGTAATGCACAATTTTACATTAAATTTTCAAAATACTATTATTAATTAATATATTTTTTTATTTAGTTAATTTATTGCAAACTTTTCCAAATCAATTGACATCTATTCCATTCTAATTGATAATTTAAAACCTTATTGGGTGTAATAAATGAAAAAGGAGTTTAAAATATTTTTTCTCTTTCTTTTTTTTAAATTTAACCTGAATAAAAAGTGAATTTTACTTACTTCTCGGTAAGGTGTAGCGGGGTGATGCTCCTCCTCCTGACCGGGGTGACCGGAGGACCTTCTTCCTCAGAGGTTACCATCTTCACCATCTGAGCCGACCTCCCTCCACTTGGTCGAAACGGTGTTACCAACCTCTCCCTTCTGTCCTCAAACGTCTCTTCTTCCTCTTCAACTTCTTCTTCTAGCTCATTCTCATCATCTCCTTTTTTAACCCTTCTCAGAAGCCTCTTCCTTCTACGAGGTCGTCTAAGAGTAGTCTTGTATTTAGCATATATCATAGATTCAAGTTTTACTCGAGAAGCATTGCTATTTCTATCGAGTTCAAGGGAGGTTCTGTCAAGTTCAGTTTCATCACATTTCAGACTTTCAGTTAACAATTCTTCATCGTCATCATCATCTTCCTCTGATCGCCTTTTGGGTTTTGGTTTTGAGATATCATCTTTCATACTTTTTTTGTTGCTTTCTTCCTCCTCTTCCTTGGCTCTTCTCTTGACTGCTTCTAAAAATTGCCTTTCTATAGTTTCTATGTCCTCTACAGGATTGATAACCGTTGTCTTGGGCATTTCGGGCTCGAGGACACTGGGGATGCCTTCATCTTCACTCAAATTTAGAATGACAGTCTCTGCCTCTTCAGCTTTTACAACATTAGTTTCAGAGACATCTCCTTCTTTTACAGTCGACTCGGATAAAGATTCTGAAACATTTTCATCAGAACTTTTAGAGGAGCTTTCTATGTCTTTTGAAACAGGAGACATTTCGACAATTATTTTCTTTGGTTCAGAAGAACTAATCTGAACTTCAGAATTGTTGTTGAATATTTTAGATTCAGGCTGAACGTCGTTTTGATCATTAGTAGATAGTAGAGTTTTTTTTACAACAGATTTCCCTGACTTAATCAACCACTGCTCCAGATTATTAGGAGACGCCTTTATGTTAGATTTGATAACTTTTTTCTTACGAGGTTTAACACTGCTGTTCTTTAGAAGTGCTAATGAATCTTGATTTGCTTCTTCTGTATTTGAGTCAGTTTTTGCCTTCTTGGGTTGTGATGGTGGAGTTACAACTTGCTCAGAGCTCTTTCTTTTGCAAGCCTTTCGTTCTCCAGCTACTTCAGATTCAGGAGATGAAGTTTTGGAATCTGAAGTACCAAAAGCATCAGACTTAACAGGACCAACATTTTCAGCACTAGGTCCAACAGTAGTAATTGTTTCTATTAAAGATGATCTTTTAGCCTTCTTTTTATCTTCATTTGTTTTCTTGCTCAAAGTTGTATCAGTTTCACTGACTTTATTACCTTTAATACTAACTTTTGAAGCAGAGTCATTCTTTTTGTTTTTTTCTGAAGAATTATCAGGAGTAAGTTTTGTCAAAGATAATCTTTTGCTCCTCAGCAGCTTAGGACTAAATTTGTCAGAACTATTAACTTCGGATACTCTTCTTTTTCTACTCTTTTTCTCAGGAGTAACCATTGACCAGCTTGCAGAAATGGAATCACCACTTGAGTTATGATCGATAGACTCTTCCTCATCAACCTTCATTTCTGTTTCCACATTATTATCATTGTTAATATTTGAATTTTCAACATTTTCTGTTTTAGATTCATCTACAACCATCACATCAGGATTACTAGATATTGACATACTGGAAGGTTCACAACTATTTAAATCATCCTTGCATTGTTTTGTAGTAGATATTTCTTCTTTATCAATATCACTTTTCACATGTATTGATTCACTCAACTTCATTTCAATTCCAGAATTAGATTCAATGAGTGAAGGGGTCAAATCAGAATTCACCTCAGTTTTTAATACTTCTTCTGATATATCATTAGTTTCTGATGGATCATCGCATTCCTTTTGAAAAACATCCAATGATTTCTCAAGGATATCATTTTTACCAGAAGCCCCATTAATTTCTTTTGAAATTTCAATAGTACTTACATCAACAATATTTGACTTTTTATCAGAAATTTCCTTAATTGGAGACACCCGAACTTCTTTAATTACATCCTCAGAAGCAGACATAACAGTAGCAATCTGCGTTGATGGATCTATACATTCATTTTTATAAGGCACATTACACATTTCGATTTTGCTGGAACTTTTATCTAATTTATCAGCAGCAGCATTGCTTGAAGGCCCAGTAATTTCAGATAAATTACTATCAATTGTTGCAACTTGTTCTATCACATTTTTTTCAACATCAGTTTTTGCTGGATGAAGGTTTGAAACGTTCGTTTCTTCTGTTAAGACTTCACAGATTTTTGACAAACATTCCTCTGTAGTGTCAATAGATTTTTTATCGAGTTCTGAAATTTCATTTTTTTCTAATTCTTTAGGAATATTTTGAGAATCAAGATTTTGTACTTTTAAAGAAGACACATCATCCTCATTTTTGCCCACTGCTTCTGAACTTTTTTTTAGTTTTCCTTTAGTTATTACCTCTGCATTCACCATTGGTTCTGAAACTTCTTTTTTTGCCTTCACTTTAGGAGTTTCATCAGCTTTTTTAGTAATATACTTATTTGTACTTTTTCTTGTAGATCTTCTCTTAATTGGGGTAGCTTTTTGCAAAGCAACTTCTTCAATGTTGACAATTTTATTTTCCTTCTCGACTTCATCTTCTTCATCAATCTTTTTGGAGTCACCATTTTCATCGCTTTCAAGTGAATTAAATTTATTAAGGAGGTTCTTTTGTGATGGGAGAGCAGTTGTATGCTTGGTCGGTGTGAGGGATAGGTTAACTCCTGAATCAAAGTTCAGCTGAGTGTCATTTATTATTTCTTGAGAATCATCGACAATTTTATCAACAACACCATTCTCAGTAAGTACTTTTTCGCTTGGTTCTTTCTTATTTTCTTCATCAGTCCTTATAGAGGTATTAGTACTTTCATCATCTTTAGTGGTTATTACATCTGATGACTTAGTGGAGTCATTTAATTTAATTTCTTTCAATGTGATGATTTCTTTGATGCTTTGGCTGGAACAGATAACCATAATTAAATCAGTGAATAATTTAAAAAGTTAGTAATAATCCATTTATTAACAATTTAATACAATTTATTAACCACAATAAATGACACCAGAGTCCACAATGGACCAAAGGAACAAAAACTAGAAAAGGTAAAACACACTATTATCTAACTGCCTGATTTATTCTCTGATTAATGCCAAGTACTTTGACATAGAAGCAAAGAAATAACAATTATTAATTACATTATAAAGAAAGTAATAACAAAAGTATTTAATATTATATTATATTTTTTTAAAATAAATTTAAATTATTGAAGAAAAGTGGTTTAAATAATATTAATAGAAACAATAAAGATGAATAGCAACTACTTATGGATCAGCAGGATAAGTATCCAGAAAATGTAGTCACGTTTCTAACAAGGATAAAGAAGGGGTGGGACAAAAATCCTTAGTTATAGGATTTTTTATTGGGAGTATCTTTAGTTATGATGTCCTTAGAAAAGGTCGTCCTGAGCCAGTGTGATGTCAGTTACTCATTAAAGATCCCTATCCTAATGAAACATGTATAGGCAAAAATAAAATTGAGGGCTCCCACTGTAGTATCCTCCGATTAGCCACAGCAGCATAAAGGGACGTTAAATAAAAACAAACAAAAATTATTAAATTAGAAAATGTATCACAATACATTTATTAAACAAACTAAATACATAAAAAAAAAAAAAAGAAACAAAACTAACCTAATGAAACAAGTCAGATTTAAGAAAAGAGACAAAAGTAACTTAATTAAATACCTAGCCGGATTTAATAAAAATAAAAGTTATATGAGTTATATTCACACAGTTGTAGTCCAAATGTTGATGAAAATTAGCACAGGGCGGGGCTTCCAAGTTCCGAAGGGAACGATGAGCAGAAAGTTCAGTAGAATGCCGCTTAAAATATGTGTATGTTTGCAAACGTCAAATCGTTGAGGTATGATTGCATAACTTAGTTGGCACTGCTCCACCACTAGATGCTACTTCAACACTGATTACATCCGGCATGGGCCCAAACCTTAGTTCAAGCACTATTTGTAAACTAATATCCCACTTCACTGGGCATTCAATTTAGCAATAACAATTCCTTAACATTTAGTTAAACAATTTTAAATTAAGATAATTGTCTGCACGCACATGACAAATTATTATATTCTTTATAAAAAATACTATTTTGACAACAATGAAAAAGATAAATATGTAAAAAAAAAAAAAAGGATCGAAATTTATGTTTTAAATTTAACAATCGCAGTCTACTGGTGTTCCTCAAGGTAGTATCCTAGGACCCATCCTTTACACAGTTTATACAGATGATATCCCAACCCATCCCAACACCTTCCTTTCTACCTATGCTGATAACACCTGTGTGTTATCAGTCAATAACGATCCTACTACTGCCTCTCTAACTCTTCAATCCCACATCCAAGACCTTGAGGTATGGTGTCAGAATTGGAGAATTAAAATAAATTCCATCAAATCCCACGAAAACTACAAAAGACTCATCTACATGACAATCATAAGACCTATCTGGACTTACGGAGTTGAGCTATGGGGCTCCACTAAGCCATCAAATACTTCCCGTCTTCAATCCTTACAATCCAAAATCCTTCGACAAATCCTCAACGCTCCTTATTTTGTCACGAACAAGTTCATCCATAATGACCTTAATATTTCCTTTGTGACAGGTATCAATCCTTCCACAACCTCCACTCCCACTCTAACCCACTAGTTTCAATCCTTGCTTCCTCTTCTATTCCTGACAATCCTCCGAGGCACCTGAAAAGAAGATGGCCTCGAGACCTTCTAGTTTAGATTCATAGTGGAGTGATGCCAATGGACACTTTCTCTTCATGTATTTTTCATGTATATTATCTGACAGCTAATTTACTTGATGTATTAACTAATACAGTTGTAAATCTCAATAAATGAAAAAAAAAAAAAAAAAATTAACAATAAAAACTATCCGGCGTTAACAAACTGAATTACTTAAAACTCAGCTTTCAGACCATTCACAAACTACATTGAAAAACTTATTGTAAGTAGTCATTAAATAAAATAACAATGCTTTAATTCAATAACTGAAAGTAAATATAGCTTGTTTAGAATAATGTGAAAGGGAAGGCTGAGTTAAATCATGTGGTGCTTAGTTGAAAGTAACGAACTCGCCCCTTTATTTTTAAACCAGTAGACAAGGTTTATCAAAACAAATTAATGAATATTCTTGAATTAATGTTTTCCTTCAATTGCTTACAACAAAGTTTCATGTTTACAGAATAAATAAAATTAAAATTAGCAATTCTTTCCACAATGAAAATATTTGCTATAAAATGTCAATGAAACGAAAAAATTAAAACTGAAAAAAAAGTGATACCAATTGGCTGCACAACAGGAAAGAAATTTGTGTTTTACCCTTCATTTTAGTAAGAAACATGTTTAGCTAAGAAATAACAACCATTACTGATTCATATTAAAGGATTGCACCAGAGCTACGTAGAAATGGAGCTAAAATTGCCTGGAATATCAGACAGGAGTAGTAAAGTAAATAGATCAGAAAAAAATTGGGGCTAATATTGATCCTAACTAGAACTGAACAACAAAACTACATGGATATAAAACATGTTTATAGTTAAAAAGAACTGAATATTTAAAGAAAAATAATTTAAAATATTAAATCAGTTTTTGTTGTTTACTTTCTTAGAGGCACTAAAAATTATTAGTAAAGAGTAGATAAACTGTATTAAAAACACTTTCAGAGAATGCAAAATTTCATAACACATAATTAAACAGTATTTAAAGGTTAGGACAATACCCACAAAAAAACATATTGTATAAGAAAACAACAATTTATAAAACAGGATTGCTTGTTTTTAAGGAGATCATTATCATCACTTTTGAACTTTAACCAAGAAAATTGGTAGAAATATTAAAATAATTCCTTTACTTACTACTTAGTTTTCACAGATGTCTCTGACCTTCACAAAAATCATACACTGAAATATCAAATGATCGTTTTTCCATTTTTTAAATGAAAAACCAAAAATATTGAGCCAGCTAAAGAGTTAATGCTATTGTTTACTTCTAAATGTTATTCCGAATCAATATGACCAGTTTATAACCAACACAAATAAACTTATGTTATCATTAAATTACTCAGCAGAAATGAGGGATGGATATTTCCAAGTTACTAGCTCCGATAGAGTAGTGTTGCCAACAAGATGGCCTATCAGGTGGTCACCCAACTTTACAAAAGATGAGGCTTAATTGTTTTAGTTTATAATTATATTTAATATTTTATGTGTTAATATTATATATATTTATATATATATATATATATATATAAAAAATATATATAATATATATATATATCAAAAATATATATATATAAAATATATATATATATATATATATTATATTAACTGCTTACATGACAAACCATTAAAAGAAATCAAATCATAACATGTTTCGTAAGCATGTGGTTTAATCAACATTAAAGGTCATAAATATTTATATATATTTTTTTTAAGATATCATTTTAAAACAGACTTTATCTATTTCTTAAAACATGATTCTATTGAATAAATTAATTAAAATATACATCATCAAGTTGTTGATGTTGAAAGCCCTGCTCAACAATTAATTTTCTCAACTCTAAGTGCGTCATAGTTTAAAATTACTCACAGATTCCGTTAATTATGATTGGTGCCATTTCCATTTATTTTTAATGAAACGTTACAGATAAAAAGTAAAACGAAGTTTCACTTATTTTGTTAAATAATAAGAGAATTCATATCTTCAGTAAATTATGAATTGTAATGTAAATGACCATATTAATTTTACTTAAATATTGAAGTTACCCAATTCAATAATCAGCAAAGTTTATTTATTAAAGAATAATTCTGCTATTTATATCACTTATTTTATTTTATCTTAAACTACATATAGGATGAGATAAAACCATTTAAAGGAAAATTATTAAGAAAAAGGTTGTCAACTTACTATTTCAATACAAAGAATAATTTTATTTGTGACAGTAGTAGCTATAGCATTAGCCTAAAGCTCAATATACTAAATTGTATACTTATATTTTATAGTGTTTATGGCTTTTCAATTCTGTGAAATTAATGGTGATTGTAGGATTAAGAATTAATAAAGAAACGGTAGGGGTCAACATAAGAGGTGGCTGAAGGAGTTCGTAGAAAGTTGGAGAAGAGGCTGTTTGTAGAAGAAATACTAATGTATAACAATTGTAAATATCAGCTAATGAAGCAGATCTAAAAATTAAAGGTCTCTTAAATCTACTTCTAAATTATGTGAGGAGTGCCTTTGCCAGACATGTTTCTAGATAACTAACAAAGTATTATTAGGGTTATATTCTATCCTCAATGCAGCTTAAACAAAGAGTATTACAAACGTTTTTCAATGTAACTTGACAAAAAGACCCAGAAGCAGCAGGTTACTGAGTGTTCAGGCATTTCCATGCCTATATAGTAGCCGCCAGTAACACATTTCTTGGCTCAGTTGTTCATCAGCTGTGACAGATTAAAGTGCCTACTATGACGTCGTGGTCCAGTAATGAAGCAAGGGTAGTTTTAAGATATAATTTAGCATAGATCAAAGGTTAGAAGAAACAAAGTTTGCACTGAATAATGATTTTCCATATTACGCTTATTCTACATTGTAAGACTTATTCCACATTTTAAGACATTCAAAATAGTGAGACTTTTTCCACATTGAATATACAGGATATTAGAAAGAAATAATTTTACTCTAGAGGAAACTAAGAGAGTAGGAAGGCAGCAAAGCTGGTAACAGATGAAAATTAACAGATAGAGGAGATATCACACCTTCATGCACTATCAATTCATTTAATTGTGGGAGACCATTTAAAGGTAAAGGAACTTTTTTGTCTTTGGGAGCAAATGACTAGTCATGTTTCATGTTGGCGAAAGATGCTAAAATTATTTGATAAGGAATAATCTTAATACCTGAACAGCATCATGAAAGGTAACAAAACATGGCTGTACTATTATGATGTGCTGACCAATACTTAAAAGGGAGGTTTAATGTAACTCAGAAAATTTCAATTTGTTAAGAAAAAAAATAGTGCTGAATTTTTCAGATGGAGAGAAATTGTTTAGCATATCCTTTAGGCACATAGAAGACAGTTATAATTAAGTGGTGGTACATTGAGCATTACCCACCAAAAGTTTTAGAGTCCATGACCTTCGCTGAAGTCAAGAATGGACAGGTGTCCAGACCAGGTGGTACCAACACCATAACATCTCTCCAGGATTTATTTATTATTTTTTTCTTCACCCCTACCACGCCTTTGAAGGCTACAAAGAGGTTTCTTGGGCCAGAGGGATAAAAGCCTCCCAGCAATAAGACACGGCGAGCTCGTAATTATTTTACTCTGTTTATGATCATCTGGTTGCTGGGCAAGGTGTGTTGCCCACTCTGCACCCATTCAACCCCCCTCCTCCAGAGCCTGCACCTAGTATTAGGGCCACAACTGAACTGAACCTTCTTGAGCATCCTCCTGACAGTGCAGAGCTTGCGCACTGTGACTTTGCACTGTTCCCACATGTGAAAATGAAGATGAAACATAAAACATTTTTCTAGTGACTAGGACCTTCTTTCTGAATGCTTGGGACAATGAATGTGCCTCACAACTGGATAAAATTTAGACAGCTGGCCCAAAGACTGGTTTCGAAGAAAGGAAAAATGCATTGGTGTGGTGGAAATCAATTTGAGAGAAATAAATAAATAAACATAGATGACAAAACTTTTGTAGTACTCTTTAAAGTACAAATTGTATATCTTAATTGTGCATTGTACATATCAGTTGTTCTGAAGGGGCATGTCACAGAACAAAAATTATTTTCAATTCTATCTAATAGTTGATGTTGGTTCTATCTGTACTGTATTGGTTAAATACCTCACTATCTATAACATGAATATATATATATATATATATATATATTTTTTTTATGATGAAGTGACAATGGTTGACTATTTGTATATATGAGAGAAGTTGGTTCAGGGTGCAATCAATTTATAACACAATTAAGCGTAAACTTAATTTATTGGTGCCAACGTTTCGGCCTAAATTAAAGGCCTTCTTCAGGTGGTTGTGTGAGCTGAGAAGGCGTCAGTCGACATTATTAATTAGTGATTATCCCATTGTTGTTGACTGACGCCTTCTCAGCTCACACAACCACCCTGAAGAAGGCCTATAATTTAGGCCGAAACGTCGGCACCAATAAATTAAGTTTACGCTTAATTGTGTGGTTAATTAACTGCACCCTAAACCAACTTCTCTCATATTTTTTTTTTTTTTTACTTTAAACCATGCTCTATAGATAAGTATATAATAAACATATTTAATAAAAAATTCAATTTAATTAATGCATAACATCAATAACATATCAAACAACTTACCTGTTCATTGATTGAGTATCTTGAGACAAATCTTGGTATAAAGCAGGAATATCAGATCTTCTTTTTGACATCATTTCCTTCTGATGCTCTGTTAGAGGAGTACTTTTCGGCTTTGGAGGAACAATCACATAATCCTAAATCATAAATTACCACAAATAAATCACATAATAATTTCAATAAAATAAATGAACAACA
The DNA here is from genome assembly GCA_023052935.1 of Piezodorus guildinii. Classification (NCBI taxonomy): domain Eukaryota; kingdom Metazoa; phylum Arthropoda; class Insecta; order Hemiptera; family Pentatomidae; genus Piezodorus; species Piezodorus guildinii. Next base: position 39,240,319 of record CM041294.1, read on the forward strand.
ATAATTAAACTATGTAATAGGTTTTTAAATGTATAACAGAGAACATGACAGGAAAAAAAGTCAGAACTGAAAGTTTCACCATTATGAAAAAGAAAATTGAGACAGCTTCTTACAGAGGAACAGTAAACTTATGTAAATAATCCAAGGAGTCATCATGAGATAATAAATATAATTAATTAAAAGAAAAGAAAACTGCTGAGAGCAAGAAAGAAATAACAAATAAAATATTGAATGGATCAGTAAGGCTAGCTAAGCATACTTTATATTGGGTAATTTTACTTCATCTTTAGGTTTCATTCCCAATGCAGAGTCAAGCTGCCACTATTATAAGTGATCTACTTTAAGGCTAGAGGATCCAACATTTTAAATTTCAATATCCCAGAACAACCAACAACCCTTATTATTAAAGGAGGCACTCCAGTAAAACCACACTTATAACAGGTTTTTAAAACATTATCAAGTAACATAAATTAATTAAGTAGCTATTAACATTATCAAGTAAGTAGTATTAGGTAAGTAAGTAGTAGTATTAAGTAGCTATTAACATTATCAAGTAACATCAATTAATTAAGTAGCTATGGATATAATTAATATATTATTATAAGTGTTTACAGCAAAAACTTAATATTCTACAAATTGATATTAAGCAAAGGGCTAGAAAAATACCAATTATAAAATCTCTTTTGTTTTTTTTTACAGATGCTGAAAATTTTGCTGAACATTTTGATATGAATACAAACAACAGGTAACCAGCAACAAGTAATGAATTTATATGTTCACATAAAAATCGATATTGCAACTGAAAAAAAAGTCCAATCATTGAATTTCAATGTAAAACTTCTTGCTCATGCCACGTATGTGCTTCCTTATCCTCATCAGTCATTTAGATTAGACATCTTTTGATCAAAAATATTTTAAAAGAAATAAATAAAAGATTTAAGGAAAAAAATAAATAAACTTTTCTTCTTTTATTTTTTTTTTCAATTTTATATGAGATGATGAAATACCCATTTATACTAAAAGTGACAAAAAGAATTGTTATCATATTGAGTCTAGTTATTTTGGAAAAATTACTAGAATTGTTATATTTCCACTACATTAGTTAATTGATGAGATTATATTTAATTTTGAAAATAGAAATTAAATGACGATTAAAATAATCAAGCAATAAAAACATACGTATTTTACTACTTAAGATTAAATATTAACAATAAAATGTATCTACCATTGCTTCATCTTCAAAATACGAAGGAGGAGGAGGAGTTGCTTTGGATACTGATCTTTTTGACTCTTGAGAAAGTATAATTTCAGGCTGCTTAACTGCTCTCTTCCTATTAGGGGTGGTAACAATGGTAACAACCGAAGGGATAGCAGGGCTGCTTCTCCCATTTAATACCACTTTCTTGTCTTCGCCTTCTTTTACTTTAACTTCTTCTTTATTTAAACCATTTTTTTTATCTACGACAATGTTAGGCGTCTGGCTAAAAGACAACTTCTTATCTTCGACTTCTTTTGCTTCTACATTATTTACATCATCTTTGCAATTTTTTCCATCAATCGGTGTCTGATTGAGAGGGGACTTTGCGGCTATTTTTTGCTCATCACTTTTTTCAGGACTAGATGCCTCAACTTCATCCTGTTGGTGAATGTCTCCGAAAATGGAAGACATACTAGCTCTTTTTTTAACTTTTTTCTCCTCAGCTTTGGCAAGCCTAGAAAAATAAAAAATCATTGTATTGCGGAACAAAATTTACTTTATACATATACTAGCTGTACCTCACAGCTTTGCACGCGACTATTTCTTTTTTTTTTTTTTTGTTAATTCCTGCAAATTATAAACATTCTTGTTTATAATAACTGTGTTAGGTGAAGTTATACAATATGAAAATACGTGAATGACTTGAAGGTGGATGAAAGAAGGATCCGAGGACGCCCTAGGAAAACCTGGGAGGAAGGTGTTAAGGAGGCGTTAGCAGCCAGAAATTTGGATTGTAGAAGGAGAAGAGAGCTGGCACAGGACCGAGCACATTGGATCAGGCTCTACAGAAAGGACCCTCACACTGCACCAGATGGTAGGCGAGGAGCGGATTAAGAAGAAGCATTTGTAGTTAACAGAAATGGACCTGAGAAATAATATAAATAAATTTAAAAAGAATAACAAACGATGAGCATAAAAGCCAAATTTTTTGCCTAACATATTTATTGATATTAAGAATTGTATAAAGAAATACATCAAATAAATATGATGAAAATACAAAGCAATGCTATGAAATACTTGAAGAGACATTACCCACTGGCAGTACTCAATAAGAAATCTAAATCAGAAGGTCCTGCTACCATCTTCTCAAAGCCACTAATGTTGAAGCATTCCATTTTAGTTTAATTAAATTAATAGTATGAAAATAATAATAATTTATAGTTTTTATTTTCCAAATAAGATTCAATAACTATGCATAGAAATTATTAGACAAAAAACTATATCATTACTGCCCTTTACTCATGCTTTACAGATTCTTTACTGTATAAAGTAATCTTTTAAACTCTAATAATTAATTAACAATTAAATATGTACTAATCGTATTTAATATAAATAAAAGACACCAACCTATGCAAAAAATTGCTATGGGCCATCAAAGGAGAGCGGGTTTTTTGACCGTTCTGTTGTTCTTTGTCTTGGCTTTTAGATTGTTGACCATCATGCTCCTTATTTTTTTCATTCGGGTCTTTTAATGTAAATAATTTCCTTTGAAGTTTAGTGATCTAAAACAGAATTAACTTAAATAAAAACTAACCTTCATTAAAATATTAATTACAGTGGTTGATAATATAAAAAAATATTAACATATGATTTATTAATGAGGTTAATTTTTCAAAACAGAAAATGCCAAAAATTGATTTTCCATTGATATAATTAAATATCAAAAATTAATTCTGAACCAAAATAAGAAAATGAAAAAAAAAAAATAAAAAAAATTTAAAAAATAGTTTAATGAAAATCATATTTAGTATTCATTTTGTGTACTTTCATGTGATCGTTTAACTGTAACTAACAAAATCGTATCAGTAATTGGCAAAGATACAGTGTCCTCGATTTAGAAATCATGTTTTGGTAGAAATGGTCTTTCTTACATTAAAACAAAAATCAGTTTCTCAGCTATGGCAGAATTAAAATATCAAATGTTTTAAAACCATTATACCCAAGCCAATAAGTCTTTATTGGGATGTGTGTATTGTAATGTATTGAGGATACTGAGGGGAGTTCATAATTAAATAATTTTAATATTAAACAATAAAAGATTGAGAAACCTTTTTCGGCAAAACATCAAAAGGCGTTTACCTCCATGGGGCCCCCCAGCAATATATACCTCGGGAAACTTCTTAGACACTAGGACAAAGGACTCCCGGCATGGGCACTTCCCAGATCAGCCCCGCCCGAGGTGACGACGATGAGGAGAAGATTGGAAAGAGAGTCAAGTTTTATCCTCAAGAAGAGTGAGTCGGGTTCCATCTACAGGAGGTGGCCGTCAGGGTTCTGAGAACAGCTGGAAGATGAAGCAGAGAATGGACGTCTTAAGATGATTCCACCTTCGCCAGCCGACAGTGTTTTAAAGGTATCTTGTTATTTGTAATATTGTATGGCAAAGGTAGTACTGAAAATTTCCCTCAGTATTCTCAATCAGAGTTCTAGCCAATGAGTTAATATAATGGATATGTGTAAATTAATAATTATAGTAATGTATTAATTGAATCTTGTTTACTTTAATCTTACAATGCATACCACCTATTGGATTGGTAAACACGATACTTTTGGAAAGGAGATCCAATGGTATCATTAAATATAGTTTATATATTGACTAAATATAGTAAGTAAGTTAGTTTTTGAAGCTACCGCTGCTTTAGAAAAGCAGCCGGTCAAAAACATAGCAGTATCAACTACAAATTCTACTTAAATATACAATGTCAGTTCCATACAACATTTTGTTTTTGAACTCAGTTGTTCAAATCCACACTCATGCCAAAATTGCTATAACCAATTAGACCTGGTCATAGGACCTTAAAAGTTATTATAATAATAGTCTTACGGAACCCGAAGGTTTGATGCCGATACCTCTAAACTCTGCCTGTACAGACTCGTCTAATGTTCACCGTTCAAGCCCAAGCCCCCGAGATCAGCCTTAACGCAATCATCCCATCGACACTTCGGCCTACCTTTCGGACGCCTACCACTCAGATTAGCGAATGCCAACTTCCTCGGAATCCGTTCCTCACAAGCCCAACAACTTTACTCGCCCATTTGAGTCTCCGCGATTCTATTAACTCAATTATATTCACAGGGTACAAGCTCCGCAATTCCACGTTGTGCAACTTACTAAACTAGAAGTTAGTTTTGAAAAATCTAAATTTGGAAGTTTTGAATTATCTTGCCCTCACTATATACTTCATACATATGGGTAAGCTGAAATATGGACATTAAAATGTTCACAGTGAATTTTTTTATATCCATGAGAAAGTCTGTAAAAAATAAATTCTTAAATTGAAGAATAAGATTATATTATTTACCTTTGTCTTTATCCTGAGATCATATGGCTGTCCATAGGAATTACTGTTACTCATTAACTCTGTCAATAACTTAATCAAGTCTTGCTTTGGAACAAACTTGATTGAATTTTCTATCAAAACCAGTAGGTCCATCAGAGGTTTAGGGTCTTTGCTTGGTAAACTTTTAGAAATAAAATTGAAGGTGGGCAATAAGATTTAAACACTACAAAAACAATCAACAGTTACAGATATTAATTTTTAAAGATTAAAAATGTTATTTTAATGAAAACATAAACAAATTATACCTGATTTGTCTTTGTTTGATAAAAATGTACAAAATTCAACAGCAAATTCAGGACTAATATGAGATTCACTCAATTCTTTGTAGAATCTATCGATAAATTGTGACATATAATTGTTAGAAGGCACAATTATTAGAGTATATTCTAATACAGAATTCCATGTCTTTTGAACTGGCACTGACCACTGAAATAATATAAGTTATTAGATCACTGTCTTCAATGGTTTCAATATCAATAAATAGTCATTAACATACTTGCTTAGAAATTAATGGAACCAACAGTAATGAACATAATAGTTCCGAATCAATCGCAGATGCTTCCTGAGGAAGTGGCAAACTTTTTAGCCAGAGAATAAATACTTCACACACAAGATCCCAAATTTCCAATTCAACAGAACTTTGAGATTTTCTGAAAATATAAACTGTATTGAAAGGAAATTTTTTAAGTTAATTTATTAAGATACAAATAATAAAAACATACTTACTTATTTTGAGCTTCTAAAAAGTATTCCAACAGATTATCCACTACTGGTACAAAAAAATGCTTTTGGAAATCAGAATGGCTCATGAAGCTTGAAATGCTAAAAATATTTTTGACATTAGGAAACTTAAAATTTATTTAGGAAAGTCTAAAAATGTTTAAAATAAAGTTAATTAGTAATATGAAATATTCTAGATGACAACATAAGATGTATATTAATTCCTAATTTAAATTTTTTTCCAGTGATAAATAAATTGTTTTTTTTTCAGATTTAATAATGGCCAACATATATAGTTAATATTAGTTAACATATATAGTTGTTGTGTTCTTGTACACAACACATTACTTTCACTAACCTTGCTTATTGAAATCAAATTTTTAATAAACTAAAAATTGAAATAAGAATTGTATTGTTTTGATGGAAATATTTATGAATGTTTATTCATTTAAGGTCACTTTATAATATATCACTACTGTGTATCACTGTACTCTCGTTAAAGATCCCTATCCTAATAAAACATGGATAGGCAAAATTTAGGACTCCCACTGTAGCATCGTCTGATTAGCCATAGTAGCATAAGGTGACGTTAAATAAATAAACAAACAAAAATTGTTAGTTTAAGCCAAGTCAAACTATTTTCAAGAGGACAAAACTTACATAAAATAAAGCACATTCTATTTTAAATCAATGTAGAGAGTTTAATAAAAATTGTTAAGAGCCAGTTTCGAGAAAATTATAAAAAGGTGCAAAATGAATGGTATAAAGTGACTCTTCTGGAAAATCAATTCTGACAAAAAAGGTTTCTGTAACATCGCAGGCATATTTGTTTACTTTTTTTTTTTTTTTTTTAAATATGAAATTTTAGTTTCGTACAACTTTTCATTTTCCTGCTAGACTTCACACACACACTTTTTTGAGGAACTTGGTCGTTTCATTGGTCAGGGGACCCTAAAAAGTGTATTCCTTGTGAAAACTGGAATTCGAAAATTTTCATGATCGCAATACATTCCCTGACTTTATGTACAGATTTCATAAATGAAAGTAAAAGAAGTAAATATTGAGTAATAAACTTATACTCAATAATAAGAAGATCTATTCAGTTTAATGCTGCAGCAATTCAATATGTTTTCTTCCGTACAATTTTTGGAAATTTATATTACACTATTGAATGGATATGCTAATATTGGCCAAACACATTCTAATAGAAAATCAAACAAAACATTTATTGCAGTTCACATTGATAAAAAATTAACTAAAAACAAATCGGTAAATACATATATGCAGAAGTTATGGTGGTTAGTATAACTTACATTGGCATGATCGGTACTTGAGCTAAAATAAATATCTTCAAATTATCAGAACAAAAAAGTTTCTTTTCAAGGGTGACTTTAATTATAGCATCATTTAATCCGGGCCTGTCAATCTGCAAAATCTGAGGAATCTTATTTATAAGTTCAGAAATGTTGTCATTAACACTTGCTTTATCTATTTCCTTAGTATTATCTGTAAACATTGCCAATCATTTTGTTAGTAGCATAGAAAAGAAATAATAAAAAAAATAAATAAATAAAAACAAAAAAAAAAAAATTAAATGCATAAATAGACATACCTATAAGTGCAGTCCAAATTTCAATGAAGTACTCATTTAAATCTTCTGAACGGCCACTTTCAAAAACTTTTAATAATGCTGACATAATTTTCGTGACGCAAAACTTATAAAGTTTTTTTTCCTTAACGATGTCTCTAAAAGCTGTAATACAATCTACTGGATACAAATGACAGAGAGAATCACTATCTTTCAAATAAGCAAAGTCTATAAAAGGTTCAATTACAAGTTTACACTTAGTGTTCCCGCAAGCGAAGCCAACTTTATGTACCAAATTGCTCCAAGTCTAAAACAGAATATAACCATGAGAACAAATTGAAAGAAAATTTTTTTATCTAATTCAAACATAGCACATACATCAATTAATTTATGACACTCAATAATATAAAGTTAATAGTAGACATTAATACTCCCACCCTTGCAATCACCTCAGAGAACACTGTTTTGTTTTTTTTCTTCTTTTTGACGAAACTCCAGATTTCCTTTGAGAATTAATGATCCTGCCAATATTTATTACCCCCAAGATCTCCTTACCTTAATAACATCCCACTTAATACACCTCCCTATCTTTAACTAAGCATTGCTTTGTTACAAATCTGGAAACATCTCATTGCTTGACTATTAAATGCTTTTTCATACTGAAATATGTTAATAAAAAAATTATCTGACATTTGTTTCTACTATTACTTTTTTTTTTTTAATTATTCATAAATATTTAAGGCAGTAAGAACTTATGTTTACCAGAACTCTCTAAACTTACACATAACGAGATGTGAGACTACCCCCCTTTTTTCTTATTGATTACGGAAAAAAAAAAAAAAAAAAAAATCTGCACAATCCTTGAAGGTTAAAAAAATAAATAAAATAAAATAACTTAAATAAAATTGGTGAAAAAACTTAACACTCTAATAGTTATTTTGATAACTTCAAAGAGCACCAAGATACTTCTGATTTCTTATTGAAACATATTAAATCTGTACCAATGAGGGTCGTAAATAGCAATACACACAGTAAAACAATTTAAAAGTAAAAACTACAAATGAAATCAGAATTTAAGTAATACTATAATGTAGGTAAAAATAAATGTAAAAACTTCCACTTTTAAAAATAATTAATTTAAGACTCCAAAATTAATTATCACAATATTCTTTTTCATTTCCTTTCAAATACCACTTTCTTATGAAGTGGCAGTAAGAAAAAAAAAATCAGATAGTTGATATATTATTGAATATTTAAAGCATGCAAAACATGAACTTCTAAAGGGTTTACCTCTAATTTTAATTTTGGGCATTTCAAAGACAAATTTGTTGACAAAGGCCTAACAAGTAGTTCGATTAATTTTTGCGAAGTGACTATCCTTGGATGAACAGAAAATATTTCAATCAGTCTATTCCAGCAATAATAAGCCTTTTCCAATACAGTTTCAAATTTCCTTGATAGCTACACAATAAATTAAATACATTCTATTAAATTTGAGAAAAAAACTTTTCATCAAATAGGCAAAAGTTTATTAAATATAAGCTGAAATAATGTTATAAACTGAAATTAAAATTCATAAAAAAAAAAAAAATAAATAAATAAATAAACGAAAATAAACCAAACATAGTGAACATCTTACCTTAAATGCGATTTCAACAACTTTTAATAATGAATTAATAGCAACTCCATGAACTTGTTCATCATGAACGATTAAACTTATAACAAATGACCAAATATGAGGCCAGGTATCATCAGTCGCCTCTACCAGTTTAATAAGAAGAGAACTGAACTCTCTAAACACAAAAAATTAATTAAAATGAAAAAAGTAACTGGTGAATTCAAAGAAAGAAACATATACTCACTGGGCAATCAAGGTACATTCCATATCTTTGTACCATGGTTCATTTTTAATGCTCGGTTTCTTATTTACTATCTTGGTAAAAGTATCAAAAGACTTTATGGCAGCTGTCCTAATGCTTACATCTTTATAAACAGAATATAACAGAACTGAAGGAAGAATAAACTTCAGATCATTTTCAATCAGTCTCAATATATCTGAATTATTGGATAAAAGTACAGCAAAATCAACAATACAGTCCTCATAAATTTCAGGCTTTTTTTGTTTACATGATTCTTGTAGATGTGACAGCAATCTGGAGTAGGTCTCCATTTCAGGTGAGTCTTTTGTCATTGTGATATTATTAAGTCTGTAACACAGAGTGTTTACAAAATCAAACTATAATGATATAATACTAAAGAAACAAATTATTTTGAATGAATTATAACCTAATATGGTAAAAAATGAGCTGTTACTAACAAAAGTTAACAATCAAATAAATATTGAAGCATCAGGTCTTGTTTTCTTCATTTAAAGTAAATACTAACAAAAATTATCACCCAACTTTATTAAAATTATAAGCACATATCACTGGCAACCCACACCAACGAGAGGAGAGAAGCGACTGGAATTTGGCGGAATAAATAATGATTAAGGAGTAATAGAAAACGAATCATTACAATAATGAAGCAAAAAAATTATTTATCTCATTTAAGATAAATATAAATCTCAACAAAACGATTGAATAACATAAAAGTAAACATGAAAATAATTTTTATTAAAGTATTATGTAGGCATTGATGACAAAGGCGCGAGATGATAAGAGAGAAAAACAAGAAAAAGTAAGGTAGCAGTCAGGGTGATAAAGCTTGTAAACAATGTTTTGTTTTGATACACCGGTATATTCATGTTTATTATATTTTTTAACATGTCAGATCGAAACATATATGCGTCTCTGAAAAGGTTATTATTCATTGCTTCAAATTTATATTACCAAAAACTCTTATTATTTTACTCAGGAGTAATTTTCATTTACCTAAAACCTAATTGTCACACAAACGAAGCAAACAAGGAGTTATTAAATCTTTAAAAATATTAATTATTTGTATTTTACAGTAAATTAAATATTGTAATGAGCTATTCGTAAATTTTTAATGACATTATGATTTCATTAGGAAAAACAATCCGCAAGTGGTAGAGCTCCGATTCTAAAATAGGTCATGCACGAAATAAAAAATTAGAAATGAGCTGGTCACTGAATATGTCAGGATGTAGTAGTGCAAACATAAATAGACTTATAGGACTAAGCCACGTTGTCCTTGAGCCAAATGCAATAGCCTAACGCATAGGAACCATAAGTCCCTGACGCATAAGCTTTTTATTTTTTTATCATGTTTTCTTTTTAAATGATTTTTAGATATCTGATAGCTCAATAGGTTACCTACTTTAAAACAAACTGAGCCTTCCCTTTTTATTTGGTAGCTTTCTTAGTTTCCCCGACAGAGGAGTCCAAGAGGTACTCATCCTACGCCAAGAGCGTCTCATGAGGCAATGGTTTATAAGGTGGAGAGCCGCAGAAATACCAATCGCTGGATTGACATCAACCTGCTCTTCTCTCCAAGCAGGGGACGCCCGTATAAAACTTTATAAAAACATAAAGTCACTAAATATCGGAAGCCCCAAAAGATACCCCAATACGGATGAGTATACAATGACGAAGGTAAACCACACAGTCCAAATAAGATGTTACGTTGAATTATACTACAATCCTTATTCCAATGTAGAACACAACTCACTCAAAAGTATTTCCCTTCCTTGTATAGCCATAGTTATATGATACGCCTAACGATTCCTGACTTTGAGAAGGATGGGTCCAACTTTTTCTCACGCACGACCCTCCCCCAAAATGTTAGCTCAGCTACGTTTTTACCAATATAGAAGAGTATGAAATAATCTATCCATCTTTTTGATCCATTAAAAAAAAATAAAGGAACTTGCCAGGTATTTTCTCCATATCATTTATTCGATTCCAGAAAATTAATGTCTAATTTTTGACAAACAAGGAAATTTGAAGGAGCTATCAAAAACAACCTCCAAACTGATACAATATAATATTAATAGTCTCCTTGGATTAATGCAAATTTTTTTTAATACCTTTTTCTAGTTTTAGGTCCTCTGAGAACCATTTCTTTTCTGTCTTGAGTAAAATATTTTTGAAAATTGTTTAATTTCTTATACATTTTTCTTCCTTTCATTAAATTACCTGAAAATATATCACAAAAAACATTTTAATATGTTTCATATTTTAATCTAAAAATAATACATATTTTTTCTTTTAACAATTTAGGTTTCTCTTTTTTATAACATGTATAGAATAAACTTATAATTATTTATTTAATTATTGAACTTTACAAACATACATATGTTACCGATTTAAAACACGTTGAGGATAATACTAAAATAATAAATATAGGATGAAAAAATAAAAACCGTATTTTGATAATCTAATAATGACTAATTTTTTGTTCAGCCCAACATTGATAATCGTGAAACATATATAATACTGTGAACGAACCAGATTCGAATTTCGACTTATAATAGGCACTGTCTATCATAGAAAATCAGAGGATTTAATCTGGATGGAATCCTTAGAAAACAACCAAAAAAATATTTGTTCCTGCTTTTTGATTGTTTTAACATAATTAGTTAATGAAATTAATTAGTTCGGGAAGATGATAATTATTTCGAAAAATGTTAATTAAAATACTGCAAAAATAATGTTGTTTTTTATTGAAGAGAGGTAGTGAAAAAGAAACAATAAAGTTAACTCTCTCAAAAATGCTGCTCTAGCTGTACAGGTTCCAAAGTGCCTTTTACGAGTATGATAACAATCAATATCCACAAGTATTATTAGGAAATAGCTTAATTAGGAAGATGGCCTACCCTTCTCCAGTGTAGGAGCAGAGATGTTGGTTTGTTTATTTATTTAACGTCACTTTATGCTACTATGGCTAATCAGACGATGCTACAGTGGGAGTCCTAAGTTTTGCCTATCCAGGTTTTATTAGGATAGGGATCTTTAACGAGTACCTGACATCGTACAGGCTCGGGACCACCTTTTAACGTCCCCTCCGAAGGACGGCATAACTAAGGATTTTTTACTCCCATTAAAAAATCCTAGGACCACCTGCGGGTTTGAACCCGTAACCTTTGGCATAGGAGGCTTTTATACTAATCACCCAGCTACAAGTAATCCCTTTGAAGCAGAGGTGTAATCTAAGGTCAAACGGTTAGAAACAGTTATTAAAAAGTAAAAGCTAACTAAATACGTAAATCCCTCACAGACAAGATCTTGGCCCTGTCCCATAGAAGATTGTTTTTGACGAGTTTGCCAGACAGCTAAAATAAGATTAATTGCCTTTGATAAGCTAACTACGGTGTTAACTTTCAAAAGCAGGACCTGGTTCATAAAACTGGCAATGCATAACCTCATGTGCGAGGAAAAAAGAATAGTCTTCCAGATATCTATATCTATCTATCTATCTATAACTAACGAATACTTCAAAATAAACATTATGAATTAATTTCATTTACTGAATGAAGGCCAGAAGAATAAAAAATATTTTTTACTGAATATAAAACTTAAATTCTGAAAAATGAAAAGGGATGTGGTTCCTATCTTACATGAACTTGGTCATATCAAAACGAAAAGAAAATAATAACTAATATACAGCATTTCAGTCTCTATTTTGTTAGTCTTTAATTATTAAACCTGATTTCTGATAATACATGAATAAAGATTGAACAAGACAACATAGAACATCCTTAATCCTTAAAGAACATACACCACATTGAATATTAAAAAAAAAAAAAAATGATTTCAAAATTAATTTTGTTTTCATTTAATGAATAGATATAATTAACCCATTTCTGGGTAAATTAGATTCAGTTGCGACTTATTATCTAGAACTTACATAATCCCAAATTCGCTGTCGTCAACAAACAAATCTAATATAAGGATATTCTTTAAGTGGGTTGTCAGGTTAGTAAAAAAATTGTTCGTTAAATCATAATTTTGTTTCGCTACTCCTTTTATTTTTATGATCTCAAAATACAGAAGTCAATCTGATCTTTAATACATAAAGTCCATTGCTGATCCATAACGATTAATGTTATTTTAGTAACCCTTATCTTGCTTCCCAATTCATAATTAATAAAAAATGAAGGAACAACAATTATCTTGAAATTTGATGTTTATTATGCTTAAAACATTTTTTTTTTTTAACATACATTTCAGTTGACGTTTTCGGGTTGCGTCTCCATCATGATTTAATCTTTTTATTGCATATGTTTTAGATGAATTAGTCAAACTTTCACATTATCTATAGGTATGTCATCAATTCATTGTTATATGAAATATGTAGCTAACATACAAATTTAGATTCATTGAACTATTTTATTAGAAAGATGTAAAAGAAAAATTTTGTCTTGATGATGAAGATATAACTCCATAAAAAGAACTTTCTACAGAAAAAGATACGGATTCATTACATTATTTATAAATTGTTATTTGTAGTATAGAATTTTTTTAATCTTTCAACGTCATTTTTATGAAGTATTTTTAAATAACTTTCCGTTTTTTTAACTCAGAAATTTTAGTTTTTTTAAAGGCTATAACAACGTAGAACATAATTACTTTAAATACGAGTTGTATGTTGGAGGAAACAAAAAAAAAAATAATGAAAACATAATCGAACAAAATATTTAATTCGAACTTGTTTGCTAAGAGATACGGGAAACTCTTTGGAATTTAAAAATTACAATTAAAAAATAATTAAATAAAACTTAGGTACTAATAAAAAATTGTTCACTTACCACATTCATTATTATTTAGTAGAGTGAATATATATTTTTATTTTTATCAATCGGCAAAAATCTTAAAACCTTCATCTAGTTAGTAAACAGAAATATGCAAGCTGACTACAACAATTATTTGACCCAGTTTATTCAGCGAAAAATCAGGACAATTGAGTAACTAAATAGAGTGACCAAAGTAGTTAAATAGATGTATATGTAACAACGGTAAATAGAACTTACCAAAGTCTTCTAGTTCTGTGCTGTTAAGTAATATGAAGAAACGTCTGCCAAATACTGTATGATGAAAACTTGGACTAGTTTAATTAATATTCTATTTTGAACAATATGAAATCGGAGAAGACAAAAAACTCACAACAGATTTAACTAACGACAATACATTAAGAAGCGTTCAATTAAATATGGTCATCCATGAATAAAACAATGCCTGATCGATAATACCGGAAAGGGGATATAATCCATACGATGGGCGAACAATAACTGACCACTTCCTTGTCCCAGGTGGGAGGGGTGGGAGAAATGTGCAATGGGTTCTTCGCCGATTTTAATATTTGTGTAAATTGTAAATAAAAAAAAAGTTACATGGTTCAAAAGTACAGTGTAAGTTATACCACTTCACAATGGAAGTCTTTAAAGAAATTAAAATGATCATGGGAATAGGAAGGAGGAAGCAGGGAGAGGAGGGGGTGAGAGGATGAGAATTACTCCTAAAAATTGTGAGGAGGAACACAAATAAAATAAGGTATAATAATAGAAAGTGAGATCAGAGAATGTTTTTACTTCCAAGCACGTACTTCATATTCAAATTTATATGTATATAGACAATGTTTAAAAAAACAACATTTTTGACCCAATTGGACCTCCTAACGATTTTCAACATATTCATTCCTCACCCTAAAGAATTTGGCACATGCCCTTGACAATGATGAGTGATATTTTTAGTTTAATTAGCACTGTCTTAAAAAGATATTCCATTACACATACATCTTAGAAATGATAATATATATATATAATTATATATATATATATATTATATAATATATATATATTGTGTGTGCTAAACTTAAAAGGTACAAGAAGATACGAAGTTTGAGAGGGTTTTAATAGAAAACCAACATTAATTAATAAATCTTAGTAAACAAATATATAACTATCTATATTAAATGTGTTAAATCTATAGTTTTATTTATTTTCATTTTAACTAAGTCCCTAAATACCTTGGCAATATATGAATGAAACAATATTACCTTTCTCAATGGTGCTGCCTTTAATCTTTTCAAGTGCTTAATTATTTTCTGAATCATTCAATGTTAGATTTAGGTTTATTTCTTAATTTTTCCTTACCTAGATAATCACTTATTCCTGTCACGATATGTAAAAGTATTGCTTCAGGAAATATTGTATTCTACGCATCATCATCCTAGATACAAACAAAATATAGAAAGGTATATCAACCTTAAATAATAAATTTAAATAAAGGTAGGTTTTCTTTTTATACTACTTTAAGGAGAGGAGTCTTTAATCAATGTATCATTGTATAATCAAAAGTTAGTTTTAATAATGAAGACACCTGAGTCAATATAGCTTGCTCTACTTGTTAAAAAAATAAAATAAAAAAGTACAAAAATAATTTCAAGTATTTGAAGCAATGAATCTTAATGTGTTGTAGGATTGAATTATCTCTTCTGTTCTAGACTACTGTCCTTATAATGCTTATTTGCCTATAGTAGTAGTTAACATATTTAAAAAAATGCAAACTGCTTCATAAAACTAAACTAAACCACTAACAAAATGGAATTGACTAAAAGGATGAGGGTAGGAAATAAGGAGAATGATTTTGTAGATGAACATTTCAATGTAAATAACTTTCCCCAGATTATCAAGCACGAAATTCCAACATTAAAAGTAACAGTACAGTTAAGCAATAAAAATGGATTGAACTTGTTAAACTTTGTGACTATAACTATCAAAGTAGTTTTCATTTGTTCATTGAGTAAATCACTAGATAACTTCATTTTCTTTAATTTATTCACAATATAGGTTTATTTTCTCATTATAGATTGTAGTTCTACAATAATTTTAGTTAAATAATTAAGAGATCAGATAATTATGTTAATAATGAAGTTAAAGCTAATTGTAATTTTCCCATATCATTAATTACTCTCATTAGATTATAAAATATAATGAACTTTTAAGATGCTATGATTCTTTATATTTACTAGATTACAATTTAATAATCATGTATTTAAAATACATAAACTGAGTATTTATTTTACATAAAACATTATTATTTATAGAGGGTTATTTGAATTTTTCAAATTAATTTATTACATTACATTTAAAAATCATCATTTAATTATGAGTCAAATGATTTGGCTTAACATAGCAAATCTAAACATATCCAGAGATCTGATATCGAGATGATGGTTTACAAATACGTTCTATGTTTATTTTAGGAAATTTCACAGGAAACACAAAAATCTCTCATTAACTTATATATCAGATAATGAATTTTGATAAAAATAAACAATTGGAATACAAATATGTAAAAATATAGATTTCATAAAAAATGTTAAACATAACCTTTTAGAAATCAGCGTTTCAATTTTGTTCCGTCTCATATTCAGTCTAACTGCTTATTCCAAGCAGATTTTAAGAGAGGCACTTGAGCTAGAGCATTTGAACAGTTATTGTTATATATTCTGCATGTTTGTGGAAAATTACTTTATGTTATTAAACATTGTTATTTAAAAAAAGTAATAATGCAAGACACATGAGGACAAAGATAAGTCTTGAATGAAAATAGCCTTGGTAAAGAAAAATAAAGTAAAGCCTCAAGATTTTTTTTAAGCCAAGCTAAAATATGCTGCTCTAATTTTTCTTAATGATATTTCTAACATTTGATTATAGCTTAATTAATGTTTAGAGTAACAAGAGGTTAAAATTAAAAACTCATGCTTCGAAAAAAAAAAATTTATTTTAAAGCAATATTCAGACAGTATAATTTTCATTAACAAAAAACATGTAGGGTTTATCTTTTTAAAGATACTCTAGATTTATTTTTTCCTCAAAATAAATCTAGAACTGAAGTTTATAAATTTGTTGGCTTTATATGTTTTTAGGCTGACATAATGCAAAACTAAATCAAGATAATTATGAGGATATAAAATACGACAATTGAAAATTTCCAAAATAAAAAAAAATATATGAAAGTAGATAAAGAATTAAAACAAACATTAACTTAAAATCAACACATTCATCATAAATTATATGATTATACTATATTATATATATATTTGTTTTTTTGTTTTTTTTCATTATTATAAAAGCATATATGTAGAGAAGTACTTATACTGAAAAATAATTAATATTTTTATTTAAAATAGTTATAATACTTTAAGGCATCCTTACATAACGAATATAAGTATACAGTCATAAATGAAATATTATGAACTATCCAAAGTTTGGTAATCGAAAAAATATATACATGCTACGCTAGTCAACTAATTGACTATAAATTACACTTTCAGTGCCTATATCACAATTTTTCTTTTAAAGTAAATAAAGATATATTAACTGAAATGGCAGGAACAATTATTTTTCAATTTATAAAGCATTTTACTTTACTTTCATACTAAAGAAGGTAAGGAGTTATACTCCGGAATACCAGCCTATATTATATATTTGGGCATAAGTTTGAAAGTTTATAAGCACAGCAACCTTTTAGCTTGTAGCTTTTGTAGCTCCTAATGTGTGCTTAAAATCAAGAATTGGTAATTCTAGAGTATCACATAAGTATTTTAAATAAGGCTCTTACTTAACTTTAATCTTTAGCTTTCATGGCTAGATTAGAACTTGTGATAATGAAGTTAAAAATTAAATTTAAAACCACTAAGAAACTAAAAAAAGTAAAAAAAAAAAAAAAAAATCACACTAAATAGGAACTAAAATTACTCTTAAAATTAATTATAAACCAAATTGATTTCAAATGTTATCAGAATATATACAAAATAAATCAGTGTCTTAGTTATTCTGACACCTATTAATAATAGTGCTTGGATAAAGTATTGTGTAAGGGTAATTTATTTTACCCAGTTTTAGCAATTAATTAATAAACAAATATTATGTATGAAAAAATATTACTAAACTAAATTTTAATACTAAAAGAATATACAAATTTTAAATATTTTTTATAGCTCTCCAATTGATGGGTTTCGTTAATTTATGGCCCTTTTTCTTTTTACACTATGAAAAATAAATATCACAATCATGATTACTTAAACTGAATTTATAATTAATGTTATTAAATAAATAATGACATCCTATTGGTACACATATCAATAAAAATAATCATAATTCAAAGAAATAGGCAAAACCAGTAATTAAGCTATCTTATTTTTAAAATAAACATTTTTTCTTCTTCAATTCTTTCTTCAGTTGTTAATGATTCTAGTTCAGTATCTGTTTCAGCCTGAAAAAAACAAAAAGTAAAATGAAGCTAAAGGCTAAGAAAGAAAAAAATAATTTTTATGTCTATTTTAGAATGTTCAACATGTTCATGCTGGGGTGACCCACTGGTGGGTCACACTTGACTATTCATTGGGACTATTCAAAGGGCATTCGAAGCCTGGAACTGTTGTGATCTTGCATTCAACACGTTCTAACTTGCAACAGTGTTGCCTAGCCTCACGCAAAAAAAACTGTAGATATTCACTCCGGTGTGAACGTCTTAAGGTATTATGGAATAAAAGATTTCCTAAAAAATTGTTTTTGAACAAAGTTTATTAAATAAACAATAATAAAAACAAGATTAATAATATTCTCAAGAAATTTGGAAATATTGTCTTGAGTTTCAATAATTATTTTGAATTAATAGTCTTTGAGCATTTCAAATGAAAAGCAGTCTACACATGTAAAACAAAATATTTTTTTCTGTCTATTTTTTTACGTTTTATAATGTTTCTAGGTAATTTCTATGAATACATTATCATTCAGGTTATTTATTCAAGCTGCATTTTCTAGACTTTATCTATTCCCCCTTACTTCCAAATGGAATCCAGGTTCTTTCTTCTCTTCTTTTCTAAACGAGCCACTTGATCCATCAATGAAATCTTAAAATTTTGCATGTTGTTCAATCTTCAAAGAACTTGCTTGGTTCACTCAAACTTTAATCATACAGCACACATAGCCAGTTTTTTATTCTTCTTCATGATCGCAGATGGGGATTTCACCATTAATTCCTGCTGTCTGATCTTATCATTTCTGATAAAGTCTCTCAGAGTTCAAACCGCTACTCTTTATACGTTAATTCATTTTGGTTGTGGTGACTGTTTAAGTGTAAGTTCAGAAGGATCTTGCTCTGATCCAGATATGCTGTTCTCAATATGCTTTGGATACTGTTTTGATATGATCCAATATACCAGTGAATTCCTGAGAAACTGAAACTATGATTATTTTTAAAAGTTCACTAATAGATTTAAAATTATGGAAGTTGTTTATAGATATGATGAACAAAGAAAAATATATACAAGATTTTTAAAAATGTATACACGTATATATATACTCAATACATACACATATATATTCTCAATTTAGCGAGAAATGATCATGCTGGCAAATAATAATAGTTTAATGAGTAAATCATGCTATAAATTAATAATTTAATGTCATATATCAGGGTTTATATAAATCTTTTTTATTTGGGATTGTCTTGCCAGTTTACCTGGCAGACATCACGTATAATATTTTTAGTTATTTTTTCTCAATTCAATTATTAGTTAGATATCGTTAATAGCATTTTTAAGATATAAAAATTATTGTTTAGGTATACTTTTACAAAAAATAAATATATATTTAATTCAATAGTAAATTTCTTAACTAGATATGCAAAAAAATTGTAAAGAACAAAACTTTTGATAAAAATTGATAGAATGGAAAATTGCTACTATAATATAAATATACAATATAAGCTAGCTAATATTTCAATTTATAGTAAGGAGAGGGATAGCTCAGTGGTAGTGAACTGGATCACTGATCTCCGGATCCCGAGGTTGAACCCCACAAGGTGTTTATATATAGAGAGGCAGGTCATTCTGATCTGCAAACTCGCACAACATATTTGGTCAACGTCATTGGTCCTTATTATATCATTTGTATAGAGGTGTTCTAGTCTTTTGAGATGAAAAATATATAAATGTATAAAAACTAGTCACTTTTTTTGGGACAAACATGAAAATTAATTTGAAAAAAAAAGGATTGGGTTCATCAAAATGCACGATGTAAATAAGAACTATTTATTTGGTATTAAAAAAAATATATAACAAATGTATTAGCAAAAAGCAGAATGTACAAATAAATAATGAATTCAATTGATAATACATAACTTATTCAATTCACGTACACATCAATAATACATAGTTATTAGGTAATTATATTAGGGTATTCTATAAGTCTCTACCTATTTTTTTTTTATTATTTTTTTATTTATTTTTTTTTTATATCGTTAAGACTAACTTCCAAAATATTCAATAAGGGAAAACATAAGAGACACACAAAGATTCAAACCTACTTTCAATAGTTATAAGTTAAGAAGAATTAAATATAATAATAATAATTACAAGAAAATACATAATTTCACTTCTGAATCGAACACAAGAACAAATAATTGCCTAAGTAGGATAAATCTCAAAACAAATTTCATTTCATTTCACAGTAAAAGTAGTGATTATTGGAATATATTTCATGTTTACATTTAATAGGGCATGATATACATATTATGCACTTGTTTATGTCAACAATATGATCTAAAATTTAAAAATAAAACAAAAAGATCGAGGTGAGTGTATACAACTTTAATCTTTAAATTAACTTCTGAATCCTACTTTTATTTTTTCATCCATACTATTTATTACGTTGTTTAAATAATTCAAAAAGTGCATAGTTTCTATTATTATGCACAATAAAATATAAACATTTACTATACTCCAACTATAACCTTACCTATGAAATGGTCTACTTGATAATTTATCATCCTCTTTACAGATTGCAACATATTTTAAGTTTAACACTGTCAAAGAACATTAAAAATAAATAAATAAGCAGAAAACAAACTCTTAACACCACAATAGCCCCTAATACCCAGTCCAAGCCATAAAGGACCAGTGAGATCATCAGGATTGTAAGCCATATTGCCCCTCCTGGAACAGGCCCATCTCTCTATATGTAAACACCTTAGTCGAACCCAACTGTGGTAGAATAATTACTTATTTTCTTAAATTCAGTTGTTTGGATATTTTAATGTGATAAATAAAAAATTTAACTGCAAAATTGACACAAATGATGATAGTAGCTATGGAAAGTGGACTTACAGTAATGCATCTAAGTTACTCTTTTAACGATGTCAGTGTGTACAAAATAAGATGCTATTATTTTATCTCACATCCTAATTGTATTTTAAGTAAGAATAACAAATTACTGGGTTGTTTCACTTGAAATGTCCATTTTTATATTTTCTGAAATACATAAAGGATTTTGCAGGTCTCTGTTGTTTTCTTCCGAATGTTTACATTGTAATATACCCATTTTTAATAATTATAGTGCTTATTAATTTATATATTTGTTGTTGAGTTAGTCAGAGTTTTAGAGTGGGAGTTATGAGCTGATAGAGGTGAGGAGCTGCTGTATGAAGATGATGGATCTTGGTTAGCCTGCATATTGTTTGTATTAATTTGTAAGTTATTATTATTAAAAAGTTGTATAAACATTTGTGCCTGATTGTCAAGAACCCATACCATACCCTGAGAGTAAAATGAGTAATAATTAAGTAAATATTGTGTGAATTAAATTTTTCTTAAAAGAATAATTTTTTAAAAATAAGCATATTATAACATATTTAAAGTAATTTAAAGTATCTGAGGCCGCTAGAAATATTTGCAAGGCGTTTGGAGAAGGGAGTGTTAATGAACGGACCATTCGCTGTTGGTTTGCTAAGTTTTCAGCTGGGGATACCGACTTGGAAAACTTGCCCCGAGGAAGACCTCCGTCCGTAATAGACAACGATGTCCTCAAACATACAGTAGAAGGAAACCCCTACCAAACAGTTAAAGGACTCTCAGCACAACTAAATGCAAGTGCATCTATCATTTCCAGACATTTAGAGTGTATTGGGAAAGTAAAAAAGCTTGATACATGGATACCTCATGATCTCACTGAGCGGCAGCAAGACCCCATGTTTCAAAACATACCGTGCAAAAATTAAAAGAACTGGGCTACAAAGTTCTTCCGCACCCACCATATTCTCCCGACTTGTCTCCAACAGATTACCACCTGTTCAGGAATTTAGACAACTTCGTCAAAGGAAAACTTTTTGAAAATGATGATCAAGGGAAAAGTGCGTTTTCAGATTTTGTTTCACTTCACAGCTCAGAGTTTTTCAGTTCGGGGATAAAAAAGTTAGTGTCACGTGGGGAAAAATGTGTAGAAAAAGAAGGTGAATACTTCAAATAAAATTATCTTGTTTTCATATCGTATTTTTAATAAAAATCCTTTACCTTGAAAACGGACATTTCATGTGACACAACCCAATAGTAGCAAATGGCCACACTTTTAATTACTTAATACCAATATGTTTGCCCATAAAGGTAGTTTTATATCATAAATTGTGTGGAAAACAAATGTAAATTTTCTCCAATAGTTAGTGAAACCACATTAAACCGTATTTTTTAGTTTTCAGTAATAAGTTCATTTTCGTTCTTAAAAATAAGATTTTTTTTTTAACCACTGAAGATCATTTTAAAAAACCAAGATCAAAATAAAAAATATACTGATGATCCATCACCAAAGGACATCAGAATGAATGCCATATATTGAAGACATATTTTCATAAAGAAAGCACTACAAATTCCAAGTAGTTAGTAGTAGCCATTAGCAAAAAATATTTTATGCACTGTTTACTGTTTTTATATGTTGGTATGTAATAAGGATGACTTCTGTCCGAGTTGACTAAAGATTTTACTCCAGTAGCAAAATAAACTACTGGTTGCTTTTTAAAACCACAATTCAGGACTCATTCATTTGCCTTGATGTTATGTTTAACAAATTTCAAAGAGCAATCTAGAACTCGTCTATAAGGATTGCTTCCAAAAGTTATTCTTGGTCTATTCAATTGTTAGATGATTAGATGATAATGTTTGATCTAGATCGAAGGTGAGATATTTGTGTTATGAACGAAGAGGTCAGTCCAGAAGGAGTAGTGAGTAGGGGCAGTAGGTTTGAGTCTAAGTCTAGTCATGAATAGGGGCAGTCTGAGTCCAGCTACCAACAGGGGAAGGCTGGGTAGTGTCGAGCAATGATGGGCAAGATAGCCATGGGTAATGCAGTCTGAGGTATGCTGTAGTGAGGGTCAAGATTAAAGGAGATGCCTGCTGTAGGTTTGTCACAAGTCCTGAATAACCGCCGAACCCTCTAGTCCAGAGAGTTATACTATATTATCACATATGTTCTTTTGTTTTAATAATGTGCGTTGTTTTTTATTGTAAAAAAACACATGTGTTGCAAAGCTTCAGTGAATTATTTTGAGTTGTTTTTTAAACAAGAAAACAATATACAACCTTTTGTTGAAACAATTTTGTTTTCAGGAAATTGAGTTTATCTTGTGAAGCCGAAGTGAAGGAAGGAACCAGGTGATAAGCTTACACCTTTCTCACTATTCTTATTTTAACCACCTGACAGTCTTATGAGGAAAAGGTTTGTTTTCAATTTGAAAAGCCCCTTGCCCCAACAATATCCATGATAGATATTTTATATGTAATATTATGTGGCAACTGTATTAGTTATCGGACTCAGTATTCTCAATCATATTTCTATACATTGTATAAATATAATATAATTGTTATGGATATGTCTAAGTTAACATTAATAATAATAGCTTAAATTAAAACCCGTTGGTAACTTAATCTTCCCATGCATGCCACCCTAATAATATAGTAAGATTGGTAAACACGACATATGGAGAGGAACTTCAATGGTTTTGTACAATACAATATCCCCTACTAGGAGCTGATAAAAATATATAAAATACAGCTAACAAGGGGAAAAGCAGCTGGCCAAAAAATAGCCGTAGTTCACTAATAGATCTTAGGGTCAATAGATTTAATAGTCCATTCTTAACCAACATATCTATTATCTACTGCATCTGATTTATTGAGTTTGTAAACATATGTGTCAGAAAGGACTCTAACGTCTAAAATATTGTCAGTGATATTAACTAATATATTGATATTATCTTTACAAGTGACCAAATTTTGATTTCAGTGTTTTTGGGTATTCGTTAAAGAAATATTATCAGTAAAAATTCATCCAATGTTTCTTTGCCCACTATAGTTTATATCTCTTTTAATAGGTTCAACAGTTTTTGTATCCTAATCGGAAAATAATTACTTTTTATTTTTTCTGCATTAGACTGTGCTAATCAATTAGTGAACTGAACTTTGATTTCATAAGGCTTATTGAAAAAGAGGTCTGATATTGATTCAGTTACTTTGCTGTCCAGTGAACTGAGAGAAGAACAACATTTTGAAAGTTCGTCAGTAACATGGTAAATTAAAAAAATATCTCTCTAATCTTATGGAACTGTGCTGTAAAACTATAATGCCAGATTGATAGCATTTTCATAGCATCCGGCTCAACTCCAATTGAGGTGGAACTCACTACCCACCATTTTAACCCTAAACCATTTCAGAGATCGTGATAAAGAAGCTAAATGAAGTAAATAAATTGTATGAAATTAATACAAAGTCAAAGCATAAAAAATGTAGTCTTTATCATAATAAAATATATAGAATAGCAAAACCTTTATCCCCATGTAGCTGTGATAACCTACATAGAAACCACAATAGTATGTAATAAATAACAAAAAATGTAAACAATAAGCCTTTTTATAAATAAAACAGTACAACCTAATGCAGTGGAGTAAATGGCTCAAGGAATATAAGAGCAGGCTTTTCTCATGAGATAGTACAGTTAAAAAATTACTGAAATACTAATTACTCTTGTACTTTTGGTTAGTAAATATATTAATCATAATGATTAGAGAAAATGGTTAAAATATATTTATTATGTATGTACAAATAATCAGTGAATTAGTAACCGAGCATCCAGCATGAAAGTGAAATCTTCTACATGCTAATATGATTATAATTTCCATTACCATCAATCGCACCACATGAGCACAAACAGATTAGGTGATGTTACATTTGAAGTTCTGCAATTTCTAGATCCTGAAATTGATGTTAATTGTGCTTTAGATGAAAACTTGTGCTGAATTCAATTATTAATTTATAAAAAAAAATATTAATATTTCACAAAAACATGAAAAGCTAATCAAAATAAGCTTGCATTAAAAATTATTTAAAACCATAGTGATAAAAAATAAAGATGACAGCAAAATGGCTCTGTTGCTATTAGTAAACAAAAAATCAATAAAACAGATTTTATGATTAGGCATGTAAAAAGTAACTATTACTTACCACAAGCACATAAGGCTGTAAAATTACTAGTGAACCAAATTTGACCTACTGGACTATAATGGAAAATCATGTATATAATCTGCCCATACATCACCTGTTAATTGAATTAAGATAGGGATATGATAGCATTAATAGAAACAGACTTGGTGAAGTCATGGTAAAAATGGGAATCCTATTGAATTTGATCCTGCCTAGTGAAGAAGGCTTTGCTATATTCAGGTACATGTCAACAAACTGTCCAACAAATTTTGGTTGATCAGAGGACCTCTTGAAGGTTGGAAGAACTCTTGTGTTATTAATTTTCAATTTAGCTAATCAAAAGCCCATACATAATATAGACCACTGGAGCAGTATTCAGAGGATATTCCTTCAGGTGCTTGATTACATCGACCAGGGGTCTCCAAACTATGGGAAGGGGGACAGATTCAGCCTGCGAGTATCTTCAATTTGGTCTGCCATGTCTATTTTGGTTACATTGTAAAATGTGGAACATAAGTAACATCCTAATAGTTATATGGCGACAGTCCAGCTAATCGATTTAACTAAATATGGTTGTGTATCATAGTTGAAATGACAAAATAGATATCATTCTAAATATAAAACTTACAAATGCCAAATCTTTGAGGAGAAAAGAAGAACTACTTTTCTTATGATTCTTCAATGTATAAAATTCTTTAATAATTTAACTGTTTTCTATTAGTGTTACAGTTATAGAAATTATAAAAGATGGCTCTTATGTACGCAAGAATGTAAGTGTTTTTGCTCAACTTAAAATTTGTTTAGCATAAGGCTGACAATATACCATGCTTGAAAATTAATGTTACAAGAAGATAGCCGAATAAAACAAACTATCTTGAACATCTCTTTGTAATAACATGAATAGTTCTCTTTAATAAGAGTGCAGAATAACTGTGATTCACACTGAATTTCATTTAATAAGCAATAAAGTTTGGAGACCTCTGATGAACATGATAGGATAGAGTATTTCTCTGCCTGGGAGGGTGTTGTAATTGCTCTTCAAAAAGCAGCAACTGCCATGTTGGCTACCACCATTAAAAAAAACAAAAAAAAAAACTGTTCACTGCAAACTATGAAAGGCTTGAGTTCAGTTTAAGCACAGTACTGTTTCCATGCCATTGGCTGAGCAAGGAGGTTATTTGGCTGAGAACATGACCAGTTTTCATGGTAGCTCCCCTTGTCAAGAAGATTTTCTGTAGCAACGTACAATGAT
This sequence comes from Piezodorus guildinii, assembly GCA_023052935.1. Lineage (NCBI taxonomy): Eukaryota > Metazoa > Arthropoda > Insecta > Hemiptera > Pentatomidae > Piezodorus > Piezodorus guildinii. The sequence continues at coordinate 39,266,694 of CM041294.1, forward strand.
GAATTTAGCAGAAATGGCAAGATCTCTAATGGCCGATTTTAAACTACAGTTTTAAAAGTTATGAATAGATTAATTTTAATTAATCCAAATGACCATTAATTTATAAATGAAAAATGTAAGAGAATGTTTTTATAATGGAGAAACAATCCCAAAACATTATAACATGAAGTATTAAAGAATTTTGGAAGCCATATTTTCTCACTTATTAAGATTGTATCATCTATTCATTGGAGGATGTTGTGGGCCAACTTTGAAAATAAAGTCTTCCAAGAGTTTTAAGTAGTGCCATTTGATGTTATTTTGTTTTTCTCCTCACTGGATAATCCTAACCTGTTTCAAGGACATTTAGTTGTTTGTACATTTAGCATTAATTGGAGAAGATGAAGTTTAATCATTTATTACTTTGTTGGAATAGGTGGCTAGAAAGTCATACAAGGCTGCAAAGAAAACTAAAAAGTCATCAAGGAGCAACATGAAACTTTGGATAGCAAAATAGGAAGTAGCTCATTAATAGAACATTGCAATAAATCCGAAGTCTTTCTTAAAGAATTAATGATAACAAAAATAAAAATGCTGTATATTATTACACAATGGTTTATTATTTAAAAATACTATATTAAGGTATAACTGTTTAAGGTATAAATAATCCTAAATTATTTTTAAGCAGTTTTTGCATAGGCCTTCTAAGAACCCTTCCTGCTTGTCGCCCGGAAACTGCTCTATTTTATACGATCCAAAAATATTCCTTCACCTTCCAGTATTCTCGATACATAGCAGTAGGGAAATACTTTATCCTATCATGCTCATCAGAGGTCTCCAAACTTTATTGCTTATTAAATGAAATTCAATGTGAATCACAGTTATTCTGCACTCTTATTAAAGAGAACTATTCATGTAATTATAAAGAGATGTTCAAGATAGTTTGTTTTATTTGGCTATCTTCTTGTAACATTAATATTCAAGCATGGTATATTGTCAGCCTTATGCTAAAAAAATTTTAAGTTGAGCGAATACACTTACATTCTTGCGTACATAAGAGACATCTTTGATAATTTCTATAACTATAACACCAATAGAAAACAATTAAATTATTAAAGAATTTTATACATTGAAGTAGTTCTTCTTTTCTCATCAAAGATAATGATTTTTACATTCATAAGTTTTATAAAAAGATGTTCAAGATAGTTTGTTATATTCGGCTATCTTCTTGTAACATTAATTTTCAAGCATGGTATATTGTCAGCCTTATGCTAAACTTATGAATGTGATAATAATCACAACTTTTAAGTTGAGCAAAAACACTTACATAGATAATTTCAATAACTGTAACACCAACAGAAAACAATTAAATTATTAAAGAATTTTATACATTGAAGTATAGTAAGAAAAGTAGTTCTTCTTTTCGCATCAAAGATAATGATTTTGACATTTGTAAGTTTTATATTTAATGATGAATGATATCGATTTTGTCACCTCAACTATGATACACAACCATATTTAGTTAAATCGATTAGCTGAACTGTCACCATATAACTATTATGATGTTACTTATGTTCCACATTTTACCAATGTAACCAAAATAGACATGGCAGACCAAATTAAAGATACTCGCAGGCTGAATCTGTCCCCCTGACCATAGTTTGGAGACCCCTGGTCGATGTAATCAAGCACCTGAAGGAATATCCACTGAATACTACGCCAGTGGTCTATATTATGGGCTTTATATAAGGGCAAATATTGCCGTGGAAAGCGGATTTTTTTCTTTAATTTATTCAGGTCCTATGTATCTTGAAACATAAACCTCAAATTTTGAGGGGGGTAATTTTTTTTAATTTGTTTAAAAATTTGGTCGATTAAAAAAGTTCATTATTGAAAATAATAATAATAAGATCTATTATAACCAAATACTTCCTAAAAAAAAGATTATTATCTTACTTTTATTTTATTACTAATCAATACAATTAAAGACTAAGCTTGGTTAGTTTTTCAAGAAATACAGTCTTGGAACAACTGGCTTGCTGATGAATGAAAGCATGTGATAAGCCCATGGACCTGAACTGAAGAGGTCTTCTTCTTCTTCTTTTGCTTCTCCCTGTTGTGCCGTATCAGCGTAGGGAAGCGTTCAGCCACCGGCTCCAATCCTCTCTATTCCCAGCTAGGTTCCTGGCCTGGCGGAGATCTTTCCCTCTTCCTCTGCAAAGCCTGTCCACGTACTCCAGGTAGGACATCCTTGGTCGCCCCCGAGGCCTTCTTCCATCTGGCACGTAATCCATAGTTTTTAGAGGATCTCTGTGATCCTCCATTCTAATAACGTGGCCGAACCACTTCAGCTGGCGGGTTTGCAGAATTTCCTTTAACGGCGCAACCTCCAGTTCCTGGCGTATCCGCTCATTCCTGACACGATCTCTTCTTGTCTTTCCGACTATTCTTCGCAGGAACTTCATTTCAGCAGCTGTGACTCTGCTCTCCTGCCGGTCCGTCAATATCCAGCTTTCAGCTCCATATAGTAGTATAGGCAAATATACTGACTTGAAGATATGGAGCTTAACATCTCTACCCACCTCTCGCTTCCCTACTACAGTATTGCATATCTGATAGTAGACTGCATTTGCCTTCATGATTCTATTTGATATTTCAGAGTCTACTTTCCCAGATTTTTCTATTACTGTGCCGAGGTAGGTGAAATCCGTAACCACTTCCATTTCCTCTCCGTTGCAGTATATATGGACATCTTCCGCTTGCCTTCCCACTTGTAGAATCTTGCTTTTGCTGGTATTGATTTTCATTCCCTTTCGGCTAAGCTCTTCATGCCATTCAGTTACCGCTTGCTGTAATTTATCTACGTTGTCCGCCACAAGAACAATGTCGTCCGCGTAGAGGAGAAGTTGAATCACTACTGGGCGAAGGTTTCTACGGCCCAGGAAGGTCCTCTCCGTTCTTCTTTTACATATGGTGGCCACTTCATCCATGTAGAGCAAGAATAACAAAGGGCTTAAACAGTCCCCTTGTTTGACCCCCCTTGCTATGCTAAAGACATCCGACTCCAGTCCGTTCAGCCTTACTACTCCTTTTGGTTCTTGATATATAGATTTAATGGCTTCCGCCAAGCTCCTTGGGACATTCTTAACTCTGAGAGCCTCCCATATTTCATTTCTTGGAACGGAGTCAAACGCTGCTTTGAGGTCAAGGAAGGCGAGATACATACTTCTGTCTCTATCCCAAGATTTCTGGAGAACATTTCGCAAAGAGAAAATGTGGTCCTGGGTTTGCCGTCTTGGTCTGAACCCGGCTTGTTCTTCTCCGATTAGGTGCTCCACTAGGGGTCTTACCCTTTCCTCCAGAATAGCCGTATAAAGTTTGTAGACTGTTGGTGATAGGCATATAGGGCGATAATTCGAGCATTCTGCCTGGGACCCTTTCTTGTGTATCGGAATGATAACGTTGTATTCCCATTCCGTAGGGATCCTCTTCTCATCCCAAGCTTTTTGGAAAAGAACTTGTAGGGCTCTGACTAACTCTGGGCCTCCCGCCTTGATATATTCTGCCACTATGTTGTCTCGACCCGGTGCTTTTCCTGTCTTCATTCTCGATATAGCCAATTCACTTTCCTCTTCATCTATCACGTCATTAAAATCAGCCTCATTCCACGGTTCTTCCTGGTTAACTGGATAGGTATTATCTGCCCGAAATTGCTTCTCATAATGTTTGCACCAAACATCCAGAATAGCCTTATCCTCCGTGATCACTCTCCCATGCTCATTCTTTATATTTCTTATTGGCTTACTTTTTTGGCCTCTTAAAGCTTTAATCTTCTTCCAAAACTGCTTGATGTTATCTCCATGGTCTTGGTTCAGCTTTTCTCCAAATTCTTCCCATGACATCTGTTTAGCTCTTCTCACTTCTTCCTTCGTTCTGTTGCGGACCCCTACATATACCTGCCATTTCTCTGGTGTTTTATTTTTGCAGTATTCCTTCCATGCAATTTTCTTTTCTTTGATTTGTGCCCTAAGCTCTTCAGTCCACCAAGAAGTTCGCTTGCCCTTCGTGGATATTCTTTTTACTCCGCACGCTAGAGATGCTGCCTGCAGTATACTATCTTTTATGTGACTCCACAAGATATCTAGGGTAGCATCCACGTTTAATTCTTGAAGCCTTCTTTTCAATTCTTCCCTGTATTCTTCACCCTTTTGTGGGTCCTGCAGCTTCTTTACTTCAATTCTTTCATAGGATTTCGGCTTCACTTTGCGTTCCCTCAGTACCCGGGTTTCAGCCACCAAAAGCATATGGTCACTTCCTATCTCAGCCCCTCTAATTACCTTCACATCCGTGAAACACCTCCTGATGTCACGACTATAACTGAAGAGGTCAAGCAGGATATTTGAAAAAAGCTGTTGCAGAGAAGGTAATGCCCAAGAAAATAGTATTGATGTATTCAATTATACTATTTGACTTGATAATAAATTTGGATTTCATAAGACGAGGTGATGAGAATTTAAAGTAATAAAATTATTTTCAAAATATTACATGCTAACAGTTTATTGAGTTATTGTTTAAAATTAAAATCACAGCCTTTAATGGTAAAAAGTTCTAATTGCATACTTACCCTGCTGTAGCCAAGTGTTCTGTTTAAACATGATCCCAGATTTATTTGTCTGTTATATTTTATTACAACAGCAACTATGACAGCAAAAACGAGAATGGCAACAGAAAAAAAACACCAAACTGAAAAATGAAGAAACATAAGAAAATAAATAATATGGTAAATATATAGCAGATGCGTCTCTTCAACAGAATAATTTCATATTTATAAAATAAGTTTTAAAATTTGTTGACAAGACTTTTCACCAGAGAAATGCATAAATTTATCCATAATTTATCATAGATTTACAAGTAAATCTAGTAGTATTTAAAATCACCTACAGTTATCATTATTTTTATTTTTTGGTTATTTTTGGAGTAATTTAGTATTTACCACTGTCTCAAAATGCATTAATCAGGAGCATTATACACAGAGCTAACTCACTCCAAAATGATACCATGTTTAATTTTCATTAAAACCTTAATAATGGGAATGAATGTAACTTAATTTATTTAAAAATCAATGAAGTTTTAGCAATGCATATATAATTTTTGAAAAAATATTAGGTTACCAGCTATATTGGATGAACTTTCAGAGGTTTTTTCTGCAAAGCAAGCTAAGTTGCTTTTCCAAATAACATGGATGAAGCAATCTCTCTCCTGAAAAAAAAAATAGGAAAAATCAACAAACAAATAAAGAAATAATAAAACTAAGAACATGAGAATTTCCACATACAATTGGTTACATGGGCAATTATGAAATAATGATCTTCCTTTTATCATTACATCTTATAAAATTATCATAACACCATTTTTGTTTCTTTTAGAACTTTTCAAAGTTATTTCTCATTTGCAATATATTACATGAAACTAAACCAGCATTGTGTGAGTTGTGTTTGATTGAGTTGCTTTTGGTAGAACTAAGAGGCTCACCTATGATAGGTGACCTATATGGCAGAGGTAGATAATGCCAGAGGAATTCCTAAACCGGGATTCAAACATGATTCGTTGGGATAATTAAGCAGGTTCTCGTTATAATAAATAGAGAGTAAAAGAAAATATGAGTATTTCTTTCGGTTTTTTTGTTTTTTTTTAATAGATAAGGGTGAGAATGATGAGTGGATGCATTTTTCAAGGGTTTCGTGTGAAAATATAAGTTAATTGTTTTAATAATATCCATAAAAATTTCTTAATTAATTCTGAGACAAGTCCCTTAAAAATAATAAAAGAGAATATCAAAATAAGGCTTAAGTGTTGGAGTATGTTACATGTTTATTTAATTGACAAAAAATAAACGTTTCTATTTAAATTTTTTACTGAAAATTATAACATATAGATTCTTAAGGAAATTAATAGACAGAAAGTGATTGGACAGACGGTATTTGAAAGTTGGAAAGGTATTATGAGCTGGAATATTAGAAGGAAATGAATTCCATACCGAAAAAAATGGCGCTAATCCTATCAACATTTCTAAAAATGGTTTGTCAAAAGATGAAGTTATTGTATGAAAAAACTTACAATAAAAATATTTTTTATATCTCACGTTTATTTACAAAATCATGAAATGATAAATAAATAAAGCGTATTTTGTTTTTTATCCATTAAACAAAAAAAAAAAGTGACTTATTTGGTTCTTTCCCCTAATAATCAAATGTAATATTACATATAATAGCCATAATAGAAAATCAAATTACATTCAATTTTCTTTAAATTCAAAAGTAGAACTGAAAATAAGTGTTTTTGCTTTCACTTACAATTTATATTCACTTACTAAATATAGAAAGTATTGCGATCGTGAAAATTTTCGAATTCCAGTTTTCACCGGAAATACACGTTTTAGGGTTCCCTGAGTCCAAATAACCAAGTCCCGCAAAAAGGTATGTGTGTGTGGGGGGAGGGGAGTAACTCCCGGGCGGAAACGAAAAGTCCTATGAAACTGAAATTTCATATTTAAGACAACTATACGTCCGAGACGTGACAAAACTTTTTCATCAGCTAACCAGAAGAGCCACTTGATACCATTCATTGATAGTGCATCTTTTTATGATTTTCTAAAAAACGACTCAAACGATTTTGATTATACTCGCTATATCGATGAAAAATTTAATGGGCTTTAATATCATGTAGGTTTCATTCTGATTAAAATAGTATGACAGGGCTTAAATGCCGATATTTTAAATGTTCTTCCTCTAGAGTACCTTTAATTTTGTAGATTCTATAAAAATAACCATATTATCTTGTTACCACTGATGAAAAACAGGTAAATATACAAATTAAATGAATTTGATACTCAACTAAAGGAAAAAACTGAAATAATATTTTTTTAATGTAATATATTATATATATATATATATAAATATATATATATTTTTTTTTTTTTTTTTTTTTTTGAACTGAACAATAATATATATCTGTAATATTATCGTTAGGATGCTTAAGATTTTAGAAAAAAAAAATTATCTTATATACGAGCTTGTGAAAGTTAATAAATAGTGATGAAAAGCCGGTAAAACTAACTGATGATTTTAGATAAGTATATAATCGATTTTTTAATAAAACACGTGTTTCTAAAGAAATTAAATTTAATTAATTCTTTAATAGTTTCACTATTTTTTTTATCTCTAAATGTGTTTGAAAATTCTTTAATCGATTTTAAAAACGGGCCAAGTGAAAGTCGTGTGTTGCCCGCACCAGATTTTGTAAATATCTGAGCATACACTGCAATCGACTGTTGATAATAACGAGAGACAGGCACCTTTCTATGATAATTTTATCAGCAATGTAACTTTGAAATCAGTAGGCAACAAAAAACCTCCGAGATTGGCCAGCATTGGACCCAAATCTACAGGTAGACTGGGAACATCTACGGCACAGAGCTCCCACAACAGAAGCAGGTGTAGGGGACCATCCATGGGAACCATCCTTCTTCACTTCTACCAGAGGATAATAAGAGATGTGATGGATCATCAAGATGGTCAACAGTTATCCAAAATATAGTATATGTAAGAGATTGATCATTAACTATTAACTATTACAGTACCGACATATGAGACTGATATTAACCCGAATGGTTTTACTGATCAAATGCAGTAAAATAAAATTAATTATGTCACTTGAAGGATTTTAAACACTAATAAGGGAGGACAAAGTTTTCTTTAATTGATAAGAGAGGTACATAGTTCCTATGTAAATAGTTGTTGATGGATTCAGTCGAATCTAAAGTCTAACATTAACATTAAAAACTAGAAGAGATCTTCCATCTGGGCTAAGAACATCGTATCGTCGCATTTCGAACAAAATCTGGTGCGGGCAACACACGACTTTCACTTACCTCCGTTTTTAGAATAGATTAAAGAATATTCAAATACAGTAAGAGATAAAAAATGAGTGGAACCATTAAAGAATTGATTAAATGAAATTTCTATAAAAACATGTGTTTTATTAAAAAATCTATTATATTATTATCTAAAATAATCAGTTAGTTTTATCGCTTTTCATCACTCTCTATTAACTTTTAAAAGCTTGTGTATGAGATAATATTTTTTCTAAAATCTTTAGCTTTCCAGCGGTATATCATACATGAATATTACTGCTCTTATGTTCAAAAACAAAAAATTGCATAAAAAAATATTTCATTGTTCTCCTTTACATGCTTTTCAAATTCCCTCAACTTGCATATTTAGCTGTTATTTATCAATTTTAACAAGAGTATATGGTTATTTTTATAGAACCTACAAAATTAAAGGTACTTTAGAGGAAGAAATTTTGAAATATCGGCATTTAAGCCCTGTCAGACTATTTTAATCAGAATGAAACCTACATGATATTAAAGCCCATTAAATTTTACATCGATATAGCGAGTTTAATCAAAATCGTCGGAACAGTTTTCGAGAAAATTGAAAAAAGGTACAAAATGCATGGTATAAAGTGGCTTTTCTTGTAAACTCATTTTGATAAAAAAAGTTTTGTAACGTCTCGGGCGTATATTAGTTTTTAATATGAAATTTCAGTTTCATAGGACTTTTCGTTTCCGCCCGGGAGTTACCACACATACACATACACACACACACACACACACACGCCCAATTTTCCCCAAGAAAAGGATGAACTAGACAGCATTCTTGGAGAGAAGGCTATTCCAGAAAACTTGGTCAACCTAATGATGACCAAAGAGGAGATCTGGAATGCTGTGGCAGAATATGCGGCGCAAGTCGGAAAGAAGCTCAGATCTCAAGAGCGCGAAAGGAGCGGCCAGGTAAGGCTTGTAAGTTAAATTATATAAAGATGTCCATTACTGAAGGAGGCACATAGCCATACTGCCCCCCGCTAAGTAATGCCTGACGGCAGTTCCGTGGGATGGTGAAGGCGAATAGGGAGGTGGTTTTTTAGTGAGTAGGAATCTCACACTGTTGTGGGCTTGTAAAGCCACACATCGTCTATGAAAGATTTTTCCCCTACCTTAAAAAAAAACAAAAAAAAAACACACACACAGACCTTTTTTCGCGACTTGGTTATTTGGATTCAGGGGACCCTAAAAGGGTATTTCCGTTGAAAACTGGAATTCGAAAATTTTCACGATCGCAATACTTTCCATTACTATACATAGTAAATGAAAGTAATAAGAAACCAAGAGCTATTGACAATTATCCTCAACTATTGATCAGGTATTGGTAGCTCGCTTTCTTCGCTGCCTACACGAACTCAGCAGATAAGCACCATGGGGAGGTTTTCTTATCTGTCTAGGGCGAAGGCTGGCTATGACCTACTTAAAACTTAAATAGTGACTCAAAACAAAGAAAAAATATACATGCTAAGTTTTTAATAATTCATAATTTTACTAACTAATTAAAGGCAAAAATTCAAAACATTTGAATAACCTAAACTAAAAGTAATAGCAATTCTAAAATATTATTACTTTCACTTACCTATAAATGAAATATATAGTAAGGGAAAGTATTGCGATCGTGAAAATTTTCGAATTCCAGTTTTCAACGGAAATATACGTTTTAGGGTCCCCGGAATTCAAATGACAAGTACCGCAAAAAGTTCTGAGTGTGTGTCCGTCCGTGTGTGTGTTTGTTTGTTTATTTATTTAACGTCACTTTATGCTACTATGGCTAATCGGACGATGCTACAGTGAGAGTCCTAAATTTTGCCTATCCAGGTTTTATTAGGATAGGGATCTTTAACGAGTACCTGACATCGCACAGGCTCGGGACCACTTTTTAACGTCCCCTCCGAAGGACGGCGTAACTAAGGATTTTTTACTCCCATTAAAAAATCCTAGGACCACCTGCGGGTTTGAACCCGTTCCGTGTGTGTGTTTGTGGTAAGTCCAGCACGAAAGCAAAAAGTTGCACGAAACTGAAGTTTTATATTTAAGACAACTATACACCCGAGAAGTTACAGCACTTTTTCCATTAAAATCGACTGACCGGAAGAGCTACTTTATACCATACAGTTCGCACATTATTACGATTTTCTCAAAAACGGCTCTAACGATTTTTATTAAATTCGCTATATCGACGTAAAATTTAATAGACTTTAATATCATGTAGTTTTCATTCTAATTGAAATAGTATGACAGGGCTTAACTGCCGATATTTTAATTATGTAGATTTACCATATCGTCTTCATGACATTGATGAAAGACGGCTAAATATACAAGTTGGACGAATTTAATGATCAAATAAAGGTTAAAAGAGCGGGATCACTTGTAGCTGGGTGGTTAGCATAACAGCCTCCAATACCAAAGGTTACGGGTTCAAATCTGCAGGTGGTCCAGGGATTTTTTAATGGGAGTAAAAAATCCTTAGATATGCCGTCCTTCGGAGGGGACGTTAAAAGGTGGTCCCGAGCCTGTGCGATGTCAGGTACACGTTAAAGATCCCTATCCTAATAAAACCTGGATAGGCAAAATTTAGTACTCCCGCTGTAGCATCGTCCGATTAGCCATAGTAGCATGAAGTGACGTTAAATAAATAAACAAAGGTTAAAAGAGCAAATCGACTTAAAATAGTTTTCAAATTAAAATATATTTAATGTTTTTTTAATCGATTTTAACAGTCGAGGTAAGTGAAAGTCGTGTGTTACCAGTACCAGATTTTTTTTTTTTTTTACTAATGAATTTATTATCGCCACCTTCATCTTTAAGGCCTTCATACGATCAGACATAAATATCGATAATCAAGTAATTAATTATGTTTTGGTCCAGGTTTCTCCACTCTTTCATTGCTTTCCTGGATATGGGCAGCGCTGGGAACTTCGAGAGCAATATTGCTAGACTAACATTAAGATATTCCGAACACTCATATCGGGAGAAAACGGTATCTACTCTATGTGCTTCACGATTGTATTCATGGAACATTGTAGTTAAACTGAAGAAAGCTATGCTCATGATGATTTGTCATTGATTCTCAATGGTTCGAGAAAATATCTCAAATATTAAGATCCTACTTCTTCTTCGTCCTTCCCTTATAGCTTTAGGCAGAGCTACACGGTGAGAAATAGGGTATGTGTAGGTGAGGTGAAAGCAGATCTTATGAGAGTTGACTAAAGTAGCAGGAGAGAGGGAAGGCTTATTTAAAAAAATAAATTTGGATCATGACATCAAACATTGCTATTAGAAAAATCCCATATCATTAAATATTATTTTTGTAAAAGATAAAAACTGAATGACAAAGTTAAATCAAAACAAACAAGTGTAATATACACATCATGAAAACATGTTTTTTTTTCAACATAAAAACTCTATCTTAAGAAATTAAACATTATTTACAATATAAGGTAAATAAATATAAATGATGAAGTAATATAGAAAATTCGGTAATTGAATATTTATTATAATATTTTGTAAGAAGGTGAGAGTGTATGATATTTACTTTCACCAAACCTCACCTACACAAACCTGAATTCTCACCGTGTAGCGCTGCCTTTACGGCGTCGTCAGCCTGGGCCCATTTCATAAACTCCCCTCCCTATTCGTTGTCAGTCTCAGAGAGAGCCATCTCTTCCTAGCCACCACCACTATCAAATCCTCCCATTTATTTCTCGATCGTCTTCCCTCAACTTTGGCTTCCGAAACATTTTTTGGAAGACGGTTTATTGGCATTCTTTGTACTTGGCCAAACCATATCATTTACCTTTTATGTACCTTAGCTATGACAGGTTCCTGACCTGTCTCTTCTCTTATTCATTGATTCCTCAGACGGTCAATTCCTGTCTTATTGATCTTAGCTTATATATACTTAGCTTTTATTTATATAATTTCATCTCTGTGACTTGGCCAATTTTCTGCAGCATATATTAGTGTTGGAATAAAGACTTGTTTCTATATAGACTTCTTTGTTTTCATCCCAACTTCTCTCTTTTTCCGATAATTACCTTACGTAACCGGTAGTATACGTTACTGCTTTTATGATGGTTTATTTCAGATTCCGACCGGCCATCATTACTTATTTTGACCCCTAGGTACGTATACACGTCCACCTGTTCCAGCTCCAAGCCTCCAAAGGTCACTGCTCCCTGTTCCCTAGATCCACTTTTGGAGACGGCCATATATATTGATTTGATCGGGTAGTCATTCCTTTACGACTTAAAGCTTCCTCTCATGCTTGTAGACCTTCTTGTGAGGCGTCTCTAATTTCGGCTATGATGATATCATCGGCGAATACTAGACTTTGAATAAATAAATACGAGATGCATTCTCCAGTTTCCTACTTTTAACATGGGGCTCCTGGGTTTAGCTTTCCAAATTATTCTATCTATGGATACAAACAGTAGTGGGTTCAGACTATCCCCTTGCTTTACTCCCATTTTCAATTCAAATCTCTGGGATTTCTTGTCATTGATACTGGCTCTCCCATATACTTGTCGTTATAAACTAAGTCGGGATAAATTTATATTTAATATAAGAAAAGGAATCCCCATTAAATGTCAAGATCCACTGGTATAAAATCGATCGTTCGATGGCTGATGAGAGTGCTAACGACAAACATCATAGTGACGGATCATGGTGGGGCCTAGGAGGGCAACATGATTTGTGAGACCTGCTTGGTCAGGAGAAGATTGAAACTTGTACTGATAAAGGTGGGGGAAACGAGTTCATCCCAATTTTTTTTTTCTAAGATACGGACCCCAATGAGAACTTCTAGCTGATCTGGCTTATTACCAGAGAGACCCTCGCCAAAGAAATTAGTTAGAGACAAGGCATTTCCCAGACAACAAAAGCAATTGAAGACCCCTGGTTGCGGATCTGGCTGAGGAGTATAATACCGATCCCTTCAATCAGAATATATGCCCTCCAGCCCAGTAGAAATAGGATTTTGACTAGAAAAAGGTGGGGTAAATTTAATTTTTTGGCACGATTGTTTGTACTGCTCCCCTCATTAAAAACTTAAGTTTTCACACTTTTCACCCTTGTGCGTTTTCCGCCATCTTGGAAAAACTTCTAAAAAACGTACTTTTTTCAGTTTTTTCCTTCTTAAGCTGTTCCTCGACATTTTAGAGCAAACTTTGTCGTTAGCAATGTTAAAGAACAAATAAATGGCCTACATGTTTAGTATGTAACATGTTGAAAATTCGGAACACCTACTGAGACACGTAGTTGTCAATATTGGCCAAATTGTCAAAAAAACACAAAATGTCTGAAAAGTCGACGGTTTAGCTTGAATAACTATTTAGGTGTGCAGTTTATTAAAAAATACATAAGTTAGATGTATAAATTTTTAATTACTTCTAATTATACGAGCAAGAAATGTTGATAATAACATTTTTACTGAAAGTGCTCGGTTAATAAAAAATAAAATACTCCGTTTAAAATAGATCTTCTAAACGTGATATTATCTTAAAACCATTATTGTGTATATTCTAGGAAAATAAAAGCGTTTTTGCAACTAATAAGAACAATGTCCCAATAACTTTTGTTTTAATTGATTAAAAAAAAAAAAAAATTTTAATGATACACCAACAACTTTAAATAAAATATAAAGCATTTTGGTTAGTTGTTTTTTTTGTTTTGTTTTTCAGTCTCAAATGTATTTGATGTGTATAATGTATCATTTTAAGCGAAAGGCTGCGAATCGTCAAACTTGTCTTCTTCCATGTTATATTTAATATTTGGTCTATTATGCAGGATTCGTATCCTATAGAACAAGTCCACCTTTTTTGCAACTGCATTTTTACCACATTTCTTTTTGCATCCACAGGATATCTATCATATTCAGTAATGTCGATGTAGCTGGTTCTTTAATCATGGTCACTGATGTTAGACCCCTAAAATTCTTCTTCTAGCTCCAGTTTAAAGGGTCTTTCACATTTCTACTTGCAGATAAGTTAGATAACCATGAAATTCAACTGCATCGCATGTTGGAGGTAGACGTGCCAATGTGCTTGCTGTAGCTTTAACAAATCGAAGATACTGCAACTCCTCTATAGAAGTGTTCATATCACCATCATAAACCGACACTAGGAATTTTTCTTCAATATCATGGATAAATACAATGTTTTCTACTAGATGTTTATATTTAAATGATCTGGTGGAGTATAATATATCTGCTATGCCACGTCTTCCTGGTTTGCCGAAATACACATTATTTGTCTCTTACAGCCGTCACCTAAACTAAAATATCAATGTCTTCTCAATCATAAATACGAAATCATGTTCAGAACACAATGAAATGAATGTTTTCACAATTAAAAGATCTCCATCTTCGGTTCCTTGCTTGATAACCATTTATGCTCCCTCCAAATCATTTATAATCAGTGATGTAAATCTGGATTTGTTCTTTTAATTCGATAAAAACTTTTCTTTTAGCATCTGCGGAAACATTTCACCATTAAAAGAACTTAACAAAACTATAGCCTGGAACGACGATCTCTTTCAGAGCTTTTTTTAGCTCTTATATTTTCTTTAGTGGAGTATACATCGAAGACTACCAAAAAATTATTGCCGAGATTTCGCAGTACATATGTCACATTATTCTTAAAAATTACAGAAAAACGTTGGCTCGGTTGATGAATTCCAATGTATTCTGTGTAGAAGATAGCCTGGATCTGCTACATCAACTTCATCCTTTCCCAGTATTGCTTCATTTGGCAATGAGGTAAAAATAGAGTAAACTGAGATATTGATTTCATCCCTTATCGAAAGACTTCCTCTGGGAAAGTGACAATGAAATTGGAGAAAGTTCAGATTCGAAATATATTTTCAAATCATCAGACTGCTTAGCGATGATCATCCTGTGGAAAGGTATCAGCAGACCCAGGGCTATTTTTCCTTTGCTGTTATTAATGTGACGATTAAGTTTTCAAGGAAACCACTACATCTTTACATCAGAAATGAACGTTCTCAAAGTCGTTCGCAATTCCTATCGTATAATATGTTTTCCTGTGGATGCAAAAAGAAATGTGGTAAAAATTCAACTGCAAAAAAGGTGGACTTGTTCTATAGTCAGTCTTTATTGCGGATTCGAATCCTGCATAATAGACCAAATATTAAATATAACATGGAAGAAGACAAGTTTGACGATTCGCAGCCTTTCGCTTAAAATGATACATTATACACAACAAATACATTTGAGACTAAAAAAAAAACAAAAAACAACTAACCAAAATGCTTTATATTTTATTTAAAGTTGTTGGTGTATCATTAAAATTTTTTGTTTTTTTTAATCAATTAAAACAAAAGTTTTGGGAAATTGTTCTTATTAGTTGCAAAAACGCTTTTATTTTCCTAGAATATACAAAATAATGGTTTTAAGATAATATCATGTTTAGAAGATCTATTTTAAACGGAGTATTTTATTTTTTATTAACCGAGCACTTTCAGTAAAAATGTTATTATCAATATTTCTTGTTCGTATAATTAGAAGTAATTAAAAATGTTATACATCTAACTTATGTATTTTTTAATAAACTGCACACCTAAATAGTTATTCAAGCTAAACCGCCGACTTTTCTGACATTTTGTGTTTTTTTGACAATTTGGCCAATATTGACAACTACGTGTATCAGTAGGTGTTCCAAATTTTCCAACATGTTACATACTAAACATGTAGGCAATTTATTGTTCTTTAACATTGCTAACGACAAAGTTTGCTCTAAAATGTCGAGGAACAGATTTAGAAGGCAAAAACTGAAAAAAGTACTTTTTTTAAGAGGTTTTTCCAAGATGGCGGAAAACGCACAAGGGTGAAAAGTGTGAAAACTTAGGTTTTTAATGAGGATAGCAGTACAAACAATCGTGCCTAAAAATTAAATTTACCTCACCTTTTTCTAGCCAACCCTCTTTTTTGGTCTAATTCTACTGGGCTATTACTTCTTTAGCTTTGAGTGCGTTCATATAGAGCGGTCTTAATAAGTTTTAGGATAGTCACTATCTAGGATAGTCAGTAAGTATTAGGATTAAGGGAAGATGAATTTAAACTCCTAATTCTTTGTTTAATCTCATAAATAGTTATCCTCACAATAATTTGTCATAATAGTTATAGTTTAAATCAAGAAAAGACAACAAACTGGACATATTGATGCACAAGAACATTTGTAGGAGCTCATTTAATCTATTTAAATTTTATATGAAGATAACAAATAAACATTTATGTTTACTTAAATTATACAATAGTTTACATAAAAACAAGAATAAGAAGTGAATAATTCCTTAAAATTATTACCTTAAGATTTTAATGCAGTATTATCAACTATTCGTACAATTATATGAACTAATTTATGATAACACCTTGAAGAATTTGGAAATGTGTCATATATTTAACAAACTAGGATCACCACCATCTTCTACATGTGAACATCCACAATTAAATACTTTTATTTGCAAAAAAAAGATTAACACCATTCAAAATATAACAATAATACCTTTAATGGAGTATAACCTGCGTTTATCAGTGCACTGTTTCATACGAAATGAATGAACTTGTAGTATTCCTGACTTCGAGTCAAAAAAATCAACTTCTGGAATATTAATACCGTTCCGTTATTTTTTATTAACATTACTTAAGGAATAGAGTGAAATGTTGTATTCGGTAGTAACTTTGCGGAAACGTTAATTCGGATTGGTTACAAGCTGTAGCAGACCAAGCTGAAAGAAATCAGCAGGTGCAGTAAACTCGGAACGAATCGCAAGGCGGTTCCGCCTTACCAGTCGCAAAGACACTTCCGCTGGTTAAAAAAAAGATATTGCAGTACTATCACATTTCTGGGAGGATCGCGCATACCAAATATACCACGAGCGCGTCTCTCAGAAATCAATACAACTGCTGTGCATCAGTATTCTAAATGGCAAAGGGACTGACTAGCCTGATTGCCCTTTGGCCACAGCCCGTAACAACACCCTCAAAGGAGCGAGAATCCCTTTGTTTAAGCGTAGCCTTTAAAGTGTAACATGATCAGGATTGCAATTAGGGGAAAGCCAAACAGAGTCCCTTAATCAAGGAATGAATGTCAAGCAATGACGTGTTAGGTTGGGGAAGGGTGAAAGGAATAAAGCGACATTTGGTTTATATTTCTCCCCTTTGTTTTCGATCAATCTAACTTATAGTTAATTTCAATTTTATAGTCATAAAAATTTGTTTATATTTTTCATTATTTTATTTTGTCATAGGGATAATTTTTATGTTTATGAATCTCTATTGTTTTCTGATTATTTGCAACTGATGTTGGCCTACATGTTTGAGACGAAACGTTAGAAAAATTAAAACATTGTTTACCAGACTGATTACTGATAGCTTTCATATATATATATATATATATATATATATATATACACACACAAATGAATCCCCTTTTCCCTTGGTGATCGCATCAGGCTTTATCGGCTTGACCGATTATGCAAATTATTTTTTTGTTGAGTTTATAACATCCTTCCAGTGGGAGATTAATCTTACGTTTCTCGATGCATTTTGTAGTGTAGGGTCATCACTCCCTACGCCTAATTTTGTGAGTGGCCACCACTTGGCTGACGGGCCTCACATACCCGAGGGAGAGCCTGTGAGTGAATCTCCATTTAATTACATCCTTATAAAATTCCCTCCGGGACTGGGTTTCGAACTCACAACCTTTAGCATGAGAGACTAGAGCGCTAGCCACTCAGCCACGGGATCCCCTAGAAATGATAACAGTTATGAGAATTATCTTATGAAAGAAAAAAAAAGGAAAAAGTAACTTTTGTGGTTATGTTTATTTTTTAATTTAATAATAATCTCTCTATCTACACATATCAAAATTAATTCCCTTTTGTCTAGGTAATCGCAACACGCATGAACGGCTTGAATAATTCCATAATTTAGAAGACATAGTTAAGACAGGACATCGTCTGTGAGGTCAGCTAGTTTATAATAGTTTTTGACCAAACATGCTTAATTTAGTTCAGTATCTTAATATTTAAAAAAATATCCAATAAACCAGATCTAACTGCCCTCATTTCAGAATATTTCGGGATATGCAATCAAATTTTTTTCACATTAAAACAAAAGAAGTTTCAAACGAAATATGAAAGAAATGATTACCAACCAACAATTTAAAAATCGTGCCATAAATGAAACATCAGATGTCCGAAAGCTTAATTATTGTTATGAAAACTTAATAAACTGATATTAACAATAAGTATTAATCCTAATATGACCAAAAATCACGTATCTGAAAACACGATTCACGCGGACCGCAGTGATTAGGAAAATCCCTCCCTCTACCTACCGCTCTCTGCACCATTCCAAACATCATATTGCAGTATTGTTATGAAGATTTTAATATCCATACAGATCTACGTGAGACATTATATTGTTTAAAACTTTAAGTAAATATTTAATTTAAAAATAAATCTCACTGTTCATCTCCGATCGCTCGCTGATTAAGTATCATAATTTTCTTTCGTTTTAAATGTTAAGACTTGTGTATATTAATTAATATGTTTATTTGTAGTTATTGAATGAAGCCAGATATTGAGATGAACCAGAAGTAATCAAACTCACCGAGCCGCTATACCATTCATGTAACATTCTTAAAGCGACATCCTTTCTCAGTTAAAAAAAAAAAATCAAATGTATTTTATTTCATTTATTTAAAAGAGCGATTTTCCTGAACTATGTATATTACCCGACAGTGGAAAACATTAATCATCACAAATATCAAGATGATCATAAAAATGTCATTTCCAAGAAGACAGAAGTTTGGAATTGGTCCCCCCACCATAACAGCACTGAGTATAAATAATATTTACACCGAGCAAGGAGGTCTCTGAAGCAACCGCGAAAATTTATATGGATATTGAGAGGGGAATCCATAATAGATAAGGTAAAAAAAATGGCGGGCTACCCACATTTCATGGCGTTGGCACACCCTCTGCAGTAAGACACTGGATGGTTAATGGCTTTTATCGACTTCAAAACGGCATTCAACTCCATTAACTAATGTTAATATCCTATTTACGTCTATTACAGATTTGTAATCGTCCACAACTGTACTTATAACGCCAAAAAAATATGACTTATTATTTTATCATTTAAAAATAATCTTTCCAGCAATCGGACTCAAGTAACTGACTCTGAAAAAACCTCTACTGCTATAGCATTGCATGCATATAAATAACCTTATTAAAGGAGAACATTGATATATTTTAATAAGAAAATTTCCTGTAAGTAATTATATAAAATGAAACTCTCAATAAATAATACAAATGAATTTAGCTCAAGCTTTAATAATCAGAGACCGATCGACATCATCCCATATCTATGGAAAAACTCTGGATTACTAAAAGGACCAAACAAATCGGTAGGAAAAATTGTGAATGTTAAAAAAGTAACGGGAACATATCTAATTAATTATTTTTACTTTCACTTACCTATATATGAAATAAATAGTAAGGGAAAGTATTGCGATCGTGAAATTTTTCGAATTCCAGTTTTTAACTGAAATACTCGTTTTAGAGTCGCGCAAAAAGGTCTGTGTATGTTTGTTTATTTATTTAACGTCACTTTATGCTACTATGGCTAATCGGACGATGCTACAGTGGGGGTCTTAATTTTGCCTATCCAGGTTTTATTTGGAAAGGGGTCTTTAACGCGTACCTGACATCGCACAGGCTCGAGACCACCTTTTTACGTCCCCTCCGAAGGACGGCATAACTAATGAATCATCATTTAATCCCATTAAAAAATCCTAGGACCACTTGCGGGTTTGAACCCGTGAGCTTTGGCATAGTAGTATGCTAGCCACCCAGCTACAAGTGAACCCAGGTCAGTGTATGTGTGTGTGCGTGTCTGGTACGTCTAGCAAAAAAATGAAAATTAATACAATACTGAAATTTTATATTTAAGACAAGTATACGCCCGAGATATTACAGCAACTTTTTCATCAAAATCAGCTGACCGGAAGATCTACATTATACCAAGCATTTTGCGCCTTTTTACAATTTACTCAAAAACGGCTATAGCGATTTTGATTAAACACTATATATCGATGTAAAATTTGATGGAATAATATGATGTAGATTGCATTCTGATTGAAATAGTCTGACAGGGCCTTAATGCCGATATTTATTTATTTAGTATCTTTAATTTTGTAGATTTAAAAAAAATTGGAGCATAATCTTATTAGCATTGATAAATAATGGATAAACATGCAAGTTGAGCGAATTTGATAAACAAATAAAGGAGAAAAATGCAAACATATTTTTTAATGCAATTTTTGTGTTTTTTTAACAGAAGAATAGTAATATAAATGTATAATATATCGTTGGATTGCTAAAAGATTTTAGAAAAAATATTATCTAATACACGAAATTTTAAAGGCTAATGTAAAGTGATGAAAAGCCGATAAAACTAACTGATTGTTGTAGATAAAAATATAATAGATTATTTAATAAAATATATGTTTCTATTTAAATTAAATTTAATTAATTCTTTAACAATTTATATGTATCGTTAAATGTATTTAAAATATCTTAATTTTTTTAAATAACGGAGGTAAGTGAAAGTCGCGTGTTTAAGTGAAAGTAAGTGCACCAGATTTTTTTTGTAATTAACACTCATCATTGCCTCCAATTATGTTTGAAAATGGGTAAAAACCTCTAGTTAGTAAGTAAGTATAATCCTGTTGCTCTACTGGTTCATTATTTTCTGAATTATGTTTAAAAGAGAATGCTTATATATTTATTGTAAACATCCTGTCACATTTACGGTACCTAATATTTTACTGCATGCATACTTTAATGCACTGTTCCTACGACTAATCTGCGATAAATGCCAAATATTCTTACATACTAACCCATCCCTACTACAAAGGCATATTATCAACTTATTAAGAACGTTTCACCCATTGCATAGTGGATTTCTATATATTTATACAGTTGTGTATTTACGAATAGTAATTAGCTGTTATTAGTTGGACGAAATCGAAAAAACAAAAAATAAATAAAAGGAATAAATTATTCAAAAGGCTGTAAGAGGAGCTATTTAAGAGAATACGCTAGATAAGTTACGAGCTATTGACTAAAGAGGATGGAACCGCAGCAGGTTGTACTTAGTGTCTAGCCACATTGCTCCCATATGGCAGGCGTAAGCAAACAAGAACAGTGCACTAAACGTAAATACACAAAGAGACAACTGGTTTACAAGAAAAAAGCCCTACAGATGCTAATAGTAAAGGCTCGACTAATCTCATACTACTAACCAGATAAACAACAAAATAGACAATGAATCTAACTAATTAACATCCAGAACAGAAGTTAAGGCGAGCTAATTCAGTCCAATAACCAAATTAAATAACCAACATCTCGTATAATGATATATTCTTTGAAGGATTAGACGCCATTTATCAAAAATAAACTATAGTCTAACTTCATTAACCTACGTACTAAGCTAAGAAGCATGTGCGAAAATGGGAAAGATATATGAAGATAGATATTTTTTTACTTTCACTTACTATATATATTAAGGGAAAGTATTGCGATCCTGAAAATTTTCGAATTCCAGTATCCACAAATACAAATTTTAGGGTCCCCTGAGTCCAAATAACCAAGTCCCGCAAAAAGGTTGTGTGTGTGTGTGTGTGGTAACTCCCGGGCGGAAACGGTAAGTCCTATGAAGCTGAAGTTTCATATTTAAGACAAATATACGCCCGAGACGTTACAAAACATTTTTCATCAAAATGAGCTTACCAGAAGAGCCACTTTATTCCATGAATTTTGCACCTTTTTTTCGATTTTCTCGAAAACGGTTCCGACGATTTTGATTAAACTCCCTATATCGATGTAAAATTTAATGGGCTTTAATATCATTTAGGTTTCATTCTGACTAACAACTGAGGAAAAACAGGTAAATATATAAATTGAATGAATTCGATACCCAACTAAAGGAGAAAACAGAAAAAATATTTTTTAAATGCAATTTTTCGTTTTTGAACATAGGTACAGTAATATACCGTTGGAAAGCTAAAGATTTTAGAAAAAATATTATCTCATACACAAGCTTTTAAAAGTTAATAGAGAGTGATGAAAAGAAGATAAAACTAACTGATTATTTTATATAATAATATAATATGATTTTTTAATAAAACACATGTTTCTATAGAAATTCAATTTAATAAATTCTTTAATAGTTTCACGTATTTTTATCTCTAACTGTATTTGAAAATTCTTTCATTGATTTTAAAAATGGAGGTAAGTGAAAGTCGTGTGTTGCCCGCACCAGATTTTTTCAATGACATTGGATATAAAATTCTTTTATATTGGATAGTTTCATATTTAAATTGGAGGTAAGAATGACATTTGGGGCGGGGTGGCTGAGTAGGTTAGTGCACATTGCTTTGCGTTGCCTAGCATCCACAGAGGACCAAAATTTGAAACCAAACAATTACGTGTTCGAGTCTCGGTGCTGAAGGGATTTTAACTCAGAATTTATCCCATGCCCTGGCCCGAAAAACAGCACCGTATAGCCTTTAAAGGCGAAGTGGGGAGAAAAAAAGAAAATAAAATAAGGGTGCCATTTTTTTTTTTTTTTTTTTTTTTTTTTGATTTGGCTCACTTTTTCAATGATAATCAAATCTAGATTAAATTAAATCCCATTTACAGTAATGTAATAGAGCTTAATCAAAATTATTAGAGCCGTTTTTGAGATTAAGGTGCCAAACCCATGTTATAAAGTGGCAGTTCTGGTTCGTTGATTTTTGTGAAAAAGTTCCTGTAACAGAGCAGACATATTGTATAAGTGGTATTAAATTTGAAATTTCAGTTTCGTATGACTTTTCATTTTCGCGCTAGACTAACGCACGCTAATAGACCGTTTTGCGAAATTGGTCATTTCGACCCAGGGGAATCTAAAACGTGTATTTCTGTTGAAATCTATAATTCGAAAATTTTCACGATTGCAATTTTTACCTTATTAATAATTTCATATATAGGTAAGTGGAAGTAAAAATTATACAAACAATTGAATACTTATGTATATATACATATACATATATACTCCATATATGGAGTTGCTATTTGATAGTACAGTAAAACAATTTAACATCAGAAAAATTTTTCCTCATAAATGCTATCCTGCAAATGTTAAGCACTGATAAGCTTAAAACAACTTTACAAAAAATATTGGAATAATAAATTAACAAAAACAAAAAAAAAATTGAATCCATTAATGAATTCAAGCGTAAATCCCTTTGGGGGAATTTTCAAGTAGGATTGGAGTATGGTTCGTCGGCTACAATCTGTATGAGGATGCGGGACCCCTTCGTTACTGCAAGTTCACGAAAACAAGATTAAAGGAAACCAACCCTCGCTGGAATAAAGAGAGCTCTTTTAATTTTCAAAGCTGAGGGGGTTTTAAAACAAGAGTTAGCAATTGGTACTTGCTCAGAAGGGTTTTTCATTTAAAAAATGTTTTGGAAATAAACTATCAAGTACAGTGTACTGATGCAGTAAACAGCCCCGCCGATGATTCACCTCACTCTAGATAAGGAATATCAACACGCGCCATGATCCTACTAGTCCGCCGATCGACTGTAGGCCATTGATATACTACTATCGAATGGGGTACAGTATTAAATGTAAAGCTATCTTCCCAAACTATAATATAATCAAAGCGAAAATTCAAAATTCGGAATTTGATATAAATTATATCTGTGACGGTCGTGAATGAGTGGTTAAGTCAAAATCTTTCATTTTACAGATGAGCGACTTAAACTTTACGTAATACCCAAAATAGAGTAAGCATCATACAGCTTTCTTTCCACCTGAAATTTCTTCCACCAAGAAATTTCTTGAACCAATTTAACACGACGTGGGAGACGGTCTGAGGGCCCCTCAGTGAGGGGGCGATACTTGGAGTTAACTTTGATATAATTCGAGTTATCCATTTTTTCACGACGGCCACAGATATTAAAGAAAGTCTAATAAAGTATAAACAAACATTTAAAACAAAGAAACTGGAATTTATAGGGACAATATTTAAAAAAAAAGCAAGAGCTAAAGGTAAAAAAAAAATGTTTTTTTATTCGTAAACTGACACGAACCCGCAGGTAATTATTAATGGAAAGTAAGCTATGAACCTTCTAGTTTCTGGGGTGGTAGATTTCTGGGCGATTTTCGTGATGAATATCTTATTTATTTTTCATAAATAAATCTATAAAAGTTCAAGCTGCATAAACTTAAATTATGATAATAAAGGTAAATTATTGTAATATAAATGATTCATTAATTTTGGTTCATTAAAATAGTTGTAATTTTTTAGAAAAAAGACATTTTCCTTTTTAACATATTTTTGGTGGAAATATTTAATTAAAAAAACAAACTGATTATGGACAATGATAATAGAAACTAAGAATAACAGCTTAACCAAAAAATATGGGGAAATTCGAAATTTCAGATACTGGTCCCATGTCCACCGAATGCATAGGATTGTGCGACGTGACCCACCACTATCCCACGTGAATCAAAGGCGTGTCACTTGTTTTCAGAAAATAAGCGAAATAAAATAACTTTCAACATACCCGCCTTAGAGGAATTTTATTTATCTGTGTGTGATTTATTTTCATATTTTTATTCCCATAATATGATATAAAGATAGAGTATATTATAATAATATATAAGAATCATTTTTAATTAAATAATAATACAAGAGTCATTTTTAAGTATTTCCATAATTTCTCGTAAACGTAAGCAACAAATACATTTCCGCCTCACGCGAAAAAACGCAGATATTCGCCCCGGCTAGTACAAGGTCGTGCCATTGTCATTTGCGTTACAGATATAACTGATTTCAATGGTCAGCTTTGCAATCATAGGTCAGAGAATCATCAGAAACAGATCACAGTTTGAGATGAGTAATAGATCAGTACGAAGTATACTTATGAGATGGTTGACGTAAGAATCATTAATGAATCAAATTGTATGTGAGGTTTTCCATTGAAATGAGACGAAAGAAAATGAGTTCTTCTAAAATCAATACCTCTCCATATTTTAATAGAGAATGAAAGGAAACTTGTGTTATGTCTGTGTTTTAGAGAGCCTGATTTAATCTCACTTTTTTAAAGACAATTAAACACACAGACTTTGTTTTTGCATAGTTTTACTTTCCAAGGAAAGAAACTGCATTTCCGGTCATTGGTTTGTGCAACGATTATGTCTTAAACTTATTTAGTACTTTTTTGGTTTTTGCCATCTGATTTCTATGTACCAAATACAATTATAATTTAAAAACTTATTATTCTATAGAATGAAAGTGACTGAACAGCTCTAACGATTTTGAGGAAATTAGCCTTAACTCTCTTTGTTAAAAGCATTCTAGATAATGTATTTGTAATAAAGTACCTAAAAAGGGGGGCAAAATTGACGACGGACTAATAAAAAAAAATCTAGTGCGGGCAACACACGACTTTCACTTACCTCCGTTTTTAGAACCAATTAAAATTTTTCAAAAACAGTTAGAGATAAAAATGAGTGAAACCATTAAAGAATTTATTAAATGGAATTTCTATAGAAACATATGTTTTAATAAAAAATCTATTACATTTTTATCTAAAATATTCACTTAGTTTTATCCGCTTTTTATCACTCTCTACGAACTTTTAAAAGTTTGTGTATGAGATAATATTTTTTCTAAAATCTTTAGCTTTCCAACGGTATATCATACATGTATATTACTGTTCTTATGTTCAAAAACGAAAAATTGCATTTAAAAAATATTTTTTCTGTTTTCTCCTTTAGTTGGGTATCGAATTCATTCAATTTATATATTTACCTGTTTTTCCTCAGTTGTAACAAGATAATATAGTTAGTTTTATAGAATCTACAAAACTAAAGGTACTTTAGAAGAGGAAAATTTAAAATATCGGCATTTAAGCCCTATCAGACTATTTTAATCAGAATGAAACCTACATGATATTATAGCCTGTTGAATTTTACATTGATATGGCGTGTTTAAACAAAATCGTCGGAACCACTTTTGAGAAAATCGTAAAAAGGTGCAAAATGCATAGTATGAAGTGGCTCTTCTGGCAAGCTGATTTTGTAACGTCTCGGGCGTATAGTTGTCTTAATTACGAAATTTCAGTTTTATAGGACTTTTCGTCTCCGCTCGGGAGTTAACACACACACACACACACACACACACACACACACAGCCCTTTTTGCGGGACTTGGTTATTTGGACTCAGGGGACCCTAAAACGTGTATTTCCGTTGAAAAGTGGAATTCAAAAATTTTCACGAATGCAATACTTTTCCTTATTATATACTTATAGTAAAAAGTATTAGGTTTTGTATAGAGGTAGGGAAAGTCATGAGGCATGCCAGATGATTTTTATGTAAGATATTAGCTTAATTTACAACTCTAAATTAAAATAAACTGAGAAATTATGTTAAAATAGTGAAATGGGATGTTTCTGTACATACATGGACTAATCTTGACATTCATTTACAAATATAGATAATTTTTTTTTTTAATGGACATGAAAAATAAAGTTTTTAGCCTTAATTAAAATTAATTTTTTTTTTCTGATCCTAAAAATCAAAGTAACTGGAAAAGAGAAAAACGCCTAAAAAGTAGGTTTATTTTGATCAGTTATGCAGTCATTTTTTCACCGTTAACATGCATTAAAAAAAATACATTTTATTGGATACTAGCTACTGCTACAACAACCGAAGCGAATGAGTACAAAATGCCCAATCTTTCCACCATCGGCTACTGAAAAAATCTTTAGTAGCGGTGATGTAAACTCTGAACAGACCAGAGGTTTGCGGACCTAAAGTCAATTGCATACAACAAGAAACCATAAAGGCAAGAGGTGAAGGAATTTCAAAAAGAATGCAACGGAATATTTTGGGATGACTACAGACTTCGGAAATTAATTTAATAGAATTGATTGGATTCTTTAAACAATTTATTGAATAAGGTATGTTTTCTAACCAAAAAAATTGCTGAAGGAAAATTCCGCCAACTAATGTTATGAAATTTATTTTTATATTATCAATAAATAATAGAACTTTCCTTTACCTTTGGCAATGAGTCACGAGATTTAAAACAAATCATGAATAGAAAAAAAGTTAAACATTATTATACAATGGTTTAGTATTTCCAAATAATTAAAGCCTTGTATAACAATTTATATAACTTTTGAGACAATTAACTTTCAAGTATAGCGATAAATTAATCAAAGCTGCAACACTAACAATTTATATTTAAGGAAAATGACCAATCATAACTGCTGAGTTCAAAACGTTATATCTCTGTTATTTCTTAACCGACTACAATGATTCTATTTTTCGATTTAAAGGGAATATCTCTCAAGAAAAGTGATTATTTTAAGTTGTGACTTGATTTTTCTTTTCTTTTTTTTTCGTTTTCTTGGTGTTGTGAGAAACATTTTGATATTCATAAAATTGTACGACGCTCGATTTTTTTCAATTTTTTTCTTATCTTTTTTCTCATATTTTAAATTGTTCGCGGTATTTTGGTTTAAAAAAAACGCTAATAAATATTTTCTCTATCTTCGAAAATAACATAGTTACTAGCGTACATATAGGCGAGATTACAATTTTTTTTTTCTTGTTTCTCGCGCTTAACTGATTCTAAAACACCATACATACTTTTCTCTATCGTCAAAAATAACTGAGTTGTGAGCGTACTTATGTGTAAAATTTAATTTTTTTCTTTTCTTATTTCTCTTTTATGTAATTATTCGTGGATTTTTTGGTTAAAGACACTGATAAATTTTTTCCCTATCTTCAAAAATAACTTAGTTATTGAATTAAATCACTTTTAATTAACCGCCATTTTAAACATAACTATCTGATATCAACATCTAGGTGTTAGGATCGTCGTTGCAAGGACTAGTGGACTACTATATACCGAAAAAATGGGCCCAGTGGTTCCGGAGAAATGCGGCGGACGGCGGATAAAAGGATTATTTTTCAACCGTTATTAGGATTTTACTAATCTTGAAACGTAAGACCTCAAATTTTGAGGGTGGGCAATTTAGTTTTCTTTGTGTTAGTCACACAAACGGTGGGAAAAAAAAGAAAAAAAAAAAAAAAGAAACCTGTGCCACTACAACCCATGAAGAGTCTTGGGCTCAGTATATATAGATATTCGTACTGTTTCAAGGCCAACGGCCGTGCAATGAGGTGATTTGGCCGAGATCACGCTCAGCTGCCAGGTTTTCTCCCCATTTTTGGGTAACCACTTTATAGAGGCTGGGTCTACCCCTGGGGGGTCTTCATACCCAAGGATGGCCCTCCGGCTGAAATAACAGAATAATTAATATTCCACCACAACCGGGATTTGAATCCAGGACCCGGATCACAGTAGACTAGCGCTATATTCGTTAGACCACGCCGCTCTCCTCGTAAAAACACCTCCCGCCGCTCCCACCCTCAGCTGGTCGCAAAAAAACTTCATTTTTCTCTACATTCAATAATAACAGAATTGGGCACATTTAGCTTCTGCTATATTTACCATATTATGTTGTTTTTTTAATTAATTACAGTTTACTGATTCTAAAACTTTGTACATAGTTTACCCTACCTTCTAAAATAACTGTTATAAGACTAATACATAGAGGAAATTAATCGCGGCTTACTGAATAGAAAACTCTATAAAACTTTGTCTTTATCTTCAATCTTGAAATAATTTTAACCTAAGCAGCAGCATGGATTAATGTTATTTCAGTTCAGAAAACACGATGGAATTAGCGAATAACTAGTTAGTTACAGCTATCCCTTCGGTATCAATACCCACCCATTGTAGGTTCTTCACGGATCAGCTATCACCCTACAACCAAGTGCGGGATTGACGAACCCCCCGAAGGATAACAGAGAGGGATTGACCGCCGCCGAAGAACAATAGACAAGAAGCCTGTTTACATTTCCCATAGCAGTTACAGGCACTGTTTACGGAGGGTGGGTGCGCTCTGTCAACTGGTATCTATTTCGGTACACAGACTCCCGGCTGCGGGTGAAGTATTGAGGGGATCAGGGCTTCTGTTTATAGGCGGGCGGGCCTCGGCTAACATACTACACCACTCGAGCCATTCTTCATTATTTAAATATAATAATTCAAAATGCAGGAGGGTGTGGAGCAAAGCGAACCGCGCTATAAACATACTTTAATTTCACTTAAAATTTATTATATATATGAGATATATAATAAATAAAAAAGTTCTTTGACAATTTTGAAGAAGTAAAAATTAACAATAAAAAAATAATAATAGTAAAGAGGTAGTACCATGCCTCATCATTCATCCGCATTTTCAAGCAATGCCTAAAGTGTTTAGAACAGCATTAATTAAAATTTTGCGATTAAAGCTTACCCAAGAACAAAACGCTGTAAATTATTACACAATGGTTTATTATTTCCAAATAACAATATAAGGGTATAACTGTTTATATGGCTGTTGATAGGCAATTAAGTAATATGAAAAGCACTAATTCAAAGCATCATATCATATTACTACCACTGATTTTTGGAATTTATTCATTTATTTATTAGGAGAAACGGATTTTTAATTGCTTTGTTTTGATCACGAAAATCTTTTCGAGTTTTCTCTATCTTAAATAATAACAGATTTTTGTTGTAATTACATCTATTATAATCTGTTATTTGCTTATACATATGAATTTATTTTTATTTTTTCGCGCTTTACTGATTCTAAAACTCTCCACACACCTTTACCTATCTTCAAAAATAACTGAGTTATAAGCGTATTTATCTGAAAAATTTCAATTTTAGGTTTAATTTATTTTCTTTTTTCTCTTTTACACAATTATTCGCGTTTTTTTTTGGTTAAAAAACAATCATGATTTTTTTTTTTCCTATCTTCGAAAATAACGTAGTTACAAGCGTACATATAAGCGAGATTTCAATTTTTTTACATTTTTTTTTTGTTTTGTTTATCGCGCTTTTTGTTTATTTTGTTTGTATAACTGATTCTAAAACTCTATACATACTTTTTTCTATCGTCAAAAAGAACTGAGATATGAGCGTATTTATGAGAAAAATATCTTTTTTTTTGGGGGGGGAATTTAAAAAAAATTGGTCCAGTAGTTTCGGAGAAATGCCGCGGACGGCGTTCAAACGGAATTTTTTTTATTCGTTATTCGGATACTCTACGCATCTTGAAACGTTAGTTCTCAAATTTTGAGCAGAGGTGATTTTTTTTTGGTCGATTACTAAGGTTGATTATTTTGAATAATAAATGCAATGAAAATAATAAACCTAAATTGCTGGAGACAAAGATGGCACTAACCTCATCCCACAATAATATGTCCAAAACTCTAACTCCTTTTTAATTAACACACTCTATTCTTTCACGAGAAAGAGTAAAATAAATGTTTGCTTCCCGTTCTCTAGCAATGTAATACTTGTTTTTTTGTCTATACCCTCTGGTTTTATTTTTACACAAAATAAGGGGCTTCTATGCCTTGAAATGTTAATAGTGCATGCAGCGCATATAGAAATCCTTCCTAGAATACCTTCGGGTAATAGAAGGACAAATATTTGTGACATGTACATATCATATTTGTATTTGTATTTTGAGTAAAAATGAAACAAGAAGATATGAAAAAAAAACAAAAAAAAAACTTGTAAAAACTATGTTTATTAAAAGAGACAAATTCCATAATAGCTCCATTGGAATCAAATATACACCAGATATTTGACAAAACCTACAACAAATCAAAATTATACCAAGACAACATCAATCAAGTCATATTTCCGCTTTCACTAACCCTCCGTATCCAACTTGCCAACACAACTCCACATTCTAACAAGAGTAAATTATCCTTGGACTGCAGTTTGACAGATGATGACAACAGGCTTGGATACATGAAACTGGCAGCTATGAGATTTATATTTGATAGCTTGTTAAAAGACGTTCAATTTTACAATTAGAGAACTGATCCTTGAGAAACTAGAACTTAATAAAAATATTAGTTTAAAATATAATACAAAATATAATACTATACTATACTATAATATACTATACTAATAATATAATACAAATATAGCAATGACCCTTTTTCGTTCTACTTTTCTGGTTCTGAGACCTTGAGGTATGGTGTCAGAATTGGAAAATTAAAATCAATTCCAACAAATCTCACCAAATAACCTTTCCCCTTCGTCATAAACCTATGACATCCTGTCCTACAGTATCCTTAATAATAATACTCCGCTTGTTCAAGTTGAACATATCCGATACCTAGGACTTCTACTTGACAAACGTCTAACATGGAATCAGCACACAAGACTGAAAGGACAAGAAACTGCCCGCCGCTTTCGCTTACTACAACACTTACTGGACAGACGCTCTAACCTTCCACTTATCTACAAAAGGCTCTTCTATATCACCATCATACCTATTTGGACTTACGGAGTTGAGCTTTGGAACTCTACTAAACCATCAAATTCTTCCCGTATTCAATCCTTACCAATTATAGGCAATCAATCCTTATCCAATTATAGGCGTACGAAAGGTAGGCCAAAGCGCCTTAGGTCTCCGAAAGGCTTAGGCTTGAACGGTGATCATTGGACGAGTCTGTGTAGGCGGAATTCGGTGGTATCGGCATCGAACAATCGGGTTTGGTAAGCCTATTATTATTATTCAATCCTTACAATCCAAAATCCTTCGAAAAATCCTCAATGCTTATTACTTTGTCACCAATAAACTCATTCATAAAGACTTTAACATCCTATATGTTGCTGGTTTGGCCCGAACCAGGTATCAATCCTTCCAAGGCAAATTCCACTCCCACTCTAACCCACTAGTTTCAATTTTAGCTTCCTCTTCTATTCCTGACAATCCTCCGAGGCGCATGAAAAGAAGATGGCCTCGAGACCTTCTATTTTAGATTATCTATCGGGGTGATCCCAATGGGAATTTTCTCTTCATGTATTTTTCATGTATATTATCTGACAACTAATTTACTTGATGTATTAACTGATACAGTTGTAAATCTCAATAAATAAAAATTTTCTGTTATTGCTAAAAAATATGTCAGAAGCATGGCATTTACCAATCCCTACCACATTCCTCCTCCATTGAATTCTCATCACATGCTCATGCTGGTGACCATGGGGCAGGCAGGAGTATAATAGGCTATTCTATAACAAGAGCCCGCATCCTTCATCGCTGACAAATTGCTTCGTAGCCAGTGACCGTTAATTGAAGGAATCTCCTATTGAGAGTCAGTTATCTGGACAGGCTAATAGATTTATTGAGGTGAGAGGGACCGGAGAACAAGAAACATCAATGGGAGTAAGAGGAACTGAGAATCTTCTTCAACACAGATTCAATGTCCACAACTGTTACAAGTAAAACTTGGATTCGTGTGTTAGTAAAGTGAGAAAAGGTACATCTTGTGTCTTTTATTAGGAGATTACACCAGGAGGCCCAGGGCCTAAACGGCCTGTCGCGCCACTGGAGGAAGAAATATATGAATATATATATATATATATATATATATATATATATATATATATATATATATATATAAATTTACAACTGTACTAAAAAAAATACATCAAGTAAGTATGATATAAGAAAAATGACATGAAAAAGACTTGTAGAAGAACTACAAGAATGAGAAAATAAAAACAAATAATTCTGAACAAAAAAACAAAACAAAATAAACTACTATAATAACAAACAAAAGTAGGTTGATTGTTTTTAGTATTTTTTTTTCTCGTGAAATTCAAAAGTTCCTATCGACGCCTTCAGCAGACGCTCAATATACTACATATTAAACAATATCATACAGACATTTCAGATCGGGAACATTATGTTTTAGAATAAAGTACATCATATTATAATATATTTTTGATTATAAATATGAAGGACTGCCACCACAGATTGCTCGCCAGTAAGTTTTCAAATATGACTTGCCTTGCTATGAAATTACTTTTTTATAACCTTGAAAAATAAATACCCTTTTTATTGCACTGTTTATTTTTTATTACCATAAAGTTGAGGAGCGTTTATTCAAGGGTCCTTTCATACCAATGTTCTTATTCACTTAATCAAGCATTGAGACCCGACTGATCAATACACAATAACATTCGCACCTTCATTTCTGTGATGAGAAGAACAAACAATTAATACATTTGATAAATTTCAGTCATCATTCATTAAATAGTGCGCAAATTCGTCCAGTTGAATTCGTCTTTAGTTTGATTGTCAACACTTATCAAAATCTAAACAGAACTTAAGTGCGCCTGAGCCATGTGTACCCCAACCATTACAACGTACCTGCAGTTGAGGATGTAAGGAGCTATTAAAAGGATAACCCTCCTAGAGGACGAACGTGGGCGGATGTAGTTAAGATATGGTATAGAGGGCACGTGGACCGGAGCCATATGCTGGAGAATAGTCTTAAGATAACGCTTGGGAGATAATTCTAAGCTGAGGCACATTAACTAAGGGTGACGTCTGGAACAGCCGGCTCGAGACTGGTGTCGTACGGGGATATCCGTAATGGAGCAACGGTCGCATTTGGTGCGGGATTAGGAGGGTATTCAATCCACCGTATTTAAAACAACCAACATTTAAGATAATGATTTATAACTAATTTTATAGGAGTATATTTATGATAAATTCCTTAACGTTTTATTTCTTTTTTAGTAATAATATTATATTTGTAAGATATATATATATATATATATATATATATATATATATATATATATATATATATATATATATATATATATATATATATATATATATTATTACACACGTTACAGGCCTTTTATCAGACCACGCGAAACAATGACTACTTGTTCTTCCTGTTTCTTCAGTACTCTTTCATTCGTTCACTGAAGGCTCTCTTCTTTCTGCAGTCCACTTTGGCCTTTGGGCTTAATGTGCTGTCATCTCTGACATCACTTCTCACTTGTACACGTTAGGTCTATAGACGCCTTTATCCATTACGTCCGCTGAACTAATCTGAGCTATTTCCAGATCAATTTTGACTTGTGTCATCCAAGGTGTACTGGTCTTGAGTCCCTGGATGTATTCGAGGATTCTGTTGGTGAGTTTAGTCTGGGGAAGTCTATTGATGTGTCCATAAAATTGTAGTCGCTTCTTTCTAATGTCCGCTGCGATGTTGGAGAAATTCTCTGTGGTGTCCCTGGAGTGAAGATATCCATATGTATATATGTATATGTATGTATGTATGTATAATATATATATATATATATATATATATATATATATATAATTGTTTTTCTTCATCATATAAATTAAGCTGGTATGCAGGCAGTACACTACCAATTAATTTAAATTTAGATTATTATTATTATTTTAATTAATATAGTGTACTGAGATTTTTTTTAAATAATTTACCGCCTGTAACTGGGGCTTGGCCTGTTGTTGGATGATGTAAAATATTGAATACACGAAGAAAGCAACAAACTTCTTCTTTTTATGACAAAGTTCCATGATATTGGAGACCGCCTATATCTACACTTATCCAGTAATAATTATGTAAGTATGGATTCCCTGCAGTGACTATTATCCAATTTGTTTTTATGATTTTTAAACAAATTATTTCTTCCTAAATAATGAACCCTTGTAATCAAATAATTTTTTTTTTTTATCGTATGTGTTTATTTATTTCCAGATCGGCTGCGTGAGCCATACATGGGAAATCAAACAAAAAATTAAATAAATAAATAAAATATGAGCTTACGTTTCAAGATACGTAGAACCCGAATAAACAATACAAAAAAAATCCGTTTGTTCCCGGCATTTCTCTGAAACCACTGGACCGATTGTTTTGAAATGCCTAAGGCATGCAACGATGATCCTAACACATATACGTTGACATCACCTGGTTATAATTAAAATGGCGGCCGATTAAAGGTGATTTAATTCAATAACTCAATTATTTTTTGAAGATAGAGAAAACATTATTAGTGTTTTTTATCCATAAACCGCGAATAATAATAAAAAAGAGAAAAAAATAAAAGAAAAATAATAGAAATTCTAATCATAACTACGCGCATACCTCAGTTATTTTTAGAGAAAAATATGTAGTGAGTTTGAGAATCAGTAAAGGGCGATAAACAGAAGGAAAAAAAGAAAGTTAATCAAGTCACAAATTATAGTAGATGTAATTCCACCAAAACTCAACAAAAATTTAAAATATTTCTCAAGTTCGTTCTGATTCAATCCTTCCTACATTGTAACATTCGAACGTAGGATCGTCATTGCTCGCACATTACAGCAAAAAGTTCAGGTTTATGGGCTCATTTCTTTCAATATTTAAAAATACTTAAAAAGTGACATCTGTACTTTCTTTTTGTGATATACAATCACGACTTAATTAGTTTTCCAACAAATAAGGAGCAAGAGGTGTTATCCTAAGAAAAAGAAGAAATTGAAACGATGCACAGCATCTACATCAATCTCGCTAATGGTTCACAAAACTCACATTATTTATTTTTCCACACAACTTATATGATCAAAAATTACTTTTGAGTTCATTTATCTAGGATGGTCCTTATTCTCGTAAATTAAAAAGACCTTGTAGTCATAGGAAATGGGGCATTTTTCACACAGAGTAAGGAATCAGGTTAAATCAACACAGATTTTTATCATAAATCAATACTTCATTACAAGAGAGGCAAACAAGGAGAATTTGAATCACAAAAGACTTTAACTTCCTGCAGACGTACAAAGAAGGGTGGCGGTCATGAATGGCGGTTTAAGATGGCGAGCTGTTGATAATACGGGCACGTGCGGCGTTAGGTTTCCTGAGAGGCCAGGTAAGGCAGATGGAGAAGGCTGGAACAGATGTAGATCCGGAGGCAGGGAACAGATGGAGAAGGGTGAGGACATCTGCACCGCCGGTAGTGCTTCCTCTCCTTAGAGCCCACTTCCTCCACTTCCGCTGTAAGGGGAGCTCGGTTGTTCTTCAAGGCATCAAGCTATATCAAGGAGTGAAGTTCATCAATGTCGGCAGTCTAATGGACGGCGAAAAAGAGTAACCATAAAATCACTTACTCTTTTTCACAAGCAAGAAGGAGCGTATTACAATAACATTGCATATTAATTTAAAATACCTACAGTATCCTTTAATAATATTCCGCTTGTTTCAGTTGAACATATCCGCTACCTACGACTTCTACTTGACAAATGTCTAATATGGAATCCGCACACAAGGTTGAAACGAGAAGGAACTGCCCATATCTTTCGCTTACTACAACACTTAACGGACAGACGCTCTAACCTTCTTCCATTTACCTAAAAAAAGGCTCTTCTATATCACCATCATAAGGCCTATCTGGACTTACGGAGCTCAACTCTGGGGCTCTACTAAACCATCAAATTCTTCCCGTATTCAATCCTTACAATCCAAAATCCTCAACGCTCCTTCCTTTGTCACGAATAAGCTCATCCATTAAGACCTTAATATACCTTATGTAGCTGATTTGGTCCGAACCGGGCAACAATTCTTCCATGACAAACTCCACTTCCACTCTAACCTACTAGTTTCAATACTTGCTTCCTCTTCCATTCCTGACAATCCTCCGAGGCGCCTGAAAATAAGATGGCCTCGAGATCTAGTTTAGATTACCTATTGGAGTGCTGCCAATGGACAGTTTCTCTTAATGTCTTTTTCATTTGTTTTATCTAACAACTAATTTATTAGATGTATTAATAAATACAGTTGTAAATATCAACAATTAAAAAAATTTTTTTTTAAATATTTGTTGCGAGAAGCATGTATATGAATGAACATAAACAAGACAAAAAGAAGGATTGTATAAATGACATATGTCTAAAAAGAATTCCATAGACCAAGAAGAGCACATATAAATGGATACCGAGTTCCACAAAGCAAGAATGGCAGTTTTATGGTAAGGGATCAAGAATATGAGACTGGTCCCAGTACTCAGATAGTTTTAGAGGTCATAATGACTCAAGTGAGTTCAGATTTTTTCTTGCCCAGTGCAGGAAAAATGATCGCTCTCGAATCGAAATGTTCCGTGCGTCTGCAGAACTGAAGCATGACCTTCGTATCCTGTTTGAAATTGATTCATAAAACTGCATAAAAAGAAAATGGGAACGAGGGAGCCAGGTCGAAATATCAAAATGTATATGTAGGCTTTTGGTTTTTAAGGGTGAAAAAAGAAACGACAATGACACTTTAAAAACCCAGCAAATCGACTAAAGGATCTCAATGAAAGCGGGAAAGAACCATTCAGAAGAGCAAAACTTGAGGAGTATCCATCTCGGTTACGGTTTACCAATGTCTTATTATCGACAAGGATATACATAGATCAAAGCATTATCCTTCCATGTTTAATGACCAAGTATGCAGATGCAACTAATGAAGGTGATACTGCACTGAAGGACTCGAAGTAAGCGAATCTTGTGAAGAGGTAAGAATCGGAATCTTTTTGGGAAAATGGTTATTTTTAAAATTGAATTGTTCTTGTTTGAAAATGAGGACTGTAACAATTAATACAACAAAGTAAATATGCACAACATGGTAAATGGAAAAACATTAAACAACTGATTTCTTTAGACATAGGTACGTCATCATAATAAATTAATAATTGTAGCACTTGATCCATTTGTGTACCTTTTATATCATATGGAGTATAAATTATAATAAAACATTTTTGTAAATACCCAGTAGGCTCTAGAACATTATATGATTTGCAAAGCATCTTCTAACAAACGGAACAAAAAACTAACCTCACCAACAAAGATCCCACGGTAAAAAACCAGAAGACACCAGTTGGTTTGGTTATCAGGAACATATCTCATGTCTTCAATGATTTTTTAAGTAAACACACACAACACATATATAATGAAATAAAGACTCGTGAGTTTTTAAAAATATTCTACAAACGACAATGTAAAGCTCTTTCCCCAGGTTGCAGGCAAGGTTTTAAAAGGTTTAAACATTAAATTGAAAACTGGAGTTTTAAGGAACGTGTCATGGGGCTGACTGCCAATCACACAAAAATTACGTGAATGTCAAATACATATTAAAACAAAGCGAAGAGCCAAAGTTACTAAATACCCAAGCTGATATTTTTGAGTTCATCTGGAATTGATAATATTTACAAAAAAAATTTGTAATTATTTGTAATATTAAAAAAAAAAATCTTAAAAGAAAGAGCGTATTACAATTTCTTCAAATACAGTCCCACAGTTTTAACAAAAATATAGACCAGGCACGAGTTGACCACAGTAAGTGACAGTGCAATATATATAGGCATCGTTCTGACAACGAAAACAAGCAACAGAAAAAATGAAGCATCACAAAATGGGGTCTGCAACTAATTGCTTTATGGCAGTGAGCCCACCTATTAAGATAATGGTGTTATTTATGTACCGGATGTCCCCGGTGACTTATCGCCATGATTAAAGCAATTATCGATTAGACGAAATCGAGTTAGATTTTATTAATCGAAAGTTCTCTCCATCTCAGTAATTTACTCCTCCTGGTTCTCGCATATCAAATTACAGAATTAACATGGGGTAACTTTTCCATTAGGCTGAGTAGGAGAGGCGTTGATGCCCGGCATTTGCCGCGTGAATGAATAATCAAGTTAGATAAATTAATAGCAACGTCAAGGAGATAAGTTCAAACTTTTAATATTAGAATTCGAACGTAGTGGAAAGTTCAAAACAAGACCATAAATAAATGTTTTTTTTTTAATACACACTGATGAAGACTGGTAGTTAACAAAAAACATAAAATATACCGGTGTTAAAGTTTGGAATCCTTCAGAACGACGTGGAATTATTAATGGTCTCTTTACAAATAGTAATCTAATTCTTGATATCAATCGATATTCTTAAAAGATGAATTGATTAATTTAGTTCAAGTCAAAGTTCAGTCATTAAGATCATAATTTCATACGCAAAATTACTAAGGTGGAGAAAAATAAAGAATGTCGAAAAGGCATTATTCTAAACCATACATATTTTCAACTCTTCTACTGAATTTAGAAGAGCTGCACAAGTAGAGAAACCTTTAAAAACCAGTAATACCAAGTTCTGTCATAAATATTGTTAAAAGAAAATATATATACATTTTAACAGAAATATTAGTTTTTTCAAAATCTTTATTAGAAAATAAAATGAATATCTATACAGTGTACAACAAATAAATAAATTACTCAAAAGGTTGCCCTTTTGCCTTGACATGGGCATTTAATCTCCGTGGCGCGGAAATTGAAAAAAGCGCTCTACTGCTCGGCATCCCATCCTTTTCAGTTCTGAGCAAAGCCGGTAATCTAGTGGGTTGAGATAAAGACTTCCTGAAGGACGATCCGAGGCACTT
Organism: Piezodorus guildinii; assembly: GCA_023052935.1. Lineage (NCBI taxonomy): Eukaryota > Metazoa > Arthropoda > Insecta > Hemiptera > Pentatomidae > Piezodorus > Piezodorus guildinii. The sequence goes on from CM041294.1 coordinate 39,306,072, forward strand.
GCAATGAACTCTGGAATGTTCTTTTACAGCCACTGCTAAGCTTACCTGGCCTAGTGAGCTGAAGCGGAATCCTGCATTACTTCCAGCAAACAGAGTATCATTTAGAGGCTTGACAACAGGTTCTACAATATCGTCCTGATAGTTTTAGCCGCTGTTTAAACTCCTTTTTCACAAAAATGGAGATCTGTGGTGCCACCAAAGCAAACTCTCCACTAAACCAACACTGAGGAAGGGTGATGACCTCCTTTAACTCTTCCAATGACTTACTGGGCTTCTTCAGACCTATGCGCGTACACACGTTCGTTTTGGCGATTACATTTTTCTTGAATTGTAAACATTTTCACATCGCTAAACAAAATATGTCGATGAAGATGTGTAACGGTCAAGGAGCACTTCGCTATTGGGTTGATGCGAAATTAATGCAGGTTTCCTCTATTGCAATATCTTAATTCCAATTGTGTAAACAAAGCTAATCCTAACATTGATCATTATTATACCAAAACAAACCTTATCTAATACCCTCTCTTTCACCATGAATTTGTTTAGTAAAATCGTTTTGTTCAGTGTGTTCAAAGGTCTTGAATCGAAAATGTCAAAGTGCGATTTTCGTCAAATTTATTTTTACGAATTTAAATTAGGGCGCAGCGCTGCGCAAACGGCTCGTAATATTAATGAAGTGTGGGGTCAGGGGGCTATTAATGAGTGCACGGTGCAGCGTTGGTTCCAGAAGTTTCGCAGAGGAGATTTCGACCTCGAAGACAAGGAAGGTCGGGGCCGTCATCTTGCGGTATAATGCTGGTGTTATTCACTACAGCTTTCTCAATCGAGGTGAGACTATAACTGCTGACAAGTACTGTCAAGAAATTGACAGCATGAATCAAAAATTGCAACGTCTTTGCCCAGCATTGATGAATCGGAAGGGGCCGATCCTGCTCCACGATAACGCCAGACCACACGTTGCACAACCAACGCTTCGACGACTGCACGAGTTGGGCTACGAAGTTCTTACGAGTACATCCGCCTTATTCACCTGACCTCTCTCCTACAGACTTCCACTTTTTCAGGCATCTGGACAACTTTTTGAGGGAGACAAATTTTCAAAACCAGGACGACATTGAAAATTCTTTTCGTGATTTCATTGAGTCCAGGGATTCGGATTTTTTTTCTGGTGGAATAAGAAAGCTTGTTGAACGTTGGCAAAAGTGCATTGATTCAGATGGAAATTATTTTGATTAAATATATATGGTTAAAGTAAAGATATGGCGTATTTACAATACCTACTAAAAACCTGCATTAATTTCGCATCAACCCAATATAAAATTTTTTTTAGGAAAGCTGTTAGTCTTTGTCCTGTCATTCTTCGAAATGCACCCATCCTAAGGTCACTTTTTACTATGTGAAATATTAATCTGAAAGAGATTCACATTTCCCGAGACATGATTTGTTGTTTTCGGATGGGATTTTTTCAGATTCGAGCATCCACGGCTCTCACAGAGCTGGAACGGTCTCTGTCACATACATATTGGGTCTCTTTATATCTATTAATAGTGCGGTACACGGAAATACGTCTTATATCCAAAGGTTTCCGAGTTCAAAATCTCTGATCTACATTTTCCAACTTTTTGTAACGCGACCACAGCTGTTCGCTTTTCTTTATCACCCCATTCCCAGTTAATCGAGGGAAAGAAAACTAACTACAAGCTAATTGGGATTATTACCCTGACAAGTATAGAAAAAACCTGATAGCGGTAAGGATTATCTAAATAATAAACAATGATGTAAAAAAAGTTCAACTTTTGTAACAGAATTTATGGCAGAACTAGATAGTGAAATCACGAATGAAATCTACTTCTAAGATCTCGATTGCTCTACTTAGAAAACAACCCTTTATACCTATAATTTCAGCTTATTTGACCACATGAGAGAGACTGGAAGCACCTAAATTTATCACGGGAAATATTTGTATTTAGAGGTCTCCCGATGACCCGAATCCTTAATCTCCAATGAACTTCGATAAAGGATAAGGTTTGTCGGTTTTTAAAAACTGGTTTTTGTAGAAAATTATGAAATACGAAAACCGGTTTTTTAGTCTGAATAACACTTTAAAAAAATTTGAAAATGACAAATGTAGCCAAACGTACCAGATTGATGAAAACACTGCTGCAAGCGGTTTGGCTCATAGAATCATATAGGTCGGCTATGATTTCAAGAAACGGTGTGTTTTGTCTATTGGATGAATTAATTTAGATTTTATATCAGTTTGTCTTCTGGCTTCTTTATGTACAGTTCATAAATTCAGAGTTCAGTTCCATTGATCGATATTTGATATAGATGATATTATATACAAAATCTAAGTAGGTAACGTATTTTAATATTATAAAAATTTAAATTATTATTTATATTTTTTATATCTTTGTAGTTCTAAACGTCAGACGAGTGAAATTATTTCAATTAAAAAGTAGAAAAAGAAAAAGCCCGTTGTATTTATTGCAATAAAATGCTTACTTGCAAAGGACCAAGCACAAGCAGTCTGCATAATCATTTGAAAACAGCACACGATAAAATAACCGAGAAAAAATCATCTGATGCCTGCCCGAGTTCACAAACAAGTTATCCATCTGTATCTAATAACATATTAATAATTATGAAAATATATTGATTTTATTTATTCGAACCCTTTGCTGAATAACTCTTTCACTATTATAAAAATATTTACATCCTTATAGTGAAAATTATACATAAACAACGAATAATTGTTTTTAAAGTTATTTAATCCTGGTCAACTTTTATTACTTTGTTCTACAAAATTGCATACATTTTTTTTACTATCAATAAAATTGAACAGTAAATACTTTCAGTCAAAAACTGCTTTTAATCACTCTAAATTTTCTGTTAAAATATTTTGTTCGAATAACATAATACTGGAGCAAAAATTTTTTTTTATAGAAAAAATCGAAACTGGTTAAAACGGGATTTCTGCGAAAATTACTATTAGAAAAACGGTTTTCTAAAATGTCGGTTTTTGTATAAACCCTAACAAAGGATTAAACATTGTTTTGTTTTTTGTTTTTTTAGCAATAAACATTTTATTGATTCCGCGACTATTCATTCCATTTGAATGATCATTATAAAGCGTCTTAGATTGATGGCATACGATCAAAAGCATTAATTAATTAACAATAAAATGAGGAAATAAGGAATTAAAATGTAATCACTTCTAACATGAGAAATATTCGTTGGTGTGATGTGTTGGAGAGATTTTATTTTTTTTCCAAATATAAATAAAAGCAAACAGACTTTAAACATTAGCAAAATAATTAAGAATGAATTATAATTAAAAAGTACATTTTGTATATTAGTACATAATTATTGATTTTTATGGCATTTTAATAATTAATAATAAAATTTATCAATCTGCATCAACTTGTTAATTCACCGCTGAGTGAAGTATTCTATATCACATACACAAATACGTACCGAAGTCTAAAGCATCACGATTTTTTTCGTTGTTTACACATTTTTTGAATACATTAAGAAAAGAATGCGGGATAATTTTCAAAACAATCATGAAGGATAAGTAGATGCAGTGGAGGGCAATGTAGAAGAAACCTGTCTGGTAGCAAGCGCACCTGGATGTATAAAAAAGGATCGGACGGACATGAGAAGACTGGGCTAGAACGAGAGCCCACCTTGGATTTAAAACCCAATTGACTAGTTCATGGGATAACCAAATGACATAATTTTGATCATGGGTGTCAAGTCGGGAAATGTTTATTTGTGCATCACGGCTTGACCACGTTTATTAGTTGGAAACCTTTAAAAAAATATATATTAAAAAAAAAAAAAAAAATATATATATATATATATATATATATCATTATGAAATTAATATGAAAATATTTTGAGGTAAAGAAAGAGTAATTCAGCTAATGCAGACTGCAAGGCGTTCGGCGAATAAAAGTAGTAGTTTGATATCAACCTGTTAGTTTTTTAAATTATTTATTTATTTATAGAAATTTGCAACTGTATTAGTAAATACATCAAGTATGAAAAGAATATGTCCATTGGCAGCACTCCACTAGGTAATCTAAACTAGAAGGTCTCGAGGCCTTTTTCTTTCAGACGCCTCGGAGGATTGTCAAGAATGGAAGAGAAAATAAAGATAGAAACTGGAGGTTTAAAGTGGGAGTGGAGTTTGTCATGGAAGGATTGATACCGCGTACCGGCCAAATCAGCAACATATGCGACATTCAGGTCTTTATAAATGAGTTTGTTGGTGACAAAGTAAGGAGCGTTGAGTATTTTTCGAAGGATTTTGGACTGTAAGGATTGAATACGAGAAGAATTTAATGGTTTAGTAGAGCCCCATGTTAAGTAAAAATGGAAATAGTACATACATGGCAGCCACACGATTCTCGTGAACAAGTCATATTAGATGATTACCAAGCTGCTGAATAATTTAGAAAACACGAATATCACACGCCCATCCTAAAAATAATCCATTACAACATAATACTGAGACTATTGCCAAAAAATAAAATAAAAATCGACTAATCCGAAGAGCCACTTTATACTATTGTTACTATTGATTACATTTTGTACCTTTTTACGATTTTCTCAAAAATGGCTCTAACGATTTTGATTAAACTCGCTATATCGATGCAAAATTTGATAAGCTTTATAGATTTAAAAAAATTAGGCACATCAACTTGTCAGCATTAATAAATATGAAAGTTGAGCGAATTTGATAAACAACTAAAGGAGAAAAGTGCAAAAATATTTTTTAAATGCAATTTTTGTGTTTTTGAACACAAGAATAGTAGTATAGATGTATAATATACCATTGGATAGCTAAAGATTTTAGAAAGAATATTATCTTATACATACTATTGTAAAAGCTAACGGAGATTGATGAAAAGCCAATAAAGCAAACTGATTGACGTAGATAAGAATTATTTGAATTTAATTATTTCCGATTTTATGTAATTTGACTTTATCATTATTCTGTATATATTGTATGAATTTGTACTACATCACTATTACTACTGTTCATTATGTAACAAACTTTAATATTTCTCAATAAAAAAAAAAAAAAAAAAAAAAAAAAAAAAAAAAAAAAAAAAAAAAAAAGATAAGAATATAATAAAAATAAACTTTATTCACATATTTACATTTTGACAAAATGTTAACAATGATTTTCGATGAGTCATCCTTACAATCAGAAAATATTTTTGTTTTTTTGTGATTATAGTACATTAGCCTAAATGGCTAACATATGGTGAAAAATTGAGGTTACATTGCGATTGTAGGAAAAATTATACAAAAAACCTACACATTAAGAATATAATAGATTATTTAGTAAAACACATGTTTCTATTAAAATCCGATGTAAATAATTCTTTGACAATTTATTTTCGTTTATAATGTTGTTAAAAAATGCTTAAATTAATATAAATAACGGAGGTACGCGAAAGTCGCGTGTTGCAGATTTTTTTTCATAAATGAAGGCACGTTGACTATAACGCTAATACTCTCTGCAAATAAAAAAATATTACAGTTACATTCTATTGTATAAAAATCAAAATAAAGCTTTGCAGGACACCAATGAAGAGACTAGGCTTAGGCCTTCTTTCTCAGCCTCCACCGGCTTAAAATAACAATGGTGCTGCTGGGAGCATTCCTGCCGGATTCACAAGGTAGTTCTGCATACATCTCAACTTTTAAGGGAAAAATTGGAATCGTTAGAGGTTTCCCAGTCTAAATAGATGTAAATTTTAAATAATTAGTGCTAAGTTCCGAGTTTCCAAAGAAAATACTCATTTTAGGCTCTACTATGGTAAGTTCAGTAGAAAAACGAAAAGTCGTACGGAACTGAAATTCCATATATAAGAAGAAAGAAAGGTATATGATATGCCTGGGAATTTACAGCAACATTTTCATGAACATTGATGGCATGCTCACTTTATACCATGCATTTTGCTTCTTTTAAGATGTTCCTAAAAAAGTGTTCAATGAATTTTTTTATACTTTTTTTTAAATGTCCATGTAAAATGGGCTTTAATTTCGTGTTGGATTTCTTCTGATTGAAATTCTGTAACAGGGCTTAAATGCTTAAAATCTTCAAAATTTCTACCCCTAAAATATCTTTGATTCTACTAATTTTTAATAATTATCTGTTTTTCGATGTTAAAATTAATAAAACATAGATAAATATAAAACATGAAAATGAGCTGACGGCGAACAGCAGAAATATTTTTCCAGGTTAAATACTTTTATCATAATCCGTTGAAAAGCTTAAGGTTTTAGGACAAAAAAACAAAACAACGTTATCTAGTATATAATGTTGTGTAAAGGGATAGTGTTGAAAAGAGGATAAAATTAAGTGATCGTTTTAGATAACAATTTTTATTCTTATCTTATTTAATCTCAAACAAATGATTTGATCGAAACAATATAATTCTATAAACTTTTTTTAACTCTAACTTCATTTAACATTTTTCAAATAGATTTTAACAACGGAGCAAGGAGAATACCACTCAATGTCGCGGTTGCTTTGGGGAACGATATAAATGGAATTGACGAATTGATGTGCTTTCTTACGGAAATGGACTTTTACAAGCAGATTTGAAAATTGTATTTTACTATTATTTTTAAAATTATTATAATTATTATTATTTTATTTTCTAAATTAATTAATTAATTTTAAACTTTATTTATATACATACATATAAATATATATATATATATATATATATATATATATATATATATATATATATTTTTTTTTTTTTTTTTTTTTTTTTTTTTTTTTATTAAATTTAACCTGATATATGTTTATCTTTTGCTGATGCTGTTACATTTTTTCTTACTAGTGATTATTCTTATAGTTAATTGTTTTTCAACTATTTGTTGTTATTTGTTTTTTAGTAAAACAATTGTTCATTATTTAACCTTAAATTAGTTTCTAAAAATGAGTGTCTGGCACTGATGACCGAGATGTTTTGTGCAAATAAAATATAACAACCAACCAACAACGGAGCAAAGCGAATGTTGTGAGTAGCGTTCACCACATTTATTTCTAAAACAGTCAAAAAACTTGAAACTTTGTTTAAAAAGCACGGTCCGAACGTATTTTAATTAAAATAATAACACATTTAAAAATTAAAACAACTTTAGTCCAAAACCTAAAAAAAACTTAATGATACGTATATAACTCTACGAAGAGATTTCTTACTATAAATTATAATTATATTCATGCCAACTATTAAAGAACACAGCGGACTACAAAATCTTTAAAAACAACCTTTACCGCCACTCCAAACCACTGGATCAAGCCACGGATGAGAAAAGTATACTCGACAAAATACATAGTAGGTTGAAAATGAGCTAGACGAAAGATCTCGTGTAAGTCTGCAATCACAGACAGTTGTAAATTAAACAATTAACAAAAAGTTTAACACATCTCTTATAATCAGATCTGAACATGATTATAATGGTGCATTACAAACTTACAGCAGATAAAAGAACGCAAGAACAAGAAAATGAACGAGATATCCGAATAGATTTAAGTAATATATAGTCAATCATGACTCGAATTACTCTTTGATTTTAAGTTCCGTGTAGATTTCAGTTGTTAGTAATATAAGTCAAAGGCTTAATGAGGTTTAATTAGTAAATAAATATTTTGTACAAAGCAATCCTGTGGTTCCTTAATATAACAGTTCTATACGAGTTGAGGCACGTTCCCAAACTCACTGGGCCTACCTGTTGGAATGTACCTAAACATTATAAAAAGCTATTTAGAGGAACAAAGAAGGGTTTCGCGAAATATATTCATTAACTTGTAAACTGAAGCTTAGCAAGTTCTCGCTCCAAATTGAAGGGTTTATAAATAAAAGCAGATAAATACAATATTTTAAACAACCAGTTGTATCCATACAAGTATTTAAGTTGTGGCAACTAATAAACAATCTGGGAGACTCAAAAGAAAAAAAACAACCAGTTTACATTTGAAAACAAGTAATTTCACAATCATTAGGATTCTTTATTGTCGGCTTAATGTAGAGAATGATATGTATCAAATTCATCAATATTTCCTCCTTTTATTAAGTAAATTTTTAAGAAATATGTAATTTCGGGAGGCTCCCTTCCAGCTACGTAGTCCCTGCATTGTAGCACCTCTTCGATTTCTGGAACTGCCTTAGAAAAATATTTCAGACTGAAAAAAGAAGATTCTCAGAATAAGGAGGCTAATATCCTCCTAAAGCTTGGAATCATAAATAGTGACGAAGGGTAAGAAACAAAGGGCAGACAGAGAGGGCTCGACAGGTAAGAAGGACCGGCAGATGGTACCAGGCATCTGTCCTAGGCACCTGCCCCTCAGGTAGGCTCCCATCTTCTTGGCGCTTCCTTAGGATCTTCTCCAAGGGCCGTCGGGTTGTTCGTCACGGGGAGAAGTACTTGTGTATAGTAGTACTAAGGAAAACAACACTTCTCCAAAAAAACACTTTACTTACATTACTAAAAAATAAATTTCATCAAAATCTCTAACAAGGTGATAAACCATTCCTAACAACAGTGACAAATAAAGTCAATATTTCATTTATTTACATTTGATATTAAACATAGTAGGACTGTAGGGTGTTAGGACGCGGTTATTGCCGAAATCCTCAAACACTGAAATTCGCGCCGGACAAAAAAAGGACTATGTCAAACCTGTTCTCCAGACAAGGGATCCTATTAATGAACCTGGGCAGGTAAAATTAATTAAAATTATCATGAGATATATGAAACAAATTGAGAATAATAATATATATATATATATATATATATATATATATATATATATATATATATATATATATAACAACAAACCAAATATAGCTATAAATCGAACAAAAAATATAACCTTTTCAATAGTTTAATAGAATCAAAATAAAACAGAATAAAATAATTACATAAACAAAACAAAATGTGAATCTAAATTAATATAACTAAAACTAAACTATAGTCCATAAATAAAACGATTGGCGCCTTACGTGCTCAACAGCGGACACAGAAGAAAAAAAATAACATTGGCTGAGCTGTTACCAACAGTGATGGCGATATTAGGTATTGTACAAGCCGTCGACGGCAGCTTTTTCATCAAGAAAAACTAAGCGATGCGTCCTTCTAGAAGTCGAAAGACCGACAGGATTAGAGACGGGAGGCAGAGACACAGCATTAAGATAAGCGAAGTCCGTTAGTCTCCGCTCCCGTCAATAATAAAAACAATCTAACCTTTTACTTATTACGTATTATTGCATTTAAAATTATTAATAATTAAAAGAAACAGCAGAGAATTCTACTTGTCCAAGGTATATGAAAAATTAAAAAGTACTATCATAAAAACAAAATAACCAACAACAGTTGGGATCCCTTGTAGCTGGGTGGCTAGCGTAACAGCCTCCCATGCTAAAGGTCACGGGTTCAAACCCGCAGGTGGTCCTGGGATTTTTTAATGGGAGTAAAAAATCCTTAGTTACGCCGTCCGGAGGGGACGTTAAAAGGTGGTCCCGAGCCTGTGCGATGTCAGGTACTCGTTAAAGATCCTTATCCTAATAAAACCTGGATAGGCAAAATTTAGGACTCCCACTGTAGCATCGTCCGATTAGCCATAGTAGCATAAAGTGACGTTAAACAAACAAACAACAAACCAACAACAGTTAAGTAGGATTAAACATTAGTTCTTAAATAGGATTTAGGCAGGGAGCCATTTTGATCCACCCTCATCCATGCCCCCAATGAAAGCAAACAGTTCAACAAAATTGTTTTAAAGAACTTAAAGGAAACAGCAAACCACTGAGAATACAGGACTCTAGGTCCTCTCAGAAAACGGATTCCTTCAAATATTGAGCAAGAAAAAAATCCTGTACTTTTTAACCTCGCTAGAAGTTCAGCTCGAGAAAGCCTTTCCGTGGAAGACCTTAAGACAGCGGATGTGCGCAAGAAAACGATTACTCAAGAAAAGGAACAGGATCCGCTTAAATTCTACAGCCAGAGACAAGTACTCTCTTTGTCTGCCCAAGTTCATGGAAGGGCCTCCCTGGTTAAATAGAGCACAATACTTATACAAATGAAGAAATCATAATTTTAATCATAGTTTTTCTGAACCGATCGAGTGTTTAAGTTGGAATTTCGCCCTTAAGGATAAATAGAACAAATTATCTTCTTACAAATATTTTGTTCTTTTGTTTAAAAAAAAAAAATAGTTTAGAATAAGAGTGAATTTAAAATTAAATGAATACATGCAAAAAAGGCCAAAAACCTGATTTTACTTTCACTTACTATATATAGTAAGGGGAAGTATTGCGATCGTGAAAATCTTCGAATTCCAGTTTTCAACGGAAATACACGTTTTAGGGTCCTCTGAGTCCAAATAACCAAGTCCCGAAAAAGATCTGTGTGTGTGGTAACTCCCTGGCGGAAACGATAAGTCCTATGAAACTAAAATTTCAATAATAACTATACGCCCGAGACGTGGCAAAACTTTTTTCATCAAAATGAGCTTACCAGAAGAGCCACTTTATACCATGCATTTTGCACCTTTTTTCGATTTTCTCGAAAACGGTTCCGACGATTTTGATTAAACTCGCTATATCGATGTAAAATTTAATGGGCTTTAATATCATGTAGGTTTTATTCTAATTAAAATGGTCTGACAGGGCTTAAATTCCGATATTTTAAATGTTTTCCCCTAGAGTACCTTTAATTTTGTAGATTCAATAAAAATAACTATATTATCTTGTATTATACTACTGATGAAAAACAGGTAAAAATATAAATTGAATAAATTCGATACCCAACTAAAGATACATGTATGACATACCGTTGGAAAGCTAAAGATTTTAGAAAAAATATTATCTTTTACACAAGCTTTTTAAAGTTAATAGAGAGTGATGAAATGAACATAAAACTAACTGATTATTTTAGATAATAATATAATAGATTTTTTAATAAAACACATGTTTCTATATAAATTCAATTTAATTAATTCCTTAATAGTTTCACGTATTTTTATCTCTGTTTTTGAAAATTCTTTCATTGGTTTTAAAAATGGAAGTAAGTGAAAGTCGTGTGTTGCCCGCACCAGATTTCTTTATATAGAACCATAGGGGACCATCCTATATATGTTCTCTATAGTCTGTAAAGTTGATTGTTAATAATTCTAAGACAACAAGTACCCTACAGGCGATTTTTGCAGGCCAATAAGCAAAGAATATCTGCTCTTGAACAAGTTCACGCCGGGACCGATTTTCATAGTCTGCTTTGTGGGGCGGCGCATGAATTGATGCCACGTTTCATCGATTATTGTTCAGACCTGTATATTATGCAGTTTATGCGTTTGTGATATATACACATATATTTACTCATAATTGTAAATAGTAATTAATTATGTTGCTTCTGTCTGTTTGCCAGACATGTTGTATATTTCAACTGTACAAACATGTTATTCTTAAGGGACCCAGTATCAGTATAATAATTAAATTATATTCGATACGAGTTGTATGTTTGCTAACAGTCAAGTTAGTGCTTATTTTGAAATTTGTGTAATTCGTGAAGTTTTTTCATCGTAAGCTCAGGTTTCTGCCAGTAAGGATAACTCGAAAGGCAGTTCAAATTATATTGTATTATTATTATTTTGCCCTAATAAATAATGGAAAACATGGATATAGAAATACCTGTGGTACGCGCCGTCCAATAAGACAGACTAGTGCCAGCCACCGATGGTACGCGCCGACCCGTTGGACAGACTAGAGCGACGTTGTTAATATAAAATAGAGATAAGTAAGATTTACCCGAACACAAAAATGTATAATACTTCCCGTAACCGATATATTTTTGCTGAGAATGTTTCGGACCCGCATGTTACATTTGAGTTCACACAGGAAGGATCCCGTCATCAGTTTTTTATCTACAATATAGACCCCTCTCGATAACCCACACCTCAGACATTGATATGTAAATCAGCTGCACTTTGTTAACACATATCACAACACTTCCTAATCTTGTTTGACCGGTTCGTTCTGTATCACGTCATTGTTTAGTAGCCGGTAGTGACAAATTATTGTTTCTTTCAGTTAGTCTTTCCAATGGAGAATCAAAGTTAAACGATAGGCTAGGAAAAAATCGGAAATACGCTCTATGTTTTCACATAGATTAATTTTAATTATATACTGTAAATTGATTTGTGCAATGAAAAACTTTACCCCTAACTAAAACTTTGTTTGTTTAAACTTTGTGTAAAAAAACAACAACAAATTTTGCTATACAAAAGATCTCCACTCAATATAATCCAAAAACACCTTTAAATTAAAGTTCAATGGGATATTGAAAAAGTAAAAGGTAATTATAACCTTCTACTTCTTCATATCCTATTAAAGGAGTTTTAAATATGTACTTTCAAATTTACCAATATAATTGCATTTCTCTCGGGGACGAAATTTGCTGTCTGCACTCAACTCTCGAAATTTTAATATCCTGCCTCCTGACTCCCCTACCTACTGGCCAACCGATCCTAACCGCAATCCTGACATCCTCGACTTCTTTATCCACAGCGGGTTAGGCTCCCTCAACTTGTCTGTAACTCGCCTTGATGAACTATCCTCAGACCACAGTCCACTGATCCTAAAAGTATCTCTCACTCCAATTCCAAAACCCATTCCACCATCATTCATCCGAGGCCCTGTCAACTGGAACCTTTTCCGCCAAATCCTGACCGATAATATTGACCTCAGAGTAACCCTCAAAACCCCAGATGACCTAGATAATTCCGTCTATTCCTTTACCACCGCCATCCAACAAGCTGTCTGGACTGCCTCCTCTCCTAAACACCCCAATATAAATCCTCACCAAAATCATTTTCCACAACATATTATAGACCTCATCCATACCAAACGCCGAGCAAGATCATTATGGCAGCGCACCCGACACCCAACAGATCGCCGCTCCTATAACTTCTATTGTAGACAATTGAAGAGGGAGTTGGCGACCTTCCGTTCCCAGTCCTTTAATTCCTACCTCTCCTCTCTATCAGCTCGTGATAATTCCCTGTGGAATGTCACGAAAAAGATCCTAAAATACCATCAAGTTTCCCATCCTCTCCGACGTGGTGATGACTCCTGGGCTGCGTCTGATGAAGATAAAGCCGAGGAATTCGCCACACACCTCTCCAAAGTTTTCACTCCTCACCCGGAATCCCAAGCCAATCACACCGCAACAGTGCAAGACTTTCTTTTGTCACCGATTCCACTTTCCCTACCTCCTAAAGCTATTAATCCCTCTGAGGTCAAATATCTTCTCCAAAAACTTACCCTCCGTAAATCTCCTGGACACGATCTCCTTACTCCCCAGATCCTCCGACAACTTCCGCAGAAAGCTATTATATTCCTTACTTATATTTACAACTGCATCCTACGCACCACCTATTTTCCTCTGTTATGGAAACATTCCACTATCATTCTTTTTCTAAAACAAGGCAAACCTTCCAACAACACTTCATCCTACAGGCCTATTAGTCTACTCCCCATCCTCTCAAAAATCTTCGAAAGGCTTCTTCTTAAACGTATCCTACCCATATTAGAATCTCAAAATCTTCCTTCCCATCAGTTTGGATTCCGTCCTCACCATTCCACAGTTCAACAGGGGCTCCGAGTTGTAGATCATATTTCCTCAGCTCTTGAATGCAAAGAGTATTGTTCTGGTGCGTTTCTGGACATTGCGCAAGCTTTTGACCGGGTATGGCACACTGGATTACTCTTCAAGCTGAAAACCCATTTACCCCAGTCTCTATACCTCATTCTCCGATCCTATCTCTCAAACCGTTCCTTCCGCGTTCGCTGTGGTGTAGAATTTTCTAACCTTTATCCCGTTGAGGCCGGTGTTCCTCAAGGCAGCGTCTTGGGACCCGTCCTCTACATCCTTTACACTGCTGATATTCCTACACATCCTGATACCTTTCTGGCAACTTTTGCAGACGACACCGCCATCCTATCATCCAGTTCCAATCCTGAAACAGCATCCTTAAACCTGCAAAGACACCTTTCTCTTATCGAAGACTGGTGTAGTGCTTGGCGCATAAAGGTGAACGAAGCCAAATGCAAACACGTAACCTTCACTCTTCGACGAAACTCCTGTCCGCCAGTTTACTTCAATTCCATTCCGATTCCTCCTTCAGATACAGTCCGGTATCTTGGCTTACTGTTAGACAAAAGATTGACTTGGAACCCACATACAAGACTTAAAAGACAAGAACTCAACCGACGATTTGGACAGTTATACCGACTACTCAACAGAAAATCTGAACTTACAGTTGACAACAAATTATTAATCTACAGGACAATACTGAAGCCCATCTGGACCTACGGACTTGAACTGTGGGGGACAGCTAAACGTACTAACATCAAACGCATTCAATCCTTTCAATCCAAAGTCCTCCGTACAATAGTAAATGCTCCTTATTATGTTTCCAACTATACCTTGCACCACGACCTTAATGTTCCTTTTATTTCAGACCTGATTCCATCCAAATTTTCCAAATTCCACCAGAATCTCATTCATCATCCTAATCCTCTAGCTCAATCCCTATCCAGCTCCACTCATCCTTACAACCCACCTAGAAGGTTGAAACGGCAGTGGCCTCGTGACCTCTTGTAACATGTATATTGGAGTTCTAGCATTGGCTAGATTCTCCACTCACGTGCTGTATGCTTGTGAATTGTATATAGGTATGAGTGACTATTGTATATATTTTTATTGATTTTATTTTGTATATATGTATATTTTATTATTATTATTATATAAATTTATTGTTTTGTATATATCGTGTGAATGTAGTATGAATGTTGTACGTTATCACTATTAAAAATGTCCTGAATTGGACAGATTGTAATATTGCTCGATAAATAAAAAAAAAAAAAAAAAAAAAAAAAATTGCATTTCAGGAGTGCTTTCTATCCTGTCTGTTAAAATATTTGTTCTGGGGGTCTAGTCAACCTATTCTTTATATTGCATAGTATAACAGATAAGAGCAAATTGGTATTAAAAAAATGAGGGGCACGCAACACACGACTTCCATTAACCTCTGTTGTTAAAATCAATTTCAGAATATTTAAATACATTTAGAGATGAAAAAAAAAATCTGGTGCGGCCAACAAACGACATTCACTTACCTCCATTTTTAAAATCAATAAAATAATTCTCTAATACAGTTAGAGATAAAAATACGTGAAACTATTAAAGAATTAATTAGATTGAATTTATATAGAAACGTGTGTTTTATTAAAAAATCTATTATATTATTATCTAAAATAACAGTTAGTTTTATCTTCTTTACATCACTCTCTATTAACTTTTAAAAGCTTGTGTATGATATAACATTTTTTCTAAAATCTTTAGCTTTCCAACGGTATATCATACATGTATATTACTGTTTTTATGTTCAAAAACGAAAAATTGCATTTAAAAAATATAGTTTCTGTTTTCTCCCTTCATTGTGTATCGAATTCATTCAATTTATATATTTAACTGTTTTTTATCAGCGTCAACAAGATAATCTAGTTATTATTATTGAATCTACAAAATTAAAGGTACTTTAGGGGAAGACAATTTAAAATGTCGCCATTTAAGCCCTATCAGACCATTTTATTCAGAATGAAACCTACATTATATTAAAGCCCGTAAAATTTTACATCGATGTTGCGAGTTTAATCAAAATCCTCGTAACCGTTTTCGAGAAAATCGAAAAAAGGTGTAAAATGCATGGTATAAAGTGGCTCTTCTGGTAAGCTCATTTTGATGAAAAAGGTTTTGTAACGTCTCGGGCGTATATTTGTCTTAAATATGAAATTTCAGTTTCATAGGACTTACCGTTTCAGCCCGGGAGTTACCACACACACACACAGACCATTTTGCGGGACTTGGTTATTTGGACTCAGCGAACCCTAAAATGTGTATTTCCGTTAAAAACTGGAATTCGAAAATTTTCACGATCGCAATACTTTCCCTTACTACGTGTATAGTAAGTGAAAGCAAAAATGTTAAGGAAATAACTAAATTGTTTCAATAGAAACATGTGTTAGTATTAAATAATCATTTATATTGTAATCTACGACAATCAGTTGTTTTATTGGCTTTTCTCAATTTTTTGTATAACAGTTTTTAATATATAGATAATATTTTTTTCTAAAATCTTTAGCTTGCCAACAGCATATCATACATCAATGTTACTGTTTTTATGTTAAAAAAATACAAAATTCGCATACAAATTATTTTTGCTCTTTTCTCTTTTAGTTATTTATCTAATTCGTTCGACATGTATATTTAGCTGTTTTTTAGCTATGTTAATTATATGATATGGTTAATTTTATGAATCATACACAATTATAGGTACCTTAGAGGAAGAAAATTTAAACAATGGATTCGAGTCATTTAACGTTCATATGATCTTAAAATATTTACGTTGTACGTAAAACAAGCCATTTATAGGTAATTTTAAACTTAATTAACAATTGAATACCGTCGGGCCAGCACTTGATGAAGCCGGACATTTCATGATGTGTGAGGTCCATTGAACATAGCGAGGATCGTTATTGGTCATGACAATCATATATTTTAGTTATTAGTACTTCGGACCCAAGGCAAAAATCACAAGGACACAAGGGTCACTCACCCCTGTATTTTCTAGACAGGGGATGCGGACAGCTACTTACTAAACGTATTTCAGTTCGCATTAACTTTCGAATTATTATTTGATCTATTGCATTAAAAAAAATCTTGTGCGGGCAACACACGACTTACACTTACCTCAACTTTAAATAAACGTGTATAAATGGCATTGGAAACATATATAAATAATATAACTATGATAAATTGTTAATCTTTAATAAGTTTATTCCCCATTCCTCACTTTATATCACCTTTTACAACTCTGTGTATTAGATAATATTTTTCCTAAAATCTTTCTCTTTCCAACAGTATATTATACGTCTATATTACTGTTCTTATTATCAGTAAACCAAAAATTACGTTAAAAAATAATTTTGCTCTTTTATCTTTTAGTTGGTCATCAAATTCGTCCAAATTGTATATGTAGCCGTCCTTCATCAAAGTCATATCAAAGGATATATATTTAATCTTAAATATCAAAGGATGATATATTTAATCTTTTTGGAATGTTAAATTTGTACAAAATTAAAGGTACTTTAGAAGAATAAAATTTAAAATATCGACATTTAAGCCCTGTCAGACTATTTCAATCAGAAAGGAACCTACATGATATTAAAACCCATTACATTTTTCATCAGTATAGCGAATTTAATCAAATCGTTAGAGCCGTTTCTGAGGAAAACGTAACAAGGTGCAAAATGCAAGGTATACAGTGGCTCTTCTGGTTAGCCTATTTTGATAAAAAAGTTGCTGTAACATCTCGGGCGTATTGTTGTCTTTAAATATGAAATTTCAGTTTCGTACGATTTATCGTTTTTGCACAAGACTTACCACACACACACCTTTTTGCGGGACTTGGTCATTTGGACTAAGGAGACCCTAAATCGTGTATTTCCGACAAAAACTCGAATCCTAAAATTTTCAATATCGCAATACTTTCCCTTACTATATATCGTAAGTGAAATTAAAAAAGATTATCCAATAGATATATATATACTATATAAGTTTCTGGGTAATCGTCACTGGTATGTACAACACAAGGGAACTTTACATATTTCTTATATAGGTGAGTGAAAATAAAAATTGAATATTAAATATTTAAACGTGTAATAAATATGAAGGATATGATAGTTTGGATGGTGGTCAATTAATTCCTTCTTATCTTCAGTTGTTAACACAATTTTCACTTTTAAAACAATAAAAAGCTTTTATAAAAGATATTTTTCTTTTCAATAATCATACATAGCCTATGTTATAGTATTTTATAATTTTTTTTTAACAATATAGATTCTTGATTTGTATTTATGCGTAGAACTATGTTGAAGTAGCGAGTGTGCAACCTCCCATTAGGCCTCTTGTTTTTACCGTTAAATATTTGTTACATTCACTGTCATTCAGCTTCCCTACTTTACGAAGAGGTCCGCATCCCAACTATCCCAGGTAGTAGGTAATATATTGCTCATTGATTTCATACATGAAAATTACATCGGGATGAAATGTGAATGTCGCCGAGTGAAAAGGAGTGGAACCCCTCAGATTCGAATACCCTTAGATCACTCGTTGCATAAACAAATTATTGGTCGTAACAATCGAGGAAGTTACAAGAGAACGAATAGAATTCTAATTCAAAAGTGATACATAATAATAGGCTTACCGAACCCGAAGGTTCGATGCCGATACCACCAAATTCTGTCTACACAGACTCGTCCAATGTTCACCGTTCAAGCCCAAGCCCCCGAGATCAGCCTTAACGCAATCCTTCCATCGACGCTTCGGCCTACCTTTTGGACGTCTACCGGTTGGATCAGCGAATACCAACTTTCTCGGAATCCGCTCCTCACCGAGCCCAACAACTTTACTCGCCCATTTGAGGCTCCGCAATGCTATCAACTCAATTATATTCACAGGATACAAGTTCCGCAATTCCGCGTTGTGCAACTTTCTAAAATCCCCAGTGGCCTCATCTCTTTTCGGGCCAAATATTTTACACAGTACCTTATTTTCGAAAACCTTAAGCCTTTTTTCATCCTTCAAAGTAAGCGGCCACGTTTCACATCCGTAAAGAACCGGCGGAAGAATAATAGTTTTATAAATTCTAACCTTTTAAGTTTTTAGATAGAAGCCGCGAACTAAGTAACTCAGCAACTGAATAATAACACGCATTTCCCACCTTTAATCGGGACTTTATTTCTTTCTGGATTTAATTTTTTCTTGTTATCATTGAACCTAAATACTTGAATTTCTCTACGTGTTCAAAAGTATGTCCTGATATATCAATATCACCAAGATCGCCATCGTTTCTGCTACTAATCATATATTTCGTCTTATCGGTATTTAATTCGGGTCCTATTATACATATAATAGTAATATTATACGGCTATGAATAACTATTAGTAAAAACAAAGGGTCATAATGGTGTTTGATTCCTGAATAATAATGAGGGACAAACAATAATAAGCTTGTGATTCGCACCTATATATAATATAATAACCCCAATATTTCAATATCTATGTTTTGAAATATGCTTTCAAAACGTCTTGGTAATACCTTTTTCCCGAAATCCTCAAGCCGTTTTTCTTTCTTCAATGTTAGCTACTAAAGTCCACACCATTATATAGTGAGACGGATAATATTACATATACTCTCAAGAAACCATCAAATGTATGGACAAAAGCTGCAAGCTATGTTGCGACAGTATCCGCATCATATGTCTTCTAACTCGACATGATTACTAGATTTTTTAACAAAAACATAATATTTGTTCATGCTAAAGGAAAAACCTACCACATACGAACTGGAACATAAATGACACCTCATTCAAACTGTACATGTGCGAAGCAAGGACGGGTCTGCTAGTATTGTATATATTCTTAAAAAAATCTACAAACCTCTAGACAAAAGCCAAGACCTATGAAATTCGCAACAGTATACGTATTTTTCATCTTCCAAGGGTCCCCCTGAAGTGGAGTATCACTGGCACGCATTAGCTTCCAGCAAATAGTTCGGAATGTTTTTAGAAATATTACATGAAATATGAGCTATTAATCAGTGTTTTGATTATTTTTATTTCTACACTATTATTATATAAATGGATATATATTATAGCAAGGATTCACCAATTCCACGTAATTAATGAGAGAACATTATTATTAATTATCAATAATTAATGATAATATTTGTTTTGCTGTTGTCCGCAATCTCTGCTATTGTTACGTGGAAAAAAAAAATTATGAATCTAAGTTGAATGAATTATTTATTTAATAATAATTAAGTTTTTTTTAATGCCTCGAAGAGGGTTACTCAAAATATAAAAATGTTAAAAAAAAAAAAAAATAAATAAAAAAATAAAGAAAAACACATTTAATAGACTTTTGTTTTTGGAGATAAGGTGGTTGTTGTGGAGAATGTTTGGTCTGTCTGGGGACCGCGAGAGAGAGGCCCCACCGTGAGCAAGAGAAAAACATTTTTGTAACGAAAGATTTTTGGAGTTGTAGTGTAAATAGTAATAGTATGGCGAGTGGCACTCGTGGAAGAATTCTGGCGGATTTGGAAGAGGGAATAAGGAAAGGAGGTCGTTTCCCGAGGGAGAAGGAACAAGGTGATTTATTTTGTTTAATAAACTTATAACCTGAGTGGTTTCGGTCCTGGAAGATAAAGGACAAATATGTGTTTTTTTTTAGACCAAAACAAATTAGGATATAAGTAGTAATAAGTTATCCTTTCTTTTTTTTTTTTTTTTTTTGTTAAAGAATCATTTATTTTGTCTTACTATTAGAAATGAAGTTTTGTATTTTTTTTTTGTTTTTTCCTTAAGTAATATTTTCTATTTAATATTAACCTTAACAAGGTAACATTGTACAACCCTCGTCGAGTCTAATAATGTGTAAAGGTATAGTGACGTCATATGAGTCCATAGCTCATGGGATAGATAGATGTATTCAGACTGTGAGGTAACGAGTTCGTAACCACCTGATATTCAATAACTTTTATTTTGTTTATAAATTTAATTTTAATTTTTTATTTATTTCCATTAAAAATATTATTAATTTAAAGGGTTTCGCTATTTACCTTATTTCTTTTTTTTTACAAATAGCGTGGCGCTCGAGATAAATTTATTGTGGAACCCGCCCGTATCCACTGAGTATCTGGGGCATAGTTACGGTTAGGGAATTCGTTTTTTTTTTAATTAAAATTAATTCTTTTTGAAAATTTTAACTGTAACACTATTATGATTGCTATTAATTTTTTTTAAAAATAATTTATTTTAAAGTACTTCTGCGCAAATGAAAAGTTTAGTTTTATTTCCTTGTGACAGAATAACATAGTGATTTTCTCCGAAACCCGATATTGATGTAAATCGATTCCTACGAGTTTAAATGTTTGCCCATGTGATTTATTAATTGGAAAGGCAAAAGATAAATTACCGGGATTTCTTATCCTCCAACTTTATTTACTAAATAAATACACAACAAACATTTCATGTATATACGGCAACAATGGTATATACAGTCCACGGCTCAGGCCTCGTACAAAAAAAAAAAAAATAAAAAAATAAAAAAATAAAAAAAAATAAAAAAATAAAAAAAAAAAATAAAAAAAAAAAAATAAAAAAAATAAAAAATAAAAAAATACTTCAAATTACCGGGAAATTGAATTCATTTAAAATTAAAAGCTAAATCATTTGGAATCATTGGGATGCGAGGTTAATTACCCCTTTTTTCTAGATTTTTTACTAATTCTTCATCCCTATTGGTCGCAGCGTGATGTTATATATCCTTCCTCGATAAATGGACCATCCAACACAAAAAGAATTTTTCAATTCAAACTAGTAGTTTCTGAGATTAGCGCGTTCAAACAAACAAACTCTTCAGCTTTATAATATTAGTATAGATTATTTATTATTTCTCTAACCTCGGAAAACACTAATTAATTCATAAAAATGGATAAAATGATTGTAAGCGAAAATGATGGAATAAAAATAAGACGTAAAATGATTACAGTAGCTTTTCTTGACGCTCCATATGCGGGACTTTCTTTGCTTTAAGTAGTCTTCCTAGCATCCGGTGAATCTCACCGTGCATCGTTGTTCCTTTGTGGGGCTAGCCTAACTCGAATTTTATTCTATTTTTTTTCGTAGACCTTAAACTTTCCTACGAAATAAAATAAACACTTTGATAAAAATATTAAACTGAAATAGCCATTATTTCAACTGCTAATCACATACTTAATTTTATTCTATTTACATTCAAGGCCTTCAAGTTACAACTGTACATACTTTCAGCGTCTCATAAATTCTATAAAAATGTAAATTGCTTTTTTCCATTTGTGCAGGGAACTTCTTTACAGTCATGAAGTAATTCTTAACGGCACACTTAATAAGTGAGATTAGTTAGGCAGGTCGCTGTTCACAAAACCTGAACAACAGTTGGCCGGAGAGGAAGTACGCAGCAGGTTGCTTACAGGAAATCGCTTCTTTTGGGGGCGGCAGGTGTCGTCAGGGCTTTTGGCTTAAAACGGAAATGTTCAGGCTCGAGTATTAACAAAACGTGTGATTTTTATAACTGTATTAATTAATTTATAAATTATATGGACTGTACATGTACGGTCAATTCAATCAGTGTGACACAAGCGGCAATTTTTTTATATTATAAAAAACATATAGTGAGAAAAGAAGCCTACGTATAGCAGAAGCGAAAACACTCCATACCGTTTACTCTTTTATCTGAGTAGGTTGGAATAACAATGGAGTAGAAGAAAGGGTCCATCAGTTATTTCACAAGTTCCAGCTGCCTCTTGGTCTAGTCCTTATCATTCTTCATAATGATGGTTAGACCAAACATGGACCATTCCCATAACGAGTTGTAATAAAGAAAAATCATCGAGGTAGTACATTATTAAATGTGTTAACCCGTTCCATAATTGTAAGTTGAAAAACAACAAAAAAAAAACATTATAATACATATAACAAAGTTTGTTAATTACATTCAAAAGCCCAGTAAATTGGTATTTGATCTTGTTCTTTAACCCGTTCTCATATAAAAAATAAGTTTATTAAGGTATGCAATCAACAAATGAAATATAATAAAAAGCATAACTTATTATAGTAATTATTTCATCGTATAGCTGAAATCAAGTTCAGAAGAGCTAATAGGAATCGCACTATATCGACCTCTTAATGTAATAATTAATTTTGAACAATGCAAGATTATATAGGGTTATTTAATTTCATTTAAAAAAATTAAATTTGTATCTTTATTAATAAAACATTAGCTCTTATCAAAATTAACTCCCATCTGGGAGGGGAGAGGAGGGCTGAATGGGTTACCGCGTGTTGCTGTGAGCAGAAATATAGAATTAAATAACTATAAGTTCGCATCTAGGTGCTGTTTTTCTTTTATTTTTTTCTCTTAAGGCTTTAATCCCACGCTCTATCCCTCTGGTCCGAGAAATCTCAGTATAGCCTTCAAAGGCAATTTTGGGGGTAAGCCGATTTTTACTACTTATGTGTTTAGTTGGATCTTGATAAGTTCTCTTAAAGTAATAGGTATTACTTTTAATCTAAAAAGCAGATTAAAACTTTGAAAAGGATATAAAAAAAATATATTGAAACTACGGAATGGTAATGTAAACGATATTAAACTTTTTTTTTTCATTTATTGTAACAGATTTATAAAGAAGAAAAACATTAAAGCCGTGCGGAACGAACCAAAAATTTAATGATGAGCCTCCACTCTACGGCTTACACCTATGCATACATTTTATTGATCGAGATAATTATTTCCGATCCACAAGTTTTTAGTAGGCAATTATCAATATTTTTTTATTGACTACCTGACCCGAAAGACATATATATATATATATATATATATATATATATATATATATATATACACACACAAAGCTACATAGATAGATCGATAGAACGATTATTATCACCTTAGAATATTTTTAAAAAAATATCTAACAAAGTAACTATTCTCTTTTTCTTTTCATAAGATCCTGAAATGTAAAATGGCTACCGATGCCTGCGATATCAGGAAAATGTTTTAAGATCTTTATCCTTATTAAACCTGGATAAGCAAAATTTAGGACTCCCGCTAAAGCACCGTCGGATTAGCCACAGTAACATAAAGTAACGTTAAATGAAAAAAACAATAACAAGATTTAATAAAAAGATATATTTTTTAATATAAAAACCTCATAAAACTAACAATATAAAATGGAGTCAAGGAATTATGAAATTGATTGAAAATATTATGAATTTGATTGAAAAAAAGCTATATATAGATAACGTGATTATTATTACCTTTAAATTTTTTTTTTTGTTAAACTATCTACCAAAGTAACTTTTCTCTTTTTTTCTTTCATAAGTTCCTTCTCCTGATTGATAAAAACATAACAAATAAAGTATTAGAGAAATCTGTCACGCCGTTCACGTGTGATGCGATGACCAAAGGGAAAAGGCGATTCATTTATATAAGTATATATATATATATATATATATATATATATATATATATATATATATATTATAATCATTATTTAGTAGTTTACGTTTTCGAACTTTAATAAACATCACAAATAAATAAATTGTATATGTACTACAAGATAAAATACAGATAGTATAAGTACCAATGAGAGAGAGAGTAAGTAAGTAGAAGATGCAACAATCAGAGCATAATTGACATTCATAGTTAATCAGTTCTACAAATAAATAACATAAAATATTCATACCAATTATTGACAATATCTAAAAATACCCCTTAATAAATGTTAGCTGTTTCTATATGATAATGAAAGCTCTCACAATCTCTTCTTTGTCAAGGCTCCAACTTGTAGTGGAATAAAACCGGTTTTGGGCGATTTAAAGATGAAAATATCTTCTAAGAAGTTCCCCACGATTACTGAGATATCAAAGGCTTGTAACCAATAAATATTATATCAAATAATCATGGGGTCCATAGTGATTAATGACGTATGCCGTAGAAGAAACGTAACGTCACAACGACGTAATGGATATTTTAACGACGTAGGTGAACTTGGAGAAAAAATTAGTAGACCGCAAGTCTGTAGACGCCTTCATCAACATGGCGGTAGTTATCAGTCGAGGCATCAACGTGAAACGATGCGTTCAAGGACACGTAGTATTACGCCACAGGTCTCCTTTTTGAACGTTGCTAACTTAGTGAAATATTTACAATCAGTGGCAAATACACATGGAGATAAAGCCACTAGTACCTAACCTTTCTGTAATAATTTAGCTGGAATAGATTGCTAACCTACAGGGTAAACAGTTCAGTTTGGCTAGATTG
This sequence comes from Piezodorus guildinii, assembly GCA_023052935.1. Classification (NCBI taxonomy): domain Eukaryota; kingdom Metazoa; phylum Arthropoda; class Insecta; order Hemiptera; family Pentatomidae; genus Piezodorus; species Piezodorus guildinii. Next base: position 39,331,088 of record CM041294.1, read on the forward strand.
GAGTAAAGGAAGTACTAAATTCAGTTCTAGACCTTTCCCACCCTTTTCCCTCCCACAAAACTACTTCTACATAATAATAATAATAATAAATTCTTTATTTATTCGGGGACTAGTCCCTTCAGAATAATATTACAGACAAATACAATTGAAATTCAGTATCTAAGAGTAAAAAAAAAACAACAGAAATAACAAAGAATATGAATAATAATAATAAATTAACAGGTAGCTTCTAATAATAATAATTTAGAAAAACAAATAAAACAAACTAGACAAAAAAATAAAATAAAATATTTATATATTCAAATATACAGGACTAATTAAAATAAAATATATAAATGTTTAAATACGATGCAAAATAAAATATAATAAATAATTGTTTTTCTCTGCTCTATTTACTGATTTTTATTGAAATTAGCTAATTAATTGGAGTTATTTGAGAATTGGATAGGAAAGATCTGTCAAAATTACGTTCTATACAGGTCCGAAGGTCGCGAACGAGTGTTGCAGGTGTGGACGGAGGATTTTAATGAAAATATATCTGAGATGTACGATATTTAATAGGATATCGTGAGATAAATAGGAGGATGTTTTTTTTAAATAATTAGTATCCAAGCAAAGAGAGTTGAAATCAGTCAATAGCTAAGCAGAGATTTATTATTTCTAAAAAGTTATAAACATCTGGTGTGTCACAATGGGTTTATGTCCTATAAAAAAAAATATATTCTTGGGCCATTAAAACAGTTCAATAACGAAAAAATAAACCTATTCATTCGTATATATACACATATTCTTTATAAGACATGTCTGCCAACGAACGAAAAAAAGCTAAAAACGTTTTAAACTAAAAGGCTGGTAATGTAGAATTTTGAGAATGACATGTGACTTACGATGACAATTCAGACAAAATTCAGAAGAGACGTCTTGGAGCAAGGCCGAAAACGACGAACGAATGCAATCATGGATTTGAAGTATCTTGAAACGATAACTATAACATTTTAAGAAAGTTTAACAGAGATACACTTTATTCAAGAAGTGGTGCTGCCCAACTTAATTGGGTTGCTAATAACACTTTATTTTTTCCTTAATGGGCAATTTTTTATATAAATATATTAACATCTTAAAAATCTTAGCATGCAACACACATAAAAATAGATTAATATTTTATGCTATCAATCTATTCTAAAATTCTAACATTAAAATATTGAATCGTCCGATTAGCCATAATAGCATAAAGTGACGTTAAATAAATAAACAAACAAAATATTGTACATATTTTATCTTATATTATCCTATTGAGTGTAGGTAACGATTTTTTAAAAAAATAATTGACAAATATAATGCATTTTAAAATATTAAAATAAGGCTCAAATATACTGCTGTACCAACAAGGGAAAATAAATTTGTCACCAATTATATTGCATTATCTGCAAAATATAAACATTTTACGGGTGAGTTAAAGACATATTCTAGTTGATTAAAAGTAATTACTTGGAGCTTAACCTTTGTTAAATACAATTTTCAAATTTTATGATTTTATTTTATTAGATAGTAACATCACGCGCTTGGAATTTAATGTCTTGTTATGATAGGTGTATCGTTAACCAATTCGTAACTGTATTTTAATCCTCCGCTGATAGTTAATTAAGGTAACATCTCCATGGCTATATCCCAGCTTTTTAATATATTTAGTTTTTACTATTATTCAATCTTAAAAACTAACATTGAAAATTTTATTTTATGGTGTGATTAATCTTTTAGAGTCAGGGCTAGAATATCAATTATGCAAGTATTGACCTTATCTGATAAAAAATAATGTCCGATATAATAATGCTATCACTGATATTATAACATTCCAATGAATAGTTTAAGACAATAGACGTTTGATTGATCCTCTTATTATAATACAAATATTTTCAGTAAAAATAAATCTCATGAAATGTTCTTTACTTGATAACTTCACGTATCTTTAAATATTTATCTAAACTGTACCTATATCCTTCTTAATGAAGATACTCAACATACGGAGACTACACCATAATGTCGGAAAAACTCTAACTCTAAACATGACAACACTGTCACCCTTATTGAAAGGCAAGGAAGATTAAGAAGCAGGTCTTGAGTGGAGAAACTGCTGGGACTCCCCAGAGATTTCGCAAATGGAAATGAGGTCAATGTTTTTTTTTTTAATCTTTCCATAAATAGGTTAAAATGAGTGATATACTTCAGCATATGGCTAATTGAATGAACAGTAAAATTTAAAAAAAAATGTTAAGAAATCAGCCAGTCTTCGATGGGCACAGAAATGGTATCTCAATGGTAGCTAGAATTCATAAGATCAATCCATGTTCAATCGGGAATGTATTACGGTTCCGTTTCAACAAGGTTAAAAAACCTCAGTGCTGAAATGTGTATGAAATTTTATTTCAAAAACGCACTATATATTCATGTGAGTGTGTATATATTGAAATGTTCGAGTAATCTCTAATGAGAATTGGCTGACATACACAACGGACATCAGAAACCAGGTTGTCTATGATAGAGCTTTTTCGCCCGATCGCATTTTTTACTGTCACTTACCTCTATATCGAATATAAAGTAAGGGAATGCACTGCGAAGGTAAATATTTTTTAATTAGATTTTTCACTAATATTTTACACAAGGGTTCTGCGCATGCGCATGTGTATAGCAGTCATCTTTCAAATCGGCTCTTGGATTTCATGCTTTTTCAGTTTGAATTCTCTTCAGTGCAATCTTGAAAACATCACCAGACTACAGCATAACAACAGCAGTAAATATTGGAGCAAACAACAGTAAGTTTTGTTACAATTTACGGTGTAAAGTGAATGCTGGGTAACCTCTTCACATCAGCTGATTGCCAATAGCTCGGCAAGGCCGGGATTGGTTTTCTTTTCTTTAGTTATTGTTTTATTACCAACATCTAGTTATTTTCTTATTATCTTCTTCACATGAAATGCGATATTTTCACCAAGTGATGTCCTCCAAAGCATCAACTAAAAGATCTAGATCTAGTGGTTCAATCACGTCTCCCATAAAACAAAGACCCCGCCGTGATACTAATAAAAAATTAAATCAACAAGCAACCCCTTCAGGTTCTAATACAGAATCTGAACCACAGCCTGGCACATCGTCACAGGGGATGACTGACGAATCTCCGTTTTTCAACCCAAATCCTTTTCAAATCCTACATAATGAAAAAGAAAACATGGAATCTGCTCCTACACCCAGTGAACCACGGCCTCCACCAATATTTGTCAAAAATATTAAAAATTTCCAGTTGTTATGTGCGCAATTAAACAAGATTACCGAATCCACCAGCTACTACTGTATGAGTAGAATCAATGACACCAAAATATCACCGACCACCGCCGAGGCATATAGAAAAATTGTGAAATACCTAACTGAAACTAAAGCGGATTTTCACACTTATCAGCTACGGCAAGAGAGAGCTCTTAGAGTTGTGATCAGAAATCTACACCCTTCAACACCAGTTGACGCTATCAAAGAAGAACTCATGGAGATGGGTTACAAAGTGCGACAAGTCACTAATGTCATAAAAGATAGAGTTCAACTGCCTCTATTCTTCGCTGACTTGGAACCATTAGCAGGAGTAAAAAAATTTATGATCTAAAAAGACTGTATTATACAAGTGTAAGAGTCGAAAAACCTTATACAAAAAGAGAAATTGTTCAGTGTTACAATTGTCAGGCGTATGGTCATACCAGAAGTTACTGTCACCACATACCACGCTGCGTGAAATGCGGTGAACAGCACAAGTCTGTGGAATGTACAAAACCGAAGTCAACACCCGCTGTATGTGCTCATTGCCTCAAGGACCACCCGGCCAACTACAAAGGATGCCAAATCTATAAGGAGCTAAGGACCAGGTATCAAAAACCCCAAGTACTGGATGAAACAACAAGACAGGCTAGAACTAGAAGAGAACCCTCAAAATTAATCGATGCCAATGTATCATTTGCCCACTTACTTGGAGGTGGGAACCAATGTACTGAAGCAGAGGCCCTGCCGGAACTACAAAATGTACCTCAATATCCTCAATCCATTCCACAAATACCTCTTCCTCAAAACGTAATCAGACCTAAAAATCCTCATCCACAACAAATCTCTCATATTCCCCCTCCTTCAAATGCCACAGATCTTACCAGTTTGATGACATCCTTCATTTCCGAAATCAAATCCCTTGTCATGCCCCTAATAACAATCCTCACGAATCTTGTATCAAATCTTATTCCTAACTTAAAAAATCCATAAATGACCTCACCTAACTCCTTATCTATTCTCCTATGGAATGCGAATGGTGTTAGAACTCACACTGACGAACTTACAGCCTTACTCGAAGACAAAAAAGTTGACGTTGCACTCATTACTGAAACTAGACTAACCACTAAACAGTACTTCAAAATACCTGAATACACAACATACCGGACAGACCATCCAGACGGCAAAGCCCATGCCGGTACTGCTGTCATTGTCAACCGATCCCTCTCCCATCACTTACACCCACTTCCCGCCCACGATTTCCTACAAGCCACCTCTATTATAATCAAGACCTTTTCCTTTCCGCTAGTCATCGCATCAGCATATTGCCCTCCTAAAAATTCTATTTCTATTACCCAATTTGGTTCCTTTCTCAACTCATTGGGGAATCACTTTATTCTGGGTGCAGACTTAAACGCGAAGCACCAACAATGGGGTTGCAGAACCACAAATACTCGTGGACGGACATTGCAGTCTGCACTCAACTCCAGACGCCTTAATCTCCTACCTCCCGATTCCCCTACCTACTGGCCAACAGATCCTAACCGTAATCCAGACATCCTCGACTTCTTCATCCACAGCGGATTAGGCTCCCTGAACTATTCCGTAACTCGCCTTGATGAACTATCATCTGATCATAGTCCATTAATCCTAAATGTATCCATGACTCCTATTCCGAAACCTTTCCCACCGTCATTCATCAGAGGCCCCATCAACTGGAACCTCTTCCGCGAAATCCTCACCAATGATATCGACCTCAGAGTAACTCTCAAAACCCCTTCTGACCTTGATGATGCCGTATATTCCTTTACAATCTTGATTCAACAAGCTGCCTGGACTGCCTCCTTTCCTAAACAATCCCAAATTATTCCTTACAAATGCCATTTACCACAACACCTGACGGACCTCATCAACACCAAACGCCGAGCCAGAGCATTATGGCAACGCACCCGCCACCCAGAAGATCGCCGCTCTTATAACTTTTATTGTAGAAAATTAAAGCGGGAGTTGGCGACCTTTCGTTCCCAATCCTAAAATTCCTACCTCTCCTCTCTCTCGACTCGTGACAATTCTCTGTGGAATGTCACGAAGAGAATCCTGAATACTCACACGATTTCCCATCCTCTCCTGCGCGTTGATAGTTCCTGGGCTGCTTCTGACAAGGATAAGGCCCAGGAATTTGCACAGCACCTTTCCAAAGTTTTCACTCCTAATCCTGAGTTGAATCCAAACCATACTTCAACAGTTGAACAGTTCCTTACTTCGCCAATACCACTCTCCTTACCTCCTAAAGCAGTTAATCCCTCTGAGGTCAAATATCTTCTTAAAAAGCTTCCTCTCCGTAAATCCCCTGGATATGATCTCCTTACGCCTCAGATCTTAAGACAACTTCCACAGAAAGCCATAACATTCCTTACATATCTTTATAACAGTATCCTACGCACTACCTATTTTCCTCTCTTATGGAAACATTCAACTATCATCCTTTTCCTGAAACCAGGCAAACCTTCCAACAGCACGTCATCTTACAGACCTATTAGCCTACTTCCGATCCTCTCAAAAATTTTCGAAAAGCTCCTACTAAAACGAATCCTAGATAAATTTAAAAATTTTCCTTCGCATCAGTTTGGATTTCGTTCTCAACATTCCACAGTTCAGCAAGGACTCCGAGTTGTGGATCACATTTCCTCTGCCCTTGAGTGCAAGGAGTATTGTTCGGGTGCCTTTCTGGACATAGCTCAAGCTTTTGACCGGGTGTGGCACCCGGGATTGCTCTTTAAGCTCAAACTCCATTTACCTCAATCCTTATAATACCTAATCCTCCGATCCTATTTATCAAACCGCTCCTTCCGAGTTCGCTGTGGTTCCGAATTTTCCAAACATTATACTGTTGAGGCCGGTGTTCCTCAAGGCAGCGCCGAACAGAAAATCTCATCTTACAGTCGACAACAAATTACTAATATATAAGACAGTACTGAAACCTATATGGACCTACGGACTTGAACTATGGGGAACAACTAAACATTCTAACATCAAACGTATCCAATCCTTCCAATCCAAAGTCCTCCGAACAATAGTTAATGCTCCTTATTACGTTACCAACTGTACCCTACACCATGACCTTAATATTTCATATATTTTAGACCTGGTACCATCCAAATTCTCCAAATTCCATCAGAACCTTCTTCATCATCCTAATCCTCTTGCTCAATCGCTTTCCAGCTTCACCCATCCCTACAATCCTCCTCGAAGATTGAAACGGCAGTGGCCCCGCGACGTTTTGTAAACATTTATCTGGAGTTCTGACACTGGTCAGATCCTCCACTCATGTACTGTATGTTTGTGGCTATTCCGCTCTGGCTCGGCCTCCACTGGCATACACCAGTGAAGCGCTGAGTGGGAGGCGCGGGGATCTCTTGGATTCCGCTTCTCCCCCCACTTGTGGGGGGAGCAGCCGAGTCTAGGGTTCCTTTGGCTGATTGTGTATATTGTATATAGTTAAGTATGCTTGTATGATTTTTATTTATTTCCCAACTTGTATTTATCTCTACTACAGGTTGTTGTTTTGATTTGTTTCTTGTTGCTTTTTTTTTGTATATATATTTGAATTTATTTATTTCCGATTTTATGTAAATTGACTTTATCATTATTGGCTGTATATATTGTATGAATGTGTACTACATCTCTATTACTACTGTTCATTATGCAACAAATTGTAATATTTCTCAATAAAAAAAAAAAAAAAAAAAAAAAAAAAAAAAAAAAAAAATATATATATTTTACAAGTGTATATTCCTGAGATGTTATGGCAACTTTTTTCAACAAAACGGCGGCCTTAACGATTCTAATTAAACTTGGTTATATCGATGTACAATTTTATGGGATTTAATATAAAATAGGTTTTCATCTCATTGAAATAGTCTGACAAGGCTTAAATGTAGATACCTGAAAATTTTCTTCTTCTGAAGTACCTTTAATTTTGCACATTCCAAAAAATTATCTTGTTAGTATTGATAAAAAACGGGTAAATAAATCTATAAGTTACACTTATACACTTTATTAACAAAATGGCGCTTCCCCACCTTAATTGAGTTGCTATAACACAGCATACAAACTTTTTCTTATAGGACTGTTTGTAAGATTAAATGTTAAGAAAAGAGGAAAAGATAAAAGTTTTTTTGTTTTTTTTGTAATTTAAGGTTTTTTAACTTAAGCAAAGTAATACTAATTTATAATATAAAGTTGAAAAGATAAAAAAAGAAACATATCATTTCCCCCTCTCCCCCTCCCCCTCCGGGGCCATTATTGCTTCATTGTTCTGACGCTCTTCTTCAAACAACCTGAGGAATGCCTATAATTTAGGCCGAAAAGTCGGCATCAGTAAATTACGTTTACACTTAACTGTTTGTTCTTTTGGAATGTACCCTGAACAAACTTCTCCCACGAAACTATTATTTTACACAAAAATTTGTAAAAGGTAATGGAGTGTGATGAAAAGTGGATAAAACTAAGTTATTATATGGTAATAATATAATATTTAATAAAACACAGGTATCTATATTTTTACTTTCACTTACTATATATAGTAATGGAAAGTATTGCGATCGTGAACATTTTCGAATTCCAGTTTTCAACGGAAATACACATTTTAGGGTACCCTGAGTCCAAATAACCAAGTCCCGCAAAAAGGTCTGTGTGTGTGTGGTAACACCCGGGCGGAAACGGTAAGTCCTATGAACCTGAAATTTCATATTTAAGACAAATATACGTCCGAGACGTTACAAAACCTTTTTCATCAAAATGACCTTTCAGAAGAGCCACTTTATCCCAGGCATTATGCACCTTTTTTCGGTTTTCTCGAAAACGGTTCCGACGATTTTGATTAAACTCGCTATATCGATGTAAAATTAAGTGGGCTTTAATATAATTTAGGTTTCATTCGGATTAAAATGGTCTGACAGGGCTTAAATGCCGATATTTTAAATTTTCTTTCTCTAAAGTACCTTTAATTTTGTTGATTCTATAAAAATAACTATGTTATCTTGTTACCACTGATGAAAAACAGGTAAATATACGAATAAAATGAATTCGATACCCAACTAAAGGGGAAAAAATAAAAAAATATGTTTTTAATGCAATTTTTTGTTTTTGGACATAAGAGCAGTAATATACTTACATGTATGATATACCGTTGGAAAGCTAAAGATTTTAGAAAAAAATACTATCTTATACTCAAGCTTTTAAAAGTTAATAGAGAGGGATGAAAAGAAGATAAAACTAACTGATTATTTTAGATAATAATATAATAGATATTTTAATAAAACAGATGTTTATATAGAAATTCGATTTAATTAATTCTTTAATAGTTTTACTCATTTTCATATCTAACTGTATTTTAAAATTCTTTCATTGATTTTAAAAACTGAGGTAAGTGAAAGTCGTGTGTTGCCCGCACTAGATTTTTAAACTAGTTTCCGTTCGCCTACATTACGGCCTGATGATAACCCACAATGGGGGTCGAAACTTTGGCTGGAAATAAATGGTTGAAACAGCATAATTGTTTCATACACTGACCGCCACCCGGACTAATTCCTTCTAGTTATGTAATATATCATTAAACTTTTGCCATTTATAATTTCATTTAAAAGTCTTTAAATTGATTTAAAAAATGGTAGGAAGTGCAACTCGTGTGTTGCGCGGACATTTTTTTTTTTTTTTAAACACTAAATCAGAAAACATTTTTAAAACGCGTAAGCTCCCCTTTCGGTGACAGTGCCATCGGCTACTACTGACCGATACAGGCCCTCCCACTTCCACTCCAATGCACCCATGGTTTAATCCCCCTTCCATTTTTAATTAATATATCTATCCCCACCCCTCTTGGGAAAAGTCAGGCAACTACAGCCTCCCTCGAGGGAGCATTCATTATCCTAAGTGAGGCCATTAGTTGGGGTCTTGCAGGGACGCACTCTTGCCCTGTTAATTGTTCCTCTCCACCCCTCCGAATCTAACGCACTCTGGAGGGAATTTGTTCGAAACTCTCGTCTCTATAGCGAGGGGACAATGGCAGGAAATAATGCTTTTCGTCTCGCTGGTCCTTTCGGATGAAGGCACCAGTGTTGGTAGACATTATTTCTTCCCCCGATTTGCCTAATAGGAGAATTTGATTCAGGGGGAGAACAAAGCCAAGGTAGGTTGCCTGGAATGCAGGATGAGGTCTTAGTGCTCTGTAAATTGTTTGAATCATTTCAAAGACTTCATCCCTGCATAGAGTTCCGCATTAGTAGAGGAAATTTATTTATTTTGATTAAATTTTCAATTAAAGTCTAGCTCAAATTAGACCCTAATACTCAAGACATTTATACACAACACATACAGTTAAGGCTTGGTTAACTTAGTACTGAATATATCCTGAGTTATACAATACTAGAACCATATAATATTAAACCATTGCAATTCTCGTAGTAAAAAAAGTGACAGGAAGTAATACAGGAAAAAAAAAAGTAAATAATATATAAATTAATTTATATATTTTATTGAAATAAAAAAGCATACGAATAGTTTCTTTTTTTGATTAGACAGTGAGAGTGAAATGCATGTGTTGTCTAAATCGAAAGCTGAAGCAAAAAACAATTACATATCTTCTGCTTATAAAAGTAAAAACCTTTACTATAGCTAATGTTTTTAAAATATGTCCACACCTGGATGGAGGCTAATATTTATGGTTTTACTAATCGGAAAATGAAAACTAAAATATACGTCATAATACATAAAGAATCGCTTGAGAAATAATTGATCAAATTATTATTATTTAATTTATTCTTGGAGTATGTTTGTTTATATATATATATATATATATATATATATATATATATATATATGTTTTTTTTTTAATTTAACAACATACAGTCATATGTCATCACCAAAAGTCTTTGCCATCTTCTTGTCCACATTCTAGCACACTCCTGTTCATCACTTCCTCTATGCCTTTCTACCAGCGTCTCATCGGGCGACCCTTCTTCCGTCTTCTCTCTGTGTTCCATTCAAAAGTCCATTACTAGCAATATTACCGATTCACTTTCTTTTAATGTCCAAGGTTCTGCTGAATAGAGATTAAACCTTTCAAAGAATGATTTGTAATTTTCGTTTCTTTTTTTTGTTTTAAGGACACTATTACATTCTCTGATATTATGATCTACCCCTGCTTGTACTTTTTCGATGTCCATATGAGTTGTCCCCATATTATTCACCCAGCTAACCAGAAACTAAAGCTAATACAATATAAATATTAATATATATAATTGTGAGTTCTCGACTGTATATAACTCAAACAAGTCGTCTATGGAAACTGAAAAAAACACGCAGGTGGGTTAAAAAGTCTGCTGCAAATTATTTATTAAAAAAAAAAAATTGGCAGAAAAAAGGCATATAATGGTCAGACTGGTGAACAAATAAATTTTAGATTTATGAGGACCATAAAACGTTTATTACACCTTAACAGAGGGGAGTCGAAAAAAAAGAATAACATGGACAAAAATCGAAAGCTATTCAAAACGAAACATAAAGAAAACTAAACAAAACATCCGACAAATAGCCTCTGAACGGGTAGAGAAGGGCTCAATAGGGCTTAACGGTAATTTGTACCAAAGGACTAGATTTAGTGGAGGCTTGCTCAACCTATTGTAATACAACAATATAATAATAAAGGGCTGTTCAGCTATCGTTGTTTGTTTAGACAGCGGGGTGTGGTGGCAACAGGGTCCGTGTTCAGCAGCTGGACATGAAGAACTATACTCGGGGCAGGGGTCCAACTTTAGCACATCCTTGGGAAACAGTTTTGGAATAAAAATCTTCAAATCAATATTACTTGATTTTAATAAAATATTTTTTTTTTTAATACTTTAAAATATTATCTCGGTCGATATTACAACTTAAGTATAATTTCGGTTCCGACTTTGAGTTTTGTATGTTTTCAGTTAGACAAACAACTGACATGGACTTAACACTGACGGCAAAACAATTAACTGAATACGGAAATAGGCATCATGTGCTACTTGAAATACATTTACATCCCCCTCCCCCTTTTTGGTATTAACTCTCATTCTTCCTCCATTTACAGTAAACTCTTGTTGCGGGGAGGCTTGCGAACAGTGCGCGCGTTGCCTGGCTGCCTGTTAACCTTCTTTCTCGAGTTCTTGTCTCGCTGCCTTTCAACTGTGACTTTATCCGCCTCCTCGCCCTCTGGAACTAGGAGATAGGAAAGAACAGAGCAGAAAAGAAAAGGTGAGAGAAAAAAAAGGTTTACCTTCCTTTGCACACGGGTTATCCTACAATTATCTAAACTTTTTTTACCAAAGTTAGAAGACGAAGCGGCAGTGCTGATTGACGCAAGATATATTAGACGACCACGCCTTCATAAGTTCGGCCTCATTAAATGACATCTAGCTTTCAAGTTTAACGAAGAATTTAACCCTTCTAGACTGAATCATACGGATAAATAATAGTAACGCCAACTTTCATACATTCAATGGCACTTATACAATGGACCTTGACATATCTTAACTTCCCTAATATCCTCAACGGACTAACTTTCAATTAAAACGCACTAGCAAAGCATCGAGTCAAATTCAGGGGCTATCAAAAGGATGACCAAAAGGCTTCTTGATTTGAGATCTCCATTCTTATTCTTATACATATACTTTATAAAAAATTTGAAGTAAGACATGATCAGTATATTTTCATCATTCTTAGACATTTTTCAAAAATATAGATTTTTTTTTTGCATTCATTTAATGTTGGAATATTTGCATGAACCTATAGCTGATTAGAATAAAAGTTTTACCGATGCCAACATTTTTTTAATTTCAAGAAAAGTAAAGTTTTTATTTTTATATTAATTTATCTGATATTAATTACCTAATTCAAAGAAAAATATATTAAAAGCTTGCATATCATATTTGTATACGTCAGGAATAAATAATGGTGAAATTAATGTGTATAACCTCCCAATTTAATATTACAACAGTGGATTAATTCCAATACCGTGAACTGTCTGCGCAGAACAGTTTTCAGGTACAAAACTGGTAATCTTAATAGACACCTCAGATCGTCCGAATTATGTTGATAGTTAAACCTCGAACTGCAACAAACCTAATATGTTTTTAACGGTATTTTATAAATCTACAACACTTCTTTTATTTTAAAAAGCTTTGTTAGCAAAATAGTTCTGCTACAGTTATCAAATCCTCCTAGTAGAAAAATGAAGAAGATTTGATAATATGATGAGTACGATCATATTTATCCATTTTTAACTTCTAACATTATTAAGAAATATTAAACACAAAATGAACAGAATAAAGAAAGTTTTTTTATTTTTTTTATTTGGCTTTCTAGTCCTATATCGTTGATTAAAAAACTTGCCTGAATTTAAGATCCTTCAATCTTACACTCACAGTTATATTTCTTGTTTTTCGAGATTGACATACAACATTTAAAACTTGTAAGTCTTGGGCTCAGGCTAACAGCCGTGCAACGAGGTGAATAGGCCTTGATCACGCTCAGCCGCGTTTATCGTCAATTTTGGGTACCCGCTTAAAAGAGGCTGGGTCTACCCCAGAAGGGTTTCCATAACCTAGGGTCGCCCCCTCTGCTGAATTTGCAGAATCAATAATATTCTGCCACAGCCGAGATTCGAACCCAGGACCCGAAGAACAGTAGACTAGTGCTCTATCCACTAGACCCCGCCGCTCCCGATATACAACATATAATTCTTAAATTTGGACAGAGGACACGCAAAAAGGAGTATTTCCGTTGAAAACTATTATAGGAAAAGTTTCACAAATACTTTCCACTACGATATAATTCACACAGTAATACAAACAAATAAAAAATAAAATAAAGTAATGGGGACTATAAGGTCATCCTTAATTTCATTTATTGATAATAATAATAATCACAGGCTTAGTGAACCAGAAGGTTCAATGCCGATACCACCAAATGCTGCCTTCACAGATTAGTCTAATGATCACCGCCTAAGCCCAAACCATCTTCCTCCCATCGTCGCTTCGGTCCCCCTCTTGGACGCCTACCGTTCGGTTAAGGACATACCATCATTTTTAGAATTTTTCTTCATCGAGCCCAACAACTCCACTCGCCTCTCCACCAATTTGAGTCGCCGAGATGCTATCAACTCAATTATAACGAGAATGTACAAGCTCCGCAATGCCGCATTGTAACCTTTTGAATTCTTCAAGGGCCTCATCTCTCTTAGGACCTAATATTTTACGTAGTACCTTATTTTCGAAAACCTAAAGGCTATGTTCATCCTTCAAAGCAAGCGACTACGTTTCACCATACAGAACTGTCGGTAGAATAATAGTTTTATAGATACTAACTTTCAAATTTCTCGAGCAAAGTAATTTCGCAACTGAATGACATAACGCATTTCCAGGCCTTTGACCGCGACTTTACTTTTTCCTGGTTTTCGTTTTTATTATTAATTTAAATATAAAAAGATTTATTAATGTTTTACAACTACAATTCCATATCATACTTATAAATCAAAGAAACTAATATTATTAAAAGTAAGTACATTATAAACAAAAAAAAAAAAGACAAAAAAGATCATCATCATCATTTACTTAGTAAAATCAATGTTTTTTTCTCAGAATAAACAATTAATAATATATTCTAAATACTTCCTGTCCAATGTTTCATTAGTGTTAATACCCTAGACCGAAACATAAATAAGAGAGGAGAATGACTCTTGCAGACTGGGCACTCAGAGCTCACAAAAGAGATCCATCTTCTGGAGAGCTGGTTGGCACGGAGTGTGCTTAAATCGATTACACGGAGCCAGCAGACTGCTAAATGGGACTGGCTCCCAGCCAGCCATTCTCACCTGCCTTCAGTACGGCTCAGTGACCAATGGTTCAACTACGGCTTAAGAAGCAAAAATGAGAGTTTTTAAAAAATAAAATTTCAATTAATGTTAATTTAATTTTTTTAGTGGGACACTTATGGAGTAGTGGCCTAATAGCTTTGTATGCACCAGGTCGCGGGTTCAAACCCGGCAGATGACCCTAAGAATTTTTTTAATCGAGTAAAAAATCCTTGTTTATGTCGTCCTTCGGAGACGTAAAATACTGGTCCTGAGCCTGTGTAATGTGAGGTACTCGTTAAAGATCCCTATCCTAATAAAACCTGAATAGGCAACATTTATGACTCTCACTGTTGCATTGTCCGATTAGCCAGAGTAGTAAGTGACTTTAAATGAACAAATATATTTTTTTTTTTTCAAAGCCACTTATTCACTCTTCATTTTCTAGGAAAACTTATATTAAATAAAATACTTGGTAAAAAAAGTATTTCGATCGTAAAAAGTTTAATCAATATTTTCAAATGGAAGTGTTAAGGACATCTTAGTCTTAAGATGGTACATATGTGGGTAGGTATAGCTCAACCAACATTATAAACAACGACATAGTGGCTGTGCCACTTAAATACTACAGGTTTTACAAATTGTTATTATTTTCTCACAAAGGGCTCTGATTATTTTGATTTAACTCGTTAAAACAAAGCATAATTAAATGGTTTCCAATTAAACTTTTTGTTAGGTTAATCCTCATAAACTTTATCCTAACGGGCATAAATGGTAAATTATCAAAGTTTTTTCTTCTATCTAAAGCTTCTTTAATTTTATTTACATGAAATAATTTACAATATCTCACTGTTAGAAGAAATAAAGAATGCTGAATTACAATATCAATATTGTAATCAACTAAAGAAGAAAAATATTCGGATTTATTTACGATTATTTTTAATTTTAAATTGTGATAGTTAACTGATTTTGTAATAATATCATGCAGACATAATCCTTATCGCCATAGTCTGAAATGGCTCTATTGAAGAATATTAAAAACTTCTTCTAAAGTACCTTAATTAATATTTTACTTTCACTTACTATATATAGTGAGGGGAAGTACTGCGATCGTAAAAATTTTCGAATTCCAGTTTTCAACAGAAATACACGTTTTAGGGTTCCGTGAGTCCAAATAACCAAGTCCCGCAAAAAGATCTGCGTGTGTGTATGGTAACTCCCGGGCGGAAACGGTAAGTCCTATGAAACTGAAATTTCGTATTTAAGACAACTATACGAGCGAGACGTGACAAAACTTTTTTCATCAAAATGAGCTTACCAGAAGAGGCACTTTATACCTTGCATTTTGCCCCTTTTTTTTTATTTTCTCTAAAACGGTTCCGACGATTTTGATTAAACTCGCTATATCGACGTAAACGTTAATGGGCTTCAATATCATGTAGGTTTTATTCAGATTAAAATGGTTTGACAGGGCTCAAATGCCGATATTTTAAATTGTCTTCCCCTAAAGTATCTTTAATTTTGTAGATTCAATATAAATAACTATATTATCTTGTTAACGCTGATGAAAAACAGGTAAATATAAAAATTGAATAAATTCGATACCTAACTAAAGGAGAAAACAGAAAAAATATTTTTTTAATGCAATTTTTCGTCTTTGAACATAAGAGCAGGAATATATATGTATGATATACCGTTGTAAAGCTAAAGATTTTTAAAAAAATATTATCTCATACCCAAGCTTTTAAAAGTTAATAGAGAGTGATGAAATGAACATAAAACTAACTGATTATTTTGGATAATAATATAATAGATTTTTTTATGAAACACATGTTTCTATAGAAATTTAATTTAATTAATTCCTTAATAGTTTCACGTATTTTTATCTCTAACTGTTTTTGAAAATTCTTTCATTGATTTTAAAAATTGAGGTAAGTGAAAGTAGTGTGTTGCCCGCACCAGATTTTTTTTTAAACAATCCTCTCTAATTTATAAATATAATAAAATGGTACTGAACTAAAAGAGAAATATTTTTACATATTACTTTATGAATATTATAATATTTTGTATTATGGAAACAATAATTGTAATATTTAAGCAAGAAATCCAGTGTTTTATAAAAAATATAATATTATACTACATAAAGAAGTCGAAGGTCACCTATGATAGATGTCATACCTCACAAATTAACTTAAGTTATAGTTGTAGATAATAATTTCTTTTGCTATATTTAAAGCATGAGGAGAATTCTTATCGTTAATTCTATGTCATTACTTTAGTAGATTTAAGAGTAGAACCACGACATATTTAATCTCCTTATGTTCTGAGGAATTCAGGCAAATGCCATGAATTATGAGTAAAATATACATATAAGGTATATATGAGTTAGTATGTAAAACAGTATCATTAATGTTCAAAATAAAATAGTATTTGTTTAAATAGTTTGAAAGATTCGTACGTGTTTTCTTTTCTGAACAGAAAATCTGAGAAGCATAACACAAAATGGACTTTTCTTACTGTTAGTAGTTTAGTTTCACTCTGGTTTTAGATTTTTTTAGTACTCAATAAATACGCTTAAAATTTTGAAAAATTGGGGTATGATAACTTTTACGTCCTTCTCAAAATAGTTAACCTATATCTTTTTGTATAGGTAGCATTTATTTCATGTATTTTTTTTTTTTTTTTCGAATTCGTAAAATACCACATACTTTTGTTTTTATAAAATAGTAATTATTTTTAATTTAGCAAAAAATAAATAAATAAAATGGCATTAGTTATCCAATTCAAATGACTGGATGATTGTAAAATAATAAACCTACTAGCATTATTTAGCAACTTATTTTCACTTCCAGACATGTAGTTAATTTTGCAGAATGATAAATATATAGACAGTAGTTGGAAAAAAAATAACATATGTTTTCATCCTACTTGCCACCCCAACTATTTTCAACGAACACCAAATTTCAAACCCTAACGAAATATCGCCCCAATATTGGTATCTTGTAAATTTTATATCACACGATATCTGATATAGAAATAGTAATAGAAATAGAAAAAAACAAACTTTATTCTGGGACAAGGTCCCTTAAGAATAACAATTATGAACAAAATAATAAATCATAACTGGCTAAAAACAATATATAACTAAAATTAAATAACATAATAATGAAAAAAAGAAAAAAGGGTCAGAGTACCATCTCTATTTACAATTTAAAGAAATAAATAAATAAGAATAAATATAAAATGTAACTTTTACATCTCATGAAAGTAAGTGCATTAAAGTAAAATTCACCATACATAAGTTGGCATAATAAAAATTAGCTAACATCTTTCTGAAGAGAAAGGAAGTATTTAAAGAGGAGGGATTTAAAATATGATAGGGAAGGAGCATGACGGATGTTTGAAGGGAGAGTATTCCATAAGGCAGTGGAACTGGCTAAAAAGGAGCAGACATATTTTTTGGTTCTATGGAAAGGAGTGTGGAGGTCAGACAGACGGGATCTTGTTTCCTGGTAATGGGTTGAGGATTTAAATACCAGAAGGCTGTAGACATAAAATGGATGGTGGGAGCTTATGATTTGATAAAGGAATATATAAACAGCGATACAAAAATAAAAGCTGGATTTTTAACATTAAAATGCCGTTAATGTAATAAATACAGTAAGGATTGATTTAACTGTAGAGACAGGAAGGTCAACAGAAGTCTGGACTTTCCACCACTGAAAGAAACTCACACATCACATCTCACGACGGGGAATTCCCCGATTAAAAAAAAACCAAAAACTAATTTTATGTAATATAATATAAAAATATTTACATTGAATGATATTCTGGTATTTTTGTAAAACATTATTTTAAACAATCGCGATGGGAACAATCAACTAAGAAATTTCATAAATTTATACTCAATGGATTCAAAGAAGACACCAAAATAATTAATGATTACGAAAGGAATATTCATTTTCATAACAATATATTTCACACTTTTTTATAAGAAAGAAATTTACTTGCTTAAAAATAATCGCGAGGAATGCCAGCGATAAATTAATCTTTAAGTGATTAGGGAAATCTTTTAATGGCGAGCAATGAAAAATATCACTTTATATGCTTATAATAAAGTATAATAAAGTAAAGATGTTTTAAGTATGGAACAGATTGAAATAAAGCAGTGAGCGAAATATTTTAAAGCAGCATACATACAATAGGATATTGAGGAAGGATTTAAGCGTGGGTTGAAATAGTACTCAATGGTGCGAGTTTAAGTTATGCACAATGATCGAACACACAATAGATGACGAAAACTAAACTGCATAATTAAGATCGCTTATGGAAATTTCTCGATCGACTAATCATTATACAGATATTCAACAAATGTACATCAATGCCAATGTAAGGGCATTGACAGGAACTTGGAAAGTTTATGAGAATTGAAATATTTTATAGAATTAAATTATTTTACACAGTTCATTCTTTACACATAAATTAAATTGCTAACTAAAAGATTAATTGTTCGTGTAAAGGGATTATAGCTCTCGGCCGCCATTACGAAACCAAATGGCTAATGGCAATCGCGCTCGTCGGCTAGATGCTTTTTTTTAATATTTGATATTTAGAAGCGTTATGCTACGTTTCTTATGTACATATAACATTTTAAAAATATATATGGTTTTTCTTGACGGATTACCAAGGTTTATTATTGAAAATTCTAAATCAAAACATGTTCTAATATTTGGGATTTAAAAAGCAAAATAACCTAAATCCATTTCAGGAGTTAATGTATTATTCACTACTAAAACTAAATGGATTAATTTCTCAACAAGATTTCAGGTCGCTGATACATGTTTTGTTTTTCTCGCTCTATTTTCTTTATGTGCACTAAATGTTTTTTTATTTTACAAAAGAGTTTTGCATCCAACTATTTTATACCCCAGATATGATACATATTAAATCATTATAATTTAAATTTATTTATTTCAGGATCATTTATCCCTCACAGATATATAGTTCATCATTTATGCCTATAATATTTAGTTCGCATTTTCAAATTAGAAAAAAAAAATACCTAATTACAAAATTTTCAAGGTAATATCGGGTTTAAAACCTTTATAAAGAGAGGTTAAAACTCATTTTAAGGAAATTCAAGTACATCCATTTCATATAAGGATATCTTTCCAATGGCTATTTATTTTCTAATTAACCTTTAAATTGGAATCGTCAGTTTGGACCATTCTCGGAAATTCAAATTTGCGAATTCAAATCACGGCTATGAATGTTGCAAATAATAAACTAGAACAATAAAGGATTTTTTTTTTTTTTTGAGATTTTAATCTTGTAAATGGCATACTTTTTTTAATTTTTTTTTTATTATAACATACAATCCTATTTCTTAAATTTATATTTAATGCTATCAACATATGCAAACATTATTACACGAGTCAGAAGCGGTGCGGAATCAAATCCGTGAATGGGATGTGACTCCCATCACGTGGCTAATTCACGCAATAAACATAGAACTAAACTTTCACGTTGTGGCTAGAAAAGATTGATAATATGTTACACAACTAACCATGTTTTCACAGATAGGAATAAGAGGTTATAACTAATCTACAACAAAACAATAACAATGTTACGTCAGCTAAATTTTAATAACTGGCATTGCTTAATCGGAGCTGGTGTAGAGGCTAGCATAACAGCCTAAGGCACGGGTTCAAACCTGGCTAATGTCTCTAGGATTTTTTAATAGAAGTAAAAAATCCCAAGTTATTCCTCTTCCTTAAGATCCCGATCCTGATTAAATCTGGATAGGCAAAATTTAGGACTCCCACTGTAACATAAAGTGGCGTTAAATGAATAAGCAAACAACATTCTTTAAAACCTAAAACCCATATTTGTGTTTTATTCTAAATTCTTTTATATCAATTTACTCTATATTATATAATATTTTTTCTGGTATTTCAGTAATTTTGTAATTAGCAACCAATGCAGAAGGGATTTCCAATCAAAAGGAATACCGCATTATTATGCAACAATATTCATAATTACGTTTGAAAATCCGCTGCAGAAGTTTGAGCAAAAATATCTATTTAACAATTATGATGGTCATTATTACAATGGGAAAAACCACTAATTACAGAACATAAATATACATGAGTCTACTAATATGAGCGGGAATATATAAGAAAAGCATACATCATTTGCAAACTTCAAAAATGTTCTCATTCTAAAAGAAACAGGAATTGCATCATACGTGATTTGTTGGAAAAATAGTCAAAATAAACATACATTATTCTAAATGTATTATTTATAGGTCGCAAAATATATTTAATTTTTTTATAAACGAAATATCACACTAACAACAAGAATATAACTTTTCTTCCCCCTTTAAACTGATAGACAGGAAAACATAAAACTAGTTAAAGGAAAAAAATCCCGTATCTAAAGCATATTTACCCCTTTCACAACTTTCCCTCTCCGTCTTTTTACTGCAAAGTGTCGTCCAAATCCCTTACACGATTCACTAAATACTGCATAGTATTTCAGTATTTATACTCAATTTTGACAAAAATTTTAAGACAGTAAACATATAGTTTTGACCATTATAACTCAACAATTCAGTAATTTTAGTTTTGGTTGAGTGGATGAATATTTTCTTCTGAAACTTAATTTGACTACACACACACAGACCATTCCGCGAAAAATGGTAATTTGAACTCGGTATGCTGATTGTAATTTTCTAAAAAACGTTGAATCGTTTTATCTACATACTACATATAAAGGAAAATATATGAATATATAATTAGTTTTTTTTTTATCTAGATCTACTGCTGATACTTCCTCATATTGTGTCCTCGAAAAGAGAAAATACACAGATTGGTTCACCTTGCTATACTAAAGACATCAAAAATACACATCACTATGCTGTCTATGCCCAATTTTATATGAGAATCGAAAGCAATCATTTAATAAAATTAAAACTTAACAATAAAGAAGTAATGGGTCACTACTAATATTATGGTAATAATTGGAAATATTTCTGAAAGAAAAGTTCTGCGAGACCATAGGCGAGAGACAGTTTATCGTGAGAGGCTTCAAGAAACTTCCTAGAAGACCTACTAGGTGTTAGCTCAAAGGATGTCGCGATTTTAGCCGAAAATGTAATCCCGGACTCTGAAAATTATCCATCATAACTCTCCCACTGTATTTTGGCAGCATGATGTTAAACTAAGCAGTTTTCTCTCTCTCTAATAAAATTTACTGGAAATAGGAACGAGATAGTAAAGTAAAAATAAAAAGAAAGAAAAAGTTTTGATTCTGAACCGGTGGACGAAATTACCAAAATGGGAAATCCCAGGCTAAGAATAGGGAAAAGCCTGACAGAAAATACTACAAGGATGTAAGCAACCTATAATTAATTGATTCTCGAGAATCCATAATTTTACAACAAGATCTTTAAAAGCAATAGCGTTGCGTTTACATGATGAGCTGCAGATTTCCACAAAATGAGGTAAGTATTGAGATTTTACGATAGCACATGTCACAAAGATGTAAGGGGAATGTAAATATGTACCTCATGAGTTACATAAGTTTAGAAAAAATCTTCCCAGCATCTCTCAGTTCCTTCTTTTAACTCTGAAAACTTCTATTCTCTCTGACATCTCGTCAACTAACTTAATTACCTCAGTTATGAAATCTAACACAAGCTCCATAGGATTTGACGGAATCCCTCTTAAATTACTAAATCTACGTCTCCCAGAAATTTTACCAGTGCTCCTTTTCATCTATAATTTTTTCCTGCAAAATTCAGTATTTCCTACCTCATAGAAAAAAGCCATAATCCATCCTATTAATGAAAATTCCAATCCTACAACTCCTAAAGACTTCTGCCCGATCTTTTTCTTATATAATCTCTCTTAACCTTTAGAAAGATTAGTACAGTCCCAAATGTCGCAATTCCTTGAAGAATCCAAATCAATCAATCCTCTTCAATCCGGTTTCCGATCTGGTCTCTCCACTCAATCTGCTCTTACTAAATTCACCAATGACGTATACACTGCAATGGACAACAAACAGCTGACAGTACTAATACTCCTTGACTTTTCTAAAGTGTTTGATTCTTCTATCCTTTACTCCAAATTAAATCTCTTTCCTTTTCATAAAGCTCTATCCTCTGGTTCCAGTCTCTTCTTTCTGACCTTACCCAAGAAGTTCACATTCCCAACAAAGCTTTATCTTCTTTTCTTACCCTTTTCCAGGATTCATATGCCTTTATAAATGATCCTCCTAATTCAATCCTCCACTGATCCTACCAGATATATGGCGATGACTTTCAGATTTAATTATCCTTTCCTCCCTCTGGGTTATTAGCAGCGTTTACCAGTATTCAAGAAGACCTTGCTATTGGGCAAATCAGAACGAATAAGGTTAAACACTGCAAAAACTCAGGCAATCATTATTGGATCCTATTAACTGGTAAACATAAGCTATGAAATTGTTTGACAATTAACTAAAGAACCATAATGCTCTATAAAGACAAATTCCTTGAAAAAATAATAATATAGGAGTATAAAAACCGTTAAAAATTTAACAACTTTTAGAAAAATTAACATCTAACATTTTAGTCATAGAAGATATTGGAGAGGCCAATGCACGATGATTGTTTTAGGTTACATCAGGTATTATTTAATTGAAACTAAGTGAAAAATATTGGAAATTTATTTAAAACAAGGTGGTAAGTGAAAGTTAATGTGATGTGAGATTATATGCTCTCATTTCAAAAATAAATTGTATATTATTAGACTGTTTGAGATATTTAACCAAAATTTTATGTTACATGATGTAATTTAATAAAAAAGGATATTACTGTTTCAAATATTAGTTTTACAGACATTACGATATTTAAATGAAATTCAAATGAACCGGAAATCAAAGGCTGAAAGTGCATACCACATCTAATGCTTAACACGTATGCATCACAGCTGGGTTGATTTTTCCATGTGATATTTCATTCATTACTTTACCAGCTGCGGATTAAGGAACGAAAGTGAATAAATAAAATTATTTAATTTAAAAATTGGCTCTTCAGTTCTGAGTAAGGGAGATTCACAGTAGACGTTCATTACTAATGGATTGGGATCGTCTTGAGGAAGATATATGTCAATCAAAGGTCTGTTGGTGTTCGAAAAACCGCGTATGTTACTAAACACTCAGATAATCCGGATAACAAATGACATATATCTAACTTTTTATAGAAAAACAGACGAGGGTAGATTCGTCTCACCCTAAACAGCGTAAAATAGAAAAAGTGCAAGGTAGAACAGCTGATGATGTTCCCAAGGGACAGCTGTGGTATTAGCAGGAGCACTGAGTGAGGCAGATGTCAAGGGATGAATAATTTAACAGTTCCTGTAACAGATCCAGGAGCGAGAGCTTTGTCCTGTAGTTGGGGTCCCACTGTTTGTCGTCTGTCTCTCTAATGACATGGGGGTGACAGGCAGTCCTCACCTAACATGTCACTCCCAATGTCCTCTTTGAATAAATTAATGCGTCACCAATTCAAATTATATTAAAACAAAACCAATGATTTATAACACAAAATCCAATATTAAATTTGTCATAACTTTTAAAAACTTAACATAAACATTGGTACCACAATCAGCTCATACTTTGAAGGTTAAATGAGTAATCTTTAAAGTAATTTCTGTGCGGTAATGATCTAAATCAGCGTACTTGTTGTATAGTAAATCATTACTATTACTAATGCACAAGCCCAGATTTCCTGCAGCATCAATCGCCCGTTATTTCAGTATCGTGCAGTCGCAATCTGATTCTGTTCGCCTATCTTGGTTACATCATTTACAACAAGACCAAGAAGTGAGATAAGTAACCTTAGAATCGAAGGCATATCCACTTAACCTTTAATCAAAGAGGTGAAATTTATAGTCAAAATCGGTGAGGTGGGGTCTCTCAGACCCTAGACCTCATTTATTTAATCTCCAAACATCAAGAATTGTTTATTCATTAATTCAACCTATTTTCTATAGGTACTATACAAAAGGTTGCTTATGAAATTGAATAAATGCCTAATATTATTAAATACATTTTATTAGTACTTTTTCTTTTCTTTTAATGTTATATTCTAAGCAATGAAAACATTTGTAAAATAATATATAAACAAGTCCTTATCTTAAACTTTATTATATTTAAAAAACGGAAAATAATTTAAAAAATGAAACTTTTTTATTGTAAAGACAAACTATAGATGAC
The DNA here is from genome assembly GCA_023052935.1 of Piezodorus guildinii. NCBI lineage: Eukaryota > Metazoa > Arthropoda > Insecta > Hemiptera > Pentatomidae > Piezodorus > Piezodorus guildinii. Next base: position 39,355,527 of record CM041294.1, read on the forward strand.
TTCCTATCCTTGTTTCTTGGACAAAAATAACGTCTCCTTTTCTTCGGAGAGGCCTACTGACCATAAGTGTTAGATTCTTCAAAAATTTTTCCCTAATAATGATTGAGCTTAAAATCGAAGCTCCTGGAGAATTCTGAGATGTGATCCTTTAACAAAGATGATCTCAGCTTCTTAATCAAATTAAAAAGGTGCGTAAAATAACACGATCACGAGACATTTCTTTCAACGAATTGAAAAAACAAATTTTCAATAAACCCAAACAGTAATGGTGAGGCGGGGTCTATACTACCCCAATAACACTGTCCTAAGGGATGGAAGGCGAAGGCGCCCTGATAGCATCATTGGACGCCAACGCTCACCACAGACTCTGGGGCAGTACAAATAACAACCAGAGAGGTGAGTCTCTATTAGAGTTTATCTTAAGCAATGATCTTGAAATTCACAACAAGGGCAATACTGCCACATTTGTCAACAAAAATAGATCAGAGGTCATTGACATAACACTAAGCACTAATTGTGCGAACGATTTCATTAAGGACTGGCATGTCTCTCTTGAGGAGTCATGTTCAGATCACAAATATATCAGATTTGACATAGATGTCAACGACATGTTTGAGACGGTGTACAGGAACCCCAAACTCACTGACTGGGGTTCCTACTGCACCCAACTCGAACAAGAAATAAGACAGTGTCCTAAATCAATTAGAGACAAATGGCAATTGGACTGCCTTAATGTATCACTTACTGAGGCAATAATGAAATCCTACACTGATAATAATAGAGTGTGTACTGTCAAGTCCAACAGGAACGTTACCTGGTGGAATAGTGAACTTGGCAAGTTGAGAGCTTCTACTAGGAAACTCTTCAATAAAGCCAAAAGTACAGGTAGTTGGAATGCCTATAAGCAAGCACTGACCGACTACAATAAAGCCATTAGGAAAGCTAAGAGAGGGGCATGGAGGAATTTTTGCAACGACATCAATGACACATCCTCTACTTTTAGAGTAAATAGAATCCTATCCAAGAGGCCGGGCCAGGGAGTTATGGGTGCCATCAGTGCGGAAGGGGGCCATACCGATTCAGAGATTGGCACCCTGAAAGCACTTGCTAGAGCACACTTCCCTGGCTGCGAGCTGATGGATGAGGAACCAAACAATCCCACCTCGGATAAAAATACTATTAATACAGACAGGTGGGCAGAAGCTAACAGAATAGTCAATTCTGGGAGACTAGAATGGGCAGTTAAATCATTTGCCCCATTCAAATCAGCCAGCACTGATGGAATTTTTCCAGCTCTACTTCAAAAGGGCTTTGAGGTGCTGCGACCCCACCTCCTTGTTTTATTGAGAGGTAGTTTAGCACTTAACCACATACCTGATAGGTGGAATGTGGCTAAAGTACGATATATACCTAAACCTGGGAAGGCCTCCTATGACCATCCCAAGGCGTATAGGCCTATATGTCTGACATCTTTCCTATTGAAGACACTGGAAAAGATTATTGACAGACATATTAGAGACAATATACTGGCTGATAAACCACTACATAGTGCTCAATATGCTTATCAGCCTGGCAAATCCTGTGAGACTGCCTTACACTTCCTGGTCTCCAGGATTGAGAAAACTCTGATTAACAAAGATATTGTGGCAGGCATCTTTGTTGACATAGAGGGTGCCTTTGACCGAACTCCTTATGACACTATGGCATTAGCCTTAGAAAGGAGAGGAGTGGGAGGATTAATCTCCGGATGGATTAATGCCATGCTGGAGGGAAGGATGCTCACATCCGAACTGGGACACTCCAGATTGTGGATTAGACCGAGAGGAGGATGTCCGCAAGGGGGAGTGCTATCTCCACTTCTGTGGTGTCTGGTCGTCGACTCGTTGCTGACAATCCTGAATAATGCAGGTTTCTATGCACAGGGATACGCTGATGATATTGCTGTGCTAATTGAAGGCAAGTTTCCGGAAACCATATCGGATCTGCTCAAAACAACCATGAAACTTCTTAGGGAATGGTGTCAGACGAATGGTCTAAGCATCAACCCTCAGAAGGTCAATCTCTGTATCTTCACTAACAAAAGAAATATAACCATCAGACCACCCCACCTTGGTGAGGCTGAGGTCAATATCTGTAGTGAAGTTAAACATCTAGGAATTACTCTTGATAGTAAATTAAAATGGAACAGCCACATTGATAAAACCTGTACAAGGGCACTTAAGTGCCTCTTTGCATGTAAAGGGGCTGTTGGAAAAACATGGGGCCTCAAACCGAATGTGGTCCTCTGGATATATAAAACAGTTATAAGACCGATGGTCCTATATGCAGCTGTTGTGTGGTGGCATAAGGCAAATACATGTAAATCCTTGCTGCAGCTTGGGAAGCTGCAAAGACTGGCATGCCTTATGACAACCGGAGCTATGAGTACAACCCCGACTGCTGCAATGGAAGTTTTACTCAACCTAACACCATTACACATAGCAGTAGAAACTCAAGCACTTAACACAGCCTATAGGCTCTCTAAGTTAGGAACAAGATCCAGCTCTTTGGTTTACCGGGGCCATGGCAACTTGTTCAGAAGGATTGATGAAGATTCGGTGCTTGCCATGCATTCCGATCTTCAAGTAAAGAAATACAAGGACACACTTTACTGTGCAATGATTAACAGGACTGACTCGCACAAACCGTGCAATGGAGTCAACTGTTATACAGATGGATCCATGACAGAGCTAGGCTCAGGTGCTGGAATATGGAGAATGGATAAACCTGAGGAAGGGCTGTCCATTTCTCTCGGTAAGCATACCTCAGTCTTCCAGGCTGAAGTAATGACTATCAATATCTGTGCTCAAACCTTAATTTCAGAAGGGATAAGAGACAGACAGATAACTATCCATACCGATAGTCAAGCTGCCATTGGAGCTTTGGGTAGTTATATAACACGGTCCAAACTAGTAGAGGAATGCAAAAACAATCTAAATATGCTTTCCCTGCTAAATAAAGTCCGGGTATATTGGGTGCCTGGTCACTCAGGCATCTTAGGGAATGAGAGGGCTGATAGCCTCGCGAGGAGGGGTTCTGCCCAGCTACCCCCCACACCCGAACCTGTGTGTGGAATTAGCCTGAGCAAAGCCAAAGGACTGATTAAGGCTGCTGCTGATAATAGATCCAGGCAATACTGGAGGGATACCGACAAGCAGCATCACTCCAAGATGTTTCTGGATGGACCCTGCAAAGAGAGAAGTCATATTCTACTCTCTATGGACAGGACTATATACTGGACACTGTCAACTTAATAAGCATCTCCATAATATGGGTTTGGTGGCCTCACCGACTTGCAGATTCTGCAAGAAGGAGGATGAAACTGCATTTCATTTGATATGCAGTTGCCCAGAGATTGCTAGGACACGGTTTTACCATTTTGGTGTCGACCATATCCCTGATCCCAAGTTGCGTGAACTGATTAACCCCCACAGGTTAGTCAGATTCACCAAGGCGCTAGCCCTGTATTAACAGTATATCGGACGGCGCACAATAAGCCTAAATTGGCTGCAGTGCATTGGATTAGCCGGCAAAAAAAAAAAAAAAAAAAAAAAAAAAAACACTGTCCTAAAGTAATACCGGATAAAAACTGACTAAAAAAGGATGCTATATTACAATTATGTCGAGACAAGAAATGTCAGGTTTTCACAAGCCGATCAGATCGGGAGAAAGGGATTCACAAATATTTAAAGAGACCCTGTAGTGAATGTGAATTAGTGAATGAAAGGAAAAACGCCGCCTATCGGAACATGATTACGGAACAGAGGAAATTCACAAGAAGAGTATCTGAGGAATACCGGGATAAAATAAGAGAAGAAAGGAGAGAACACATGAGAAAGAAAAGAGCCTGATCCAACAGCTTCAAGAACCTGAAGAGTTCAAGAGTTGTAATGAAACAAGGAGCTTCTGTAGGAGAGTGAATGGTATTAGGGCGCCTTTCAAACCTAGAGTGAAATCCTGCAGAAGAAAAAATGGATCACTCCTTTCTGCGTAGAATGATATATTGGATAATGGATGGGCCCGATACTACAGAAAATAATTGAACCAAGGAGCATCAGAACTGGAAGACGAACCGGGCACAACTTGCTTCTATCTCTTACGGTGAAATTGACAACCCGGAATTTGAGGAATAGAAAATATTAATAAAGCCTTAGGAGAAGATATTATACCTGCAGTGCTTCTAAAGAAGCGCAGCGAATCCTTGCATGAACAATTGTACGAGCTAATATGGACTGAAGAGAAGATTCCAGAAGTGGAAGTAGGGAGTCACCTGACCTCTAAATGAGAAGGGCGACATTTTAGTCTACAAGAATTATAGATGAATCTTGCTCCTTCAACGTGCATATAAGGTGCTGTCCAACATATTGTTTGCCAAAACGTCCCCAGGAGAGAAACCTAACCTCGGGAAACCTACACCGAGAAAGAGGCAGTGGACGGCCGAACAGACGGGAGGATTATGAGACGCAGTGAAACTTTACTTTAGTAGGGCTTTAGGGCCCTACAGAACATAAAAAGAAATCGAAAAGCGGCTTCACAAGATCGAACCACATGACGGAAGCTTAAGAAGGAGGCCAGAGCCCACATCGGGCTGAAGCGCTAAGAATGTATGTTTTCTTTTTATTAATTATGTTTCATTAACTCAAAGACAAGACATCTGGCTTTGTATTAAACATCTTATAATAAGAAATGTCATAGCGTGCAAGTTATGATGAAATGGAATAAGTAACATTTTTAGTCATTTACTGTTCCTTACTGAACATTCTATTACGACAGCGAGAAAATTTGCCAAAATAGCCTTCATGAAATTAGAGAATGAATGCATTCGATTTGTCTCCTCAATGCCTACAAAGACATACCTGATTGCTTTCTCTATTCGAGAGTTTGCACCTTGAGTGGAAAGGAGATTCCTAAAAAAGCTTACGTAGAGAACATGTTGACACCCAGAGAACCAATAGGAAACTACCGTAATAAACATTATACGGTTCCTGTCTTCCAATAAGAGCTTAATCAAGTTATCACTTAGCATGTTTTAAACCTCAGTACTACCATATATATTGCAATACTAAAAGTATTACTTTCGCAAGATAAGTGATAAGTACTTTTTTTTTTTTTTTTTTTTTTTCAGTGGCGCGACAGGCCGTGCAGGCCCTGGGCCTCGCGGTGTGATCTCCTGGAAGATTACTCTCGCGTTTCACGATGAAATTCGTAGTGTAAGGTCATCACTGCCGACGCATAATTTTGTGAGTGGCCACCATTTGGCTGACGGGTCTCACATACCCGGGGGAAAGGCTGCGAGTGAATACCCATTTATTTACATCCTTATAAAAGCCCCGCCGGGACTGGGATTCGAACTCACAACTTTTGGCGCTAGCCACTCAGCCACGGGCTCCCCTCATCAGTACTTAACAACTAAATTTTATAGAATATGAAATTTTAAGAAATACATTTTTTATTTTAAATGGAATCATGAATTACTTCAATGTTTGGTTATATTTATATATTATGGAAAATTAAGTATATATGTATATTTATTTATTCCTGGCACTACGTGTAATTTACCTTCTGTACTTTATATATATATATATATATATATATATATATATATATATATATATATATATATATATATATATATATATATATAGATACTTATTTTTCCAAAGATAAAGTACAGGAGGTAAAGTACATGTAGGGCCATAAATAAATAAATATATATAATTAATTACGATAAAACCGAATTAACTCACGAACAAAACAAAATGTTTTACACACATTTTGTTTTGTTCGTGAGACAATGATAAAGCTGTGTCGTATGCCACATTCCATATGTATCGTTTACAGACCTGTTAGAATAAAAATTCAAAAAACTCTACAACTATAAAACTAAATGATGGCTCAGAATCAGTGAACGACTTCGGAAACGACGGTTAAAAGATGCATTTTCGACACTTTCAAAACGTAACGAGTGGTTTTCCCACACTGTAGTGATTACCAAGTCACGATCTCGACCTTTTATTACCAAATATTACATTTTCAGATTTTGATAGGTTATTTCTAGTAAGTTACTATTCGGTGGTTTTGTAGATTCAATAAACGAAAATGTCTTTTACCTATATAAGTTTTAGTTCCTGAGCTAATGTCGCGGATTAAACAGGAAACGTGGAGCAGAAGGAAATCTATGTTAAAAAATCTGGTGCGGGCAACACACGACTTTCACTTACCTCCGTTTTTAAAATCGATTAAAGAATATTCAAATACAGTAAGAGATCAAAATGAGTGAAACCATTAAAGAATTAGTTAAATGGAATTTCTATAGAAACATGTTTTTTATTAAAAAATCGATTATATTATTATCTAAAACAGTCACTTAGTTTTATCGGCTTTTTTATCACTCTATTAACTTTTAAAAGCTTAATTTAATTTAATTTATTAACTTTTGTGTATGACCTAACATTTTTCAAGTTCAAAAACGAATAATTGCATTAAAAAAATATGTTTTCTGTTTTCTCCTTTAGTTGGGTATCGAATTTATTCAATTTATATATTTACCTGTTTTTCATCAGCGTTAACAATATAATATAGTTATTTTTATAGAATCTACATAATTAATTAAAAAATATCGGCATTTAAGCCCTGTCAGACCATTTTAATCAGTATAAAACCTACATGACATTAAAGCCCATTACATTTTACATCGATATAGCGAGTTTAATCAAAATCGTCGGAATCGTTTTAGAGAAAATCGAAAAAAGGTGCAAAATAAATAGTATAAAGTGCCTCTTCTGGTAAGCTCATTTTGATGAAAAAAGTTTTGTCACGTCTCGGGCGTATAGTTGTCTTAAATATGAAATATTAGTTCCGTTCGACTTTTCGTTTTGGCGCTGGACTTACCACACACACACGGACACAGACACACAGACCTTTTTGCGTTCAGTTGGACTCAGGGGACCCTAAAACGTGTATTTCCGTTAAAACTGGAACTCGAAAATTTTCACGATCGCAATACTTCCCCTTACTATATATAGTAAGTGAAAGTAAAAAAGAAAAAAAAATTTAATCACTTGGAATCTAAAAAAGCAGAAAAAGCAATAAGAATAATCATAAAAATAAACGCTGTCAAGGTAAAATAAAGTTAATGGAATATATGTATATATAAAACAAACTCCTATTTCCATCTCATTAATAAACAATGCATGAAAATTTTCATGAATTAAAAAGTGTAATACACAATTCAAAGAAGAGACACAATGTAACGTTGAGATAAGATAGCTAGCAAAAGGAAATCATATTCCGCAGCATGCCATTCCTGGTTCAAAAAAATTGTTTAGTTTTAAGGTCGAAAGGAAAGAATAATTTTAATCGTCGCATAGTGGGCAATATGACTGATTTAATAATAATAATAATAATAATAATTCTTTATTTATTCTGGGACAAGTCCCTTTAGAATAATACAGCAGGAAACATAAAGTGGACTTAAGACTATAGTCTTAGAGTATAATACAATAATTGAAAATAATAGAATTGAACTGATAACCAGAACAAAGAAAATAAATAAAAGATAAATTCTAATAAAAATGCACAAACAAGAGAAATAAATGTATGTTAACATGAGAACAATAAAAAAAAAAAAAAAAGAACTAATTTCTTTTTATATTTTAAAATAAAATATACGGAGAAAAGAAAATTACTATTCTTCAATGTATATTAACGTAAGAACAAAAAATATATAATAAGATTTAAAAAGAACAAAATATTACATATAGTTATACATACACACACATACTCATGTACACATATACATACACACACATATACATATATATACACACACATACATACACACACATATATATATATCTATATACATACAGTCTTAAAATGAAATATAAGAAGAAAAAAAATTAACAATTCTTCAATGTATGTAAACATAAGGACAAAAAAAAAAAATAAATAAAAAAAAAAAACTATATGTTTACAGTTCTAAATTAAATTAAAAAAAGAAAAGAAATTACAATTCTTCTGAGTGTTTGTAAAATAATTCAATCTTACGTCTTTTTAAAGATTAAAGAAAAACTTTAAATAATATTTTCTGTTGATGGAAACGAGAAAACGAAAATTGACTAATAAATAAATGTATCTGTCTGCTTGATCTTCCCTGAAATTAGCATTTACTGGGATTGTTTGGGAATTGTATTGATAGGAAATGGCTAAGTATACGGGCTTTAAATGTTGAGAGAGTTTGGGAGTTCCGGATATTAGAAGGAATGGAGTTCCATAAGGATGCGGATCGGATTAAGAATGATTTATCGAAAGCAGTGGATCTATGGGACGCCATATACAGGTCAGAAGGCCGCGAGCGGGTGTCACGGGAACGAACAGAGGATTTGAATTTAAGGAGATCAAAGATGTAAGACGGACACTGGGATTGGATAATCTGGTAGAGGAAGGATGCTAGGAAATACTTACGGCGGAAGGAAGGATAAAGCCACTTCAACTCTTCGTAAAATCGGGTGATAGAGGTGTCTCTAGATATCCCAAAGATGAAACGTATAAAGCAATTAAACATTCGTTTTAGTTTTGCCTCGAGATCTCCAGAGACACCCCCATACACCGTACAACAGTAGTCAAAGTGGGGAAATATTAAGGAGCTAACCAACAGCTTACGGGTTTCGATTGGAAGGAGAGGACGTAGGTAATTCAGAAGTTTTAAGGTGGAGAATATTCGACGGGAGATTTCGGAAACATGATTTTTAGGTGGACAAAATTCTGAAATTTGCCTATATTTAACCTCTAGGGTCCCAGATTACGGACAAATATTTTATAAAAACTAATCACTTTTTCGACACGACTGACGAGCGCACAGAGGTCAAACATTAATTTTATTAGCTAAAATCTAAAACTTCCCTATATTTTACGTTTGAAGTCCCAGAATACGGGAAAAATAATACAAAAAATCTAATTATGGCTCGGAGTTGTTACAACCTGCTTATAGATGTATTTTAATGTTTAATCTTAAGCCCTGTCACACTATTCCATCAGAACAAAACCTAGATAATATTAAAGCCCATTAAAATTTAAATCGGTATAGCGAGTTTAATCATAATCGTTAAGGCTGCTTCTTAAAATCATTAAAAGGTGCAAAACGCATAATATAAAGTAGTACTTCCTTCAGCCAATTTTGTAATCAACAAAATTAAAGATACTTTAGAGAGGAAAAAAAGAAAAGAAAATCAGCACTTAAGCCCTGTTAGACTGTTTCAACCAGGATAAAACAGTATAAGGTAAAAGTATAAGGCCGATTTTGTTCTCTTAAATAAAAAATTTCAATTTCCCTACGATTTTTCGTTTTTGTGCTAGACTGACTGCACGCATAGACACGGGCACACAGACACAGACCTTTTCGGGCGATTTGGTTATTTGGACTAAGTCTTTTTCCGTTGAAAACTGGAATTCGAAAATGTTCACGATCGCAAAACTAACTTCCTTCAATATAAACTTCATATACAGCTAAGTAAAAGTAAATTAGGTATATCATAGAGATCCTTTAAAGCAAACGGATGGCCCACAGTAATGTACAGTACCATACGCCCTATGATCATCTATTTTTTGCCGCTCACCGTGATGACATGCACCCCTCGTGAAATGGAATTGGTTTTAGTTTTGAAAAGCAGATGGCTAATGGAAGGATCTACCCTAAGACCCACCCCCGCTGGCTTCATTAGCACGCTGGCTTTTCCATATGGATCGCTCCCCGCGGCGATCAACGGGTTCTCTTCATCCTCTCTAACGATAAAAGGATCCACGGAATTAAGGGAGATTAGAAGGCTAACAGAGGAGGAGGGATTTACATAGGAGAAGGTTGTGTTTCTGCTAAATAGAAGCACCGTTAGGATACTGCCACTTCTTAAGCTAGGATGATGGGTTAGAGTAAATGGAGATCTTACCTAAATTAGACATTAAGGGTCGCGTGACTTCATAAATATGCTCGAAATATTTAGCATCAATATGGTCATTGACTACCATTACGAAAACGTAACTTCCAGTTAACACCAAGATTACTACCTCCGATTTTCAAAATAATACTACCATTGTATTTTTTACTTTCACTAACCTATATAGTAAGGGATAGCATGGTTAAATTTAATTAATTCTTTAATAGTTTCACTTATTTTTTATCTCTAAATGTATATGAAAATTCTTTAATCGATTTTAAAACAGAAATAAGTGAAAGTCGGGTGTTGCCCGCATCCGTTATTTTTCTTGAAACTCTAATTATTTAAATAATAGGTTTTTAAAATTATGCTATTTTCTTTGAATCGATAGACATCATTCGGATTTTGTTTCTTTTGAGACAATAACTAACAAATATTTGTATTAACCCTTTTAGGCTATATGTTTCGAGAACAGAAACACGGTATGATAACCATATCCAACTCTAAAACAACTTTTTAGGATCCAATTCAATAGACTAGATTCCTTAACCTGTTCACCGGGCGGGACGTATAGATACGTCAACCCTGAACAATACGTTACGTACGTGTACATCCAAATATAAATAAACAAAAAATTATATAATTCATTGTCTTTTCATTTATTTTAAGCATAAAAAATAATAATATGAAATTACGTCCGTGAAATTACGAATTAAATAGTTTCCTTCAGTTATATGCTGCGTAGTTAAAAAGGGTACTCCCCGGTTTATAGTTTAAGTGATGACTGATTTACAGGTACAGAAATATTTTAAATAAAGGCGTACAGCTTGTTGCCAACGCCATTGATACTGATATAATAAGAAAATAAGCATTTGGCATAGAAGAGTGATCAGTTTGAGAGTGAACTTTGGAGTAATCACCTTAAACAATGCTGTAACCCTAATTACATAGACTGTCCACACTGTATCCTTAAGAGAAATTCATGGATCAAAATTTATACAAAAGGAAATTTGTTAAATTAGTTTGTTAGTATAGTAATTTGTTACGTTTGTAAATCTTGGAAAAAATGTTTGTATATAAATTTTTTTAACATATTTTATTAGCACCTGTATAAGTTACAATCAGCAAATCAGTTATATTTGATAAACATAGCATGGGCTGGCATGAGGGAGGCAGTACCCAGTGGTGCATCCTCCTGACATTCAAAAACAAACTATTTTTTCAGGCTAGGAGGTCCCTCATCCAACTCCTTTTCAGCCTACGCCGAGTTATGTATGGTATGTCAGTTGTAGCCATGTCTTGTACAAGTTTGTTTCTATGTCCATTTAGTTTGTCGTGAAATCGTTTGTAAGTCAGTCGAATGTGGTTTATTGTAGTTGGAATATGTAAGTCAGTATGTAGGGTATCGTTTGATACATATGGTGGTGAGTTCATTGCCAGTCTTAAAAATTGCGATTGAAAGGTTTCCATTAACTTCCATTTCTTACACCAGTTTTGTACGTTGTCCAAATGGTGTTGTAATATCATACTGGTTTATATAGGGTCTGTGTTTCTCGTAATAATTGCAGTGTCGTCGGCATATGTCGCAGTTAAAATGTTTTGGTCTGTTGGTAAGTCAGTATATAAAAATTTAAATCATGATTACGGGACGCATTATTAGTATGATATCCCTTCTGGCATAAGAAGAAACTATTGTCATTATTTATGTATGTACATCTTTTACTGTAAATATTTTGTTTAAAAAATAAATGGAGGATAAGGAGAGAAAAAACCTACCTGTATGATACCAAAATAATTTTTAATGGGGTTAAATGAATATTTAAAGTTATATGAGAATTGGTGGACCTGAACTATAATAGATTTTGTTCAAACAACAATGTGATATACCCTCTTTGTAATATAAGAGAAATAGAGAATACGTTTCATTCCCTCGCTAACTGTCCCATTTTGTATGAAATTAGAAAAAGATGGCCAACATTGGATGGCTGTGTATAATTATTGTTAAGCAGCACGGTCTTACAGATGAAAACTTATAAAATAATTCAATTATCTTTAAAACCTGTCATATATATATATATATATATATATATATATATATAAGTAGTTGAATATACATAGAAATAGTTGAATCAGTGAGCGACATATGTTTTACTGATGTATAATTCGTAAAATTCAACAGGTCGGTTCTGGAATAGACGGTATAAAGATCATAGTTCTATCAATGATTTTTTTTTATAAACTGTAAGATTGTTATTTTTTTTTCAATAATTAAAAAATCAAAAAAATCAGTTATCGATCTATCTAGTTAAAACGTAGCGAAGACTAGGTACGTGATTGCGAAGGATGATGTGATGATCCACAGAATATTAATAATAATAATAATTTATTTATTTATTCTGGGACAAGTCCCTTTGGAAAAATAAAATATACAATAATGAGAGAACTACTGTCTTAGAGTAAGATTTAAAGAATATAAGAAATATACAGTGAATAATAAGTAAAATAGAAATGATAAAAATAAAAAATTTATAAACCAGTATATATCTTTAAAACTAATGTTTGTGAAAACTTTTTTTTTTAAATATAAGTGATGATTAAAGAATATAATAAATAAATAATTATCATGTCCACATACATAAACTAGACTAAAAAATAAAATAAAATTCTCACTTAGTTAAAAAAAAAAACAATAAAAAATTAAGAAACACTTCTTTAACTTTTTCTATTGAAATAAAGAGGTAAAAATTTTACAGTTCGGGGATTTGTGCATTTGGAGGGACCCACAGCAACTCCTCCAAACAAATAGAAAAGCGAATATAAGCTTCGAAGGGTTGATACGTTTCAATTAATCTTCTCAAAACAAAACTAATAAATAAGGATACACTAAACTAAACCCTAATCAGACTCATACGGACATTCCACTGTTAATTAAAGTTACTACAATTAAATTCAATACTTAATTAAAAGGTACTACAAAAGTTGATGAACAGAACACTGTTAATACCGAATGATTTCTTAAGAGTTACCTGTATAAAAGGACACATTAAAAATATATTGCTACGGTCAAGACAATGATAGGTAAACTACACCTAGAGAGGTCCGGATTTGGCTAAAGACTTCTGGACCTGGACGGTCCTCGAAGTACCTAGAACGGCCCATCCGCCTCTCGGCGTTTACCTGTCTGCCGTGTCTAGAATATTCCGTGGTGGTACAAATACCGGTCCACTACGCCTGGGTCAGTCAGTCTTAATCCGGCTCAACGAGTATCAGTGAACAGTGACAGTGAACAATCCGTGACAGTGTAGTGAAACTGCGTGTCAGTACTCCGATAACCGGTCGGTGGGAAGCTAGAAGAGTAGTAGTTTATACATAATTTATAGTTGTAAGTTTTAAAATAAGTCTAGTAGATTGTATACATTTACGTAAGTAGTTTATTTGCTAGGAATACCTGATTTTATATGTAGACTGTTTAGTAGTTAAGCTAGTAATTCAATTATTATTGCAAGTATAGTGGTTAGTAATCCCTTTGTATTTGTGTATTCTGTATTTAATAAATATTTGTAATTTGTACACTGAAGTAGTTCATTTCTCAGACCCCGTAGCCCGTAAAAATATGAAAAGTTTAAAGAAATTCATAAAGGTTATCATGCTTCATTGGGCTGATCAGAAATGGGAAATTAATAGTACAGCAAAGAAAATCGTGGCTTAAGCACAATAGAAAATGCCTAAGGCCCCAACTGGAATGTACGTGGGTAAACATCGAATAATAATCGCTTCAGGTATCAAGCACTCTCAAGTGTCTGTGTTACTTAAACACTTAAGTCTCTCCTCTCACCTAATCCCCACCAAAATATAATTCATACGAGCTGGATTAGCGATCTCCGACACCATATTAACTTAAACAAAGTTTTAAATGTCTTGCACATCTTAAAATAGACAATATTATTATACATATTGTATATGTGATATATTTTTACATAATCTTAAAGATTGGAAAAAAGAAAAATTAAAATCACTAGCCAACTGATAAACAAAAAAAAAAAATACTAAACAACATGTAAATTCTGTTGTTTAGTAATTTCACTTGGAAACAATGAAAGGGAATTTTCCATTGTTTTCATGAATTTCCTTTCTAATAAAAATATTTCTATAATTACACTGTTTCAACGGAAATGTGAGAATTTTCAGAAAATATCAAATATATAAACATTATAAGGTTATTACAACTTTATCAAATCATTAAAGATACATTGTTAATTTAAAAACACTAACATACATATTGAATTAATGATATTAAAGGACACTGAAGACCTTAACAGTTGAGTGTAAATAAAAACTCTGCTTAACATAACCTTACCTAACACAACAGATGTTACATTAATAAGTAGTATTTTTTACCTATATATAAAATCTATACTAATATTATAAAGCTGAAGAGTTTGTTTGTTTGAACGCGCTAATCTCAGAAACTAATGGTTCTAATTGAAAAATTCTTTTTGTGTTGGATAGTCCATATATCGAGGAAGGTTATAGGCTATATAACATCACGCTGCGACCAATAGGACCGAAGAATCAGTCGAAAATATGGGAATAAACGAGGAAAATTTGGGAGAAAAAAAAAAACCTCGCTTCCCAATAATTCCAAATGATTTACCTTTTATTTTTAAATAATTCAATTTCCCGTTAATTTATATTTTTCCATTTAAATACGTAGGAATAGATTTACGTCGAGATCGGGTTGCGGAGAAAATCAGTATATTCTTTTGCCAAAAGAAAATAAAACTACTTTAAAATATATTCTTTTAATAACTTCTTAATAGCAATCATAATAACAGAAATTGATGCAGACGAAGTCGCTTTAGAATATATCAAAGAAAAAGTGACATGTACTAAGAAGGTTTAAATTTGGGTGATAAAATTCCGGTTCTGGGATACGCCGATGATTTGGTACTGCTAAAGGAAGACACGGAAACTAAAAAACTAAATACAAGTCCGTTAATAAAAACCGGTAAAGAAATAGGACTCGAAATAAATACCGAAAAGACAAAATATATGATTTGTAGCAGAGACGGTGGCGATCATAGTGATATTGATATATCAGGGTATACTTTTGAACACGTAGATAAATTTAAGTATTTAGGTTCAATGATAACGAAAAAAAAAAAATCCAGCAGGAAATAAAGTCTTGGTTAAACGCTGGAAATGCGTGTTGTAACTCAGTTGCGAAATTACTTAGCTTCTGTCTAAAAACTTAACGGTTAGAATTTATAAAACTGTTATTCTTCCGACGGTGAAACGTGGCCGCTTACTTTGAAGGACGGACAACGGCTAAAGGTTTGAGAAAATATTAAACAACGCGGAAATATTTATATCAATCTATATTATTATCTATATTGTTAAGTCGTGTTTTATTTCAAGAGTCATTTTCTACTTTAATCGTTATTATCTTGAATCATATACATTTATAAATTTTAAAAAATTACTATTTCTTTTGATTTATTCGAGTATAATAATCAGAACTATTATTTTAAGCATATTTAGGACTTTTATTAGCTGTATGTCTATATTTATAAAAGAAAGTACCACTCAATTTTCTGGTATCTAAAGAATTACTATGGTTGTGAGGCTAAAATTTTTCCTGGAGATTCGTCTTACCGCCTAGATGTGCAATAAGTTCATAGGTACCTATGAAAATATATTCAATTGTTATTTATTTTTTAAAAATGGTTTGTGACGATTATTTTTACACATTAAGTGATTATGGGTATAACCACTTCTACTGGTTTGCTATTGTAAATTTGACAGGAAGAAGTCAAGATCGGGCTTTAAATGGTAACAAAGAGTAGCTGATAGTTGATATTTATTATAGCCAATCTTACCATAAACTCACATAAATTAATACGAAATGCAATATTCGCGAGCAAAGCTGCGTGACACAGCTAGTATATAATATAAGGAAAAGTATGGGGATCGTGAACATTTTCGAATTCAAGTTTCAACGGAAATACACGTTTTAGGGTCCCCTGAGTCCAACTGAACGCAAAAAGGTCTGTGTGTCTGTGTCCGGTGTGTGTGTGGTAAGTCTAGCGCAAAAACGAAAAGTCGAACGGAACTAATATTTCATATTTAAGACAACTATACGCCCGAGATGTTACAACAACTTTTTCATCAAAACCGACTAACCAGAAGAGGCACTTGATGCCATACTTTTGGCACCTTTTTACGATTTATCCAAAAACCACTATAACGATATTGATTAAACTCGCTATACTGATGTAAAATGTAATGGCTTTTAATATCATGTGAGTTTCATTTTTATTGAAATAGTCTGAAAGGGCTTAGATGCTGATATTTTAAATTTTCTTCCTCTAAACTACCTTTAATTTTGTGCAATCTTAAAGATTAACCATGTCATCTTAATGACAACACAAAGGACGGCTACATATACAAGTTGGACGAATTTGATGACAAACTAAAAGATAAATTAGAAAAACTATTTTTTTATGTAATTTATTTTTTTGTTTTATATTAAGAACAGAAATAAAATATTATCTGATGCTTAAAGTTGTAAAGGGTAATATAGAGAGACGAATAGGTAATAAACTTATTACTGATTAACAATTTAATGTAGTTATATTATTTTATCTAAATCATATGTCTCCGAAAATAAATACACGTTTTATTAAAATCAAGTTATAATATTTTTCCAATTGAAGCATATTTAATAGTTTTTAAATTAATTTCAACAGTCGAGGTAAGTAAAATTCGTGTGTTGCTCGCACCATGTTTTTTCACTTTAAAAACACCACATAAGAACCACCAAAGAGGAAAATGTTAGTAGGCGAGGTCGATGGTAAACAAAGCTTAGCCAAATATAGATTTTCGTTATCAATGACGAATTTACGATGTGGGATTATTTTTAGGCTTTTAATTTCAATCTGGCCGTTGAGGCATATGACAGGTCGATCTGTGCAAATATCCACTCGCCCGTACATGAAACCGCAAAATGCACTCGAGGAACATCTGCCCCCGCATCTGCCGGCGAACTGTCCTGTAGCGAATCGCTATGCTAATACACAGAGTGAATGGCTCTACCGAGCGGCGGTAATGCGAGGGCGACAGTACAATATATCCAGCCAACTTACTGCCGCTAAATTTAGCACTCAGGGCTGTCACTGTCAGGGCTATGCCAGGGGTGGATAGTACCGGTCCTCCCGACCTCATTCTGTTGCAATATCAACAACAATATGCTCAATTTGAATATAAATGAGCCGTGCATGGCCGGGCACATTCCTCTAAAGTGGTCCCCGTTAGAAAGAGGTCCACGCGTGGATTTCATAGTTGAAAACCCGACGCTAGCTAGCTCACGACGTGACATAAGTTTGATGAAATATAATGAATATCACGGATAAAGATTGAACAAACTTACCTCCTTGTGTAAGCAACTCTAATGTTCAGAACTCATTTCATAAGTCATGACGCGTTAGTTTAATCTTTTTAATAAATGGATTTAAGGTAATCAACCTCACAGAAGACTGAAACGACAAGAAACTGCTCGAAGTAACCGATTACTAAAACACTTACTACACAAACGTTCAAAACTTCCAGTATATTACAAAAGACTCATTTACATCACTATTATCATACCTATTTAGACATGTGAAATCAAGCTTTGGTCCTCTACTAAACCATTTAATTCCTCCCGCATCCAATAATTAAAATCCAAAATCCTTCGCAAAATCCTGAATGCCCCTTATTTTGTCACAAATCAACTCCTCCATAATGACCTAAACATCCAATTTGCAGCACGTGATGGAACAACCTCTTTTCATTCTGAATTCCCTGCCCTCTCAAAACCACTTGTCCGTAATTTATCTTTCTTAGATATTCATGATAACCCTCCGAGGTGATTGAAAAGAAGGTGGCCACGGGACCTAAAGCCTAAAATAGTGAAGTGCTAACACAGGGTAGTTCTTTCTCAAGACATTTTCATGACTTTTCTCTACTCTTGAATAGGGGTGGGCATAATCGAATGATCGCCATAATCGGATGATCAAACTTCGATGATTTAAATAATCGAATGATTAGTATGCTTCTGAGAGACGATATGTCACAATTCCCGTCTCTATAATGACTTACCTGGCTGAGTCTAGGCACAAATATGCATATATTTTATGTGAAGAGAAAAAATGTCGTTCGATTATCCAAGCTCCTTATAATCCCTAAACAATTTACTTCGAATGATCATTCCTTTCTCCAAAACCAATAAATCCGATAATCGATTAATTCGAATGATTGAAATAATCGAATAATCCAATCATCGTCATTATATGCCCACCTCTACTCTTGAATAATACCGTTGTAAATTACAATAAATAAAAAAAAAACTTTATCGAGAAAATATCATTTAAAAAACGTGTCTTTCGTATTTCGCCTTGAATGGGAAGACAATAGATCATGAATATATCCATCTATATCTTGACCGAATGTATCAATAGAGAAACTAAAATTTGAAACAAACGTTTAGATACTATCGCCAAAACTACTATTGCTAAATATAAGAACTAATAGAATCTGGAAATAGACATCGGTACATTAGTGAATTTTTCAGTGAAACCAATATAGTGTAATAACGACAGATCTTACAGACAAATATTAAGTAAAAAAAAAAAAAAAAATAGATTTCATTAAATTTCTTAGAGCTAGATCGTGTCAAAATGAGACTGAAAAATACTTTATACAATGAGTAAAAAAAAACGTGATTTTTTTTCCAGTGAAATATAGGTCCTAGCGTCAAATGGTGTATAGCAAAATATATTCTCCATTCAATTTTTAATACGAAAACGGTCGGCCAATTTTCGATCTAAGAAAGACCAACAGAGCTAGAGCGTGTCTAAGAGAGCCCACAAAAATGAAATCAAAACGTGACTTTTATCATTAAGACCAATATAGCTCCTAATAGGTAGGTCCAAGGGACACATTTTATATATGAAAACAAATTTTTTTTTAGTTTTTTTTTATAACTTTATTTATTTATCCACACCTGTTTATACATACATATAACAATTAGTGGATTGTCTGTCAGATATATTACAATAATAAGGGGCATGTCACGAGGAAGATGACAATACCCAGTGGTATCTCTTCCGTGGCATGTTTTAATTCAAAAGATTACAGAAGATCTCTCATCCATGACCTTTTCAATCTTCTGATGTTGGGCATATTGGTTGTTGCCATTTGTTCTATGAGAGGGTTGTAATGTCCAAGTAATTTGTTGTGAAATCGAGAGTAATGAGTTCGTATGTATTCGCTGACGGTAGGCATGTGTAAATCTGTATGTAAAGTTGTGTTTGAAACATACCAAGGTGCTTGCGTAATTCGTATAAGTATTTTTGACTGAAAAGTTTGAAGTCTTTGTATGTGAGTCTTTTTCGCAGCTCCGAAGATTTGAGAGGCGTATGGCCATATAGGTTTTAGTAAGTATGTGTAGGTGGCAAGTTTCTGTCTTAATTTTAGTTTTGATTGTCGTCTGAGTAGTGTGTGCAGCAGTCTACTTCTTTGGTTTAATGTCTTTCGTAGAAAACAAATTCAAATTTACAATGAGAACCACACTAACACAATTTTTTCGACACACAATGAGAACTATTAAAATCATATTTCACAATCACAAAAAAAAACAACTAACTCTTCTTGGGGAAAACACAAAATAAAAAAAAATAGACAAATATTATATCCTAAATAGTTAATAGCATGGAAACTATAATATTTTAAGCAAAGAAAAAAACCAACATGCATATTAATTTTGAAGGACTAAAAATAAAATAAAAGCTAGACAATAAATCTTTGCATATCAAAAAGTTTCAGGATGCAGATGTGCTGTATCTCTCACTGAGAAATCTATACTGACTCAAGGCCACTAAGTGATAATTCAAACGAAAAAAATGCTTATAGATAAGAAACACACAAAACACCCTTTTTTTCAAAGGAAAAATGTCCTGTATAATTTGACAAATTTAGGTTCGTAAAATGATTTCTAGCTCCTTATGTGTATATTGTAAATACGTCTACGACATGGGTATAATTTGCAATATTTGAGAAAGGTTGAATCACCACACTCAAGGTGTACTAGTTAAATTGGTCCCGCCAGTCGGTAAGGTAGGGACTATAGATGATATATATTGTTTCAGTCAATGAATAAACAATTTTATTTATGCGACGTTTCGAGAATTTATTGTTCTCATAATCATGCCTTAACATTGGAAAAACAAAAAAAAACAGAACATTAATATTATTATACAATAATTAATATATGATGTTAATGTTAGAGATATAAAAAAGAGTACATTGAACAATGACTAATCATACAGTAGGTACATAGATATTTTAAATTAGGATTTACATTAAAGATATTATTATAAAATTACTTACAATTTTAGAGAAAATAGTGTCTTAATTAGACATGTTTAGCCTACAAGCTTTGAAAGAACACTGGAAATTAAAAAAGGAATAGTTCAAGTATGGAAGATTTACCAGGAATTTACGATGACGTCAGGAGTCTGGAGTATTCTCCTTCCTCTTGTTGAGTTGTTTTCGTTTTATTTCGTATTATTATTAAGACGTTTATTTTATTTATTTAAATTTTAATATGTGTTTATCAAATTTGAGTAACATGCATTAAGGTTTTGGACATCCGATTTTTTATTTATGGCGCGATTTTTATATTTCTCTATGGTAATCATTTCTTTAAAATTTCGTTTGAAACTGTTTTTTTCATAATGAATAATTTTCGGTGAGTGAAATTTCTGAATGAATGTCCCGTTTTTCTGAAATGAGTAGTGAGGGCAGTTTGGTCAGGTATATTTGGGTCTTATTTAATTGAAGTGCAGCTATATTTGTGTTGTAGCTATATTCATTGACTGAAACCTGAGAACAACACAAACTTACTTATATATATTATATATATATATATATATATATATATATATATATATATATATATATATATATTATATATATATATATATATATATATATATATAAGCATTTCCAAGTCAATTGTAACCTTTTCCAAGTCAAACGTAACTTTTTCCAAGTCAAATGTAACCTTTTCCAAGTCAAATGTAACCTTTTCCAAGTCAAATGTAACCCTTTCCATTTCAAATGTGACCATTTCCAAGTCAAATGTAACCCTTTCCAAGTCAAATGTCACCTTTTCCATTTCAAATGTTACCTTTTCCAAGTCAAATGTCACCTTTTTCTTCACTTCTAGCCTCAAATATTCCGTTTTATTTATGTATTTATTGAAAAATAATTAGTTTAATTAACATTATGACTTTTTTAATAATTTTGGCATATTCTATCGCTATCTTTTTTGTTTTTTAGATATTTGGTATCAAGTTCTGTTTTTTACTAGCTATATTTATAAAAATTAATTATCGTCTATTTAGTTTTAAGATAGTTATTGATTTTGAGTTTTTTAGAGGGGAGGGATAGTTTTTGTGAATAATTAATGTGTTTTCGGGTATTATAATTACTTTTTTAGAGCTGTGTTTTTTATCGCTCGCGTGCATGTTAACTCGCATTTACTTTTAATATTTTTAATTGATGTAGGAGTTGATAGTTGAGTTTTCGGGTATTATAATTACGTTTTATTTTTTTATTGCTCCATACATTTTAACTCGAACTTACTTTTCATATTTTTTACTGTCATAAGGGTTGATAATTGTCTTTTCGGGTCTTATTATTACGTTTTTCGAGCTGTGTTTTTACCGCTCGCGTGCATTTTAACTCGAATTTACTGTTAATATTTTTTAATGTCATAAAGGTTGATAATTGAGTTTTCGGGCTTGTGATTACGTTTTTCAACTATGTATTTTATCGCTCACACTTATTTTAACTACAATTTACTTTTTATGAATTTTATTAATATAGGGATTGATAATTGTGTTTTCGGGTCCGATTATCACGTTTTTTGAGGTTTATTTTTTTATCGCTCCCATACAATTTAACTCGAATTTATTTTTAATGTTTTTTATTGATATAGGAATTAATTAATATGCTTTGGGGGGTTATGCTTACGTTTTTCGAGCTGTATTTCTTATCGCTCTCAATTATTTTAACTCGAGCTTACTTTTAATGTTTTTTATTGATATAGGGATTAATTATTTTGCTTTCGGGTGGTTATGATTACGTTTTTCGAGCTGTATTTTTTATCACTCTCGCTTATTTTAACTAAAATTTACTTTTTATGTTTTTTATTGATACAGGGGTTGATAATTGTGTTTTCGGGTCCTATAATTACGTTTTTTGAGTTTTATTTTGTCATCGCTCCCACGCATCTATCTCGAAATTACTTTTAATGTTTTTTATTGATATAGGGATTAATTAATGTGCTTTCGGGGAGCTATGATTACGTTTTTCGAGCTGTATCTCTTATCGCTCATGCATATTTCAACTTGTATTTACTTTTAATCTTTTTATTTTTATAGAAATCTATCCTTGTGTTTTCGCGGGGTTATGAAAATGTTTAAAAGCTTTTTTATTATCACTCGTGCGGATTTCAACTCGCCTTTATTTTTGATATTTTTTTATTGATATTGGGATTGATTATTTTGTTTTTGGTTCTCATTATAACGTTGCTGGAATATACATAGTTTAGCTTTTTTTACTTTTTTTTTATAATTATTATTTTATAAAAGGATTAGTTATAGTTCCTTTTCTAGCGTCCTGAGTAAGTTCGCGATGTAACGTCCAGATCAAAAATGTAATCAGATCCCGCAAAAACACTATAAATAATTTTTACATCAAATTATACCATAATACCTACGGTATGTAGAAATTCCCAATCTCATAAAAGAATAAAGTTCAAAACACGTTATGAGAATCCCCTAAAACAAAAACAAAAAATAATACTGCAAATGGAAGTTGAAATGAGAGCAAGTGACAATAAAAACAGCTTAAAAACGTAATCACAAGACCCGAAAAGATAATTACAAACCTCTATAAGATTAAAAAGATTAAAAGTAAATACAAGTTGAAATACGCATGAGCGATAAGAGATACAGCTGGAAAAACGTAATCATAGCTCCCCGAAAGCACATTAATTAATCCCGATATCAATAAAAAACATTAAAAGTAATTTCGAGATAAATGCGTGGGAGCGATGACAAAATAAAACTAAAAAAACGTAATCACAAGACCCGAAAAGATAATTACAAACCTCTATAACAATAAAAAAGATTAAAAGTAAATACAAGTTGAAATACGCATGAGCGATAAGAGATACAGCTCGAAAAACGTAATCATAGCTCCCCGAAAGCACATTAATTAATCCCTATATCAATAAAAAACATTAAAAGTAATTTCGAGATAGATGCGTGGGAGCGATGACAAAATAAAACTCAAAAAACGTAATTATAGGACCCGAAAACACAATTATCAACCCCTGTATCAATAAAAAACATAAAAAGTAAATTTTAGTTAAAATAAGCGAGAGTGATAAAAAATACAGCTCGAAAAACGTAATCATAACCACCCGAAAGCAAAATAATTAATCCCTATATCAATAAAAAACATTAAAAGTAAGCTCGAGTTAAAATAATTGAGAGCGATAAAAAATACAGCTCTAAAAAAGTAATTATAATACCCGAAAACACATTAATTATTCACAAAAACTACCCCTCCCCTCTAAAAAACTCAAAATCAATAACTATCTTAAAACTAAATAGACGATAATTAATTTTTATAAATATAGCTAGTAAAAAACAGAACTTGATACCAAATATCTAAAAAACAAAAAAGATAGCGATAGAATATGCCAAAATTATTAAAAAAGTCATAATGTTAATTAAACTAATTATTTTTCAATAAATACATAAATAAAACGGAATATTTGAGGCTAGAAGTGAAGAAAAAGGTGACATTTGACTTGGAAAAGGTAACATTTGAAATGGAAAAGGTGACATTTGACTTGGAAAGGGTTACATTTGACTTGGAAAAGGTCACATTTGAAATGGAAAGGGTTACATTTGACTTGGAAAAGGTTACATTTGAAATGGAAAAAGTTACATTTGAAATGGAAAAATTTACATTTGACTTGGAAAAGGTTACAATTGACTTGGAAATGCTATATATATGAAGAAGAATTGTGATAATAAAGTAATAAATAATAATAAATACTTGTTTATCTTACATGAAGTAATATTAAGATATTATATAGAACTGGTGACCTGGGGCTGCTTTGATGTTAATATTCCTATTCTGTTCCATAACGGCAATAATACGTCAGTAACAGTTTCAGTTACAAAGAGGAACCCCAAGAATTGAAGAACAAATCCTGTGAAAGATATCAAAGACATGAAGAGCTTTGAAGATCCACTAATCCACAGCTGCCGTTGAGCGAGCCAAGCTGTCAACAGCACCCTCTGAGATGAATCTACGCCATGCTGCGCCGTTCACTCCCATCAGAGATGATCTATCTCTGTCATATTACAACGGCCTACATAGTATCTTGCGGTATATAACACTGATTAATGGCTATGAAATGACAAAAGAATTACATCGGCTCCAAGCGTTCGGAGACGAATAGTCCAATATTTTATTTATTTTTGAAAGGCCATAGATGAAAATAAATAAAATGATAATTATGGTAACATTATTTCTATGCAAGAAATTTATGTGATTTTGCTACTTAATAACACCAACATAAATACTAACTAAACAAATAATAATAACAACCACCTAAAAAATTTAAATATTTAGAAGTAATAAATCAATGCCCTGCACCGGGGCCCAAACAATTGTATTTGCTTTAATTAAAACAGAAATAGAAGATTGAAGTGAAACATGTATCGAGAAAAGTCTAAATAATATTTTGTTTCATTTAATTATACTTAGGAAAGTATTCCAGCAAATAAATTAATAATTTTAGGCATTGTAAAATAAAGCAATATACCTTATTTTGTTATGGCATAATGAAAATGATTTCTATATACCCTCACCCTTCGTAAAGCCTCCTAACCATTTCAAATACAACTCATTTCGCCAACTCCTAAAAGAATAACTTCCGCACAGATGTAATCTGTCTTGACCTAATGATTCGCCACTAAATGAATTAAGTTTACATCTGTTAATATCTTTAAACTATTTTAATTTTATATATATATCGTAGTTAATAGCTGGCATTATAATTGCTAGGTAATTATGTACCTAAATTAAGCCAGACAAACTGGACCTTTTCTATTCGTTGTTCTTTATTCTTAGGAGACAAAATGTCCCAGAATAAAAATTATTTTCCTTCATTCAAAATAATTTCCAAATATTTGTAAATAATTTTGCTGAGGATTAAATTACACTGAACCAGATGTCTGATAAATATATATAATCATCTATCAATTCTGAATATTATAAGCAGATTATCAAATTAATTGCTCATTTAATATTGCAGGACGTAAAAAAAAAAAATTAAAATAACGATGTTCGCCGGTTAACAGATAAGGAATTTATAATAACAAAAAATAAAAAAAATACAGTATTCTAGAAGAAAATTTTCAAAATAATAAGTTCTGTTACTAAAATTGTACTAAATTTGGCAAATTATACTAATTTAATCAAAGAAAAACAATACAATAAGATTCAAATATAGCAAAACAATATTTACAAACATATTAACCCTTTGCGGATGACGACTTTTTTGGGCGATTTTCGCGAATGCATCGCGTGTCTTACATGATGCAATAAAATGATCTTACATATCAATTACCTTCTTCTTTTTTTTTTTTTTTTATTAATTTATTGAAATTTACAACTGTATTAGTAAATCCATCAAGTAAATTGGCTCATAATATAGATAATATACATGAAAAGACATGAAGAGAATATGCCCATTGGCAACACTCCACTAGGTAATCTACACTAGAAGGTCTCGAGGCCATCTTCTTTTCAGACGCCTCGGAGGATTGTCAGGAATGGTAGAGGAAGCAAGGATTGAAACTAGTGGGTTATTGTGGGAGTTGAGTTTGTCATGGAAGGAATGATACCTCGTACGGGCCAAATCAGCAACAAATGGAACATTAAGGTCTTTATGGATGAGTTTGTTGGTGACAAAGTAAGGAGCATTGAGGATTTTTCGAAGGATTTTGGATTGTAGGGATTGAATACGGGAAGAATTTGATGGTTTAGTAGAGCCCCATAGCTCAATTCCGTACGTCCAGATAGGCCTTATCATGGTAATATAGATGAGCCTTTTGTAGTTAAGTGGAAAGTTAGAGCGTCTGTCCAGTAAGTGTTAAAGTAAGCGAAAGCGTTGGGCAGTTTCTTGTCGTTTCAGTCTTGTGTGCGGATTACAAGTTAGTCGTTTGTCAAGTAGGAGTCCTAGATAGTGAATCTGTTCAACCGGGACTAGCGGAATATTATTAAAGGACACTGTAGGGCAGGATGTCGTATGTTTACGACGAAGGGTAAAGGTAATTTGGTGGGATTTGTTGGAATTGATAAAATTAAATTATCTTTTAAAAACATTATATGCCGAGTGTTTATGGGTATTTATATCTTCAAAACTATACTTACAAGAATAACTATCTATATAAGAAACTAACTATATTTACAAAAACTTAACTTAATAAAATTATCCTACATGTAAATTATCTTTTAAAACTAAAAGGAATTTGTCCGGGTGGCGGTTGGTGAATGAAACAATTGAGTAGTTTCAATAGTTTCATTCACCGACCGCAACCCTGATAAATTCCTTTTAGTAATTCTCAACGGTAAACTAATTATATCTGCTATCTTTTAAAACGTTATATTTGGATTGTTTATCTATATTTACATGTTTTAAACGAATTATTTATATCTCTAAACCTTACAAGAATAACTATCTATACAAGAAACTATCTTTACAAGAATTACGATACGGGGTATTATTTAACAGATCCTATATGAGCCTAGGCTGCGTAATCTTTTTAAGAAAGGATAGTGCGATCCGATGGTTTGGAGATGAATATACACCGACTGTCGCCTCTCACTCGTCACTCTTCCTGTCACACGAAAAAGCGTGGCGACTAAGAGTCGCCTCTCGTCCGCAAAGGGTTGAAGGGCAAAATATCTGATGTAATTAATATCCCTTTAACATTAATGATAAGTAGCAACTATGCCAGATAAAAATTATTAATAATATAAAATACGAAATTGCAACCGGATGTAAATTAAGAGTGTTGGTGTTTTTAAAAAATGTTTTAACGTAATATTGTAGTGAAAAACGTTGACACCCTTTCATAACACAAGGCATGTACTGCAAAAACAAAAAACTATTTTCTCAACTAGTATATTGTGCCAAACTATTACACGGTATAACAATGGACAAAGCTTAACCTAGCAAAAAATATTTTAAGAGTTAACTTTCGCTTGCTTGTGTACGCATTGAAAAATCTACTTAAATCTGGAAAATACTTAATAATCTGGAATATTTTAAGGACCACGAACTTTTACTAATTTAAAGGAATTTTTTCAGTTAATTCCAATCCAAGGATTATCTGTCGGGTGTATGTGTAGCAATGTTTTTCCTTTTAAAAATTTGTACAAAGCAGTTTGATTGCAATACGATTTTGTGTTGGGACAAACCTATTTCAACCTTTTGACGGTAGTTACACTAGAGTATTTTGATTCGGACGAAGAGTGTGGTGAAGGTATCCTTGACCGCAGAACTTATTCAAGGAGTTGGTTGAGGGAGTGATTAAGAAGAAAATACGTTCAGAAAAACTATGTGCCTATTTTAGTGTGTACCAATTATTTTGAAATGCTCAGGTATCTCTTAACATTAGGGTTTATCGTCCCAACGTGAAAACCAGTACCTTGAGGAAAGCTAAAAAAAACTTATAATGGTGAGCCCAAAATCAGCCTTTTTCCAAAAAAGGCTTTTTCCCAAGTAGTTTCCCGCGTCTTGCCCTATGTAATAGCATAGTAGCTAAGAAAAAAAATAAATAAAAAAATAAAATAAAAAAATTAATAAAACGAATTTCTCCCGTTCGTTAGTTTGACATGGGAGGGACGATATTATCTTCTTATTTTTTTAATATAATATAATAATATTTATTTATATACAATATTTACAAGTACATATATATACGAATAAGGTTTCGTAAATGATTTCAGTTATCCTTTTATCATGATAGCAGAGTTTCAATCATCGTTCGATTTACTTAATGGTAATGCAATGTTTTTTGTTTAAGACAGTAGGAAAAATATTATTTTTTTATGCTACTAGATACTTTTCTTATGCTTACGACTAAAACATTATGTACAATACTTGTCTATCATAATGTGTTTTCTAGGACGCAGATCAGCCTCTTTCTATCACTTCTGTATTTTTAATTTTTTTTTTTTTTTTTTTAATATTTTATTGATATTTACAACTGTACATACAATATATACAACAAGTAAATGGGCTAATTGACACTTATGGGCGTGATAATATCTTGTGAAGAAACTACCGAGTGGTAGCACTTCAAAGTCAATTTAATTAAAGTAGGTCTCGAGGCCGTCTTTTCAATTTAATTTTTTTTTTTTTTTTTTTTTTTTTTTAAAGTTAAGATTTGTTAAATCCCCACACAAGATTAAAACGAAAAAAAAAATGCTCGCAGAAACACCGATTACTACCACAAAAACAGAAAATTCTATTAGACAAAAACTCATAACTACCTACCTACCACAACAAACTAATTTATATTACCATCATTAGGTCTATGTGGACATGTGGGATTGAGCCATGGGGCTCTTCTACACCATCAAATTTCCTCCAGATCACAATACATTCACTATAAATTAATTCTTGCAATCCAAAAATCGCTTACTTTGTCACCACAATAAAATTATCCATAAAGAACTGTTTATTCCATTGGTTGCAGACCTAACCCTAACTAGATATATTTACTCTCCTTCAATTACAAACTACCAGCCCACTTGTTCTACAGCCTTTTTTTTATTATTTCAAATTTTTTAATTATTAGATATATCCATAGATAAATAAATTGTATAAGAAAAACTATAATAACAATTTGAATAATTACTTATGTTGGACTACAGCAAGATCAGAAGGTATTTATACTGATTTATAAATCTGTACTACATACTTATATTAATATTAACATCAATTTAATACTTCTAATATTTATGTGATTGTCTAAATAATGAGAGAAAAATTGAAAATCCGCAATAAGATATAATTAGGGTTAATAAAAAGCTGAAAGAAAGAATATTGGTTAACAAACTAATTCATAACAATAAAAAATAAAAAGGTACTTACTCAGAACTACTAGAATAACTAACACTCACCTGAAACAAAATTAATTATTGATGAAATGAAATAATTGTAATAAAACTTTCTGATAATTCATAATAATAATGAAATTATGACCAAAAAGGAATTTCATGCACATGGAACTGTATTAATAGCTAGTTCATTATAATTAATTCAAAAAGACTAACTAATTTTGAGGTTATTTACTTTTAATTAAAAAAACTACATGACTCAATGTCTTTTATATGAAGTACTTAGCTATTGTATGAATAACTTAAACTAGTTAAATTAAAAAAAAAAAAACTTTATCTATCTATTTTATCCGTCTACTGTATGTAAACGGATAATAAACGATCTACATTTAATAATAATAATTGAATACAGAAAACCAAAATTCCTAAATAAGAATAAGATGGACGAAGATGTAATGTAAATATCACTTAATGTGACGCATTAGGTGATATTTACATTGCATAACAACAATGATTACCGAAGTTTGGTTAGTTCGATTTTTATGAATCAGAACTGTTTCAAGGCCAAAAGACTGGAGATACATTAACTACTAGGTTTTCTTAAAACTTTCACGTAACCACTTTATACAGGCTGCGTGAGACATATGAAGGTCCGCCACATGCCTTGTAAAAAGAATAAATAATCATTATCTTGCCACAGGTAGAGTCGAACCTGGTATTTCTCGAAATCCTCCTATCTCGGTAAGATGTTTTTCCCTCCCCCACTTAGTCTCTGGTTAATTACACTGAGAAATAGACGCCAGGACCTTGTGAAATATCATGAATTCCAATAGTGTAACTATGCCCTAGGACATTGGCTTCCAACAATATTCGGAACCTTTCATCTATCTAATCAGTTTATTGGCAAGGACCCTCCCTCCTAACTAAAAAAAAAAAAAACGAGAATATATTGGGTTGTTTCACATGAAATGTCCGTTTTTGTAGTTTCTGAAATACATAAAGGATTTTGCAGGTCTCTGTTGTTTTCTTCCGAATGTTAACATATTTAAAGTAAACAGTTACTAATCCTCTACCTTTGTATTATAAGCATTAGATTCCCAATCAATCACCCACTTTTTAGTATACCTCCAAATATGAACACGCGATTTTCGAGTAATATTTTTGTACGAGTTTAAACTCGGCCATTCAGCAGCTGAGGCCGCTAGAAATATTTGCAAGGCGTTTGGGGAAGGGAGTGTTAATGAACGGACCATACGCCATTGGTTTGCTAAGTTTTCAGCTGGGGATACCGACTTGGAAAACTTGCCCCGAGGAAGACCTCCGTCCGTAATAGACAACGATGTCCTCAAACATACAGTAGAAGAAAACCCCCTACCAAATAGTTAAAGGACTCTCAGCACAACCAAGTGCATCTACCGTTTCCAGACATTTAAAGTGTATTGGGAAAGTAAAAAAGCTCGATACATGGGTACCTCATGATCTCACTGAGCGGCAGCAATTGAAACGCCTTGAGACCTGCGTTTCTTTGCTTGCGAGGCAAAAACCGAGCCTTTCCTTAAAAGAATTTACCTGCGATGAAAAATGAATCGCATGTGACAATCAGCGTCGGTCAGGGCAGTGGTTGAACATCGGCGAAACCCCGGGGCAAATGACAAAACCGAATTTGCACCCCAAAAAATTGATGGTTACAGTATGGTGGTCCATGAGGTGAAACCATTACCTCTACAACGTACTGCAATGAAATTGACCAAATGCACACAACATTATTAAAAAAACAACCTGGATTGGTAAATCGGAAGGGTCTTATACTCTTACACGACAACGCTAGACCCCATGTTTCAAAACATACCGTGCAAAAATTGAAAGAACTGGGCTACGAAGTTCTTCCGACTTGTCTCCAACTGATTACCACCTGTTCAGGAATTTAGACAACTTCGTCAAAGGAAAACTTTCACGTTGGGAAAAATGTGCAGAAAAAGAAGGTAAATACATCATATCGTATTTTTAATAAAAATCCTTTACCTTGAAAACGGACATTTCGTGTGACACAACCCAATATAACCGACTACAATCCGCGAAATATTGGGGTGGGGTGGCTGTATGGGTTAACGCGCGTTGCTTTGAACGCCCGTTGTCTAGCTACCACACAGAAATCCTGAATTCAAATAATTAAGAGTTCGCGTCTCGGTTGATGGGGAAGAGAGTGGGGCTTTTATCTCGGCATTTAACCCTCGCCCTCATCCCCTGGCCCGAGAAACCCCCGTATAGCCTTCAAAGTCAAGGTAGAATTGGTGGGGAAAAAAAATCCGCGAAATTTTCTACTCAGTGAATCACTAAAATTTATAGACACAAGTAGGTACCTATTTGCTATCAGTGACTACCTGTTTAATTTAATGTCTGCAATGGGCAAGCGATTCTTGTTACAAACAAGGTTTTGCAAATAACTTTTCATTAAGATAATTTATAGTATTTTAATATTTTTATTGAAATTTACAACCGTATATTATAATACAACAAGTAAATATGCAGGCTAATGATAAAATACGTGAAAAAACATGAAGGGTAAATGCACATTGACAGCACTCTAGTAGTCATTCTAAACAAGAAGGTCTCGAGACCATCTTTTTTTCAGTCGCCTAGGAGGATTACCAGGGATCGAAGAGGTATCTAGGATAGAAACTAGTGGGTTAAAGTGAGAATGGAGTTTGTAATGGAAGGATATTAAAATAATTTAAAATACTAGAAGGTATTAGTCCGGGCGGCCGTCGATGAATGAAACAATTAGGTAGTTTCAACCATTTATTTTCTGCCAACGTTTCGACCTCCATTGTGGGTCATCAGGTCACATTTTAAACAGGTTCTGATAACAATGTCAGACATCGACCGCCACCCTAACTAATTCCTTCTAGTAATTCTCAACGTTCAAGTAATTATATCCAATAATTTAAAATAATTTTCCAATGACATTTTGCGGACTCCTTGGAAATCGTCTGCGAACCCCGAGGGATCCACGTTCATAAGTGTAAACTACCCTTGTTCTGAAAATAGAGATGTAAGCAAATAAAAAATACTAATATATATATGGCCAAACAAAGTAGGAGCAATAAAGGAGATATATTAATCAATGAACTATCACACCCTTCGACAAACAGTCTACATCCGTGCTGCAATTCGTTTCGCTCTGTGTCCATAGAGAATGGACCCCAGCTGTACAGAATAGTCACAACGCAACAAAATGGAAAGCCATGCCCTACCGATGTTATCCAAAGACATCAGTTGCACCATCAATCACTCCACCATAATAAAGAATTCCCTGATATTGATCACCTCACGAATTGGATAATATCCAAGTATGGAATATCATGGAGGCACTGGGGAGCTTCAAGGGAACTTGCCTCCCTCACCCCCGGTATTAATATCCGCATCCTATCTAATGAAAATTCATGATCTGTTTATTAAAGGAGCTTCCGGTCTGGTATAGATGTTGGTTGTGGATTTAAATATCACAAGATTCATAAAGGACTTCCCTTCCATTAATCACCAGCGGAATGAATGCGACTACCGGTACATTTGTGTTTAATTGGTCTGCGGAGGGTATTGTTAATATTTATTAATCGAAAACAGTACTAAAGAAAAAATATAATTGTGAAGAATATAAAATAATATCGTGAAAAGATAAAAAAAAAACCACATTAATTTATTAGGCAAAAAAATTTGATTGATTGCCTGTAGTACCTCTTAAGAGTATAAGAGTACTTTTTAATTAGGGGTTACCTGTAGTGTGGTAGGTAGCATAACAGCTTCTTAAGCCAAAGGTCCGGGGTTCAAACCTGCGTGTGGCCCTAGGATTTTTTAATGGGAGTAAAAATCATTAGTTATACCGTCCTTCGGAGGGGACGTTAAAAGGTGGTCCCGAGCCTGTACGATGTCAGGTACTCGTTAAAGATCCCTATTCTAATTAAACCCAGATAGGCAAAATTTAGGAATCTCACTGTAGTATCGCCCGATTAGCCACAGCAGCATAAAGGCACATTAAATAAATAAACATACTTTTTAATTTTAAATGAGATACGAACACCTAGGGTGATCTAACAGTTTTCTTATCTCCACGTACACTTACCGAGTGTTTCGATAGGATGCGGAACAACAATGGAAACAAAGATCCAGGTTCTGGCTTGAATCATATATGTGCGATATGACGAATCATATTCTTAAAGTTGTTTACTTAAACGTCAATCTTATATTACTATAGTATAAATGTAATTTCGTGGTTCAGTAAAAAGCGAAAGACATTTTAGAACTGGGACTTTGAAATCTTGAATACAGAGCTTTTCGGTATTAAATTTTTAGAATGAAAAAATGCTCGGGAACTAAAAACAAGTGTTACAAGCCATGTTTAATTTTTTGATTGAGTATATATCTTATGCAGAGTGGTATTCATAGGTTAACTCTTTTCACTGATTTGCTGTGTAAACTCTTGTAAACGCGATAAGGAGGCGGCTGAGAACACGCAAAACCGCCAAGTTCAGCCACGATATTTACAGTGGCGGCCTGGACTGAAACGCCCATGACCCCGATCAACAGCAGATATATTATAATGAACAATTATCTGCCTATTGAATTATTAATATGCCTATTAATCTGTAAATTTTAAATCATTTAAAAAAATAATTTCTTAATGAAAAACCCAATCACAGCAGTTACTTTTTGCAAACTTCTAGGAAACCACCTACGTGGAAGCACTGATTTAGAGCGCCTAACTGATTCTTGAAGAAGAAAAACAAAACTGCTAGATTGCATGTTAGACACAGGCCAATCGATGGTAAATTAGTACAGGTTTTTAATACTGGAATGTTGAAGATACAGTAATTGCCAGCTCGTTTGCTTAGCTGCCATCATTTCCAACTAGAGAAAATTAATCTAACATGCATTTGAATGAACAAATTTCAATAAGACTAAAACAAATGCTTAACAATATACAAATAATAATATTAATTAACGCATATTAATATAATTTTCGCTTTTTTACTTCCACTTACGTACATGTGAAATGCCAAGTAAGTGGAAGTATTATAATTGTAAAAAAAAAAAATCTGGTGCGCGCAACACACTACTTTCACTAACCTCCGTTGTTAGAATCAATTCAACAATTTTCAAATACATTTAGAGAGAAAAATAAATTGTTAAAGAATTAATTAAATTAATTTTCAATAGAAGCATGTGTTTTACTAAATTACATAATTATCGACGATAATCAGTTAGTTTTATCTGATTTTCATCACTTCCCGATTTTATTTATAAGATTTTTTTTCTAAAATATTTGGCTGTCCAACGGTATATTATACATCTATGCTACTGATCTTAGGTTAAAAAACGCAAAAATTGCATATAAAGACATATTTTTTGTCATTTCTCCTTTAGTGGATAACGAATTTTTACTTGTATGCCGAGGTTGTAACATCTCGGGCTGCCTCAAATATGAAATTTCAGTTTCGTAATATTCATATTTGCGATCGACTTACCACACACAAACACACTTTTTTCGGGACTTGGCCATTTGTACTCTAAAACGTGTATTTATGTTGAAAACTGGGATTATAAAATTTTCACGATCGCAATACTTTCCCTCACTAAATGTTTCATTTATAGGTAAGTGAAAGCAAAAATCGCATTCTGGGTTTCAACGGAAATAGATACTAACCCTTTGCTAATCTGCAACCCGAGAGGTATTACTTATTTCATGAATAGAATATAATTTGTGAGAAAAATAAATTAAGTAAAAATAGCAACTGTAAATAATTAGAAGAAGTTAGGGCAAACCAAAGGACTGCATGTACAATATGTCCAGTGTGGATTATGCTGTGTGAATAGCAACTTGGAAGTATTTGGACAGCATTAGCAGAAAATGAACCATTTGTCTCTAGCATAAAATGATTTCAAATAAAACATAGCACTTTAAACATAGATGTAATTTCTTTATCAAAGACTACATATTGAACTCATCTTCACTTGAACTATTTAATTTCTGATATTCCGTAAAATATGGTTCAGTAACTTAGAAAAAATATCCCGATTGTTAAGCAAGCTGACTTCGAACTGATTCGAAGACATTAATTTGTCTTCAGAGAGACAAGAGTCAGATTTTTCAGAATTTTGGAGATGAGACATCTTTAAAGCCCTCATCTCGTAAGATCAAAAACAAATAATCACCAGGCAGACCCGTGAAGCTATTGGTTTGTTTCACATGAAATGTCCGTTTTTGTAGTTTCTGAAATACATAAAGGATTTTGCAGGTCTCTGTTGTTTTCTTCCGAATGTTTACGTATTTAAAGTAAACAGTTACTAATCCTCTATCTTTGTATTATAAACATTAGCTTCCCAATCAATTGCCCACTTTTTAGTATACCTCCAAATATGAACATGGAAACACGCGATTTTCGAGTAATATGTTTGTACGAGTTTAAACTCGGCCATTTAGCAGCTGAGGCCGCTAGAAATATTTGCAAGGCGTTTGGGAAGAGAGTGTTAATGAACGGACCATTCGCCGTTAGTTTACTAAGTTTTCAGCTGGGATGGGAAGACGACTTGGAAAACTTGAACCGAGGAAGACCTCAGTCCGTGTTGTCTATCACAGCGATGTCCTCAAACATACAGTAGAAGGAAACCCGCTACCAAACAGTTAGAGGACTCTCAGCACAACTAAATGCAAGCGCATCTACCGTTTCCAGACATTTAAAGTGTATTGGGAAAATAAAAAAGCTCGGTACATGGGTACCTCATGATCTTACTGAGCGGCATGTTTCAAAACATACCGTGCATAAATTGAAAGAACTGGGCTACGAAGTTCTTCCGTACCCACCATATTTTTCCGACTTGTCTCCAACAGATTACCACCTATTCAGGAATTTAGACAACTTCGTCAAAGGAAAACTTTTTGAAAATGATGATCAAATGAAAAGTGCGTTTTCAGATTTTGTTTCACTTCAAAGCTCAAATTTTTACAGTTCGGGAATAAAAAAAGTTGGTGCTACGTTGGGAAAAATGTGTCGAAAAAAAAGGTAAATACTTCGAATAAAATTATCTTGTTTTCATATCGTATTTTTAATAGAAATCCTTTACCTTGAAAACGGACATTTCATGTGACACAACCCAATATATTCGTAAGGCCAAATCTCAATAAACACCGTTATTGCTCACAGAGTTGTTTGTTTATTTATTTAACGCCACTTTATGCTACTATGGCTAATCGGACGATCCAACAGTGGAAGTCCTAAATTTTGCCTATCCAGGTTTTATTAGGATAGGGATCTTTAACGAGTACCTCACATAGCACAGGCTCTGGACCACATTTTTATGTCCCCTCCGAAGGACGGCATAACTAAGGATTTTTTACTCCCATTAAAAATTCCTAGGACCTCGCTCAGAGAGTTGTTGCCCCGAGCGTTACGGATTAAGTCCTCAAAGAGTAAGAAAACCATTAAAGAACTATCGACCAAATTAATTGTCAACATTCTATCTCCAGTAACTTAGTCCTGAACTTAGTTTAACAAAACTTTAAACATATAGCAATAATTTTGTAAACTTGAAAAGTCCTTTATTAAAAACGAGAGAAGTTTTACCTGAAGTTAGGGATAGGATATTCATTCCCAATGCAAACCTGCAGAAAAAAAGAGAATGTCTGGGCATTGAAGTTATTAGAAGCGTAAATAAGCAGGAATAGAAAAAAAACAGGGTTTCCCACGGGTATGACGATTTATACATATTTTTAAAGCTATTCAACGACATATAATTAATATAAATATAAAAGAAAAATATGTGTTATAATGATTATTGAATCATATGCATTTACAATTCATTAAATAGCATTCGCTTGTCAAGAAATTCTAGATTTAATTGATTTATAAGTCCCTGGTTTGAATAATTTACACGTAAAGAATTGTTTTATTCTTCAGATAACGTACGTTAAGAAAAAAAAAATTATGATTCTGAGCTACATAAAACTATATGTACAAAGGGCCACACTACACGACGAGAGTAGGTGAAAGTTCTTACTTATATTTTTATAAGAAGGTTTGATGTGATGTCGGCGGTAGAGAATTATCATACATTCTCACACACTTTCAACATATTATCAATAAATATGCATTAACCGCATTCTCTATGAAATTTTATCATTTTTTTAACTTTTATTATTAACAGAGGATAATTTCTCAAAATGGAATTTATGTGCTAAAAACCGCTGCAAATTATTACACAATGGTTTATTATTTTTCTCAAAAACGGTTCCGACGATTTTGATTAAACTCGCTATATCGATGTAATATTCAATAGGCTTTAATATCAGGTAGGTTTCATTCTGATAAAAACAGTCTGACAGGGCTTAAATGCCGATATTTTTAATTTTTTTCTTCTAAAGTACCTTTAATTTTGTTGATTCTATAAAAAAAACCATAATATGTTGTTAGCATTGATAAATAACAGCTAAACATGTAAGTCGTACGAATTTGAAAAACAACTAAAGGAGAAAACTGAAAAATAATTTTTTTAATGCAATTTTTCGTATTTTAACATAAGAGCAGTAATATACATGTATGATATACCGTTGGAAAGCTAAAGATTTTAGAAAAAATATTATCTTATACACAAGCTTTTAAAAGTTAATAAAGAGCGATGAAAAGCCGATAAATCTGACTGATTATTTAAGATAATAATATAATAGATTTTTTAATAAAACACATGTTTCTATAGAAATTCCATTTAACTAATTATTTAATGGTTTCACTCATTTTTATCTCTTACTGTATTTGAAAATTCTTTAATCGATTCTAAAAATGGAGGTAAGTGAAAGTCGTGTGTTGCCCGCACCAGATTTTTTTTTCCAGAATGAGCAGTATTTATTTAAATTTTTAGATTAAGTATATTTTAAATATTTTTTATAAATAATAATTGTAAATAAATTAAATTTAAAACTTCGTGACTCGTTGACTATGTCCTACTGTTGCCAGTATAACAATGCATATTTCATGAGCGGCCAATAAAACTCTAACGATGAGTAGAACAAGGTCAAATACATCCAGCAACAACCGCTCGCCGCGATAATGTTCGCTTATCTACTTCAAAAGGAAAACGACAGAAGCATGCTGAAAAAAAGTAAATAAATTATGAAAAGAACTAACGGGATCTACCAATTCAGTCAACACTCGGGAATGCCCATGGTTTAATTCAACTTGAGTTTACTGATGATCTAGGTCAGAACCTCGTTAATGAGTCGCTATCATGAAACAAATCCTCTGTATAGGACGTGTTAACAAAGTTTAAGGTTATTTATTTTAAGAATTGTTCATGTTTTGGTTTATTATTTTCAATAATGAACCTTTGCAATCAACTACAAAAGATACAAAATTCGCCTCCCCTCCTTCCCCACTCAAAGTTTCAAGATACATAGGCCCGAATAACGAATTAAAAAAAAATCAGTCTGTCCGCCGTCCGCGACATTACTCCGAAATTACTGGACCAATTTTTTTTTTTTAATTCGCTTCAAAAATAATAGTGCATGCATCGATGATACTAACTAGACGGTGATATAAGCTGGATATTTCTGAAATGGCAGCCTATTAAAACTGATTTAATTTAATAAATCAGTTCTTTTTCATGACGGAGAAAAAAATTATTAGTTTTGTTTAACCGAAAACCGCGAAAAAAAGAAAAGAAAAAAATGTTACTTTATTTTTAAATTTTACCCATGAATACGCCATAACTCAGTTATATTTGAAGATAGACAAAAAAATGTATTAAGTATTAGAATCAGTAAAGCGCGATTAACAAAGAAAACATAAAGAAAAAACAAAAACAAAATTGGAATCTTGCCTATAAATACGCTTATATATAACTCCGTTATTTCCGAAGAAAAAGATAAAAAGATTTAGTTTTTTCAACCGAAAAACAGTGAATAATTAGAATTTTAAAAAAACATAGAAAAAAATTGAATTTTACCCTTGAATACGTCCAGTCCATAACACAGTTATTTTTAAAGTTATAGAAAATGTGTAAACTGAGTTTTAGAATCACATCTCGATAATAATAATAAAAAAATAAAAAAAAGAATCATAGAAATTGATCAAGAACTAGCAGAGGTAGAGCATTTTGAAATTAGCAGCGGTAATATTCCATTTTCCTTTGAATTCTTTGATGCTTTTCATATTACTTAATTGCCTAATATAGTTATTTGATAATAATAAACTATTGTAATAATTTGTGGGTTTTTTTCGTTTGTTTAAACACGTTGAGAAATTTAAGTATTTATATTCAATGGTAACAAGAAAAAAGCAAAGTTGCGGGTGAAGGCGGGAATTGCGAAATTAATTAGCTCGCGGCTTTTACCAAGAAACTTCCAAGATAAATCTATATAAACTTAAATTACAATTTATCTTATATTAAATTCTATAACTTTTGTAATCAGAGTTAAACATTTTTTTCGAACAAATAGGGGAACAAACAATCCAGCAATGATAAGATAAACATACAACTCTATAAAGCAAATAAGTTACTATTTCCGAAGAAATCTTCATATTAATATAATTAATATAACAAAATGTTTACGACCACCTAAAGAGCATTGATGACTGACAGAAAAAGATAAAATTCCATAGAATAAACAAATTACTAGCTTCAAAAAATTCTGTAACTCAATTCGTAGTTATATATAATTTAAAACCAAAACACAATACTCCCCGATCTGGAGTTGGTGCTCGCTTCAGGGGTAGTTTATCTAAGGAGGAGGGAGGTAGAGGAATGGTAATGCTTGATATGCAACAACTAACAACCACAGCATTAAAAGAAACTATTCCCGGGGTTTTAAACAACCAACAGTGGTAAGCCAACAGGGGACCTACAATAAAGATTGCGGATGTAAAAAGTGCTTATCCTCACACGGTCATTAAGAGGATTATAGTTGTGGGTGTTCCCAGCAGATTAAATATTTAATCCCAGAATAAACAGAACCACCAGCCGGTATCCCCCCGTGACAAACGATTACAGAGCTCATGACCGCTAACGAGGGTATCATGGCACCGTCCGCACTTCGGGGGTACAGCTTGCTCCGTTATTGCCGTGGGATCGATACACAGGAGCTAGATAAATCACCGAACCCTCGTTAATGAACGCTGCACGAGCAGCGATAACAGAAAGCGCCTTTGTTTGGTTTTGGCGGGACGCGCCTACGGTTCTTTATAGCCACGCGGTTGACCGTAGCATCGGCCAGCGGTTGATCTTAATGGTACAGACGGCTGCAGGGGATGTATCACTAAGCTGATGAAAAATTATAGTCTGGAGGATTCGTACCGCTACTTAAGATAAAACACTGAATGAAGTGAATAATACAGGGCAAAGTTATTTTCCAAGAATGTCCCTTTTACATTTCGAGTTTGACTACATGGGGACTTTCAATTACAAACTTTTCAAATTTTCAATTTCAGACATTTCAATTAGTCTTGGTAATGATATAGCCAAAATATCAAAAGTGCTGAACTTTTTAAATATAAATGAAATATCAAATAAACTATAGCACTTATTGTATTTAGTATTATATATCTGCATTGATTATTTGTGATTTATTTATTATTATTAGTATTTTAAATATTTTTTTTGAAACCTTTATTAATATCTATGTATTTTCCTTAAATTTATGAAAATTGTTTAATTTAATTTAATTATTTTTCCTTTTCCACTATATTCTATTTGTATTTGTATTTTTTCTTTTCTATTATCACCTTAGCGATTAAAGATTAAAGATGCAAAGGCGTTGATGACCTTGAGGTTTTACGCCTTAAAACCCTAACAAACAACAACAATACAGGGCAAACTTCAATTTTTCGACGTTAATAAACAGGAACTAAAATAAACAGAATGATTAAAACAATAATAAAACTGTTATCTCACTTAGGGGTAGATAGAGTAGATAAGAAATTACTTGACTATTAATTTAAGCAACTACTTATCACCACCAAAAACTTTATTTATATATATATATATATATTATATATATAATATATATATATATATATTGAGAATATACCAGCTGAACCAACAGGTGATGTCCTGTCTGAATTATGTCTTTGCGAAATCAGACAAGCCGTTGACACGTGATGCGATAACCAAGAAAAAGGGGGATTCATTTTTATATATGTAGATAAAGAGATTACCTTAGGAAATTTTAAAAAAACTATTCATCCCAAGTTACTTCAATATTTTTTTCTTTCATAAGATCGTTCTCCTGACTGATATAAACATAACAAAAAAAATAATTAGACAAATCGGGAAAGCCGTTCACGCGTGATGCGATGACCAATGAAAAAGGCGACTCAATTATATATACAATATATATATGTGTGTGTGGCTCCTCTGGTGATCCGCGAGATGTCATTAGCAAATTATTTTAAATTATCTTAATAAATTAAATGAAATATATTTGCAAAGCTTTGGCTTGTAACAAAAAATCACTCCAATATTAAACAGATATATTAAATTTCGAGTGGTAACTGATTGTAAATAGATACCTATATTTCTTAATCTTAGTAATTCACAATATACAATGAAAAAAAAATTGTTGGGAAACATTGTGCTATAATAAAGTAAACAAATATAGAAGATATTGAACCATCATGACCCAAACAATAAACTATAGAGCAAGTTCAAAATGAGAAGTTTTTACATGCATGTTCTCCAAACAATAAATTCCAATATTTTTACTTTATAAGGAAAAAGAAGTTTTTCTTAACTGATTATTTTCTGAAACTTAAATATCTCTCATCAGTCGAACCGAAGTATAGCCTCGAAGTTGGTAAGGTTAACATTTACACAATCGCCCACTCTTAATATATCATCAATAAATGCTATGAACGAGAATAATTTAAAATTATTAAATAAGAATTAAAATTATACGAATTCCACTCATTTCACTTAGTGCTATGAATGTCAAATCAAACATTTTTGTTTTCGTTTTTGTAGTTCAGTATGAATTTGAACTGAAGTTCTCAGTGAAGCAATTCTCCCACGACACAATTATACCTACACCCCACTGACGTTGCCGGAAGTTGAGATCGTAACGGACTAATCGAATGAGAGGAGTACAAGCGACGGCTATTGTAGGTTAGTGGATAGCACACGCTCGTTGGGCACCGGTCTCCACGGGCCATTAGGTCCAGTCGTGTCACTGTTAACCTTACAGGGCTGTCCACAGCAGTCACTGGGTCCACTGCTTAGCAGGCGCTGATAGTAACTGAGGATTCCACAGTTGAATTTCCACTGAAAGGTCAATATAGGGGAACACCCAG
This sequence comes from Piezodorus guildinii, assembly GCA_023052935.1. Classification (NCBI taxonomy): domain Eukaryota; kingdom Metazoa; phylum Arthropoda; class Insecta; order Hemiptera; family Pentatomidae; genus Piezodorus; species Piezodorus guildinii. Next base: position 39,398,092 of record CM041294.1, read on the forward strand.
ATTAGAAAAAACACGTCTTGCCTACTTCCAATAAACTGAAGGAGCCTTACGGATGGAAATTTGGTCATTGATGAAAACTCGTCAACCATTAGGGAAACACAGATAAGGAAAACAGTGGAAACCACATTTAAATTGTTTTATTTATTATTTATTGAGATTTACAACTGTATTAGTTAATACATCAAGTAAATCAGCTGTCAGATAAACTAGATGAAGAGAAAATGCCAATGGGGATCACCCCGATAGATTATCTAAACTAAAAGGTCTCGAGGCATCTTCTTTACAGGCGCCTCGAAGGATTGTCAAGAATAGAAGAGGGAGCAAGGATTGAAACTGGTGGGTTAGAGTGGGAGTGGAGTCTGTCATGATTGATACCTGGTTCGGACCAAAGGATTCGTGAAAAAGAAGGAGCATTGAGGATTTTTCGAAGGATTTTGTATAGTAAGGATTGAATACGGGAAGAATTTCATGGTTTAGTAGAGCCCCAAAGCTCAACTCCGTGATAGGCCATATGATGGTGATATGGATGAGCCTTCTGCAGATAAAAATGGAAGGTTATAGCGTCTGTCCAGTAAGTGTTGTAGTAAGCGAAAGCGACGGACAGTTTCTTGTCCTTTCAGTCTTGTGTGCGGATTCCATATTAGACGTTTGTCAAGTAGGAGTCCTAGATAGCGAATCTGTTATCTGACAAGCGGAATATTATTAAAGGACACTGTAGGGAAGGATGTCATAGGTTTACGACGTTTTTTTTTTAATATGAGGAATTATCGACTGGCATAACTGACATATCATTATATCAAACAGATCAGTCAATAACAAAAACGATATCATATTATAAGTAATTTTGACTGAATTCGTCTTGTTATTTTAGTTAGACTAAAACGCCTAAATTAAGTAGGTTGTCGAAAAATAAAACAATGGATAGAGCTTAGGGTACCTTATTGTGTATATTGTAACGAAACTAAGCATCCATTTCCAGTAAATATCAAAATAGAAAACCTTTAATAGGACAATTCAGATAGTTCAAATTAATGGTATAGTAAAGCGAACCTAGAGTTATCTATAAATAAAAACAGGAGTTAGAAGCTAAGTTTAAAGATACACAAACACACAATATTATATTGCAGTATTATGTCTTTTATAATTATATTATATATTTAACGAAACTTCTAGGACAGTAACAAATATAAGTGCAACAAAGTGCTTTGTAACTAAGTGCACACTAAGTGCTTTGCTGGCACTTTGTACTACTATTTTGTAGTTATTTTGTGGACCTTATAATTGTATATGATCTGTAAATCTGAACATAAACCTATATTTCCTTATAATGTTTACAATATATATATATATATATATATATATATATATATATATATATATATATATATATATATATATATATATATATATAAGTTAAGATGAGAATAGTGTTAATATTAACTTTAATCACCTTTGATGTAAATGTAAACAACACCTGAATTTATGAAACCTTTTTAATGTAAAAGTGATAATAAATCATATGTTATCAAATAAGCGTGGGTTTTATTTCGCCTCTCTGTTTCCCTTTTTATTATATTTTTCTCGGTAGAAATAAGTTATATATATATATATTTATTTTTTTTTTTTTTTTAAGGCTGAATCAAAACAAAAACTTATATAATTTAGAATTGCATAAAATAATTTAAATATAGAGGGGAGGGAAGGAGAGAATGGTGAAGTAAAAATTATTTTTAGGGTTTGAGTCAATCATTTTACATGATGAGGTAAACAATTTAAAGGTAACATTTGAATTATGTGATTTTTTTCTCTCAATAATTCCACTTATTTCATTTTATTGCTCCTCTTCGAAACATGAATCAAACTACAAACATATGCAAAGATATTAAACATAAATCAGCAAGAAAACTATATATCTTGACCCTCATTTACGAGCTATCTAATAATGAAGAATAATGCGATGACATAATAATCACGAATTCCGAAGCTGGTATTCCCCATCTGGTTATTATGTTACTAGGAACAGTAGTTTTGTCGGTAGGGCAACCCACTGTTTACTTCCATTATCACTTAGTATCTAATCTATTCATACATTCCTCCAAATCAGAGTGAAAGTGGAAAACCCGCCTACGTTTTGATAATGAGGGAACAAAGGTAACCGCGTAGTACTACGGCAGGCCTTACCAATAATAGCCTCTATAACATAACTATAAGCATATGCTCATAAATATTACACTTTTCCTAAAAGTAATGACATAAAACAATTCTCTAATCAACACGGTTAAATAAAACGTACCAGATGAAAAAAAAAAAAAAAACGCAGCAAATCATTACACAATGGTTTATTATTTCCAAATAACAATATCAGGGTATAACTGTTTATAGAGCTGTTAATAGGCAATTAAGTAAAATGAAAAGTACTAATTCAAAGCATCATATCATATCAGTACTGCTGGTTTCAAAACACTATATCTTAGCTAGTTGTAAAGCAATTTCAATGATTCTTTTTTCATTTTGTAGAAAAATTAATTCTCTATCAGACGGCACTAAAAGTGCCAATAAAAAAAAAAAATCAATTTTTTTTGGTATTTATTTATTAATAAGGAGAAACGGATTTTCTTTATTTTTTATACGTTTGTTTGTTTATTTAAAGTCACTTTATGCTACTATGGCAAATCGGACGAAATTAAATTATCTTTCGATTATACGTTTCGGCCTTTTGCCATTTTCAAGGGATCTACAAAAAAACATTTATTTTAAAACTAAAAGATAAACAACATTATTTTTTACATTCTTATAAAGCAATTTACATACCTTTTTATATTCCATCATGCACTCTATATATAATATATAAATATATATTTTGTCATAATTTAATAAAATTAAAATAAAACTATTACAGGCTGACCAACCCTGTCCTGGTTGTTATCATCCACTGGATTAAAGAAATGTATTCCCTCACTCTTAACTATTGATATCAAAACCAATATATACACATATATTGTTTTATTTCCTCCTCCTCAAATCAGTCAAGTCACATTGTGTGGAGGAGGAAATAAAACAATATATGTGTATATATTGGTTTTGATATCAATAGTTAAGAGTGAGGGAATACATTTCTTTAATCCAGTGGATGATAACAACCAGGACAGGGCTGGTCAGCCTGTAATAGTTTTATTTTAATTTTATTAAATTATGACAAAATATATATTTATATATTATATACAGAGTGCATGATGGAATATAAAAAGGTATGTAAATTGCTTTATAAGAATGTGAAAAATAATGTTGTTTATCTTTTAGTTTTAAAATAAATGTTTTTTGTAGATCCTTGAAATTGGCAAAAGGCCAAATTTGTTCAGACGTTACCATAATTTGAAAATCTTAAGAAACCTATACATCCTACAAAACTCCTACTAGAAACTTGAGCGAAGCAACACCTTCATCCGGTAGGCATGCACTAAGTGCCCCATAGCAGATGCGTTTCCAACGGTCAGCCGACTACCGTGGGAATTGTTCTTTACAAATGAACTTGCCCGCTCTCTTTATTCAAAGAGTAGAATGGAAAAAAAGAGCTTAAACGAGCAGCTATTTCGTAAAACTGGGTCAATTTACAAAACGAATCTCTCAGACAGATTGCTAAAGGAAATAGCGTTTTCAATGTTAATAACAATTATCTGACATTAAAAAAAAGTTAAGTTAATTAAAAGACCAATCAAAAAGATAATGCTACAGCCAAACAGAGATGAAAGACAGCAAATAAAACAAATAAAAAAAAGTGTGAGCAACTGAGCTCCGTCCTTACGGAGACTATGATGAAACAGTGCTGATAGTACGATAGTAGGAAGAAAATGGACAGCTGATTATCCTGAATAAAGCGTTTTTATAATTGAGAAAAATACATAAAAAAAATCAGATGTTTTATATACATATGCATCTATACAATACACTATATATAGTATAATACAGATACACATGCATGTATTTTTTTTTAATGTTAAAAATTCGTTTACTCGAGATTTTTTAATATATTGGAATTATTTTTTGGTAACTAAGCATATTTGACCACATTCGCTCTCCATTAATATCCAATGATGTATTTTCAAAATATTCGAGGTTATATAGTTGAAGTTAAAAATGTGAACATTCTCTAGGTTACAACTATTCGACTTCCTCCAAAATTATAAAATAAAATTATAAGTCAAAGAAGTAAAAAATTTGAACAATGGAAAATCAAATAAGTAAAAAATCTGTTGCGGACAACACACGACTTTCACTTACCTCCGTTTTAAAAACCGATCAAAGAATTTTCAACAACAGTTAGAGATAAATATGAGTGAAATCATTAAAGAATTAATAATAATAATAGGCTTACCGAACCCGAAGGTTCAATGCCGATACCATCAAATTCCGCCTACACAGACTCGTCCAATGTTCACCGTTCAAGCCCAAACCCCCGAGATAAGCCTTAACGCAATCCTCCCATCCACATTTCGGCCTACCTTTCTGACGCCTATCAGTCGGATCAGCGAATACCAACTTTCTCGGAATCCGATCCTCACCGAGCCCAACAACTTTACTCGCCCATTTAAGTCTCCGCGATGCTATCAACTCAATTATATTCACAGGGTATAAGCTCTGCAATTCCGCGTTTTGCAACCTTCTGAAGTACAAGGTAATATTTTCTCTAATATATTTAGCTTTCCAATGGTATATTATTTATCTATATTACTCTTCTTATGTTCAAAAACAAAAAATGCATTAAAAAATATTTTTTCTGTTATCTCCTTTAGTTATTAATCAAATTCGCTAAACTTGCATATTTATATGTTAATTATTAATATTTGTAGATAGTGAGAGTTACTACGTTTTCTCACGCTCCCATAATCCCGGAGTTGGATCTTTGTATTTCAGTTGTTTAGAGCAACGATAAATCGGATGTTGGTACTACATTCTGGGGAAGCAACATGTTCAATTTCTTTTATTCAATATTTGTCAGTCGTCATTTTAAATATAACATTCGATAGAAATTAAAGGCTGCTTAATATAAATGACGGCTGGAGTCGGATGGAATAAAAAAATATACAGTGTTAGGATGAGAGGCGAAGGCGCATTTCCTCGCAGCCTGGACTCGGTCGTTGATATGAGTCGCGGAATTTTTTGGGGTAAATAAATAAATAATAATTTTGAAAACATAAATAAACCTTTCACGGGTTCAAACCCGCAGGTGGTCCTAGGATTTTTTAATGGGAGTAAAAAATCCTTAGTTACGCCGTCCTTCGGAGGGGACGTTAAAAGGTGGTCCCGAGCCTGTGCGATGTCAGGTACTCGTTAAAGATCCCTATCCCAATAAAAACTGGATAGGCAAAATTTAGGACTCCCACTGTAGCATCGTCCGATTAGCCATAGTAGCATAAAGTGACGTTAAATAAATAAACAAACAAACATAATATTAATTAAAAGAGAACAAAAAAATACTGTTTATTTATGTACAAATTCTTCCCTTTGTAGCAAATTACTTTTCTCTCCATATGTGATGATAATTCTTCACTTCCTTGCAAACGCTATAGCGATTCCTGCGACAATCAATAATAATCTACGAAGGCGATTTCCTTGAAGATGCGAATAACGAGCGACTCTATTACAATTAAGTAATACCGGATCAGTATTGTTAAGTATTTGCTGCTAAGGGTACTTAATTAGCCTACAACAGACTGCGAATTGTTCCTCGTCAACACATTACGGTTAGGCTCGTGTAAATTTGAGGAGATTAAGAAATGTAAAATAAAAACCAGGAGTGAATAAAATGCTTTTCGTTTAACCACTACCTGAAATTTTAAAAAAAATCAAGGAAACATTTCTTTTCAAATAAATAGAATAACAACAGAAATTAATACCTATAGTATTGACTTAAGTTTATCCGGTTTACGTCACTTTCATTACACTCCACGAATTTTCATGCCTGATAGTACTTTTTCAAAAACATTTTAAGAACGAAAAATCTTACTTTTTAGAAATTTTTATTAAGTTAACCCTTTTAGGGCCAGACGAAAACCGAGTGCATATGCGAAGATAATCGGCCGAATTTGACAAATAAGCAACGATTCGCAAAAACGCTTGTAAAAACCAAACTACAAATAATATTTACACGTTAAAAATGCCACGTATTCGGAACGAAATGGATAATCAAGCAATGGTAATGATTCTTCAATATCAATTAAAAATAATATGAATAACACAATTATAAATAATATAAAAATTGAGTTATATTTAACATAAACAGTTTGACTTAGGACCTAGAAGAATGTCAGGTGCCGAGTGTCCATCTTATCGCTGCAGCGTAAACAGTCTCAGCACATATGTTACACTCCAGTATAGTATGAATGAAAAAGTCATATTCAAACCGGTTCGCAAATTATTTGTCAATGAAATTCGATTATTTACAACCAATTAGATCATTTATAAATTTATTTAGAGATAAAGCTTTCTCGCAATGCGAAGAATAAGGAGCCATTACACGCACAACGAGATATCGTCGTCCGGCACTAAAAGGGTTATTTAGGAAATCTCCCTCTCTCTCTCTCTCTCTCTCTCTCTCTCTCTTATATATATATATATATATATATATATATATATATATAATTTAAATACAATTTTAATACAATAAAATATAACAAAAAAAATAATACAATAAATAAAATTTAAATACAATTTTATAGCTATGCTTGGTTTCCACAAACTCCTTCTAAACCATACAACGAATTTTGATATGGTTTTACTATAATTTAGGGGGTTCTTTCCTGGAGAATCAAAAGTAAAATATATTGAAACAAAGTTTTCCTTACGATGTTTCTGTAAAAAATTAATTTTTCTGTTATCAAGGCATCAAAAATCTTTCTGAAATATAAGTAGTAATATAGACGTATAATATATCATTGGAAAGCGCAAGATTTGAGAAAAGGTAATATGCAATAAAATAAGTTGTTGGAATTAACAGAATGTACCATAAGCTCATACACATATGAATTTTATTTATTTACACCTATGAATAAATGGGAAGTTTATGAAAACTAAATAAAAATTAACTTAACATGTATTTAGAAAAATTAAAATATAAGTAAGTCAAATATAAAGTAGTAATATATCAAGAAATAATCTGGTGCGCGCAACACACGACTTTCACTTACCACTCTTGTTAAAATCAATTTAAGAATTTTTAAATACCGTTAGTGATGAAATAAGCTTAAAGAATCAATTTAATTGATATTCGACAGAAACATGTGTTTTATTAAATAATCTATCATGCTATTATCTAAAACAATCAGTTAATTTTATCCGCTTTTCATCAAAAATATTAAAACTTTTTGCATAAAATAATATTTTTTTAAATATTTTTAGCTTTCCATCGGTTTATTATACATATATAATACGGTATTTATCTTTAAAAAAACAAAATTACATTAAAAAATACTTTTGCACTTTTCTTCAGTTTATTATCAAATTCATTCAACTTATATATTTAGCAGTTTTTTATCAATGTTAACATGAAATGGTTAATTTTTTTGAATGTACAAAATTGAAGATACTTTAGGGAAAGAAAATTTAAACTATCGGCATTTAAGCCCTGTCAGACTATTTCAATCAGAATGAAACCTACATGATATTAAAGCCCATTAAATTTTACATCGATATAGGGAATTTAATCAAAATCGTTAGAGCCGTTTTTGAGAAAATCGTAAAAAGGTGCTAAATGCGTGGTAGAAAGTAGATCTTTCGGTCAGCTGATTTTGATGAAAAAGATTCTGTAACATCTCGGGCGTATAGTTGTCTTAAATATGAAGTTTCAGTGTCACCAGATTTTTTAAAAAGAAATTATACCACTTTCAAATTGCACACGAGCGAAGCTGGAGCAAACTCACTAGTCCTTTCATAGTTTATATTAATAAATGTTTATTACTTTAATAATATTTCAAAGAAATAAAATTAATGATAGTATGCAGAAAAAGAAAATTGAAAGTCAACATTAAAGCTCTTAGAATATTGAAAGAGAGAAATATATCTGTGGCGGTCGTGAATATGTGGTTAAGTCAAGATCTTTCATTTTACAGGTGAGCGACTTAAACTTAACGAGGGGTGTTACGTGGAGTTAACTCATTTTTGATATAACTCGAGTCATCCAGTTTTTCACAGATATTTCATATCACATTGCACTTTAAAAAAAAAATAAAAATATCACATAACAAAACATAGTACGTCATATTAATTTATTTTTTTTCTTTATTTCCAGATCGGCTACGTGAGCCATACATGGGTGTCATATTTATGATAAAAATCATTAGTGTTATCTAATTTATTGTTCTTGAATCAAAATAACAAGCAATATACTCGGAGCATCATGCGTTATGTTTTTCCATGGTTGGACCTAAGAAAGGGATTTTAAAACTTGTTACTATTGTAATATACGATAGAGATTCAAAAATTATTACCAACTTAATTTCTTTAGTAAAAATGAACAACAGATCATAGCTTTTTAACTAGTAATAAAAGTAACTTTTTTTAAATAGAAATAAATCGATGTTTATGAAAGGATTTCACTAAACGACTAGGTTAGGTTCTTTTTTCTTCTTCAGGTAATCCTATAATTGACCACCGCGCATAAAAACTCATGAGAATGCATTACAGAAGTGAAAGATTAAATTTCCTTATTTTGGAATGCCGATTGTTTTTACTAGATGCAATTTGAGTTTTAAACCAGCCTAATTAATTATTTGATTCAAAAGAAAGAAAAGAAAGTCAAGAAATTATTGTACCAGTATATTTTTTAATCTATGATAAGGTAATTGAGAGAGAATCCGATAAAAGAAAACAAAGTAATAAAAAAAAAAAATAACCTGTCATGATCATAATTTTAAGCTCGTACACGCTCAATTCACTTATGTGTATATTTTAATATAATTTACCCATATATATAATAATAATAATAATAGGCTTACCGAACCCGAAGGTTCGATGCCGATACCACCAAACTTCGCCTGCACAGACTCGTCCAATGTTCACCGGTCAAGCCCAAGTCCCCGAGATCAGCCTTAATGCAATCCTCCCATCGACGCTTCGGCCTACTTTTCGGATGCCTGCCAGTCGGTTCAGCGAATACTAACTTTCTCGGAATCCGTTCCTCACCGAGCCCAACAACTTTACGCGCCCATTTGAGTCTCCGCGATGCTATAGACTCAATTATATTCACAGGGTACAAACTCCGCAACTCCGCGTTGTGCAACCTTCTAAACTCCCCAGTGGCCTCATCTCTCTTCGGACCAAATATTTTACGCAGTACCTTATTTTCGAAAACCTTAAGCCGTTGTTCATCCTTCAAAGCAAGTGGCCACGTTTCACATCCGTAAAGAACCATCGGAAGAATAATAGTTTTATAAATTCTAACCTTTAAGTTTTTAGACAGAAGCCGCGAGCTAAGTAATTTAGCAACTGAATAATAACACGCATTTCCCACCTTTAACCGGGACTTTATTTCTTCCTGGATTTCATTTTTCTTGTTATCATTGAACCTAAATACCTGAATTTCTCTACGTGTTCAAAAGTATGCCCTGAAATATTAATTTCATCAAGATCGCCACCGTTTCTGCTACTAATCATATATTTCGTCTTATCGGTATTTAATTCGAGACCTATTTGTTTACCGGTTTTTATTAACACACTTGTATTTAGTTGTATGGCTTCCGTGTCTTCACCTAGCAGTACCAAATCATCGGCATACCCCAAAACCGGAATCTTGTCACCCATATTTAAGCCCTTTCTCGGTACACATCACCTTTCCTATGACATATTCTAAAGCTATATTAAACAAAACAGGTGAAAGGGAGTCACCCAGTTTCAAACCCGATCACACCTCAAATCTCTCGGAGTAATTATGACCGATTCTAACTTTATGAAATGTTTCCGACAAACACATCTCTACTAGGTTTACTAACTTTCTAGGTATTCCCTGTTCAATCATGATGTTATATAGCTTCTGACGGTCTATGGAATCATAAGCTTTCTTAAAATCGATATAGAGTTGATGGACTACACCGTTGTATTCAAGCTTTTTCTCTAATATTTGACGTAAGGAAAATATTTGATCAATAGTCGAGTGATTCCGCCTAAAACCACATTGGTAGTCTCCGATAATTTCCTCAGCGTATTCCGTGACTCGGCTAGTTAGTATTGACGAGAATATTTTATAGCATACTGGAAGAATTTACCCATAACAAAAAATATATGAAAACATATTTCCGAAGGTAGTTATTTTTAGGAACGATTTTCACATTTAAATTTCACGACATTTGACTAAATTGAATCGGAATCGTACCTACACGCTTTTGAGGATGTCTTTAACACAAGACCATCGCATTCTTAAAATAGAAAATACCAAAAGTCAATTTATGATTTTCTTAAATGCGGATTAGGGTCTGATAAAAATTTTAAAAGTAGCTTAAATTAAAAAAAAAAAACTAATACGTGATGGAATTCGTATTTTTTTTTATCCACTATATACAACCATCCTGTGCCGAAAGACATGTTGGCAGCACTGTTTACCCCCCACCATATTACCACTACCACCACGCCCCGCCACTTCAGTCCTTGTCGAGCAGCGTAGTAGTGTAGATATCCCTCTTCCTCAGTTCGACACAATTCGTCTCATTGTTTATGTAATTTTAGTATTTAAAGTCGATGGTGTAGGTAGATCTTCTATGTAGTCCTGAATTCAAGTTGGCAGAATCACAAGTTTTGGAAAGATGTCCTGTTAACTACGCATTAAAGAAAGTGTCATAACAAAATTAAGGTAAATACATCTAAGAAGATTCTTACTATTTTTAAAACAAAATGCATGTTAAATTAATTCTTCATGAATGTACATTAAAAACCTTATAATTATGATAAATATTAACAGTCTTATAAAAATATTGTCTTAGAGGTGATCTATAATCTTAAAATCTTGCTAGAAGATTCATTATATCCGTAGATATACACGCTTAATCAGAATTTGATAACAATCAGGCAATAATGAAGTAAGAAATAATAACATAAGCTATGAGTAATACCTTTCCTTTCAAACTACACTGTTGTGTCATCAACCTGCTACAGTAGAATTATCTATAATTTACAATTAATCTATTTATTACTAGACATCATTAAAAGTTTGCTTCACATGAATATTGTGCGTCTGAAACGATACCTACATATCTAAATCCATATCCGATCTTAATAAACATTGCAAAAACTGAAACACAAACCTGTGTGTTTATATTGGCCAAGTTGTTAAGTAGAGGTATTAGTATTCTCTTACAATAACTGTAATAAAGGTCATTTTACCATAACCTTCCAGTCACGGCATGTAAAAGAAATATAGACACAATTTTCCTTGTTGAAGAAGTGTTATTTCCTTTTGTCTTGTTTTTGAAGATGACTAATGCATGATCAAATTAGTTATTAATTTGAAAATTCTACAATAATAAAACAAATGCGTCATTAATTTTAGATGTTTGTCTTATATCAAGATTATAACCTTGAAAATTCACGATTAAATTAAAATTTAATTAGCAAAGTTATGGCAATGATACAATTTTACAAATCCCTTCTATATTTTTTTCATCATAGGGTTGTACACATATAAATTATATATGGGAGTAAAAAAATATTTATACGAGACGTAAATTGAATGTTATCTGCAATGGGAGAGGCAGCTGCTGGTGATATCTTCCCTTCTATTATCAACACTAGATAGCACGATATCCATGTTGCTATATTTAATTCGCGAAACGAAATATATTGATTTCCACTTTCTTTTTTTCCCGGAAAAAACAAACAAATCATGGAACAAAATATCACGTGTAAACAATTGAAGGGTTGCTGTTGAGAAAAAAAAAACTAATTAAATATTCCGACAAAAATTAAATCATACTTCCGTAGTTCTTTGTAGCAAAACAGATATATTTTCTAATCCATACACAATGAGCTATTTAAACAAAGAACATGCCAGTAAAATGAGCACTAATTCCATAGCGTCGTGAGTTAAACAGAGAAAACCTGCACATTTTTTTTCTCAAGTTTAGAATTAGGAGTAAGTTTTGTATATTTATAAATATTCATTGATATCTTTTTGTAAAGATAAAGTAATAGTATTATTATTATTACTCTTATAGAATAGTATTAACTTTTAAGATAAACTATTAATCTGTTATGCTATTATATTCCGTGTTATGAACAAGGACATCTTCATAGTTCTCTATGATCTTAGAGGCCATTCCTTGACCTCTTAGTATGATGCAAATATTTAATTAGTGAAGTGAATAAATATTTATTTAAGGGGAACTCAGTTCTAAAATCTCAGGATTCCCTTGGAAGCGTGTGATTAGATATTTCGTATTTGTAATTTATTTAGTATTCAATACCACTGAAATAAGATTAAATAATTTTTAAAATCTACCCTCTAAGGACCATTCCATTCACACTTACCCAGAAGCCGGAGAGGTGTGAAAGCTCCGCCTGGAGCCGGGTTGGTGTCAAACAGTCCCAATTTAGAAGGTCCGCAAAGGGTAAAAAACGTGAAAACCGAAGGGGCGTGAGAAAAAAAGATGAGACCAGAAAAAAGTATTATCTTTACACCATACCTCAATTCACGTTTACCACCCCATAAATTATTATGCAGTCCTGTAACTAGCGGTTATGAAACAGATCTCTGTACTAATTTAAGTTGGATAGGAATAAAATTAAATTAAATTTAGGACTCCCACAGTAGCATCGTCCTATCAGCAACAGTCGTATAAATTGACGTTAAATGTATAAACAACGAGCAAACGCGCGTTTTTCTTGTGGATGAATCTTACAGATTACCAAACGAACCAACACGATCATTACACTTTCCTCCAATGAATGAGGCTGGAATTTCCGGTGTCAGCCAACTTATTTTCTCATTCAACTATGAGCAACAACTAATCGAATTGATGCCACATTGATCAAACCAAATTAATATATATAAATTGCAAGAAAGTACAATCCTAAACAGAAAGCACTGTTAATAACATGAGTTATAATTTTTTTTATTACAATAGTCCCTGAAAGAAGGTGTAAGTTTAGCTATCATTTTCGATTTATGTACGGCAAAAGGGCCGCGGTGACTACAACGAAGGGTCAAGATAGAAGCCCTTTCAAACTTTAACGATGGAAGCACTTAGCTTTTCCATTGTATGAGCTACATAAATCATTCATGATAATTTTTAAAATATGTTTGTTTTTTAATTCGCAAGAGAAAACCGCTACTACTTATTTCGAATGGTAATAAAAAATCTGAAGGGAAATTAGATATTTCTCAGGTAATGAGTTCATAAAACATAATTATAGAACCATTGACTTTATTATAAGAAATCATTTTATATAAACCGTAATTTATATTATTAGTAATTACGGTAAAAAAAAAATAAATAAATACAAAAAAAAAAAATATATATATATATATATATATATATATATATATATATAGTTTCCTTAATATAGGTGGAAATAATCGGGAGTAAAAATCATAAATAAATAAATCATATATAAAATCATTTTATATAAACCGTAATTATATTATCAGTAATTAAGGTAAAAAAAATAAATAAATAAATAAAAAAAAAAAAAATATATATATATATATATATATATATATATATATATATATTCTTTAATATAGGTGGAAATAATCGGGAGTCAGTCTTATTTTTTTTTTTTTTTTAATATTATAATTTTGCCGACGTTTGGGCTCAAGCTTGTGAGCCATCATCAGGGCTACAAACATCAGAACAAAAGAGAAAAATATTAATGTGATAATGAACATTTTTTGAATGTAGTGACAATGATAACATTAAAAAACAAAACAAAAACAGAAAATATACCAACATACTTGAATATTGTAGATACAAATAGTGATAGTATGTTAATATTATTTGTATCTATAATATTTAATAATGTTGCTATTTTCTGCTTTATTTTAAATCTTATCATTGTCAGTATATTCAAGAAATGTTCATTATCACATTAGTATGAATCTCTTTTGTTTTGATGTTTATAGCTCTGATGATGGCTCACAAGCTTCAGCCAAAACGTCGGCAAAATTAGAATATTTAAAAAAAAATCCCGATTTTTTCCACCTATAATAGTTTCTACAGTCGACTATACATCCTCAATAAAGATTACTTAATATTGTCAGTTATTATATGCACAAAAAACTGCATACGGAGTGTGTGTGTGTGTTGTTTGTTCCTGTCTGTTGACAATTTTGAATTCATTGCATTCTAAAATTTATTCAAAAAAAGTTTTTCCGAACTGTAGCCTAAACACAATTGTTTATTTATTGAAATATATAAGATACGATACTACGAATAAAATTGTTTTATTTTTAAAGATATGTAAATTTAAAATACTAAATGTCACCATTGTTATAAAACAGCATTCAGAATGAGATCAAATTGAATTTTTAAAATAATATCGACGTTTTTTTTTTTTAGCAGTACCACGCCTTTTCTATTCTGGCTTGTTCGGCAGTACTGTCGAAGTAAATGTTGATAAAGCTATTCTCAGTTACGGATGCTTGCTCAAGTGAAAATACCGTTTAAAAGGTATTTTCTTCAACAGTTCATTGACTTGATGACCACGTCAACATTAACAAAAATATGTAAAAGAGGTTATCGTTTAAATTATAGACCAGCATATTAGCTGTGTGAAGCATCTTACTGACAGAAAAACAGTCAAGCATTGTTAGCTTTTATTTTAAAACAGCGAAAATGCCTTATATTAACTTTCTTTATGACTGATGATTTAGTAAATATTTAATAGTTCGAATAAAATGGTAAAATTATTAGAAATATTAATATCTAAATACTTTTTTGACTAACTTAAAATTCTGTGAATCCTAAGATGTTCCCTGTTTCAACTTAATTGACCTATAAGAAGACAGGTGGCTATGCCAACAACGGTGCCTTCGTGTAGCCTCACCAGCAAAACATAAAAAACTGAAACGATTCGTAGAAGTGTTAAGAGTTCTAGACTACTGAGAAATGTTCTGGCGCCGATCTGCTAACGAAGAACTGTTCCGCAATAGTAACCCATATTAAGTACATCTCCTTCAAAATAGCAGTTAATAATTAATGCTCACCGATAGAAATATATATATTAAACAATTATCCGGTAATTTCACAAGTAAGACCCACCCGGGCATCACTTCATTACGGGTTTTTTTTTCAGTTGACTGAATTTAAGTTCCCAAAAAAAAAAAAATCTGGTGCGGGCAACACACGACTTTTACTTATTTCACTGTTATTATGTTCAGAAACAAAAAATTGCATTAAAAAAATATGTTTTCAGTTTTCTCCTTTGGTAGGATATCGAATTCGTTCAACTTATATAATTTACCAGTTTTTTATCAGTGGTAACAAGATGATATGGTTATTTTTATATAATCTACAATATTAAAGATACTTTAGAGAAAGAAAATTTAAAATATCCGCATAAGCCCTATCAGACTATTTCCATAAGAATAAAATCTACATCATATTAAATCCCATTAAATTTTACACCCATAAAGCGAGTTTAATCAAACTCGATTAAGCCCTTTTTGAGAAAATCGTAAAAAAGGTACAAAATGCATGGTATAAAGTGGTTCTTCTGGTTAACTGATTTTGATGAAAAAGTTTCGGTAACATCTCAGGCTTAGAGTTGTTTTAAATATGAAATTTCAGTTTCATACGACTTTTAGTTTACGCGCTGGAGTTACCACACACAGACCTTTTTAGACTCAGGGGGGCCTAAAACGTGTATTTTCGTTAAAAACTAAAATTCGAAAATTTTCACGATCGCAATACTTTTACTTACTATATATATATTTCATATATAGTTAAGTGAAAGTAAAATAGATCAATAAAAAGTTTAGATTAATGTTTAAACATGCATAATTCTTTTTTATCAACAAAAATAAAAAAGTAACAGGTCTCTGTTCCTATTAATAGGCAATTAATGATTCACGTCACAAGTATCCATTTTACCTTAACAGAGAGAGAGGACAGATAAGGTTTTAATTAATCTGCAACATTTTTTTAAAAAACATTAACATAAACAAATTTATATTATTTTTTGAAAATGCACAAGAGTAAATGTGGTCAACTTTAATAAATAAGCAGGTATCTTAGTGTTTGTCAGAGCTATAGTTTCGCGGAAAAATATTAAGGATTGTTTTGTTTTTAAGGAATCACTTAGTATACTTTTAAATTTGTTGATAAAATGAGAATTGTAGTCATGTAGTGGAAAATTTAGTCCAAACATTTTTAGAATAACAGCTCATATTTCGTATCAGTTGTAATCAGATATTGTATAACCATATTCTTTATGATTATATTAATCTGAACATTCTCTTCTAATTATGTTTATACATATTTATTTATCATAACATGTCAAAGATGATTATTATATTACGTTTCGAGGTACGTAGGTATGTATCATCATGTATTATAGTTACATGATAGTTGCAAGTGCACAGCAACAAAAGTTGAAATAATGAATATGTGATAGTGAAAAGTTAGAATTTAATAGAATGATTATTCATATCTATGAACTTAATATGAAGAATTTATAATAGTAATTGACCTATATTGAGATAAAATATGGAAATAAATATAATATTTGAAAATCTGAAAATGAGGCATAGGTTACCTCGAAACGTAATATAATAATCATCTTTGACATGTTATGATAAATAAATATATATAAACATAATTAGAAGAGAATGTTCCGATTAATATAATCACAACCTAAATTACTCTTCTATAATATTAATTGATATAAAACCATATTCTTGTTTACGAATATTCAAAACATCTTTAACGAATAACAAATTATATTTAAAAGTCACCGTTAAAAGTATCACAAGATCTATTGATATTTTTAATTAATTAACTTAAACATTCACAGATTTGATAAAATTACTGTTTAAATTTCACAAAAAATTATCGATTACCTAGAGATAATGTTCGTAACTCGATGTAAACATATATTGTTCAAGTTGTTTAGGGGATTTTCTGTGTCCAATAAATAACTTTAAATGTTCAAATCCTAATATGAGGTTTGTATAATTTGTCTGAATAATTAAATAGCAACGTGCAAATGAATAATGTATAACAATTAATCATTAACTTATAAAGATTTACCGGTAACAAGAATAAGTTCAAATTAATTTGTAGCCATGAGAAACGCCTATTTTAAAGATGGAAAACTTTTAGAGATACTCAACTTTTCTCGACGACCAGTAAATATAACTTCGGTATGATGATACATTTTATCTTACTATACCAAATCCGTTCCTCGTTGTTCCGTTTAAAATCACTATTCTTGAATAAAATTGCTTATCGGCACAAAGTCTTTCCTTACAAGGACAATATTAAGAATGCAGCAAATCTGAATGCATAAGCCAGGAACAGTCATTAAATAAGTTACGTCAATAGGTTTCCAGCGGTTGAAAGAGGGGGTCAGAATGGTTTCTAGTCAGGGTCAAGGGAACATCCCAACAGTATCCGGGAATGTTTTTAAAATCGGCGTTTCAATTTCAAAATACAGTCATAATGACCGATATTTTGACAAACAGGAACATTTAAATTACATTAAATTTGAAGAAAGTAAATTAACTCAAAAGTATATTATAAATTATGCTCAACTCAGAAACTATAGATTGCTGATATCTTGCATAGAATTGAACTATAAACCTTCAAAAAAAATCTGGTGCGGGCAACACACGACTTTCACTTACCTACGCTGTTATGATCGTTTAAAGAATTTTCAAATATGTATAGTTAAAAATAAAAATGAGTGAAACTAATAAAGAATTAATTAAATCTAACACAATCAGTTAGTTTTAACGGCTTTCTTTGACTCTTTATTAACTTTTACAAGTTTACGTATAAGATACTAGTTTTTTATCAACGATGGCAAGATGACATAGTTATTTTTATAGAAGCTACAAAATTAAAGGTACTTTAGAGGAAGAAAATTTAAAATATCGGCATTTAAGCCCTGTCGGACTACGTCAATCAGAATGAAACCTACATGATATTTTACTTTCTCTTTATTTCCAGATCGGCTACGTGAGCCATACATGGGTTTATATAAAAAACAAAGTTATTACAATTACTGGCTTTAGACAAAGGAGGGGTATAGTCTCATGCAAAGACACCCCTAACTATTTTATGTTTATAATTATACAAAACAGTTAAATAAAATTGTTGATATAAATCAAAACAAACACTTGAAATAATATTGAAACACAAGAGTGAAATGAAATTAAAAGTAAATAAGTTCATGTGAGATAATACATGTATAAGGTAATTTAAAAAAAAAGAAAGAAGATAAAGTAAATGAAGCTTAAAAAGAATCAATGAATAAGTAATTAACTTTAAAAAAAAGTAAAAATAAAAATTACATTAAAATAATAATAATAATAATATAAATGGAACGAACATAATAGATTGGATAAATGCTAATTTAGTAATTTATAGATAATAAATAGTTATTTAGGAAAGATAATTTAGTAAATCCTATACAATTTTACATCCATATATACCGAGTTTAATCAAATTCGTTAGAGCCGTTTTTGAGAAAATCGTAAAAAGGTGCAAAATGCATGGTATAAAGAACATCTTCCGGTAACATTTCGGGCGTATGGTTGTCGTAAATACGAAATTTCAGTTCCATAACTGCGCTGCTGTTACCATACCCATAGACCTTTTTTACGGGACTTGGTCATTTGAACTCGGGGGACCCTAAAACGTGTATTTCCGTTGAAAACTGGAATTCGAAAATTTTTGTTATATAACATTTGTCGTTAGGACCTACATAGTTAAGAAGCTATATTAGTTCGAATGAAAAAAGTCAGGTTTTGCTACATTCACTAAGTGTTAGGGATTTATTGACATACCCTTAGTAAAATACGTTAAAAAAAAAAAGCTGTTACTTTTGAAGTTATTTCCGTATACAACATTTGTCGTTAGGACCTATCGTTTAAGAGCTATACTGGTTTCAATTTTTAAAAAATCAGGCTTTATTTATCCTAAAAAATGTAATACACATTCTTTTAGTGTTATTCGGATTGAACATTTGCCGACAGCTTCTTTATCAGAAATTTAATGGAGAATATTATTTATTATATAACATTTGTCGCTAAGACCTACTATTTAGCAACTATATTGGTTTGAATGAAAAAAGTTACGTTAGTTATACCCACGTATCAACTTCAACAATATGCAGGTCTGTCCGCATAGTAATACGAAATAGAAATATTAAAAAAAGTAATTAAACCTAAGGAGTAATAGCAAAAAATATTATTCAATATATATAAATGAATTTGGCAATAATAATTTAATCATCCCATAGCCAAGCAGGACATATCTTTTCTGCGCACTTCTCGCAGAGGAAGAACTCATCTTGAACCAACACCTACTCTCAAATAGAATACATTACACAGGCTCATATACATTATAACTGCGTCTAAGTACATAAGAGAGTATATCATGAATACAAATCACATATGTACTTCGATGGTTATATATAGCATTTCCAAGTCAAATTCAAACTTTTCCAAGTCAAATTCAACCTTTTCCAAGTCAAATTCAACCTTTTCCAAGTCAAATACAACCTTTTCCAAGTCAAATTCAACTTTTTCCAAGTCAAATTCAACCTTTTCCAAGTCAAATTCAACCTTTTTCGATTTCAATAAAATAATAAAAATCAAATTAACATAATTTTATGTTTTTATGGTTATTTTAATTACACATTATGTTTTTAACCCTTGTGGCTTGTTAAATGTTCCCAAGGGCCTTTTTACATATAATTAGTCACGATTATAATTATAAATATAACCGATACTTTAATTTTTAGACATTTTCGATACAAGGTCTGGTAGTCGGATTAGCGGGGGTCCGTTTTATTTTAGTTTTATAATCGCGGGCGAAAATATTATCAATAGAGGTTTATTTAAACTTTTTCGTATTTATTGGATATTAGGCACAGTAGCAGCGTTCCCAAAGGTTCGATACCGATTACACTATTAATTTTAATCGCGCTCGCTCAAATATGGGTTTATTATAACTTTTTCGTATTTATTAGATACAATGCTCAGCAGCTGCGTTCCCAAAGGTTCGTTACCGATTATACTATTAATTTTAATCGCGCTCGCTCAAAAATGGGTTTGTTATAACTTTTTCGTATTTATTAGATGCAATGCTCAGCAGCTGCGTTCCCAAAGGTTCGTTACCGATTACACTATTAATTTTAATCGCGCTCGCTCTAATATGGGTTTATTATAACTTTTTCGTATTTATTGGATACAAGACTCAGTAGCTGCGTTACGGGGGGTTCTATCCCGACCATTCTACTAATTATTCGTGCGCTCACTCAAATATGGGTTTACTATTACTTAATCGGTAACGAACCTTTGGGAACGCAGCTACTGAGCATTGTATCTAATAAATACGAAAAAGTTATAATAAACCCATATTTGAGCGAGCGCGATTAAAATTAATAGTGTAATCGGTAACGAACCTTTGGGAACGCAGCTACTGAGCATTGTATCTAATAAATACGAAAAAGTTATAGTAAACCCATATTTGAGTGAGCGCACGAATAATTAGTAGAATGGTCGGGATAGAACCCCCCGTAACGCAGCTACTGAGTCTTGTATCCAATAAATACGAAAAAGTTATAATAAACCCATATTAGAGCGAGCGCGATTAAAATTAATAGTGTAATCGGTAACGAACCTTTGGGAAGGCAGCTACTGAGTATTGTATCTAATAAATACGAAAAAGTTATAATAAACCCATATTTGAGCGAGCGCGATTAAAATTAATAGTGTAATCGGTATCGAACCTTTGGGAACGCTGCTACTGTGCCTAATATCCAATAAATACGAAAAAGTTTAAATAAACCTCTATTGATAATATTTTCGCCCGCGATTATAAAACTAAAATAAAACGGACCCCCGCTAATCCGACTACCAGACCTTGTATCGAAAATGTCTAAAAATTAAAGTATCGGTTATATTTATAATTATAATCGTGACTAATTATATGTAAAAAGGCCCTTGGGAACATTTAACAAGCCAAAACGGTTAAAAACATAATGTGTAATTAAAATAACCATAAAAACATAAAATCATGTTAATTTGATTTTTATTATTTTATTGAAATCGAAAAAGGTTGAATTTGACTTGGAAAAGGTTGAATTTGACTTGGAAAAAGTTGAATTTGACTTGGAAAAGGTTGAATTTGACTTGGAAAAGGTTGAATTTGACTTGGAAAAGGTTGAATTTGACTTGGAAAAGGTTGAATTTGACTTGGAAATGCTATATATAATATATTTTACAGCACAGTGATATTAAAATTGATATAAATATATATTTGCAATGGACTGCCAGGAGTTTGGTTGAGGAAACCTTCATATTGAATAAATTTCTGACAAAAATATATGTATATGTATATACATATATGTAATATAAATATATGTATATATCTTAAATGTAAAACTGAAAAAAACCCCGCGGGTTTTTTCACTTGTACTTAGGGGATCGATTTGATCTCGAAACAATATATTTTTTTTTTTTTAACATAAACATCGAAATTAATTAATGATTTTTTTCCTGATGTTTATGAGTCAAAGATTTATAAAATGAGATGATCATGATTCTTAAACAAAAAGCCGATTTTTGCGGAAGAAATAAAGTAAAAACATTTTTTTTTATTCAGAATTTTCGGAAGGTGTCACTTACCGAATTATGTCATCAAATGTCTTTTATACTCTTTATTTTTTTACCGAAAATTTACCGAAAAAGAATTACATTAGTTATGAAACATTTTCAATCATTTTACTACAGAATGATTACATGAAGACCGTTTTTCAAAATGCGACAGACTAGCGCACTATAATTTCCTATACATTTTTAAAATACAATATAGCACATAATAAATAAATAAATATAATTATATATATATATATTTATATATATATATATATATATATATATATATATATATATATATATATATATATATAAAAACTTTGTTTAAATGCAAAAATTCAAGAGAAAAAAATACGTGAGTATATGATATTATCTGACAAAATTCGATGAGTGCCCACTTTTCAAAAAAAAAAAAAATAAATAAATATATATATATATATATATATATATATATATATATATATATATATATATTTCTACTGTCACTAAAAATCTGGAAAAAAAAATTATCAATTAATAATTTCGAATTTCATTATTTAAAAAATTATAAAATCGAAAAGAGCTTGTTTTTATTTTTTCAATGTATTTTATAAGTGAATTATATTTATTTTACACCGAATCAATGCCCCGAGTAAGAGTCAAAAAAGCTGAGAGAGCAGATTTCTCAAATTCAACAGACTACGCTGTTTATAAATACACAAAAGTTCCATCTTACATTATCTCTTACCAAGAAATTGTAAAATAAATAAATAATTATAAAATCAATAATTTTAATCATAAAACGAATAATCAAATCGTGTATCCTCCTAACTTTAAAAATGAGATTATACTCAACAATAAAAAATAAAAATAAAACAAAGAAATCAAAGTTTACTATGTTTTTTTTTTCTATCTCAAAAATCACTTTACTTCTGAGCCAATCTTTCTTGAGTACTTAAGTAATTAAGTTAACATTATAAAACATATTTTTTATGCCAAAATTATAAATTTATAATATTTGAATATTGTAACATAATTCCATATAAGACGCTATCTTACTAAATATTGGCAGGAATATAAGAAAAAAAATTCTCTAAACCGCTTGTACATAGTTTTATATCTATTAACTGAGAAAAAAGGATCTTAGAAAACTTAAATAATCAACAGTCAATAAAAACTACTAATATATAGATATATACTGAAACATTTTATTGAATGTAGAGAAGCGATACGTGCATGGTTTGCCGTGATGCTGATTAGACTTGTGTTTGTCGATAGAAATTCGCCCGCCAGAATTCAAGGTCTATCTCAACAGCTGTGATTCTCAACACGTGATGTTTAAAAGTCGAATATTATTATTGTTTAACTAATTAAATTAAACTGAGTTATTTTATACCTAAATTACGCTACACTAATAAAATTATAGTTATAGTTATAAACTATCATTAGCATAGTTGTATCATAAGGTTTCTCCTGTCATAAGTATAGACATCAGGTTGATTTTGAATGTTATTTTTTTTTTTTTAGTTACGTTATATTTGGCAACATAAAACTTAATAACCAACGAATTTCATTTCAAAAGACAAGAGGTGAAAGATTTGTAATCTGCGTGATATGCAATAATATACAGTAGCATTCAAAATAGCCTTCTTTTCTTTTTAAATAATCTTTATATCTTAACAACATTTGGCGAATATTATATTCGAAAATTCAATTTTTTTGTCCCTAGCTGCAAGGTAGCAGCTGTCCTACTGACCTTCTCTCCCTAAATATGTCAATAATATTTATGAATTAACAACACTTCAAACCAAAAAAAATTATGTTGAGCATGTGTAAAGAAAATACATTTTTCATACTTATCATCTACATTAATCCACGATTCTAAAACAAAAACATTGACTAATGCAATTATTTGATCAGATAAAAACAGACGTATAAGTGAATAGTGTTACATCATTGCTGATAAAATGAAAGCCTATTAACGTTATCATAACTTTATCATCAGGAACAAGTCATCAATTAAGAAATAACATTCACATCTGTTTTATTGTCAAATTTTAATTGCTATACTAAAAATAAAAATTTAAAATATTCATTTATTTCAATCAAATTTTTATTTTGAAATGAAATATTTCTGATCCTATATTTAAGTTTGTATTTAAAAAAATCTGGTGCGGGCGACAAACGTCGTTCACTAACCTCCGTTTTAAAAATCGATTAAAGAATTTTCAAATACAGTTAGAGATAAAAAATGAGCGAAACTATTAAAGAATTGATTAAATTGATTTTCTATAGAAACATTTGTTTTATTAAAAAATCTATTACATCATTATCTAAAATAATCAGTAAGTTTTATCAGCTTTTCATCACTTATTAACTTTTACAAGCTTGTGTATGAGATTATGTTTTATCTAAAATCTTTAGCTTTACAACATTATATTATACATGTATATTACTGTTCTTATAAAAACAAAGAAATTGCATTAAAAAATATTTTTTTAAGTTTTCTCCTTTGTTGGATGATATCGAATTCGTTCAACTTATATATTTACTTGTTTCTTATAAGTGGCAACAAGATAATATGGTTATTTTTATAGAATCTACAAAATTAAAAATACTTTAGAGGAAGTATTAAAATATCGGCATTTAAGGCCTGTCAGACTATTTCAATAAGAATAAAACCTACATCATATTAAATCCCATTAAATTTTACATCCATATTTACCGAGTATAATCAAAATCGTTACAGCCGTGTTTGAAAAAATCGTAAAAAGATGTGAAATGCATGGTATAAAGTGCTTCTTCTGGCTAGCTGATTTTGATGGAAACGTTTTCGTACCATCTCGGGCGTATATTTGTCCTAAATATGAAATTTCATAGGACTTTTATGCGCTGGAGTTTACCACACACGGGAACACACACAGACCTTTTTGCTGGACTTGGTCATTTGGAGTCAGGGGAACCTATCACGTGTATTTCCGTTTGAAAACTGGAATTCGAAAATTTTTACGATCACAATTCTTTCCCTCACTATAAATTTCATCTATAGGTAAGTGAAAGTAAAAACGATATCAAACACCCCAAAACATTGTGAATATTGGTATAATTTATATCTTTGCACAGATTATAATTTCTCCATAAAAATATCCATTTGGAATGTCGAAATGGGATATTTTTAACTTTTAAGTACTTGAAATGCCTCACTTCTACAATTCCACGGTCGGAAATATACTACCTTTGTTGCCGAACACTTTCCCGGTATCCTCTCTAAAGGCTCAGTAGAACTTGGGCCGAAGGATGCCACAAAAGAGGCCATCAAAGAGAATCACTACCTCCAGGAAGGTGTGGAGTCTGGGAACCTCCAACCTGAAAGGTACGAGGTACAAGAGATCCAGGTAGATGGTACATTGTCTGCAGGGCAGTCTTAGTACCTCTCGGCAACAATTTGGAGGGAACAAATATTCTTTTTAAGTCGTTCTCTGTTCAAAGTCCAAATATTCCGTTATAACCTCCCTGAAAATATCTCACCATACCTTGTGAGATATTTTCCTATTTTATGTACGGCAAAAGTAAACATTCAGCGAGGAAATTGCAACCTCCTCTCAAAGTAGGACGAACCTTAACACGTTTGTACAGCTGAACTAATTTTTAAAGTTTATGGCTGAATTAGATTGGATTATTGGAATGTTTCAAAACCTCATAGATTTAGGACATTCCTTACTGAAAGATTCATAAGTAAACTACATTGCAATCGAGTTTTTCTTTTGAAGGGAAAATGAAATGTTCGGTAATCAAGTCATAAAAAAATTATTTCTGAATTATGAATAGAATTATAAACGTAAATACGAGTATACCGTTGGAAAGCACAAGGCTTTAGTTTCTAGTTATAAAGTTAATAATGACATTATAATGTCCTAGTTACAAAGTTAATATGCAATAAAGTAAATCGTACAATGTAATAAATATTTGTTATAAGCGCATACACTTATGAACATATGTAATTTGTAATGTTGTGATGAGGGAGGGTTATGATGATTCAGTGTTGCTACCATACAGTATCGTAAAGGTTATTGTTCTTCCATAGTACTCAAAATTTTAGAAAAGATGTTACGTTCCAAATCGTACGCAAAATGTTAAAATAAATGAAAAATTGTTATAAATCCATTAACTAACATTCTTATTAATGTTTCACAACTGTATAATAAAATACATTCAGTAAATGTGACACAAGATTATACTGTCATGATTCACATGTAGAGATGCTGCCCATTGGCAGATAACCAAAAACTATGCTAGACCAGAAGGTCACGGCGTCATCTTTTCAGACGCCTCGGAGGATTATCAGGGATTGTAGAGGTAGCAAGGTTTGAAAGTATTGGGTTAGAGTGGGAATGGAGTTTGTAATGAAAGGAGTGGTACCTGGTTTGGGCCAAGTCGTAGGGGCGGAGGAAACATTTAAGGTCTTTATGGATGAGTTGATTCGTGACAAAATAAGGAGCATTGAGGATTTTCTGAAGGATTTTGGATTGTAGAGATTGGAGAAGGGAAGAATTTGATGGTTTAGTAGAGCCAAGCTCTACTCCGATTCTTATTAATTTATTCTAGTTTTAGATCATTTCATGAGAATTGATGTTCTACAGTTACCTAAATGGGATTCGCAAGGAAACTAAAACTTTTAAAATGTATTCAGAAAAAGTTCACTTCAAACTGAAAATATATAACATAACAAACAAAATAAACTGAATCAATTTTGATTTTTCGACCAATTTATGTTTCTAATTTGTGCTGATGGTTAAGTTAATGGTTAATTATGAATGTCCATAACAAAATAAACATGATATTATCTTGCTAAGAGCACTTTTCGTTGCCTTTAACTAATAATCCTTAAAAGATAAACTCTTGATTGTTCCAACTGAACTTAAAAAAACATAATGACATCATAAATTGCCAGTAAATTATTAGTTAAAATCAAATACTACAATTATTGATTTTAAAAAACAATCATCTTAATCATATAACTTGGATGTTTGACGAATTTTACTTGGAAAAATTTAAAACATAAGGTATGAGGAAAGGAGATAAAAATAATTGCTCCAGAAAAATAGAGAAAACTAAAGCCTTCAACTTTAAAGGATTCTAAGAATGAGGTTATGCAACTGGCCATGGAGAAAGCTATCCCTCTTGCCAGATTGACCAATCCCGGGGCAGCAAACAAAATATGTCAAGTAATATTCCTCGTTTGAGTGTGTGTGTTTTTGTTTTCCTCTAAAGTAATATATTTATTTTTATTAAAATTATTTTTAAAACTTTATAAAATTAAAAAAAAAATTTGGTGCGGGGAACACAAGACTCACTTAACTCGACTGCTAGAAAACTATTAAATATACTTCAATTTGAAAAATATTTTAAGTTGATCTTAATAATACGAGTATTCATTTTCGTTGGAAAAATATGATTTAGATTAAATAATATAACTATATTAAATTATTAATCAGTAATAAGTTTATTCCCTGTTCGTCACTATGCATTACCTTTTACAACTTTGTGTATCAGATAATATGTTTTCTAAAATCTTTCTCTTTCCAACGGTATATTATACGTCTATATTACTCTTCTTATTGTCAAACAAATAAAAATTACAAAAAAAAAATGGTTTTTCTCTTTTATCCTTTAGTTGATCATCAAATTCGTCCAACTTTTTATTCAGCCGTCCTCCATCAATGTCATTAAGATGATATGGTTATTCTTTTAAGGTAGTTTAGAGGAAGAAAATTAAAAATATCGGCATTTAACAATGCATGGTATAAAATGGCTCTTCTGGTTAGTCGATTTTGATGAACAAGTTGCTGTAACATCTCGGGCGTATATTAGTCCTAAATATGAAATTTCATAGGACTTGTCGTTTATGCGCTGGAGTTTACCACACACGGGAACACACACAGACCTTTTTGCTGGACTTGTTCATTTGGACTCAGGGGAACCTATTACGTGTATTTCCGTTAAAAACTGGAATTCGAAAATTTTCACGATTGCAATACTTTTCCTTACTATATATTTTACACTCACACACACACACACACATATATAAAATTATATTTTGTCAACAGAGATTTATGTGTAAAACTTCTAATTTTGCAATAAATGGCTGATAGTAAAAAACTTTTTCAATTTTTGGATTCCATGTATCTTGAAGAAGCGCAAATTCTCAAATTACATTAGGATTTATTAATTTCTTATTATTTCAATTATCATATGATTCGTATTGAAAATAGTAAAATCATTTCACTCCTCTAGGTTAGTGGAACAATAAAACAATAAATAGAAAATAAAATCAGACTTTTATCGATCCAGAAAATACCGAAAATTTTAAATTTGATAAGGATATTTTGAAAAATGCTTTTTAAACTGATTTTCAAATTATAGTTGAGAAAATAAAAATCCATTATTTACATAATGTCAGTAAGCGCCAGGCATGAATACTGAACGGAAACATAGGGTGTGAGAATACCTTCTTGACAAATATCTCGCGAGAAATACTTCACCACCTCCAGTCACATAACCAGTTTTGATGCGAACCCCTCCTTTACAGACCCCTTCCAAACACAGAGAGAACTAAAACTCATTACTTTGGTAATAAAAAAGTGACATTTAACGAATACTTTTGTTGATACTATTTATACTATACAATTCAATACTCATTCTATCTTTAGCACATGATGTAAGTTTCCAACGATTCTTCAGAGTTTATCTTCAGTGATAATGACTTGCAATACATCCATTGATCTAACTTTAACATATATGTTAGAAATGAGTTAGCCGGCAACGAAGACTAGCCATATAACTAATATTGTCCTTTTTTAATAATAAAACATATTGTCTCTCTTTGGACAGCATTTTAATTATTTTCACTAACCTACATATGAAATATATAGTAAGGGAAAGAAATGCGATTGTGAAAATTTTCGAATTCCAGTTTTCAATGGAAACGTTTTAGGGTCCCCTGAGTCCAAATAACCGAGCCCGCAAAAAGGTCTGTGTGTGTCGCGGAAACGATAATAATAATAGGCTTACCGAACCCGAAGGTTCGATGCCGATACCACCAAACTTCGCCTGCACAGACTCGTCCAATGTTCACCGGTCAAGCCCAAGCCCCCGAGATCAACCTTAATGCAATCCTCCCATCGACGCTTCGGCCTACCTTTCGGACGCCTACCAGTCGGTTCAGCGAATACCAACTTTCTCGGAATCCGTTCCTCACTAAGCCCAACAACTTTACGCGCCCATTTGAGTCTCCGCGATGCTATCAACTCAATTATATTCACAGGGTACAAAATCCGCAATTCCGCGTTGTGCAACCTTCTAAACTCCCCAGTGGCCTCATCTCTCTTCGGACCAAATATTTTACGCAGTCCCTTATTCTCGAAAACCTTAAGCCGTTGTTCATCCTTCAAAGTAAGCGGCCACGTTTCGCATCCGTAAAGAACCGTTGGAAGAATAATAGTTTTATAAATTCTAACCTTTAAGTTTTTAGATAGAGCTAAGTAATTTAGCTACAGAATAATAACACGCATTTCCCACCTTTAACCGGGGCTTTATTTCTTCCTGGATTTCATTTTTTCTTGTTATCATTGAACCTAAATACTTGAATTTCTCTACGTGTTCAAAAGTATGACCTGAAATATTAATATCATCAAGATCGCCACCATTTCTGCAACTAACCATATATTTGTCGCGGAAACGATAAGTTCTATAAATCTGATAATTAATATTTTAACAGCACCTTTTTTAATGAAAATCAGCTGACCAGAAAAGCCACTTTATACCATGAATTTTACACCTTTTTACGATTTTCTCAAAAACCACTCTAACGATTTTGATTAAACTCACTATATTGATGTAAAATTTGATGGGCTTTAATATCATGTAGGTTTCATTCTGATTGACATAGTCTGAGAGGGCTTAAATGCCGATATTTTACATTTTTTCCCTGTTAAGTACCTTTAATTTTTTGATTCTATAAAAATAACTATATTATCTTGTTACCACAGATGAAAAACAGGTAAATTTATAAATTGAATGAATTCGATACCCAACTAAAAGAGAAAACGGATAAAATATTTTTATTGCAATTTTTTGTTTTTTAACATATGAGCAGTAATATACATGTATGATATACCGTTGGAAAGCTAAATATTTTAGAAAAAAATATTATCTTATACTCGAGATTTTAAAATTTAATAGAGAGTGATGAAAAGCCGATAAAACTAACTGATTATTTTAGACAATAATATAATAGATTTTTTAATAAAACACATGTTTCTATAGAAATTCCATTTAATTAATTCTTTAACGGTTTCACGTATTACTACTTTCACTTATTTTTATCTCTAACTGTATTTGAAAATTCTTTCATTCATTTTAAAAATGGAGGTAAGTGAAAGAATAGTAATGTAGACGTACCGATGGAAACGGAAAGATTTTTGAAAAAAAGATTATCTTATACACAAATTTGTAAAAGGTAATACGAATAGGTGACGAATAGGGAATAAACTTATTACTGAATAACAATTTAATATAGTTATATTATTTAATCTAAATCATGTGTTTCCAACGAAAATTAATATACGTTTTGTTAAATTAATTTAAATATTTTCAAATTTAAATATATTTAATAGTTCTTTTTAATTTATTCTAACAATCGAGTAAGTGAAAGTCGTGTGTTCACCGCACCATATTTTTTTTTTATATAAGAATTGTCTAAGCTGCGAAAGCTTAAAAAAACAAGATTTATTAAAATACGACTATATATTTTATGGACAAAAAATTACAATACTAGTAACGTTAGTATAAGGCAAGTAATACAAAAACATGTTTTAATGAAATTACGATTTGATATTTGCAAGTTGTTCTTGCAGGCGAAACGTTTAAAAGTTGAGTTATCTTGAAGACGTATCGTAGAGTTCCAACAATAAAAAGTACTTGTTAAGCCTTCACGTAAATCTTGTTACTTAATCTTAACGAAAATTCTGTTTGACTGAACGAATCTGCTGAATAGACCTATAGATACAATATACAACGGGTTGCATAGAAAAGTGTGTCATAAGACTAAAAGAACGGGTACAAAGGAACTATTCAACAACCAAAACAAAAAAAGGTTGTGAAACCATTAAAAATTGCAAGTTTGTGTAAGAATTAATTTCTGCAGGCCAAGATAACGAAAAATTCCATCATCGTAACAATTAGATAATGACGCGGGCACTTGACACGTTAAACCATTGAGTTATTGAAAAACAATTCTTAAATACCTTTAATATATAATTTAGAGTGACTTTATTTAGTGACAAGTTTCAAAAAAACATACTGCTTCTCCATTTCAACAAACACTCGACGATTCAGAGAGTCTACTCCCTATTTTGTGCCTACTTGCCCCTCCAAAACCATAGAATAATTTGATAAGTCGAAACGTTCCATCAGAATTATTTGTAGTATAATAAGCGGTTCTGGAAATGGTAATTTACAGATGTCTATTAATCACAAATTTACAGCAGTGAATTGCCTACTTTTTCTGCTTTGGAAGATGATCGTCATGCACAAAACTGAGGAGAACCATTTTTTGAAATAACAAATCATTCCCCAGTGACCACAAGAGAATATACTTCGATAAAATATTTTTACGTTTTCATTACTCTCTGCTAAAATCAACTTGTAGGATCAAGATGCAAGAATTAACCATTGAAATTGACTGTTTAATAATAATAATAATTACATTTAAGTAATATATTTTAGTTATGATAAAATGATTTTATTTAGTAAAATATGTTTGCTTACAAATAAAAATACTTGGTTTTTCAAGTAATTATAATTTTATAAAAAACTTTACTTTGGAAACTATAAAACTTTTTTTGAGAGTAATACAAAATATTTTATGTAATAAAACAAGGATTCTAGATAAAATTACTAAACCTGATGACATAAATTATTGATTCTGATGGACTTTATTTGACTAAAATATATAGAATAACAAAATATATAAAAAATATATAGAATGACAAATAAAAAATCTTAATTATTTGTGTATTCACTCATAAACGGTTATTTTATTTCTCTCATTTTAAACAAAGAACTACTTTTATATAGATGTTTAGCGGTGTTCATCTTATCTTTATAGAATCAAGTTCGATCCCTAATGAGTGATTCATACAATTTGCTAAATAAATCGACAATACATAATAAAACGAAATAAAACTAAAAAAATAATAATCCCTATTCTCATTTTACGTTAATAAGTCTTCTTATCTCAGCTCGATTATCCTATGAATCACTAATTAAATATTCCTTGACAATGAAATAAATACATCAAAAACCGTATTTTGTCACTAGTTTTTTTGTTTTGTTTTTCAAAAATTTAATTATGGGTGGGCTACATGATGATAGTTTCAGTAGTGGCAGTACTCTCATGATGGAGTGTGTCCGTGTGTGGTGACTCCCGCGCGTAAACGAAAACTCCCTATGAAACTGAAATTTAATATTTAAGGCAACGAGATGTTACAGAACCTTTTTCATCAAAATCAGCCAATCAGGAGAACCACTTAATACCATGCGTTTTGCACCTTTTTACGATTTTCTCAAAAACGGCTGTAACGATTTTGATTAAACTCGCTATGTCGATGTAAAGTTATATGGGCTTTAATACCATGTAGGTTTTATTCTGATTGAAATAGTCTGACATTGCTGTAATAAAGATTTTTTTTTTATTTTCTTCCTCTAAAGTACCTTTAATTTTGTAGATTCTATAAACATATTATCTTGTTTCCACAGAAAACAAGTAAATGTATAAGTTGCACGAATTCGATATCCAACTAAAGGAGAAAACTGAAAA
Organism: Piezodorus guildinii; assembly: GCA_023052935.1. Taxonomy (NCBI): domain Eukaryota; kingdom Metazoa; phylum Arthropoda; class Insecta; order Hemiptera; family Pentatomidae; genus Piezodorus; species Piezodorus guildinii. The sequence continues at coordinate 39,430,758 of CM041294.1, forward strand.
ATTATTTTTTTAATTCATTTCTTTTTGTTTTTGAACATAAGAATACATGTATAATATACCGATGGAAAGCTAATTATTTTAGAAAAGATATTATCTTATACACAAGTTTGTAAAAGGTATTAAAGAGTGACGAAAAGCCAATAAAACTAAGCGATTATTATAAATAATAATATAATACAATTTTTAATAAAACACATGTTTCTATAGAAATTCAATTTAATTGATTCTTTATTAGTTTCACGAAACGGTAATTCTTATGAAACTGAAATTTCATATTTAAGACAAATATACGCCCGAGACGTTACAAAACCTTTTTCATAAAAAAAATGAGCTTACCAGAAGAGTCACTTTATACCATGCATTTTACACCTTTTTTCGATTTTCTCGAAAACGGTTCCGAAGATTTTGAATTACTCGCTATATCGATGTAAAATTTAATGGGCTTTAATATTATGTAGTTTTCATTCTGATTAAAATGGTCTGACAGGGCTTAAATGCCGATATTTTACATTTTTTCCCTGTAAAGTACCTTTAATTTTTTTGATTCAATAAAAATAACTATATTATCTTGTTACCACTGATGAAAAACAGGTAAATATATAAATTGAATGAATTCGATACCCAACTAAAAGAGAAAACAGATAAAATATTTTTATTGCAATTTTTTGTTTTTTAACATATGAGCAGTAATATACATGTATGATATACCGTTGGAAAGCTAAAGATTTTAGAAAAAAATATTATCTTATACTCGAGATTTTAAAATTTAATAGAGAGTGATGAAAAGCCGATAAAACTAACTGATTATTTTAGACAATAATATAATAGATTTTTTAATAAAACACATGTTTCTATAGAAATTCCATTTAATTAATTCTTTAACGGTTTCACGTATTACTACTTTCACTTATTTTTATCTCTAACTGTATTTGAAAATTCTTTCATTCATTTTAAAAATGGAGGTAAGTGAAAGTCGTGTGTTGCCCGCACCGGATTTAAAAAAAATAATATGCCTTCGCTTATTACTTATTAATACATAGTTCCGTAATTCTGTAGACATTACTTACATTGTAGATATTCCATAGGAATAGACCCAGATGACATTCTCTAACCGTTTTGAATTTAATAATGAAACTAAAAAAACAAAAACAGTCTGAAAGGAGTTTAGAATCAAAGAGATCAGAGGTTGATGGCCTTAAGAACAACTTCCTCGTCCTTCAGGTCCCCTGCTTCACTTTCCTGACCTAGTGTTCCTCGGGAAACCCCACTCACTATTTATACACCACAGGCACAAACGCCCATTATCAGATCGTATAATGGCCTCCCGATACCAGTCGTTGGAACGGGGAGTCCCGATCTGATATATTTGTCCAATCGGCTATATATAGAAAGTAACTGAGCTTAGGTGTGATAATAACTAAAGATCATTACCGTTCTCGATCTAATACTCAAGCACATCGAAACAAACTGTAATAGTTGATGGAAAAAATAAATAAATGTAGCTATCTAGACCCATCAATAATCAGTTTTAGAAACGTATCGTGTAGGTTGTAATATTGAAAGTTGACCATTATTGTAAGGTTAAAGAGGTCCTTTTGAACTGAACACCGTTCCCACATACTGAGATCGGCAGCACCGTCGCTAGCAGAATATTAATGTCGAGAGAAACTGCTTGAGTGACTCACGAAGGTCTACCATCTTGGCGTTGGAAGGTGGGGGGGGGCTATACCACTTCATTTCATATATTTCGGACAAATATATATATACACACAAACACGTAAATAACCAGCTTATGGACCGTCTACTTATATTTATTTTCAAAAATAAATATACAATAAAATATTAAATTACTTATCTATACTAATATTATAAAGGTGGAGAGTTTGTTTGTTTGAACGCGCTAATCTCAGAAACTACTGCTTTAGAATTGAGACGTTGATTTCCAAAAGGTACTAAAGGACATTTTTTACGAAATTGATATTTTCACATATTTATAATCTCCTCATTTAGTTTTATCTAAATCTTAAATTTGATTGTATCTAATGAACACTCAAGTCCTTTAATAACGTGATTTAGAAATACTATTAATTTCTTAAGATACTAATTTCACATTTATTTTCATTCTAAATCATACCAGAACAATTCATTTCATATCTTTAATATGGTTTAATTAATATAGTAAAGAAATTATTCTATATTTTAATCCGAAAATAATCAAATTAGCTGGTTTAATAATAAAGTAATGAGAGCTTTTCGCGCTTCCTGTAAAATTCCCCAGAATGGATATAGTACCTTTTGGAAATCAACGTCTCAATTGTAGAATTCTTTTTGTGTTAGATAGTCAATTTATCGAGGAAGGCTTTAGGCTATATAACATCACGCTATGACCGATAGGAGTAAAGAATCAGTGGAAAAAAGGGGAAAATTAACCTCGCATCCCAATGATTCAAAATGATTTACCGTTTTATTTTAAAAGAATTTAATTTCCTGTTAAGTAATGTTTTGCCCTAATAATTAATAAACCAAAGGGGCAAACATTTAAACACGTAGGAATCAATTTACGTCGAGACTGCTTTTCACAAGGTCGACTATACGTCGCTTTGTCAAGATCGGGTAGCGTAGAAAATCAGTATGTTCTTCTGCCGCAAGAAAATAAAACTAAAAATATCATTTACGCAGAAGTGCTTTAAAATATATTATTTTAAAAACTTCTAATCCGCGATCAGAATAACAGGAATTGACGCAGGCGAAGTCGCGGGCAACATCTAGTCAATTTATATCCTTCACAATGGTTTGCTGACATTTCAATACAACGAAAGTACATACTTTTTATTGTATTATTAATGAACGTTTCGGTGGTAATATTCGTCTTGCCGCTCTTTTGCTGGTTCATAGTTTCCGCGAACTCTTTCTAAACCACGTGATAGATTTTGATACGGTTTTCACTATCAATTAGGGAGGGCATTCTTTCCTCAAGGTTTATAGTTAAACATTGCAATCAAGTTTTCCACTAGGATCTATTTTCGAGGCGCTATAACCCTGGGTGGGTCTTTGACCTCCTCTTCCATTAGAAGGGAAAATTAAATTTTCTGTAAAACATTATTACTAGAATATGAGACGTATAATATACCGTTGTAAAGCGCAAGATTTTATAAAAGTTGACATGCAACATAATAAGTCTTCAACGTTAATAGGAAGTTGTTATAATCCTATAAACTTACGAACATCATTTCTTCTCTGATGAACTGATAATCCCAAAGCGATAACATCTAAATCGGTCAAACAGTGCTTTTTTAGACATTAGTTTGTAATAAAATCAACAGGAGTCAAGCTGCAAATAAATTTTTAATACTTTTAAAGAATGACAATTGTTAGCGCCACGAGTTCTGATGATTATAAGGCGGATCCCGTGAAATGGCAGAGCAATTTATTCAATTTAGCTAATAAGAAACAGTATTTTGAATACTCATAATAATTAATACAACAAAATCTATTTAGTTTTAGGAGGCAATGACGATATTAAAAATAAAAATGAATAAAGCACGTTTAGTAACTTGCGAGATTCCCGCATTAAAGCAGTTTCTCGCAAGAATTTCTATGCTATTGTATCAATTTCACGTTTTCACCTTTGAGAAACACTTCAAAGGAATAAAAAAAAATCAGACCAGAATTAACAGGGTAAGTAACGGACTTTCACCAAAAATCGACCCAACTCGCCAATAAATGTAATTGTACGTGAGAAGTAAACTAATAAAATAAAAAACAAATATTATAAATGTTTATAATAAAGACAAAATGAAATAATTTATGGTATAAACTTTAACTGACGAAGTAAGGACTCTTCCAGTAACCCCTAGAATAGACTTCTAACCTCATCAAATGAACAACCATTTTCGAGTAGTATAAAGCCTTGCTTATATAACTATCACTCCTTTTTTATACCTATGTACTCAATTCCCCGTTGCTGGAATACTTTCCCCAAGAACCGGGATCCAGGACTTACCAATGCCAAAATAACTTATCAACTTTGACATTTCGAAATGTCATAAATAAATAATAAATAAGTTATTAATACAAGAAAATTGGTAAAAAGATAAATGTTATAAATCAATATTAAGATCAGCATTGCCTACTTTGGCTGAACAGTAGCAAATGAAAGGTAGATATTTTAGAAAAGAAAAACTGTGTTGCACATACTCAGACTGGGTTGTAGTGGACAAAGGATCTTGTTGAATCCAATCTGATATGAATATTTTAAGGTATAAAAATTATTAGCAGCAGACAGAGAATAGGATAGCAAATATCACAACATGCCACTTAGGTCAAATTATTTGGTAAACCCCTTACTAAGACAAGTGTGACCTAAAGTAAAACCCAATCTAACTTTTTAACACATTCATTTTCATCCAGAGAACGAATATTTAGAAAATAATTATAACAATTAAGGCATTTATATCAAGAAATAAATATAAAGATTAATTATAACTTTTTTTTTCTTTCTTTTTTAGGATGTTTTTGGTAACAGTTCTAGTTGGAGTGTTATGGTTTCAAACACAAGAAGTATTAACAGACTTTCAATGCCCAGGAACTGCAGACTGCTCGTGTTCAAGAGCTATGAGGGGGGAGTATGAACTATTATGTCCAAAAACTTCAAATCAACCAACGCTAATCGCTACCTTCCTTCCAAACGAGTATGTTCAACTACAATGCACAGTCATGAAGGAATGGGAAGATCTGCGCCTGGTGAGTGGGCTAAAATTTGGACCTGCCAACTCCTTTGTCATCAGGCTTTGTCCTCTGCCTGGCGTCTCATTCAAGGAGCTTATGGCAACCATTGGTATTTCTTCTATTAAGACCCTTCAAATTCAATCGCATAGTAATTTATCAGATACTCTTACAAGCAGACATCTAGAGGGCCTTCATGAGTTAAAGCAACTTAATCTTAATACCAATGCTCTGACCAAGTTGCCAGAAGATCTTTTTAAAGATGTAGACAACTTAGTTTGGCTTGATCTTAAAAATAATAATGTTCAACTCCCAAAGGGCATATTCAGATATGTTCCCAAACTTGAAGTTTTAGAACTTGGAAGTAATAAAATAACTTACCTAGAACCAGGTATATTTAAAAACTTGACAAAACTAAGGTTGCTAAATCTTTGGGGAAACAGGTTACAAAATTTGAGCAGATCTGTGTTTTCTGATGTACCCAACTTGGAAAGCCTAGATCTCAATTCGAATGGTCTGACAACCCTTCCACCAGATATTTTTGCAGATTTGATCAAACTGAAAAAAGTCAATTTATATGCAAATGATTTTCAAACATTGCCACAGAGTCTATTTCGGAATACTCCACTACTAGAAAAAATACAAATTCATAATAATAGAAGAACTTTAAAAACTCTTCCACAAGGATTTCTAGCTAATCTCACCCAACTAAAAGAATTGAATCTGAAGGATAGCAATTTAAGCTCTCTTCCTGAAGACCTTCTCTGGGGATGCATATCTTTAGAAAATCTCACACTTCAGAAGAATCTTCTCACAGAACTTCCAGAAAAGATCTTCAAAGATATTAAAGATGTCACCTTAATCAACTTGTCTGAGAACAGACTCGTTTCTTTGCCTGAATCTCTATTCTCTTCACAACAGAAGCTGAAGACTCTGGATTTGTCTCACAATAAGCTCACCAATATATCTGAGTAAGCATAAAATCTATCTTCCATATTATCACATTGTTTTCTACTCAAATGAATTAATATTTTAATTAAACATTATACTTCATTTTTTTCAGAGACTTGTTTTCTTCACTCCATAACCTGGAAGTACTACAACTTGCACATAATGAAATTAAATCTATACATCCACAAGCTTTCGAAGTACTTCAGAGTTTAAAGACTATAAATTTGTCTCATAATAGATTATCAGTTATCCATAGAGAATTCGCTAACGAAGAATTTGGGAGCCATTCTATCCTTCAAACATGTGTGAATCTCAAGACCATTAACCTTTCTTATAATAAATTGTCAACGATCTATGCTGACTGGCTTTTTTCAATGGTCAACCTTCAAGAACTTAACTTAAGCCACAATGACTTCACAAATCTAACTGTAAGTATAAAGTTCAATTTGCAATGAAAAATAAATTTCATAGTATACCCTGGTAAATACATTTCTAAGGACTAATAATACAGACACAATAATAAAATATTTTGAAAAATTACAAATTTTAAGGACACTAAAATAAAAATTTTAATTGATATTTAGGTAAAAACTTAGCATAAAATTATTACAAGGTCAGAGTACAAGGTTATTCTCCCTCTCTTCCACAAAAAGTAACTAATTTAAAACATTTCAATCATTCATTTATATGAAAGATGAAGAATACTAGAAATAATTATTAGTAATAAAAACTTAATTTTTAAAGTCACAGTTTACATTATGTTGTCAAATTAAAATTAAGCGAAATTGTTTTGTTTTGTTTAGAATTAATTATTTATGAATAATCAAGAAACAGTGATATCATTGATAAAAGAAAAATTAAACGGAGAAAATCTAATAATATGTTAAATTGGTGTACTAAATTATTATTAAATTCCTATCACTAATTCAATGAAATTTTACTTTCAGATGGGTGATCTACAGTTTTTATCAGCCAATCTAAAGCTAGATTTAAGCAATAATAAGATAAATATGGTATCTATGAACGAAGCAGAAACACTAGCCCAAATTAAATATGATGGTGTGACAAGCGCAATTCCCATAAACAACAGCGTAAAAGTTATTTTAAAAGAAAACCCATTTGTATGTGATTGCAATGCTTATCACTTGGTCAAGTACTTCAAAGGCCAACTGGAACCTGAAGTAAACCTGTTGGTGGATATAGATGGCACTAAGCTTAGTTGTGATAGTCCTGAAGAATTAAAGGGAACACAAGTCATGGACCTTGACCCTCGCCAACTCACGTGTCCAACAGATAAACTAGTAGAAAAGAATGATTGCCCGAAGAATTGTTCATGTCAATACTGGCCAAGCAATACAGCCCTTCTTATCAACTGTTCTTATAGAGGTTTGACTAACATACCACCATCACTTCCGACATCAATCCATTTGGAAAAATGGATGAAGATCAATCATACAGAACTAGATCTGACAGGGAATAAATTAACATTCCTACCAAACAAGCTGGGCGATGGCTACTTAAATGTCACCAAGATAAACCTCTCCTATAATAATTTGACAAGCATAAATTTGACAAATTTCAGTGATAAGCTCCAGGTAATTTAAAATTTATTCACATAATTTGTATTTAGCAAAGATATTAGTATTAACTTTAATGCAGAATATACAAATTAGTAAATTAAAAACTTCTTAGCACATTAAAAGATCATGCAAGTAAAAACATACTTTTCTTATTTCCAGATTATTGAATTAGATAACAATAATTTAACACGAATGGACGAGGCTTCTTTAAATATTTTGGAAAAATCAAAACATATCGAAAAAGTAACCCTGCAGAATAACCCATGGATTTGTGATTGCCAGACAAAAGTGTTCCTCAAATTTATTCAAGCCAACTATAAAAAGGTAGAGTATAGCTTAGTTTGAGTAAATATTTGCAGTGAAAAGATTGTAGCTTCATTAGTAACATATAGATAACATAAACATTTTTTTATTTTTACAGATACCAAACCTGAAAAATGTTACATGTTCCAATGGTGTTCCCTTCAATGACCTGACAGCAAACGAACTTTGCACAACAATGACAGCAGCTATTGTAACAATAAGTGTTACATTGGCATTTCTCTGTTTACTCATCGGAGGTTCTATAGCCTTTTATTACCGTTATCAGAGGGAGATAAAAGTCTGGTTATATGCAAATAAACTCTGCCTGTGGTTCGTAACAGAGGAAGAGCTAGATAAAGACAAGCTATATGATGCCTTTGTCAGTTATTCCCATCAAGATGAAAAGTTTGTAGTTGAGGATTTGGTACCTGAGCTTGAAAATGGTCCTACCAAATTTAAACTTTGTCTTCATTACAGAGATTGGGTTGTAGGCGAATTTATACCAAATCAAATAGCAAGATCTGTTGAAGAATCCCGTAGGACAATAGTCGTACTTTCTCCGAACTTTTTGGAAAGTGTATGGGGAAGAATGGAATTTAGAGCAGCACATTCTCAAGCACTCAGTGAAGGAAGAGCAAGGGTTATCATCATCCTCTATGGCGATATTGGGCCTACAGACAATCTTGATCCTGAGCTAAAGGCTTACCTGGCAATGAATACATATGTTAAATGGGGTGATCCATGGTTCTGGGAGAAACTACGCTATGCGTTACCACACCCTCCAGAACTCTCTAAAGGAATTCCTCTGATTTCACGTCATACTATTAGAAGGAACACTGGTGAAAAACTGATGAATGGAACAGACCCGAATTCCACACCTCCAGCAGTAACAACACCGCCAGCTGATTCACTATTCATTGATCCTCTGAAGACATTATCAAATTCAAAGCCAGTTTAATTGAAGAATATTTTGTCAGCTAATAAAACCAATAAATAAGGAAAAATTTACAAAATAAAACATTTTGTATGAATATTTTTCCAAGCATGCTACAAGCAGAAAATTTTGCTTGAGAGAGCAGGTGCCTACCAGCATATTTTTACTTCTTGTTTTGTGTGTGTAAATAAAGGACATGAGAAGTTTTATCTGATTCAATTAATAAGGCGCAAGAGTTATTTTCTATTTTGTGCTTGTAAAGTCAAAGACAGTGTATTTCAAATGTAATAATAGATGTACATAAATTTTGTGGTTAAATGTAAGTGAATTTGACAACGGTTTAGTCCATTCAAATAAACCTATTGTACAAATTTTAAAAATGATACTCATGATTGCCAGGTACTGTGATATGAATCTTAACTAATTCCAAAAATAAAATAAAAAATTGAAAGACTATACATAGGTATTTTGTACCAATGGACAAGACTGATTAGAGTTTTTTTTAGAGTGTTTGTAAATAATAAATAAGCTCAAAACATTAGTTTTATTTTATAAGTTTTTATGTGCCATGGACTGTTCTAAAAAAATATGTGTAGTATTGAATGTGTAGTATTTGATGTGTTTTAAATAAATTTACTTTTAGAACAGAAAGATAATATTATTTGTTAGCCACTAACCTCTTCTAAATATGGCCTTCCTGGACCTCTGTCATTATTATCACATATTAAGTCAACTTGAGCCCCGCATGAATCTAAAAAAATAAAATAGGTAAAATATATAAAGCTGAGATTAATCAACCATATATTCAAATAAATGTTTCAGCTATAAGCCACCATCAGACAGATTTGAACAGCATTATTTATTTTAGCTTTAACAAAGATATAGCTTATTAATATACAAAAAGGAATTATACATCTCGGAATAAAATTGACAATGTATTAAATATGAGGGGAAAAAAAATAATTATCTGCAATTATAAATATCATGTTATTAAGCAAAAATAGTAACAAAATTAAAATTTAAAAAGTAAAACAAATATTTGAATTGATTGAAAAGATTACGTTAATATTAGTGTTGTTTTTTTTTTTTTCATCAAAGCCAAGTTTGCAAGTTTTAAATAACTATATTTAAAAAAATGAATATAAATGAAATAATGCCATTAGTGGGATAATACATTCTATTCTTATTTTCATAATGTATATTTAGACTTTACTGTGATGTTAATTGTTGAATGATATATTATATAACACATATAATAGTTGAAAGGCAATTGATTATTGAAATGAATAAACTCAATATCATGAAAGAACTAATAAAATAATAATGCACACAAGTTAAAATTACCATAAAGGCTACTTTTCGGATATACCTAATGATTGCTTTAAAATTGAAAATTCACATAAAATGTGAATATTTTAAGCTAAAATATATTCACCACAGTTATATTACATATAGTGCAGTTTAACTAAAATTTAAATATATAATAAAAAAAAAACTGCTTTAATAAACACAATATCTATCCTCTTATTGTGAGCTTATACTTGCACTCTTCAAGTCCACAGTTTGTTTATTGGAATTTTTAATTTCAATAAACCTTAAACTATCCAACGAATCCCAAAAAAATTTAAACAATTTCTAAATAATAAGTTCCTTATTTTTGCAATAGTCATTCAAATTCTAAATTACAAAAAATTAAAATCAGAAAAATCTGGCAGAGCCTACAGGAGATTTTCTCCTTTCCCATCTTCCTCAGTAACTATTAGTGTAAAGGTGCCTCAAACCAAGCATTCCACCTGTCCTGGTCCCTCGCCATTGTCCTCATAGCATTCAATAGTTTTCCTCTTTTCTCACCTATTTGAGCCATATTATCTAACCACGACTCATGGTCTTTTGCCAGTTGGTTTAACTTCGAAGAACTTGTGCCATCCGCTATCTTCATCCTTTCAGCACATGCGTTCAAATCACTTTAACTGCCTCTTCTCTAGAATTTCAGTTAGTGGTTTCACCTAGCTCCTCTCTAATCTTGGTGTTCCGGATGTGCTCCTTTTGAGTTCAGCCAGCTACTTTGCCCTTTGAGCCTTTATATGAGGATTTAATGACATCTATAAGTCCTAAAAGAACATTCTTTGTCTTCAATGTATTCAATATTTTTAATGATGGAGTTATTGTTGACCATCGAGAAATTAGATGAGGAAGGGGGTGCGGTCATAAATTAGAAACACACATTTAAAACAAGCGCTATTTTAATTATGTGCCGACGTTTCGGCCTACAATGTGGGCCTTCATCAGGGCTAAAAGAAACAAGATAACAACCAATGTAATATATAGACCATATAATGGTTAGGTATATAATAATAATATGACAGTAATATAATATGGGAACATAAATAAAATTAAATGTAATATGATAATAAAATGACAGTTATAAAGTATGTAAATAAACAAAATTAAGACGATAGTTATAAAGTATGGAAGTAAACAGAATTGAGATGATAATATTGTAATAGGAATATATTAAGAGAGACTAAGCAAATGAAACAAATGACAAAAGAAAAATATGTGAACAATTAAAATTTTAAATATGAACAATTTTGAAGTGATATATGACGGTAATATATTAAAAACATAGTTAAGAGTATAGGTAATATATAAAAAGAACATAGTCATTAAAAAAAGAGAAACAGTATGAAATTTTAAAATAATGTAATATTAAACTAACAATTATATGTCAGGATATGTAACGGAGAAAGATATGAGTATGGAAAGAGGGAGAAAGAAATAGGCGATGAAAAAAAGATCCTAATCAATAAGAAAAAAGATACATACTTGACTCTGAGACTTTGTCTAAAGAAGTGATGTTTTTTTCCGTTTTAAAAAACGCTCATTGCGTGGAACGGAAAATATGGGAACTAGATTGTTTGTTAGAGCTTTTCCAAAAAGCCATGTTATGTTTACTGATCATAAACAAACTTATTAATAACCACAAGAATCAGTCTCAACCTCAATCAACCTCTCTTTCTACTCCATCATTACCCAGTATAACTCCCTTATAGAGATCCATACCTTACATTCCCTCTCTTTCAGAAAAAATTAAAAAATCATTAAAATCCTTCAATCTAAACCTCAGACTTGCTTTTAAATCCCACTACAAACTCTCCAATATTTACAGCCGACTTAAAGACAGCATACTAACAGACCATCGTTCAAAAATTGTTTATAGAGTCCCTTGCGGAACTCCTAATTGCAACTCTGCCTATATTGGTGAAACCAAAAACCTTCTCAAAGATCGCATCACCCGACATAAATATACAATTTCCTCAAAAAATTCTACCGCTTCAAAACTTTCAGAACATTCCTTAACCCTCCAATATCTATTACAATATTATCATCTCAATTCTGTTTACTTCCATAATTTATAACTATCATCTTAATTTGTTTATTTACATACTTTATAACTGTCATTTTATTATCATATTACATTTAATTTTATTTATGTTCCCATATTATATTACTGTCATATTATTATTATATACCTAACGCATTATATGGTCTATATATTACATTGGTTGTTATCTTGTTTCTTTTAGCCCTGATGAAGGCCCACTTTGTAGGCCGAAACGTCGGCACATAATTAAAATAGCACTTGTTTTAAATGTGTGTTTCTAATTTATGACCGCACCCCCAACCATCTTCCTCATCTATTCAATATTTTGCCTCTTTGTACTGAATCAACAGTGGCTTGCAGATCTAAAAACACTAGAAATATATTTATATCCCTATCACAAGCCTCTTATATGATTGTCCTTAGTGAAAATATTTGGTCTTGGGTTAGTCTAAAGGTCTGAATGTGGCTTGTCTTCTTTAAGATACTTTTTTACAATTTCTCTGAGTCACTTCTCGAGGACTTATATATATATATATATAAATATAATTTATGGACCACCTGGGACTAGCATATAGGTCTGTAATTGTTGCAATCGCTTGGACTTCCTTTCTTATGAATTGGGATAATGACATATTCCCAGTCTTTCGCAATGCTTTTTTTCACTATAAGTTTTCTGGAATGAGCCCTGTAGCACTTTAATAATTTGATATCCATATTTGAGGAGCTCTGGGAAAATACCATCTCCTCTCGCTGATCTTCCCGTCTTGAGTCTCTCTTTAACCTAAATCATTGCTTCCTCCCATATGGTGCCATCAAAGTTCGTGGTTCCTTTTATTCTACTTTCTATCCTCATTTTCTTGACATTAAGGATCTCTGAACATATGGGCATAATGTTCTCTCAATCTGTCCAGAATTTTCTCTGATAAGAACTAATCCTGCACTATGTATGTTTCAACGTTCCTTGTAGGTTCGCACTTCTTGCCTTTCAGGGTTTTTATCATTTTCTAAAAAAATTTGATGTTTTCATTATAATCCTTCTGTAGGCTTTTACCGAATTTTTTCCAGCTCTTCCTTTTAGCCTCTCTTACAACCAATTTAGCTTTTTACAATAGAATTTTTGAAATGTCTAAAATTTGAATTATTAGTAGAATTGACATAGAGACATAATATAATAAGAAAGTTCTTAAATTTAATAAGTATTAGTAGATTACCTTTTGACGTATTACTGCTTAAAAATGTATAGAAAATTTCAGTTTTAAAATTAGAAACCTTAAGGCTCTGATTACTATTTGCTTGAGCAAAACGTAACCATTTTGATGCTCTATTTTTTTTACAAATATGACTTCCACACATTGCAGATACTTGGCACAAATTCAAAATATACGGAGTTTTGTCGACACCATTTTTGGAAAACTAAAAACAAAACAAAAAAACATTATATACTTTATTAATTCTTCCATCACTTAATAATTAAAACTTCCAGTATGTAGATCATATTTCTTTTCTTAATTACTCCACAATACAATAATAATCCATTTTCAAAATTAATTTAAGAGTTCACTAAAACAGTAGAAATATTCTCTTACAAAATACTACAATATACCATATGGATTTACATATAATTACAATAATCAGATCAAGCTAACAAGTGGAAAGTGTTGGGTCATAGCAAAACGAATATCATCAGGGCTTGAAGATCCTTTCAGGTGTTTTAGGGAAGAATAGTCTTTTCAGAACGGGCGGTTATAGTCATTTAGGAATACTTCAGAGTCATCGCTGATTTTTTTTCTTCAATATGTACCAGCTTTGAGTGACTAGAGCATAGATTTTAAAAGTTTCCTTGACATTATTTAAGAGTTAATAATTTCTAATTTTATACTAAATTACTGAATTTATCGGTGAGAATGGGAGTTTCTGTTGCAACCCCTCTACCTTTAGAAATATTCAGATTTCTATCAAGGGCACAGTTGTTTATCTTTGTTAATACCTTTCTAAAAATTTGTTAAAAAATTCCAGTAAATGTAAACTAAGCTGACACCAGGAATTGCAACTCATTATCAATCATAATAATTTTTGGTTTATTATTTTCAATAATGAACATTTGTACCCAGAATTCTGCAGCACATTCTATTGTGATTATTATTATTTAGCCATTTATTTGTCTGAATAACTTATGATTTTATTATCATTATTAAAAAAAAATGAAAAAACCCTGAAAAACTGAGGTTTTATGTTACAATATAGGTAGAAACTAATAAATAAAATAAAATAAAATCTGTCGGTTCACCATATGCCGCTTTTCTCCAAAACTACTGGACCGATTTTTTCAAAATTTGACACACATATATAACAGCACATCCAAGGATGATCCTAACACCTCAACATTGATATCAGCCAATTAGTTTTAAAATGGAAGCCAGTAAAAAATGTTTTCATTTTAATCAATTCTCTCAAGTTATTTTGGAGGATAGAAAAACGATTGCACAAAGGTTTAGAATCAGGACACTGTGTTTATTATAAAAGAGAAAAGAATACAAATTGAAATTTTACAGATGTTAGACACCTCTAACTTGCATATTATTGGAGATAGAGAGAAAAATGACAAGTGTTTCGGGAACAAGACAGAGTTGAACATAAAGAGAGAAAAAAATTAATGTGTGTGTGTCAATATAACATAGCTCCATCACTAAGGACACGTTTTCTTGAAATCTACTTTCATCATTGTTTTATATTACTTTCTTTGTGTTCAAATGTTCAAAACAAAATTTTCAATTGCTGAAATAAAAACTATTTGGAAAACCATTTTCTCATCAATGAGTCATATACCAAAAAAAAAACTTAATATTTTTCAAGGAAAGGATGTCTCTATTTATACCAAACTTTAAAAAACAAAACGTACTTAATCATAAATTAGTAATATTCTATAATTAATGGTCTAATGAAATATTAAAAATAATATATTACAATTCTTATATCCCGATTCCTGAACTCCTGCAAGATATCTATGTTCTTATTTCCAATCGGTAATATACATTTTTCATGGCACATCAATGAAGTTGCCCATTTGAATTCATATTGGCAATCTTCACTAATATTTACTAGTACTGGACTGCCCTGTGAAATAATGCGAAATACAATTAGATTAGTAAAAATATATCTTAATAAATGCACTGAATTAATTAAGTAATAAATACATCTAGGACACTGAAAAATAAGAAAGTTTAAGGCTTGCTTAAAACTACAAATTTATTTGTGAATTTTGACATCATATGCATCCAGACAAGTTAATATTGTCCTAAGTAAAGTAATGCACCCTTCCTCTAATTCAGTGGTTCCCATGAGGTGGTCCGCGGACGATGGCCAGGGGGTCTGCGAACTCTCTCTGATTTTTTTTTTTTTAATTTATTATTTAAATATAATAAATAATGAAAAAAAAATAGTCGTTTAGGAGATAGATATATAAAAGGATAATAGGAGAAACAATTGTGAAAATAATGATAATATTGTTACTATTAAATAAATTATATAAAATGTGTACCAGAGTCTAACAGGAGGAGGAAACAAAAACAATTATTGTTGTCAGTTCAAAACAAGAGCTCACTGTTTCTGAAGCAAGAACTGTTGTTTTTTCGATTGTTTTCACATCCACCCCTACTTATCTTCAGTATATCTTGAACCATGTTGTAGTCGGGGGTAAGTGTCACTGTGCATTTTTAAATTTATTATTGATAAAAGTTCGTTTTTCGGAAAGTTATTTGTTAAAATGGATCTTTGGTTAAAAAGTGGTTCACTTAAACGAAAAAGGTCTCCAGATAAAGAGGAACGGGAGCTAGATCTTGATATTAAAGTTGATATGTAGACGTCTATTGAACCTTGTTCTTCCTTAAGCAGTGTTCGGCCTTCTGTCAAAGTGAGGAAGTACAATATTGATTACTTGAATATTGGTTTCTCATATACTGGTTCTGGACACGACTCTAAACCCCAATGTGTACTTGGCTACGAAAGTCTTTCTAATGAATGCATGAAGCCTGCAAAACTCCATCGGCATCTTGAAACAAAGCATCCAGAACAAAAGAATAAATAGCTGGATTAGTTTAAAATTAAATTAGGAGAGCTCAAAAAGTCGCAGAACATTATTACAAAACATTCTGGAGTAAATACGAACGAAAACACTTGCATCATATGATGTATCCTAGCTCATCGCAAAATGTGGGAAAAATCATACAACCGCTGAAGAACTGATACTACCATCAGCTGTAATCCTATGCAAAACAATGTTGGGTGATGCAGCCTCCAAGCTCATAAGTACTGTTCCGCTTTCCAACTAAACTGTTCAAATGCGACTTTCAGATATAGAAAATACCTTATTAACTCGGCTATGCATGTGTGAAATGTTTTCTTTGCAATTGGAGAAAGGTTTATCCACAATTGAAGAAAATTTGCATCTAAGCTGCAAAGGAGTTATGATGATATACACAATGTTATTGAATAATTTGGATATGGCTACTTGGTACTGGTATGTTACTGTAACATAGCGTAAATAACATTAATATCTGAGATGAAGTAATAATCTTTTATTTATCATAAAAAGAGTAAGTTATTGTTATGCTCCTGAATTTCTAATGTACAACCCATCAACATTTTTTTGTAATTAGTAGCAATTTTACAACTAAATAAGTTTATTAATCACATTCAAATCTCAAACCGCTACAACCACGGATTGGAAAAAGTAGCATTAAGGTTGAGAACGTTTGAAGTCAACATACAAGGGCTAAGGGACTGGAGTGAACCATTGAATAGGGCACTGTATAATATTCTACGAGTCGGAACCCAGCTGGAATAAAACTGAAGCTTATCCAGTGGGTACCAGAAAAATTGGCTACTGGGCGAGATATCTTCTAATCTCCTCATCGCACGGCCGTTGGGCCCTGAAATAGTATGAATCTGTTTATTGGTTTGGTTGGTGTATCCTTTGAACGTCACTTATGTTGCTGTAGCTAATCGGACGATGCTACTGTAGGAGTCCTAAATTTTTCATATCCAGGTTCAATTAGGATAGGGTCCCCGTATTCATTGAAATTAAAAACCTAAATGGTACAAAATGCAATGGTTGTGTCAGCTGCTATACGTGATTTTTCCGATAAATCATTCAATCTTCAACGGGGTTTTGGTTGATATGTAACCCGAGATAGAGACAGAAAGAATTAACTATATTTATTCAACCAGAGTAATCTGTGAGCAGGAAACAACATTAATATGATGGTTAAGATATTCATTCTGCTCCCGTATAATTTTATTAGTTAGTGGCTTGACTTATGAACACCATTAAACACAAGACGCCATGGTATATCTTCGCCACTAAAGTAACTTTAGTGATACACTCATAGGATTTTCAAGAAACCCCAAGTAGTTTGACACTCGAAATAACTTTAATTACGGGCTATAGTGTAGCTCATTACTATAACAGGTTCATTTCTATTGTATAGCTCCAATTATATGTTTTCGGTTTTTTCCTGTGGGTACCAGAAAATTATGGGAAAAATTGGTTTATGGGCGAGATATCTATTAATAGCCTTCTTGCACAGCCATTTTATATAATCCTAGGAACCTGCTACCCCTTCAGTCGCCTAAACGCATGCAGTATAAAACAGTCTAGATCCCATTATCGCTTAGGTTGGTTTATTTATTAAACGTATTACCTTCTGAAATGGTATTATTATGCTAAATTACAGAATCTTCAAAAGGTTTTAGTTGATATGTAATGCGATACAAAAACAGATAGGATTAACTATATATATGTACTAGGGTAAGTTGTTGTGGGAAACAATCTTATGTAGTCAAGATAATGACTCGGTATAGATTTTTTTTTGGGGGAGGAGAGAGGAGGAGGGTATGTCGTTTTATTAGTGGATTGGGTTATGTACAAGAGAAAACTCAAGATGCCATGATATACCTTCGCCGCTACAGTCACTGTGGTGTTATGCATATCGGATTTACAAGAAATCCGAAATAGTTTGATATTCGAAATGACTTTAATTACATAATGTTAAAAGCGAACATAATGTTATAGTTAAAACAGCGATACATCCCTCGACTGTAGTTTCCGTTTTCATTTAGATTTGATATATTGCCTTAATTTTTAGAAAACATTTTACCCGTTTAATAGAAGCTGGAAGGACACCATAAGGGTCTCCTTATCCCAGGGTCACTCCAAGGCCGTATTCTGCCATAATAGAAATCGAAATCCGAGTGTCGAGGAATCTTGCAATTACAAAATATATAAAAGGAACTAATTATTAGTAGGAAAGCCATGAGTAACAGGTGAAAAAATATTACTAAATTTATAGATTGATTAACAGTATTAGCGAATAAAATAAATATATTACAGGTTATAACACTTCTTTGTATTTACGTTTTTTGTATATGTTACCATGGAAACATTAGTAATTGTAATTAGTGTTTTACAATAAATTTGTGCAACAAAAACACATTTCGTACTGAAGCTAAATTAAATATGTATCAGTAATTAGAGTATTTAAGGGTTAACCTATTACTGCTGGTATGTTATTATAAATTTGATGGAATGAAATTAAAATCTGGCATTATTGACCATAGTTACTCTTATTGTTAATGTATACAAAGTAACAACGATGAAATAGTCGCGGGTACAACTAGTTTTAAAAAAACAGTCCCTCAAAATAGTAAGAAATAAAAAAGCAAAATCAATTGGACTTATAAATTAGCAGACATCATTCAATAGTATAATCTGCAAAGACTAGTTTGTTATAATAAAATTAAGATATATCATGTACGGAATATTAAATAAAATCTTTAAATCAACTTACAACTTCAGCATTCTTATCACAGACGAATACTATTGATGTCGAGTATCTTGTATCAGAGCCTTTGTGACAAACAGAACCATCAAAGTACTTTAAAATTGCTTCCTTTTCATTCCGTAACACAGGAGGTAACATAAAAGAACCTAGATTCTAAATAAACATCATCATAAGATATTTAAAACACATTAAATAAATAAAAAAAATTGAGAAATTCATGTCTGACCTTTTCTGAAGAATAAGAATCTAATGATTGATTATTGGCCAAACATGACACTGACCACGATGGACACATAATACCCCATTTTGGTAACAATGGTTTACAAATGTTTATAAATGCTTTTTCATTTTTGCTAATATCAACTTCATATGTTTGATTTAACTTTTCACAAAGGCCTTCTATACCTTGGCAGCACTTCATTTCGTTCAATTCATACTACAATCATAAAACTATTTTAAGTTATAACAAATCTGGAATATCTAAAATTAGTATAATTTAAATATTGTTAATAATAAACAGAATTAACATTAGATATGATCTCGACTTAATAGGTCATTGGTTTCCAACAAAATTTTTAAACAAATCTTTTATCCAATTGATATAATTGCAAGGAGCACCTCATACTATCTTTATATAATGTCGTTATAATCGTAAAATTGTAATAAATCCTAAAATTTATATCCTCTCCGAAATGAAAACTACCATTAGGTTAACCATAAAAACTATACCATTTTGTCCAAACTAGGCAAATACAAATGAAATATGGTTATAAAAACAAGGGTTATGAGTCATGTTTTATTTTTGGTATTAAGTATGTCTATGTATATTATTAGAATACACTTAATTTAAATTGACAAATTCATACAGAAATTCAATTATTGTAGCTAACATGATGTAATAAGTTGAATATATATTATTAAATATCCTTAGAGGTCTTGAGGTCTGCGATAAAAAAGCAGAAAATGGTCGACTTTCATCCAAAGTAGCTGTTTTTGTGTGATAGTGTATGCAGTATGGAAAAATAAAATGCTTACTAGACTATTAGATGCTATTGCAGTTGCAATGAAGCAGACTTTAATTTCTTTCTAAACTATATACAGATTTGTTGTTTGATTCACTTTTCAGGAAAAATAAATAACCAATAATAACTAAACTGCTGAATTATGTGTAGAATAAAGACAGTTATAATAAAATGTATATCACATATTTTGCCTTATGACATATATCAAATATTAATATTGGAAAAGAGATGTTAATTTTGCATTATGACACATCACTTGTTCCTTGATTAAAATATGGCCTATGATAATGATGATCAGAAAGACTTCTATAGAACACCGATAAAGGCAATATTTCAAACACACAATGTTGTGTGATCAGGATGACTATGACTAGAATATATGATCCATATTCCAAGTTATTTGCAGAACCATATCATAGAAAGTTTTCTACGATAAAGTGGGAGGGGGGAGCAATCAAAGTAGTTGGCTAAAGAGGTGTTTATCTCTCTAAAAGAGGCAGCAAGAGAACTTGGTCTTACAAGGCAAGGATAACACAAATATAGTTTTTTCTGTGAATGCGCAATGTCCAGCAACCAAAAACTTGGGATAAAATAATCACGAGTTCATGTCCCGGTGCCAGGATGGCTTTTAACTCCATTATACATCCCTTCTGGTCTGAGGAAACTCCTGTACAGCCTAAAAAGGATAGATAGGGGTAAGGGGGGAAAAAAGTACATAGTAGCTGAACTGCAACCATGACAACATCATGGGGAAAGAATATTGTCTGTGAGCCATTACTATTTTGGGCTGAAACAACATTTGGCAAGGAAAGTAGTGATTAGAAAAACAAAATAACTTTTTAATAATTTATAGGTGAAAGGAGAAGGAGAGAAAATTTATGATCTCTTTGTTTAAGCCAATGTTATGATAGTTATTAAACAATTCTGACTGAGATATACTGAATATGAGAACAGGATGAATGAGGAGGATATCCAAAAGTGATAGCAGACCGAGCTCATTATTTGACAGAGGACACTTGGCTTACGTAGAATTCAGGGGATCAACTTAGAGCTTGGGAGTTAGTAACTAGATGGCACCAATACTGAACAGAGGCCATTAGAGGCAACTACAGCAGTAGTAGTATATCACCTATAATTCTGTTTTGATATATGGCAGAAAAAAAACAAAACAAAGAAAAAAGCTTTAAACAAATACCTACATATTTAATAAAATTTAATCTTAAATCAAATATAGATTGATACAAACATCATCAAGGCAAGCCAATTTCGTAGACCAAGAAATAATGGTTGAACAATTATTTCTTTTAATCAAAACAGGTCCTGAAGATTCGGATTGTCCACAACTAAACTTTATCACAGTAGATTTACAATCCACAGCTTCATAGACCAGCAAAAGAGATTCATTAACAAATTGAAGTTTTGAATTATAATTCCCAAGATTTTCAGCAGTTCCATTTTCAACAAGACAGGAACCTGAAATCAATTTTTTTTTTAAATTTGTGCATGGGATGTATTTGTACAGTGACGGTCAAAAGTTTGAGACCATCTATGGTTTACATGAATTAATCTGGTTTTTTTTTCAACACTTTGACACTTGGATTTTTTCTCGGTGTATTATGTGGGTTGCAATGCACAATTCAAATGAAATTTCATTGTTTTTACCCATTTTTAATGAAAAAAAAAATTACTTGTGCTTTGAACTTCTTACAACTTCGGCAGTAGAGGAATCAAAAAAATCAAACTAAGAATAAAATTTATCCTTTCAAATCCCCTTGGGGGGATTATTAGACTGTAAATAAAGCTCCAGACACAAAAATCACATTGTTTATTTTTATCATGTTAGAAATCTCTGTAATAATTTGATTTAATCAAATTATTTACGATATTGACAAACTTTCTTAACACCTAATCAGCAAAGTTGTTTATAAATACAAAAAATAATAAGTTACATATATTTTTTAGGTATTCATAGAGGTTATTCATGATTTATTGATTTAAACCAAAGGGGATCTCAAACTTTTGACCGGCAGTATAAATCTTCAACACCCTTCACCATTTATTTTATCATTATTTTTTAACCAATGTAAATTTTCAAAATCAATATTCAAATTTTAAAAATAATTACAATAATAAAATTTACTTAACAAAGCTATAATTAAAAATCACCTTAAAAAATTCTTTAAGTTTATTCCTTAGGGAACCAAAAAAAAACAATAAAGCATAACAAAACTCTTACAAAAATTATAAATACATACATACATACACACACACAATATATATATATATATATATATATATATATATATATATATACCTTTCCAATGATCACACTCCAAAATGTTCTTCTATAATGTCTATAGTTGACTCTAATTCCACCACTAAATATATTAAACACATAAAATTATCGATTCTGTTATATGGACTATGAATCTACCTAGCAATCTAGAAGTTAAAGATTGAGTGCATCAGCTACTAAGGTAACTGATCTCATTATTATTATGTTCGTAACTCTCCCTTTCTGAGGTATATTAATCAATTTATTATAATGAACAGGAAAGTTGCTCCATCAACCAGTGAGTAAAGAACAGAATTCCAAGATAAAATAATAAGGCGAAAATTGAATTAAAAACTCTACCATTAATTTAAAAATGAACAGACCAATATTTTCAAAAATTTGACATGGTCTTTTTGGGTGCTAAGTTGAAAAAAATCTGTTCACTGGAGGATTAAACAATCCCTGACAGTCTCAGGAGCCTAAGATTTCTTATGCAGGAAAATAATTTCAGCTCAGAAAGTATGAGTTTACTTTTAAAAAATCAGCTGTTTTTAATATCTCTGAGGAGTCATAATAGGAGTAAAGAAAAACCATTACGCATACAACAAAAAAATTATAAGTCACTAACGAACAAGTCACTTCAGATCAATACAATGAACAAGATGTATGGCCATACAATGAATAGGAAAATAAAGTAATTAATAAAATAAAACTAAATAAAATAACATAATTTATATAAATTGAATATTAGATATATACCTACCTGACTTTCTCGAACATCCAGTAATATCAACAGGGCCACATATCCCAATGTTTATTTTATAATTTACAGGTCCTTTGGAGTTCATAGTTTCAACTTGAAAAGTTCTTCCCATAATATTTTTGAAATCCAAACTATACATGTATAAAAATAAATAATTTACTTAGGAAATTAAACACATAGATATGGCAAAAACAAAAGTAACAAGAAGAACACATACGTCTTATTGAAAATGTTAATTGAACAAGGGGTGGCTTTCTTCTTGAAAGTTGGACAAGCAGCAGCAGTTGTCCATGAAAAATTGTAAACACAATCCTTTACACTGACAAGTTTTGGTTCAGTATGCTTTGGACAAAATTATAAGTTAAAACAATAATAAATAATAATTGATCAAAATCTATATAAATTTTATATATATTTTAATTCTTAAATCAGAAAAGAAAATTATATAGACTTCTTCGAGAAAGGAACTGAGATCTAATAACAAATACTTCTCAATTCAAATTACTACTCGATATCAGGTAAATATGATTTTATTTCTGACCTCGCTTCCACCAAAAACCATAGTTATACTTTACCTTATGGTATAATTGCTTGATTTTGCTTACACAGCTTTTGTCATTTCTCTCTACATGAAAAATGATAATTTCTATTGTATTATTTAATAGAAAATAAATGTTTCCACGGTAATTAAAAGTAAACTTTTAAACATTATATATATGGCGAGATAATAGAAAGTTGTGAAACAAAATTTTTTACACAATATTTTTTGTTCACCCCTACTTCTCATTTGTAGGCTACAGCGTAGTTTATTGGGCCAGTGGGATATTGATGTCAAATTAAAAGCCCCTGGGAACCGAGAAGTGAACATGTAAATTATTTAACTTTTCAAACTCATATATCAGGTTGCTGGGCAATGTGTGAACTGTTCATGCCTGTTAACCCACTCAGCCACCCCACCACCATAAAAAAAATTGTAAACTGCAAACTTGCATGTATTAAACTGTATTTATAATCAGGGAACTTTTATTTTTAAATAAATATATATATATATATATATATATATTATATATATATATATTATTATATGTAGTTTGATCAGTTCTCGACTGTTGATAATTTAAGTTTGTGTTGTTCTTAGGTTTCAGTCAATGAATAAACAATTTTATCTATGTGACGTTTCGAGAATTTATTGTTCTCATAATCATGCCTTAACAGTGGAAAAAAAAACAAAAAAAAACAAAAAAAAAATAACACAATAATAACTAAAATCATATTATTATCAATATTAATGTTCTGTTTGTTTTTTTTTCCACTGTTAAGGCATGATTATGAGAACAATAAATTCTCGAAACGTCGCATAGATAAAATTGTTTATTCATTGACTGAAACGTAAGAACAACACAAACTTATATATATAATATATTTTATATATAATATCCAATTTTTTGTAATTAAAGTATTTTTTATTTATTACTTAAATATTATGTTAGGCAGGCTAACAAAAAAAAGTAAAATTAAAATTTAAATAACAGCTCCTATTTGGTTGTTTGTTTCCAAACATAGCATCCTTTTTGGATGCTTGGAAAAAACCCTAGGTAATAGGGCAGGTAGAAAATAGGTCAGTCTAAGGTGGGGTTTGGACCTGAAAGGAGGACATGCTGCTGTCTGAATAAGAATGTCAATATGGTTAGCCTGGTTATTATTGTATCATTTTAGTTATAAGTAAATAGTCAAAATTAATTGTTCCTGATTGTCAAGTACCCAACCCCTGAGAAAATAAATTTAAATTTTGTAAATAATGTTTTTAATTAATTTTTTCATAAGGAATATATTTAAAAAAATAAGAATATGTATAAATATATATAAAACCTTTTCCCTTTTCTAAAAGTTATGAAATCATTTAAAACATGACCTCATCCATCTCTGTCTCTTAAACAAGAAAAATGTGACATATTCAGTAAACTATTAAAAAAAAAAAAAAAAAAAAGAGTCAGCAAAAACCTATAATAAACCTAAACTTCATTACTTAAATCATTATAACTCCAACCATGTAGAACTCAAAAAAGAAACTTACAAGTGCAGTTTTATCACAAATGAAATCAATAGCTGTGGAATATACACTTTCCACTTTGCTTGATCTACAAATTCCACCATTCTTGTAGTACAGACGGATCTTATCACCAACTATTTCAAATTCATCTAGTTCACTCGCCAATCCTAAATTTTCATTGCTATAAAAATAATAAGTAAAATGTAAAATGTATAAGTCGAGTGCATAATAATAGTATAAGTATGAAATTGAATAAGACTTAAAATTTCAAGAAAACCTACTTTTCATTATTATTATAAGCAGCCAAAAAATTGAGTCGATGGTATGATTCTTGAGACATGCTCCTGACAAGTCATGGCAATGAATTCTGTGGCCTGGTATTAATGAATGACATATATTAAGTTCGATTTCTGAGTCATTGTAGCTAATAACATAATTTTCCTTTAAATTGATCAAAGAGGATAAATCATATTTGACATCTTTATTTGAATAGGTGCATTTAGAAGATACAGATGATCCACAAACAAGAGGTGTTTTCCAATAAAAATAATACATGCAATCATTTTCCTGGGTCACAAAAAAAAAATTTCATGAATTTCAAAACCAGATAAATAAAATAAAAATGAAAATAAAAAGTTTGGTACTTTTAAGTTAGATTTTTTTATCATAAAAAATAAAATAAAATAAAGAAATGAAATTTAAAAAAATTGAATCTGAGTTTTATACAATAATACACATTTTAATATCTCTCCCGACTTCAAATAAGCACCGTCAAAAAATGGACTCAGTGTGTGGGTGTTAATGTGGTGAATATTCCTGTAGGTCATTTCCATTTTTTTTAAATGTTTTGTTATTCTAAACTTTTATTTAGTTATTAAATTTTGATTTGATTTGAATACATACTTTTTAATCCAAGAATTTGAAAAATATAAATAAGTTTTACTGGAAGGAATTAGTCCGGGTGGCGGTCATTAAATGAAACAACTAAATAGTTTCAACTATTTTATTGTTTGCCAACGTTTCGACCCCCTTTGTGGGTCATCATCAGGGCGCATGGTGGGAGAATGGAAACTGAGTTTCATTCTCGAGTTTCCATTCTCCCACCATGCGCCCTGATGATGACCCACAAAGGGGGTCGAAACGTTGGCAAACAATAAAATAGTTGAAACTATTTAGTTGTTTCATTTAATGACCGCCACCCGGACTAATTCCTTCCAGTAATTCTCAATGGTCAACTAATTACATCCACAACATAAATAAGTTTTGATAAATTGGATGAGAATTCACCAATGATATAAGGCTGCACCCATGTTGGTTTCAATGAGATCAAATCTGACTCCTCCCAATACATTAATAATTGTAATATTATAAAAAAGTATATAAAAATTTATATAAAATGACCCCATATATCTTGTAAATTTTAAAATTCATGATTGTTATAATCCTCATGTCCCAATGCATTTTATATTGACCATCTAGGTAATAGAAAGGGACTAAATTTGTTGATTCAGAAACATATAAACAACTAATTTAAAACATATATATATTTTTTTTTATATATGCTATATTTTGATATATGCATTTATAACAACTTTCCATTAACTTGCACACCTTGGGATCCACTGTGGCATGGTGGCTAGCATAACAGCCTTTCATGCCTAAAGGTCACGGGTAAAAACCCGCAAGAGGTCCTAGGATTTTTCAATGGCAGTAAAAAATCCTTAGTTATGCCGTCCTTGGAGGGGACATAAAAAGGTGGTCCTGAGCCTGTGCGATTCAAGTACTCGTAAAAGATCCCTATCCTAATTAAACCTGGATAGGCAAAATTTAGGAATCCCACTGCAGCATTATCCGATTAGCCACAGTAGCATAAAGTGACGTTAAATACATTTAAAAAATACTTGTACACCTTTATTGGCTACATATTATCTTTTCTAAAATCATACTTTTTCCAACACTATATCAACCTTTATATTACTACTCACATTTCAGGAAATGTTTTTTAATGATTTGATTATAAAAAAAAAAAAAAAAAATTCCCTATAACTCTATGATAAAAGGGATGGTAATAATGTAAATATAAATCTATGGCAGACTAATTGGAAATATGGTTGTGTATTGTGAGTACTATATTCAGTGCTAAGTCCCGACATTCAGAGGCAGAATCATGAATCATGGGTCGGATCACATCTGATCTGACTGGAAACAATGTAGGCACTTCCTATAAACGTCACTGTTCTGACAGTCGTAAGAAATCGGATCTGATGTGATCAGAGCCAATGTACGTGCAGCCTAACAAAGCAGGCTAAATAAATATAAAATTGTAAACAAATTCAGTTATTATTATAAAAATGATAAAAACCTTTGTACTGGGAAATAGTTCAGGAGAATAAACTGATGTTGTTGCACTTGGAAATTCACATGCCATTATTATTTTAACTCTACTTTTGGTAGCATTACTGTGGCAGGGTTCACCTTCAAGATTAAAAATAAACTGACCATCAATAAAATGTGGTTCCATACCACCAGTTTGACCGATTGCTATCTCAGTTCCATTGGAATTTTTGAAACAAACTGCAGCATTATGATGCTGGAAAAAAATAAATAAAATAAAATAACTTCCTTTAAGGAAATGTTCTGAAAGATTTAAAAACATTATTAAATCAAATTAAAAGAAAATTACCAACCCTTGAACAACTTTGTGTTAATCCACCACAAACATTTATTCTAAATGATTCATTTCCATTCATGATAAAATAATCTGATTTCTTTTTATGAAGCGGCATAAGGTTCACTAAACTCTCATTATATAAATTTTCAACTTCACACTTCTTTCCTTCTGAATACTGAAAAATTAAAACAGAGATCATTGTGTTCAATCATTAAACCATTGATAACAGCTTCAAATCATTCCAATGAAAAAAATAAAAACTTTACTGAATGAATGTTTACAGAATATTTACAGTAAATGTATATATTATATATATTAAATGTAAATATGACTTCTCGAAAGCTTTCGATTCCATAGACCACTCTATTCTTTTCACCAAACTAAATGCACTATCCTTTTCCAATAACGCTATTCGCTGGCTCCAATCATTCCTTTCTGGTCAAACCCAAGCAGTTTACATGCCTAATCATCCTTTTTCACCCTTCCTCGCCCTTTCGACAGGTGCGGCCCAGGGCTACAGCATCTCCCCTCTCCTTTTCAATTGCTACATCATTGATCTCCCTAATTCAATAGTCTACTGCTCCCACCACATCTATGCCGATGATTTTCAAATTTATTTCTCCTTCCTTCCTTCCGAATTATCATCTGCATTTGCCGCTATTTAGGAAGACCTAGATGGAATCTGTGTCTGGGCAAACCTGAATAAGCTAAGCTTAAAACAATGAAAACTCAAGCTATTATGATTGATTCCAATCCCCTCCTGAAATTCAACCCCACCTTTCCAACCTTATTCCTAAATGATCATCCCATTGCTTTCAGTCCCTCTGTCCAAAAACCTAGGAATTATTATTGACCAATCCCTATCCTGGAAACCCCATATTGCCCAAATTTCTCGAAAAGCCATAAGCACCCTAAAGTTTTTCCATCGCTCCAGTCACCTTCTTCCCGAATCCTTGTCTCCTCACTCATCTTTCCCCACTTCGACTATGGCTGCGCGGTGTACGGTGGCCTCTGTAAGGTACTTGAGAACAGCGTGAAGCGTATCATGAATTGTTGTCTAAGATTTGTTTTTGGTACCTCGAGACAGTCTCACGTGACTCACCTCTACACCGAGTTGAAGTGGCTCCTCCCCTCCACACGCAGACAGTACTTCCTTGGATAATTTCTATACCAAATGATAAAATCCCAGCATCCTTCCTGTATCTACAGTCTCCTTAAATTTAAATCTTCAGTCCACTTGCTTGGAACAAGATCGCGTCACTCCAACCTTTATATCCCATTCCACAGAACTAAAGCCTTTGATCGATCCTTTCTTGCCCGTTCCACTGCATTCTGGAATTCCATTCCTTCCAATATATGTCGTGCTTCTTCCATATCCACATTTAACTATCTCCTCTTCCAGCATCTATTATCCCTCACAGTCGCGTGTTGATCTTATATATGATATTTGATGATAGAATTTAATCATTATAATGACTAAATGCTTACTTTATTTGGCTTTTGTTTTTTGTACAAAATTAGTTGTTTTTATTTTCTCATTCTATTGTACTAATTATCATTATTATTATGATTATTACTTTGTGATTTGTGTATGTATATATGTATGTGTGTGTGTATCTGTATAAATATAAATACACACACACATATATTATATTATATATATATATATATATATATATATATTTTTTTTTTTTTTTTTTTTTTTTTTTTTTTAAATCTACTTTACCTATGTAAATAATTTAATCTATTTAATGTATTCTGGCCAGAAGTGCTATCTTTATCTTTATACAAATGTTATTCTTAAGGGATTATGTCCCAGAATAAAGTTCATTTTCTATTCTATTATCTCGATTATATAGTTCAATCCTCAATACCATTCGATGCCCTCTTTTCAAAAATTGTTTTCAGAGAAAAAACTTTGAGAAAGAAGATTGACATACTAATAATAATAATAAAAAAAAAAAGACTATGACAAACCAACTAATTAAATTAGGTATTGCATACATAAGCAACATTTATGTTAAAATTATAATGATGAATATTTTTTTGTTTCTGGTTAAAATTACACAATCATTTTAGTATTTTAAAATCTCCATTCAAAGTATGTACCATTTACAGCAGCTGTTCTAATATTTTGGTTTCTTGTAACTTTCAAATTCTTATGTTTAGGGTAATGTATGTATATGTATCATCCCCGGTCCACGTATTCCATTTTCTTTTACCAAAATATATCAAGGAATAACTTATTATAAGCTTTTATTATTATGAACTGTATTACGGCTTCAATTGTGAAAGGAGAAATGGATATATATATTATGAAGTTACTTTAAAGCATAGTTAGGTTAATTTCAAATTTTTCAAGAATTAATTTGAATTATTGTTAAGTAAGGTCAGAATATAGATAGAATTCTTAATTGACAGACCATTTCAGAAAAAATAACTTCACCTATTACTATAGTTAATATTTAAAATGAAAAACGCATTTAAGATAAAGAGAATTTAATAAGTTGAATCAACTCAACTATTAAATGAAATTTAATTCCTAAATTTAAAGGAATGAAGGGATACCTTTAAAGGACAGGCAGCATAGGTGTTCCAACTGATGTTAAAACCAGTATCAGTTCTGGAGATTGTTGGACTGGCACTAACATCTTTTGAACACTTGAATGTTAGATATACAGAGAGTTTGTTTTTTTGATCATCTGAAATAAAAAGAGAATATGGAATCAAAATTGGAAATAAAAAAAAAAAAAAAAAATTGAAACACTTGAATCTCCCAAGAGTACTTAAATAAGAAATCAAAAAACTAAAACAGTACCTCTACTTTTGTAAACCATAACTATATGGCCAGGCCCAATAACAGTGACATTAACAAAAGTTACAGCAGCTTCCGTCTGATTGTTATTATCTATTATACATCCAAAATTCTGTATGCCATCTAAAAGCAATTAAATACAAATCTATAATGAGATAAAATTCATTTGAAAATTATTAAATATAAGGGCAATTAAAATACTTATATCTTAATTACTACATTGTATAACCCCCCAATTATGAATCTTAAAGACTTTTAAACTTGACTCACTTCAATTTCACATAGAAAGTTATGGATTTCATGCAGAATGGCCACATATCAAATCTTTGAGAAACTCCTTTAAAAAAATTTAATCACAAATAGAAGGGGAGGGAGGATTGTATACAAGTCACATACAATTCTTGAGTAACTTTACCAAAATAACCAATTTTAAAGCAAAAATCATATTTTTATTTTTGAAAGAATATTTCATTTAATTAATGCCTTAATCCAAGCTGAGAAACAGGAGGAAGAAAAAGAAGTGTATGTAATGAAGAATACAAATAATTTTTTATAAACTGTTAAGGTAATCAATGGGATGAAGATCTAAGACGTATTGTTGAGGGCTTGCACATTTTGTAGCCAAAAGTCACTTCTTCAGAAGGAGCACTCAGGTAGCAAGGTAAACCTTAGCACTGATGAAGCTCTCATAAAAGATTCCATGAATTTCAGATTACATTTTCAGGATCTATTCCAGTTTTTATTAGTGAACAACTTTGAAAACTGAGATGTTGAAAGACCTACTTTTAAAAAAAATTATTTGCTAAAATTTTATTATTATTATTTGTAATTCCAAGCAAAACAGGCACCTTAGTAAGCCAAAGTTTTAAATTCATCATGAGAGCCATTAGGCAACGTTTATACAAATATAATGTGTGAGTTAAATGAAGATTAAATAGGAAGCTATTTCTTTCTTCCTTCACAAAATAGATCAAAACTATTATAAAAACTCACTTTAAGGTTCACGATTATTATTAATTTACATATTTTGTTGGGACTAAAATAATTCCACTTTTCTTTCTTTATGGGAAAGTGTTTGATAGATTAAAATTTATGACACCTATACTAATCAGCCCAAGATAAAAAGCTACAAATTCATTTTTATAATAAAATGATTAAAATACCTGCACATGGTACTAGTGGAACATAATTTAGAGGTCCACAAACATTCAAAAGCAGTTTTTTTCCATTACTCAACTGCCATTTATAATTACCCATCATTTTATTCAATGGGTTCAGATCATAGGCAATATTTTTCTCTGAAATATGTAACTAAAAAAAGAAATATATAATAAAAATAAGCAAAAACTGAAGACAATAAAGTTATTTAAAAAAATAAAGGATTAAGTAAAAATAATACCAAACAATTGATAGCAGGAAAGTCATCACAAACTAATGGTGTCTGGATAGAAAAAAACATATCATCTTTATTATTGGAAACAGAGTTCAATTTATAATCTCCTTGATGAATTGAACAAAATAAATTGATAATTATCTTTCCACCTTGAAAAATATAAAAACATTTTTGGAATAAAAATAAGTTATATGTAACTAATAGCACACATAATTCCCTTAAAGATACAATAAACATTCCAATTAATAGACAGTTTTAACTTTACATTTAATATAACAATTGTTTATTTATAAATTAACATTTGTACTGGGAGTTTGCATGTTAATTATACAATTAATTTTAAGTTTGTTCACTGCAGTAGAGATTTATTTTGTCTTTTTTGGATATTTTTTTTTTGTATACTAGGGTATGTTTTTGTCTTTTTGGGGAGATTCGTACAGAGATTCATACTATTTCTAGGCCAACAGCTGTGCATTGAGGTAATCAGGCCTTGGTTACGATGAGAAACCAGGTTTTTCCCGATTAAAAAAGGATTTTTTAATTTATTGAAATCAAAGAAGGTTGAATTTGAAATGTTAACCTCTTCCATTTGATTTGGAAAAGATTGACTTCAATGTGGAAAATGTTTAATTTGGCTTGGAAATGATAAATATAATATTATATATATATATATATATATATATAGTTTGTGTGTTGTTCTTAGGTTTCAGTCAATGAATAAACAATTTTATCTATGCGACGTTTCGAGAATTTATTGTTCTCATAATCATGCCTTAACAGTGGAAAAAAAAACAGAACATTAATATTATTATACAATAATTAATATATGATGTTATTGTTAGAGATATAAAAAAGAGTACATTGAACAATGAATAATCATACAGTAGGTACATAGATATTTTAAATTAGGATTTACATTAAAGATATTATTATAAAATATTATATATATTAAAGATATTATTATTAAAAATATAAAGTTAATGTAAATCCTAATTTAAAATATCTATGTACCTACTGTATGATTATTCATTGTTCAATGTACTCTTTTTTATATCTCTAACAATAACATCATATATTAATTATTGTATAATAATATTAATGTTCTGTTTTTTATTTCCACTGTTAAGGCATGATTATGAGAACAATAAATTCTCGAAACGTCGCATAGATAAAATTGTTTATTCATTGACTGAAACCTAAGAACAACACAAACTTAAATTATCAACAGTCAAAAACTGATCAAACAATATATATATATATATATATATATATATATATATAGATATATAGATATATAGATATATATATATATATATATATATATATATAATATATATTAATAATTTATAAGTCAAATTCAACCTTTTTCACATCAAATTCAACTTTTTCCACATCAAAGTCAACCTCTTACCAATCAAATTTAATCTTTTTCATTTGTATATATATATATATATATATATATATATGTATGTATACATCATACCAATTACCAATCACCCACTTACTTATTTACTTAAATCACCAATTCATCTATTTGGCAATATATTAATCTCAAGAAACAAATCCATGAATCAGTTTCCTCACACTAGGCACAGTGTAAGGAGATCTTAAGGACGATCCCTCTGGCCCTAACAATAAATATAAATATACATACACACTCAAAAAAGTTTCCATACAGCATTGCTTTTATTTTGAATAGCTATTAATGTTCAACTTAAAAAATGCCTAATGTAAAAATTGTTAATACTAATATTAGATGAAAAAATAAATTTATTTATTATCATTTCATCATTAATATATAACGAGGCTGAATGTAATTTGTTAATAGTAGGTGAAAAAGTTTCCATACACTTTCATGTAATGGTTTGGGGCTGCATGACATCGAATGGTTTTGGTAAGTTCGTTGAAAGTATAATGAATGCTGAAAGGTATGTAGACATGTTGCGAAATAATCTGCTTCCCAGTGCTGAGGACTGGAGGATACGTTTATATTTCAGCAACACAACGATCCTAAACACACAGCCAGTAAAACGAAGCAATGGTTATTGTACAATGTACGGAGACAATTTAAAACACCCCCTCAGTCTCCGGATATAAATACCATTGAACATTTATGGTATATTTTGGATTTGATGATAAGAAAACACAAAATTTCTTCAAAGAATGTGTTAAAAGGTGTGTTGTTAGAGGAAAGGGAAAAAATTGGACCTGAGGTCATGGAAAATCTTGTTTCTACGATGCAAAGAAAATTACAAGCTATAATTGATGCCTAAGGAATGATAACAAATTATTAATGAATTTTATTTACTTAATTAGGATATTTGTATTATAAACCAATGGATGTGCCAATATTTTTCTTACTTAAATTTTTACAATTTATTTTCCTCATTCATTTCTACCTTAATTATTTCAATTTTTTTTTGGCTATATCAATGGTTTTCAATGTCTATTCAAAAATAAAATTTATTGCTCAATAATAAGTTACATGGTTTACGAATTAAATGGAAAAAACAGGGTTTGCCAATACTTTTTTGACCCACTGTATATATATATATATATTATATAAATATATATATATATATATATATATATATATACATAAAATGTATATAATTATTAATTATTCATTGCCCCTTTGAAAAATTTGGTAAACAAACAGTTAGATCTATTTGACCAAACAATGAATAATAATTGACTAAAGTCAAGGTCAATATATGAAACGAACCTGTGTTTCACAGAACTCGCTAACTAAATAGTGGGGGGATTCGTGGAATAGGTGCATCTGCTTACTTAATGTGAATCTGCTAAAAGGCATCAATATAATGTTTGTCAGTAAATAGAGTAATCGGTATGGATTACGGTAATTTATAAATAATAGAACATGGAAGTAGAACCATCAAGGATAATTATTAATATATGTTTTATCCTATAGTTTAATTAAAGAAAAAGGAGAGGACAGATAAAGAGGAAAAAATAAATAAGGAAAATTACGTTGAATGAACTATGTATATTCACTTGTAGTAATTACATTAAGGAAATAGCTACGCTGCACAGTGGGGAAAACAGCTGTTCTAGGAGTGCAAAATTCATAATGATCACGAAAATGTTTCAAAATTGTTTAATGTACCCTAAAAATATATTGAAATGAGTAATATCACCATTGTCAATCCAACCAACAAGTTGGTTATTTGTTTTTCATAGAAATCTACTTGAAAATGAAAAAAAAAAAAAAAAAAATCTCTTTTAGAAAAAATGTTCTCCATCTAGTTTTGAACCAATTTTTTTTTATAATTAATTGTCTTCCACTAGTCCCAATAGGTGGAAAATATCTACTAGGAATTAATGAATATATATGGCGTAGGTTGCATATGGGACAAGTTAGAAAAACAAATTTTATTTGGCCTAAAAAACACTGTTAACATAAATTCTGACAAAATTATACAAAAATTAAAATCCATAGCTAACTCATGTTATTGAATGATAATTGAGAGAAGGTAGGTATGGTTTTTTTTAAAATGTGTTGTGTTTACGTTTACATCTCTAATCCCATTGATCTTTTAATCGTTCTTCCGAATTTCGCAATCGGAAGATAGCCATTTACGCCACAGTGCGACACCATTGAGTTCAATGTTTTTTGGATTCTACACCCTAGGAAATGTCAAACTATCGAAGATTTTGGCGAATTCAATACTTTCTTCATCCAAGGAGTAAAAATCGATGGGTTTCTAAAAAAAAAGTATTATATGAACAATATATGTAACTATCTATGCCGGAAATATCCCCAGATGATTGTTGTAAAAAAAATGCTGACATTTAACATTCCATTTAAAAAAAGTGTTTGTTGGATTCAAAGTGAATCCAATTGAATCCTAGAAGTGTAGGAATGATTGAAAGTAAATTTTCCAAAAATTACAAAATTCATAAGTACCATTGTATTTTAATTATCAAATTTGTATCTGTTATCTTCAATTGAAACTGCCATTTATGATTATAATTAATTTTTTTTTTTTTAATTTTCACAAGCTATCTAAATGGAGGTCTGAACTGAACTGAGATATCAATACGCATTACGGTCTGTTAATCATTTACTTACAAACAAAGGATGTTTAAAAGGTAGAGGGACTCGTTTTCATTTCTCAAGACACTTGTGTTTACAACTGTAATAATATTGGTTTTTTTATCGCTCTTTCGAATTTTGAATTTTGCACTCCTACAATAGCAGTTTTCCCCACAGTGTGGCTGGTCCATTCGGTTCTTCAGTAGGTCCCTTCTTACTGAATGAATTCTATTCATTATTACACAACAGTTTGATCAAACAATACAATATTCATCAATGGTGATAGGCCTTCACTACGATGTTTTTCGAGTTCGTACATTTTAAATATAATGAATAATATTACATCTATAATATTTTGTAGGACAATACTTAGTACTCGAAATTAATCTGGTGATCCAAGACTTAATTAGAACCCACTCCGTACAGCAAGAAGGAAATATTTTGTTGGCAACCTATTTTCTATTACACTTGGATGAACAAACGAAATGCTGTAATTTTATTGCGGGCAGTGGTTATCAAAGGCTAAAATATATCAAATAATACGATAATAAACTGAAGTTTTGAAAGAATGCAAAAGATTATTTATAACAACAGTAACCTAAACTATAACAATGTAATCTAGTTTTATTTTTTGCATGTTGGAAGGTTTACAAAATATTTCAATAAAAACTGTACAAGAAATAAAAATCTAATTAAAATGTGATAAAACATCCCCCCCCCTTAAAAGTGCTATCCTGTATTTATTTTAATGAAGGGTTTTTCATTTGTTGAATTATCACCTTACGAGATGCATCAGTGGATGCCGCGCACATTTATCGCTTCGAGATAGTTCTGTTTATGAAAGGCGCTCCATTGATAAAACCAAAGCTGAGATTCCACTGCTTATATATTAAACTTAAAACTAAGGGTTTGTTTGTTTATTTATTTAACGTCACTTTATGCTACTATGGCTAATCGGACGATGCTACAGTGGGAGTCCTTAATTTTGCCTATCCAGGTTTTATTAGGATAGGGATCTTTAACGAGTGCCTGACATCACACAGGCTCGGGACCACCTTTTCATATCCCCTCCAAAGGACGGTATAACTAAGGATTTTTTACTGCCATTGAAAAATCCTAGGACCACTTGCCGGTTTTAACCCGTGACCTTTGGCATGAAAGGCTGTTATGCTAGCCACCATGCTACAGTTGATCCCAAGGTGTGCAAGTTAATGGAAAGTTGTCATAAATGCATATATCAAAATATAGGATATATAAAAAGAATATATGTTTTAAATTAGTTGTTTATATTTTT
This sequence comes from Piezodorus guildinii, assembly GCA_023052935.1. NCBI lineage: Eukaryota > Metazoa > Arthropoda > Insecta > Hemiptera > Pentatomidae > Piezodorus > Piezodorus guildinii. The sequence goes on from CM041294.1 coordinate 39,467,815, forward strand.
CTGAATCAACAAATTTAGTCCCTTTCTTTTACCTAGATGGTCTAGATTGGTACGTAAAATGCATTGGGACATGACGAAAACAACAATCATGAATTTTAAAGGACCACCTTTTAATGTTCCCTCCGAAGGACGGCATAACTAAGGATTTTTTACTCCCATTAGAAAATCCTAGGATCACCTGCGGGTTTGAAACCGTGACCTTTGACATGGGAGGCTGTTATGCCAGCCACCCAGCTACAAGTGATCCCAAACTAAGGGTTTAACTTCGATTTTTTTTTTTAATAGGTACTTTATGTTTTTGAGAAACAATACAATTCGCCAAAATCAATAGTAATTAGTATATACTAACGGACACGATTCTATCCATATGTGCATTATAGCTAATGAAAAAAATCTGGTGTACGCAACACACGACTTTCACTTACCTCCGTTGTTAAAATCGATTTAACAACTTTTAATAAAGTTAAGAGTTGAAAAAAGTTTTAGAATTACATTCAATTTGATGAAAACACGAGTTTCAGATTAAAAAACCTGGTGCGTGCAACACACGACTTTCACTTACCTCCATTATTTATATCAATTCAAGAATTTTTAAACAAATTTATAAACGAAAATAAATTATTAAAGAATTATTTAAATGGATTTAAATAGAAACGTGTGTTATATTTAAAAAAAAAAAAAAAAAATATATAAATATAATATATATATATATATATATATATATATATATATTATTACCTAAAATAATCACTTAGTTTTATCGGCTTTTCATCACTCTCCATTAACTTTTAAAAACTTGTGTATGAGATAATATTTTTTCTAAAACATTTAGCTTTCCAACGGTATATCATACATGTATATTACTGTTCTTATGTTCAAAAACAAAAAATTGCATCACAAAAATATTTTTTCAGTTTTCTCCTTTAGTGTTTTTCAAATTCGCTCAACTTGCATATTTAGCTGCTATTTATCAATGCTAACAAGATGATATGGTTATTTTTATAGAACCTACAAAATTAGAGGTACTTTAGAGGAAGAAAATTTAAAATATCGGCATTTTAGCCCTGTCAAGACTATTTCAATCTAAATGAAACCTAGATCATATCAAATCCCTCTAAGTTTTACACACATATAAAGAGTTTAATCAAAATCGTTAGAGCCGTTTTTGAGAAAATAGTAAAAAGGTGTAAAATGCCATGTAATAAAGTGGCTCTTCTGGCCAGTTGGTTTTGATGAAAAAGATTCTGTAACATCTCAGGCGTATAGTTGTCTTAAATATGAAATTTCAGTTTCATAGGACTTTTCGTTTTCGCCCAGGAGTTAACACACACACACCTTTTTGCGGGACTTGGTCATTTGGACTCAGGAGACCCTAAAACGTGTAGTTCCGTTGAAAACTGGAATTCGAAAATTTTCACGATCGCAATATTTTCCCTTACTATATACTTCATATATAGGTAAGTGAAAGTAATAATCAAATAATACAAATTATTATCTAAAACAATCAATTAGTTTTATCCGCTTTTCATCACTCTCTATCACCTTCTAAAACTTTGCATATAATAATTTTTCTTAAATGTTAAGCTTTCCAACTCCAAGTCATAGATCTATATTACTATTCTAATTTAAAAAAGATAATACTAAACAAATATTTCTGCTCTTTTATCTTTTGGTTAGTTATCAAAATCATTCAACTTATACATTTATCCCGATTTTTTATCATATGGTATCATATGATATGGTAAAGTTTTTCGAATCTAAAAGGTTATAGAAAATGTAAACACATAACCTTTACTCTTAGACGAAAATCCTGTCCGCCAGTTTATTTCAACTCATTTCCAATTCCTCTCTCAGATACAGTCCAGTATCTTGGCTTACTGTTAGACAAAATATTGACATGGAACCCACATACAAGACTTAAAAGACAAGAACTCAACCGACGATTCGGACAGTTATACCTACTACTCAACAGAAAATCTGAACTTACAGTTGACAACAAATTATTAATCTACAAGACAATACTGAAGACCATCTGGACCTACGGACTTGAACTGTGGGGGACAGCTAAACGTTCTAACATCAAACGCATTCAATCCTTTCAATCCAAAGTACTCCGTATAATAGTAAATGCTCCTTATTATGTCTCCAACTATACCTTGGCACCACGACCTTAATGTTCCATCCATTTCAGACCTAATTCCATCCAAATTTTCCGAATTCCACCAGAACCTCATTCATCATCCTAATCATCTAGCTCAAACCCTATCCAGCTCCACTCATCCATACAACCCACCTAGAAGGTTGAAACGGCAGTGGCCCCGCGACCTTTTGTAAATATATTGGAGTTCTAGCACTGGCTAGATTCTCCACTCAATATGATGTATGTCTGAGTGTGTGTATGTGTATATAGGTATAAGCGATTTCTTGACTTTATTGTATTGATTCATTATTGTGTATATATTTTATTGTAATTTTATACTGTGTAAATATTGTATGAATGTAGTATGTATGATATCTTTTATCACTACTATTGATGTCCAAATTGGGATAGATTGTAATTTTACTCAATAAAAATTGTTGTTGAAGAACGAAAAAAAGTTATATTTACTTCGGAGGAAGAAAATTTTAAATATCGGCATTTAAGGCCTGTTAGAATATTTCATTCAGAATGAAAACTACATGATATATTGATATGGGGAGTTTGATCAAAATTGTTAGAGTGGTTTTTGAGAAAATCATAAAAAGGTGCAAAATGCATAAAGTGGCTCTTCTGGTTGGTCGATTATGATGAAAAAGTTGTAACATCTTAGGCATATATGTTTGGAAAATAGGAAATTTAAGTTTTATACTTTTCAGAGAAATCTCGAATTCGAAAATATTAACTATCGCATTACTTCCCTTTACTATATATTTTCGAACCAGATTGACTACATAAACACACACACATACACATGCCTAGCCACCCTAATTTTCAGAAGCGTAATACTTTCCGTGACTATATAATTCACATATAGGTAAGTGAAAGTAGAAATGAAAGATGGAAATATTTAAAGAAAAGACTGACTCCTGATTACTTCCACTTTTAATAGTTTCTACAGTCGACTATACATCCTTAATACAGAAATGAATGACAGATAAACTTTAAAAATAATGAAACTTGATAAATATAGAATTAAAAATAAAATAGTAAGCGAACAGTCGAGATTAATCCAAAATTGTTATATGTTAGGAGTCACCTGTAGCATAGTGGCTAGACATAACAGCCTTCTATGCTCAAGGTCAGGGGTTCAAAACCCTACAATTTTTTATTGGGAGTAAAAAATACTTAATTATAACGTCCATCGGAGGGGACATTTGTTTGTTTATTCGCTTAACGTCACTTTATGCTACTATGGCTAATCGGACGATGGTACAGTGGGAGTCCTAAATTTTGCCTATCCAGGTTTTATTAGGATAGGGTTCTTTAACGAGTACCTGACATCGCACAGGCTCGGGACCACCTTTTAACGTCCCCTCCGAAGGACGGCATAACTAAGGATTTTTTACTCCCATTAAAAAATCCTAGGGCCACCCGCAGGATTTGAACCCGCGACCTTTGGCATAGAATCGGAGGGGACGTGTTAAATGGTGGTCCCGAGCCTGTGCGATATCAGGTACTCGTTAAAGATCCCAATCCTAATAAAACCTGGATAAGCAAAATTTAGGACTCCCACTGTAGCATCGTCCGATAACCGCAGTAGCATAAAGGGACGTTAAATAAATAAACAAAGAAAAGACAAGACAAAAAAAAAAAATAATAATAACCTTGAACGCTTTCAGTGTAATTAGTTGATAATATTGATTCCAGCTCGACGAAGTGGAGAGGCGTCATCTATAAAACCTAGACTATACGCATGCATGGCATCTAGAACCTACTTACTTCCTTACACGTAAATGAATATCAATTTCGTGAAAGACTAGCGCAATGAATGAACATCGACCATCCCACTATGGGTTGTTGCTAGCTAATCTGGCTCGTCTTGGATTTAACAAAAATAAGTATAATATATTATTTAACATTCTGTTATTAAACTGTTTATAATTATTTTATTATGGAGGAGAGGAAGATAGAGCGAAAAAATTAAGCTCTCTCCCCAGGCAAGAATTCAAGTGTCTTCAAACGTATAACCTCAAATAATAAGGTGTTAAAACTGTTTTCTGCTTGATCGATGAAAAAGATTCATTATTTAAAATAATATACCATAGAACAATCCAAAAGGAATGCATTATTGTGCAAATAAACGAAAATTATTCTTTTTTCCTTTCTAGTTTTCCTGTAGATCTAATTCATGCTAACTAAACAGCTGCGATTTCTTGACATTATTGTATTGATTCATTATTGTGTATATATTTTATTGTAATTTTATACTGTGTAAATATTGTATGAATGTAGTATGTATGATATCTTTTATCACTACTATTGATGTCCAAATTGGGACAGATTGTAATTTTACTCAATAAAAATTGTTGTTGAAGAACGAAAAAAAGTTATATTTACTTCGGAGGAAGAAAATTTTAAATATCGGCATTTAAGGCCTGTTAGAATATTTCATTCAGAATGAAAACTACATGATATATTGATATGGGGAGTTTGATCAAAATTGTTAGAGTGGTTTTTGAGAAAATCATAAAAAGGTGCAAAATGCATAAAGTGGCTCTTCTGGTTGGTCGATTATGATGAAAAAGTTGTAACATCTTAGGCATATATGTTTGGAAAATAGGAAATTTAAGTTTTATACTTTTCAGAGAAATCTCGAATTCGAAAATATTAACTATCGCATTACTTCCCTTTACTATATATTTTCGAACCAGATTGACTACATAAACACACACACATACACATACCTAGCCACCCTAATTTTCAGAAGCGTAATACTTTCCGTGACTATATAATTCACATATAGGTAAGTGAAAGTAGAAATGAAAGATGGAAATATTTAAAGAAAAGACTGACTCCTGATTACTTCCACTTTTAATAGTTTCTACAGTCGACTATACATCCTTAATACAGAAATGAATGATAGATAAACTTTAAAAATAATGAAACTTGATAAATATAGAATTAAAAATAAAATAGTAAGCGAACAGTCGAGATTAATCCAAAATTGTTATATGTTAGGAGTCACCTGTAGCATAGTGGCTAGACATAACAGAGATTCAAAGTTAAATGGTGGTCCCGAGCCTGTGCGATATCAGGTACTCGTTAAAGATCCCAATCCTAATAAAACCTGGATAAGCAAAATTTAGGACTCCCACTGTAGCATCGTCCGATAACCGCAGTAGCATAAAGGGACGTTAAATAAATAAACAAAGAAAAGACAAGCCAAAAAAAAAAAAATAATAATAATAACCTTGAACGCTTTCATATCTATAAATAATATTAACATTAATGCCCAATGAATAAGGAGCCATGCCCTGTCCTAGTCTTGTGAATAACAAAGCAGGGGCCTAGGAGATCCCGGCGCCTCTCAATCGCCGCTTCACCGGTTATGCCAATGGAGGCTGTTGTGTAAGGGCCCCAGAGCCACAGAAACTTAAGACAGCCGGAGAACAGTTATAATGTAATTTTGGAACTTGGGCTGACCAAGAGAATTTTGATTTTACTATTTCATCCTGTTTTATATTAATTAGGTTAGTTTTCACGTAGTTCAGAGTAATATTTACGTTTTACAATAAAATTATGACATAAAGAAAAAACACACGATTTCAATGACACTGACAAAGTTAAATTTTACCTGCACAGCATGAATTAATTTCCATCATTCCTGGTTACCATGCAAATTCTGATTTATAATTTTGTATACATTTCTCAATTACAAAAGTGACTGACAGGAATAAAACATTTGTTTCCGCCTTTTTTTTTTTTTTTTGTTTAGAACTTGATTCGGTCAGTGTAATTAGTTGATAATATTGATTCCAGCTCGACGAAGTGGAGAGGCGTCATCTATAAAACCTAGACTATACGCATGCATGGTATCTAGAACCTACTTACTTCCTTACACATAAATGAATATCAATTTCGTGAAAGACTTGCGCAATGAATGAACATCGACCATCCCACTATGGGTTGTTGCTAGCTAATCTGGCTCGTCTTGGATTTAACAAAAATAAGTCTAATATATTATTTAACATTCTGTTATTAAACTGTTTATAATTATTTTATTATGGAGGAGAGGAAGATAGAGCGAAAAAATTAAGCTCTCTCCCCAGGCAAGAATTCAAGTGTCTTCAAACGTATAACCTCAAATAATAAGGTGTTAAAACTGTTTTCTGCTTGATCGATGAAAAAGATTCATTATTTAAAATAATATACCATAGAACAATACAAAAGGAATGCATTATTGTTCAAATAAACGAAAATTATTCTTTTTTCCTTTCTAGTTTTCCTGTAGATCTAATTCATGCTAACTAAACAGCTGCATCAATCTTTCCCCGAAACCGCACCTAAATATATCAAATAAATAGTTATAAAGAACAGATCTTCAAACATACAAAACAGAATAATGGTAATTGTCAAATACCTATTTTATTCAATGGTTAAACTTAAATACCCTAGTGGCCGCCCGTCATGTGACATCCTGACCTTGACCACCATTGATTAATTACAATTGGTGCATAAAACTAGTCACGGATTGAGTGAATACAGTTACTAAGGATACTGTTCTAAATAACATAAAGGTAGTGAATCACTACATTAGAGGAGCGTGAACAATCTATTGGGTTGTGTCACATGAAATGTTCATTTTCAAGGGAAAGGATTTTTATTAAAAATACGATATGAAAACAAGATAATTTTATTCGAAGTATTTACCTTCTTTTTCTACAAATTTTTTCCAACGTGACACCAACGTTTTTTATCCCCGAACTGAAAAACTCTGAGCTTTGAAGTGAAACAAAATCTGAAAACGCAATTTTCACTTGATCATCATTTTCGAAAAGTTGACGAAGTCTAAATTCCTGAACAGGTGTTAATCTGTTGGAGACAAGTCGGAAGAATATGGTGGATGCGGAAGAACTTCGTAGCCCAGTTCTTTCAGTTTTTGCACGGTATGTTTTGAAACATGGGGTCTTGCTGTCGCTCAGTGAGATCATGAGGTACCCATGTATCGACCTTTTTTACTTTCCCAATACACTTTAAATGTCTGGAAACGGTAGATGCACTTGCATTTAGTTGTGCTGAGAGTCCTTCAACTGTTTGGTAGGGGTTTCCTTCTACTGTATGTTTGAGGACATCGTTGTCTATTACGGACGGAGGTCTTCCTCGGGGCAAGTTTTCCAAGTCGGTATCCCCAGCTGAAAACTTAGCAAACCAACGGCGAATGGTCCGTTCATTAACACTCCCTTCCCTAAACGCCAAATATTTCAAGCGGCCTCAGCTGCTGAATGGCCGAGTTTGAACTCGTACAAAAATATTACTCGAAAATCGCGTGTTTCCATGTTCATATTTGAAGATATACTAAAAAAAGGGTAATTGATTGGGAAGCTAATGCTTATATTACAAAGGTAGAGGATTAGTAACGGAAGAAAAAAAACAGAGACCTGCAAAATCCTTTATGTATTTCAGAAACTATAAAAACGGACATTTCATGTGAAACAACCCAATAGCTCATACACAGTAGGACCTACCTACAAATGTTATATAGGGAAATGTCTTCAAATTTCCAATGCATCACCAACACAGCTTTTTTGACACTGAGCGTGTCAATAAAACTCCAAAACTTCCCGCGTTGAAAACAGATTTATGGAAATAAGAGTATTATTGAAACAAATATATGTTTGATATACTCTTGGAAAGTGCATTATCTTAAGAAAATTAATGTGCAACAAACAAAGCTGTACTATCGGTAATCGAAAATGGCAACCCGCAAATCAAAGTAATTGTTTAAGTTGTTTTTTTAGGCTATTTCCGGAAAGTAATTTCAATGAAAACTATCGAAAGTACTTGTGGGTTCACCTGTGGTGTAGTTGCTAGCATAGCAGCCTTTTATACCCAAGGTCGCTGGTTGAAACCCAGAAGACGACAATAGGGTTTTTAAAGGGAGTGAAACATCCTTGGTTATACCGTCCGTCGGAGGAAATGTAAAATAGTGGTTCCAAACATGATGATGTCAGGTATTCGTTAAAGATCCGTATTCTTATTAACCCTTGGATAAGCGCACGGATAGCCACATTAGCATACACGTGATGTCAAATGAATAAACAAACTTCTTTGGTGTATTTAAAACACTTTTTTTAAATCAACGAGGATTACGATATATATTATTTTTTTATTTTTTCTATCTCATTTATTGTAGAACGAACAAGAAACAAATGTAACAATAAAACAAATAATGCAAAAATCATGACTGTTAAAATACATTTATAAGTGACCATATAAAAGGTTAACAACACGAGAATCAAAATATAAATACCAACAAATTTCTTCGCCATATCATGACACATAAATATTCCCGTTATCTACACAGTCAAAGTTATCTTTACCGATCCAATATTTATCTACGAAAAGCTGATATACTACGTTAAATATTCTGTAGTTCTCAGAAGGTGTATCTTAACGAATTGATCGGCTACGCAAACTAACTAAAACTAAAACTAAAATAAGGCTGAGATTAATTATTGGTAGAATATCAAACCATCAGTTAAAGTACTTACTGCTTAAATCATACTAATCACTATGCATTTAAAATATATGATAACTTAAAGATTAAGGTACAAAAGCAATAAAATATAAGCAAATCTGGTGCGGGCAACACACGACTTTCACTTACCTCCGTTTTAAAGAATTTTCGAATACAGTTAGAAATAAAAATGAGTGAAACCATTAAAGAATTAATTAAATTGAATTAATATAGAAACATGTGTTTTATTAAAAACTCTATTATATCTATATCTATATATATATATCGTGTCACAAAGTTTGTTCGCGATAAACTCTGAAATCACTGAACCGACTTTGATCAAACTTCGTAAGTATCTGTTATTTGGTCCAACTTAAATGATAGGATAGTTTTTATTACTATTCTAAATGGTTGAAAAATACATTTTTCTAAAACGTAAAACAAAATTTGTTTAACTGTAGCAACACTGCTTCCCAGTAACCTCCCCATATCTTCACATTTGTGATTATTAATTCAAATATAAGTGTCTGTTGATTGTTTCTATGCGTTCTTATTTATAAAATATACATTCAAATTATAGATTCCAGTTATAACAAAATACATATTAGTTGGCGACTAGGATGGGATAAAATATACATTCACTCCATAGTTTCCAGTTATAATAAAATACATATACGTTTCCAGAAAAATTATAAGTACTTATACGGAGTTATGATGATATACAACGGTTATGTTTAAAAGATAAAAAGATGTTATTGAATAATTTGGATGTGGCTACTTGGTACTGGTATGTAATTGTAACATTGAGTAAATAAAATTGACATCTGACATGAAATAATAATCTTTTATTTACCATAAACAGAGTAGTTCATTGCTGTTCACCTGTATTTCTTTTAGATAACCTCATTCAACACGGTCACTATCAACATCTTTCGTAATTTGTAGCAATTTTAATTTAAATTATTTTATTTATCAAATTGAATTCACCAAACCACAATGTGTTTCGATATTAGAAACAAGATACTTATAGTTGTATTAGATTAATTATAGTAATAATTTAAGTTGTTTTTAAATAACTTTCCTCTTCAACCATAATTTTAACTTTGGTCTAATAAGTTGCCATATGATTCTTTTAAATATACAATAGCGATCCAGTAGAAGTAGGCACCCTATATACCCAAAATTACTCAATTTATTTTAGATGTAACGTAATCGTGGTATATAGTCAGGTTTGCAACATAAATGTAATAGATATACCTTGATCCAACGAGTGGGAATATTTTCACATGAAAAGACTTTGATAAATATAACAGTAAAAAATAAAATATTTATATTTCTTGAAAATGTATACGTCTTATAATGATGGAGCAGTTGTTGACCGTTTTGACTATATGGTAAGGAAGTTAGTAAGGAAGCACCAAGAAACACACCAGTAAGAAAAAAATAAAGGAAGTGTTTTTATTGGTAGTTTCTTTAGTTACTACTCATAAACGCATTTATGCAAATTTAAATAAAGAAAAAATGAATTATTCGCGAGCAAAGGCGCGGGTTACAGCTAGTTGTCATCTAAAATAATCAGTTAGTTTTATCGATTTTCATCAATCTTTATTCACTTTTACAAGCTTGGGTATAAGATAATATTTTTTATAAAATCTTTCTCTTTCCAATGGTATGTTATACTGTTCTTATGTTCAAAAACAAAAATTGCATTAAAATAATTTTTTTTTTCAGTTTTCTCCTTTAGTTGTTTATCAAATTCGCTCAACTTGCACATTTAGCTGTTAATTATCAATGGTTACAAGATAATTTAGTTATTTATATAGAATTGACAGAATTAAAGGTATTTTAGAGAAAGAAAATTTAAAATATCGACATTTAAGCCCTGTCTTACTATTTCAATAATAATGAATCCTACATGATATTAAAGCCCGTCCAATTTTACATCGATATAGGGAGTTTCGTTTTTGCTCGGGAGTTACCGCAAACACACAAACACATACAGACCTTTTTGCGGGACTTGGTCATTCGACTCAGGAGACCCTAAAACGTGTATTTCCGTCGAAAAATGGAATTCGAAAATTTTCACGATCGCAATACTTTTCCTTACTATATATTTCATACATAGGTAAGTGAAAGTAAAACGCTGCAAATTATATCACAATGGTTTATTATAATTTTCAGCTGTTAATAGGCAATTAACTAATATGAAAAGTAATAAATATCCAAAGGAAAATTGTTTATGACCACTGTCCATTTCAAAACGCTATATCCCTGGTAGTTCTAAACAAATTTCAATGATTCTTTTTTCATTTTATAGACAATTTAATTCTCTGTGGCACTGACTACAAAAAAAAAAAAAAAATGGAATTGGTTTATTAGTTAAGAAAAACTGAATTTTTTAAATTATTTATTCGAGTTCTGCGTATCTTGACCCGTAAACCCTCAAATTTTGAGGAGAAGGGGAGAGTAATTGTTTTTATTTGTTTGGTCGATCACAAAGGTTCATTATTGAAAATAATAAACCAAAAAGCATTTATTTTAGACTTCGTTACTATATTTTATATATGTATATATATTTAATAATATATAATTTATAATATAATTATCTTAAAAAATAAATATATTATCTTGTTACCACCGATGAAAAACACATAAATATACAAGTTGAACGGATTCAATATCTAACTAAAGGAGAAAACTTTTCTTTCGATTTTCATTTAAATAAAATTTCTTGATTCCAGGAAACCTTACATTTTTTCTCGATGGTCAATAATAACCGGGTTATCAGGGAATCAAATCTCTTATAAGTTGTTTGTTTGTTTGTTTATTTATTTAACGTCCCTTATTGCTGCTATGGCTAATCGGACGATGCTACAGTGGGAGTCCTAAATTTTGCCTATCCAGGTTTTATTAGGATAGGGATCTTTAACGAGTACCTGACATCGCACAGCCTCGGGACCACCTTTTAACGTCCCCTCCGAAGGACGGCGTAACTAAGGATTTTTTACTTCCATTCAAAAATCCTAGGACCATCTGCGGGTTTGAACCCGTGACCTTTAGCATGGGAGGCTGTTACGCTAGCCACCCAGCTACAAGTGATCCCGCTTATAAGTTGTTGCTTGACCATATAAGTTTATTATATCTATTTTTCTCTTTGTTCATCGAGGTGTCTTGATCTCGAAAATATTTTCGCTTTTTCTCTATCTTCAATAAGCTATAATCAATAATAATAACAGAGTTTTAGTAAAATTACATCTATGTCCACTCAAATTAATTAGCAGCTTAGTATGACTTTTAGGACTGCAAGAAATTCATTTTTGTAATGAGTATGGTATAATAGGACACAGAATTAAGTAATAAACTTAATTTACTGGTGCCAAAGTTTTGGCCTAAATTATAGGCCTTCTTCAAGGTTATTAAAAAAAAAAGTAGTTATTGAAAATAATAAATAATAGTAACAGTAGTAGATTATTATTATATTTATCAATTGTCATAACTTCTATTTCACTTTGTTTTTAATTATCAGTATAATTTATTTTTCTTATCATCTTTATAAATTGTATTCTACTAGTGGTTGTTATATTTGTTTTTTGTAGCCCTGAAGAAGGTCTATAACTTAGGCCGAAACATCGCCACCAGTAAATTAAATTTATACTTAATTGTGTGTTCTATTGACCGCACCCTGAACTAACTTCTCCCATATAAAGAGTATAACTTACTTAAACGCGGCGAATGATAATGTGATGGTTAATATTGAAGGAGCTGTACCCTACACCACGACCTTAAAATTTCGATTATTTTAGACCTGGTACCATCCAAATTTTCCAAATTTCATCAGAACCTTAGTCATCGTCCTAACCCTCTAGCACAATCCCTATCCAGTACCACCCACCCCTACAATCCTCCTCGAAGATTGAAACGGCAGTGGCCGCGAGACGTATTGTAAACATTTAAATTGGAGTTCAGACACTGGTCAGATCCTCCACTCATGTAATGTATGTTTGTGGCTATTGCGCCCTAGTTCGGCCTCCACTGAGTCACACCAGTGATGTGGTTGAGACTCTTAACTTGAGAGCGAGGCGCTAGGATCTCTTGGATTCCGCTTTTTCCTCCACAAGTGGAGGGAAAAGCCCAATCTGGGGTCCCTATAGCAGTTGTATATATTGTATATTGTTATTTTTTTGTATGATGTTTATTTATTTGCCAACTTCTTATTTATCTCAATTATAGGTTGATGTTTTGATTTGTTTTGTTTTTATATTTATTATTATTTAATTCTATACATATCATTTATTTGTATTTATTATTTCATTTATTTGTATTTATCTCAATTATATGTTGTTGTTTGTTTTTTATTATTTATATATATTATATTTAATTTAATTTGACTTTATCATTGTATACTGTATATACTGTGTGAATGGGATCTTATATCACTATTACTAATGTTCATATAGAAACAAATTGTAATATATCTCAATAAATAAATAAAACAAGTAATTAATATTGAAGGAAAGAAGTATTATGTTTAACTAAATCTCTTACCTGTTAATGTTCGATAATTGAAGCTTATCCTTTGTATTCCAGGTAACTCAATTCGAAGAATGGGGAGACCATTGTTAACCACAAACGTATGGTTTTCGATGTTATGAATAGCAACGGCACTGAATTGGGTGAGATCTATCTCAGATCATACTAAAATAAACATGATTTTTAAAAATGTTACACTGATTTATAATTACAATTTAATGACAGTACTTCCCTTCGGGTGATTATGCATGTTTCCTCACAAGAAGTGCTTCAAACAGTTGGGATTTAGAACTCCAATGTTCAATCAAATATGAATTCCATTTAGAAATTTGAGGATCACGCAGTGTAAACTGATCTGTGCTAATTAGAAATATTTAAAAATTTAATACAAGAGAATATAATAATTTAAATAATAGTTACCTATGGTTGTTTTAGAAGTTCATTTCCTCATGTATTTGCTTCTAGAGTTTTGAAAATACCTTTGTAATCGAGAAAAAAAAAAAATAAAATTAAAAAATTATATATATATTGTCTAAAAAATATAAATAATATAATCCCCCACCCAGTTTAAAATTTGAATGGAAAAAAAAAAAAAATCGTTTGTTCCCCGGCCTGGTCCGCGACATTTCTTCCTAACTACTGAACCAATTTTTTTTTAATTCGATACAAAAATAAAAGGGCATACAACGATGATCCCAACACCTAGACGTTGAAATCAGTTGGTTATTTTTTTCAACGAAAAAACAAGAATAATTATAAAGAAGAAAAAAAAAATTGAAATTATACCTATAAATACGCCCATAAACTTTATTATTTTAAAAATATATATAGAATTTTAGAATCAGTAAAGGAGGATTAAAAAAACAAAAAAAAAAAACGGAATAACGAAAAATTTAAATCTTGCCAATATATAAGCTCGTAACTCCGTTATGTAGGAAGATAGAGAACAAATTTACTGGTGTTTTTTAACCACAAAAAACCCGCGAATAATCAGAAAAAACAGAAAAATTAAAAGAAAAAACTGAAATTTTACCCATAAATAAGCCCATACATAACTCAATTATTTTTGAAGATAGGGAAAAATGTATTAACCGTGAATAATTAGAAAAAAAACAACAAACAAAAAATTTTACTCATAAATACGCCCATAACTCAGTTATTATGAAGATAGAGAAACATATGTATAGAGTTATAGAATCACCAAAGCACGATAAACAAAGAAAAAATAATTGATCTCTATATTGCTACAAAATGAAAAAATAATCATTGAAATTGATTCAGAACTATCAGAGATTTAGGCTTTTGAAATCCGCAGTGGCGACATGGCATTTTCCTTAGAATTATTTATTGCTTCCCATATAAATCATTTTGCAATAATTTGCAGCGTTTTTATGGAATAGATTGAACAGCTAATAAAATAGATACTTCAATAATTTCTTAGAATATTATTTTCGTTGTTACTTCATTCCTAATTAAAACAAATATAGGAGGTAAATATAAGCATTTTCCTAATTTCCCTCTCTGCGGATTCGCCCGGCAGTAGGATAAGAAAGCAAAGATCGTTGTCAGGTAAATTTTGAAATGTAAACTTTAAACTTCATGGTTTTGGAGGAAACAAGGTTCGCTACAAAGAGTAACATTTTCCTTTGAAACCATAAAACATTAAGCAGGATCGTTGCAAAGTTAACTGTGAGGTTAGTGCCAAAACTCATAAAAATTGACCTAATAGTTTAGAGAAAAACGGTCGGACGATTCTTTCCCTCAATATTTGGCAACTATGTATTTTATTTAGGGGAGCCCGTGGCTGAGTGGCTAGCGCGATAGCCTCTCATGCTACAGGTTCTGAGTTCGAATCCCAGTCCCGAAGGGGCTTTTATAAGGATGTAAAAAATTGGGGATTCACTCACAACTTTCCCCCGGGTTGTGAGACCCGTCAGCCAAAGGGTGGCCACTCACAAACTTAGTCGTAGGGAGTGATGACCCTACCTTAAAAATAGCATCGTGAAGCGTGAGTGTAAACTCGCAGGAGTTTACACCGCGAGGCCCAGGGTCTACACGGCCTGTTGCGCCACTGAAAGAAAAAGATGAAAGATGTATTTACTGTTACATATCTATTTTAGCGGGCCAATCAATTTTTTTTTTTTTTCTCAATCACAAACGTTCATCGCTGAAAATAATAAAAATGAACTTAACGAATACAATATTTAAAATTTATTCTAGCAGTTTTGTTCATTATACTATCAAGCTTACCAAACCTATTTTATTAAGTACATCAATCAACATTCTCAATTAAATTCAAATTGAAATTATGAATAGAAACAGTGGACGAATCTTCTTTTTTTTTTTTTTTTTTTAAATAGTACTAAATAATAATAATAAATAACATCAAATTAGACAAGACAAAATAAAACCTACGCTCTGATCGCAATGGATGTTCACAACTCCGCCTCCATGTTTACCTTTCAACGTCAGGGAACGGTACGCTATAATACCGTCAACCACCACATCAGACGTTTCTAAAATACGAAAAAATAACAGAAATAAGCTATAACTAGATACAAAGCAAGGTGAATTTAATAATAAAATACTTACCTACATAGGTAGACCCAAGGTCTAAAATAGTACCGTTATTAAAGTTTAAACAGAATAAAATATCGCCAGGGCACTTGGATTGTCCTTTAGGACAAATAGAGAAATAATAAGTAACATTAGGTAAATCGAGTCCAGAACTGACCCAAGAATCGTCTTCCAAATTACTGAAAAATATTTTGAAATTTTAATGTGGTTTAAATAAGAAAAAAGCATGCTGTCTACCCACACTTAAATAAAATATAATCTGGTGGCGCAGCACACTACATTCATTCACTCACCTCCCATGATAAAATATATTTTAAAAGTTTAAAAAATGTTAAAGCTGCAAAAAAAGATTACACTGAACTTTTAAGGATTAATTTATTACATTCAATAACATAACAAAATAAATTACTATCTGCCAAAATCATTAAAGTCTGTGCTGCGCATTTCGTCACTCTCCAGTATCAGCTATAAAAGATAATGGATAGTAACGAAATGTATTATATCATGTTTTCAGGTTTCAAACTTTACATTTAATATATATATATATAATATATAATATTACTTATAATTTCTTCTTTATTCATATCAAATTACTGTACAAGTAGAAGTCACATTCCCACCAAGGCGAGCTCGTGTATGGGAGTTCACCTGCAGGAATTATCTTAATTGCAATAAAAACGAAAGGCTTAAAAATATTTCTAATGCTTTAACCATGAGACGATGATTGAATTCATTTATGTTTTACCCATTTTTTATTTGCTAACAACCAGCGATAGTGAATTATTTTAAATAAACAAAGTTTTATGTATTAAGGATACTGAGGGAAGTGAATTCATTATTAGATTATTTTAATATTAATCAAATAAATATTAATAAAATCTGGCGGCAAAAGTAAAAAGGCGTTCACCTACCCCACTAAGGTTCCCCATCAGTCTAAACAGGGAACTTCCCCAAATAGTAGTCGACAAGAGTTTTAAGGGTGAACAAAGGATCGACCGCCGACTTTGGGCACTTCCCATATCAGCTCCGCCCCCTTTGTCATGACTAATAGGAGATTTGTATTTTCCAAGAAATGGTAATTTTTAACAAAAAAAGGGGGTAGGGGTGATGAGGAGGAGAATTGAGAAAGACAAGAGGTCAGCCGTATTCCATCCAAGAGATCTTCATCCCATATTCTCAGATAAAAACAAAAAAAACCTTTGCAATATATTATTGATTTATAATAAAACATAAAATCAGTAGTACATTAATTATGAACAAAATGAAGATTGAAACGGAAATCATACAAGTATGAATCTCTATAATCAGGTGTTCAATATCTGAGAGTTTACAAATTTATTGCACCCAAAATACAATTTATACTTACCTCATCATCTATACTAGTATTATGAAGCTGAAGAGTTTGTTTGTTTGAACGCGCTAATCTCAGAAACTACTGGTTCGAATTTAAAAATTCTTTTCGTGTAAGATAGCTATCTATCGAAGAAGGCTTTATGCTATATAACATCACAATTAGTGGAAAATGTGGGAAAAAAAACGGGAAAAATTAACCTCGCATCCCAATGATTCCAAATGATTTACCTTTTAATTTTAAAAAAATTCAATTTCCTGCTAATTTATCTTTTGCCGTAACAATTAATAAATTTATCACAGAGCAAACATTTAAACACGTAGAAATAGATTTACGTCAAGATTGCTCTTCTTTCTTTGTCAAAATCGGGTTGTGGAGAAAATAAGTATGTTCTTCAGCTACAAGAAAATAATTCAAAACATATCATTCAAAAGTACTTGAAAATATATTCTTTTATAAACTTCTTAAGCGATCATAATAACAGAAATTGACGCAGACGAAGACGCGGGCAACAGATAGCTAGTACTTATAATAAACTGTAAAATTTTACTTTTAGCTTCAATGCTTTCTATTATTTTCCGTAAAACGAGAATAGAATTAATATCCCACAAAAATCACTTCGAATTTTACGTTTTTCATAACTCCCAATATCTTTTACAACTTCATACGCTGGATATAATAACGTCCTGAAATTATTAGCTTTCCAACTGAATATTATACATCTAAATCAGCAAGGAAGTAAGAAAGATTTCAATTAGGAGAGAACCAAGTGCGTTGGAAATCGTTAGGGTGACGACCAACGCGGTAGAAATGATATTTTTTCGGTATTTCAAACACTGTTTATATATACATAGATTTCAAAGTTAAACACGCATTTGGTAAAGTACATTCCCAACCTCACCTTTTATCTTAAAACCTTATTATTATTATTCTTAATCATTTTATTCGCCTCTAAACTTTCCCCAGCCTGTGTACATGGATATTAGTGCTCTCATTTTCGGAAAATGTTTTATCGACAAAGGAAAACCATTTTCCTTAGTTATCAAATTTTCACTTAGCTAACCTTTATTTTTACTAATGAAAATGACAGACGATTTTTCACTATTGTAAATAAATGAAATTAAGGATACACCACTTTTTTTCGAAATAATAACACCCAACGAAGAAAACGACATATCAGGATTTCATCACAATAGCACAAATAGCATGCTATAGCAAACGTAGTGAGTAACCCTATTGTTGTATAACTGTTTATATAGCTGTTTATAGGCAATTAAGTAATATGAAAAGCACTAATTCAAAGCATCATATCATCAACACTACCACTGATTTCAAAACGCAATATCTAAGCTAGTTTTAAACCAAATTCAATGATTCTTTTATCATTTAGTCTAAAATTTTTTGGAGAATACCAGTGGGATCTCCTGGAACCCTAATTTGCTATCTACTTGTGAATGGCAAAGTTTAGTTTGTCGTTACCGAGTGTATAACGTAAACCATTAGTTCAAGATAATTGTTTTGATGCTAATAAAGTTTCTATTCATTTTCATTGTATTATTGACATGTAATACTTTTTTTTTTTTTTTTTGTTTTTTTTTTGTTTATTGCGTTTTACTGATTCTAAAACTCTCTATACACTTTTCTCTATCTTCAAAATGAACTGAGTTATAAGCGTATATCAATTTATATCAAGTGAGAAATATCAATTTTTTTTCTTTTCTTTTTTCTCTTTTATATAATTATTCGCGCTTATGCTGGATAAAAAACATTAATTACTTTTTTTTTCTATCTTCAAAAATAACTGAGTTATTGAATAAAATCCTTTTAATCTGCCGCCTATTTTAAAACTAACCAGCTGATATCAACATTTAGGTGTTAGGATCATCGTTGCATGGACTAGTATTTTTGTGACGAATTTCAAAAAAATTGGTCCAGCAGTTTCGGAGATCGTACAGAGGACAGCGTACGGAGGACAAACGGATTTTTTTTATTAGTTATTCGGATTCTACCCATCTTGAAAAATAAACCCTCAAATTTTGAGCAGGGGTAATTTATTTTTTTTTTGTCTATTACAAAAGTTGATTATTGAAAATAATAAACCAAAAACAACAAAACAATAGAATAAATAAAAATTAGAATGAAATTAGACCATTGATGTTAAGAATTGTAGACATTTTTCACTTCACTTTAATCTCTAAACCCAAATTACTTAACAACTGGTTAGGAAGCAAGAAAGGTGTTGAAAAAGATAAGATTCGAATGAAGATTGGGAAGAAGCATGACGGTTTTTTGATGGGAGAATATTCCAAACACAGTACAGGGCTAACAAGGAACATTCATATTTTTTGGTTCTATGGCAAGGCATATAAATAAATAAATGCTTTATTATCCTGGGACATGTCCTTTAAAATAAAATATACAGAATATAGAAAGTGTGCTTTGGAGTCTCAAATTATATTAAATACATATAAACAAGTTGAGAATTACTCATATAAACTAGACATTTTTAAATGAGAAGAAAACAACAACCACAAGAAAATAAAATATAAAAAAAAAATTAAAAAAAGTTTATTTACAATTCTATTGAGCCTAGATATTCATAAGGTGATTAAATATGCGGGATTTGAAGGTAGAAAGAGAGTTGGAGTGACGGGTGGAAGGAGGGATAGAATTCCATAGGATTGAGGATCGAATGAGAAAGGATCTGTCAAAATGTGCAGTTCGGTTGGCCGTGATGTAGAAATCCGAAGGCCTGGAGCGTGTACAACGTGAATGGACAGAGGATTTGAATTGTATGAAGTCAAAAATGTATGATGTGCGGCGGGATTGGATAACTTGGTAAAGGAATGATGCGAGGAAATACTTGCGACGGTTGGAAGGGTAAAGCTACTTTAACTCGCCATAAAAAATGAGATACGGAGGTTTATCTAGGCACCCCGAAGATGAATTGAACAGAGCAATTAATTAAGCGTTTTATTTTTATCGCGAGATCCCCAGAAACACCGTCGAATAGAGGTCGGAAAGACGGGGTCTGGTTTCCTGGGTATGGGTTGTGAATTTGAATTGTAGGAGGCTGTATAAGTAAAAAGGGCGGTGTGAGCGAATGATTTGATAGATAAAAGAACCAAGGAAGTATCGCCTTCGAATCGATGGAAATAGCCATTTCGACTCATCATACATCCGACCGTCTAGATCTATCTAAGACAAATCTTAAGAAACAATTCATGATTCGTTTCAATCTGCCCTCAAGCACCTTCGAGAGGCCGCCATGAACACACAACCATAGTCAAAGTGGAGGGAAATAAAAGAGGATACTAGGACCTTCCGGGAGGATTGTGGAAGAAGGTGGAGGAAACGATGAAACAATTTTAGGGTAATTATCGATCTTTTGGAGATTTGGGAAATATGGAGTTTCTGTATAGGTTTTGCAAGATGCACAACATGCGACGCACGCCTCAGTGTAAACCACTTAATCAAAACCTGGTCTGTAATGAAGAGAATACTCCTTGAGCATGGGGTGTCCCCAGGTGTAACTAACGGTGGCTCTAGGCGACGAAGAGTGTACAAACAGTGGTGAATTGAAAAGCCTAGAGTGGTTGAGCCTGCAATCAAATCTATAAAATATAGATACAATATCGACTCATAAAATTGATTACCAACTTTTATCCCGTTGAGGCCGGTGTTCCTCAGGGCAGCGTCCTGGGACCCGTTCTCTACATCCTTTGCACCGCTGATATTCCTTATCATCCTGACACCTTTCTGGCAACATTTGCAGACCACACCGCAATCCTATCATCCAGTTCCGATCCCGAAACAGCATCCTTAATCCTGCAAAGACACCTTTGTCTTATCGAAGACTGGTGTAGTGCTTGGCGCATAAAGGTGAACGAAGCCAAATGCAAACACGTAACGTTCACTCTTCGACGAAACTCGTGTCCGCCAGTTTACTTCAATTCCATTCCAATTCCTCCTTCAGATACATTCCGCTATCTTGGCTTACTACTTGACAAAAGACTGACGTGGAACCCACATACAAGACTTGAAAGAAAATAACTCAATCGACTATTCGGACAGTTATACAGACTATTAAACAGAAAATCTGAACTTACAGTTGACAACAAATTATAAATTTATAAGACAATACTGAAGCCCATCTGGACCTACGGACTTGAACTGTGGGGGACAGCTAAACGTTCTAACATCAAATGCATTCAATCCAAAGTCCTCCGAATAATAGTAAATGCTCCTTATTATGTATCCAACTATACCTTGCACCACGACCTTAATGTTCCATTTATTTCAGACCTAATTCCATCCAAATTTTCCTAATTCCACCAGAACCTCATTCATCATCCTAATCCTCTAGCACGATCCTAATCCTCCACCAGCTCCACTCATCCATACAACCTACCCAGAAGGTTGAAACGGCAGTGGCCCCGAGATATATTGTAAATATGTATGCTGGAGTTCTGACACTGGTCAGATTCTCCTCTCAAGTGCGGTGTGATTGTGGCTATGGCGCCTTCACTTGGCTTCCGCTGGCTCTCACCAGTGATGCGGCTGAGAGGGAGGCGCTGGGATCCTTTGGACTCCTATAACTTCCACAAGTGGGGGGACAAGCCCCGTCCGGTGTTCCGTAGCTGATTGTAAATATTGTTCATACGTATGAATGTGACATGTTTTGTTTATTTATTTATTAACTTGATTTATTTGTATTTATTTTATCTACAAATTTTGTTATTGTTTTGGTTTCATTTTATGTAATTTGACATTTCTTTTTTTATATTGTATGAATGGGATCCTTTAGCAATATTATTATTGTCCTGTTTGACAAACTGTAATACATACGAATAAATAACAAAAAAAATTGATTATACGAAGGCATCGACGTATAACATTCTTACGTGCGTTGATGACCACACCCAGGTTGAACGCCTATAAACCAAGCCAGATAAATAAAGATATAGAGGAAAATTCGTATTAAGAAAAATTGTTATAAATTCAGAAGAAAAACAAATTTCTGTGGTTGTATGATCAATATGTAGATCATTTCCAAGTCAATTGTAACCTTTTCCAAGCCAATTGTAACCTTTTCCATTTCCAATGTAACCCTTCCCGAAGCAAATGTAACCCTTTCCAAGACAAATGTAAGCATTTCTATTTCAAATGTAACATTTGGCAAAACAGATGTAACCCTTTTTCCACTTCTAGCCCTAAATATTCCGTTTTATTTATTGAAAAATAATTATTTTAATTAAAGTTGCATCTTTTATAACAATTTTAACACACCCTATCTACATTTTTTTTCAGATATTTGATGTCAAGTGCTGATTTTAGCGAGTTAAATTAAAAAAAAAATTATTATAGTTTATTTATAGTATTTCTAAGTCAATTGTAACCATTTCCATTTCAAATGTAACCTTTTCCATTTTTAAATGTTATCCTCTCCAAAGCAAATGTAACCTTTTCCAAAACAATTGAGTCCTTTTTTTTCACTTTTAGCTTTATATATTCTATTTTATTTATTAGTTATTGAAAAATAATTAGTTTAATTACAATCATGTCTTTTATAATAATTTTGACATATCCTATCGACATGTTTTAGATATTAGATGTCAAGTGCTGATTTTAACGAGCTAAAATATAAAGAAATGAGAATCTTTGTCAGATCACTGTTTCGCATAATGAAAGAGACCTTAGGACAAAAACTAACCACTTTCTCAAAACAAATTTTACTGGATAAACGGCTCCTTGACCGTTACTTGAATGGTCTTAATCGAAAGATTTTGTTTAGCGAAAAGAAACTTTTGTACAATCCAAGAAAAAATTAATCGCCAAAATGATCGTGTGTGGACACGCACGAAGCTTTAAATATTCCGTTTTATTTATTAGTTATTGAAAAGTAATTTAATTCAAGTTATGTCTTTTATAATAATTTTGACATATCCTATGGACATTTTTTTTTAAATAATTAGATTTCAAGTGCTGATTTTAACGAGCTAAAATTAAAAATAATAATTATCTTCTATTTGTTTTTAAGATAATTATTGATTTTGATATTTTAGAGGGGGGGTGATTGTAGGGATTAATTAATGTGTTTTAATTTTAATGTTTTTATTGATACAGAGGTTGATAACTGTGTTTTTGGGTCTTATGTTTATGTTTTTTGAGCTGCATTTTTTATTGCTAGCGCGCATTTCAACTAGCATTTACTTTTAATATTTTTTATTGTTATACATACATACATACATAGTGTACATACATATAACGGGTCATGGCCTCCTCTAAAAGTCTCCGCCAGTTGGTCCTGTCTGTTACTGCAGTTCTCCAATTCGTGACTCCTAGAATTTGCATCCGCTGCGACGGAATCAGCCCACCTCACTTCGGCCTGCCCACTCTTCGCTTGCCAGGAAGTTCCTCGACCAATGTCTTCTTGGGAATCTTATCTTCCTTCATCCTCACCACGTGACCTCCCAATCGGAGTCTCCCTATCTTGATCCATTTAATTATATCTGGATCGCCATACAACCTTGAGAATTCGTGGTTCTTCCTCCTTCTCCAGGTATCTCCCTCTCGGATCGGGCCAAAATTCTTCTTAATATCTTCCTCTCAAACACGTCAAGCATGTTCTCACTGGCTTATTGTTATAGCGATTAATTATTTTGTTTCCGGGAGGTTATGATTCTCGTGCGTATTTTAATTCGAGTTTATTTCTAATGTTTTTTATTGATACAGAGGTCGATAATAGTGTTTTTGGCCTTATGATTATGTTTTTTGAGCTGTATATTTTATCACTCGCGTGCATTTCAGCTCGCCTTTACTTATAATATTTTCTACTCATCGAAGTGCACACTGTGTCGATTGACCTCGTATCTAACTTTTCACGGAGCGTGTAAGAAGTAAACTTTCAAAAATGCTCGAATCTTTTTTCAGCTTTGGACCTTTCCAAGAGTTGAAACCAATAATGTCTATATGTTTTAAACTTCAATAATCTAGCATATTCCTATAAAAAATAGTACGGGGTCAAATGACCCCGTACCGCACTGAGGTTTAAATTTGGACCTCTAGTGCGTGCCGGACGGGGTAATTCTTCAGTAAAAATGATGGAAAATGATAAGTCACTCGATGATGGGGGGAGGGGAGCCTGTTTTTAATTTTTTATTTTCCTTCAAGAAAAATTATTATGATTAGGGAATGGGAGGGAGAACGAACCTCACAAAAAATCAAAGTCATTTGCTGTTTCTAAAAAATCATAAAATTTAATTCTATGAAGTCAAAAAAGTGATCAGATCAAAAAAGAAAAAAAAAATTAATGAGTACAACTTCCACGTGTTAATGAACTTTTGAATGAATCAATTAACGTCCTGCTGACGTGGTATACTCACCTATGGAGTAGGAAAACAAATGATTTTGCCCAAATTAATCAATTTTCAGGAGACTGAATACATTTAAACTGGAGAAAGAATACGGGGCCGAATGATCCCGCGACACATTTGCAGATAGTTACTGCACGGGGTCAATTGACCCCGCGTTGCACTTGTGAATAGTTACGGATTTCTCCTTCCACACTGAACGCGTTGATTAAAAATAAGTAATTGGCAACATTTATTTATATAATATAAGTTATACACGAATATATATTGTTTTACTAAGGACAATCATTATTATTTATGAGGTCTGCTACAGATCTACAAAGTTTCAATATTATATCCAACTTTTTTTTTTTACGTTACTAATAACTAGCTTGATGATTGTTTGAATTATGGAACTATCACCAAATTAGCACAAGAAAACCAAGGAAGTCATTAATATGAGAACCTGAAGCATATATTAGTGATTAATTCTATTCACGATGAGAATGATTAAAAATACAAGATCAAAAAAACGTTGTCCATCATAGACACAATAAATATCTATAGCAAATTTTGCCATAACATAAACGTATTAACAATAAGCATTAAAGTTAATATGACTTTCTAGAAATTAAGCTAATTAGTAACATGATAGAATAGAAACACAGTCAGGGCCATGGCCAACATAGCCGGTTGCCGGACAACCGGTCGTCGTTAGTTTAGGAGAATAGTTACCAGACGTCCCGATTTTTCACAATTTGTCCCGCTTCCCATTACGTTTTTTAACAGTCCCGACTTTTAGAATAAAGTTAAATTTTATATTTAAGAAAATCATTGTTTTGCGTTCTAAGAATCCTACGGGCCACGACGACTAACCTATTGCTTTTGCAACCCAGTTACATTGTATTTGTCTCTCAGATGTGTGCGTACTGCGTGCTAGCAAGGTAATTAAACAAATAAATATTACAAATCTGCTAGTTACCATAGAAAATCAAGGTAAGTAATTTATTTATATATTTCATAAATACATAAATTTTCTTAAACTTAGCTTAAAATACTCCTAGTCATATTTTATATTGATGACAAAAAGTACAATACTGACCTTAAAATTAAAATAAATTTTAGGGAGAAATATACTAATTTCGTTATAAACAACAGTAAAATATGTTCATGTAAATTATGTTTAGGGAAAATTAATTAGGCGAAATTATGTCGATGTGAAACGAATATTTGTACTGTATGTGTTTATAACATTTTAGTAATTTTTTTAATTCTTATGAACATTAGTTAAATGATCACTGATAATTTGACATAATAATTTAAAAGTTAAATAATAATTTGACAAATTCTTGTGAAGATTTTTACAATATTATTAAAAATGACACCAATCTACTGAAACAAATTCACTAAAATAAAAAATATGTCAAGGAATAAAATATTATATAACAGTTAAATCAATCACCGATGGATTGATGGAGTGGCAGCGGATGCCAGGTCCATCTTGAAGATTCTCAATTGTTGAACGGTTGCAATCAATAGAGAAGACTGGCGGACTAAACTGCAGGAGGCCCTGCCTCTTCATGAGTTATAGCGCCTTGGATGATGATGATATATAATCACAAATCAATTTAAAATTTGAATTTATCTTTAAGAATCAAAAAATACAATTATACGTTTTTTCTACGGTAAATCAAGTGTGAACATCAGAAAAATCAAAATTAAGTGTTGAAACTTTGAATGCTTTTTTATGTGTCAAATATAGTTGACAAATTCTTGTGAAGATTCTTTCAATATTTTAAAAAATGACAACAATCTACTGAAACAAATTCACTTAAATAAAAAATATGTCAAGGATTAAAATATTATATATTTAAAAATTGTACTTATGTTAAAAATATTACTATATTATTTTTATTCTGTATGAAAATTTTTCTTTATACCCCTTTCCCTCCTTCAGAGTTGCCCCGCTTTGCGCCTATCTAAAAATCTGGTCACCTTAAGCATAGTTGGAGCCTGCACACATACCCGGATGCCGCATAGCCGGTTTATAATCCCACTACATCCAGGCAGCGACCGGAAACGGCACATTCCCCTATCTGCTAATAAATATAATAAGTAGCCGGTAGTCCCGGACGGTACGTGTGTCCCGGGGATTAACAACCGGCCCGGCAGAATAGCCGTTTACCCCGCAGCTGGCTGGCTTTGTATGGCATGGCTCTCAGGCAACATTTTTCCGATTGTTTCAGTAAAACACATTTAATATTGCACAAAAGGAAAGTACTTAATCAATTAAGATTTATTATACTAAAAGAAACCATTTATCTATTAAAAATCACTGTAGAACAAGTTTTTTTTTTTTTCAAAGTATAAAACGCATGTTAAAATTAAGCTGACTACATAAACCCACTTGAAAGTTAATGGAACTAAATAGAAATTATAAACAAACCCTTCTGATTTATGAAATGAGTTTTGTTTATATTGATTTTTTTTTTTTTACCGCCTATTTTTTTAATTCTGTTAGTTTGCTGTTTTTAAAACACAGAACTTGTTTTGTTTTTTACTGAAGTATGCTCTAAATAATGATGTAAAAAAATGCTGCAAGTTATGTAAACAATGATCGAAATTGGATATATTTACTCTTCCATACATATATCCACTATATCTTTTTAAATATTTTATAAAAAAGTAATATTTAGTAGCTATTTTCTTGACCCATAATATGTAAAGTAAATCATAACAATGATATAAAGTAACAAAACACCTTTTTTTTTACAAAGGTAAATGAGGAAATAATTACTAGAAATATGTTACCTTTTCCAGATTTCATACTTACTAACACCATACTCGAACCGGCAACGCTTAGGGCTCGAATTTTAAAGCCGGCGATACACGGTGAGAATTAGGGTATGTGTAGGTGAGGTGAAACGGCGATATTCACATCGTTGAGCGCGCTGGAAAGTTGGTAGAAGTAAATACCGTGATAGTTGATGTACTATATCACACTTTCCATAACGATAATTAATAACAATATGATTTGTTATAGTATTTTGTTCAAACTTTAACTAAAAATAGTTTATTTATATTTAATCGTGTTTCTAGATTCCAAAACCATTATTTAATAATATGTATATTTTCACTGTTTGGATATTACATTTTAATTCTATAGTTATTTATTATAAATTATATTATATATATTTTTGTATTATAGTTTGAGATTCATATTTTTTTTGCGTTAAAATTCGAAATAGAAATAGAAAAAATTGAAAGTGATTTTACAAAACACGAGCACATTTTTACTCTCACGCAGTTTTCACCATCCTCTACTCTCGCGAGATTACTTTCACCTCACCTTGTTGATACTACAAATCTCCATTTTTGTGAAAATTGTCAAAACTAAAAGGACGATATTTCGAACCTGTTGTCAAGCCTTAAAATGATACTTTAGCTGAAAGTCATTGGTTTTTCCAGCAGGATTCCACTCCAGCTTGCAAGGCCAGGTCAACTCAACAGTGGCTGACAAAGAACAATCCAGCGTTCATCTCTGCCTCCAATTGGCCGTCATAAAACTCTGATCTCAACGCAACAGATTACAGAGTCCGAACTGGTGAGGGCGGCATGTCACAGAGCAAGCCATAGTTTGGAAAGCCTCGAACAATCTCTGGTACGAGCAGTTAGGCGCTTTCCTTAAGAAGTGCTGCGTGCTGTGTTGCGCGCACCAGATTTTTTTACATAAATAATATATGAGTAATAAATGAACAAATAGCCTACTTTGAGCTCTGTTTCAATAATATTTTAATGTTGTCATACAGGTGTTAGGAAAAAAGTACACATGTGGCTTATTATTATGGGTATAATACAATGTTAAAAAAATCTGGTGCTCGCAACACACGATTTATAAGAATAAAAGGCAATGACGAAAAAGTGCCGTAATATCTCGGGCTTATTGTTATACTAAATATGAAATTTATTTTATTGAGTGTGTTAACACTAAAGTTTCCAGCTTCCAGATAACGCACTTCCTGTATTAGTTAAAGGGAAGTTAGTCCCATCGTTCTATATCATACCATCATTAAATATTATTAAACACCAACAAACAAACATATGTAATATTTATTCATTATTATTGTATTTAATTATTATTATTAAATTAAATTTTAATATAATTCATGATGCATCATCAATGCATTGATATAGATCAACAATATCGGTTTAAAGCATATGTAGTATGTAATAAAAATAAATTGAAAAATCTATATGTACTCAGACTAGTTATATTTATTTATCAAACCAGGCTAACATACTAAAACAACTCTTTAGTAAGAACTTTAAGATGTAAAATTCTATAACAACATACTAGTACAATTTCTTACACTGGATTGGGAAAATAAAAATATTAAAATGAAATGAAATAGTTCTAAGAAAGATTCAAGAATCTAATTGAATCACGAAAATTGAATATATTTTTAATACTAAAATGATTAATGTAAAAAATAACTTAATATTACACTCAAGAACAAAAAAAAAAAACTTACGCTGAGAGATCTATAATTATAGTATCACTTCGAGAATGGAGAATACAGCTCTCAAACTTATATTCATTCGAAGTAACGAAGACGAATAACAAAAATACTAAAAAAATTCTTTGATTCATGTTGAAAAATTAAAGTAACGTTGACATCAAGCATTAACTGGTTCAATTAAACCTAATATGACCACTACACGTTTTCGAAACAACATAACACAAAATAACAAATCTGAACACAACTCTCGAAGAAAACTTAGGAACTGATTTCAAGAAAGCGGTTATCTACAGCTTCTCTGAAACCTGTCGCCTTTGAACAACTCTCTGATGCTCGTTCGAAGATATAACGATCAATCATAGATTAATCGATCTGACTAAAATATCATCTTTCTTAAATTCAAACGGATTTTTTTTTATTTATGCTTATTGCCACTAAGTCAGAAGCACCAAATATGGTACATAATATTGTTGAAGTAGACATTTTATTAAATTAATAAATTAAATAAATTTATAAACTTGAATAAATTTTACCTAAATTCAAAATTTGTGAATATTACGGAAATTACACAAGTCAGTTTTTCGTTCCAGACATTGAGTTGTCCTCCACTGCAGTCAGAGTTATCGAAAGTAATATTAACCATTGGCCTCTATTGTGTAAATAAATACATAACAAACGCATTGTACAGCATTGGGCGACCATAGAGCTTAAATAAATCAAGCTATATAAAAAGATTTAAAAAAATGTTTGATTTCTTATATTATTCAAAAACAATATACTGTCTACATTCGATTCCTATTCCTAAACTAAAAGCTTTACGTCCACAAGATATTTTAGTCTTTAGAAAATTTTATTTTTCTAGATCAGATAGGGCGTCATGGTGCCGTAGAACGATTTAATCTTAATTTGAATTTAATCCCAGTACAAGTTTTTCAAGCAGTATTGAATAAACTTAAATTTAAAATTTTTTAAGTTTATTCAGTTCCGTTGGAAACCTATGATTTAGATTAAATAACAAAGAAGTATCAAATTGTAACATATAATCATGGGAAATATTTTTTAAGTCCTTTTTTGTCAATTTAAATTATATTTTGCAGCTTTTCACATAACATAATATTTGTTTCTAAAATCTTTAGCTTTCCAACGGTATATTATATGTTAAGTTAAAAAAAAAAACTTACATTTAAAAAGTATTTTTGCTCTTTTCTCCTTTAGTCAGTTATCAGATTCGTTCAACTTTTACATTTAGTCGCTTTTTATCAGTGTTAAAAAGATGATATGTTTAATCTAGTCGCTGTCAGCCAGTGTAGGGCAAAATCTATTTTAAATAACGAATGATTTAGTTTTTTTGTTTGCATAATGAATAAATTGAAATTATCTATTATCTTTTTATCCGTTATTCGAATAATTTATATGGCAGACTAAATAGATTTTCTCAAGTTGTATGTATTTAATAATCATAAAAATGTTCTGAATTATCCCACTATTCAGGCGAAGTCTAATACGAAAGTCAGCATAAAACTTTCCGTCCGCTTTTTCGGTTGTATAATGTAAACGAATCAATGGATTGTCACAATTTACTTAAATTTTCTCACTATTTTAGGACAGTCTTAACACGACGACCATTAGCACAGAATTTTCCCTGAGTTGCCATCATTCGTTTTTCGGGCAGTATCCTGTTAACTAGACTAATAAAAAAACGCTGCAAATTATTACACAATGGTTTGTTATTTCCAAATAACAATATTAGGGTATAACTGTTTATATGGCTGTCGATAAGCAATTAAGTAATATGAAAAGCACTAATCCAGAGCATCATATCATAACATTACCACAGATTTCAAAACACAATATCTAAGCTAGTTATTAACCAAATTCAATGATTCTTTTTTCATATGGTCCAAAATTTAATTCTCTATCAAATGATAAAAAGCAAAAATTGAAATATAATGAACTAAAATACAACATATAAGATATTAAAGGTGATAATTAAGGTCTAGCAAATAAAATTCTCCTTCAAACATTTATTTATTAGGACAAAGGGATTTTTTTTTATTCGTTATTCGTATTCTAAGCATCTTGAAACGTAAGCTCTCAAATTTTGAGCAGGGGTAATTTTTTTTTTTTTTCGGTCAATTCCAAAGTTGATTATTGAAAATAATAAACCAAAAATCAGTATAACGTTCCCTCCAGGATTTCCTTCTGTTTTTCCGGTACTAACTTGTGAACAGATCAATGAATTTTCACCATTTGACTACTTTGAGGTAGACTTATACTAGAAATCAGCATTGCAGTATCCCCTGAATTTCCAATCGCTTTTCCGGTTGTATCTTGTAAGCGAATCAATAAATTTTCAACATTTCAAAACTCTTGTCCTATTTTGGAGTAGACTAATAGCACCAAACTTATATCAGCATTAAGTTTTTTCCAGAATTTCTTCTCGCTTTCCCAATTATGACTTGTGAACAGATCACTGGATTTTCGCCATTTGGGCCGTGTTCTGATTATCTTGAGGTAGAATAATACGAGAACCAGCATGAAATTCTCCCCAGAAATTTTCTTAGCTTTTCCCAGTGTATCTCTTGAGCGAAACAATGGATTTTCGCCATTTCTGACTATTACCAGGTAGAAAAATAAGGGAAGAAACAAGTTTTCCTACTGAATCTCATAAACAAATCAATGGATTTTCACCATTTCTCGAATATTTTGAAGTAGACTAATAAGAAAATAATTATAAAGTTTCCCCCCGAATTTTCATTTGCTTTTCCGGCAATATCAATGAATTTTTACTATTTCGAAAATCTTCACACTATTTTGGGTTAGTCTAATAGGGAAATCAGCATATAAATTTTTCGCGATTTACTATTTTCTTTTTCGGCTGTATCTTCCCAACAAGTTGGTGGAATACTATATGCTGATTCTCTTATTAGTCTACCTCAAAATAGTGGAAATGGTGAAAATCCATTGATCTGTTCACAATATACACCTGAAAAAGCGAAGGAAAACGTAATGTTTCTCATAATATTCTACCCCAAAATTGTCGGAGAACAGTAAAAATAGCGAAAATCCATTGATACATTAACGAGATCCCTTAAGAAAATTCGGGAAGTAACTTAATGCTGATTTTTCTATTATTCTACTCCAAAATGGTGGGAAGATTTTTGAAATGTTGAAAATCCATTGATTGCTTCACAAGATACGCAGAAAAAAAGAAGAAAAATTTCGAAGAGCTTTATGCCGATTCTCATACCAGTGTAACTCAATTCAGTAAAAGCTGATCACATTACACCCTCTTCCACTTTCTCAAGTATTGTTTTAAGACAGAAAATGTGTTTAGTCTGCAGTAGACCTGCCTTGTCAAAATCCATACAGATGACCTATCTCTCTTTTGTTATTGCTAAATATATAATAAGCTAATTTACAAGTTAAGAAAAAGAATATAACAAAAATGTTTCAAATTTTAAGCTCCTTGAAACTGATGTCCTTTTTTTTTTTTTTTTTGTAACATTGCTTTAAAAAGCAGATCTTTAAAGTTAATAAAAAAAATCTGGTGCGGGCGACACACACACGTCTTTCACTTACCTCCGTTTTTAAAATCAATTAAATTATTTTCAAATACAGTTAGAGATAAAATGAGTGAAACCAATAAAGAATTAATAAAATTTAATTCTATAGAAACATGTGTTTTATTAAAAAATCTATTATATTATTATCTAAAATAATCAGTTAGTTTTATGGGCTTTTCATCACTCTTTATTAACTTTTACAAGCTTATGAATAAGATATTTTTTTCTAAACTTTAGCCTTCCAATGTTATATTATACATCTATATTACTGTTATGTTCTAAAAAAATAAAAAAGTTGCATTAAAAAAACATTTTTTCAGTTTTCTCCTTTAGTTGTTTGTCAAATTCGCTCAACTTGCATATTTAGCTGTTAATTATTAATGCTAACAAAATAATACAGTTATTGTTGTAGAATCTACATAATTAAAGGTACTTTAGGGGAAGAAAATTTAAAATATTGGCATTTAAGCCCTGACATATTATTTTAATCAAAATGAAACCTACATGATATTGAAGCCCATTAAATGATATTAAATTTTACATCGATATGAGGAGTTTAATCAAAATCGTTAGAGCCGTTTTAGAGAAAATTGTTAAATGGTGTAAAATGCTAGGTATAAAGTAGATCTCCCGGTCAACTGACTTTGAAAAAGATTCTGTAACATCTCAGGCATATAGTTGTCTTAAATATGAAATTTAAGATTCACAGGATGTTTCGTTTTCGCCAGAGAGTTACCATCCACGCACGCACACACACACAGACTTTTTTGTAGGACTTGGTTATTTGGACTTAAAGGACCCTAAAACATGTATTTCCGTTGAAAATGGGAATTAGAAAATTTCCACGATCGCAATACTTTCCCTTACTAAATATTCCATATATAAGTAAGTGAAAGTAAAAAGATAAAAAATTACCTACACTGCTTCTGACTATACATCTGTATTACTATTCTCATGTAATACATATGACATTGGCCTAGCTTAAATCAGATGTTCAAGAAAGAAGTAGTCATTTAGCCCTTCTACCCCCCCGCCCCCAAGAATTAATGCTTGAAAGCGGTTCCTTAGAGTAGTAAAGATAAATTGGGAGGTGTTTTTTTTTAGGGAGTAGGAATCTCAACCATGTTGTATGATTTGATTGTTGCACTCTGTCTCACGGAAGATTTTTCCCTTACCCAAACAAAAAAACACACACACAGCCTTTTTTTTTTGGGACTTGGTTATTTGGACTCAAGAGACACTAAAACATGTATTTCAGGTGAAAACGAAAATTTCCACGATAGCAATACTACTATACATTTTATATATAAGGTAAGTGAAAGTAAAATTAATTGTATATATTGACCATATACCTAAAAAAAAAAAAAATAGTGGATATTTAGAAGGACAACTTAGATATACCTTTTACAAAAAAATGCACTGTTCAGTGATAAAAATGTTTCCTGACTAATCTCGGGTGACAGTACGTAATGTAAGAAAAGTCTACATAAATTTAAAAAAAAATTATAAAAGCAGGCATTCCTTGGCCTCAGCTGACTATTATGCCTATAAGGACAATTATCTTGCAAGTTTTGGTCCAGATTTTAACTAAATTATTTAACTAGTATTATTAGTTCAATTATCAATTATTTAACTAGTGGTATTAGTTTTTCAAGGTAAATAAAATAATATTTATTGAGACTTTTAAAATGTTTTACTGTAAAAATAATAAAACAAATAGGTCATATTTATTTACAAGAACCAACAAGGGAAATAATTTATTTGTACTTATTTTTTCTTCTCGTTTCGCCCCATATTTACCATTATCATACTTATTTTTATTAAATGACTAGAATATTTTACAAAAATACAAAAGAAAAATTAACAACAAAGAACAACATAAATATAATTTACACTTTCCACTCATCATTGTCTTCAACAGTTAATACCTCCTCCGAGCATAAAAACCTGTAAAAAAAAAGAAAAATAATAAAATAAAATAAATTAAAACAGATTTTTTAATAATTTTGAAATTATAAAGAAAATGCATTTGCATCTAAAAATAAACAATCGAATGTTAAATAGGGTTAATAGTGCTCCACATACATGATGCATTTACATCAATCACACAACAGGTTTTAAAAATATCAAATCAGAGTTATTTTTTGAGTCATTCATTAACCGCAGGTAGAGTTAATCCCATACAGTCTCAGCAATCAAATATCCAAAAAAAACAACAAAAAAAAGAAACACACTTGTGACATTCTCAGTTAATGTAAATCCATAGTTTGGGAGCACACAAACTCTCACTCTCTCACCTTATACACAATAGCGAAGACTATCTCCATTCATCACCATCTCAAGACCATCACACAGTCAAAATCCAACAGCTACACTGCCAGCTCTCAAGTATTTTCAAGAGTTAGATGCATTCTAACTTATACCTTGAATGATACTAATCCTAATGAAGTTTAGCTACACAATATACATTAAGATGTTTGATGTAATAGGATGAAGAAAAGAAATTATAGCGGTTATTTATTTTTAATATATTTTAATCCTAAAATCATTAAAAGCATTTATTTTTGTTCAGGATAATTTCAGTTTTTTTAAACTGCTATTACTAAAAAAAAATATATATATATATAAAAAGTTTAGTTTCATAATCGAACACTAATCTTTTTCTGGCTCTAGTGATGGCAGACATACAACCAAAAGATATAGAGGGGATTAGGAAAGTAATGTGACAAGCTAGAATTTTAAAATTAATGAGTATTCAGTTCACAATGCTATTTGTTTTTCTAAAAGCCCTTTATTAAGTTAATATGGGTACATTACTTGAGATAGTTCTATTATTTTAGGGAATGTACGTCAATTAACATTATAAAGAGCTATATGGAAAACCAAAAAAAATGTTTGTTCAAAATACTCATAAGTTTAAAATTGTGACTTTTCAGCTTTACTCCAAGCCCATCAATTATATTAAATAAAGTAAGAAATGTTTTCAGTACAGATACAAGTATTAATAAAGTAAAATAGAAATATTCAAAACTTCTAGGTAAATGGCTACCTTACGATAAAGTTGGCTTGTTTTGAAGGAAATTAGCATTCATTGAAGGTAACGTTATCATTTTAAATCTCTCTTCATACAAGAAATAATACTGTTACCCTATGGCATCTTGATGGATAAGCTGAAATACCATTTTATGACTACTTTAGTATTTAGTTTTTACTTCAAATTACCTAATGCTGATTTAAATATACAGAAATCTTAAAGCATAATTTCAGGTTTAAAAAATACTCAACTGATAATGTTTGAAAATCTAAACATAATGCTTTTAACAAAAAATCATAACTACTTATAAATTTACACAATTGCCAACCCATATTAACACAATTGACTGTAAGAGGGAGGTATACTATTGAAGATGGGATAGATATTGATTTATGTGGGTAAAAGTCAAATTTAACTCAGAATAATCATTTTAGGTAACCATATACTTTATTAAACTTGTAAACTAAGCCCTTCCTGCTCTATAAAACAATGCAGTGAAGTATCCCTAATTTCAATAGATTTACAGTTATTCAAATCTCAGCTAAACATCAGAATGAATTTTGTTCTTTCCTCTTTGCCTAGAAAAACTTCATAACAATGCAGGTAGACCGATTATTCTGGCCTAAGTTGAAGTATTTATGGAGATCAACTTTCCTCTCTCCCGCACAATAAAAAGTTGAAAAAGAAATTTTTCTTTATTAACACCAAATTTCAAGTTGACCAGAATTTAAATCAAACATATGTAACATTCATGAAATAATTAAATAATAATAACTTGGAAATTAAAAGCACTTATTACTTGATTAGTTCATAGCTAAGCTAACACAATTGGTCGTATGGAACCATACAATCTAGAGCCAAATATCGAAAAATAAAATAAGCAAAAAATAATAATTAGAAGTTTACTTGTGCTTTGAAAAATAGATAATAATTAAGTTGAGAGAAATGATTTTTTTTTTTTATCCATGTTAAAGAGGCTAGAGGGGAAGAAAAGACTATTTTTTTTTTTTTTAACATAAGAGTTATAATCATGAAAATTTAATGAACATTACACTTTGGTGACAATATTGTTTTGGGAAACAATAAACACTCGATTACAAAACAAAATAGTGTTAAGTAAACGCCTATAATTGAGATAAAAACAAGTTATTACCCTATATTCGAGTTTTAAGTTAAAATAAATATAAACATCCTCACACCATTCTTAAAGTTCACAATTAAACTGCAAAAAATATAACTGACACAATTCACAGCTTTTCACTCAAATAATACTTCTGTCATTCAAAAATTTCTGCAAAGTTCTTCTTGTTTCAATGACACATCACTCAAACACCTTGCAAACCATATAAATTGATCACATTTAATTCCACCATCCTGAAACGATTTAGAGAAATCAGTTACATAATCATTGACTAACATTAAACTAAAACCTGATTAAATAAAAAAAAAGGTCTTTCAAATCAACTGTAATGTAAAACTACATTCTTTAGGAAAACCATTGAGTATAACTAATAAAATTCTTACATAATTCAATCTAAGGAAAAATAAATTATTATTTTTATTCAAATATTTCGAATCAAAAACATTTTTCTCTAAATATATATACCTAATTTTATACTTTAATCATAATTTTTTAAGGTAATTGATCAAAATCACTCCTATATTAAAACACACGTACATACATAAATAGTTAAAACAAATACATGTCATTACAGCCATACTACTCATATTTTTCATACTTCATGAAGTTCTGCGATTTACCACCATCCCTTTGCTGCCAGGGACCTTGTTGCTGGCCTGTATTATTCTGGGCAGTTTCTGGGTTGGTCTGATTTCCTCCTGGACTAATCCAGTTAAGAAAACCTCCAGCAGCAGCAGGGGGTTGCGGAGGTGCTGTGCCTTGCTGACCCCCGCCAAACTGCCCAGAGTTAGGGTACTGAGGGGCAGGTGGCGCTGCATCCCCTCCGCCTGTGCCCTGGTTACCCTGAAGATTCCCGATCAGTCCCCACCCAGCTTGATTAAGGGCAGCAGCAACCAGGGCTGGGTTCATTGGCAGAGCGGAGAGGTTGAGCCCCATACCAAGAGGATTAGTTAAATTCTGCCCTCCAGCACCCCCACCAGCTGTCCCTTGACCAGTGATACCAAGAGCTTGCAGGTTCGGCATGTCTAAGTTACCACGGTTAGCAGGACCGCCCTGAGCCCATGGTGCAGGACCACCTTGCATGTTACCTTGATGTTGTTGTGGATGATACATGTGGGCTCCATTCCCACCTGGACCGTAGCCACCTCCCCCGTAACCCTTCTGATCTCTCTGAACACGCATCGCTGCATGGTATCGATTATTAAAGTCTGTCTTTGGGGATGCCTCAGATACATGAACTGACGTCTGCTTGATAATGTGATCTTCACCGCACAGTGCTTGAGCAACATCAGGATCCAAGAAAGTGACAAAGGCAAATGCTCTGAATGGTTTTGGTATGAACACGTCTGTCACTTCCCCAAACTTGGAGAAATACTCCCGCAAATCATCAGCACTAATATCTTCTGTACATCGTCCCACAAATACCTTACAAGGGACCTGCTGTTGAGCACCTTCCTAAAATGAAAACACAATCATAACACATGACTATTAGAAACATACAGTATAACAAGATAAATTGAATAATTGTAATAACTTTATATATATATATATATATATATATATATATATAATGGTATGGACAAATGTATAATATTTGATTGATATTATACAAATTAAAACATAAACTTAATAAAAGAAAAACAGTGTCGCTCTATGTCTATCAGTATGGAGTAGAATTTACTCGCTACTTTTTTTTTCTATTGATAATTCTTAACTGATGGCTAGTCTATCTTCAAACAGCAATTATCTCAAAAACACATTGCCTTGGGTACATATCCGATTGAGTTTTAGTTTGAACCTAGTTAAAATGCGATTTAAATAATCTCATATTCCTTTAAGAAAAAATCCCATGGCATACAACAAATGGTTCAAAAATATAATAAGTATGAAATTTTATATCACTAGAATTTATACAGAAGATAAAAATTGTTAACCATACATAACTTTAAATAGGTACAATCATGTGCATGGACTGTATCTTATCCTTGTATATAAAACTCAATTAATAACACCATTCTCCTCTCAATAACTTATTACCGAATCTATCATTCACGTTATTCAATTTATCCGAGCACAAAAGTATATAAATAAAATAAAAAAGTCGCTACTGTAAGTAAATAGAATAGTATCAGAAGAAAGATTTGTCATGTACTATCAGCAAATAACTAAAACTTGCCATGTAATCAATTTTTAAGTTTAATATTAATTATCATAAAAAGTATGAAAAAAATAAATAAATAACAGGGTAATTGCACCAAGCGTCAACCATATAAACTCAATACATCAAAATACTAAAATTTGACTTGAGTAAATTTTATTTGTAGGCTGATAATTATATTATATCTAGCTGTAAAATAAGTGTGTACAGTTTCTCAATAATAGATAAAATCCTTCAAGTGTTTTTAAATTAATGTTCATTTTGACAATAATTTTAACATCATTTGAAAATGGATCAATTAACATGCATTAGTTTCAGTCAAGACCATGTAGCTACAAACAAGTGTAGAGTGGGAATAAAATGGATAAAAATAAAGTGCATTTTCAGCATTAAATGGTTTTTTTATATTCATAAAGGAAAATATGCAGAGCAAATCGCTACAAAAATTTAGTCGATATGGTGTTAGGAGAAATAACAATCTGTAATGGGTTTGCATTGCTTCCGAATCTATAATTTTATTTAGATGATGCTCCTTGATTAAAATCTTATATGCAATAATATTTTAATTAACTTCAATTAAATAACTAAATACAAAGTAAAGAATAGATCAGATAAGATCAAAGCTTCTTTGAATCACAAAAGCCAGCTGGGAATCCAATTGGACTCAACCAGTCAACTATTCAATCTCGGATAATCATCACCTCTATCAATACTTTGTAATCGAAACAAAACTTTTGTAAAAATAAATTAATTGATTACTAATATGATTTTCTAACTAAAATAAGATTGAAGGGAATGGGTCATTTTTACTTTCACTTACCTATGTATGCAATATATAGTAAGAGAAAGTATAGTGAGCGTAAAAAATTTTGAATTACATGTTTTAGGGCCCCCTGAGTCCAAATGACTAAGTCCTGCAAAAGGTGTGTAGGTGGGTGTGTGTGTCCAGCGCGAAAGCGAAAAGTCGTATGAAACTAAAATTTCATATTTAAGACAACTATGCGCTCGAGATGCTACAGCAACTTTTTTTTTATCAAAATCAGCTGATCAGAAAAGCCACTTTATACTATGTATTTTGCACCTTTTTTCAATTTACTCAAAAATGGCTCTAACAATTTTTATTTAACTGGCTGTCTGTATTTATGTAAAATTTAATTAGCTTTAATATCATATAGATTTCATTCTGATTGAAATAGTCTGACAGGGCTATAAGAGAGATTTTTTTTCTTCCTCTCAAGTATCTTTAATTTTATAGATTCGAAAAAATTATCCATATTATCTTGATAGCATTGATAAAAAACAGGGAAATATACAAGTTGAACGAATTTTATATCCAACTAAAGGAGAAAAGAGAAAACATATTTTTTAATACAACTTTGTGCTTTGGAACATAAGAACAGTAATATAGTATATTATAATATACCATTGGAAAGCTAAAGATTTTAGACAAAATATAATCAGTCCAAGAAACCAATTTAGCAGGTCATATAATAAGACAAATTGAAATTGTTAACTCAACAAAATACTGAATTTAAAATTACCTTAGAATTAGGAACTTTGACATCACACCACCTCCCATCGATTAAATGTCTTTGAGACATCACTCTCACTTGTGATTCATGGTTAGCAAACCTAATAAATCCAAACCCTTTGGATTGGCCAGTTTTAGGATCCTTTTTCACCTAAAAAAAAATTAAAAGAATAATCAAGTAACAATAATAAAAAAATGGAATTAATTAAATGATGTCCATAACAATTCAATCTATATTTATAAAAGAAAGTGCCATTTCATTCAATTCCTGGTTATCGCAGTTTCTTAAAAAAGACTGTGGTTGTGAAGTTGAAATTTCTCCTGGAGGTTCGTATTACCGTCTAGATTTTGCAATTAGGCTGGATTTGGGAAAATTCGTCCTCTAAGTGATTTAAAAAAATATTTTTCTAAAACGTAAAATAAAATTGGTTTTCGAATAACTCAAAAATTATACGCATCCTCAAAACCTAAAAGTACTCATTTGAATGACAAGCATATATCTAACCACCTCGGAGGAAAATTATCTTAAATTGATCAGTAATAGCATAGATACTAAAATACTTAAAACAAATATATTTAGGTATATTTTGTTTCGTGAGTAGGTTTCTATCCAATCCATATGTTTTATTATTGTTGGTTTTTTAAAATGATCAATAGGCTGAAAAAAGTTTAAGTTTTGAAAAAATAATAGAACTTAGTTTTGAATCCTAAAAAAAAAAGTGTGAGCTTATTCAGTTAGAAGAGTACACCCCCGAGTGCAAAAAATAGGCATTTATGTCACACAGAAGTTCGATGGTATAGAATGATAATGTTTTAAAGCAAAAATGTCATTATTAGATTAATCACGGGTATGGATAATCCGTACTTGCTACTGGTATGTTATTGTAGATTAAACTGAATAAAATTGATATCTGACAATCAACAATAATCATTTATTTATCGTACATAGATATAGTTAAAAGTTTAACTCACTGCTACCTCAGGTATATTTATATTGTATAACCTCACCTAACACAGTTATTATAAAAAAACTTTCTTAATTGGCAGCAAAAAAAAAAAAAAAATAAATGAAATAAAATAAAAAATAAATTGTAACAGTAGCGTGCAAAGCCACGAAGTATAGCAAGTTATATTAAAAATAAAGTAGCTGACCATTGTTATAAGCGAAATAGTTATTAAAGTGCAGAGGGGAATCAGAATAAAAAATGCATCAGGCGTTAAACTTGAGGATAGTCTAAGTGACTATATACGAATTGGAAAGATGAGTAGACTACTATGATTTTCATGAATACTCAGTTCTCATTTCATCTTAATGAAGTTCTGCAAATGTCGATGAAATAAAATTAACTGGTGTTAAAACCAATCAAATCACTGGTTTTATCAACTTTAATAATTTACATTCAGCAATATTATTCTCACATCTATACATAAGATCTTCCATTTCGAAGAGAGAAGAGAGGGAATTTTTATTTTGTTTTGGTCGATTACAAAGGTTCATTATTGAAAATAATAAACCAAAATTTATACCAGACTTCTTTACTATTTTCTTTTCTTTCAATTTAATTTTCATTGAAATAATTCAAATAAAAATTCCTGATTCCAGAACTTTCTTATTTTGTTCGTTATCTTCAATAATAAACACATTTTGGGGGAATTAAATATCTTTGTGACTTCACCATATAGATCAAGTTTAATATTTTCTTTTTCTTTGTTTATTAGGGTTTACTAATACTAAAACTCTTAAAATATTTTTCTTTGTCTTAAAAAATAACTGATTTATAGGCGTATATATAGGTAAAATTCCAATTGTTTTTCTGTTTTGTAACTAATCACGATGTACTAATTCTAAACCTCCATAGAACTTTTTCTTCATCTACAAAAATAAATGAGTTATTAGTGTACGTATAGGTAAAATTGATTATATTTTATTTTAATTATTTATTTATTTATTTTTTTTAGGTTTTATAACTATTCATGGTGTACTTATTCAAAAACTCCATAGAATTTTTTCTTTATCTTTGAAAATAAATGAGTTATAATCATGCCTGCCGGCAATATTTCAATTTATATTTTTCTTTTGTTTTTTGTTCGTCGTAGTGTCCTGATCCGTAAACGTAAAAAAATCCAAGGTTGTTGTATTCCATAAGTCCCCTAGGTTGAAGCAGCTTAAACCCCTTTATTTTAATAAAGAAAAAATAGAATACCCTAAGGACTATACCTATTTGGGAGTACCATTCACTTCCTCAGGAAAATTTAGCAAAGCATCTGAACATTTTATTCAGAGGTCCTCTGTTGCAGCTGCAAGAGTATTGGATGTTTTGCGAAGGGGTAGAAGTGATTCATGGGAAACAAAAATAGCTCTTTTCGATTCCATGGTAGCCTCAACCCTTCTGTATGCTTCTGAAATATGGAGCTTAAGATATCTAGAAGCTGTTGAAGTGATACAACTAAAGTTCCTGAAGCAACTACTCAGATGGCCAAGGAGTACTGCCAACTACATAGTTCGTCTTGAAACCGGCCGAAACTCATTGAGCGTCAGGGTTCTGAAGAGAGCTGTGAACTACTGGTCCAGATTGTCAATCATGCCGGAGGAGAGGCTGCCAAGACTTTGTTTTAACAGACTGATTTCGCTGCATGCAAGGAACCCTGATATAAAATTTAACT
Source organism: Piezodorus guildinii (assembly GCA_023052935.1). NCBI lineage: Eukaryota > Metazoa > Arthropoda > Insecta > Hemiptera > Pentatomidae > Piezodorus > Piezodorus guildinii. The sequence goes on from CM041294.1 coordinate 39,510,896, forward strand.
GGGTCTCACAAGTTAGATCGATGGCTGCTCAATATGGCTGTGAAGAAGAATTTAGTGTATTGTGCCCGAATGGATTATTAAAGTGCAGAGATGCAATAATGGAAAAGATAAACAATCATAACCTTTCAGTAGACATCCACCGATCTCTCAATTCTAACCATAACCCCATATATAGAACTATCTCCAGCTTCAATATCTCCAGCCCAGAGACCTATCTGACATATACAGCCAACATCAAAAAAATAAGATCATTGAGCCAGTTAAGAATTTCGAGCCCAGAACGTACCACACTTTATGGAAAAACCAAAATATTCATCTTCAAAGCACCAGAAACATGCACTTTCTGTGGTCAGTTTATCTTGAACAGCCAGTTTCATGTCCTTCTCTACTGTGAAAAGCTCATGAAAGACAGAGAAAGATATTTAGAACCATTTTTATCAGGATCCAGTGATGACCAAAAAATTCATCAAATAGACAATATTGAAAAACTGAACAACATTTTCTGGTTTACTAAGTCAGCATGTAATACCCTGGATAATTTGAACTGTGAAGGTCCACACACCAATTAAGTGTCCAGTTATCTAAGGTTAACTGTTTATTATTTTTCATTGTACGGCGAATGTTTTCAGTTTGTTTTTCAAGTTGTTAATTGTTTTTGTTTGTTTTTTTATGTTTTATTTCAGAGTCGTTTTTCTATTATGTATCAATTAAATGATAAAATGTATTATTTAAATAGTTTACAATTATTATTTTTAAGTTTTTCTCAAGAGCCGAATAAATGGACATTTATTATTAACTAGACTCATGTTGGCAATTGAAGATATTTATAATTTGAATTGATTTGTACAAGAATGTAAATCTCAAACAAATAAATTCTATTCAATCTATTCTATTCATTCTAGTGTCCTGATCCTTAAACTCTCCACAATTTTTTTCCAATTTAGAAAATAATCCAAAATTTTACATAAAATCCACCTTAACTAGCACTTCTCTCAATACTACCGATACCTCAGTTCAAACTAGAGCCATTAACCAAATTATAGTCTACGATCAAATAATCATATACCTAAACTAATAATATACCTGTGCCATCAAAACTTCTCCGAATGACTCAAAATATTCCCTGAGCTGTTGTTCTGTAGTTTTCCAAGGTAGGCCAAGGATAATCAGGTCAGAACACTTAGCTTTGGTTTCCATACGTTTCGTTTTGGCTGTAGAATTTTCTAGGTGATCATCTGATTTTCTTTTGTTTTCTGAAATACAAATTATACATATTAAGCTCGAACTGTGATAAACATTCATAATTACAACACTTAATATACTGCACTAAAACCAAAAAAAATTAAGATGAAATGATTTTAAGTTCCTGGCTACTTAGGAATAGAATAGATACGGTATTTATTCATTGACTAACTGTATACTGCAGGCTTAGCTCTTGAAAAATTAATTAGCTGTTGATTCACATAAGTATATATGCATTTATGGTAAGAGGAACTATAATACATATAACTTTGCTATTGGTCAGCCATTTACTCCTTCTTTCTATATTATTTATTAACTATTTTTATGTGCTACTAATAAAGTTATTAATTATTGTGAGATATTAATTTTATTCTTTTGAATTTACAGTAACGCACCAGTTGAAGTAGGCATACCCATGATTACTCAATACCTTTTAGCTTTAAACTATAATCATTATATATTATCACAACGGATTAACAGAACAAAAATGTGAATTAACCCTATTTAAGGATAGGGAGTGGAAAAATAGTGGAAGCTTTCCAATTAAAAAAATCTGTTGTGGTCAACACACGACTTTCACTTACCTCTGTTTTTAAACTTTATTAAAGAATTTTCAAATACAGTTACGAGATAAAAATGAGTGAAACCATCAAAGAATTAATTAAATTTAATTAATATAGAAACATGTGTTTTAGTAAAAACTATTATATTATTATCTAAAATAATCAGTTAGCTTTATCGGCTTTTCATCACTTTTTATTAACCCTAACAAGCTTGTGTAAAAGATAATATTTTTTGTGGATATAATTAGTTGACCGTTGAGAATTACTGGAAGGAATTAGTCCGGGTGGCAGTCATTAAATGAAACAACTAAATTGTTTCAACTATTTTATTGTTCGCCAACGTTTCGCTCCCATCATCAAGGCGTGTAGTAGGCGAATGGAAACTGAAACTGGAAACTGAGTTTCCATTCGCCTACAACACGCCCTGATGATGACCCACAACCCATTGTTTATCAGACCCCCAGGTCGAAACGTTGGCAAACAATAAATAGTTGAAACTATTTAGTTGTTTCATTTAATGACCGCAACCCAGACTAATTCCTTCCAGTGATAATATTTTTCTAAAATCTTTCTCTTTCCAAAGGTATATTATACGTCAATATTACTGTTCTTATGTTCAAAAACAAAAAATGGAATTAAAAAAATATTTTTTTTTTAGTTTTCGCCTTCAGTTGTTTATCAAATTCGCTCAACTTGCATATTTAGATGTTAATTATAAATGGTAACAACATAATATAGTTATTTTTATAGAATATACAGAATTAAAGGTACTTTAGATAAAGACAATTCAAATAGCGAAATGTTTTTTTAATCATTTAAAACTTCTTAAAATCCTATAATGCGTTGCTTTAAGAACTTACAAACAAAACCTTGATATGGAGTTCTTATAGAATAATATACTTGTTGAAAATTTAGTACCTTTAATACTTATAGTCATATATAGATTATTTTGTTCTGGAAGTAGGATTTTTGATTATCTTTGAAATGAGTACTTATCATTTTTCAGGAATTGTATAGTTCTTGAGTTACTTGAAAAACAAATTTTAAAAGGTTTTATAATTTTTTTCCCCACCTCTTGGAGGAAGAATCTTTCAAAACCCAGCCTTATTGCACATCTAAACAGTAGGAGGACCCTCCACTAAACTTATAGTTTCAGATGAGCATTTTTTAAATTATTTATTTACTAGCTGTAACCCGTGGCTTTGCTCGCGAATATTTCATTTTGTCTTCATTTAAATTTGCATAAATACGTTTATGAGTGGTAACAATAAAACGCATATGATGGAGCAGTTGTTTGGGCATGTGGTAACAAAGAAACTACCAATAAAGCACACTTATTTTATTTTTTTCTTACTGGTGTGTTTTCTTAGTGGCTGCACCCTCAACCAACTTCCTTACCATATAGCCAAAACAGTCAACAACTACTCCATTATTATAAGACGTATACATTTTCAAGAAATATAAATATTATATTTTTTACATTTATATTTATCAAAGTTATTTTCAAGTAAAAATATTCCCACTCGTTGGATCAATGTATGTATACCAATCACATTTATGTTGCAAATGTGACTATATACCACGATTACTTTACAGCTAAAATATATTGAGTGATTTTAGGAATATGGGGTGCCTACTTCTACTGGATCGCTATTGTAATTTAACAGAATAAAATGGCAACTGATTAGACCAAATTTAGAATTATGGTTGATGAGGAAAGTGATTTAAAAACAACTAAACCTATTACAATAATTAATCTAATATAACTGAAAATATCTTGTTTCTAATATCGAGACACATGGAAAAAATAGAACAAAAACTACACTTCATTATCTTTGTTTGCGGTTTGGTGAATTCAATTTGATAAATAAAAATTGCTACAAATTGCGAAAGATGTTGATAGTGACTATGTTGAATGAGGTTATATGAAAGAAATACAGGTTAATAGCAATGAGCTACTCTGTTAATGATAAAATAAATAAAAGATTATTATTTCATGTCAGATATCAATTTTATTTACTCTATCATACAATAACATACCAGTACCAAGTAGCCACATCCAAATTATTCAATAACATCGTTTTATCTTTTAAACATAACCGTTGTATATCATAATCATAACTCCTTTGCAAATTAGATGCGGATTTTCTTCAATTGTAGATGAAGCCTTTCTCCAGAAAAAAACGTGTTTTTATAGGATTCAGAAAGAAGCCCTTTTATGTTTTTTTTATAACGAAAGATTAACACTTTGAATAACTTTGAAAAAATAATAATAATTGAACATGTGTCTACTGAAACAAACACACAAAACATGGATTCAGATGCTCAATATTCTCAAATATATTTCTTATAAATTGTAACAGTATCTTTGCTAATTAATTTAATTAAGATGATTTTGCTTCCAGATGGTTAGGAATTTGATAGTCATTCAAATGAGTACTCATAATTTTTCTGGAAAACGTATAGTAATATGTACTACATTATAACTGGAAACTAAGGAGTGAATGTATATTTTATAAATATAGGCTGAGCATATCCTGTCAACTTGCACCGCCTTTGAACCCCAACGGATCAGACTTCTGAAGAAAACTGGACTCTACGTCTTATCAGACAACGAATTTCCTCAGCTGGTGACTAAAAGAAACTACCCGTACTACAAAGAGTTTGTATACGGGTAGAAAACAGCCGTGGGCCCAGACCATTTTAGGATCGGGAGAAGACCAGCGGGAAGAATAGAAGGCAGAGATGGTGCTCCTTAAGGGTAAAAATTAGAAGACAGACAATCTTCAAGAATATTGTTGGCAACGTCAACTTCTTGCTATAACTGGCGACTAGACGTTGTTACAACCCGTGTTGCATATTATGCAAGGAAGGGTGTTCAAATAAATAAAATAAATATTTTATAAATAATAACGCATTGAAACTATCAACACACACACTTATATTTGAATTAATAATCATGTATGTGAATAAATGGGAAGGTTACTGGGAACCAGTGTTGCCACAGTTCAACAAATTTTATTTTATGTTTTAGAAAAATATTTTTCAACCATTTAGAATAGTAATAAAAACTATCCTATAATTTAAGTTGGACCAAGATACTTACGAAGTTCAAATTCAAATTCGGTTCAGTAATTTCAGAGTTTATCGCGACCAAACATTGTGACACGAGTTTTATTATTATTTATATATATATATATAGATTTGTTTATATCTTTCACAAAGAAAAGTGACAATTAGCAAATGTGCTATGGTAGGATAGTAGGTATGGTGAGAGATAATGCCCAGTAGCTTTCTGGTCTTATTGCTTCTTTAATTCAGATAAGGAAATCGCTAATCCTGCTTCTCTTTAGTCTCCTTTTAATAGTCACTTCAGCTGTAGCCAGTCCTGTAACTTCTCAGTCTGTTCTTACGTTCTAAGAGTTTGTAATGAAAATGTGAATGTCATGGTTGATTTTTGGTTGCTTCAAGTCGATATGTAGGGTTTTCTTGTTTACATACCATAGAGCTGCAGTTATGGGTCTCTAATTTTTTATTGAAACACTTATAGTATTTGTAGGAACATAGCTGTAAATCTGCAAGATGTACGTTCGTGTAGGTTTAGTTTCTTTCTAATTTTTAGTTTTAAGTATTTAGATAAAAAGAGTACGTTCCAAGTCATAATTCAGTGAAAGGCAAGTCCAAGGTAAAGTACAGTGTTGATCTGAAACATTTGGTTGTTACTGCTAAATAATGGTGGGCATCTTGTAGAAGTGTGAACATTATATGTTTTGTAGGTAGAAATAATCGGTAGTCAGTCTTATTTTTTTTTTTATATATTTTAATTTTCACGACATTTTGTCTTTAACTTGTAAGCCATCATCAGGGCTACAAACATCAGAACAAAAAAGATACATATCAATATGATAATGAATGTAGTGACAGTGATAAAATATACATAAATTTTATAGATACAAATAATAATAATATGATAAACAATATGATGATGATAAGTATGAAATAAAATCTTTACACTTAAATAAAGAGGTAAAAAAAATTAAAAAATATATAAACATAACATTACTGAGCCATGTCAAGCATAAACCTATATTGTACATATTTTATTTTGCTTTCCTTTGTATAATTTTAAACAAATATTAAAAAGACAAGCTGTAGTATTTATATTTAAAGGAAAAAATTGTTTGAGGTTTTTACATCAACCCCCTCCGTACCTTCTATTGATGATTTCGGTTTTCCTCAGTTTACACTTGACATGACTCAGTAATTTATGTATATTTTTTATTTTATTTTATATTTTATCATTGACACTGCATTCATTATCATATTGATATGTATCACTTTTGTTCTGATGTTTGTAGCCCTGATGATGGCTCACAAGTTTGAGCCGAAACATTGACAAAATTAAAATATTAAAAAAAAAAAAAAAATGACTGACTCCTGATTAATTCTACCTACAATACATATGTTTACACTTCTACAAGATGGCCACTATTTTTAACAGACAACCAAATGTTTCAGATCAACACTGTACTTTACCTAGGACTTGCCTTCTGTTGAATTATGACTTAGAATGTACTCTTTTTATCTAAATAGTTAAAACTAAAGTTAGAAACAAACTAAACCTACACGAACTTACATCTTACAGATTCACAGTTCTGCCGAAAAGATGTACCTCTACTATCATATCTATAATTATTTCAATAAAAAACTAGAGACCCATAACTACAGCTCTATGGTAGTAAACAAGAAAACCCTACGTCAGGAGTCCGGGATTTTCTCCTTTTGTTTTAATTTTATTTTGTATTTATTATTATTCAGACATTTTGTTAATATATGTTTGCTATGTTATGCATGCTATTCAAATTTAATAAACACATATTAAAAAATCCTGAATAATAATGATAATAAATACAAAAAAATATAAACAAAAGGATAAAACCCCGGAGGACTCCTGACGTCATAAATTTGGAAAATCCTCGATACCTGAACTATTCCTTAGCATCTTTACTTCAATGTTCTTTAAAAGTTTATAGTATATACATAGGTCTATGTAAGACACTATTTTATCTCAAATTGTAAGTTCATTTCTAATAATATCTTTAATGTAAATTCTAATTGAAATATCTATTAACTACTGTATGTCTATTCATTGTTCAATGTATTCTTTTCTGTACCACTAACAATAATTATTGTATAAAAATATTAATGCTTATTATATTATTAATATTTGTATCTATCATATTTAAGAATATTTTTTATTTTATCCTTGTCACTACATTCATTATCATATTAATATGTATCTCTTTTGTTCTGATGTCTGTAGCCCTGATGATGCCTCACAAATTTGAGCCAAAATATCGGCAAAATTAAATAAACATTTAAATAAATAAAAAAAAAGGGTTGACTGATGCCTTCTCAGCTCACACAACCACCCTGAAGAAGGCCTATAATTTAGGCCGAAACGTCGGCACCAATAAATTAAGTTTACGCTTAATTGTGTGTTAAATTGACTGCACCCTGAACCAACTTCTCTCATGTGATAATTTTAATAGCCGACTATACATATAATTATATTTTGTTTTTTCCAGTGTAAAACTGTGTCAGATTAGTAAGTAGTTTTTTTTTGTTTTTTTTCTAGCAAAGCCAGTATGGAGCAATGTTTGAATGAATGAAATTAAAAAATAATATTTAATTAACTAATAATTTTTTGTGAGGAGCCCGTGGCTGAGTGGCTAGCATGCTAGTCTCTCATGCTATAGGTTTTGAGTTCGAATCCCAGTCCCAGCAGGGCTTTTATAAAGATGTAATTAAATGGGGATTCACTCACAACCTCTCCTCCGAGTATGTGAGACGACCTTACACTACAAAATGCATCGAAAAACGTGAATGTAATCTACCAGGTGATTACACCACGAGGCCCAGAGCCTACACGGCCTGTCATCCACTCGAAGAAGAAGAAGAATTTTTAATTGCATATTGGTGTCCTAATCGATTAAATAAAAAAGCTGTTTTCCAATCCAGAATAAAATCCTTACATTTCAGGTAATTAATCTGTAACTCAGCTGGAACAGGCTTAACAGTAAAGGTATTCTATACTTTAAATCTTTACACTGTTATATAGCTCTAAGTTTTATAAATCACTATCCCGTTCCTTCCTTAAATACTAAAGAGAAAAAAATATGGTCCTAGGTAAGCTACCTTAATCGCATTCTGCTTTCTATTTAGGCAGCTTTCTAAAATATTTTTTAACCTCCTTTTAAACACTTAAAAGTTTTCTTGGACAAAAAATAGAAAAGGCTGATAGGTCGGTCAGTAAATTTGTATTAATATTGTAAAATAGTTTTATGGTAACAGATTAGCTACTTTAAAACTTTCAGCTTTAATTACAACAGTTTGACAAGGTAATTAATGCTAATTCCAATCATGATCAAACCGTTGGTGGTCAAGAGTTGAGAGCAAGTTGCCTAAGCTACCTCAAGGCAAACTATGCCAGTTCAAATTTAACCTGGATGTGTTGGTCCCTCATAATGAATCTTGATCATACTATCCTTTGGAAACCCATAGAATAAACAATCCTGAATGCATTAAATGGTATACGAAAAATAAATAAATAAACAATAATAATAACCCATCCATCCAAATAACATCAACAGTGATTAACTATCATACAGCTACTGAAAGTACAAAAAAACTTTCTATTGATATATTAGCAAAAAAACTAGGGTTCTGATAGATAGATGACAAGCTTGGTCAAGAAATTTATAACGGGAGCAACCTTGGTTAAATAGAATTAAAAATAAGAAATTATGTCTGTAAACTCATTGGACAGTATACAGACAGCCATATAAAAACCAGTAAACAAAGGTTAAACATGAAAAATAGCTTGCAACTGTGTATAAAAGCAGACCTAGACATATGATAGAGGCGTTTTCCATTGTAACAACATGGAAGATGTAGTTGATAGCCCTGAAGCCATAAGAAATGGAAAAATAATTATTCTTAAATTTCATAATTCGCATCATAATTTTAAATAATTAGATAGGAAAGCTCTCGGGCTCCCCAGTCCAATTCTTAAAAGTATTCCATACTACTAAACATCATGAGACTACATTTTTTGCTTAAGAAGGTTATATATTTTAAAATGAGACAAATTCAACAAACAAGGAGAGGATCCCAAATGTGTCTCACTGATTTTGATAAAAAGTTTCAAAGAAAAATGAGACATTAAACAATTAAAATCTGCAAAATATTTGGGACCAATGCTTTCCAGGAGTCGCATAATAAATTAGGAAAGTTTATGGGCGAAAAAACATTTTTAATTTAATATCTCTGGCTCTAGTGAAGGTAGAAAAATAAGGTTTGTGTCAAAATTATCTTGTTTCAAGGCGGAATAATTAAAAAATAAGCCATTAAAATATTTAAGTTTTATGCTTAGCAATAACCCTAAAAATATAATCTCGTCAAAACAGTAATTTTAATAAGGTTTCTTATAAAATGTGTTCCAGGCTCTTAAACAGAAATCTTAATCTGGGCACAGTTTTTGAGAAACCTTAAGAAAAGTAGTGTTTTGACAAGATTGTTTATCTTTTTAGGATTATTACATTGCATAAAACTAGAATATTTTAATGGCTTAGTTTTGTTAATTGTTCCACTTTGAAATAGAGTAATTTAGACACCAAACTGATTTTTCTACCATCAATAGAGCCAGTGATATTAAATAAAATGTTTTTCTTGCGCAGCTTTCAGATTGTTTTAACGCAACTTCAGGAGAGCATTGGCCCCTAATATTTAGCAGAGTCTAATGGGTTAATATCTAGTTTTACCTAAACAAAAATTTCATCAAAGTCGATGAGACACATTTGGGATCCTGTTCTTTTAAATACAAACTAATATAAAATAAAAAAAATAATTTATAATGAAAGTGCATTTTTCCTTCTAGGTTCTTTACTCTAAACTTATATAATTCATGAAATTGTATGCTACAAACTAACCTATAAGTGAAAAAGCAAAAATGATTAAAGTTGACATTCCATTTTAAAAATCACTATAAAAATGTAAAACTTAAATTTAATATACCAAATAAATCATTAATAGCACACAATAACATTAAATTTAAACTTAAAAACCTATGAAGTATAACTAGAAGATTTATGACCTATGGAGTTCACAAAGCTGACAAAATACCATATTCAAAACTAATACCCAAAATTCAACCATTTTAAAAACCTATATAACTTGTAACAAGCATCCAGCATATAAAGGAATACACTACATCATAAGAGAAGTTTGACACCAAAGAAAATGCACTCAGTAAATTTAAAACACATAGCAGTACAAAAGTATAAACCATAAACTCAGGATTAACAGAAGGGATAACTTTCAATTCACTGAACAATTAATCAATACAAAATTAAATTCATTCATATACATAATTCAGATAATAAATTCTACTAAATACACAACACTAATCAATACACAAAAGACCTATATGCAGTAAGAGAATTACATAAATTCCTTCTCATTCTTAAATTAATAAATAATGATAAATACTCACCTTTGGGAAATACACAGTAATAAACATTTTGACCCCATCCTTCATCGGGAGGGTGCAATCTTCCTTCCACTAACCGAACTCCCCTAATGCCTTTTGATTCAGGATTTCTATATTTAAGTCCACAAGTACCGGGAAACTGTGCGGCTAATGTCGATAACATAAAAGTTCCGTCATCTTCCGACGGCAATTCTATAGGTTCCTCTCCTTCGTCTTCAGCAACTTTTAAATACGAACTCATCTTGTCTTTTAAGACACAATAACAACTTGACTACACTACAAACAACACGCTAACACACACTTAATATGGCGTCCAAATCAGTTTTGGTTAGTATAAGTTCAGAGTCGATTTGCAAAGATTAAGCAGTGCCACCTAGAGAATTACGAAGTCTTTCACCAATACGTTTTCTCCAATTTTTAATAGTTACTCGAGTCAGTGAAATACAAGCAAACTGTATACTTTCCTAATAAAAAAGGCTTTGAAATATCGATCTGAATCCCATCACCTAGGGTTACAAATCCGAACTTTTAATTTGATAGCTGAAAATAAATCATTACTATTACATTTAAAATATCATATTAACAAATTTATTCCTTGGTATTGTGTACATCTTGATTCGAATAAAAAAAATAATTAGCTACTCACAAAATAAATATTCACTTCGATCGTGAACATGTTGGTAATTGATTTACTTTTATCTATCCAAAGCTTGTACGGACAATAAGGTTTTATATTGCTAATTTTCTGTTAGTCATTCGACACATGCTAACAAATGGCTTATCAGTACAAAATTCCATAAACTATTTTAGAAATGAAGATCATTGAGTTAAACGTAGCAAGAACACATTATTCAATGATGCTCAGACAATTGTATAATTGCCCAAGTGAGCATTATAAACCTTAGATAAATTCACTACCTTGTGTTAAAAAACCCAATCTGTGTTTTCATGACCAATACCGAAATAATGGATTGTAAAGTAAGTGTTAAATGTTGAAGTCCGAGTATTTGCTTCTCGTTGGCATACAGCTTTGCTAGGTTGTAAACTAGCCGGGTCATCACAAATGTTAGCAAACTGGCTGACAGCAACAAAATATTCCTAATTTCAAACTCTACTAGATGTCAATCTATCTCGTAAACGTTTTTACAACTCGTTTTGTCAATAAGAAATTAAAAGAAAATAATTTATTGGGGTGTAAAAAAATATGGGCACAACTTAGGTTATAAAGACTTAGGTATACTAGCCCAATCTAATCAAAAAAGGGAATTAGATAACGCTTTACTGTAATTTATCAGTTTTAAAGATGTAAACAAATGGAATGGAAAATTTGTCACTACGTTGGCAGAAATGTGCTGATAAAAAAAAAAAAAAAAAAAAAGCTGTAAATCTTACTTTTTTATATAAAGACAATCCAATATTCCCAGCAGACCCCGATTTTTAACAGTTGGTCCTCTATACATAAAATTTTGTAGCCACTCACTCTCCTTTTTTAGTTTTCCTATAATAATAATAGGCCTACTGAACCGAAGGCTCCATGCCGATACCAGTAAATACTGCCTACACAGATCAAACCCAAGCCTCCGAGATCAGACAACACAATGCTCTCATCGTTGATTCGGCCTACCTTTCGGATGCATACCAGTCGATTCAATGAATACCAACTTTTTCCGACTTCGCCCTTTAAAGTTGTCATCAATTTATACGCCCATTAGAGTCTCCGCGAAGCGAACAACTCAATTATACTCGCAGGGTACAAGCTCCGCAATTCCGCGTTGTGCAACCTTCTGAATTCCCCAGTGAGCTCATCCCTCTTAGGAACAAATATTTTACGCATTACCTAATTTTAAATCCTTAAGGCTTTGTTCCTCCTTCAAAGTAAGCCGCCACTGTTTCACATCCATATAGAACCACCGGAAGAATAAGAGTTATATAAATTCTAACCTTTAAGTTTCTTGACAGAAGTTTCTAACTAAGTAATTCCGCAACTAGATAATAACAAGCATTTCACTCCTTTAGCTCCGGCTTTATTTCTTCCTGGATTTCTTTTTGTCTAGTTATCCTTGAACCTAAATATTTAAATTTCTCAACGTGTTCCAATGTATGTTCTGTTATATCTATATCATCAAGATCGTCACCGCTTCTGTGACTAATAATATATTTCGTCTTATCCGTTTATTCATCTCTTTACCGGCTTTTATTAACATACTTGTATTTAGTTGTTTAGTTTCCGTGTCTTCGTCCAGTAGTAACATATCATCGGCGTGTCCCAGAATCGGAAATTTTACACCCAGATTCAAACCTCTTATCTCGTTAACAGATCAATGGATTTCCACAATTTCAGCAATTCCACTATTTTAATGTAGTCCCCCGAATTTCCATTCGCTTTTCTGGGCGTATCTCGAAAATAGACCAACGAATCAATTGATCTGTTAACGAGATACGCTCGGAAAAGCAAATAGAAATTCGGGAAAAAACTGTATGCTGCTTGGTATTATTGTACCTCAAAATAGTCGGAAAATTGCTGATATGGTGGAAATCCATTGATCTGTTAACGAAATACGCCCGGAAAAGCAAATGTAAATTTGGGGAGAAGTGGGGGCGGGAGGAGGGGGAATTGTATGCTGCTTTTAAATAGTCGGAATGGTGACAATCCATTGATCTGTTTTCGAGATACGCCAGGAAAAGAGAATAGAAATTTGGGGGAAAAATGTGATTATTTTTTTATTAGGAAAAGGGTTCACCTTAAGGAAGTCCATTTACAGCTATTATAAGATTTTTCCAATGCAATTAAAATTTATTTAGAAAATAAATAAGGAATAAACCATTTTTTTTTTGTTCGTTATTGGGATAACGAATAAATCATTCGAAAGTAACGAACAGACAACAAATACATTTTTATTCGTTATTTAGATAAAAATTTATTCGAATAATGCCTAACACTGATATATAGTAAGGGAAAGTATATTAAATAAATAAAAATTTTGTGCGCGCAACACACAACTTTCACTTATACGTGTTGTTAAAATAAATTTAAGTGGTTCTAGGACTTTTTAATGGAAGTATAAAATCTTTCAGTTAGCTGTTCTTCGGAGGGGGCGTAAAAAGGGGGTCCCGAGCCTGTGCGATGTCAGGTACTCGTTAATGATCCCTATCCTATTTAAACCTGGATAGGCAAAATTTAGGACTCCCTCTTTAGCATCGTTCGATTAGCCACAGTGGCATGAAGTGACGTTAAATGAACAAACAAATCTATTATATTACGTGTATTATTTACGACAATCATTTTGTTTTATCGGCTTCTCATCACTCCCCATTGACTTTTACAATGTTGTGCATAAGATAATATTTTTTTCTAAAATATTTAGCTTTCCAACGGTATATTAAACGTCTGTATTAGAGTTTTTATGTCCAATAATAATAATAATAATAATAATAATAGGCTTACCGAACCCGAAGGTTCGATGCCGATACCACCAAACTTCGCCTGCATAGACTCGTCCAATGTTCACCGGTCAAGCCCAAGCCCCCGAGATCAGCCTTAATGCAATCCTCCCATCGACGCTTCGGCCTACCTTTCGGACGCCTACCAGTCGGTTCAGCGAATACCAACTTTCTCGGAATCCGTTCCTCACTAAGCCCAACAACTTTACGCGCCCATTTGAGTCTCCGCGATGCTATCAACTCAATTATATTCACAGGGTACAAACTCCGCAATTCCGCGTTATGCAACCTTCTAAACTGTTTTTATGTCCAAAGACAGAAAAATTTAATAAAAAAAATGTTTGCTCCTTTCTCCTTTAGTTGGATGTCTCGTTCATTCAGATTCTATATTGATTCGTTTTTTATCAGTGTTAAAAAGATGATATGGTTATTTTTATAGAATCTACAAAATTAAAGGTACTTTAGAGGAAGAAAATTTGAAATATCAGTGGTTAAGCCCCGTTAGACTATGTCAACCAGAATGAGATCTATATGATGCTAAAGCCCATTGAATTTTACATCGATACTATACTATTTTCCCTTACTATATATATTTCTTATATAGGTAAGTGAAAGTAAAATAACAAAAATTAACACTCTTATTGAAATCTCCTTTCCCCTTACCATGCATGCACCCCTCTCTTTCATATAAAAATATATTTCTTTTTCGCTATTAGAACTGGATGGAATTCAATTTTACTTTCGCTGACCTATATATGAAATATACTGTAAGGGTAAGTACTGCGATCGTGAAAATTTTCTAATCACAGTTTTTGACGGAAATACACGTTTTAGGGTCCCCTGAGTCCAAATCACCAAGTCCCGAAATAGGTCTGTGTGTATGTGTGTGTCGCTATATCGATTAAAATAGCCTGACAGGGCTTATATGCCGATATTTTAATAAATAAATAAATTCTTTATTATTATGGGACATGTCCCTTTAGAATAAACTATACAGAAAGTACAAAAAATGGTTTTAGAGTCTTGGAGTAAATTAAATAAATATAAACAAGTTAATAATTAATGGTATAAAATAGACATATTTAAATGAAATGAAAACAAACAAAAAAATAAATAAATAAAAACCTTATTTACAATTCTATTGAGCCTGGATATTCAATAAGTGATCAAATATGCGGGATTTGAAGGTAGAAAGAGAATTGGAGTGACGGATGGAAGGAAGGATAGAATTCCATAGGATTGAGGATCGAATGAGAAAGGATCTGTCGAAATGTGCAGTTCTGTGGGCCGTACTGTATAAATCCGAAGGTCTTGAGCGTGTACAACGGTGATGGACAGGTCAAAAATATATGATGGACGGCGGATTGGATAATTTGGTAAAGGAATGACGCAAGGAAATACTTGCGACGATAGGAAGGGTTAAGCCACTTCAACTCGCCACAAAATTGGGATACAGAGGTGTATCTAGGGACCCCGAAGATGAGGCGAACGAAGGAATTAATTTAGCGTTAGATCCCCAGGCAGACCACTATAAACCGTACAGCAATAGTCGAAGTGGGGAGCCCGTGTCTGAGTGGTTAGCGCGCTAGACTGCCACGCTGAAGTTGTGAGTTCGAATCCCAGTCCCAAGAGGACTTTTTTCAAGGATACAAATAAATGGGAATTCGCTCACAATCTCCCTCAGGTATGTGGGACCCGTCAGCTAATCGATGGCCACCCACAAAAATAGGCGTAGGTTGTGATGACCCTACCCTATAAAAAGTCATCGAGTATCGCGGTGTGGAATGTTTTAAAGCCATCTGCCGGGTTTGAAAGCGTGAACATAGGGTTATAATATAATTCCTAAACCACTTATTAAACCTTTTAAAGGTCACTGGTGGTAATAAGTGGCTAGCATAGAGGCCATCTAGGCCCAAGGTCAGGGGGTAAAACTGGAAAGAAGACTCTATCATATTTTTTTAAAACCAAATTCATATCTTTTTACATCCCTTTCCAAAAAAAAACAAACAATTATTTCCACTTCTATAAAAAATCCTAGTGGGTTATTTTTAGGTATAAGTGAGGTTAATTCGTCTTTGAAAGGGTTATAAATAAATACATAATTTTGGCTGAAAAATAAGCACAATATGATGGAACTATCTGCTGGTTTTGAATCCGCTACTTTGGGCATAGAATGCTGCTTAGCTAGACAAATTAATAATTAATAAATAAAATAAATTAATTCCACCCCACCAAAGGCTGTCCTTAATAGATTTAATAAAGGTTGTGGAGTTAATATTCCCAAGGTCTCGGGTACGTACCTACAGATGGCTCTAGGAGTTTTTATGGAAGCGGAAATAATTGGTTTTTTTTTTAAAGGGATGTAAATTTTTTTATAATTTTGTTTAAAAAAATTAAACAAAATATGATATGATCATCTGCCATTTTGTGACCTAAAATAGGTCTTAAAATCACACGGTCTTAAAATCAATAGTACCATGTGATCCACGAGTAAAAACAACGTAATAATAGACTTCTATATCGATTTTACCCGAAGATATTAAATTAATCGATTTTAATATCGATAGTAAGAAAAGCAAACTTCTGATCATATCAAGGGAGGAACATGAGGATGTCCAGCTGATCTGTAATGGAGAGGTACTAGAAGTTGTGAGATCATTCACCTATTTGGGGATAATTATCAGCAACACAGGAAAGATTGACCCAGAAGTAGCAAATAGGATATCCAAAGCCAACCAGGTCTATTACCTTATCTGCAACAGCATAGTTGGGCACAGCGAAGTTGGCAAGGAAACAAAAAGGCACATTTACAAGTCTGTGTACCTCCCGAACCTCACGTATGGAAGCGAAAGCTGGATCATTCTGGATAAGCAAGTTAGCCGAGTGACAGCAGCGGAGATGAAGTTCCTGCGGAGAGCTGCTGGAAAAACCAGACGAGACCGCGTCAGAAATGAGGGCATTAGAGAACATCTAGAGGTGCCAGAACTCAAGACACTGTTGGAGAACCGACAATTAAAGTGGTTTGGCCACGTTTAATTGGAGGAGGAGAGAGAGCCACGAAAAGTTCTAGAAGCTCGACCCACTGGGAGGAGGCCGAGAGGCCGTCCCAGAATTTCCTATCAGGAGTACATTCATCGTATTGGAGAGAAGAGAGGCAAACACTCCAAGAAATGAAGCGGCTTAGTAGGGACCGAGAGGCATGGCTGCATTGGATAGAGGCTCCTCGACGCTAGTTATGGCAGCAAGAGGAAGTCAAAGAAGAAGAAAATCGATTTGTAAAAAAAAGATGCCCTAAATAAATTATTAAAATAGATGAAACCCGTACTTAATATATATATATATATATATATATATATATATATATATATATATATATACTCTTTTTTGGCGACCTAAGTAATAACTACTCGAAGTAATAACATAATAAGTAATAACTATAAACCTGAGTAATAAGTACTCAAAGTAATCAAGTACTCAAAGTACAAAAAGTACTAAGTACTGTACTTTGCAGTGAGCATTATTTTGATTGCAGTACTCAGTACTTTATTTTTCTGGGTATTTGCCAATCACTGGTTACGACCATAGCGAAAAAAAACCTTCAATTCCAAGATCTCTAAAATTTGTTCCTAGGCGATCTTTGTAGACTTTTCGATCGTCGTGGAAGCCATGAAGTAAAAAGAAATTTTCTGAGGTCTAGATAGTCTGCGAATTGAGGAATCATTAATGTTTTCTCTGGAAATTTCTTGGTAATGAGCAATAGACGCTTCTAACGTATAGGCTTCGGTTTTAGCTTTATTGAATGTAGTGAGGTAATGTTAGAAAAAATGCCAGACTGATCGTTTGGGCCGCCAATAAACTGTTATAACAAGAATATATCTGACACTGACAGGACTTTAATATCATGTAGGTTGCATTCTGATTGAAATAATCTAATGGGACTTAAATGCAGATATTTGAAATTTTCTTCCTCTAAAGTACCTTTAATTTTGTATATTCTATAAAAATAACCATATCATATTCTTACCATTGATAAAAAACAGGTAAATACATAAGTTGAACGAATTCGATATTTAACTAAAGGAGAAAACTGAAAAAATATAGTTCTAACACGGAGTGATGAAAAAAAACTTACTGAATTTTGTAGATAATATTACAACATTTTATTATTTAATAAAACACATCTTTCTATAAAAATCAAATGTAAATAATAATTTAACAATTTATTTTCGTTTCTAAATTTGTTTAAAAATTCTTAAATCGATATTAATAACAGAGGTAAGTGAAAGTCGTGAGTTGCGTGCACCAAATTTTTAATTTACATTTAATAAGACGTATTGCCCCTTCTCGCTTGAATGACTGCTTCCACTCGTCTTGGCATACTTGTTTGTTTATTTATTTAACGTTACTTTATGCTACTATGGCTAATCGGACGATGCTACAGTGGGAGTCCTAAATTTTGCCTATCCAGGTTTTATTAGGATAGCTCTTTAACGGGTACCTGACATCGTAGAGGCTCGGGACCACCTTTTAACGTCCCCTCCGAAGGACGGCATAACTAAGGATTTTTTCTCCCATTAAAAAATCCTAGGACCACATGCGGGTTTGAACCCGTGACCTTTTGCATAGGAGGCTGTTATGCTAACCACCCAGCTTCAAGTGATCCCTTGGCATAATTGTGAAAAGTGTGCTACTCCTCCAATACAGTTGTCTTTAGCATTTCAAAGGTTGTAGGAGGTAAATCTCGTGACCGAACCTTTCTTTGACATAATCCTAATCGTTCTGGATCGGGTTAAGGTCAGGACTTTTTGCTGGCTAATCAATGTTGTGAATATTTGTGGTATTCAAAAACACATCTTGCCTTGTGAGGACGAGCATTATCATGCATCAGCAATGATTCCGATCCTATGAATAGCATAAAAGGCAGTACATGGTCTTGAAGAATTATTTCTACATACCTTAAAGCATTCAAAGCCTTGGATTGGCACTAACTCGGTGCGCGCCTCCCAAGATACGCTACCTCTGAACATGGTAGAACCCCCTCCAAATGGCTCAGTTTCAAACGTACAGCACTGACTATACCGTTCTTCAGGCCTTATCCAAACTCTTTCACGGCCATCTGGGCTGTTAAGGGCCACTCTCGTCTCATCAGTGAATACAACTTTTTTCCATTCCTCCACAGTCCAAGATTGGTGTTCCCTTAAAAATCTTAATCTTTTTACACGGTGTTCTGCGGAGAGAAGATGACCTTTAGTGGCCTTCTTGACCTGAGGTTTGACTCTCTCAGTCTTCTAATGCCTGTTGATTCCGAGGTTGATAGGACGCAGTAGAATTACGCTTCCGAAGTATTTTTATTTTAATGAAGCGGTCATCTATGGGCTTAGTAACCCTGGGACGCCCTGACGTTGGTCGTCTCGAATGACTACCAGTCTCCCTGTACCTTTTTATGGTCCTTAAAACAGAAGAATAGTGAATCCCAAGGCGATTCTTAATGTTACGTAATGATTTGCCTTCTTCATAGAGAGTGATAATTCTGACCGAATCATCGTGACTTAAACGATTCATTGTGAATAAAATTAGTTAGACTTAAGAGAACAGACTTGAGGCAAAAAAAGATAAACATGGACTGAAAGGAAATTTGAAACGAAATTCCATCGTTTGTTGGTAAACAGTGAATAAAAATGACATGTCTAATCCCTAATATCTCTCATTTAATAAATAATATTACTATAAATATAAAAAAGTCTGGATTAAGGTCGAAACCAAGAAAATCTTGAGAATTATGGGTGTTGCAATACTTTTGACGGGGAGTGTACATCTTGGTTTCTTGTAGTCGAGCAAGTCAAACGAATTATTTTTATCAAAGAGGTAGTTTTGACCAACTTTTTGTCCATGTGAGAAATAAAATCATAACTGATAAATAATAAATATTGTTAATTACTTAAAATAAACTTAAAAACAATTGAATAATGGACATATATGTTAATAGCTGAGTGCTGCTTTATTTATTGAAAGAGTGAACGATCCTTGATAATTTTACATTTTTAACAAGAATTAACTGTGTAATTTTAATTTTTTAGCATTCCTCTCAGTAATCAGGGTTTTAAGATCATAATGCATATGTAATATTGGGTGATTTACTATAATATAAACTGAAAACATTTAACCTTGAGAAATAAGGCTTTATTAAGCAAAAATACATGTATTCAAGGAGGTTATACTAACTATACTAAATGTTATTATTTAAAACATATGATTGTAAACTTTTATGATAAAAGCAATTGCTGACTATATCACCACATTCTTCCTTCCTTCAATTTGTAAAATATTCCCGGAGATAATACGGTGCCTTCCTCACACGTTCACTCCGCCTTAGTTGTATTTCAGTTGGAGGTTCGTCCGATTCAGTTCTAGCATCCTGGGGTAATTGCGATTGAAGTCCAGACTCGTGTGCCGGTCTTAACTGAAGTACCGCTTCAGGTGCAGGGTGTTCCTTTTGGGAGGATTCGGGTGCAGAAAAGTCCACATGAGGTGATGCTGGTCCTGAACAGTCCACTTGATGTTAAAGATCCCTCACTTGTTCTCCGGCTGGAGCCAAATGCCGTGTAGAAACTGTCAGCTCTCTACCGTCTGGCAGTCTGACTTGAGCGTACTCTGTATTGGCTTCGATGAGGTCCACCTCTTCGACCAACGAGTCATGCTTGCTTCGTCGATCGAACTTCCTTAAGAACACTGGTCCCGCATTGAGTAGCCATGCAGGGAGCGATGTACCATTCGAGGATCTTCTAGGACGAATGAACATGCGCTCGTGTGGAGTGGCGTTAGTGGCTGTACAGAGCATTGATCTCATGCTGTGAAGTGCATCATTGATAACAAGCTCCCATTGACTAGTTTCTAATCCGTGGGACCTCAAGGCCAAAGTGATCGTGTTCCAAATCACACCGTTGTAGCGTTCACATTGACCATTCCCGCGAGGATTGTAGGGAGTAGTTCGGCTCGTCGCGACTCCTCGAGTATGAAGATATTGCTTAAGCTCTTGTGACATGAAAGAGGTTCCTTGGTCAGAGTGAATGTACGCCGGGAGACCAAAAAGCGAAAACAGACTTGTCAAATGCTTTGTGATAGTGGCGGCAGATATATTAGAACATGGTATAAGGGAAAACGGCTGAATTCGTCAATAATTGTTAAAATGTAATGATTCTTGCTAGACGAAGGGAGAGGTCCTTTAAAATCTAAATCTAAACGTTCCCATGGAGAGGTCGATTTAATTAGGTTTGAGGTTTGTTTATGATGAAACTTTGGTTTTACTTCAGCACAAACCTTGCAGGATGAAGTCATAGATCTTATGTCGGGGAATATGGCAGATTCTTAGATTTTACCCAATGGTACATTCTAGTTATGCCAGGATGGCACATTTTCGCGTGCCAGTGAAATAACGAAACTGAATTAGTGCTGGCACATACTCTGGAGAGTGTATCGGCTGCAATGTTTTCCTTTCCAGGCCTATAAACTATATCATATTTATAGGAAGACAATTCGACTCTCCATCTCATAATTTTCTCATTTTTTATTTTAGGTGTGCGATGATTGTCAAACATGATCGATACACTTTTCTGGTCCGTTATCAGGCGGAAATGTCTAGTGATTAGGAACTGCCTCCATTTTCTCAGCGCCTCCACTACCACGTTAGCTCCCTTCTCTATAATAGAGTGTTTTTGCTCAGTTCGTGAAAGAGTGCGGAAAAAAAAGGCCATAGGACGGCCAAGTTGCGAAAGCGTTGCTGAAATAGCGAATTCAGAGGCGCCCGTTTCTACTGTAAAGGGAATAGTTTCGTCAATCGCCGATACAACAGATTCCGCTATGTTATTTTTTAAAAGTTCAAAGGCCGCGACCGCACTCTGACTAATTGGGAATGATCGGGACTGAATCAATGGCCTTATCTTTTCAGAATAGTTCTTAACCCATTTCGAATAATGCGAGAATAAACCCATCACCCTTTTTAAAGAAGCACTATCTCACGGTATAGGCAGATTTCTTACAGCTGAAATTCGTTCTGGATCAGGTTTGATAGATTTTTCTGAAATTTCGCAGCCGAGGATTTTATTAGAGGAAGAACGGAAGCGACATTTATCTTCGTTAAATGTTAAATTATATTTCTTAGCAGCATTTAGGAATTTCGATAAGTTTCTATCGTGCTCTTCAATACTGTTACCGCAAATCGTCACATGGTCGAGGTAAGCGAAAGTACCAGTTAAGTTCTCTGTTCGAATTATATCATCCATTACCCTTTGGAACGCGGCTACTCCGTTGGTAACTCCAAAGGGAATTCTTTTCGGTGGAGAGGCTGCAGAAAATACAGTTGCTATCAGATCTGTACAGGCAGATGTAGTTGGTGATTTGGATTTGGATTTACAAACCCTTTTAAAATGCCCTGTTTTGCCACAACCCTTGCAAGTGGCCTCTTTAGCAGGACAAAATGACCTGTAGTGGAGTGGTGTACCACCACAAAAATAACATTTTTATCTATAGACTTAGAAAGAGAAGCTGTAGAAGAAGATTGCTGTATCTGAGGTTGATATTCTACAGGATCAATATTAAATGCTGATGCCGCGTTTAAGTTAGGAGAAGAGAAGTAGGTTTGAGAGTGTTTCTGTGCCATATCAAGGGCTAATGCCTGTTTGTATGCGTCATCTAAAGAAAGTACATGGTTTTCCAAGACCCTTTGATGTATACTATTTGAAGAGAGGCCGCTAATAACGCCATCTTGTACACAATCTTTGCGATTTTGTTCGGCTGTAACCGCATCAAATTGACAGTCTATGCTCAAAAGTTGAAGTGCTTGTAGGTATGTATCTATAGTATCGTCACAACGTTGTTTTCGTGTCGCTAGAGAATGTCTTGCAAATATAATATTTTTCGCTTTCACATAAAGATTTTTAAGAGTAGAGATGGAAGAATCAAAAGTTTTACATTCCTTAAAATACGGATAAACGTTTGGCGAAACAAATTTTGTTAATCATTGTCGCTTTTTCCCATCTGTAAGTTTGTCATCGGCCGCTAGGAAATTAATAAAGGTAGCATACCAGTGGTTCCAGTGTTTGTCTGCATCTGGTGATGATGGGTCAACATCAAGACGGTTAGGCTTCAGAAACTTGTCCATTTTATTTAATTATTTTTGCTTAATAAATTGTAATATTGGGTGATTTACTATAATATAAACTGAAAACATTTAACCTTGAGAAATAAGGCTTTATTAAGCAAAAATACATGTATACAAGGAGGTTATACTAACTATACTAAATGTTATTATTTAAAACATATGATTGTAAACTTTTATGATAAAAGCAATTGCTGACTATATCACCACAGCATAGTCAAAAAAAGAAGGAACACTGAAAATTAAATTAATTAAAACACTGAAACAATGAAAATAAACTGAATAGAAAAGCAGGGAATTTAATGAATAACTAGTCAGCAGACTAATAACAGACAGAACAACAGAAGAATTCAAACAAAAAATGATTCTCATTTAAAACACTGGAAATAATAATGTTTATGAGTACCATCCCAAGATTTCCTAGATGAACTACTAAAGCATAATACTTGGGCGAATCAATAAGAGAATGTGGAAGGAAAAAAATGAAGTTTATTAAACTTTATTTTCAAAAACTTAAATTAGTTAATTTCACTCGCCTTTGGTAATATAATATCTATGACATTTTTCCTCTATGCATTTCAGGTGTTTGATTTGGTTGGAAGGTTACTAGAAGGTTCGGAAGTGATTATAACAATATGATTATAACTAAGTTCAATAGACTTCACTTACGTCAGTTTAAAAGCTCGGTAATTTTATTTTTACGATATATAGCAAAATTAGACAGCAGTTACCCAGAGCTTTGTAAGCCGCCTAGTCACGCGTGGTATTGTAATAATTCTCACTCACATAATTCGGTTGGGCACTCTGGTGTTCATTCATCAAGGGTTGATACATAGTTAAGTAGTATGTTTTTCTTAGTCGGAGATATGACATAAGTGATTCAGCTTAAGAACCTTTCTGTTTTTATCTAGTCAAACCAGCCAAAAATCCTGTAGTAAAACTCAATTAGGGTGTTTGAGGATGATTATTTTCTTTAGTGAATTAAGAGCCATGAAGTAAAGCTAATATTTTTTTATTAGCTATAGTAATTTACAACTGTATTGTACAAATAAAACCGGTAATTTTTATTAAGAATACATGATGTGAAAATGATTTGTGAAAGAACTAGACATTGATAGCACTACGATAACTATTTAAGGGGAGTAGGCCACTCATCAGGAGTATGTAAAGAAGATAGATTACAGACAAGTGGGTTTGTGTGAGCGGAGTGTTTGGAATGAAAAGTTTAGGCTAGGTTTGTGACAAATGAGATACTGGGGTCATTATGGGTGATTTGATTTGTGACAAAATAAGATCAATTCATATTTAATGGTTATTACTATATTAGTATCATATCTGTTCCAGGTTTTTCTTTGTTCAAAAAGCTTTAAAGATATTCCTGAACTGCCGAAAAATGTTTTAGAAGATGTTCATAGTGCTAGTACTCAACCAGAAAATGGTGTTATATATGACAAGAAACCATTTAAAATTAGGCTGATACCCAACAAAACATATAATTGGTGCCTCTGTGGTCATAGTAAAAATCAGGTTTGTTGCTAATAACTGGGTTACTAATTTTTTTTCAAAGTAATGATAACTATTTTGAACTTTAATATGGATAGATGTAGCGTTTA
Organism: Piezodorus guildinii; assembly: GCA_023052935.1. Classification (NCBI taxonomy): domain Eukaryota; kingdom Metazoa; phylum Arthropoda; class Insecta; order Hemiptera; family Pentatomidae; genus Piezodorus; species Piezodorus guildinii. The sequence goes on from CM041294.1 coordinate 39,535,460, forward strand.
GCAATACAATTTATTTAGAAAATTACTGCAGCAGTATAAGCTTTACTAACATTAGTAACTAAATATATCACCAATGAGGTTATAGTTCTTTGATCGTCCTTTTTCTGTAATTTTTCTAGTCTCAACAATAATGGTTTATCCTCTAAGAGTTTTGAGGCTCTTTTAGAACCTGCAACATTATTGGTGTTTTGGTGATAACCTTGTTCTGTTTTGAGCTCTTTAGTTTTTTGTTATGTCAGCTTCTTTGTTCCTAAATTTTCAGTGATGAATTCCTTTCTTCCTGAAACTCATGGGTGTAAGAACAAGAAAGATTCTATTATTATAATATTCTACTTTTTTTTTCTATGGCGCCACAGGCCGTGTAGGTCCTGGGCCTCGCGGTATAATCTCCAGGAAGGTTACAATCACGTTTCGTGATGTATTTTCTAGTGTAGGGTCATCACTCCCTACGCCTAATTTTGTGAGTGGCCACCATTTGGCTGACAGGTCTCACATACCCGGGGGAGAGTCTGTGCGTGAATCCCCATCTAATTACATTCTTATAAATGCCCCATTGGGACTGGGATTCGAGCTCACAACTTTAGCATGAGAGACTAGCGCGCTAGCCACTCAGCCATGGGCTCCCCTCTACTTTGAGTTACTTGGGGTATTAAAAAACGAGCGGCTCCTACCACTGTCTATGTTGATGACCTGGCTGCTGTGGTAGCGTTCAACAGCAGAGCTGGGGTCAAAGCAGAAGTGCCAACCTATTGGCGAGATGGTGTGAGGGGAAGAAGTTGTGAATGCTGCTGAGAAAACCTAAGCCATCCTTTTGTGAATCGAGTGTCGAAGGATACATCCAAGTAAGGTGATAACATACCTTGGCATAAGATTAGGAAAAAGGCTCGATTTATCACCTCACTTGGAATATTTATCAACGAGGGTGACCCAAGTCAGGAATGGGCTGAGTCGTGTAGGAGGTGCTAGGGGCCTCAGATACTCAGCGAATATGGCAATATATAAAGGAGCCATACTGAGTATCGTAAGATATGCCTCCCCCTCTTGGTATCGAACCTCACACTGTGTTAGACAAAAAGGTTGGCTTTGATCCAGAGAATGGCTCTGCTTTGCGTTACAACGGCTTACAGGTCGACTTCCCACGAAGCAGTGCAGGTATTAGCAATACCTCTCGACCTCCTATTGCGAGATGTGACCAAAAATATGTACAGAACTGAAGACTTGGCAGGTTTACAGGAAAATCTCTGGATGAGGATTGCAGAAGAACCCATGAAATGGAAAACGGAGATCCGGGAGGAAACTATGGAGGTATGAAGCCAACAGTGGATTGATACTCCTAAAGGGAGTTCACTTCAGAAATATTTTCCAACAGTAAAGTCCCGTCATGAAGTTAAATGGTTCCTCCCGGACTACTGGATATCACAATTCCTCACAGGGCATGGGGGGCTTCAAGCTAAAATGCATAGTTTTGGCCTTGATATCGAACCCCATTGCCCAACCTGTGGAGTCTCGGAGACAGCCGAACATGTGGTCATAACCTGCACTGTATTCAATTCCCCTAGAACCAAATTAATGAGCGCTGCGGGACTGTCCATCATCACTGAGGAGGAGTTTACTCAATTAGTGAGTGAAACAAACTTCCTGTGGTTCAAGGTGTTCATTTATGGCTGGAAGACAGCCTTGGGTCCAGCACACTTCAACCTTGGTGTTCGAAGAAGAAAAAGGCCTGTGCATAGAAGACCACTTCCGTAACTTCCACTAAGGAATTAAAGGAAAGAACATTATAGCACATTCAAAAAGTAGTTGTTTCAGCCACCATAATTACAATTATGTCTTTAGCAAAGTTTAGCATACTTGCTTAACTTTGCTAAAGGCTTAATTTCTGGTGGTTGGTAAAGCCTTGCTTGTTTCTCTTAAATGAATAAGAATATATCCAGACAACTAAGTGAAAAATGTTGGGCATTTGGCTTCAACTGGAAACATTATGGTGCTCCCTTCAATTTCTTATGTCTTTTAAAACCCTTAGATGTCTGAAATATCAAAAAAAGAAAATTAATCAACATAGCTGGACACCATACCAAGACTCAAAGCCTATCTCTACTCATTATAACATATGGTATCTCTGTGCGGAACCTTTCCTGGTATTCCGATATAATCTCAACAGAATCTACTGTCTGGAATGGGGTGTCACTAGCCCTATTAAGGCAGTTTTAATTTACTAGCATGTCTTTGTAGCATGTTACTTGCAACATCAGGCCTATCCTCCAATTCAAAGTTTATGAAAACTCCATGAACTTTTTAATTTTCTTTTAAAGGAAATTACTTTTTCTTAAGTAGGAGTCAATATCGAAAATTTATGTAGTCCTAGCACAACTGATTTTCTCAATACCTATTACTTAGAAAACATTGGAGGCCATTTTCTTTCATGAGTTAAAAGCTATGGGTTATATTATGCAAATCTCCCAATTACTTACTATTAGATTATTATTAACCTCTTATATATTTTTTGTTTCAGCCTATGTGTGATGGAACACATAAAAATCCATATATACAAATAAAATTAAGACCTGTTCGTTTCAAAGTAACTGAAGAAAAAGATTATTGGCTTTGCAACTGCAAACAAACAGCCAATAGACCATTCTGTGATGGCACTCATAAAAGAGAAGATATTCAAGCTAAGAAATAGTAGTTTTTTTTAATTTGAACATAGATATTTATTTTGTAAAAAAATAGAATTCCATTTCTTGTATATTTATTTTGTAAAATAAACTCCATTCGTAGAAATTAAATTTATTTAATGTAACCAAAAATAGAACCAACCTCTCAATTCGTCTTTGGAGAGAGGAGAGGGGGGATTTTGTTCTGTTCTTACATAACATCTTTCTTTCAACTTAAAACCAAATTAAGGTCACCTCTGCCATCTTCACTCCATCAATCTACTTTTACTGTTTCTATGAGTGTATAATAAAGTAAAACCCTAGGATAAGTAAAAATAAATAATTTAGTTGCTTTTATAGAAGACAAAAAAAAAAAAAAAACTAGGAGCCATATTGCTAACATTTATCTTAAGAAGTTTTAGCTTTTTTTATAGTCTCATTGCTAACTGACAGACAATGTTATTCCACTTTTCTTTTTTGCACGTATCGATCAAAGCAAGGGTATTGAATTATACATATTTCTCATGAACTTACATGATGGATTGTGAAAACTTGAACTATTTGTCTCTAATAGGTTTCAGGAGACTAAAGCTAAAAATAGAAAAATTTGTTCAGCAAAGGTATTTAATTTTGATTGTAAAAAAAATAAAATCTTACCCCCTCAATCCTGGGCTATTTCCTAGGTTGTCTATACCGATGAGAAGCATGGATGTGCTCTATAATAACCTATTGTTATTGATATAAAGATCAGCTTGCTATATCGTTCATTAAATGGAATGAATGTAAAATAAATCTATGACAGAAAGTTCAAGATGTTAAAATTGACTGAGTATTTTAATGAAGTTAATAAGGAAAATATAAAGATCAAAAGAAATTTTGATTGATAAAAACAAATTATGACACTATTTTTATAAGGAACAAGAAGTATTAATCAACATAGTTTTTTCTTAACACAGTAAAACAATTTTGATGTAGATTTAAGGATCAAATGAAACTATGATTGAACAAATAAATTATGGCACTATTGTTATAGCAAACAATATTTATTTAAGGATTTTTAGAAAGGTTTATAGATGACTTATTAATTAAACAGATTTAATGACTGACAGAATATTTATGAATCAACCATAAAAAGTATTTGTTTCATTTAACAACTGTTTATTACCAATTTGTGAGCCATTTTCCGTTCTTGTGTCTGTCTTGATGATGAATTATTACACCATAAATCACCTATACGGTAGAATAAACAACCCATAAAACTATATATATATATTTATTTATTTTGTTGTTCATTAATTTTGCCATACTAATAAAAATAAAAACACAAGTAGCTGAAGAGCTTCAAGGTAAGCTCTCTTCATTTTTCAACAAAATTAAAGGGATTTATTAAGAAACTAGGTAAACTTGTGGATCTGTTAAGTTTATTCATAAAATATAATTAATATTTAAAAGATTTGTTTTGCAGAGTTCTAGCGTTTATTCGCTTCACTCATTGATCCTTATTAGGTTCAGTAATAAACATATTTTAACAAGCTTTTATTAATTAGATTTTTATTACACACAAATTTAACACTGAAAATCTTGATAAAACATCTGTATCACAAACCACAAAAACACAAGCAAATAAAGGTTTCTCACACTTAAAGTATATTTATAGACTGAAAAAGAAGCCATGATGCAAAAGCAAACAGCAATGATAAAGTCTTATATTAAACAAATATTTAAATGCATTATATATTACAATAATAAACTTCGAAATTATCAAAATATAATAATAATAGATACAAATATACAATACAACAGATAAATACAAAATTAAAATCAAAATATCACATTGATGCTTTCAAATGACAACAGTTTATTTCGTAGAGAAATAAATGCCTCAGTTACATTTTAATAAATGTTGTATGCTAAACTTCCATGTCCCAAGATATTATTTTATTACTAATTACTTTAATCATCATGTCATCGCTTTAATTATTTTATCATTAAGTCTTTGTTTTTAGATAATAACTAATAAAATAAAGTAAAAATTACAATTTATCCATAAAGTTTAGCATACAGGCATAAATTTGCAATTTACAACTGGTAGTACAAACAGTGTCATTTTAAACGACAAATAAATTTTAAAATTATCTTTTTTTTTTCTTAAAAGTTCTCCTATCAATTTTGGTAACATAATTAAGATAAAAAAATACTAACAATCTGCAAGGAAGAGAGAGAATTGGAGAGAAAAACTAAGCTTTTGTAAGTTATTTTTTGATTATAAAAGAATAGATAAATTTTATTTGTTATGTTAAGTTGATTTTGTGCTATATATCAGTTTTACATCTGTCCTCAAAAAATTGTCATACTAAGCCAGATAAATGCATTTTTGATCAACAAATAATAATATTCTTAAATTATCCATCAATTATGCCTATCACTAAGCTCATTCACTGTTAAAATAAAAATATTTTAAGGATTGCTGTATTTTTCAATGCTTGATTAATAAAAATGGAATGATTAAATATCATTTGAGATTTTTAGATATTCATGGTCTGATTGCGGAAATATTATTTGAAGTAAGAGGACTTTATAGCTCATTTTTCTGCCTAGCATAAAATAATTATTTTTTTCATAATTTAAAAAATGAGTTTGTGATATTCAAGAGTGATTTTAATTTAAATTTATACAATGGCAAAATTTTAATATGGCATTAAGTTATTAGTATGCAATATAAAAAGTTTTAGTCTTTGACAGAAACAAACTAAATAAATTAACTTAAAGAGATACAAGTCTTGAGAAAGTTTATGCATTAAATAAATGAAAATTAGCAATATAATTGCTTTATGTATAAGGCATTAGCCATAGCAAAAACATTTAACACAGCTCTACCATCTATCATATCAGCTTTACTAACATTCTTATTTGGTAAATATGATAAAAACTCATGGAATACAAAAAATGTGTATCATGATTTTAAAAATCAATAGCACAGGCAAATTTTCAAATAATTTATGTCACGATGATTCAAGCGAATACAGTATTAACTATATCTATAATTAAAATAAATACATCAACGCTTGATAGAATTTTAAAACAAACTTACGATATCAACAATTGTAATTGATGGATTAATTATTTTCAAATATACAATTAAGCATGCTTTGTTGAAGGAATTTTCAGCATGAGCTATAGATGAACATTCAATATGTTAAGGTATGAAACATTTAATTTGAAAAAAATAATGACTAAGTAGGCTTGTGCTCTTAAACAAAAATTTAAGGACATAGGAAAAGGTAGAACACTATCTGAGAAATATTTATAATTCAACAGAGCTACTTCTTTTAACTAGTCATCAAAACATGACTAGTAGGTAATATGAAATCATAAATCAATATTTCCATTATAAAACATAAGCGAATAAAGAGCAATATTAATAAAAAATAGTTAAATTAATCAAATGACTGGGAATGTAAGGTTTTACATTGAAAAAATAAATCTAAAACCTTTTTATTTGGAGGGGAGAGGTATTTAACTTGTGATGCTAGAGCTGCTCTAGACTAAACTTTAAAAGGAAAAAAACTGTACCACATGAAACATACCCTTTCAGGGTACAAGGTGTAAAAATAACAGTGACCAAATTAAAAAAGTAAACAATTATGTGCGCAGTGGCTAGGTAAGAGGCAATGACAAACATCATTGGATGGAACTGGCAAATCACTCAATTGCCTTGCTAAGGAACTCTATGAACCTCTTACCATACTGTTCTGGGTCACAAGTGGAGATTCCATCAACATTGCCACCATATTTGACAGTCTTAGCAGCTTTGGCTGCTTGTTTTTTCACACCATAATGTGTCAGCACATCAATTAAAGCCAGAAAGTAGATTTCTTTTACAGGAGCATCTGAAAAATATAATTAAGACTTTAAAAGATTCTAAACAATTTCAAAATTCAAAACAAATAATATAGCATGAAATAATTACTATAAATTAATTTCAATTTAAAGACTATATTGACAGTTTATTTCCACAAGTTCAGTCCATACCTCATTCATAATTCTTTTAATATCAACACAGTTTCCAAATTTACAACAAAAATGATGCATCAATTTTTCGCTGGTCTCCTGTTACCCAAATAAGACATAGCACGTTATATAAAATTTCTGGCTCAATGTTATACAAAGGGAAAGTGCCAATGTAACTCAACTTTTAACATCTCAAAAAGTAGACGACAATCTTAAATAAATAAAAATGACAAACATTAACAGGAAAAAATTAACTCTCCTAGTGAAACCTCCTTTCCCCTTACCAATACATCCCTATCTTTCATATAAAAAATAAATATCTTTTTTGTCCTCAGAACTGGATGGAATTCAATTTTTAATTTCACTAACCTATATATAAAATATATAGTAAGGGAAATTATAGCGATTCGTATCGTGAACATTTTTGAATTCCAGTTTTCAACGGAAATACACGTCCAAATGACCAAGTCCTGCAGAAAGGTCTGTGCTTGGGGTAAGTCCAGTGCGAAAACGAAAAGTCCTTTGAAACTGAAATTTCATATTTATGACAACTAAGTATATGCCCGAGATGTTACAGAAACTTTTTCATTAAAATCAGCCAGAAGAGCCGCTTTATACCATGCATTTTGCACCATTTTACAATTTTCTCAAAAACGGCTCTAGTGATTTTGATTAAACTCACTATGACAATGTATGGGCTTTATATGATGTAGGTTTTATTCTGATTGAAATAGTCTGACAGGGCTTAAATGCTGATATGTAAATTTTCTACCTCTAAAATACCTTTAATTTTGTAGGTTCTATAAAAATAACCATATCAACTTATTATCATTGATAAAAAACAGGTAAATATATATGTTAAACAAACCTGATATTAACTAAAGACAAAAACTGAAAAAAAAAAAATAAATAAATAAAAAATTAATGGAATTTTTATTTTTTAAACATGAGAACAGTAATATACGTGTATAATATATTGTTGGAAAGCTAAATATTTTAGAAAAATATCTCATACACACCCTTGTATTGGGTTGTTTCACATGAAATGTCCGTTTTTATAGTTTCCAAAATACATAAAGGATTTTGTAGGTCTCTGTTGTCTTCTTCCGAATGTTTACATATTTAAAGTAAACAGTTACTAATCCTCTACCTTTGTATTACAAACATTAGCTTCCCAATCAATTACCCACTTTTTAGTATACCTCCAAATATGAACATGGAAACACGCGATTTTCGAGTAATATTTTTGTATGAGTTTAAACTCGGCCATTCAGCAGCTGAGGCCGCTAGAAATATTTGCAAGGCGTTTGGGGAAGAGAGGGTTAATGAACGGACCATTCGCCATAGGTTTGCTAAGTTTTCAGCTGGGAATACTTGCCCCGAGGAAGACCTCCGTCCATAATAGACAACGATGTCCTCAAACATACAGTAGAAGGAAACCCCTACCAAACAGTTAAAGGACTCTCAGCACAGCTAAATGCATGTGCATCTACTGTTTCCAGACATTTAATGTGTATTGGGAAAGTAAAAAAGCTCGATACATGGGTATCTCATGATCTCACTGTGCGGCAGCTAGACCCCATGTTTCAAAACATACCGTACAAAAATTGAAAGAACTGGGCTACCAAATCCTTCCGCACCTACCATATTCTCCCGACTTGTCTCCAACAGATTACCACCTGTTCAGGAATTTAGACAACTTTGTCAAAGGAAAACTTTTTGAAAATGATGATCAAGTGAAAAGTGCGTTTTCAGATTTTGTTTCACTTCAAAGCTAAGGGTTTTTCAGTTCGGGGATAAAAAAGTTGATGTCACGTTGGGAACAATGTGTAGAAAAGAAGGTGAATACTTCGAATAAAATTATCTTGTTTTAAATTTTTAATAACAATTTTTTACCTTGAAAACGGTAAAAAAAACAAAAAAAAAACGTTTTTTTATCAAAGAAACACATTTTGTTTTCAAGAACATTATTTAGGCTGGTACCCTTGAAATTGCTTTTCCTATAAATATAATTATTATGTTGTGGCAATAACAATTTTTTTTTTCATGAAAAGAAAAGTTGAAATATAATTTTAAATTTGTTTAGAGTATAAGCATCATGGCCGCAAGTGAACCTACAAATAGTTATTGCTCTGTGTTCATTTCTTATCTGTAGTGGTATTAGCCGTTAAACTGTTGCTAAAGTTTGTAAATATTTAATATTTACAGACGTGAACAATTTTCAATTGAGTTTCGTGGGGTAAGTGTAATAATTATACTTATTAACAGTGAGAACTATTGAGTGTTGCAAGCGGGTCCTCTCTACCTCGTGGACGGGCAGATCCTCACCTGCTCGCTCCGAGCCTCTAGCTATCATTCTATTGAAGACTCAATTTATCAACTGACTTGTAGCTCACTCGGTTGGAGCGCTGCTTCCTGGTCTCATCTACGTATTTCAACACGAGTTCGACTACGGTGATAGCTATATCTTTTTTTTTTTTTTTCATTTATTTCTTCTTTTATCTCCTTTATATTATTTATGTATACATTTATAAGATAAATTTTAATTTCTTTTATTTTATTTCTTAAAACATTAAAATGAGTAAACCTTCGTGTTTGGAAACTGATGAAGATACAGCCTTCTCAGAAGTAAGGGAGTCCGACTCACAATACTTAAAAAGAAGAACTCTTCAAAAGCTACAACGCAATCAGACGCCCGGTTCTCTCGAAAATTCACCAAATAAAAAATAAAATAAAAAGGGAAAGAAACCAAATTCACCTCCGTGCAACTCCATTAATAGCTCCAGCAGTACATCTGCAGCCAACAAATTTGATTCCTCTCTACCGCAATATCCGTCAACCTCCAATGTGGACTACTCAACCATCGGGACGAACTGGACATATTTCTTCACCACAATTTCATAGACATAGCCCTACTGACTGAGACCCATTTTACTACAAAATCTCAATTCTACATACGTGACTACACTACATACAGAACATATCATCCAGACAACACATCTCACGCTGGGTGTATACTTATACACAAATCCTTACCTCACTCTTTCATTCCTTCAACTCCTACTGACTCCATTCAATCAACCTCCATTACCTTAACCTGCCGTCCTTTCAACCTAACTTTCTCAGCTGTATATTGTCCTCTCTTTATATTAATACTCTTTCCTTCAGTCATCTTGTTCATCATCATATTCGGCTCTTAATAACTGAAAAACGCCAAAGCAAGAGCGAAGTGGCATAGAACCAGATATCCTTCGGACAAAACCCATTACAGTAAACTAACTAACAAATTAAAAACAGAAATACGAAAATTCAAAATTCAAAGATTTCAGAACTTTACAGAAACCTTAACTTCTTCAGACAAATCTTAATGGAAAACAACTGCAACATTACTAAAATTCAAATCCTTTAATCATCCACTTCTCACTGATTCACAGACCTGGACGAAATCGATGAAGAAAAATCCCAAATCTTTGGTGAACACCTTTCTAAAACGTTTAATCCGCATCCTGATATCCTTGATCCGGTCCATATTAAACATGTTGAAGCAGAACTAACTGTTCCACTCCAAATGTCCCTTCCTCCCAGGCCTTTCAACCTTCAGAAATTATTAGCCTCATCCAAAGATTACCATCCAAAAAAGCTCCTGGCCACGATCTCATCATGCCCCACATCCTGAAACAGCTTCCCAGAAAAGCCATACTCATCCTCTGCTATATATATAATGCCACGCTGTGTTCCACTTATTTTCCTGATCCTTGGAAATTTTCAATCATCAAAGTGCTCCCTAAGCCTAAAAAGCCTCTTGAAAACCCATCTTCCTACCGTTCTATCTCTCTTTAGCCCATTATGGGGAAAATCCTAGAAAAACTGCTCCTTAAACGTCTATACCCAATCCTGGATATTAACCATGTGATTCCTGACCACCAGTTTGGATTTGCTCATCCCATTCCACTATACAACAGTGTCACCGTGTGGTGGATGTGATATCTTCTACATTGGAGAGCGGGATGTATTGCACTGGAGCCTTTCTTGACGTACAACAGGCCTTTGACCGGTTTGGCACCCAGGGCTGCTCTACAAACTTCGCCAATTCCTCTCTCCTACGTACTTCTTATTAATCTGATCCTACCTCACTGATAGAACCTTTAAAGTAAGTCATAACCTCTCCTACTCATCCATATTTCCTCAGTCCGCAGATGACACTTGTGTGTTATCCGTAAATAATGACCCATCTGTTGCTTCCAAAACCCTTCAGTCTCACATTTCTTCCATTGAAGAATGGTGTCAAAAGTGGAGGATTAAAATCAACCCTACTAAATTCCATCAAATTACCTTCACCCTTCGTCGAAAACCTACGTCCGCCTGTCCCACTATTTCCTTTAACAATATTCCACTCACCTCAGTTGAACAGATCCGGTACCTAGGACTCCATCTAGACAAACGTCTTACTTGGAATCCTCACACTAGACTGAAACGACAAGAAACAGCTCGTAGGTACCGCTTACTACAACACTTACTGGACAAACGATCAAAACTTTCCACATACTACAAAAAATTAATTTATATAACCATCATTAGGCCTATTTGGACATATGGGATTGAGTTATGGGGATCCACCAAACCATCCAATTCTTTCCGCATTCAATCCTTGCAATCCAAAATCCTCCGAAAGATCCTAAACGCCCCTTATTTTGTCACCAATAAAATAATTCATAAAGACCTAAATATCCCATTAGTCGTAGATCTAGCCCGAACTAGATATTCCTCCTTTTATTCCAAATTACCCGTTCACTCCAACCCACTCGTCCGCAAACTCTCATACCCTATTCCTGATCATCTTCCTAGGCGGCTGAAAAGAAGATGGCCTCGAGACCTACTTAGCTGAATAAACTTTGAAGTGCTACCATTGGGTAGTTTCTTCACATGCCTGTATCATGCCCGCTTGATCTTCTAGCACATTTACTTAATGTATTTTATTGTAATACAGTTGTAAATTTCTTTTAAATAAAAAAAAAAAAAAAAAAAAATTGTTTAAAGAAAGATTTTATCTCTTTTACTCTAAAATTAAAAAATTTGAAGTTTCCGATTTTTAAGGGTCGGCAGGTAAGAAAATACTCAGAGGACCATAAAATGTGTATTCCCGGTGAAAACTTGAATTTGAAAATTTCCACAATTTCAATACTTTCCCTTACTAAATATTTCATATAAAGGTATGTGAAAGTAAAAAATGGCTTGCCCACGAGTAAAATAAAAAATAGGCACAAATTCCAAACCTTAATTGTTTTTTCACCTTTCTAGAAAAAATCTTTGGCATATTATAAATTAGTGAGCAACACAGTAAACTGCAACTGTTACATCAACAGATGAATACATAGAGACTAGACATGAAATTATTTAATATTTATAATACAAACTTTCTGAGCTTGGGATGGCATATATATCCAGTTCAGGGACTATTCCTCCCTCATACTGCAAGCTCGACTCTCTAAACAGCTGGTGAGGAGAATCAGGTGGCGTTGAACTCCAAGGACCCCTGTCTCCAGCACCTTCACTATCTTCATCTTCTTCACCCTCCACTTCTTCCATATCATAACCCTCTGTTTCAGCTCGATTACAGTCATGGATACCAAGTAAGAGGGAATAGTCCATAAGATGAAGCTTTGTAAGAAACTAAAAACAAAAAAAAAAATCATATTTAACAAAGTTTGCGATTATTAGGTAATTAAACAAATAAATTATGTAAAGACTATTATAAACCTATCAGTACATGTTTTATTAGTATGTGTCAGAAAAATCTCTGAACACACTATGTCTGCCTTAAAACTCCTAAATTACCTTTGCCACCCACCTTCTTTTAATTGAAACCCGTAGGGTTTTTAGTTTATTTCTTAATATTTCTCCACTTTGACTACAGCTATGTGGTGTGGTCTTTGGAGATCCAGAAGAAAAACTAAAATGGTTATTTAATTGCTTGACACGTTTCATCTTTGGGATATGCAGGGACAACTCTATAACCCAATTCTAGGAAGAGTTGAAATGGCTTTGCTCTTGAGTACTTCCTGGCATCTTTTCTCTTCTAAGTTCTCCAATCCTGCTGTCCATTGTACATCTCAGATATATTTTCACTCAAATCCTCCATCTACTCCTACAACATTCATTTGTGTCCTTCAGACCTGAAAGTAATGCCTCATCAAACGCAGCTTTTCTAGATCTTTCTTAATCTGATCCTCATCTGTATAGAATTCTATTCTTTCGTATAATTGTCACTTCGATACTCTTCTGTCCTTCAAATCCTGTTGTTCAATCACTTCCTGTCTATTCAATTCCTAAAGAACCCTAGATAGATTGCTAATTTCAATAGAAATAAGAAAACCAGTGCGGTTATTGTAAAGGAATATGAACAGTAGATCTGGTCTTCTCTGTGTGACAAGTTCTGGAAAAAGGCAGAGAATAAAATATACGATCCCACCACTTGTTTATAGACTTAAAAATTGCTTACGATGACATTTCTTAGATCATCAGAACCTTTGAAAAAAAATGGACGTATAATACTTAAGATAACAATAATGATTCTCAGATATGCTGATGACATCGACATAATTGGACAATCATTCCATAGTCTCTGAAATGTTCCCCATCCTTACTGAAACCTCTCAGAAAATGGGCCTAATAATAAACGAGACCAAGACAATATACAAGGTATCTAGTGAGCAAGCAGTACAGGGTGAAAAAATCAAATTAAGGAACTATATATTCAAGAAAGTTAACACATTTGTATACCTCATCTGCTAAGTAAATGTGAAAAATAATGTTTTCAGAGAAATCAGATCTTGCATCAGCAAGTCCAATAGATATTATTATGGCCTACGTAGTCATTTCCCTAGCTGACTGCTTTCAAGAGCAACTAAGGTACAACTTTATAAAATCTTAGTCAGCTATAGCTCTGAAACATGAACATAAAGCAAGTCTGAAGAACTAGTGATTCAAATTCATGAGAGGAAGATCTTTCCATTGATGTTTGGTGAAGTTATGGAAGAGTTATTATTATTTATTAATTCATTACTATTATTCATTTTTATCGTTTTCAGGAGATTCGTCCTAATTCTTGGTCATTCCATGTTTGAAATAACAGAATTATTATCATTATTATTTTTTTAATTCCACACTCCTTAGGAAATATTCACCTACCCGAACTCAACCAGTCAAGGGTTATGCTTAGATTATGTATATTTAAGAATTTTCGTACAGTTGCCGCTGTTCCTAAACCAACTGGTCCTTCTCTCCTTCCCCCCACAAGAATCTTCATAGGTAGCTCAAGTCGTCGGATGGATTCTAAATCTCATAGCTCTCCAAACCATAGAGTTGGCTCAAGCTCCTCCATCAGCTCCTGGTATTTATTTTTCTTTTCAGCAATTATTTTTTGAAACATTATCATCCGATGGGACATCTATCTCAATAATCTGTGCTATTTTATCAATAACTAAGATGTCTGGCCTAGTATTTAAAACTGTGTGGTCCGCAATGATAGAGAGATCCTAATAAATTTTAGTTTTGTGTCCAGTAGTACTTGGTGATAAATTATATTTGTAATAGGAAGAATGGGTGGTAAAGAGATTCAACTTTGATGCAATACATATGAATAATTTTAGCTGCACTGTTGTGTCTTTGCAGTACTCCTGACCAGCAAGGATTGGAAAACCTAAAGTCACATGTTGTATGCTCTCAGCAGTCTTTTTGCATTAACAGCACAGGTCGCTTATGTCCTCTCCAAAAAAATGTTTTCTATATGCTTTCATGGCTACTGTTTGTTCTAGGATGGCAAACAGAAACCCTTCTGTTTCAGGAAACAGATTGCCATTTTTGAACCATGTTAGCATGTCTGCTTCGTTCAATGAATGATAAAATCGCCCAGGTAATGGCTTATTTTTCCAAAAAGAAATAAAAAAAAAAAAAAAAAAAAAAAAAAAATATATATATATATTTTATTTATTTCAATTGATATATATATATGCAATTGAAGATATAATACATAATATGTAGGTACATAGTGTGTAAGTAATATCTTATGACTTAACGATCCTACTGCTCAGTATAAAATTTTGTGAAAATATTTTTTGAAACCCTTTTTGAAAATCTCTATCATATATTTTTTGCATGAAAATCGGTTGAGCTGTTCAGGAGAAAACAATTTTTTTTTTGTTTATTCTTCCCTTTCCATAAGAATTAAGGGACTAAAAATTTGCAAAAGGTGTTTTCTCATAGGTGTGAATCAAGGGTATAAATTTGGTTTTGATATAGATGGGAACAGATTTCAAATGCTTATTCCGCTAGGCCCTTTCCATAATAAAGGTCTCAAATAGCCGAATCCTTAATAATCGAGGAAATCCAAAAAATTTAAATAATTGAATAAGTGAGCACACATTTTTAATATTGACAATAATGATGGTTGGGGGTGTGGTCGTTAAAAAAAACCAATATACTAATAAGAAATATACTTATTATATATAGATATAATATACTTATTGTATTTGTGTGCCGATGTTTCAGTCTACATTGTGGACCTTCGTCAAGGCTAAGAGAAAATAGATAAAAACCAATACAATTAGAAAAATAATTGTGTTTAATATAATGATGACAGTACAAGTGGATTACATTGGTAAAGTCAGATCTGGAACAACTAAGGATCCCACTGGATAAAACACAAGACGGACTGCAGTTCCGGCAAGCTGTTCATATTTGAAGACAATAATTAGAAACTAAGCAAATAATTAAACTTAAAAGAATAACAATATGCAAATAATAAAACTTTCAAAGAAGAACAATTTTGAAATGATATTTGACTGTATTATTCAAAAAGAACATAATATTAGAAACAAGAAACAACAATATAAATTTTATTATTTATAGTTCTATTTATCATCATCAGTAATTACCTACACATCTTTTAATCCGTGCCTCCTCACTGTTAGTTATATCTATCTCCTTCCGGTTGTACTTAAATGTTTTCGTTATCTGTTACCTATGCCTTTGTTATTAATTCTGTACTTTTATAATCTTAGTCCGCTATTTAATATGCCATTAATCGTTATATCAAGAAGGTTTAACATAAACCAATCTGTTGTCTTTCTCCAATAAATAGTCAATGCAGTAAACATAAATATTCATTTCCGATAACTCTTCTGTTTACACCTCTAACAGTTTTTTCTAGTTCCCGTATATTCCGTGCTATGTAGAGAGAATTTATAACAACAAAAATTATCATTTGTTGAGATACCTTTTCTGAGTCAGTATACATTTTCTTTTTTATTGTTATGATTATGTTTTCTTTTCACCACTTATTTATTTCTCCCACTTTTCCTATCCTTATCTATTTCCATTATATATCCTCCAGATACTTGTTAGTTTAGTATTTAGTATACCTGTAATAGTAGTAGTTTAGTAGACCTTAAAATTTGTATTTTGAGTGTTTCTCGTTTCTAATATTTATGTTTAGTTTGAATGATACCATTAACTATTACTTTATAATTGTACTTCTTTAAAAGTTTAATTGTCTAAATATTGTTTTTCTTCTTTTAACTTCAATTTCAAGCTTTATTTCTCATTATAGTCTTCAAATATACTCTTAATTTAATTTTATGTTTGCTTTCATATTTTATTACTGTAATCTTATTATCATTTAAATTTAATTTTATGTTTTATTCCATACTATAATACTATCATCATATTATTTTACCAAGCTTTTAATTATTTTTATAATAGTGTTATCTTGTTTCTCTTAGTCCTGATAAAGGCCTACAATGTAGACTAAAAAGTTGGCACACAAATACGAAGTGTTTCTTATTAGTGTGTTGTTTTTCTGATGACCACACCCCCAACCATCTTCCTCATTAAATATTCTCAATGGTCAACTAAACTCCATCATTCTTAATATCAATAGTATATTTATTAAATGGACTTTAGATAACCAAATAATGGACTTCAATAAGAAAGGAATCTGAAAATTAAAAATAAATTGATTGATAAGAACACAATCTAAAACTCTATATTGGCTACAGAAATAGAGACATCAACCAATAATTTCCTACAATTATATAGGTGTAATGAATACCTGTTTCAATAATGAATTGATACAAATTGTAATAGGCATTTAACACTTAATATTTGCATCATTAAATAAAAAATACTTGCTACCAAAGTGCTAAGAGGCTGAGAACAACCAATTTTAAACGCACTGTTTCAACAATAATTTAGAGCAATCACTGAAATAAACAAACTAAAAAAAATATATAATAATGTAAAAAAAAAAAAGAGAAGCAATATTTCTAAATCTGACATACACTGAGAGTTTACAAATAAATTTATTTTAATGAAACCTAGGAAAGACTTAATTTGTCTTCTCCTTTCTCTGTCTTTCTTTATTCCAATACTTAGAACATGAAACTTACACCAACATCTGCAGTAAGAGTTTCAAGGAGTTTTTCCTTTGCATCTTCACCGATATAAATTTTTGTGCCCTCTTTCACAAAATCATTATCCTTAAAAGTAGGTAAATCTTTTTCTTTTTCCCTATCTGATGCTTCTCGGTCAACTGTTGATCCTTTTAAATCAAATTTCCTAAAAAAATAATATTAGCTCATTTCCACATATATTGATCGATTAAAATATTACACGTTGGTTAAAACATGAAACTCTATTTACCGATGTGTTGCTAAGTGATTACTGAAGACATTTCTCATTGCAACCATATAATACTCTACACCATCTACAGTCAACCTGTACATTCCCAAATATTGTGGTAGCAATGTTTTCCCATGCCTTTCAACAATATACTAAAACAATTCAAAAGAAGACCATAAAATTCCACATCATCCAAAAAATGAAGTATTTGAGAATACATTGTTCATAACATACTGGATGGTATTGTTTTAAGAAAGAATGCATCCTCTCAACCTCCTCACTAGTTAAAGTCTTTATAACAAAAAGACGGTCATAAGAATGATAGAACTTTGCACCAGATTTTCCTGGATTGTCCATCACAACAGGTTGAGATCTGAAAACCATTAAAAGTGCATTAAACTAACATGAATCGCAATCATAGTAAGGAAAACACTGGAAACAGCTATTGCTAACTCATTCTCAAGCTCAAACATGTTAATCATTCACTATTCCAGAGGACAACTGTTTTGTTGCATGGGTGATTACTATTAGAAAAACATAACAAGCATCAACCATTATTAAATTAAAAACTGCAATAAAAGATAAATCTGTTACATGAATAAAAAGTCTCTGGTTAAGCAGAGTTGAAGCAAATTTATACCTGCATCTTTTGGGCAAACTACTTAAAACACTTGGCTCGGTAGAAGACCTCTGAAGGAATCTTGTTTTACTTTTTTCACTATACTGCTTGTTTTCTGTTAATCTACATAAGTTGTTTAATAAACAAGTAGAATTCCACAACTTTAATATTAAATATTAAGGCTAAGCATTGATGTTCACAAGATCTAGCTAATTAACATTCCCTATATAACCGTAACTCACATAAACTTAATAAAAACATATTAAACAGGAAAAGGGAGACGGAAATGGAGCTTAAACAAATATAAAAACTTTCATTGTTTAAACTCAAAATGTTATACATCTATAAAAAAAGTTAATTTTACAAAACCATAAACAAAAATGAGAGAATAATAATAATGTATTTCTACAGCAATAGTTTTCAATGTACTAAGCAGGAGACAGTAACTAACATATATATAAATGATTAATTACATTTTCTAATCATAAGAAGGTAGAGTACTAAGTTTAAATAAAGCATACAACAAGTAATAATCTAGGCAAGTGGTGAACAAAAGCCAGTAACTATATAACTACCTTTATAATTACAATAACAATCACCTTGTCATTGACTCCTTGTAATCAAGATCATCAATTCCAAATCTTTCTCTCAAATTCCTGAACACCAGAGGGCAGTATTCCTTAATTTTGAAGTGGCTGGGCATGTTTTCTCTAGAGAAAATAATCATTTTAATAAAAGTTTTTAAGATTTTGCCATGGCTTATGTCATGAACTCTTACTTGTTAAATAGGTGGTTATCCACTTTGAGCTTGGAATAAGCACGGAAATCATCAGGTAGTAGCATAACTGGTATTGTAACATGACTTAACTCATTTATCTAAACAGAGCAGAGTATTTTAATAACTGTTGAAAGGTCAAAAAATAAGACACATAAATAAAAGCCTTACAGTATGATTCACACCCCACATAAAAACAGATAATATTGGTTCATTGGCTCGAAATAACTTAACTTTTTGATGCTTAACGCGAATATGCTTCTTTTTTAGTTTACTTAATCCACCCTGTACAATACTCATGGTTTCTATGTCATAAAAGAACTATTTACAGATTAATAATTGACAGAAAGATTACATTATTTGATTAACACAGTCACGGTATAGGGTGAAATTTGAGCGTCTTCTATCATAACAATAAACAATCATTAAGCTTGAAAGAAAAATTTGCTCAGTAGAATCTGTCAATAAAAATTACAACCTCCCATCCTACACCCGAGCCACTAGTGCCTTAATATAACCATACGCGTACATAGTTAAAATCCTTCGCTTATTTTCAACTTTCGGAATCTTAATTTTTAGTTTTATATACCTCTGATAAATAATTATAGTAAAGACTTGTTTAAAAAGTAATTTAAAGGTATTACTGGATCTCCCTGTTTTCGATTTCATTTAACGAGCATAAAATAAAAGGATATTTGAATAGTTCCTACGTTTTATTTTTATTTCTAGGAACAAGAGATATAAAATTATTCAACAGAAAGATGAACACTGTGTCAATGGGTCTTAAATTATTTATTTTCTTTCTCTTCTAGTAATTTACCCATACCACTACAGCCCATGAAGATTCTTGGGTTCAGTAATTGGTAAGAGCTTAGCTTGGAAGATTCTTGGTAAGAGCTGAGCTTAAATCTCAGCTAAGGGTACTTCCTTTTTTCCTATTAATTAATGATAATCAGTTCATATCGGCTGCTTGCCTCAGGGGGTCTCATGAGCCTATGGTCAATGCAAATAGCATAATAAATAATTATTTTATTTAGTATTTATTTTTCCGACAATTACCCATTTAATAATTATATGTACAATATATTATATATATATATATATATATATATATATATATATATATATAAATATATATATTTATATACAAATAGTTATGCACACAATTTACAACCCAAATATAAAATAGAATATTTACAGTACAATATAAAAAATTATAATACAATATACAAAATTTACAATTAGGACTATAATAAAAGATGGACTATACTTTATACCATTGGTTCCCAACAGGTAGTCCGCGGACTATGTCTGGGGGTTCCGTGAAAGTTCATTGGGAAATGATTTTGAATCACCTAAACCTAAAATATTTGTGAAATCTTGACTTGTAATAATAATAACAAAAGTATACAGACGAATTCAACATTCTAAAATTTGGGAGGATCCCTTTGTCTCACCCATTTTGATGAAGAATTTTAAAGTAAAACTAGACATTAAACCATTAGACTCCACCAAATATTAGGGACCAACTATCCCCTGGTCTCGCATAAAAAAAAATCAGAAAGTTTGCGCGCGAAAAACATATTTAATTTAATATTTCTGGTTCTAGTGAAGGTAAAAAAATAATTACCCTGTTTCAAAGCAGTATAATTAAATTAATAAGTCATTAAAAGATTTAAGTTTTATGCTTGGTAATAATCCTAAAAATATAAATAATCTCATCATTACAGTACTTTTGATAAGGTTTCATAAAAACTGTGATTAAGATTCCTTTTTAGGAGTGAAACACAGTTTTTAAGTAACATCATCAAAAGTGCTGTTTTGACGAGATTATTTATATTTTTAGTATTATTATCATGCACAAAACTTGAATATTTTAATGACTTATTTTATTAGCGATACCGCTATAAAATGGGGTAATTTTGACACCAAAGTTATTCTTCTACCTTCACTATAACTATATATATTAAATAAAATGTGTTTTTGCGCACAAACCTTCCGATTTTGTTAGGCGACTCCAGGGGAGCAAAGGTCCCAAATATTTTGCAGAATCTAATGGTTTAATTTCTAGTTTTAACTAAACACAAATTCATCGAGATCGGTGGGACACATTTGGGATCCTCTCCTTGTAATATAACTAGTGATAACTGACCAGTGACTGGTCATTTTGAAAATTATAGCTTAAAGAATGGATGTAACTTGGCATAAAATAATGTACAATATGTGATTTCGTTATGAGTATCCAACAAATAAACGGCTTGACCGTTTTTTATGCATTTACAATAGGTCTGAGAATCGACTATTTTTTATAGCCCTAAGTGACAAGGGTTGTCCACCCCTGACATATTTCAATTTTTTGGACAAAAAAAATTTCAATTATTTTTTTATAATGATGCATTAAATAATACATACAACCCTAAATTTTTACCCTCCTGTCTATCACCAACCACTATTTTTTAATAGTCATTTTAGTAATTCAGTAGTTTTTCAAAATATTCTTCATGCTATAGCATTAAGATATTGATATTGTTTGTTAGTGTTTCTGTCGTAATTAATTAACGATATATACAATTTTAAGGAATAAATTAAAAAAATTAATTGTGGATATAATTAGTTGACCGTTGAGAATTACTGAAGGAATTAGTCCGGGTGGCGGTCATTAAATGAAACAACTGAATAGTTTTAACTATTTTATTGTTTGCCAACGTTTCGACCCCCATTGTGGGTCATCATCAGGGCTAAAAAGATACAAAAAGGATACATTTAAAATAAGATTACAAATACTATTTTAAAAAAATTAACAATTGCACTAGAGAATGTCAATATTATAACATAAAAGGAAATATATGTGTATAGAAATCAATTAATTAAATTACAATGATAAAGGTATACTAATGAGAGCTATACAGACCAGATAATGACTAAAGATAATGTACAAATATATAAGAAAAAATTACATGAAATATAAACATTAAAAAATGGAGTACAGCGGAGATACGTACCGTCTGGTAGGTGAGTGGAAACTGGGTACAATTTGGTAATAAGGAATATAGGCAGGTAGATAGGAAAGTACGTACAAAAGGTTGGGTAAAATGGAAAATACGTACCATATTTCTAGACGGGATCTGACAACAATGAGTAAAATTGTAATATTAACATAAAAGGAAGTGTTCAGATTAAACCTACAATATTAATACCATCACAACGGTATTAGAAGATGTTTTAACAAGATTGTTGAAGTAACAACAATATAATACAATAGTAAGAATAATAATGTATAAACTATATATAGTAAAACTGACTACCTCCCAACCAACGTTTAAATAATTGTTGTACATATATTAAGACCTTAAAATTAACCAAGTGAAAATATTATGACAAAAAATAATAATAAGTAACAATCATTGACAGATCATATAGTTGATACAAAATAGTAAAATAATTACAAATAGGAATAAATTCAATTGTAAAACCATTAAGAATTTATTAAGTGTAGAAACAAATGAAATAGATACATATATAAAATAATTGTATACATACATAAGTAAAAAATAAACCAATAAATAAACAAAATGTATACAGTGGGATGGACATGGGAAGCTGTATTACTTAAGAGAATTTAATATATGGCTGTAGGTGGAGGAGATGCATTGCTTATCAGTTTTATGGTTGACAGGATTAGATTGGAGATGGATGTGGACGGATTCAGCAATGAGTCTTTTTTTATGGTTGGGAACAGAATCTAAAATGGAACAATCTTGAAAGTTAAATGAATGATTAAAAGTTATGGAGTGTTCGGAGAGTTTTGAGGCTAGAAGGTTTCGAGAGGATATGGAGGATTTATGTTGAGATATGCGGGTTTTTAAGTAGTTTTTTGTTTCACCCACATAGGACACATCGCAATCTAAACAAGGTATTTTATAAACAATATTTGAGCGGTAGAGAGGATTTATCGGGTCTTTAGTATTAGTGAAAAGGTGGGAAAGTTTGTTCTGGGTCTTTAATCCTAGCTTTAGAGAGGGTAAGGAGGATTTAAAGGATTTTTTAATATTTTCAGACAGGTGTGGAATATACGGTAGGGATCTATATTGAAATATTGTGGGTGAATTTTGGTCTTGTATTGTAGGGGGAGTGATGGTCGTTTTTAAGTTGTTGTATGAGTTTATGAGTTTTTTAATGATATTACGTGAGAAGCTGTTTAGGGTAAGGATCTTTTTCCCCAAACCTCGTTCGTCATTTTCCCCTCTCTTCTTCAAAGATCTTTCCTTAACCCGCTCATTCCTCAAATCAAACGACCAAATTTTAGTAACCAAAGCCGACAAAGGTAACGTAACAGTTATTATGGACAGAACTGAGTACGATGACAAAATAAATTCACTTCTATCAGACCTATCAACATATACACCCTCTACGCGTGACCCAACCCGTCCTCTCATGATAAAATTTAACCAACATATCAAAAATCTCTTCGATAATAAATTCATTAATCTATCTACATACAGAAACCTAATCTCTTATAATTCCTTACCCCCACGTCTGTATGGCCTTCCATTTTTGATATGTTGGTTAAATTTTATCATGAGAGGACGGGTTGGGTCACGGGTAGAGGGTGTATATGTTGATAGGTCTGATAGAAGTGAATTTATTTTGTCATCGTACTCAGTTCTGTCCATAATAACTGTTACGTTACCTTTGTCGGCTTTGGTTACTAAAATTTGGTCGTTTGATTTGAGGAATGAGCGGGTTAAGGAAAGATCTTTGAAGAAGAGAGGGGAAAATGACGAACGAGGTTTGGGGAAAAAGATCCTTACCCTAAACAGCTTCTCACGTAATATCATTAAAAAACTCATAAACTCATACAACAACTTAAAAACGACCATCACTCCCCCTACAATACAAGACCAAAATTCACCCACAATATTTCAATATAGAACCCTACCGTATATTCCACACCTGTCTGAAAATATTAAAAAATCCTTTAAATCCTCCTTACCCTCTCTAAAGCTAGGATTAAAGACCCAGAACAAACTTTCCCACCTTTTCACTAATACTAAAGACCCGATAAATCCTCTCTACCGCTCAAATATTGTTTATAAAATACCTTGTTTAGATTGCGATGTGTCCTATGTGGGTGAAACAAAAAACTACTTAAAAACCCGCATATCTCAACATAAATCCTCCATATCCTCTCGAAACCTTCTAGCCTCAAAACTCTCCGAACACTCCATAACTTTTAATCATTCATTTAACTTTCAAGATTGTTCCATTTTAGATTCTGTTCCCAACCATAAAAAAAGACTCATTGCTGAATCCGTCCACATCCATCTCCAATCTAATCCTGTCAACCATAAAACTGATAAGCAATGCATCTCCTCCACCTACAGCCATATATTAAATTCTCTTAAGTAATACAGCTTCCCATGTCCATCCCACTGTATACATTTTGTTTATTTATTGGTTTATTTTTTACTTATGTATGTATACAATTATTTTATATATGTATCTATTTCATTTGTTTCTACACTTAATAAATTCTTAATGGTTTTACAATTGAATTTATTCCTATTTGTAATTATTTTACTATTTTGTATCAACTATATGATCTGTCAATGATTGTTACTTATTATTATTTTTTGTCATAATATTTTCACTTGGTTAATTTTAAGGTCTTAATATATGTACAACAATTATTTAAACGTTGGTTGGGAGGTAGTCAGTTTTACTATATATAGTTTATACATTATTATTCTTACTATTGTATTATATTGTTGTTACTTCAACAATCTTGTTAAAACATCTTCTAATACCGTTGTGATGGTATTAATATTGTAGGTTTAATCTGAACACTTCCTTTTATGTTAATATTACAATTTTACTCATTGTTGTCAGATCCCGTCTAGAAATATGGTACGTATTTTCCATTTTACCCAACCTTTTGTACGTACTTTCCTATCTACCTGCCTATATTCCTTATTACCAAATTGTACCCAGTTTCCACTCACCTACCAGACGGTACGTATCTCCGCTGTACTCCATTTTTTAATGTTTTATATTTCATGTAATTTTTTCTTATATATTTGTACATTATCTTTAGTCATTATCTGGTCTGTATAGCTCTCATTAGTATACCTTTATCATTGTAATTTAATTAATTGATTTCTATACACATATATTTCCTTTTATGTTATAATATTGACATTCTCTAGTGCAATTGTTAATTTTTTTAAAATAGTATTTGTAATCTTATTTTAAATGTATCCTTTTTGTATCTTTTTAGCCCTGATGATGACCCACAATGGGGGTCGAAACGTTGGCAAACAATAAAATAGTTAAAACTATTCAGTTGTTTCATTTAATGACCGCCACCCGGACTAATTCCTTCAGTAAAAAAATTAATGTTTGGTGTTTTGTTATTTTTACATTTTCTCATCGTTCACAGCGCTCCATGCCTCTTTTACTCATATACCACATCCTTACACACACAATAAGTTATTTATTTTTTCTCTACACTAGAAACAATTTATACGGCAAAATAATGTTTGCCGGGTCAGCTAGTTTGAATATATATATATATATATATATATATATATATATATATATATATATATATATATATATATATATATATATATATATATATATATCTTGTATTGGTTTTAGATTTTAGTAATTCAATGTTTTGCAGTTTGAAGTAAGCTTATTGGATCAAGTTATTTTATTATTTTTTTTTTTCCATTTCCATTTTCCCACATGCATACAGAGTGTCAGTAGCAGTGGTATTTCTCATGACATGTTCGTGACGTAGTTTAGCTCTCAGGGTCACTTTGAAACTTAATTTTGCATACTGATTAATTAACCATTCTGATTTTATCGTGTTTATTCTTGAAGCTCAGTGTCTGGCTTTGACTTGTCTATTAGTACCTTCTGCATATGCAAGGGAACAGGCGGAACCACCTCAGTCAATTGCAACGCCTACCGTATATATGTGTGTGTATATATATATATATTCACGCTTTTTAGGATTAAGGGGGTCTTTGTCATTGAATGAAGGGATCCCCGGAAAATGTTTGTTGTGAACCACTGCTTTATACTTTAGACTTGGAATATAGTTGTACATATAATGCAATATTATACTATATATAAATAGAATAAAATAATATAAAAAATTAGACTAAAAGATAGAATATTATGAATTTATTTGCAAGAATAAAAAAAATAGATATACATGTATGAGACGTTGATTTCCCAAAGGTACTAAAGGACATTTTTATAAATTGATATTTTGACATATTTATATTCTAATGGTTTAGTTTTATCCAAATCCGTCATGAGATTTTATCTTATCTTTTAAAACGTATTTGAAAATTGCATTTCGTTCCAAAATTGAAGACAGACAAAAATAAAATTATACTCCCCGTGCGGGTCCATATATTTTAGAGGCGAGGGGTCTTAGCTTGTTGTGCTATGATACAGCATAACCAGCTAACTCCGTAATATACCACCATTAAATATTGTTTTCATGCAATTTTATTGGTTCATTTAGTACGTCTTGAATCACCGCTATTATTTTGATAAATGGTTTTAACCTAGTGATCAATTTTTAGCGTGTTTTAAACAACTTAATTGCGTCGCTTCGGTTCTCAATTAAATTAAGATTTTTCGTAGTATATCTTCTTGCAGTCACATAAATTTGATATAAAATTTTTCGGAAACTCACATTTAAAAGAACAATGGTATTTTATCCTGCGAATGGTTGGAATTAGAATTACCTGACCTTGCTATATATGAACAGAAAAACCGTGCTGGTCTAATCTAATAGAATTTTTTTATAAGGTAAAATACCAAAATAAAAGATATTTATTTATTAGTCTTTATAGTTAATTCCTGATGTTTACATCTCTTTCGAAGTGCGAAACAATCAAGCATTTTTTACTCTCTTTAAAATATCTTGACACAATCTTGGGGGTCCGAATCCGCGACCTTCGACGGGTTCGAACCGGCACAGCAGGCTGTTATGCTAGCCTCAGCGATGTTACATCCTCAACTCATATAAATTTATTAAGATCACCTGTAGCGCAGTGATTAGCATAAAAGCCTTCTATGCAGGTTCGAACCCGGAAGATGGCGTTTAGATTTTTTAAAGGGAGTAAAAAAATGCTTGACTGTTTCGCTCTTTGAAAGAGATGTAAAAATTATGAATTTAGTTAAAAACTTATGAAAGGCCATCTGCCATATTTGAATCCATGAACTTGGGCGTAGAAGGCTGATATGGTAGCCACTGCGCCACAAGTGACCCATAATAGATTTAATAAAGGATTAAGGACGTAATATGTTCATGTTCGCGGTTTCAAACCCGGCTGATGTTTCTAGGATTTTTTAAGAAAGTAAAATTTTACGAAAGGCCTTATCATTAAAACAATATATGTTTTACAATCTGCTGGCTATTAAAATTGGTAAAGCAAAAATCTGCATTATATGGTTAAACTACTTTTTCAGTAATTAAAAGTCAATAACAGAAGCTATGTATGCTGAAAATATCAAACACAGAAAGCTATTTAATGACATTTATTTGATAATTATTTATACCTAACAAGCTGAGCAGGGTTAAAATATGTGTCAGGAACTCCAGTAGACATGTAGTTAGAGAATGGCTTACTAAAGAATCAACATCAAGTTGAAGAAAGCAGGAAAGGTCACTGATAGTAATAGACAACAAGAGGGCAGGGTTGCTGAGTGGGTTAATGCCTGTTGCCTAGCAACCACACAAGAACAGAAATTTGAAACCTATTAATTAGGAGTTCGAGTCTCGGTGCTGCTGGGGCGAGGGAAGGGGCCCGCCCCCTCATCCTCTGGCCCGAGAAACCCGTATAGCCTTCAAAGGTGAGGTAGGGGTTAACAAAAAAAAAAAAAAAGAAAGAAAAGAATAAAATGTAATACATAATAATCCTGAACTAAAAGGAGTATGGAAAAGAAGAGGAATTATGGATTGAGCAATGTTGAAGAACAGTGGTTAGATGTTTAATAATGAAAAAAAATAATGCAACAGAGAAGGTACAAAAAGCTAGAATTTAAGAACATAGAATTTTGTGGATGATAGAGAAGAAAGCCTGGGAAATAGCTAAAAAAAATCGAGGAGGTGCAATGGATAGAGAAAACCAGAATCAGGAAAGACCCAATATCAAGCCTTCCTCAATTTTCTGTGAAAGTGAAGATGCTCACAAATCATAGAATTTACTGAAGATTACTTTGAGGGTTAACATCAATGTATTCTACAAATGGAGACAGAGAAGAGTGGTTAACAAAATCTGAGTAAAAATTAAGTTGTGCAACGTCTAGGGGATGGCATGGCATCCCCTTTATGAGGTCAAGACCCGTTTCAAGTTGAAAAGGCACCTATAAAGATAAAAGTTTAACAATTGAGTTTGTTCCAGATGAAATCGAAATCCTCATGGATTGCTAAGGAGACTTGTTTGATTAATAACATTTAAAGAAGTTCTGACAAAAACTTTTTATTACTAATTAACATTGCCTTTGAGGTCATTCAAGCATTGCTTCCTCTATGAAGTAACTGTAGCTGATATCAGTTCAAATGTAGCGATGTACTAAGAATTAAAATTAAATGATTGGAAGTTTAAATAGGTAGAAATCAATATATCTAACAAAGCATATTAAAACTTGTATGCATATCTATTAAAACATAAGCCAACAAAAAACTGTTATTTTCTAAAATGTTTACAAGGTTTTATGATTTGATTTTAACAGATAATAATATTTAAGCAAATAATAAAATAAGTAGGAAAAAAAAACAACAATTTATTTATTTATTTATTAGAAAATATAGGCTATAATACATAGGAAAATTGTATTTTTCAATACACTATTTTACTTTATATGCATTCCACTGCCAGCTGCAATAGAATTTTTCATTTTATTTTATTTCTTTATTGCCAGAGGACACTGAAACATAAATAAGATGAAATTATATTTTGTTCATAATTACACCCATTATTTTAATAAAATTAACTCTATAAAAGGAAAATATAAGCTAAAATAAAACTAAATGTAAAACAATATAAAATAATAACTTAGTACTTCTCTATAATCATAAAGACAACTTCATTTGGAAGCAAATTCTCTTCGCAAACATATAAAGTATTATTATGTGGTTAAACTTCTCTAAAATGGACAAATTTTAACTTCCTGCCAGAAAGTATAAGCATTTATAAGCATTCCTATAAAAGATTTGGTTAATGGGCCATTCCATGCGAATTCATCATTAAATAAACAAATATTTTACTTAAACTATGGATATTCAAGAAAATATTTATTATAAACCTATAAAGGAAAAGAATGAATTTTTCCCAGTACTTATGATTATAATGCCTACAATATATATACAATGTTAATACTCTAAAAATATATATTTCTATTTTGTTGATATATGTAACCTAATGTTTCAGAAAAAAAAAGATATAATGAACCAAAAGATGGCATCTCCTGAGGTCAAGACCCATTTCATGTTGTAAAGTCATAAAGCATGATTTGTTTTTAGGTATTATGATGGTAATATAACCATATATAATAATAAAAATCATGGGATTTCATCAGCATAATATTTTGAAAAAATATTTGTTTTAAATAAATAAAATATTTAACTATGGACGTTCATGCAAAAACAAGTATGAACTAAAGGCAATAAGTTAAACAAAAAAATGGATTTTTTCAGTACTTATAATGGTACTACCTACACTATATAATAACAAAAATCATGGGAATTCATTTGATTAATATTTTTTTAAATATACATATCTTGTTAGGAAAGATATATCGGAAAACATGCTATAATGCTGGATAAAACATTAAGGATCAAAATGAGACAAAATTTTTTTTTTTTTTTTTTTTTTTTTTTAGGAATTATGTTAATTCTTACTACCAGCAATAGCTACTATATACAATAATGTTAATAATGGGATTTCTTCAACAAAAGCATGATTTCTTTTTTTAGTACTTATGGTGGTCCTGGCTACTTGGTCTAATTCGTTGCTTTTGTTTCATAATTTTTTTTTCTGGAAAATTGTATTTTATAGGTATTTAAAAATTCCAGAAATTTCTTTCTCTGGGTCTCATCCGCTGGGCACTCCAGAATTATATGCTGCAGAGTCTCATTTCTATTGGATTTGTCACATTTGGACGAGGTAAGGACCCCGATGCGGTGCAGGTACACATTGCACACACTGTGGTTTGTTCTGTGTCGGGAGGAAATTTTCGACAATGTCTTTGAGTAGGTTCATCTCATAAAACCACGGCTTGTCCTGGATACTTGGTATGTTCGATTTATAAAATCTTCCTGTGTTTGACTCTCCATAAAGTTCTGACCACTTCTTTAATAAATCTTTCTTAACCATCTGGATATAGTCAGAGTATGGCAGTCGGATGTCTGTAATAATATCTAGAGTGTCGGTGGTTTTTGCTAACCAGACTACCTCATCATTTTCGGGGATTCCTACATGCGCCTTGATCCAAAGAAATATTATTTGTTTTTTATCTCTTATCTCTAGCACATTGGCTAAAATCTAAAATAAAGATCTATTTTATACCATGCATTTAGCCCCTTTTTACGACTGCCCTACCAATTTTGATTATGCTCAATATATCAATGTAAATTTAATTTATTATGGGCTTTAATATCATGTAGGTTTCATTCTGATTGAAATAGTACCACAGGGCTTAAATACCGATATTTTAAATTTTCTTCCTCTAAAGTACCTTTAATTTTGTCCATTTCAAAAAAATTGGAACATTATTTATTAGCATTGATATATAAAGGGTAAATATTGAGCGAATTTGATAAACAACTGAGATAAGTGCAAACAAACTTTTTTATGCAATTTTTGTGTTTTTAAACATAAGAATAGTAATATAGATGTATAATATATTATACTATGGTATAATAATATACCATTGGATAGCTAAAGATTTTAGGAAAAATATAATTTAATACACGGAATTTTAAAGGTTAATGGAGAGTGATGAAAAACCAATGAAACTAACTGATTGTTCTTGATAAAATAAAAATATTTATTGAAACACATGTTTCTATTGAAATTCAAAATAATAAATTCTTTGACAATTTACTTGCATAATTAAATGTATTTAAAAATTCTTAAATTGATTTTAACAACGGAGGTAAGTGAAAGTCGTGTGTTGTGCGCACCAGATTTTTTTCATAATTATTGGTGTATCATGGATTAGATATTTATTCATTCTGGTAATAACCATAGTTTGATTTATGTAATCTGAATTTTCTGTTTGAGTTTCATGTTCTGGCTGTTTGAGTGAAAAATAACAGTAAGAAAATTTTATTTCTTTGAGTAAGCCAGCTTCTCTGGGAGTGCGCACATTTTTTGTGCTATAGCAAACGTAGTGAGTACCCCTATTGTGCCAAATTTCATGAATATCTGAGATTCTAAAATTTCTGGATGAATTTGCATGAAATACCCTCACCATATTAAGACCACTAAGAGAAATAAATGTTAAACTCATAAATAAATATTATTAATTAATAAAACTACATTTAATTGTTTTTACTAGATATTCATTCTCCAACTTTCATAGAAATCACATCATTCTTGTTTATCAAGTCTCATGAAACCCAATGAATATGTCATTATTATTGAAGAGCATTTCATATAACACCAAGCGAATTTTTTATAATTAAAGAAAAATATAGATTGTAAAAAAAAAATAAAGGAAGAAAAGTAGAGCATGAAAACTAGCCCAAAATTTAAATTAAGAAAGACAAAATTCCCAAATATTTAAAGAAAGTGCAATAATCTACATGCATAAATAATTTACTTTTCAAACTTTACATTACCTCTCCTTAGCAGAAACCTTTCAGTGACAGACAAA
Organism: Piezodorus guildinii; assembly: GCA_023052935.1. Classification (NCBI taxonomy): domain Eukaryota; kingdom Metazoa; phylum Arthropoda; class Insecta; order Hemiptera; family Pentatomidae; genus Piezodorus; species Piezodorus guildinii. The sequence goes on from CM041294.1 coordinate 39,567,105, forward strand.
TGAAAGTATGAATTGAACTAAAAGAATATTTTAACGCATGTTTGGACCAAAATGTTAGTATTGTTAACAATTTTTACAAGTCTGACTCCTAATTATTTTTTCCAATCAGGGATCGCAATCCGGAAAACCGGATCCTGTAATCCGGCGGATCTGGCATCATTATTTTTAGTTTTTCATTTAAACACTGTGTCATGAGTGAGAATTATCTACTGAATTATATGAAGCACTGCGTACGAATCTATTGAAATCTAGGAAGGCTGGTCTATATTACTGCTCACATCTTCCTAGATTTCACTTTCTCAGATAATTCAATTAATTCACTAAATTACTTAATAAAATCTAATATAATTAGCCTTGCATTATTAACTGAGATGGGAATGGTGGTTACAATGACAATAAAATATTTGAGAATGCTAAAAAACAAGTCTTATATTTATGATAGACACCATCGTCCATTTGATGAATCTGTCTAATGAATGGCATATTTATCACAATAATGATCTTGTATTATAACTCTTTAAATTATTCAACTGACAAAATTTGTTTTTTAAATTGTATTTAAGTACTAATTACTTTAGTATATATTATCAAAAATCAATTTTGATTTTTGGTAAAGGATCATAGAAAAGAAAAAGTGTTAATCGTGTCACCTGCCACTCGACTTGTAATGGTGCTACAAACGTAGGCGCTACCGAAATGGCCCTTCCAGGCTCTAGATTTGTCGGCTTCATTTTCAGCAAATAATTATTAATAGCCTCCTGTTTTAATAGCCGTTAAAATTTTACTAGTTAACTAAACTACAAAATATTAATTTTTTGCCCCATGTCTTGTTGGACCGAAAAGTGAAAATCCACCAGATTTTGTCGATCCATCCGGATTGATGAGATTCAGGTCAGATTGCAATCCCTGACCAAACACCCTCAACTGTGTGGGGTAAAAATATTTATATTTATTCTCAAGTTTCAGAGAGATAATTGATATCTTTATATTTTTTGATATATCAAACAAGATATTGTGGAATACTATTCAGTCAATTTTCAAAAAGATTTCTTTGTTAGATTACTTAAGCTAATTTTTGTTGTTGACACTACTCAAATATTGTTAACAATAACTAACCTTAAAAATCAAAAACCATTAATCAATATGAATATTTATTTACTTTATATTTTTTATTTTTGGTTAGAAATAAAAACCGTTCTCGGAACCAATAAAATAAATTATAATACTGATAACATAATTTAAAAAAATACCTAGAAATATTAACTTCAGGACAACCAGGATCAGCTCCTTTTTTTATTCCTGTAACAAATAAATTGAAAAAATACAGTAAAAAAAAATATAAAATACTGTAACAAATAAATTTATAAAACAATGATTAAAGTTAATAATCTGAGAATTTATAATTCACTAATCCCCAAATATTAGTTTATTTAAACCCGTCAGTCTAGAGTTTGAATTTTCAAGATTTGGGTTTATATTTCGCATGGCTAACATTAGTAAAAAGTCAAAAATAACAGGATTAACAGTGGTCTTTACCTTAAATAAAATCTTCTGACTTGTTCCTAAACAGCTAAATAAATATTTTTAATCAACATAAATCCCTCTATATAAAATTATACCAGGGTTCTTGGTTTCCGTGAACTCCTAAACCATATGACAGATTTTGATGTGGTCTTCACCATCATTTAAGGCATTCTTTCTTGATGGTTTATAAGTAAAATACATAGTAATTAAATTTATCTTTAGAAGGGAAAATTAAATTGTCTGTAATCAAGTCATCAACAAATTATTCTAGAAATATGAGTAGTAATAGAGACGTATAATATACTGTTAGAAAGTGCAAGATTTTAGGAAATTTGATAAGCAATAACAGAAGTTATACAAGTTAATAGAAAGTTGTTATGTATAATGAGGGAGGTTAAAGGATTCTGTTTTGTCATCAGACAAGTTATATTCTTCCAGACAGTTTAGAGATGTAAAATGAGACACAATATAGCTTTCTCGATTAGATTCCAACGGTGTCACACATTTTTAAAACTCATACATTCAACCTCGTTGTTTTAAACTAATAGCAACATGAGTACCTCCACACCTTATAAATAACTTAAAATGTCAGGTCGTAGCCTTCTGGGATTTCATCTGGCCTTGGTTTCTTAGTTTCTAGTTCATCATTAAAACCATTAACATTAATGCAAGATTTTAGAACACATATTAGGTACCAAATAGTATGTAAGTTGATAAAAGAAATGGAATTTGTTAAAAATCCATAAACAAACATTGTTAATAATGATCATATTAATTGGAAACGATCTCTTCCTTATTTTGTTCATATGTATCCATTTATTAACACATGTTAAACTTTATAACGTTACTAGGCTTCACTTGCCTCATCTTCAGATATTATATCTATTACCATATTTTTATACAATATAGGTCATTAAAATAAATTTAAATCACAACATTAAATCCTGATACTTCATTATCACATATATCAATATGTACTGTGCATTTGAATGTGTTCTCAACTGCTTCAACATATGAACAAAATAAGGAAGAGATCGTTTCCAATTAATATGATCATATGATATACTCTTCTATAATAGTGAATGATTTAAATTGTTAATAATTTTTTACTTTCACTTACTACATATAGTAAGGGAAAGTATTGCGATCGTGAAAATTTTCGAATTCCAGTTTTCAAGGGAAATACACGTTTTAGGGTCCCCTGAGTCCAAATAACCAATTCCCCCAAAAAGGTCTGTTTGTGTGGTAACTCCTGGGGGAAACAGTAAGTCCAATGAAACTGAAATTTCATATTTAAGACAACTATACGCCCAAGACGTGACAAAACTTTTTTCATCAAAATGAGCTTGCCAGAAGAGGCACTTGATACATACATTTTGCACCTTTTTTAGATTTTCTCAAAAACGATTCCGACGATTTTGATTAACCTCGCTATATCGATGTAAAATTTAATGGGCTTTAATATCATGTTGGTTTTATTCTGATTAAAATGGTCTGACAGGGCTTCAATGCCGATATTTTAAATTTTCTTCCCCTAAAGTACCTTTAAATTTGTAGATTCAATAAAAATAACTATATTATCTTATAACGCTGATGAAAAACAGGTAAATATATAAATTGAATAAATTCGATACCCAACTAAAAGAGAAAACAGAAAAAATATTTTTTTAATGCAATTTTTCGTTTTTGAACATAAGAGCAGTAATGTACACATATGATATACCGTTGGAAAGCTTGAGATTTTAGAAAAAATATTATCTCATACACAAGCTTTTAAAAGTTAATAGAGAGTGATGAAAGAACATAAAACTAACTGATTATTTTAGATAATAATATAATAGATTTTTTAATGAAACACATGTTTCTATAGAAATTTAATTTAATTAATTCTTTAATAGTTTCACGTATTTTTATCCCTAACTGTTTTTGAAAATTCTTCCATTGATTTTAAAAATGGAGGTAAGTGAAAGTCGTGTGTTGCCCGCACCAGATTTTTTACTATTAGATTATTTCATGGAAATAGATTTTTCAATATGAACTTAAAATGTCAGGTCGTAGCTTTCGGAATTTCATCTGGAACCAAAGATTTACTAATTCATTATTAAAAACATTAACGTAAGATTTTAGAAAACATAGTAGGTATCAAATAGTATGTAAGTTGTTAAGAGAAATAGAATTTGTTAAAAATTCCTTTCACTGAAGGCTACCTCTCTTTCAACAAGTGCTTTGTTTTCCCATGCTCTCTTTTTTTTTCTCCTCCTCAGATGTGTATCTTCCCTACAGAGGCATTTATATTCCAGTGTAGACGCTCTTGTATGCTTATGTGATAGCATTTTTCTGTAAGCTTGATCTTTTCTTTCATTTAGAGACTTACTTTCTTCGTCGAACCAAGGATTACGCTTAACTTTTGCTGCCAATCCTAGTACCTCCCCAGCTGAGTCGGTTATGGTTTCCTTACAGCGTTGCCATCTGACATTCTAGGGATTCACTGAATTTGACAACTTTCTTCAGGGATTTTTCAGTTTTGGTACATTGAAGTATTTGGGTTTGTTCCGAGAGGTGTATTTTCCAAAGGTGCTTTCCCTTTAACCTTGGCTACAACAAGATAATGTTCAGAGTCAATGTGAGCACCTCTGTATGACTGTACATCCAGAAGAGATGACCTGAGCCTGGTTGTTATAAGGACATGTTTAATCTGCGATATGGTAATATGTCCATTTATACCGTGCCCTTATGGACTTCCTTGTGAGGGAAGCAAGTGCTTCCAACTGTTAGGGCTTTAGATGCAGCAAAGTCTTTTGCCATTATCAATCGATAATTCGTGCAATGTTCATGTTACAAGTGCATATGTTCATGTTACAGGTTGTATATTGTATATTTGCTAGTTACGAAATACACGTTGTTAAATGAATCAACTTTTATTTTATTCATCACCACGCTAAATACATAATAGTGGCGACGAGGAATTACGAAAAAGAGGAGAAATCAAATTTTATTCATAATGCCACCAAAGTTAACTGGAAATGAAAATGAAGGAATAGAACCAACCAAATCAAGTAAGATCAATTTTTACCACATAAACTCATTTGATTTTAGTATCATTAAGTGGAATACGTGGAGAATTAAATTTCAGACTTGCTTACAAATTTCTAACATTGAAGATGAAAAACTTAAAGTAGCCTTATTAATTAGTAATTTGAATGGGCAGGTATTGGAAATACTAATTAATATATGTAAACCTCAAACTCCTTCTGATTTTAAGGTTGAGGAGTTACTTGTAAAATTAGATGAAAATTTCAAAGATGTGTTGTTCACAATTTCTGAACGATGTAAGTTTTTTAAAATGACACAGGATCAGATAATCTAATAAAATTTTCATTAAAGTTAAAACAACAGGCAGAAAAGTGTCAATTTCCTACGAAGAAGCTTTAATTACTTAGTTCGTAATGAATATTTCAAGCTCTGAGGTACGTACGGTTCTGCTACAAAAAGAATTAAAGACATTAAATGAGGCTGTAGAGTTGGCTAAAACACTGACTGGAGCTCTAGAAATTTCTAAAATTCAACCAACACTGTCTGATGTAAATAAAAAAATAGAAATAAAGAAAAAATTTTCAGTAAAATTCAAGTGCCACTTTTGTAAGAAATTAAATCATTTTTCGAAATGCTGCCGAAGTAAACAATCAAATTTGAAAGACAATGATACCAGTCATTACATCACAGATATTTTTAACATTTGTGATGAACAGGCAGAACAAATCAGACTTTTTGTAAATATCAATGGTCAAAGTAAACCTACAGAATTTGAATTAGATTGTGGTTCAAAAAATAAAATATTGTCAAAAAGTACTTGGATTGCTTGTGGTAAATTTCCTCTACAAAAGACAAACGTAATATTACACAGTTACTCTGGCCATAAAGTCAAGGTTTTAGGAGAAGCAGAAGTTGAGGCTTCCAGGAGAGGAGTTAGAAAAAATTACCTGTTATTGTAGCTCAAGCACCTAATGAAAAGGATTTATTGGGACTCAAGTGGAATAAACCACTATTAGATCTAAACTTGGAAAAATATAACTGTCTTTCTGTTTCAGATGAACAGGGAAAAGAAATAAAGACACCAACAAATGAGGCGAAACTTCAACAAATACTACAAAAGTTTTCAAAACTATTTCAAGATGGAATTGGCCATTGTAAAGACATGGAAGTAAAACTTCGACTAAAAGAAAACGTCACTCCAGTATTTTATAGAGCAAGAGTGGTCCCATTCGCCTTACGAGAACCACTAAAATGTGAACTTCATCGACTAGAATCTCTGGACATAATAAAACCTATTAGGTACTCTGAGTATGCTGCACCTATTGTGGTTGTCAGAAAATCAAACAATAAAATAAAGGTTAGAATGAAAGTTTAGAAGTCTATCAATATCTACTTCCTGTACAAGAAGACCTGTTCAAAAAAGTTAACGGGTTGAGGTGTTTTCAAAATTGGACATCTCAGAAGCATACTATTCCCTCCCAATAGATGAAGAAACTCAAAAATTACTTGTAATTAACACTCCATTTGGACTTTATAGCTTCAAACGGCTCGCTTTTGGAATAAACTCAGGTCCAATGATTTATCAAGAGAAGATGAAAATTATTCTACAAGGAATAGAAGGAGTTGCTTGTCTGTTGGACGACATGATAATATAAGGAAACGAAGAACAACACTTTAAAAGACTTCAATTAGTGCTCGAAACACTTCAAACTGCAGGTCTTCGGCTGAATAAATCAAAATGTGAATTTCTAAGAAGTAGAGTGGAATACCGAGGGTATGTTATTGAAAAATCAGGTCTCCGGCCGTCACCAAACAAAATAAAAGCTATACAAGAAGCGCCTGAACCTACCAATATAAAGGAATTGGAAGCTTTTATAGGTATGATAAATTACTATGGAAAATTTATTAAAGACTTTAGTGATATATGTGCACCATTAAATCAGCTAAGAATAAGACACGTCCTTTCAATGGAGCCCAACATGTCAAGAAGCTTTCAAGAAATTAACAACAGCTTTGATGGAAGATAGTATTCTGGCACATTATAACCTGAAATTGCCTCTAGTTTTAGCAGTGGATGCCAGTTCAAAAGGGGTCGGAATAAGTCTCCTACATTGATTTTCAGATGGATTGGAACAACCCGTTATGTATGGGTCCAAACACTGAATTCAGCGGAACAAAAATACTCACAAATAAAGAGTGAGGGACTCGCTATTGTATATGGCATAAAAAAATTTCACAAATTCTTATGAGGGCGGAAGTTCATACTACAAACAGATTGTCGTCCCCTGATGTATATCCTACGTTCAAAGAAAGGAATACCTCAGACTGCAGCAAATAGACTTCAGAGGTGGAACCTTGTACTCATGAATTATTCATTTACTGTGGAATATGTACCTACAGCTAAATTTGGAAAAGTGGATGGCTTAAGCCGTCTGCCGATAGCACAAACTGATTTTGCATTTGAGGAAGTGGTTTCCAAAATATTCGACGATAATATCAATTCCTTGCCAATTCAAAGCAAAGAGATGGACAATGAGACCGCCACGGACCCTCTTCTTATAAAGGTTCATAATTTCATATTGACAGGATGGCCTGAAAAATGCTCTGAACAATTTGACCATATTTCCGAATTAGGCATGAACTAACTATATATGATGGATGTATTATCTTGGGAATTAGAGTCGTCATACCCTCCACCTTCAGAAAGAAATTAATTTCATCACTTCATGAAACACACATCGGAATTGTGAGATCAAAAGTATTGGCACGTGGAAAGTTTTGGTGGCCCAAGTTGGACCAAGACATCGAAGAGAACATAAAATCCTGTGAAATATGCAATAAATACGCCAATCAAGAACCTAAGGAGTGCATACGTATCCAACATAGCTGTGGAAGAAAGACACACATCTTGAAGTCTGGAGACAAGAAACAAAACTCTCAGCTGAGACCACTTCTGGTTTCCCAAATGCCATCTCCTGTTAGTATCCAGGGATCCCTAATAAGCTCTACAAATAGTTCGCTGGCAAAATTCCAGACACCCTCGTCAGAGGAGCTTCCAGATCAGTCATCGCCTAACTTACCGCCACGGGTTCGCAAGGCTCCCAAGAGGCTCACCTACTCGCCATTCTGAAGGGGAAGAGTAATGTGAATGGTAACACTGAATGACAACACTCCTCATGAGATAACTCGAGGGAACCTCCAGATAGAGAATGTGATTATTATTAAAGTGCATTATGTTCATGTTACAGGTTGTATATTGTATATTTGCTAGTTACGAAATACACGTTGTTAAATTAATCAACTTTTATCTTATTCATCACTACGCTAAATACATAATAGCTATACAAGATAAAAATTATCAAAGGTGAGTCTCTTTTACCTTGCTGTCTTAATTTTTGTTAATTTCTGAGAATTTTTGAACGATTTTCTACAAAATATAGAGTAATGCCAGGACCAAAAATGTACTAATAATACTATTAGTTATTGTTTAAGTTTGATATCTGCAAAAATTATTACAGTTAGAGATTTTCCTGTTTCTCAGCTACCATCAAATGGCTGTTTAACTAAAAACAATAGTCAGAAAAAAAATTCAATCATGAATTTAAACTCAGGAAAGAACAACTGATATAAAATTTCAAGCAGCATGGTCTGAAAGATTTCAAATTTGATTGACACATGCCAAAGATATATCTCTAAGTTTTAAAATATCATAAAAAATTAAACGTAGTTCTGTTAATTAATTTAGATATGCTGCTTCCAAAATAAAACTCAAAGCAAAGTTCCCTAGAGGGAAAAGCTAAAACCCGATAGTCAATTAGAAGGAAAGAAAACTTACCTAAATAAATGATAGCAGGAATATAACCCCATTGGAATACAGTTCTAACTAAACCTAATACTGCATTAAGTCTTTCTTTGATTTCACAATTCATTGTTAAATAAAGGAAATTTCCTAGCAAGTAAATTTTACAGTGGGAATCAACAAACTCCAATCAATGCTTAGTAGCCAATCGATCAAGTTTGAATGATATTAAAAGTTAGAGGTCGGAGTTGAAGTACAGCAAAGAACTTATGGATTAGTAAAGCTTCATATGTTGATGTTACATATGTGATAAATATCTGATTTCTCGAAATCTTTTTATGATGTTATTAGAGGGAGCAGTATTAAAAGGCTCATATATTTTTAAATCGATGTATTAATAATTTGGGCAGGTAAACAGCATAAGGAAACACAGATTCAATAAAATATATTAAGTGACATATAATTTATTTGCTATAAGACGATTCATTGTTGAAATACTTTCGTTAAAATGCTTCAGTTCTTTTCGTTAGTTAAAGTTTTTTTTTTTTTTTTTTTTTTTGCTAGGGTTTAATTCAGACATTGTAGCACAATTTATTAAACTAAAGAAAAAGTCTGTTACGTCAGTTAAGTATTAAGAATGTACAACATTTGACTAGGCAGATAGGATATTGAGTCTGTTTGAAAGTCATCATGTAATCAAAAGGTTTTAAAATGCGGCAGAATGAAAGGTTTAAAATGAACCTATTATCAGTAGGTAAGGACGCTTTTTTAGGTATAATATACAAAGTAGTTTGATGAATAAAATAACGTTTTTAATACATTCGATGAAAGATAATAATTTTTGAAAAACAATCACTCAATTGATGACGTATTCAACACCCTATAATAATTATGATAAGAAAGAACCTCAGAGACCTATAAGGATATAAGCCTTGGGCTGTGCAGCAGAGTGAATATTTGAAATATTTTGCAGTGAGCCTACTGAATCTTTTAGAATGGTGATATAGCAATTTGATATAATAATGTTAACAACGATTGATGAATATGACACACAAATGTAAAAACTCTAAACGCCGACTATATATAATTAAGAAGTTGTTAACAGAATAAAATGTAATTGAAGAGACAAATGCTTTATTAGATTTAAAAATATAAATGAAACTTCCTCATGTTTAGAAAATAAAAAGAAATATTTAGGTGCCTATCTTAATGGAAAATGGGTTTATCGACTAGACGGTGAGGAAAAGGATATGGGTTGTAGAGAGGATATTCTGATCGGTCTGACGAGCTTTCCTCAACCAAAGAAAGGTTATAACAGGATGAAGATGATTGTGTACAAGTCAGTGGGGCGAAACCTGAAAAATTCGTTTAAAAAACTATCAATTTTTAAACTAGTGTTTTTATAGTTATAAAGTTTTTAACCAAGACGCAAGAAATTTGCTATATTTCTTTGCCATTTTATTGAATTTAATTGCTTATCTCAATAATTGTACTTACAAAGTTAATCTGTGTGACTAGGGATTCCAATCCGGTGTCATTTTCAATCCGGCCGGATCCGAATGGCTCGACAAATCAGGTTGATTTTCACTTTTCGGTCCAAGATAAACTGTTAGTGAGTTATTCGAGTATAATTGTAGTAATAATAGGAAATTTATAAAATAAAAGATATGTTAGGATTAGATATGGAGCAAAAAATTAAAGTTTAGTAGTTTAGGTAACAAGTAAAATTTTAATAGCTTTTAAAACAGTCGGCTATTGATTACTATTTGCTGAAAATTAAGACTATTTGTTTTCTAAAACCTATATTTTCCAAAATCCAATTGATTTTTGATAATATATATTAAAGTTATTAGTACTTACATAATACTTGAAAAATAAATATTGTCAGTAGAATAATTTAAAGATTTATAATTATAATGCAAACTCATTATTGTAATAATTAAGCCATTGTGATGATCATTAAAATTTGATGGTGTCTATCATGAATATAAGACTAGATTGTGATTTTAGCATTATCAAATAATTTAAAATTATTGTTATTACAATTCCTATCTGAGTTAATTACGCAAGGATAATTATATAAGATTTTATAAAGTAACCTAATAAATTAATTGAGCTATCTGAGAAAGTGAAGTATGGGAAGACGTGAGCAGTAACGTAGCTCAGTCTTTCTAGATTTCATTAGATTTGTGAACAGTGTTTCATATAATTCAGTACCATAACACTTGAGTGAGTTAGTATTTGAGTGAGCAATTACTCTAAAAAAAATATTAGTGTTGTTTCAGAAGTTCCTCTACAGTCAACATATAGGATGCCTCTATAGCTCGCGTATATTCAAGATAATAATATCTGTTTACTTACATTTAGGTGAAGAACCAACAAAACAAAAACACGAATGATGCTGAACTGAACGAATGACCTGATGTAATTTGGCGTCTAACGACACCACCACACATGTACGCCAAATGTAACGTATTTAAAGTACTTTTTTTTTTTTTTATTAAACTGCATTATTTTTAGCCGAAAATTTCTATAATCGGATCCGGCTACCGGATCCGGTATATTATTGCCGGATCCGGTTAACGTAGGATGATGCCGGATCCGCCGGATTACCGGATCCGGTTTTCCGGATTGCAATCCCTATGTGTGACTGAATAATCTGGAGAATCTGGCCCCGGACTTGACGAAAGTTGCGGTTTCGGTGCAGGGTCGGAAGGATTCGGGTGCAAAGCAGTCTATTTGAGGTGATGCTAGTCCAGAGCAGTCCAGGTCACTTATTTGTTTTACGGCTAGGGCCAAATACCGCGTGGAATCATGCTCACTGTGTCGATCGAACTTCCTTAAGAGCAGTGTCCCTAAGTTCAGAAGCCATGCCTCTGCTCCCGCTCCCTACCGACGTTCAGTTTGATGGTCTTATAGAATGAAGGAACATGCGCTTGTGTGGAGAGATGTTTGTAACAGTACAGAGCTGTGATCTTATGCATCATTGAAAAAAAGCTCCCATTGTTTGGTTTCTAACCCGTGTGCCTTTAAAGCCTATGTTGTCTTGTTCGCATTAAACATTTCTGTGAGGATCGTATAGAATAGTTCAACTTTTAGCGACTCCTCGAATATAACGTCTAATTTTTTTCACCCTTATCTCGCCTTTGTTGGCTATGTGGGGATTCCTCGGGACAGGGAGGGCGATGGATGGAGGGGATTAACTTCGAGATGAAAGCCCCCTCCCCCAGCACCGAGACCCCAACTCATAGTTATTTGAACTATTTCAAATTCTGTTATTCGTTGCTGGGCAACACATGGGTTGTCCATGTGCGTTAACCAACTCATCCACCCGCCCCTAAGAAACCCTAAAGCCTAGTTTCAAAAAATATAAATGCATTAGCTTAATTTGTAGTTATGACCCCATATTACAACTTTACTGCACATGCTTTGCCAACATTTTTTCTCCATGAAAAAATAAATGACATGGGTACAGGCGTTTTATTTTTTGCGAAACCAACACCAGATTCATTGTTTTAAAACCCCAATGGGACTGAATTTGATATATTTGATTTTTTTTATTTTACACAAGTCCAACTTTCCTTTTTTTTTTTTTTTGATTTTTTAAAATAAGAAATTAGGTCTTTGTTATTGTGAGCTATAAAGCAACCTAACATATTTCGGGACTACTATTAAATAAAGTATTTGTATTCGCTAAAGAAACTAGTTCATCTTTTTATCCTTATTTGAGAACTCAGGAAGTACAAAATTCCTGGAAAATGCTTGATTTCCATTTAAATTATAATTTAATAGTGTTCTTTTTTTTTAGTATTAGAAAACCAAATAATTCTATTAGTTTAATGAGAGCGGAGATATATTTAGATGTTTTCTATTTTACTCCAACCCAAATATACAAGTTCTGTGAAAGTTGTGACTTTTATGTACATAATTTAAAAATATTTTAAATAATTACCCATCGTTTAATAATTTGCAGTTTAGGGAGTATATTGAATTTTATTTATTTATTACAAAACAAAAAAATTTGACATAAAATTTAATTTGCCATCTGCATTTCTTTTGCAATAAGCAAATTTGTGGACTGCTGAAGCAGCGGCTCATCATAGCAGAGTTCGTTAAGTGATCAGCATATCTCTTGGCCACCGCCATAATTCCAATAAAGTTGGAAATTCATTCGGAAAAAAATAAAATTTTATTGTTAGAAATAAGTATTTCTAGTGAATATGTTAATTATCGCAATCATTTATCTTGACCTGAAAGTCACCCTTACTACCTCTTTGGATGTGTTGATTTCAGTTAGATGATATCTTCGTTTCACAAAATTGGTGTTTAGAAGGTTGGATTGTACGGAATAGCACATTCGTTGTCAATAAATTTAATTCAATGGCTACATCAAAGGGCACCAATACATATAACAGGCAGAACTGGGAAGACTCAGTAAGTTTGATTTTATATTTCGGGAATTTTAACCTTTTGCTCAATATGCTTAATGTTGTTTAATAATTTTGAGTTTTTAGGGTATATTTTGATTTTGTTAACTTCATTCATAATTTGATTGTTTTTGAATTGTGAAATTGATATATTTTTTTTTTTTTTATAGGAATTTCCTATTCTTTGTCAGACATGTCTGGGGGACAATCCTTACATTAGAATGGTAAGTTGTCATATTTATAAAATTATATAATAATCTTAAGCATTATTTTAAGCTCAAAACGAAGGATTTGGCTCTGAAACAAGCTTTGTTTGTATAAAATAAAACAGTTTCTTTTGCTAAAGCATAGTAATTGGTGGTATACTAGGTAGATTGTTGCAAATAGTCTACTTTTTCAACTGTGAGTGATATATTATTAATCACTATTAAATCTCTGCTATGTTAAATATTTTCAATTGGTGTGTAGGCTGATATTTCAATATATTATGGTGTTTATTATTTCATTTTATGAGATCATTTGTCTTGGCAATTAGTGGTACTAGTTCAACTTATGTCTGTTCACCGTCTACATCCATGTTATGTTTTGGTTGTACTTCAAAGGACTGCCTAGTATTATTACTATGCTTATCCCATACTAGTAAGTTGGCTTCATTCCTAATAAACATAACAAAGATTGTCCACCACTTAAGCTGTGGAGTTAAATCTCTATCTGTTTGTATGTTGCAAATATTTTATTAAAGATGGTATCATTATAATAATGGGATGTAGCTCAGCCAGTATGGTACTGTGCTACTTATCATACCATTTCAGTTCTTTGGACAATCTCATTTTGTCATTTGAACAAGCTAATGATATTAGTAATAGTTTATATCCTCCAAACACTGGAAGGCGAAGTTACAAAAACCCAGACAGCATACAACTTACAGTAATATTTTGTCTTTTAGATATTGGTAAAGATCTCTTAATTGTTCCAATGGGAAATGAACTTGTTCTGGAGCTTTATTTAATGATAATGGACTGAAGCATACCCTAATATATTTATATTTTTCTAATGGCAGACCATTCAGGCTAATTAGTCAACTTTAAAGAAGAGCAAATGTTCTTTAGCTACAGAGCCCTGATGCTTTTATTGTTTTTATTTTTTAATAACCTGGTATAAATGAATGAATGAAAATAGCTTTTTGTTCCCTAAATATAAAGATCATTGAATATAAAATGTCCAGTTTGTCTGGCATCATTGAGATAGATAGTTATATATAAAAAAAAAAAAAAAAAAAAAAAACCTGTACGAGCCCTTTCACACATACACGGCTGCCATCCAAACAGTTTATAATCCTAGGCTTATCAGCCGGCCAAATGGTCGTTGAGGTAGGGACATAGTTGGAGCTTTAACACATACACGGCTGCCGTTAGGACGGTTTATAATCCTCTTTATAGCCGTGTAGCGACCGGATAGAAAAAACAGCCGTGTAGGAGCCGTTTATACGGTTGTTGAGGTAGGAACATAGTTGGCGCTTTCACACATGCTGCCGTAAAAAGGCTTATTTGCCGTGAAGCTGCCGTGTAGCAGCCGTGCTATTACCACTGAAACCACACGACGCCGTGTAATTTATTTTGAATAATAATTAAATTTTGTTTCAAAACAGACCAATTAATATCATTGTACTAGCATAAATTAATTAATTACGTAAATAAATGTTGAATAACTTAATTTTTTTAATATTAATTTAATAACATTTCTTTCTAGTATTCAAAACTATGATTTAAATAATTATTTCGCCACAAATCTATAACTAAGAAATATTATTTAATTAATAACTTACTAAAATGGTAGCTTTTAATTTAAAATTTTTTTAACGAGTAATTGCAATTAATTATAATAATAACAAAAAGAAATTATCATTTTTAAATTCTTATAAAAAACAATGCATTTCAACTTTATATTTTCACTCTTATATATTATAATCTAAGTAGTATTTTTATTGAATTAAAAAAATTTAATAGATGTTTACAAATAAAAGAAGGATAGATGAAAACCTACTTAAAGGAAAATTGTACATAAAAGAAAATTCTATAAATGAATTAATTAATATATGCAATGCTATTTATATTTAATAATCATAAAACTTGGTTATTTATTATTTGCTAAATTCAGTGAGGTAAACTTTTACTTATGGTTGGAAATTTATTATCCCTTTTTATAAATAATTCAAATATGTTAAGACTTCATATTCTTTGATTGCTGAAAACTGTGGGATTATTTTCAACGCAGGGAAATATTCCTTCTTTAGTTAACAACAAATTGTTTTATAGTTTATATTTATCCATTTTTTTTATCACTAAGATTGAGAAAAAGATAATTACTTAAATATAATTAAAAGTGTCAAGAGCTTTTGTTGTGTAAATATGTAGGAACCTTAAATACATAACTGCCGTTTATTTTCGCTGTTGTTACTATTTGTTTTAGAGCTACTATATCAATGCAATCGTTATTCAAGACTATTATTTAAATTATAAGATTATTATATTTTAAAGTTAGTAGAATTATCTATTATAATTATATAATATATAATAATATATATATATTATTATTATATTATATATATATATATATATATATATATATATATTATATAATATTTATATAATATATATAATATATATATATATATATATTATTATATAATATATATTATATCCAAACTGTTTGAATATTTAAAGATTGTAGGGTACTACAACAGAGTATAATCTAATATGATGACGCCAATGACCCCGTTGGGTAGAGGCAGATAACAAAAAAAAAAAAATATACTAACTTTAAAATATTTTATGTTTCAAACTACTAATATATTTATGTTATAAGTATATATTTCAAATTAATACACGAATATTCAAAGAAATTTTGATCATTACAATAAAAAGAATTACTAAATACAATTCGTTATATATTCATTACAAACAAAAGTGAATATTAAACCGCATAAGGTTATTACTATTAAATATTCAAAATACACAATACTAATCCAACATTACTATTGTATTTGATAATGAAACAACAATGTATTATTGTTTATCATCTCTTACATTTGTCATGAGTCAGTTCTTAATCCATAATGGAAATTGATACAGAGTATAATAATCCCTATTCTCCATTATCTCTGAATTAATTAAGGGTGTACCCAATATAACCTTTTATTTTTTGGTCTCTTAATTTTCTTGATAAGCAAACAGGCCGCTGCGAGTTGTTCGTTCTCCATTATTTAACTGAAAATTGAAAGATAAAACAACTGAAAGAAGAAAAATAAGATAAACCGCGTAGCTGCCGTATAGAGCCGTGTAACGAGACCGGGACATTAGCCGTGCAGCTGCCGTGTACGGCACATTTCCCTATCTCGGCAACTATAAGTGGACGGCAGCCATGTACGTGTGAAAAGGGGGGATTAACGAACGGCACGGCAGATAAGCCTTTTTACGGCAGCCGTGTATGTGTGAAAATCTCCCATAGATAGTTATATAGCCAGCTAATAACTATTTTTTTTTTAAACCTGTACCTCTGCAACCCATGAAGGGTCTTGGGTGCAATACTTATAAAGGTTAGTTCTCTTTTTTCACCATTGGCCATGTAAGGCAGTGATTAAGCATAGATCTCACTCAACCAACTGGGTTTTTCCCTAATCTTTGGGTACCCACTATATAGAGGCTGGATATGCCCCAGATGGGTCTCCACACCCCAGGGTCGCTCCACTTCTCAAAGTATTACAGTGACAATTTACTCATTATCCTGATCTATACTGATTATTGTTTTGCTTTTCTATAATTTTATTCAAGTTATATTATGGTATTCATTTAATACCATTAAAATTGTTATTATTAAGTTAAGCTTAATTTTTATTTTTTCTAATTGATCAATTAACGATTACTTTATTTTTATAATTGATCAATTCATTTTTCTAATTGATCATTTAATTTTGCTAATTGATTAGTTAGTTTTCTAATTGGTTAATTATATTTTGTAATTAATTTTTTTTTTTTTTCTAGTCGAAAGAAAGGTATGGGAAGGAGTGTAAAATCTGTTCACGTCCTTTTACTGTGTTCCGCTGGTGTCCAGGTGCTCGTATGAGGTATAAGAAAACTGAAGTTTGTCAAACCTGCAGTCGTATGAAAAATGTATGCCAGACTTGTCTCCTTGACTTGGAGTATGGACTTCCTATACAAGTTCGTGATGCTGCATTGAAAATTAAAGATGATTTACCAAGATCCGAAGTTAATAAGGAATACTATATACAAAATATTGATGCTGAGGTATGTTATATATTTTTTTTTCACAAAAAAAAAGTTCATTTATGTTATGTCTTATTTCTTAAAACTTAATTGGTTGTGTTAATGAAAAGTTCTAATTATTTAAAAAAAATGCAGAATATCTAGTTATTTAATGTAATAAGGTTTTAATTGAAATTAGCTCCTATGCTGATCTAATCGCCATGGGTAATCTTCTAAAGAACTGTCTGGATAAAAATCTATAAGTCTGTTTCCATTGTTTCACTAAAGACTATTGTCACTATGACAAGACCATGAGACCTGGCATTGTTAAGTCAAGAAGTAGTCCTTTCATACCAGAAATGGTGGAAGAAGTAAAAAGAAGAATAAGAAGAGACATCAAATTTTTCAAGGGAGATTATTGGCCTGTTTTTAAACATCCTAAGATTTTCCAAAAATGTTACCTGTTCTTTTGAAGATACGCAAAAAATAACTGGGGATGCAGTTGTTAGGTATAATATTGTGTTCCATAATTTAAAAAAACTTTAGTTACTCAAATTATTGGTGCTAAACAACGTTATAGAATGATTTTATTTTTGTTACTAGGTTTAGATTAAAACTAGATTATATCATGATAACATGATTTTGGTTTCTGCTAACTCCTTTTAAACCACAAGACGGATTTTGATATGGTTTTAACCACCATTTAGGGAGCGGCATGGTCTAGTGGATAGAGCACTAGTCTGCTGTGCTCCGGGTCCTGGGTTCGAATCCCGGCTGTGGCAGAAATATTATTTATCCTGTTAATTCAGTCGGGGGGCGACCCTAGGGTATGGAGACCCTCCTGGGGCAGATCCAGCCTCTATAAAGTGGGTACCCAAATTAATTGGGGAAAAACCTGGCGGCTGAGCATGATTAAGGCCTAATCACCTCATTGCACTGCCGTTGGCCTAGAAACAGTACGAATCTCTATATGTACTGAGCCCAAGACCCTTCATGGGTTGTAGTGGTACAGGTTTTTTTTTTTTTTTTTTTTTTTTTAACCACCATTTAGGGCGTTATTTTCTAAAGGTTTATAAGTAAGATACTTTGAAATTTAGCTTTTCTTTAAACAGGAAAAATAAATTATCTGTAACCTAGTCATCAAAAAAGTATCCTGAAATATAAGTAGTAACATAGACTTTTAATATGCAATTGGAAAGTGAAAGCTTTTAGAAAAGTGTATATGCAGTAAAATAAATCGTACAAGTTAATATAAAGTTGTAAGCGCATAAACCTATGAACATATGTTATTGGTAAAATGGGAGATTATAATAGTTGGATGTACAGGATCGTGTAAGTTGTTTATTTCCATTTAATATGCAAGATTTTAGAAATAATATTACGTACCGAATCATAACTAAGTTGTTAACATAAATGTTAAGTTGTTATTAATCTATAAACTAACATTGCTATTTATTATTTCAAATTGAATACTATTTCATGAAAATGGATGTTCCACTGTAAACTAAATGGGATTTCTATGGAAACTTAATTTGACTTTTAAAATGTAATTTAAATTTTTCCCGTCCTTCGGATGGGACATTAAAAGGGAGTCCCGACCCTGTCGTTAACGATGACGTCGTTAACGATCTCTATTTTAATAAAACCTGGATAGGCATAATTTAGGACTTCCTCTGTAGCATCGTCTGATTAGCTATAGCAGCATAAAGAGATCCAACTACTGACCAGGTTTTATTGTGTGGAAATCCCTCCCTTTCTGCTGGTAAGATATTCCAGACCTGACCAGAACCACTTCACCAATTTAGAAGTTTCATTTTCCTAGGATCTGGTTTGGTTTTCCATCGATGAACTAAGCCAAGCCCCTTTATTAAGGGTATGGCCATGAATTGTCAAGCTCCCTTTTTGGTTTTCCAGGGGTGATTCACTCGTCTAAACACTTTTAATATAATTTAAGGAAATTCTCTTTAAGAGCTGGGAAAGAGGGTGGAAAAAAGACAATTCAAGATGTCAGATTTAGAACATTGAAAAAAAAAAAAAAAAAAAATATATGGACCACCAGCATGAAAAAATCAGGAAGAAAATAAATAATACTATCAAGTATAAGTATACATTATCATTTGTCCTATTCACTGTGCTATAGCACAAACAGAACTAATGCCAAAGCTAAACCAAACACAACTGTTTCGAAGACTGGACTTTGATCTTTCCTATTGTAAGATCAGGCAAACAGAACAGGAGATGTTTGAAAACAATTCGCACTACTAACAAGAACTGAATGAATTTATGTTCCGATTAGCCACAGCAGCATAAAGGAACGTTAAATAAATAAGCAATAACAATAATAATGAATTTATGTACTCCCATCAATAAAACAAAATTAATTTGTATTGTTTTATGTTAAATATTTATTTTTATGATTTCAGATAAATAAGCTAGAAAAAACGGTTCCACCTGGCCAGCTTGGTAAAAGTCAAGCTGCTAGTGATATTCTGTTAAAGCTTGCTAGAACAACACCTTATTACAAGAGGAACAGACCCCACATTTGTTCATTTTGGGTGAAGGGAGAGTGTCATCGAGGTGAGGAATGTCCTTACAGGCATGAAACCCCTACGGATCCTGATGATCCCTTGGCTGACCAGAATATCAAAGACAGGTATGTACCATTCTGATCAAGATTTGGCTTATTTTTTTGGATTTAGTTTTGTGACCATTTAAATATCTTACAAATAAAAACTAACTAATATATAACTACTCTTTTTTTTATGAGTTAAGTGTATATTAAACTAGCTGTTGTTTGCGACTTCGTCTGCGTCAATCTCCGTTATTATGATCGCTATTAAAAGAATATATTGGGTTGTCCGGAAAGTTGGTAGAGATATTGGACAAAATTAAATTTGATGAACAGCTTAAAATTTATTCATTTAATCTACAAAATAGTTACCACCGTTAGCGATTGCCCTTTCACAACGGCTTGGAAGGTCCATTATCCCTTTTTTCTAAAAATCACTGTCCTTACTCCTGAAGAACAATAAAAAGTCCGTTTTGACGTCATCTTCTAAAGTGTAGGATTTCCCTAGTAGAAAATTTTCGAGTGAACGGAAAAGATGGAAATCCAAAGGAGCAATGTCAGAATAGTACAGTGGGTAAAACCTCCCATCTGAAGCTTAACAACTTTGGCCGAGTCCTTAAAAACACATGGGGCCTAGCGTTGTCTTGGTGGATTAGCACTCCTTTCCAATTTGCCATCTCTGGCCGTTTCTCTTCAATTGCTGCCTTCAAATGATCTAATTGAGCGCAGTAAAAGTCCGTATTTATAGTTTCGTTTTGTGGAAGGAGCTCAAAATGTATGGGTCCCTCTTAATTCCACCAAATTCTAAGTATTATCTTTCTTGGATGCAAGCCTTTGGTGTAGCGAGCGGCGTCGTTCCTAGCAACCCCCAAGATTTTTTTCGGCTGGTGTTGATGTAGAGAATACATTTTTCATCACCAGTAATAACTCGTTTCAAAAAGATCCTCCACATTTTTTTTTTCAGCAACCAATCACAACATGAAATCCTTTTAATTAGATTCCTTTCACTGAGCTCGTGGGGAACCCAAATGTCGTAACGGCAGACGTACCCGGCCTTCTTTAGATAATCAAAAACGGTCGATTTGCAGGATCTTAACTCCGCAGCTATCTCACGGACATTAATTCGTGGATTGTTTTTGATGACTGTCATATTCTCGATGTCAAGAGTTGAACTCTGGCCAGCCCGTGGTTGGTTATTCCAAATTGAAATCTCCTGATCTAAACCGCGAAAACCACTTCTGAACCTTGCTATCAGCGATAGAATCGCTGTCATACACGAATCTTTCTTGCAGTTTGGGATGCTTTTATACCTTTTTTAATAATGAACAGCATAATATGCTGAAAATGAACCGAACCGTCGCTCATGTTGGTTTGCAATAAACTACACTACTGAGCCTTGATAAAGACGAATTTAGTCTGTAAACATAGCTAATTCCATGAGGATTAAAGGCATATAAATAAGCATTACTTTTGTGATTCATTTTTAGTGGACAAAATAAAAAGTAAATTTTATTTTAAAAATCTCTACGAACTTTTCAGACAACCCAATATTTTAAAGTACTTCTGCGTAAATGATATTTTAGGTTTTATTTTCTTGTGGCAGAATATGTAAATGATTTTATCCGCAACCCGATCTTGACGTAAATCGATTCCTACGTGTTTAAATATTTGCCCATGTGATTTATTAATTGTTTCAGCAAAAGATAACTTAACGGGAAATAGAATTATTTTAAAATTAAAAGGTAAATCATTTGGAATCATTGGGATGCGAGGTTAATTTCTCTCATTTTTTCCTAGATTTTTAACTAATTCTCCGCTCCTATTGGTTGTAGCGTGATGTTATATAGCCTATAACCTTCCTCGATAAATGGACTATCCAACACAAAAAGAATTTTTCAATTTGAACCAGTAGTTTCTGAGATTAACGCGTTCAAACAAACGAACTCTCCAGCTCTATAATATTAGTATAGATTAGCAACAATTTGTTAGGGAAGATGTTTAGTTATCTAGTTATCAGATAAACATGAGGAAAGTGAATGGTATCATGAACGGAATGCTTTTAAAACACAATTCCAACATCTATGCTAATTTTCAGATCTATATACTATTTTATCTCAGGAAACTAACATTTTCCACCAAAGTTTTTCTTTTTGAATAATAATTATAATTTTCTTTTTTAACTTACACTTCAGTGAGTACTTTTACAAAAAAAAAAAAAAAAAAAAAAAAAAAAAAAAAAAAAAAAAAAAAAAAAAAAAAAAAAAAAAAAAAAAAAAAAAAAATAAAAATGATTCAGAATAAATTCAGTTTATAGTTTTTCCTGAATACATTGTAATTTTTTATGATGAGCTCTTCTAAAAATTCCAATTCAATCTGATACCTTCTGAATCTTGAAATTAGAATTGAATTGCCATAGTTACTATTTTATAATAAATTACTGACCATCTTTATTTAAAATTAAAGCACGATTCTTGGTTTCTGCGAACTCCTTATAAACCACTAGACAGATTTTTTATGGTTTTTACTATAATTTAGGGCAGGGAACCAGTGGTGGTCTGAAGACTGTCCGGGGAAATAATTTTAAATTACATTAAAATATTTGTGAAGCCTCGGCTTTAGATCTTCATACAAGCTCAATACAGACAATGTCAATGATCTAAGAGATAAAATTTCTAGTTATCATAGATAAATGGCTGATTTTGGCAAAATCACAACCTTAGAATTGGTCATTTTAATATTTCAAAAATTATGGTCTTAAAAGACAGATGCAACTTCCCATAAGATAATGAAGCGAATATTTGATTTCTTTATTATTATTTGATTAAATACCTATCTTATATTAGTTTTTAGTTTGATGTTTCGACGATTGAAGTAAAATCCTGGAGCCTGGTTCATTTTTCTCCTTTTCTATTTCCCCTGCTTGGCCATTTCTGGTATATATGTTATTGGTAGCACTGGTATTTAGCATGATACAGCATGGCTCACTAAAAATCTTAATATATCCACATCTAATATTTATGATTTAGATTGTTAGAATTTGGGGCCTCCTTGACATTGAAATGATTGGATTAAGAGGTCGTTGAAAATTTTTTGTTGGGAGTCACTGATTTAGGACATTCTTTCCTGAAGGTTTATAAATAAAATACATTAGGATTGTGTAACCAAGTTCGTCAACAAATAATTCCTGAGATACGAGTAGTATATACTGTTGAAAAGCACAAGATTTGAGGGAAGTTAATATGCAATAAGAGAAATCATACAAGTTAATATAAAGTTTTTGTAACCATAAACATATTTATTTGTGTAGAGAGAGGTTATATAGTTAAATGTTGCCACCATCTTATAGTATCATCCTACAAGTTATATTCTTTCATCCAGTTCTTAAGATTTTATAAACAATATTACGTGCCAGATTGTAACTAAGTTGTTAAAATAATTAGTAAGTTGTTATAAATCTATAAACTAACATTGTTATTAATTATTTCATCTTTTAAATTATTTCATGAAAACAAATCTTTCACTGTAATATAAATGCGATTCCCATGGAAACTAAAATTAAACCTTTAAAATGTATTGTAAATAGTTTATTTGAAGTATAAATTAAAACCTAATAGTATAGGAATCTTTGTTATTTCTATAGTTTTTGAAAATATACACTGCAAACAAGTTTTCTTTATATGGGAGAATTAAATTTTCTGTCATCTATGCTTTACTTTTAAATCACAAACAAATAAACTGAACCAATTTTTGATTTTTGTTTTTCATTTCTGCCGATGGTTAAACATAATAATGAATAAAAGTTATTATTATAAAATAAACATATTTTCTTGTTAATTGCACTTTTTGTTACGATGAAGTAAAACTCCCAAAGCGATAAACTCTAAATCTGTCAGATAGAGATTTTTTTAACATAATGTCATCTCATTCAAATGGCCCCCGCGCGAAACAGGGGTGGGTCCACTAGTAAGAAATAAATAGATAATCAAGAAGTTTGATATAATTTTAGATTATATTATAATTCTGTCTCTATCTTATTATTAACTTAAAACTGTCATAAAAGGATGCAATTTCTTAGCCAGTGGAATTCCTTTATCCTACAGTTATTAGCCCACTGTCCCCGAGTCAGCGGAGGGGCTGTCTCCTCAGAGCCTTCTGACCAGCACGTAGCTAGTTGTCAGACTCTAACCTACCTTATCAGTCCACCGCCTTGGTATGGGAAGTAACCTAAAAACCCTTGCCTACGCTTCCACTTCTTCACGTTTACACTAGTATTTATGACCCTTAAAATAATTAAAACAAAATGGGTTGAACATGTTGTAATCAAGATATGATATTTTGTTGTATGTTTACTTTTGAATAATGAATAGAAAGTGAATAGTTACAGAGTTAAATTTATCTAATGTTTATTTGTTATTTTAGGTACTATGGGGTGAATGATCCTGTAGCTCATAAACTAATGCGGAGAGCTTCTGCTATGCCAAAATTGGAACCTCCTGAAGACAAGAGCATTACCACATTGTATGTGGGTAATTTAAGTGATAAAATTGGTGAAAAGGAATTGAGGTACTATTATTACATTTTTATATATACTGAAATTAATAATAATAATTGTATTAATTTTTGTTACTATAATTTAACATTAATTCCTTAATTGCTGAGTTGTATATTTTAGTTTATTCAGTACAAAATTGTTAGTATTTCCTTTGGTAATATATAATATATGTTTTTAGGGACCACTTTTATCAGTATGGAGAAATCAGATCTATTACAATGGTACCAAGGCAAATGTGTGCATTCATCCAGTATGTGAACCGACATCCTGCAGAAATGGCTGCAGAAAAAACATTCAACAAACTGATTATGGGTGGGCGTAGACTAAATATCAAGTGGGGTAAATCACAAGGTCGCCAAGGACCGAGTGGTGAACAGACCTATGATCCTGTCCCAGGTCTTCCAGGTCCTCTTCCGCCTCCTCCTGTGGAACTGCGGGATAATTTCTTTAATCTCAGTGGGACTACTCCATCAGCTTCTACTAGTGCTGGGGATATGGCTGGTACATCTATTTTACAACCACCTCCAATGTTCATGCCAGTAAGAGCACCAACTGCGGCTGCAGCAGTTCTGAGGCCTACGATTGCGCCTCCTCCTTTCTTCTTTCCTCCTCAAATGCGAATGCCAATGTTCCCTCCACAGCCACCACCCCTTTGTCCTCCTGGTACTGCACCTCCCCTTCCGCCAGAATCTGCTATTGCTCCACCTGGCACTGCTGTTCAATTGTCAACAACAGTTCACTATCCTAGCCAAGATCCAAGGAGACTTGGGGCTTCGGAGAAAGGAGCTCCATCAACAACAGCCTAATTGCATTAGTTTAGTGTAACATACTAAAGCAAGTTATTACAGGAGACGTCATGTTTATTATTGGACATGTCTTTCAAATATATAAATTAAAAAAAAAAGTATTGATTTATTTGATCCCTTCTTTTATTCCTTTATTTTTATTAACTTTGTAAATTATTATTTAGAATTAATTGTAATTTTTAAATATTATATTTTTTGATTTATTAAATGTAAATATGGCAAACATTATTGTAATAAATGAATATAATGTTCATTTAAAACTCAGATTTTTAAAATTTAAAATATTGTATGTCTTCAAATACATAGTATTTTAAAAACAAGTTACTTAACATTTGAATACTTGTAAGTTTATCAAAGGCAGTAAATTATAAGGTTTCAGATTAAGCTATAATATATAATATTATATATATATTCACTATTGACTATATAGACTATAGTGTATATACAGATATGTATTAAGTAAATGATTTCTTCAAACAATTATTTTGTATAAAGAATTATTGAATTTACAGACTTGATGAACTTTTTATTTATTCAACTAAATTGTAGCAGTATCTATTTAGTTATCAATTATTTAATATCAATATCAAATTGATATTACAATTAAATTGAACACAACTGGAAAAAGCGATAATAAATAAAAATGTTTTGATGTCTAAAAACTAACTATTCTAATTTTCTATTGTACAAATAATTTCATTATTATAAGTTTTATAGTATCTTTTGGAGTTATTATTTAAAGTGGTGTGACCCCCATCTGTAGCAATACATGAACCTTATGATAAAATATCACTCAAAATGAACATTTCCCTTAGCCATTATAATGCCATCTCTTAAAGAACAGTTGACAAAGCAGCTCAAAGTTCACACGATGCCTACCATCGCAGACCACATCCTTAATGGTTGTTTTAAGAGGTAACACAATCTTTGTAAGTGCCCTCCTCTAGGCTTTGTAGGAGCTGGAGTTCATGCAAAATCAAGAGGGAATTCCTGTTGGAGGGTAGTGATGTAGTATGTAAACGTAGGCATGTATTCAGCAATTGATTTGGTGGAAAGGGCATTGCCTGATTGGCTGGCTCTAAAGGGGTTGGTTATGAAGTTGTGGGCAGTTCAGTTGCTATACAATGGTTTATAGCGATGTGAGGTTGGATGACCTCCAGGGTGCCTGTGCTCCCACAAGCACTAAAAAAATGTGTGTCAGGTGACCACTTACCACTGAAAAGGATATTATGAAGTTTGCATAATTTTTTTATATTTATAAATATATATATTACACATATCTATCTATCTTTCTATGTATCTATATATATAATGATATATATATAATATATATATATATATATATATATTATATATATATATATATATATATGTATAAAAGATATCACATAGTGCCTCTCCATTATTGCATCAAAACAGTTAATACCTATATTTAGCTCATGCTTTAGTGTTCATGATTTTGGGAGCTAGTTGATGCTTGTTTTTCTTAAGTTGCTTAGCACTAATAATATTTTTTCTTTGAACAGCTGTAGTAAATAATTTAATATTGTTGCCAGTGTTGATTGCTACTTAGTAATGATTAGACCGGGCACATTTTAAGATTCTAAAATTATCATAACTTGATCTTTTGGCTGATTGATGAGCATCTAAATATCTGCTAGCTCATTACCTGTGTGAATATCATAATTATGAGAAAAGAAAGTATTGACAGTTTTCATTTTGTTTTTATTAGTTTTTAATAGAGTGCACAGAATAAATGAGCTTTTTCTTGAAAGTATTCTAATTTTTCTCCTACAGTTATGCATTGTTCAACTGCATGGCTATTGTCTACATTGAAAAAATATTTGAAATTTATAAATCTTCTATACTCATTTAAATGGGTTCTATACTCATTGGGTTAGAATTCTCCCTGTAAATATTAACAGTATATGGAAGAAATTTTCCCCCCTTGTGTAATTTATGGAAAGATAGGAACTAGACCCCACACTTTTAGCTAATCCTGTGTTTAAAGATTTATTAAAAAAAATGACTGCATATCAAAGGTCAGGTACACCTGACTAAGAGCTAATCTGTTTATTTTTAATATTTGCCGATGTCACTACTTCAATATTATTGTTATTTCACATTTTTCTTCTTATCTCATTGTTTTTGTTTCCAGTTGGCCTTTACTAGTTTCCAAGAGAAAGCATGAACAAAGAAAAGATAGGGAAAAAGAGTAAACAAGCGGAATTACAGTCATAGTCAAAAGATTTTTTCCCCAATAGTTTAACCCCTGATGGTAACAGAAAATTTTTTATGACCTGAAGGCAATCTAGAGAGAAATAATTCAAATTCATTGTAAAAGATTGTTAATCATAATGAAGTAGTGATAGGCATTTAAATGCAAAAAAGAAATTAGTAGATATAAACTTTTTTATCTTTGAACATTTAATTAAAACCAACTCAAATTTGCCCATCAGGATGATGAATATATAATATTTATATGAGTATAACCCAACAGAAAACTATTAAAAGTAAATGTAGATTCAATTAAAAGATTAATACTTAAAGAAGCCCTTAGGATAATAGTGTAGCAAGTACATTAGAAAACAGCCTTAAATCTTGTATGAAAATGTTTTAAGAATCTACAGGGAAAATTATAAGTACAAGGCATAAAACATTAGGGCAAAATTTAACCTGTAATGATAAAATTAAATAAAAAAATGTTGCAAGACCATGTGGTTGAGTTTTCCTAGAATTATATGTGTAGTAAAAATGAAGTCAAGTTCATTATTAATATAAGTTTATGTTAGCAATTACACTTTTTATAAAGGTGCAATTATTAACTATCATTGAATAGCATAAACAGATCTTATTATTCTTTAATTTCAGTATTAATAAAGTAATGAAAACGAATTGAATCGCCATTTCCAGGCTAACAAGTTCATACGAACAAGGAGATAAGTATTGGATCGAAGCCACACCCCTTCTCCCCTCCAAGAACCCCCTCCCTTCAATCGCCGAATCCCCTCTCAGAGGCGGCTGTTTGTATTGATCGGCTTAGTTTTGCTTTGTCTTTTTCTTTTATTATATCTTCCTTATAATAGATGTTTTTAATTTTTTAAATTCCTAAACTCGCTTCGGACGAACTATCCATCTTTATTGAGGTGAGTCTTCTTCAGGATCGAAATACTGAACTGTTCGTTTCTCTAAATTTAGACTTACATCCTCTTGTAAACTGTTAGCATCGTTTGGCAACTTTTATTTACATCCATCCTATCATTGTATATACATTAAAATACGAACACATCTGTCAAGTCTGTTACCGCTGTTGTTAGCAGGTTTATTTTCGATCTGTTTTTGTCTTATGAAAATATTTTAAAGACTTGAAATTCATTTGTGATTTTTTTGCATTATGCTACAGAACGATAATAAATATTTATTTAGTCTCAACTTTGCTAAGATATTGGCCATCTATAGTATATACTGATTATGTGTAATAATTTTAAATATATTAGAATATCTTGATAATAAGTGATGGTTCATGATTTATTTTATTCCTATTAAATTTATCATTTTCAGATATCTTGAAGTTGAATTTCTTCAATTAAACTAAAGAATGTATCTTATACAAATAAAAGATAACGTTAATCAGGTATCAATTAATAATTATTATAGTAAAATGAAGTAAACCCTCTGTAGCTTGTTTTGTAATTTTCATTGATTTTGATTTTTTACAATATTTATTACAGATGGATAAAATGACAGATGCACAGAAAGCAGCCTACCTAGAGGCCCATGCTGTAATGCAACAACAAATGGCACATGCTGCTAGCTTACAACAGCAGCAGCAGCAACAACAGCAGCAGCAACAACAGCAGCAACAACAGCAGCAACAACAGCAGCAGCAACAACAGCAACAGCATACTGTTAAGTTAGAATATGTGCCAACTCTTAAAGTTCCTCAGGTACCTCAACCACAAATCTCAACCGAAAACCCAAGATGCCAACACATTCACTATGGTTGCTGATGACGGAGGTCTTGGCTACGATGATGGAGTTAGGGTACTTCGCTCAATAGGAACATGGTGGGCAGTTTTTTAAAGCTATCATTATTCATTTAAAAGATAAGCTATATTTATGGGAACTGGGATTCTTAATCTTATGAATTTCTCAATTTTTATTACTTTAGGTATGATTAATTCTCTTGATTTTATTCAACTCTGGTAGCTACAAGAATGTTTTGTTTAACTCTAGGGTGTATGAATTTAATTTATTTAACATGTAACTAATCCCTGAATTTGGCGTTATATCTCCAATCCCTTATCTGGAATACAGGCGAGTCAGGATTTTACGAATTGGCTAAACTTGAAGATTTCAGAAAACAGACTGTCTCTAGACCTTAGGATACATTTTAAGATATGATCATTTTTTTTTTTTTCCAATTACTAAATTTACAGTCTAGTATGCTCTGAATTAGATTATTAGTATATTTATTTGTTCTTTCCATTAGTGTGATAATAAATTTCATATATGCCTGATTAATCAAAAAGTACATGTGTTTTGAATAATATCATTTTAGAAGTTAAAATTTTTCCAATTGTGATGCTGTCATTATAATTGTTTAAATAAATATTGAATCAGTAAGGAAAGTAGATATGGTTGTTATATTTTTTAATTCGTGAATTTAAGAATTACAGATAATAAGGAAGATATTTTAATTAAAGTAGTCCAAAAGAGGTTAAATGTAGTTTTTACATTTTTTCCAATATTTCATACATTTCAATAAACTTTTGTCCATTATATGATTGCCATGTTGAAGGGATCCAATTAAGTTATATTTTAAAAATTTTGCCATTTTTCAGAGCCATAATTTTTTTTTTTTTTTTAATGTTTTAATAAAAATCACTTCTTGTACTTTATAAATTTGCTCTCTAAATGAAATGTCTAATCTCTTAAGAGTTGTTGAATAATTAAATTAAGAATGTCAAATCATATTCCTTTTAAGAAACTATGCAGTTAGTTTCATACATTGACATGTTGCCAGTTTAGTATAAACTGACTGACAAAAATAGCTAAGACCACTTAAAAACAAACCCAATAAATATTTCTATCTATAGTTATACCAGTTATTAAAAGTTCATGTTATATAAATAATAATTCATAAGAATAGTATCAATTTATTATATAGTTATGGTAGATCATTTAAAATAAAAATAAATATTTTGTTTGTTGTATAACAGATTGTTCAGTGCATCAGTGTATGTTTGTTCCTTTGAAAAGGTTTACTTTTTTGCATAAAAAAAAATATTTTTTTTACAAATTTCACCTTTGATTTAATTTTCTTATAACTACATTTGCAGTTTACTTCTTTCTTCTTTTTTTTCCCATTTGGTGATATATTTCTTCTCTTTCTCTCTTTATTATATATATATATATATATATATATATATATATATATATATATATTATATATATATATATATCCTTAGATTTGCCAATTTCTTTTATTTTTCCTTACTTTAACTTTATTTGTTCTTGCTACTCAACTTATTCTTTTTAAAATGTTAATTATGTTTATAAGACTGATTGATTTCCCTGATCTGTTATTTTTATAAGGTTACATTGATGTATTATATGTAAATGATTTCTCCTGTTCGTCCTTATCAACTTTATCTTTTTATTAAACTGTTAATTATTAATAATTGTTCCTGGGTTATATTTTTTTTCTTATGCACATACGAGTGCTGATCATTTTGCATTCTCCTCTCTCTCTCTTTGTTTTTTTTGTCATAAGCGATTGGTTGTTTTTAAAAAATTAATTTTATTATATTTTTTATGCTGATTTCTTAAAGTTTCTCCTTTATTCTGTATGAGACCTGTTAACTAGATTTTTTTTTTTATAAACAGGATCGTAGATTTTTTTTTTAGTTAAATGATTTTTTGTTCCAATATATTGCAACTCCAACCTGAATTTAAAAAATATAGTGTCTATTAATTACTTAATATGTGCTTTTTGGCTGGAACTAAATAAATTATAGTTATATATGATTAGTTGACTGTCTGGGAACATACACACAATTTAATAGTGTTAACCATTATTGCTTTGTTGTTGGTTTAATCAGGACTAGAAATTAATTTGCTAACAAGAAATGCGTTTAAGACATTAAAACTTATATAAAAACACATTTAACAAATTTGCTTATATTAACATATAGAAAGTTAAACAAGAAGAATTTATTTTGACATACGTGTTTATTTCCCCTAGCTCTCCCTAAAAAGATTTCATCTACTTATTTTCATTTTTTTTTAAAGAGACTATCTTTAGTGGTATTAGATTAAATCTTTATTATAAAATTTCAATTACAAAGATATATGGCTTTCTCTATTAAGTCCTATTGTTATGAAAAGCTTTTTAATGTCACTGTGTTTTTAATTTAATTTATTTCAACTATACATAAATGCCTCTACAATTTTAAATATGTATATTGATTAATTTATAAAGCACGGGTACATATTAAAAATATTATTTTCCCTTGGTTTTCATAGTAGAATATAGAAGTCAAAATAGTTCTAAGTTTTTAAAATTTATATGGATGGATGAGATTTCAAACCTTCTTTTTTTTAGTAGGAAGGAATGGAAAATATTAGCTGTCTCTGAGCTCTAATTATCTTATTCACTTGTAACATTTATTGTAATATTATTCATATTTATAATACTTAAAGGTCTTATCTAAGTTATTATTTATTTTTTAAATGTTCATTTTAATTGATATTTGTGATGTTTTAGGGCTCCTGATTATGCTAATCAAGTAGGTGCTTCTTTTACAACGGAACAATCAACGTTTACCACCAGTGCTGAGCCTGAAAGGACTAAATCAACACAATCCAGTTCGACAACTACACCTCAAACTGTTAAACCAAAACCAAAAGTTGAAAATAATAATAAGAGCTTCACTTGTACGGAATGTGGGAAAGGACTTGCTAGGAAAGATAAGTTGGTATGTTATATACATTTTGTATTTACATTGTATTTGCCGCTAACCCAGAAGAATTGTATCAAGTTTTTTCAGGCATTAGTTTAGGGATCAACGGGTTGCAGGAAAGATGAAAAAGATTATTTATGACAGAAATTTTAAGGCTTAATCTAATTATGTATTATGGGCTATTTCTGATCCTAAGAATACTATTTAGATAATACAGCTTTTACTATTTCTTATAGGAATCCTCATTATAAGAATTACATATTGATGTAGATCTTGGATTTTAATTACTAAAAGTTTGGGACTTAGTCTGATTAAATTTATCTGGTTTTAGGGATCACAAGAAAAAGATATAAAGCTTAAAAATAGCCCTAGAGGCTGAAACGTTGTGATGTCTAAAAGTAAAAAAATATATCAAAAACTTCTTTTGTAAAACGTCCAAATCGCTAGAAAGATTTTGTTAAGTTCAGATAGTTCTCCTTGGTCATATTAATTTAGTGAAATCAATCAGTTAGAAAATAGAGGTCTATTCTCCTGAGTGATGAAGGTTACGTTGATGTGCTTAGCCATCTCTGGTATTCCTTAATTGTTGCTTAATCACTTTTCTTTTTATATTCAGTGATATTTGTGGAAACCTTCGTGCTTAGTGAATTTTTTTTCCTCTTGGTTTTAACATGGCTATGCTATGCTCCTAATGTATGTTGTAGCTTTAGCTGGGCACCTGGCTTCGGTGTTGTCTTGGACCTGATTCTTAGTGTCATTGGTCATCAATGACAAGTTTTATGGGACTGAACTCCTTAGGCTTTCTTCACTTAAAATAATAAATATTTCCACAATTATTGTTTATTTATTTATTTATCGTCACTTTATGCCACTGAGGCTAATCGGACGATGCTACATTGGGAGTCCTAAATTTGGTCTATCCAGGTTTTATTAGGATAGGGATCTTTAACGAGTACCTGACATCGCACAGGCTTGAGACCACCTTTTAACCTCTCCTCCGAAGGACGGCATAACTAAGGATTTTTTACTCCCATTAAAAAATCCATGACCTTTAGC
The DNA here is from genome assembly GCA_023052935.1 of Piezodorus guildinii. Classification (NCBI taxonomy): domain Eukaryota; kingdom Metazoa; phylum Arthropoda; class Insecta; order Hemiptera; family Pentatomidae; genus Piezodorus; species Piezodorus guildinii. The sequence continues at coordinate 39,600,098 of CM041294.1, forward strand.
CTTTAGCATAGGAGGCTGCTATGCTAGTCACCCTGCTACCGGTGATCCCTCCACAATAATTAATTGTTTATTTTATTTTGTGCCTATATACTTTAATCTGGTATAATGTATTGATTTATTTTTTTGGCCAGATGTGTTTTCTGTTATAGTTTGCTGAAAGGAGCTAGTTCTAAAACGAAATTTTGTTTCTACCAATTAAAGATAGGCTAGAATATGAAATTGAGAAATCTTTTTTCTGAAGGAAACACCTCTCTGGTCGTTATGTAATAGTGAAATGACAAAGAAAATATCTATTATATTTTCTTTTTAATTTTATCTAGTATTTATTATGTTATCTCATTCATTATAAATTTGAGCTGTTAAAGTAGATGTTAAAATGGCTTACATTAATTTTTTTCCTGAAAGGATCAACTTGCACAGTAATACAAAATCATGAATTATCACAACAAAAAAAAAGTATAAATTAAGTATTTACCATACCTTGAAAGATACCCTGTATTTTTGAATCATTTATTTAGATTCAGATGGTCTAATCTAATCTCAAGATCAACTTGAAAACTATAATTATGTTATCTCTTTTCTTTCTTAATAATACTAGTTTATAAAATTATCTAGCTTAGGTTCAGGATCTGAATTACATCAATGGATCACATGATCTGCTGAGTGAGATGAATCAGGAGTGTTTATTGAAACTGATAAAAATTGATTGGAGTTTTTCTTATAGAAACATTAAGAATCTATTTTAGTTAACTCTGACAAGTTAATTGAGTTCTGTTTCAGGTTATTCATATGAGGATTCACACTGGAGAGAAGCCATATGTTTGTGAAGTTTGTAAAAAAGCATTTGCTCGGAGGGATAAGTTAGTTATTCATGTCAACAAGATGAAACATATGACACCTTCAAACCTTGCCCCTTTGGCCAAAAGAAGTCATCCTCTTGAGGTGAAGTCTCCTGGTCAATCAAATGAGAAAAAGGAAAAAGAGGAACAGCAAGGCTCACCGCCTCCTACCAATCTCCCGGTATGCTTACTCCATATTTTAGAAAATAAAGTGACAGTAGTTGCTTACTATTTGTGCGGTTTATCTGGTATTTTCTGAGTGATTTATTTTGTGATTCTGTGTTACCTTATTATAATCTTTTTTATGATTACTTTTTTGTGAACTTTAATGACTTTTGGACTTGTTCTTGGTTGGGTATTGGTATTATATATGTTTTTTAAAATTACAAGCCTATTTTAGTATGCTTGTTTGTTTTTTTTCTGTAGTTAATATTACCATTGGTAAGAGAAATTTCTTATTTCAGAAAATTACTAACATTCAGCACCGCTTTCACTATTCACAGTTGACCACTCTTTCTGGTTGTAGCAGGAATTACAAGTTCTTTACCTTTTATAGTAATACTCCAGGAATCTAAAAAAGTTCAATGATCCAATTAAATTTTTGTTTCTTTCTTAATGTTGGCATTGTGGACTGTATATTGTTCTTGAAGAAAATTAAGAGGAGAAGAGATAAAATTTAAGCCAAGGATTGAACATTAATCATCATATTAGTGATTTTAAATACATGATAGATCAATACTAAAGTACAACTCATCTGTCTTGTTCTGGCACTAAATATAAAATTTATCATGATTAGGAGCATTGAAAGGAACAAGACAATTTAGATTGATACCATATTTAGATGATATTTTGTCGAGTGATTTTAACATTCTTATTATGCATACTTCCAACTGTTTCAGTTCATTTATATATTCAATGATTCCATTTTGGAAACAATTTGATTTTTCTCCTTTTTCCTGTGGAAAAATATTGGGTTGATGCAAAATTAATGCAGGTTTTTAGTAGGTATTGTAAATACGCCATATCTTTACTTTAACCATATATATTTAATCAAAATAATTTCCATCTGAATCAATGCACTTTTGCCAACGTTCAACAAGCTTTCTTATTCCACCAGAAAAAAAATCCGAATCCCTGGACTCAATGAAATCACGAAAAGAATTTTCAATGTCGTCCTGGTTTTGAAAATTTTTCTCCCTCAAAAAGTTGTCCAGATGCCTGAAAAAGTGGAAGTCTGTAGGAGAGAGGTCAGGTGAATAAGGCGGATGTTGGAGAACTTCGTAGCCCAACTCGTGCAGTCGTCGAAGCGTTGGTTGTGCAACGTGTGGTCTGGCGTTACTACTGGCACCCACTTGGCCAACTTTTTTACCTTACCAATTGCTTCCAAGTGGCGTACAACTGTGGATTGGTTCACACCGAGTTCCGCCGCCATTTCTCGTGTGGTTTTGGTTGGGTCTTCTTCCACTTTTGACCTCAGCTGGTCGTTGTCCAGAGCAAGATGACGGCCCCGACCTTCCTTGTCTTCGAGGTCGAAATCTCCTCTGCGAAACTTCTGGAACCAACGCTGCACCGTGCACTCATTAATAGCCCCCTGACCCCACACTTCATTAATATTACGAGCCGTTTGCGCAGCGCTGCGCCCTAATTTAAATTCGTAAAAATAAATTTGACGAAAATCGCACTTTGACATTTTCGATTCAAGACCTTTGAACACACTGAACAAAACGATTTTACTAAACAAATTCATGGTGAAAGAGAGGGTATTAGATAAGGTTTGTTTTGGTATAATAATGATCAATGTTAGGATTAGCTTTGTTTACACAATTGGAATTAAGATATTGCAATAGAGGAAACCTGCATTAATTTTGCATCAACCCAATATTTTGGTCTACAGATTTAATCAAGAATATTGTTACATAAATTTCTGATAAAATTTAATTATTTTCCTGGTACTTAAAACCACCATCTGTTTTTTGGATTAGTACTATTTGAGCTTTACTTAACCTCTTTATTTTTATCAATTTCTTATTCCTGAAAAGTCTACTCCCAGAAAGGGTTATTAGTGATAAACAATCAATAGGTTATCTTTAAAAAGTGATAATGCATGTTGTCCTATGTATGAAAGTTTAATTATCTATCTTAACTCTTTATTAATTATGTCCAACTTGCTTGTTTGAAATTATTTAACTTGATACTATTCATGTATTAGCACTGATGCATTTATTAATAAATTCAGTTATGGTACAAATTTGGCATTTTATTGTTTATTTGAGCAGATTATGAAACAATATATTGGTTTTTGCATTCTATTAATAATTAATTGCAATGGATTAAACATAATAAACCTTAAGTAATTTTTTGGTGATATTTTCCACAAAAATAATATACATTGGCATTATATCAAAGGTTGGATGGGTTCGTTTCTAATGCTTCAGTGATATGTGGTGAAAATCTATTGTTTAGATCGGAACATCAGCATTTAACAAATGATTACCTCTATTTTATGTCAATCTTAACGTTTCCTTCTTGAATAAAACCTTATTTTGTGAATTTTTGCTTTTGATGCTATGTAAACTAGTATCAGAATCCAGTATTTTCTTAGCTATGTTCAGCTGATATACTCCAGTGTTTTTTCTTTTACCTATAAATTATTGTAGCCTCATGTGTATCATGCCCTTAATATTCGTCACTAATCTTTCTTATTAGAAAGCTTACTTTTCTTTGTTTATTAAATTATTGACTTTTAAATTTTTATCTAATTTAGCTTCTTTAATTGTATATACGAAATATTTCTAGTATTTTAGAATTTAGTGTCTATCTTATTGTGTGGAATAAATTGAAAACATTTTTTCATATTTAAAAAACTAATAATGAATAAATTAAGTTCATATCACAGACCTTAGCTATCTATAGTTTTTCATCGCATTCATCTTTTGTTGAAAAATGGGACTTGTAGAAATAATTTAAAGAAAAAAAAATTGAAATTGTTTGTACCATGTGTTCTTCGATATTATTTTCTGTTTGTATATTTCAGGCCCTGACAAGGCTGCCTGAAGAATTTTTCTTAGTGGGGGCAGACATATTCCAAGAAAATTTTACTAGACATCTTGAAATCATAAAAAGTATGAAAAGGGAGTGAGATTTGACATGTAGGTAATATTTTTCATTTTTAATCGTATCAGAAATATGTGATGAGCTATTTGAATCAGAGCAATAAGTCATTTTTCATGATTGATCATGAAGCTTTTGTATATGAACAAAATTGCATATTTTTATTTACCCCAATTCTACATTTTTTTAATTTTATTTAAAGTTTTCTCCAAATTTGTTTACTTTTTAGAGGTTTTATCTTAATTTTATGTGTGGCAGATATATCTATAGCTATTTATCCATATCTTAGTTTTGTACGGATTGAGTTTTTAGAAATAAAATGCATGTATTCTTTGAAATTAACCTTTTTCCTGTTTTTTTTTTCTCTTTTTTATTTATTTATTTTAATGACATTAAAAAATATCAGTATTTTATTTTTTGAGATTTTTTTTGTAAGTTATTTTAAGAGGTTTTCTTTTATTTTTTTACTCCCTATTCTTGGAATTAAGATTTTAATTTTTAAAATATTATTTAAAGTATCAATTATGTTATGCACGTTGCCTTTAATTCATATTTTTCAGGGAACATCTTATATTGTTTATTTTAATTATGATTATCTGTTGGTTTATTGACTTCTAAGAAATCCATTCTTTCATTTTTGATCTTTAAACATTTTATTTATATTCAGTCGCTTGGCCTGAATAATTAACTTGATTTATTAACGAATATCTGCCTTTGTATTTGAATTTATTTTCTGAAGGATATATATTTTATGCTTGCAGCAAAATGGAGGTTGGAGCTGTGAGCTGTGCGGGCGTGTGTTGTCCGGTCGGGAGGAGTGGTCAGCACATGCACGGGCCCACCTGGAGGCACAGGGACCCCCTCCTTATCAGCCACCGCCCTTCCCCTCGCCCGATAGACACTATTGCCTTATGTGCCGGCAGGACTTTTCTGACAGAACTGAGTTCATGTTCCACCTCAGGGCACATTTCAAGTCACAGGATGTTACTGAGCCCAACAGTCAAGGCCTCTGTACCTGAGTTCCCAGGCCCTACCTTGTCATCCCGCTCTAGAGCTATATATTTTCGTATGAGATCCAGGTTTGAGCGGAGGGTTGCAAAACTAATTGGAAAATTGATATTAGGAAGGATTTTGAAAATATTGGGAAAATGATATCAAAGCGGGTCTATATTAAATTAATATTGTAATCATTATGGCGTTTTGGGTATATTTTTAAATAAACCTTAGTTTGTAACTTTTTTTCATATGTCATGATCTTAAGATTTAATTTAATGTTTAGTTTAAGTAAAAGAACTGAAGATTCTAAATTTAAAAGATAAAACAAATGAGTAGTCAAAATGTTTTCTTACTGATTTTTATTTAATCTAAAAGTTGTTAATGACATTATATCTAAGAAAGCAAAAAACAAATAAAAAATATCTCGGCTGTGAATTGCATTAAGTTCTTGATGGGTTAATATTTCCAATATAGTGATGGAGGTTTATTTAAATACAATTGTTTACATTTTTTTTCTTTTTTTTTTTTTTCTTTTTAGTATTCATCCAAATCCTTTAAATTAATTTTTAAATGAGCTGATTGACTGTCACAGTGTTGTTTAATTAGGGAAGCGTAGAGAGGTATAGTCCTATATCTTTTATCATATCTGAAACAAAGATGATTAGTCTTGAACCATCAAAAAATTCATTAGGCTTTTCTCAATTTATGAAATGTTATGGAGGTTTATAAACTTTTCTAGTACTTTTACCTCTTCAAGTGATAATAATTTGAAATGGCAGGGCTAGTTTAATATTTCTGTTTCTTCGATAAGTACTGGATTGGTAAAAAAAATTAAATAAATAGATTAGAGGTATTAAAAAGATTTAGTTTTATTTGCTAATAAATGAGAGGATATTTAGTTAGATTATTTTTTAAAGTGATATATTAATTTTTCATCAACTGATAGCTTCTTATAATTTTAAATTTCTGTAGCTATCATTTATAATTCTATAATTATTACAGATATAATTCTCATAATTTTCCCCATAATTTTCCATGTTCTTTCTTGCAAGTCATTTTTCCCATTCTTTTGCAGCTCTGCTTTAGCTATTAAAACTACATTTACTTAATAATTCTTTATAGCTTTTAGGTTTAAGTTAAACGTGTCTGTCAGTTTTAAGGTAAGATATTGTATTGAATAAGGTAATGTTTTAGAGATTAGAAGGAAGTATCAAGAAGTCATATTGTCAATTGAAATCTTAATATTGTATTAATTCAATTAAATCTCCATTTAATAGTATATATTAATAATATATACTTTTACGTATGAAAGTGTCAAATTTTGTTTGGATACATTAAAAGGCCTTGTAAAAAAAATAATCTTATGAACATTTGTTGAATGTTTCGTAACAGATAGTTTTCTTTTATATTTGTCTACTTGTTTATGATGTTATTTTGGTATTGAGCCAGTTTTCAGTTTTGTTTTAAAAATACTTTGAGGCGAATGTAAGAAATTACTTATAGTTGAGTGTTTTGGCTCATGAGCATTTTGTAACATAATGCTATGCTTTAGTGAATTTTGGCAAAAATTAGAATTGTAAATAACACAAAATCAACAATGTGTATATATGTATATCATTTAACATACTGTTGTTTTTTATACCGTTTGAATTGGTCTTCTTATATTTTTTTTTTGAAAATCATGATTTCATTGTCTCTCATTGGAAATTAAATATATATTTTTCTTCAGTGTTGAAACTAGTATCTCCAAAATAATACTAGATGCCTTATTTCACTTTGCCTTAGTGCCATTCTAAATGAACTTAGTAAATTTTTCAAATACTCTACCTTCGATGAATATTCAAGTATGAGCCAAAACATACTAATCAAGTGTTAACACCAAGTAGTGAATAAGTGAATTCAGTTTGCAAGTTATTAAACCTTTTATCATATTACATGGTTATGAAAGCTAATATATTAATAGTATAATATATTATTAATATATTAATAATATACTAATATAATACTTATTAATAATAAGTTATGTAATACTTATTAATAATATATTATTAATTAGTGCCTATTCAGATTTATAATACATACATTTCTTACCTAGGATCAACATTTTCCCAAGTATTTATTTAAGTGTAATACTTATCTAAAGTACATTGGTAAAGTGTAATAAAATATTTTAATCAGTTACTAACAGTGCTGGATGTTTATAATTTGTTTTCCTATTGTTAACATAACAAAATTTTTATGTATTATATTGTCAGTAATAACAGTGAAGATGTATTAGGGTTGTGGGCGAGTACAGGTAATTTTTTACGATTTTCCCCATTAAATTTTTTTTTTAGTAACAAAATCTTTTTTTTTTATTTAAAGATAAAATATTCTTGGAATTTTTATCCTATAAAGTACATAATATTCATTCCCTTTTTTAAAATAGTATTTTGACTTAATACTTGACAGAAATAATTAAAAATTAACAATATTTTCATGCGTATTACATTTAATTAATTATATATATATATATATATGTACATACTTAGATTGTTATTATTTAGTAATTATTTTTCTAAAGTACAACAAGAACATTGTTCCTACCATTATGGACTAAAAAAAAAATATACATAAAAAAAATAAAAATAATGCAATTGTAGTAAAACTTCTAGTTCTCTTGCAGTACAATATTATTTTGATAGCACTATTTGACTGGCTGTTTTTTTTTTTGTTTACAAGTTTAATGAGAACTAACTCGCTGTGTAGTAGTTCCTTACTGAAATGAGTGTTCATTGCTAAAGTTTTATTAGTTGTTTATGATTTTATTTTTACAATTATTTCTGTGATTGGCTGGTGTCTCGATAAGCTGATATTATAACATTTAGAAAACTTAGTTCTGATCTTATGCAAGAATCATGGTAACCCATGTCTTCATCTGATCCGTACTTCGTATTTAAAAATAAAATGTCTTATTTGTAATTGCTAAGAAGTATTGCATTGATTAAACAGTAATATCCAATTATCGCGTACATTTTATATTTAAACTAAATGGTAAATTTAATTCTAAGTACAGTAAAGTATTCTCTGATTTCAGTAGTACTTCATCTCATCTTTACTCCACAAGAAGTAAATCGTAATCATTTTACTACTTAGCTTTTATGTTGCTGCCGTACAAATCCAATGTTCTCTCTTTCTTGATTTTTTTTTTTTTAAAATCAAATTTTCATTATTTATACTTGAAATAAATGTAAAATAGAATGAAAGACTCATATGCATGATCTTTTACTTTAAGGTGGACATTGGTTCGGTAATTACATATACATTAACATGACTCCAGGTATAGATTTGAAATCTTAGATTTTATCACATTCTATAATAATTTAATGTTGTATTAAAACAAAAACAGAACCTACAAAATTATAACAAGATATATATAGTTATAGCTTATTGAGGTGCCAATACTGTCTTGTATGATTGGATTATCTAGCTTAATAATTAACTATGTAAAGTAAATATGACTTCCATATTGTTTATTTATAGGTAGGTTATCATTATTTCTTTTGACTGAACAAATGTTTTTAAGATGGATATTGTTGAAATATGTTAAAATTATTATTTGCTCTGATTGGTATTAAGGTAAACTTCTACACAATGTAATATTATCTTTTTTATTGTTAAGTGTGGCCATTAAATTGTAATTATTCTATTTTTTAATTTGAGGTTGTATAATTATTGAACAAATGGATCTCAAAATGACTGATCTGATGTATTACATTACTTTTATTCCTTTCTAAAATTAATTGCACTGTAAAACTGTTTTGCAGTTATATTTGATTAGTTCTTATATTGTCGAGCAATTATGGTATCTTTGAGTACAAAAAATTGATAACCGGGCTTCCAATTGAAATTATAAGCTTCCGGATTATTAACGTTATATCACCTAATATTAAACAGCATTGAAAATATCTAATACATGAATTAATGATGTAATTTGTATGTTTTACATTTTATTTAAAATCTATTTGATGTTTATAAGTATTATAGTATAATTTTATTTTATTTAAATTATTACTTATTCAAAAATAAGTAAATAGAACTGATATGTGTGATTTATTTATCTATTACTGTACTAATTTCTATTAAGAATCAATTTTTTAAACATTTTTGTTTTTTAATACTCATGTAAGTCGTGATTATAGTTTTTATTGTAGTGTGTTATTGAGTAATAATTATACTTTAAACATTGGTCCTAAAATACTTGTGTATTGAAATGGGGAGGAAGGGGTACAATGATTTTTTTATGGAATGCAAACTAATGAATATAAAATGAATTTTGCCTACCTCTACTGTATTTTTGCCATATTTGTTTTTGTTTTTATTTTTTGCTATAGTCACATGCTTAGTAAGTAAATATATTTTCATTACCTCTTTAGGGCCTTGGCAAAGTTAAGAGACCCATTACGCCCGCACTGCATTGTTTATTGTATCTAGTTTGCTAATAAAAGTGAATTGAAAAAAATATGTAATTTATTCATTAAAGTTTTTACAAACTTCATTTATATTATCCATACCTATCAAAATGTTTATTAGCAATCAATAGCACCAGTCACATTAAAAAAATATATATATATATTTTTTTTTATTATAGGGGAAGTGTTCAGGATAAGTAAAGTAAGTTTTTATTATCGTAGTTCCCTCTTGAGCTTGAGGAAAACACTTATGTACAAGATTATCAAATACCTGTGCCAGATCTTTGAAAACATTCTTATCATATCTTCTATTCTGAAGGCATCAATTTTAGTTTCACTATTTGTATTTGGGATGCAGGAATCGGGTTTATCAGTCAGTGTGTGATGTAGCCTTTGTTTATTAATTTATGCAACAAATTGAAAACATACTGGTTTGTTATTTTGGTCTTTGTAGAGTTTGTTGTGCAGTTTCATTGTTAATAGCTATGAGGAGTATCAGTTGAGATGGCATAACATTGGGTCCTGGAGCATGTTAGTTTTCTAGTATCATTTTACTTATTATTATTATTACTTTCACTTACATCTCCAGTTTTCAAAAGACATAAATGTTTTAGGGTCCCATGAGTCCAAATGACTAAGTCCTGCAAAAAGCTGTGTGTGGTAAGTCTAGCTTGAAAACGATAAGTTCTTTAACTGAAATTTTATATTTTAAAAGTGTATATGTCTGCGATGCACTTTTTTACCAAAACCAGCTGACAGGATTTGGTACTTAGTACCATACATTTTGCAATTTATTTTTACGATTTTCTCGGCTCCTTGATTTTAAGCTAGCTATATCAATGTGAAATTAAATAATTTTTTTAGACATAACAGTCATCAGAGACCATTCAGCAAATGCAGCTAGGTTAAGACTGGACTGCTTTTTTTTTTTTTTTTTTCATTACTCATTGGAAATAAAAGTACTGTAATGAAGCAGACAATTTTTATTATTTGATTTTCAGAATGAAAAACTGCGATCAGTCATCATCTATTGGATTCCAGGGCTAATAAGCCAGCTTCCTATTTCTTTCAAGATCATGGTCTTTGGGTTGTATTCCTTCTCAATCATTAATTACTCAATGTTTTTTACAGGATACCAAGGAATTCTATTTTTTGTCATTTTCCTTTTTAGCTGTAGAGATAGTTTTAAAATTAAAACTGTTGGTAATATTGCTACTTTGAGGCAGATTCTTATGCCATTAGGTTACTTTGGGTAAGGTGGCGCTGTTCCAGTCAGAGCCAAGTGAGAACCACTTAATATTAATTGACCTTTAATCTTAATTGTCTACAACATGAAGTCCAGTTTTTTTATGGCATAGCATAGGTGTTAATGTATTGGTGTTGGTAATGCATTGAAGGGTGCTGAGAGAATCCTATTGTAGAGAGGCAGTCAATCCATCGGAAACTTTGGTCTTGAGCTCCAGAAGAAGGACCGATTGTTATTAAACACTAAAATGATTTCCCGAGAAATTTCAAAATCATTTGATCAAATGTTAATAACTCATCCTATATTGCCTTTACTATTTTAAATATACAATAGTATTTAATATTAATTAAATAACATTTGTCTCTGTAATGGACTGGTTAAGGAAATAATTGCTTTTTGTCCATTAAAAGAAGAACTTTTTTTTTAGATTCATCCCATTTAATCATAAATTCATGATGACATAAACCTACTAGAACTTGAGATTTCTTCTTGACAACTGTTTAGGTTGTGGAAAAGAAAACGGACTCCAGACCAAGCTTACTTTGTTTTTTTAAACATTTCTTCAAGAACCATTATCATTTGATAATATTGTGTATACATCTTAACTTTTCGTCCCTTGGCTTTGATAATGTTTTTCATTACATTAAGCTGGGTTATGGGTGATTTTTTATGATCGTTTATGTTTATTCATATAATATCACTTTTATGGAACTGTGGATAATCAGACGATGCTATAGCAGGAGTCCTAAAATATAACTATTCAGATTTAATTAGGAAAGGGATCTTCAACGAGTACCTGACATCGCACATGCTCAGGACCACCAGTTTATGTTCCCTCTTAAGGACGGCATAACTAAGGATTTTTTTACCCCTTTTATAAATCCTATTTAAAAATCTTCTGGGTTTGAATTCGCAATCTTAAGCATATAAGACTGTTATGCTAGCCACAGGTTGGAGTTTGATTGTTTAAAAAAGTATTAAGATTAATTTGAATCAATGGACGTCGAGCTAACTATAACCGAGTGGACGGAAATCAAGGTAAATCCGGAAACCAAAGCTGTAGACCTTCAGGTCTCTCTTTCACCGCTGGTTATTAACGCGTTGAAATATCACCTAACTGTAACTATTCAAGTTGGAGCCCGAAATTCATGGCGGTGTTCATTGCAAAAATAAAAAGTTCATTTTTATTTTTAATATGCCTTAACTGTAAGTATAAAAATTGGGTACCGATATTGAATTACGAGATTATAAAGGTGTTTTAATGACGAAGAAATTAGAATCGATTTCTTCTGACCTTAAATTTACCCAACATTCGGCTTTCCCCATCCATTTTAATTGCAATTTCATGAAGGCTTTAACGTTACTTTAACTTAACAGTGATATAAGAAAGATCTAAAAAGTAGAATAGGATGTGGAAATATATAAATTAGGAAAATACCCCTTCATTTGTTCTTATTCCGAAAAAAAGAAGAAAAATGAGGTTATTTTTATCTTAAAATTTGGAGTAATATTAGTTTTACTTTTATTTTAATAACACATAAATTAATATCCTATGCTCTCTATACTTACGAAAATGATTGAAAAAAACGTTCTTAAATGTAAAAGGTCTTACTGTCTTTTGCTCTTGAAACCGATCAGTTTTACATGAGTGTTTTTCTGGACGTTGCACACATTCAACAAGGTGCGGTACAATATTCGTTCAGAAGGAAGATCAGAGGAGTTGAAGTAGACAAGAAAAGAATAGTGAAAGAAGAAGAATACAAATAACAATTTAATAATTATAATTTTTACATTTTTCCCTTAGGTAATTCGTTACAAGAAAATCGAATATGTAATTCTTTAAAACAAAATTAATTTCAAATTGTAAAAAGCAAATGCTAAAAAGTTCAAATTTATCTATACTAATATTATAAAGCTGAAGAGTTTGTTTGTTTGTATGTTTGTTTGTTTGAACGCGCTAATCTCAAAAACTACTGGTTCGAATTGAAAAATTCTTTATGTGTTGGATAGTCCATTTATCGAGGAAGACTATAGACTATATAGCATCACGCTGCGCCCAATAGGAGTGAAGAATCAGTTGAAAATGTGGAAAAAACGGAGGAAATAGATGTCGCATCCCAATGATTCCAAATGATTTACCTTTAAATTTTAAAATAATATAATTTCCCGTTGAATTATATTTTGTCGTAATAATTAATAAATCACAGGGGATAGGAATCGATTTACGTCAAGAATGCTCTTCACACTACCAACTACAGTGAGTGTCAAAACTATCCGGAATTCCTATTTCTTTTCATTTAATAATTATATTTCACAACTTTTAATTTATATAATCCTTTTTAATTCACAAATCTTTAAAAGAGACTTCCATAAAGCAATATCACGAACCAGATAACCGAAATGTTTATTTTTTTTTTCAAGAATAAACAATTAATTTTGTAAATTTACCAGATCATTCAGTGTCAAAAGTATTCGGAAATCGTTTTGTTGTTTAAATCGGAAATCCTATTGTTTAATGGTTTCAAATGTTCAAATTCTCACAAAATTCCAAATCGGAAACCACTTAATTCCAAATACTTTTGACACTCCTATTTTTTGTAAATTAACGTTGAAACCGTTAAATATAAAATGACTATTGTCGTGATTTTTGGGTTCGTCTGATTTATACCTTCCTTTAACATGATAAAGTGAGTAACAACTCTTTAAAAACAGAAATAATAACTCAAAAGCAAGTAAATTACATAATGATAGTGAATTCCGAATACTTTCAAAGCTCACTTTGAAGTATATGTCGCATTGTCAAGATCGGGTTGCGGAGAAAATAAGTACGTTCTTCTGCCAGAAGAGAATAAAACTAAAAATATCATTTACGCAGAAGTACTTTAAAATATATTTTTTAAAATAGCTAAATCCCGATCATAATAACAGAAATTTGCGCGGACGAATCGTTGGTAACAGCTAGTTTTTAATATGCCTTAAACTGTAAATATAAAAATTAGGTACCAATATTGAATTACGTGATTTTAAAGGTATTTTAATGACGAATAATTTAATATCGATTTCTTGACCTTAAATTTATCCAACATTTGCTTCCACTATCCATTTTAATTGCAATTTCATGAAGGCTTTAACGTTACTTACTTAAACTTAAGAGATAACAGTGATACAAGAAAGATCTAAAAATAGAATGGATGTAAAAATATATAAATTAGGACAAGACCATTCATTTGTCACCTTAAAATTTGGAATAATATTAATTTCGTTTTGAAGAAAAATCAGAGGAGTTGAAGGTGATAAGAAAAGTATAGTAAAAGAAGAAGAATACGTATACAAATTTAATAATTATAATTTTCTCTTAAGTAATTCGTTACTAGAAAGTCAAATATGTAATTCCTGAAAATATATTAATTTCAAATTGTAAAAAGCATTTATGTCTGCTCGCCATTTACCAAGGGATGGGCTTTTAAGTTAGTATTATATCTGAAAATATATTCGGCAGGATTAGATACGTTACAGAATAAAGATAATAATAATTAACACACATAACTAACGTTTCGGAGTATCACACCCATCTTCAGGATCTTTTACTTTCTACAATTTAATTTTGCAAAATTAAAGTTGATTACTAAAATTTGGAGTAATCTGCTTCATATGGTAGCCAGCTATTACCCACATATAAATTAATTTTATTATTATATTGATAGTAAACGGAAGGAATTGAGAAATATTTGAGATAGAAATCTTATTGCTGATATTCTAGTATTTCTTCCAAAATCTTTTTATTTTTCATTAAGTACATTTCTACCTCAAATGTTGCTCTATTTCTTCCAGTTACCAGGAATATAATAATAAAATTCATGTTCCTAAAGGGCGGAATGGCTGAGTAGATTAGCTCACGTTTGTGTTGAAATAATTACTGGTTTGCGTCTTAATGCTGAGGGCTTTTAACTCGGAATTTTCCCTCGCCCTTACCCCCTGGCCCAAGAAACCCCGTATAGCCTTCAAAGGCGAGGTAGGGATGAAAACAAAAGGAATGAAACGTATATTTTTCCTATGGATAATAATGGGTGTAATGGTTAACTTATTTGAGTAGATGAGTCAGATAACTGGCATGTGTCTTACCTCCCAATTTTCAAAAAAAAATATGAATATTTCTTATCTTTTCAATCCACTAGGGTAAAAATCAAATAGTAATAAAACACAACTGTTGCTCAATATTAATTTATTGGAAGGAATTAGTCCGGGTGGCGGTCATTAAATGAAACAACTAAATAGTTTCAACTATTTTATTGTTTGCCAACGTTTCGACCCCCTTTGTGGGTCATCATCATGGCTAAAAAGATACAAAAGAATATAATTTCAATGACATTACATACAATATTATTTAACCTATTTAGCTAGAGAACGTCGGTATTGAAAAAATACAGAAGAACTGTATATGTAAAAAAAAAAAAAAAAAACTTAATTAAAATACAATGACCATATTTCAATAATGAAAGTGTTATACAGAAAAAATAAAAATGTTCACTAAACAAAATTTACACAGGTATCAATAATTTACATGAAATATGAAATATAAAAACATGAAGTAGAGTGGAGATTCGTACCGCATGGTGGGAGAATGGAAACTAGGTACTGTTTGGTAGATGGGGGGTAGGTAGGATGGAAAATACGTAGGAAAAGGTAGAATGGAAAATACGTACTGATTTATGGACAGGGTCTGACAACAATGACTAAAATTCTTAATACTACCATACAAAGAATCAATGAATTTTAACTTATGATTATAATAATGATACAGGATAAAAAATTATAATTTAATTCTTGAAATATCACCTATATAATAGTAAGAACAGTGATGGAAGATGTATATGGAGAAAAACTGACGTACAATAAACTGACTGTTGGCAAACAATAAAATAGTTGAAACTATTTAGTTGTTTCATTTAATGACCGCCACCCGGACTAATTCCTTCCAGTAATTCTCAACGGTCAACTAATTACATCCACAATATTAATTTATCTTTGGTCTATTCGGTAATAAAAAATCTGGTGCGCGCAACACACGACTTTCACTTATCTCTGTTATTTATAACGATTCAAGAATTTTTAAACAAATTTAGAAACTAAAATAAATTGTTAAAGAATTATTTACTTTTGATTTTTATTGAAAGATGTGTTTTATTAAATAGTATGATGAAGTGAGAATGGTTGACTGTATGAGTAGGTGAGAGAAGTTAGTTGAGGGTACACCTACAGTAAGAAGAACACACAATGAAATGAACACAAAGTGTGTTATTTTGACTGCACCCTCAACTAACTTCTCTCAGTATTTTATAATATTACTAGCTGTGAACCGCAGCTTTGCTAGCGAATATTGCATTTCGTATTAATTTATGTGCGTTTATAGTAAGAGTAGCTATAATAAATATCAACTATCAGCTACTCTTTGTTATTATTTAAAGCCCGATCTAGACTTCTTCCTGTCAAATTTACAATTTCAACGACTTGTAATTTGAAGATTTTCAAACCAAGCCTCCAGGAAAAATTTTAGCTTCACAACCGTAGTCATTTTTTTGATACTGCGATGACCAGAAAATTGATTGATATATTTTATAAACATAGACATACAGCTAATAAAAGTCCTAAATATGATTAAAATAATAGTTCTGATTATTATACTCGAATAATTCAAAAGAAATAATAATTGTTATAATTTATTTAAATTTATAAATGTATATGAATCAAGGTAATAACGATTAAAGTTAAAAATGACTCTTGAAATAAAACATGACTTATATAATAATATATATTGATATAAATATAGTCTCCTTCTTAACTCCCTAGTGGCCTCATCTCTCTTCGAACCAAATATTTTGCCTGTAGTACCTTATTTTCGAAAACCTTAAGCTGTTGTTCGTCCTTCAAAGTAAGCGGCCAAGTTTCACATCCGTAAAGGACCGTCGGAAGAATAATAGTTTTATAACTTCTAACATTTAAGTTTTTAGACAGAAGCCGCGAGCTAAGTAATTTCGCAACTGAATAATAACACGCATTTCCCGCCTATAACCGGACTTTATTTTCTCCTGGACTACGTCAATTTTTGTTATTATGATCGCTATTCAGAAGTTTTTAAAAGAATATATTTGAAAGAATTTCCGCGTAAATGACATTTTTAGTTTTATTTTCATGTTGCAGAAGAACAGAACTGATTTTCTCCGCAATCCGATCTTGGCGTAAATCAATTCCTACGAGTTTAAATGTTTGGCCCTTTGATTGATTAATTGTTACAGCAAAAGATAAATTATGGGGAAATTGAATTATTTTAAAAATATAAAGTAAATCATTTGGAATCATTGGGATGCGAGGTTTTTTCCCTCTAATTTTTCCCGTTTTTTCCCCAGATTTTCCAC
The DNA here is from genome assembly GCA_023052935.1 of Piezodorus guildinii. Taxonomy (NCBI): domain Eukaryota; kingdom Metazoa; phylum Arthropoda; class Insecta; order Hemiptera; family Pentatomidae; genus Piezodorus; species Piezodorus guildinii. The sequence goes on from CM041294.1 coordinate 39,617,154, forward strand.
TGATTCTTCACTCCTATTGGTCGCAGCGTGATGTCATATAGCCTATAGCCTTTCTCGATAAATGGACTATCCAACACAAAAAGAATTTTTTATTTCGAACCAGTAGTTTCTGAGATTAGCGCGTTCAAATAAACAAACAAACAAACAAACTCTTCAGCTTTATAATATTAGTATAGATATACGAAATTCAATAAGTTTTTTTTCGGCTTTTCATCACTCCGAGCTAGAACTACTTGGAGCGTCCGGACATGACATCGCCATCCAGTGGCCAAGTGGTGAAACAATTGCATTAAAAAATATTTTTTCAGTTTTCTCCATTAGTTGGATATTTGAATACGTCCAACTTATCTATTTACCTATTTTTTTATCAATGGTAATAAGATGATATGGTTATTTTTATAGAATATACAAAATTAAAGGTACTTTAGAGGAAGAATATTTAAAATATCTGCATTTAAGCCCCATCAGGCTATTTCCATCAGAATGAAACTAACATGATATTAGTGCCCATTAAATTTTACATCGATATATCGAGTTTAAGCCAAATCGTTAGAGCCGTTTTTGAGAAAATCGTAAAAAGGTGCTAAATGCATGGGATAAAGTAGGACTTCCGGTCAGCCGATTCTAGTGAAAAAGTTGCTGTAACTCTCGAGGGTATAGTAGTCTTAAATATGAAATTTCATTTCCGTACGACTTTTCGTTTTTGCGCTAGAGTTATCGCACACAATACACACACACACACACACCACACACACACACACACACATGGACACACGGACCTTATTTGGACTCAGGGGACCCTAAAACATGTATTTCCGTTGAAAACTGGAATTTGAAAATTTTCATGATCGCAATACTTTCTCTTATTATATATTTCATATATAAGTAAGTGAAAGTAAAATTATGAAAACAAATGAAGAGAAAAATGTCTGTTCTGATGAAAAAGGTTAAGACGGTTAAAACTGAATGCACTTTAGAACAATTAATTCCGAAAATTCGCTATTTAAGCACTACAAATAACTAGTTGGTATATTACTCTATTACTATTATGGTATATTACTATATTACTCGTTTGAGCTAGAGAGGAAACCGTTTCTCCTGTTTCCGACTATTGTGAAAATTTCGCAGTGAAGTCCCACCATTTATCTATTTATTTTGAATACGTTGTAAAATTTTTGTGCGAATTTTAGTTTTTTGAGCTGCACACCCACCATTTTATGAGAATTGGTTATTTTTACTCGGCATCTTTAATGCATATGTTTCATGCATAATTATGTGAAATATGAATCAGATTTTCATATAATAAGAATATCGCTGAAAGGGTAATATGCCAAAGAATGATTTTTTAGTTTCCTGTTGTGCGTCCTTCAATAGTTCAATCGGTTATTAGCATGTGCAGCTGGAGTGTGATTTGTCTGAGAAATATTGGTCCTTTCTTAACCAAGTTGGTTCCATGAGTGTCTAAAAATTCACCTACAATATTTGAATTTGGTTTTGAATGATTTTAAAGTAAAAACAAAAATTCAGATATTATCGACCACATTCTTGATATGTAGTCAATATTTTTTATATTAAAATAGTTGTATCAATTATATGGAACAAGGACTTCTATCACAGGATTTATTTGATCAAAGTTTCGGGACAAAATTATTCCCATCTTCGGATTTACATTTATTGTGCAACCCATTCTAAATAATTAATGTGTTAGTTTGTTTCTACTTAATTATTTCGATTTTCTCTTTAAAAATAGTAAACTTAATTTATATCTCAATATAATTACTTCCTGTTAGTATTTATATATTTAAAAAATATATTTTATTGATATTTACAACTGTATTTGAAATAAATACAAGTAAATGAGTAACACTGGAATTTTGGGCATGAATATGTCTCGTGAAGAGTTTCTTCAAAAAACTACCCAGCAGTAGTACTACTACAGATTTTTTTATTAAGAATTTATTCTTTGATTTTTCGAATAATCTGTCTTATAATTTCATAATATTTGATAAAATTATAATATAAATTTATATAATACCAATACTACTTTCTAGAAATATTTTCAGCAGATTGCACTTCTTCACCTATTCTGTCACAAAAGTACAAAACATAGTTTTTAAACAATAAAAGTATGACAATTATTGCTATATATATTAAATTAATTTTAATAGTTCCATGTTTGAGCCTGAACATTATATTTTTTTTCTGTATATTTTGTTGATAATTTAAAAATCAAATTAAATTTTTTTTTTTTTTTTTAAAACATATTTATTGATATTTACAACTGTATTAAATAAAAATACATCTAGTAAATGTGATGGTAATATACAAAACTGTCATGAAAAACATGTAGAGACACTACCCAGTGGCAGCACTCTAAAAATATTTTAAACTAGAAGGTCCCGGGGCCATTTCCTTTTCAGGCGCCTCGGAGGATTATCCGGAATTGAAGAGGAAGACAGGATTGAAACTAGTGGGTTAGAGTGAGAATGGAGTTTGTCATGAAAGGATTGATACCTGGTCTGGGCCAAATCGTAACATAGGGAACATTAAGGTCTTTATGGATAAGTTTATTCGTGACAAAGTAAGGAGCGTTGAGGATTTTACGAAGGATTTTGGATTGTAAGGATTGGATGCGGGAAGAATTTGATGGTTTAGTAGAGCCCCAAAGCTCTACTCCGTAAGTCCAGATTGGTCTTATAATAGCCATGTAGATGAGCCTTTTGTAGTTAAGAGGAAGGTTTGATCGTTTGTCTAGTAAGTGTTGAAGTAGCCTAAAGCGGCGAGCAGTTTCTTGTCGTTTTAGTCGTGTATGTGGATTCCAAGTTAGGCGTTTGTCAAGAAGAAGTCCTAGGTATCGGATCTGTTCAACAGGAACTAGTTGAGTGTTATTAAAGGATACTTTAGGGCAGGAAGTCAAAGGTTTACGGCGAAGGGTAAAGGTTATTTGATGGGACTTGTTGGAATTTATTTTTATTCTCCAGTTCTGACACCATACTTCCAGGTCTTTGATGTGGGCTTGAAGGGTATTTGAAGCATCAAATGGATCTTTATGAACTGATAACACGCAGGTGTCATCAGCATAGGAAATTAAATTAAAAATAGTTTTTAATGAGGAAAATATTTTTTTTTGTTAGTTTATATGTTATATTTACATCTTCTAGTATTTATATTCAATAGTGTAGGGATTAGACAGATAAAGTGTCCCCCTTGCCCTCAAGACAGTACCGATCGCACCAGTAAGCAGAGAGCACGCTTCTTTCGTTAGGCCTTCAAACCATCTTCGATCAGGACTTCGTCTCATCTTTTGAAGATAACCAACTGTCCTTCCAGAATCGCCTACCTGTCGTGTGGAACATAACCAACCGTCCTTCCAGTGGATCAGAATCGCCTACCTGTCGTGCAGAGCCAAACAATTTATGGACAGATAATTATCCTATATATTTTTTTCTCACTATATGTATTCATTTTTTTTTGTACCATTAGTAGTAAGACTAACCTACTAACCCAATTTTAGAACCTTTTTTTTTCAGTTAGGTTAATAGAAGATTTTTTTTTTTTTTTTTTTATAAATCAAGTGGTTTTATATTTTTTTTTGTAAATTTTCCTCATATTTTTTTTATTAAACTTTTATTTATTTTGTTTACTTTCAATTTTATCTTTTTATTTAATATTACCTTTTTTTTTATTTTAATGATTAAGTACTCAGGACCGGCCCTTTTCGAAACGGGATCAAGTCTACATTCTCTTATTTCGATTTAATGTCACTCATCCCAACAGTTCCATGTAAACTTTACTTATTTTGTTTTTAGGGGCGTTAAACTATGGCGGTCCAAGACGCTATACCTTAACTAATTTGGGCGATTTAATCATTAGTTTGGTATGATAATCTGACATACATGATAATCTTAAAATGCGCAATTTCGGGATTCTGTGTATCTAATATTTTCTTTTCATCGTAATTAAAAAAAAAAGATTTTTGGTGTTTAACTGCATACATACAGTGGTTGTCAAAAGTGTTCGGAATTCACTACCAATCTATAATTTACTTGATTAGGACTTATTTTTTCTGTCCCTAAAGAGTTGCTAACAACTTTATAATATTAGGGGGAACTTATACAATAGCTAAAACCAAAAATCACGACTAAAATCATTTTATTCTTAAGGTTTTAAACGTTCATTTACGAAATAATTAAAAATTGAAGTGTCAAAAGTATTCGGAATTACGCAGTTTCCGATTTATATTAATACATTAATTAGATACAAACATCCAGTTGGTATTTTTGTATAATGATACATTTTAGCCTATAACAAATAGTTCTAATTAATTTATTAATTATTCGTTGTGAAATATTGTCCTTCTCAAGCACTTACAATTCCTTGAGCTCATTTTCATTTTGAATATAGTATTTCCTGATTTTCATTTTAAGGGGACCCAAAAATAGTTAATTAAATTTAAAATAAATAATGGAGATATTTTAGTAAATTGTGCTGGAACCAAATCTGGATAGATAACATATATATGTTCTGAGTCATGGTCGCGCTTATGTTGACAATTTAATTTATTCGTAATTTTTCTCCTACTTTTAATCCTGGCTTTTCATACTGGAAAATTACTCTAATTTATCAATGATTCTGTCCAGGAATCCAAGTTTATCAATCTCTTTAAAAGAAAAACCGCCCTAACCATGACCGCTCGAGGTATTTTACTACGACATAATTAATTCTTTATTTGGTTACCTGGAAACCATAATTTCTTCTTAGGGACCATGTATTTTAGTATGGGACTAATCTATAAATATTTAAATTCATCGACCTACTTTGAAAAATTTTAGCTAACATTCAGCCTTTTTAAGAAAACATTTTCTTATTGCTTTTCCTGACTTCTTGTAGCGTGTTTTTTTTCTCGTCATATTCTTTTTTTTTTAACGCGGCGAACAGTTAAAACACTTATTATATATCCAGAAGTTCTGAAAAATTCAGAAATAAGCTAAGGTTTACTCATTTGAGGAATTGTTTTCTTATTTGATGAATAATCAGTCTTTCATTTTAAACATTTTATATTTTTTGGATTCAATCCTTTCTTCCACTTCAATTCCTGACAACCCTACGAGACTTCTGGAAAGGAAATGTCCCCGAGACCTTCTATTTAAGAATTTTTTTAGAGTGCTTCCATTTCTGAAGCTTCCCTACATGTGTTTCATGCCTTTTTATATTTAACTCAAATTGACTCGTTGTATTCTATTATACAGTTGTAAATTCCAATAAATGAAATTTAAAAAATATATATATATTTTGGACGATCACTTTTTTCCTTTTATATTTAGTATTTTATCAGTCACATTTACTTGTTGTACCTTGAAGTACAGTTGTAAATTTCAATAAATGATGTAAAAAAAAAAAGAAGTATTTTATCATGCACTATCAACACTATACCCACCCATCCACATATTTTCATAATTTTTTTCATAACATTTTTACAATTTCTCTTTACAAAATTATTCGAAGTCGCTGTTCGATCGTTAAGTTTTTACATTAACGCCTTATTTTAAAAACGTGTTCTTTCCAAAGTTGGGTATTAGTTACACGAGGAAGTAGAATAGTTTAGAACATAAAACTATATCGGAGATAAGTGAGAATATGAATCCAATTGTTTAAAACCATTAAACAACAGAATATTACGATTTTATTAGATTACGATGTTGATTACGATTATTAGATTACGATACACTGAATGATAATTTAATTTTACACTATTAATGGGATATTTTTAAAAACAAGATAATTTTCGGTTATCTGGTAAGTGATTTTGATTAATGGGAGTCTCTTTTAAAGATTTATTAGTTGAATAGGATTATAATATTTTAATTGTTGTGAAATATGCTTATTAAATGAAAAGAAATACGAATTCAGAATACACTCAATGTAGATAGTTGAAAGGATTCAAGAAGAAAACTTCCGAAAAAGTTTTATCAGAATCATTGGAGCAGTTTCAAGGGACCATTTGGAGAGACTTTGAAAAAAAAAAAAAATTGTTTTTCCTTTGAAAGCACCGATTCGAAAATTTTATATATTTCAGTTATTCAATTATATATTAAATATACGTATCTATACATAATTCCATTGAGCCAAGTGAAAGTAAAAATCGAAAGGGATTTTATTCTCAGTCACTTATCGATGGAGACCTTGATGTTACACTACGCCAAAAGACTGGTGAATAGTACATTTATAAATTGGGTACATTATTTGAGAAAAATAGGTAAACATTACAAAGCATTGTATACAATGCAAACATGGTCGCTCTTTTCCATATAATTCCAATGTGTCTGTTTGGTAATAACATTCTCAATTTGGAACTTATAAACTAATCTCAATTGTTTGGATAGCATACATTTAGTGAAACGCTGTTTTATTGTAAATGTTGACTTATTTTTTACACAAACATATTATAATATTTACTCTAGTTATTCCATTCTCTCTGTTTCCGGTTCCCGAAAAGAGAAATGTCACTGCTCTGCCATCTAGTGGCCATAGGGAGAAAGAGAGCGCCCCTAGCGACCGAGAATGAAACTGAAGTTGCAGGTCCTGGCTGGTTGTGCCAGACAGCCTCGCTAGTTTTTTTTGTTCCACCTGTAGAACCACCCTTTACCATGGAGTAGAGAATTTAGAAGACCCCCTGGCCAAAGGGGAGGAGGAGAGGAGGAGAGAAGAACAGACTCATCTTCCAGAGCATCTTCACCATCTCAGAGATCACCACTTAAGTCAACTTGTTATAATTTACAATAGCACTTATAACTTTACTAACCCAGTCCTAATGAACATCTGGCCATTAAGTTAAATATGTACCGATTTTATTTATAATATAATTAATTTTATCCCCATAATGTGTTTATTTTATCTTGGCCCAGCCTTATTTCATTTAGTTATATTTTTTCATACAGTCCACTTACATATTACTAAAGGAGTGATCATCTTGACATTTAGTTGGAGGTGATTACTCTAAACATATGCTCACTCCGGGCCCAGATATCTTAACATATGGTCACTCCGGGCCCAGATATCTTAACAATTGGTCACAGCGGGCCTAGATATCCTAACAAATTGCCCTGCAGGGCCTAGATACCTAACTATTTGATAACTCTGGACCTAGACAATCTAAGTCAAATTGTATTTATACATTGCCAAGATGTCAAAACATTTGCTCTTTTCATTCATAATTCGTTACAGCCAAAATGATACATCTTTTATTCAATTTATAGTCAAAGTTGTATTTCCATATGGCCAAGATATTAAATATATTTTATTCAATTCATTAGTGAAATAATTTCAAAATTGTATATCCATTAGCAAAATTCTACAACAGTATGCCATTCATTGTTAAAAATTTATTGAATTAAATGTGCTCTAATCACCTAATAAGCTCTATTAAATGGCAACATAAAAGTTTTAATGTTTGTAATAAATTCAATTTAAGGATATTTCATTGTTATGATAGAACTAACCTATTAATAGAACTAACAAAATCCCATCAAATAATGTATTGCCTGCTCTGTTTGTTATAATTGTATAATATTTCTGTGCATAATATTATTAAGTATTATTATATGTAACTTTATTCACAGAGCCAATTTAATTCATTTAACTGACTGCTTTAAAGGTAATTTTTAAATAATGTCTATTCATTGCATGCAGTTTTATTTTAAATCAATCCATAAGTAGTTTGCAGTTATTGTTACCTAAGAACAAATATAATAATGCATAAGTTCATTTGTTCTTACATTTTAATTTACCATTTCATTTATAAATTAAATTATCTTCACTTAGGCACAGCTGTTAGGTTAAAATCACTATCTACTTAAACCAGTAAGTAAAACATTAACAAAGACCACATCACATTTCTTTCATGTTTTATATTTAATTTTATTTCATGTTTTACATTTCAATTACAATAGGTTTTAATACAATAGTTTCATTATAGTTGCCAGCCAGTTACTATAACAGTAAAGAGATACTTCCAATATGGTGGACGTTCATGAGTTAGTCATTCATTTATCATAACCTGGATCCAAAGAGGTCGGACTAACTTGTGCTAGCGCTGGCATCAACTTCAATTAGCAGTTACAATCGAGTCTCTACTTGGTGACGTCATGTTTTAGTTTTCTTTCGACGCTTCACCTCGTTTCCTTTTCTCTTGGATATTGATGAAATTATTTAGTGGTGACGTCATAATTAAGTTTGGCCTTCGGCGTTTCACCATCTTCATTTTCACATGTCTTAATTAGTTTCGGTGACGTCATAATATAGTTTGGCCTTCGGCGTTACACCATCTTCATTTTCTGATATATTAAATATTTTGTGGTCACCATATTTCAGTTTTCTTTCGGTGCTTCACTATATTTAATCTTCAAACGTTATTTGCATTAGTTTCGGTGACGTCATAATATAGTTTGGCCTTCGGCGTTTCACCATTGTCATTTTCAGATATTTTAAATATTTTTTGTCGCTATTTTTCAGTTTCCTTCGGCGCTTCAGTATATTTAATTTTCAAACTCTATTTACAATAGTTGCGGTGACGTCATCATTTAGTTTGGCTTTCGACGTTTCACCATTTGTATGTCAGACTGACAAGGTTTATTCATTTTTTTTTTTTCATATTTCAACCCGAGTTACATATAAGCGCAACTTTGTTGCCGAGTTAGTTTCCCAGGATGGTGATATCTCTTAACTTTCTTCTCTCTCATATTTTCTCTCCCTCGAGGTTCCAGGGACTTCTTATTAATTATAATAATCGAATTATCAAAATGACTGATCCTAGTAAGGATAAATCTTCAAGTGAGACAGTTCTCGCTCGCACAACCTTGTTGGAGCGACGTATGCGTGGCCTCAAACGCAATATCAGCAGCATTCCGACCATTGACCCAGAAACCATTAGTGATGCTGATGCTGATATCTTTGAAGCTAGAGTTGCTGAAGCAAAGCAGCTATGGTCTGAGTTCCGAGGGGCATGGAACGAACGCGAGGAATTAGCAATTCAGATAGGGTCAAGCGATACCTTCCCCAGCGAAGCGTGGTATCGACTTTACGATACCCTAAGCGAAGATATTCACAAGGCTAGCGGTACGCTGTTGACATTACAGAAGCGTGAAATTAGAAGAAAGGCACAGGAACCAACGCTCGCTGCCAACTCCACACTCAACCAAAGCGGACTTTACGCCCCGAAAGTGCAGCTACCGAAGATACCAATTCCGACTTTCAGCGGTGATATGCTCAAGTGGACTCACTTCCGGGACACCTTTATTTCTATGGTCCACGCGGAACCTTCTTTGAGTAAAGTGGAAAAGTTCCACTATCTAATTGGCGCCTTGAAGGGTGAGGCTGCCACGTTGATATCGAGGTTTCCTGTTGAAGAGGATTCGTATGAGCTAGCGTGGAGAAGAGTCGTCGATTCCTACCAGAACCCTCGAGTCTTGGCCAACATGCTGGTCCATCGTATCATAGATCACGACCACACAAAGGCAAAGGGTGAGATGGCAAGACACGAGCTGTTCCTCACAGGAATCGCTGACAACATCGAAGCGTTTCGTGCGCTGAAACTCCAGAATCCGTCAGACTTCCTGTTAACCACACTTGCGCTAAAAGCTTTAGACGCGGACACCAGGCGACAATTTGAGTTGTCACTAGCCTCCACCGAAGGTTTCCCCACTGTTGACGACGTCATAAACTTCGTGCGGAAAAGGAAGACGGCGATCGCGATGTCACAGAACGTGCTTCTCTCTCCACGTCAAACTCAGAATCGCACCTCCAACTCTATCGCATTATTTTCCGGTGACAATGCGAGGTACTCTTCCAAGAATCCTGGGTACATTAAAAATGCAACTAGCAAGGAAACCCAAAGAAAGAAGAACGAGTGCAACGGCGCTACAATGAAGAGGTGTTCATTGTGCAAGGGAGACCATCTGCTCTTCAGGTGCGATACATTCCTATCATTATCTCCTCAACAGAGACTGGATCGCGCCCGCACATTGAATGCTTGTTTTAATTGCCTTCGTTTTGGTCACGGTGTCTCCGCGTGCGTTTCCAGGTTCCGATGTCGGACCTGTAATAGCCGACATCATACTTTAATCCACACTGATGGGAAAGCTAAGGAGGTCACAAAACCCGCCACGAGTCCGAGGACGGAAGGACCTACAGAGACCTTCACTGGTTTTGGCTCCGTACCCTCAGCTTCATCGTCGAGCGGCATGGTGCTTTTGGGTACAGCACAAGTCCTCGTGAAGGGTCAGCGCGGAGATTACCACCTTGCACGCGCTGTGTTGGACTCAGGGAGCCAGCACACATTCATCACCAGTGCACTCGCTCGCAAGGTTGGTGCAAACGTGACACCATTCAACGGTGCCATAACCAGCCTTGGCGAAACCATAGTACCCAAGTCCCATCTCAAGGGGTCTGTTGGCTGCACCATCCGCTCGTGTGTTAGAGAAGCGGAGTACGAGCTCTCGTCGATTGTAGTCGAACGCATTACCTCTGCACTCCCAGGCCGTGAACTTCCAAAGTCCATAATAAAATATATCATGCGCCACCCGTTGGCAGACCAAGATTTGGCATTTCAGGCTCTATTGACCTATTGATCGGAGGAGACCTGTATCCGCGCCTGCTTACTGGAGCACCGTATCCTGCAGGAGTTCAAGACTTGTACTTGACTCCCACAGTATTTGGGGTGGTGGTTTCAGGAGTGGTGTATGATGTGACGCCGAGCGCTTCGTGCTCTCTCTTCTCTCAATCCAAATGCAGTATCGAAGCTCAACTAAAAGCGTTCTGGGAGATTGAGGAGCCTGCGACTGTAGATAGGTCGCACCCTGATGATATTCAGTGTGAGCAACATTTCGCGGAGACCCACAGCCGTACTGAAGATGGTAGATACATTGTTAAGCTACCGTTCAAGACCGAGAACAAGGAGTTGGCAGAGAATAAGGCAGCTGCTCTGCGTAGATTCTATGCTTTGGAATCTAAATTCCGAAAGGAACCAGACCTTTTTGACCATTACAAAACATTCATGAAGGAGTATTCCGAATTGGGACATATGTCACCAGTTTCCGCGAGCTCCAAGTACATCATACCACATCACGGAGTATGGCAAGAGCGTCCAAATGGCTCCAAGTTGCGAGTAGTTTTTGATGCCTCAAGTAGATCGGTCGGTCCCTGTCTGAACGAATTACTATATTCTGGCCCAAAGCTTCAAGGAGACTTGTGCATGATTCTTACAAGATTTCGTCTTCACGCTGTTGCTGTATGCGCCGATATCGTAAAGATGTACCGGCAAATAGTCTTACACTCGGAGGACCGCAAATACCAGCACATTCTATGGCGTGACGAACCCGCTCACGCGATTCAGGAGTTTGAACTCAACACTGTCACATATGGAGTTAGGTCAAGCGCTTATCAAGCTCTTCGCGTTATTCAGCAACTGACTAAAGATGAAGGTTCACAATTTCCTCTTGCTTCGAACAGCGTGAAGAATGAGATGTATGTGGACGACATAGTAAGTGGGGCTGAAACCCCTGGTCAGGCCCGCGAGCTCATCTCGCAATTACGTTCGATGTTCGCTAAAGGTGGATTCAGTCTAAGCAAATGGGCGTCTAACGTCGCGGAAGTGCTTCCATCATGTTGCGAGCAAATTAAAGTAGTTCCTATCGAACAACCGGAGCAAGAAAGTGTCAAGATTCTTGGTCTATTCTGGAATTCAACCACCGATTCCTTCTCCTACATCGCATTGCCGCCTTCATTGGATCTTATAACTAAGCGTATTATGCTGTCAGTGGTGGCCAGAATTTTTGATCCATTAGGACTATTGACTCCCGTTATATTCTCGGCAAAATTTATCATTCAGATGGTTTGGAAGGCCGAACTAGGTTGGGACGATGAGGTGACCCAAGAACTAAGCGATGCGTGGAGAACGCTGATGGCTGATTGGCGAATTCTTTCATTAATTTACATACCTCGATACATATCATACAGACATGCGAGTCATCGACTAGTTGGATTCTGTGATGCCTCCTCCAAGGGATACGCGGCAGCACTCTATTTACGCTCCGAGAGTTCCGATGGAGACGTGAAGATTTCACTCGTAAAAGCCAAGTCGAAGGTGGCCCCATTACGATATGTTTCTACTGCACGTCTCGAGCTGTGTGGCGCTCTCCTGCTCGCTCGACTGGTATCTTCGATCACGTTACCTGCGGCTAGTAATGTAATATGTTTCACGGACTCGCAAGTGGTTCTTTCTTGGCTGCATACTCCAACTCATGAACTAGGGATTTTCGAAGCCAATCGTGTGTCTCAAATTACCCAAGCCGTTGCTGTTGACTTTTGGAGACACGTAGATTCCGAGGACAACCCCGCCGATCTAGCATCGCGCGGATGCAATCCAAAGAAACTGAAGGACGCCACTATATGGTGGAATGGACCCGAATGGCTGAGCTCACCAATCTCATCTTGGTTTGCACCCGTCTCCAGGACCGTCGTCATGAGTGCACTACGCTCAAAACCAAGGCTACACGAGCCGCCCTATGATTGGACCTTTCGCTTCTCTTCTATGCGCACCCTTGTTAGAACTGTGGCGAGGATTATAAGGTTTATAAGACTAAGAAGGGCCAGGGTCGCCTCTAAACACAGTGTTCAGCAGTCAGAGCAGTTCTCCGCCAACGAGATTGCCGAAGCTGAGATTAGATGCATCGTTTTCGTTCAGCGACTGTACCTTCCTCCTGAGTGCTTCAGTGAAACCTTCCGGATCCCTAAATCCTTCGATCAGCTGTCGCCCTTTCGGGACGAGCGGGGTGTAGTTAGGGTGGGCGGACGTCTACAGGAATCTTCGATTTCCTACTCCAGTAAACACCCGATTCTAATTCCAAGACAGGCACCGCTTGCGACCCTTATAATCGATTCGGTCCATTCAAATAATTTTCACTCAGGACAAGCCTTGACTTTGGCACTTCTTAGAGGAAAATATTGGATACCATCAGCTGCTAAACTTATTAGAGGTAGAATTCGACGCTGTGTTCGTTGTCGCATCCAAAGGGCGAAACCAATAGCGCCCATGATGGCACCACTGCCAAGAGCTAGATTTGACGGGATACGCGCCTTCTTTCAGACTGGCGTTGATTATGCTGGCCCCTTTCTCATAAAGGAGTCCAGGAGACGAAACGCGTCCCTCGGGAAGGCCTATCTATGTCTTTTTGTATGTATGTCCAGTAAGGCTATCCATCTGGAATTAGTATCTTCGCTTACAACATCTGCGTTCATAGCTAGTCTGGAGCGATTTATCTCGCGACGTGGCGCACCTAGTACTATTTGGTCCGACAACGGAACCAATTTTGTCGGTGCCTCCAAGTTCCTTAAGGAAATATTCAAATTTAAAGGGGAAATTCAAGGGATGGTATGCGACCATTTGGCTCTAAGAGGGATAGACTGGAAATTCATACCTCCTCGAGCTCCTCACTTCGGCGGTCTATGGGAAGCCGGCGTCAAGTCGGTGAAGAGATTATTGACAGGTTCTGTTGGCAGACAACCATACACGTATGAAGAGCTGGCTACAGCGTTAATCAAAATTGAGGCCGTACTGAATTCCCGTCCTCTGTGCCCCCTCACCGAGGACGCAACGAACTTTGATTTTTTGACGCCAGGCCATTTCCTGATAGGAGGCCCTATCACATCGCTACCTCAATGCTCAATCCACGCCGGTCCGATGCCTCCTCTTATGTCCAGATGGAAAATGATCGAGGCCCAGATCACGCATGTGTGGAATCGCTGGAAGAAGGAATACCTACACTCGCTCCAGCAACGCTATAAGTGGAAAGAGCAAAGGCCTACGTTGGTTGTGGGAGACCTTGTCATCCTCATCGAAAAACGGACCATCGTTGGTCAGTGGCCCATCGCAAGAGTCACAGAAACCTTCCCAGGTAGGGATGGAGTCACCCGTACCTTGACGGTGCGTACCCCTTCTGGAAGCTATTTGACTCGCGCAGTCACCTCGGTAGTGCCATTATTTTACCCTCTTGAGGATAAAGACAAGTAAAGCTCTTTGGTTTTGTTTCATTCATAAAAGCATATTTTTTTTTATTAAGAAAATATAATTTTTGTTTTTTTTTCTTTCGCCCTTTCCTTAATGACGAGGGCTCGTCATGGTGGGCGGACGATGATTTTATTACGCCTTCTAGGAGGTAATAGTTGCAAACTAATATTTATTATTTTCCTTTTAGAGTCATTTCGTTGTTATTATTTTCTGATTCAGTGGCAGTTTTTGTTTTCGCAGTTTATGATATCATTTATATTCATTTTGGACTCCAACATAAAGAAACATAAACATTTGATATAATTAACACCAATCTGCTTTCAGTTTTAATTAAGTCATGCGTTTATTTTTTTTCTCTCAAGCTCTGTGAATAGGGATCTTTCTTTTGTATTTTCAGGCTTCAACCTAAGACCTTCATGAAGACTGCAATTACCAAAATCATCTTTCTTCATCGTCTTAGAAGTAAATCACCCGGAGCTGATTTAGGTGGGCGGTGTGTTTCCGGTTCCCGAAAAGAGAAATGTCACTGCTCTGCCATCTAGTGGCCATAGGGAGAAAGAGAGCGCCCCTAGCGACCGAGAATGAAACTGAAGTTGCAGGTCCTGGCTGGTTGTGCCAGACAGCCTCGCTAGTTTTTTTTGTTCCACCTGTAGAACCACCCTTTACCATGGAGTAGAGAATTTAGAAGACCCCCTGGCCAAAGGGGAGGAGGAGAGGAGGAGAGAAGAACAGACTCATCTTCCAGAGCATCTTCACCATCTCAGAGATCACCACTTAAGTCAACTTGTTATAATTTACAATAGCACTTATAACTTTACTAACCCAGTCCTAATGAACATCTGGCCATTAAGTTAAATATGTACCGATTTTATTTATAATATAATTAATTTTATCCCCATAATGTGTTTATTTTATCTTGGCCCAGCCTTATTTCATTTAGTTATATTTTTTCATACAGTCCACTTACATATTACTAAAGGAGTGATCATCTTGACATTTAGTTGGAGGTGATTACTCTAAACACTCTCTATTTGCTGCTTACCCTCAAATTTTTTACTTCATCATCATCAATCCGGCGCTACCACTCGGTGACGAGTCCTGGCCTCCTCCACCAGCCCTCTCCAGTTATTTCTATCTTGTGCAGCCGTCATCCAGTTCCTCACTCCCAGGATATCCCTTGCATCTGCTGTCACACAAACCGTCCATCTAAGTTTCGGTCTTCCTCTTCTTCTGATGCCGTGTAGAGGTTCAGTCATAACGGCCTTAGGGATCTTCTCATCCTCCATTCTTGCCACGTGAATGGAGCCACGTGCCAAATTTTTTACTTATTAATCATAAATTATAGATAGACTATTTATAGATATACCTTCTTAATACATATATTCACCTTTTTACTTCCACTTACCTATAAATGAAATGTATAGTAAGCGAAAGTATTGCGACCGTGAAAACTTTAGAATTCGAGTTTACACGTTTTAGGGTTCCCTGAGTCCAAATGACGAAGTCCAGCAAAAAGGTCTGCGTGTGTGTGTGTAAGTCTAGCTCAAAACGGTAAGTCATTCGAAGCTGAAATTTCATATTTAGGACAACTATACGCCGGAGAAGTTACAGCAACTTTTTCATCAAAATCAGCTAACCAGAAGAGCCACTTTATACAATGCATTGCACCCTTTTACGATTTTATAAAAAACGGCTCTAACAATTTTGATTAAACTCGCTATTTGGGGGTAAAATTTAATGGGATTTTATATGATGTTGATGGCATTTAACAGGACTTAAATGCCGATATTTCAAATTTTCTTCTTATAAAGTACCTTTAATTTTGTAGATTTAAAAAAATTAGGCACATCGTCTTGTTTGCATTGATAAATAACAACTAAATATGCAATTTGCAAGCGAATTTAATACAAGGACTCATAAAGTGACGAAAAATAGAGAGTGATGAAAAATGATCGCCACAAAATGGCGAGGCGTGTTTATAATGTGGTTAGGAGTAAGGGTGGGCATAATCGAATGACGATTATAGGATTATTCGATTATTTCAATCATTCGAAATAATCGATTACCAGATTAATCGGTCCGGAGAAACGAACGATCATTCGTACCGAATTGTTTAACGACAATCGAGGGATTATAAGAAGGTCGGATAGTCGAACGACCTTTTTTTTTTTTGCTCATCACATAAATTATATGGGTATTTGGACCTAGGTTGATCTAGCTCAGCCATTATAGGTACGGGAATTGTGGTATATTGTCTCTCATAATGCATATTAATCATTCAATCATTCGATTATGAAATCATTCGATTATTTAAATAATCGAAGTCTGATCATCCGATTATAACGATCATTCGATTATGCCCACGCCTAGTAAGGAGAATGGTCATACTTTATTGAATTTGAATTAATTAATCATAAAAATGTTATGTGAAATTTATAAATTCCTGTGGTGAGTGGATAGTGTCCGAATTATTACTATGGTTCATTAATTTTCTCGTTATATGGAAATAGATTTTATTATTAATTATTTTAAATGCTATAATATTCATTCTCCAAGGCAATAAACCTAGTAGATTTGTCTTTTGTTTTTACATATTTTAAATATGTACTGTTATATAAAGCTGTAGAATTTGGATGTTTGAACGCGTTTCTTTGTAATTTTATTTTCTTCGGGTTGACCGTTTTTTAAGAAAGACTCCAGGATTCATGACATTACACCGTGATCCAAATGGACTGAGTAGTAAGCAATTTTTTTTTTTTTTTTATTGTTTTATTGATTTAGAAATAATACAATCTGCCACAATTTTGGGCAATGAGTATTAATGCTATGAGAAGTCATTCATTTCTTATGTACACTAAATAAAGAAATAAAAATAAATGAATACAAAATAAATAAAATACAAAGAAGAATAAATAACCCTAAATAAAGATAAAAATAAAATAAAATAAATAAATAATAATAATCTTGGTCACATTATACAATATATAAGCAATTAAGTATTAAAAAATTAAATAGATAAAAAATGTCTACTTGCGCACATGTCTACATGAGCCTAGGCAGGGGATTAGTGGGGTGTCGCGCCTTGGTGGGGTAAATAATCATTATAAGATATAATAAGGCATTAGAATAAAAAGTGTAGTGTAAGACTGTTTTTACTCACAAGGAAAAATTTAATTTTAAAATTAGTATGCGTATAGACGGGTTTTGGAAAAATATATTATATTGCCAACTTGCCTTCTCCCTCATTCCTTCAACAATTTTTAACCTTCTTCTTCCCTGTTACGAAAATTCTGCATACGCCCGCATTCTGCATATAACGTTTTTTTTTCTCAATAAAATGACTTAATAAGAAGAGTAGGATGTGAAGATATAAAATTTAGATTTTTACACTCTTTTCTCCTTATTTTGGTTTTTAATTAGTTGAAAATAGAAATTCAATAATCAGATATTTTTATAGCAACTTAGTTAATTCTTGTTTCTGGTGTAGCTTAGGGAAAACTGAGAGAAATTACGTTATATTTTAATAGATTTTCTCTAACTTTTTATTGACTAAAAATTAAATTTCATTCACAAGGCAGAAGGTTTAACTGTATAAGGCAAAAGCCTGATTCATGTGATATTTATAATATTTAACATAAAGCTAGGATGTTAACATTTTATGGGCTATTAGTATAGATTAGGTAATAAATATTGCTTATGCTTGTGATAGGATATGATAATATATAGCATTAAATGATGTTAGGTCATTTGGTCAGGGCTATTTGAGCAACCGTCTTCAGAAAATAGGTAAATATCTAAAAGACATGTTTCCGTTAATATCCATCAGGACTTAATAATTTAAAAATATATTTTGTCTCTAGTGATTTGGAAAGTGGTCTTGAAAAATTCCTACTGACAAGGTATTTAATTGATTATAGTTTTAATTTTACTAACCTATATATTAAATGTATAGTAAGGGAAAGGGGATCATGAACATTTTCGAAATCGAGTTTTCATTGGAAATAAAAGTTTTAGGATCCACTGGGTCAAATTCTTTCCCGATAAAAGGTCTGTGTATGGCAATACTGACTCGAAAACGATTAATTGTATAAAAATGAAATCTCATATTTTAAAAGCATATATTCCTGAGATCTTACAGCAACGTTTGAGGTAGAAATGTACGTTAATGAAAAATAAAAAGATTTTGGAAGAAATACTAGAATATCAGCAATAAGATTTCTATCTCAAATATTTCTCAATTCCTTCCGTTTACTATCAATATAATAATAAAATGAATTTATATGTGGGTATAATAGCGGCTACTATATGAAGCAGATTACTCCAAAATTTAAATGAACAACTTAATTTTGCAAAATTAAATTGTAGAAAGTAAAGGAGCCTGAAGATGGGTGTGATACCCCGAAACGTTAGTTATGTGATGTTAATGTAAAATAAAAAGATTTTGGAAGAAATATAAGAATATCAGGTTTAAGTGTTCTACCTCAAATATACATTAATTATTGTTCATTAATTATTATCCTTATTCTGTAACGTATCCCAATCCTACCGAAATCATATTTTCAGATATAATACTAACTTAGAAGCTTTTTACAATTTGAAATTAATATATTTTCAGGAATTACATATTTGACTTTCTAGTAACAAATTACTTAAGAGAAAATTATAATTATTAAATTTGTATACGTATTCTTCATCTTTTACTATACTTTTCTTATCACCTTCAACTCCTCTGATCTTTCATCAAAACGCAATTAATATTACTCCAAATTTTAAGGTGAAAATAGTCTCGTTTAAGTTTTTTCTTTTTTTTCCGGAAGAATAACAAATGAAGTGGTCTTGTCCTAATTTATATATCTTTACATTCCATTCTACTTTTTAGATCTTTCATGTATCACTGTTATCTCTTAAGTTTAAGTAAGTAACGTTAAAGCCTTCATGAAATTGCAATTAAAATGGATAGTGGAAGCCAAATGTTGGATACATTTAAGGTCAAAGAAATCGATATTAATTTATTCGTCATTAAAATACCTTCAATCGAGTTTCATCAGACACACATTAACATGTGTTTTATTAAAAAATCTATTATATTGATATCTAAAATAATCAGTTAGTTTTATCGGCTTTTCATCACTCTTTATTAACTTTTACAAGCTCTTCTGTATTAGATAATATTTTTTTCTAAAATCTTTTGCTTTTCAACGGTATATCATACATATATATTACTGCTCCTATGTTCAAAAACAAAAAATTGCATTACAATTTTTTTTTTCAGTTTTCTCCTTTAGTTGTTTTTTAAATTCGCACAACCTAAATATTTACCTGTTTTTCATCAGTGGTAACAAGATAATATAGTTATTTTTATAGAATCAACAAAATTAAAGGTACTTTAGGGGCAGAAAATTTAAAATATCGGCATTTAAGCCCTGTCAGACTATTTTAATCAGAATGAAATCTACACGAAGTTTAAGCCTATTTAAGTTTACGTTGATATATTGAGTTTAATCAAAATCGTCGGAACCGTTTTCGAGAAAATCGAAAAAAGGTGCAAAATACATAATATAAAGTGGATTTTCTGGTAAGCTCATTTTGATGAAAAAGGTTTTGTAACGTCTCGGACGTATATTTGTCTTAAATATGAAATTTCAGTTTCATAGGACTTACCGTTTTCGCCCGGGTGTTACCACACACACACACACACACACACAGACCTTTTAGCGGGGCTTAGTTATTTGGATTCAGGGGACCCTAACATGTGTATTTCCGTTGAAATCTTGAATTCGAAAATTTTCATGATCGCAATACTTTATCTTACTATATACAGTGAGTGAAAGTAAATGCAGTTCTTATTAATTTCTTATTAATTAAGGTAAGTAAAAATCGTTTTTTTTACAAGACTAGAAGCATAGTCTCTGGTACCACAATCTAGAGCAGTACCAAAGCTCACGTTCCTCAAAACCTGAGTTCATTGGTAACTAACTCAAGTTCAAGGAATGAAAACCGGTTCAGCCCGTGGGTTACTGCTACCAGAACATGCTTTCTTAGATTGTTACTTTCTTTTATCGACCGATCAATTATATGTTGTTGTTTTTTTTTTCATAAAAACGTCACTTATATTTTAACACTGGTCGTCACCAGTTTATAGAGGTCCAAATATTTAGGATTGTATAATCAATTAGATAATGCAGAGGGATAGCTAAAAGGATCCGACTGGGGCAGATATCTCTTTATTATGCTTTACCATCTTCGGATCGATCCTTACCCTCCTTGCACGATCGTTGGACAATAAATTCCTAACTGAATACTTCATTTGAGATTCTATTGGGTTGTAGAGTTACAGATTGTTTTAATCAAACAGCTTGAAAACCGCAAGTTATTCTCATGGTATTAGGGTATATTACAACATGGTGTTAAAAATATTTTCAATCACAGTACAACATATAGGTATATTGCATAAGATAGTTTCTAATGTATATTCTTTTACCTACATATTAATTACATACAATTTATACATATTTAATTACTATACAATTATTTTTAAGATCTTTTTCAATTTCAAGTATTCGATTGTTTTAAGCTTTTCTTGAGAGGGCAAGCCAGAGAATTGAGACGTTGATTTCCAAAAGGTACTAAAGGACAATTTTTACGAAATTGATTTTTTTACATATTGTATTCTCATCATTTAGTTCTATCTAAATATTCTATTTGATGTTATCTAATTAATTCTCAAGTCATTAATAAACACGATTTAGAAATGCTGTCATTTTCTAAAAGTACTATTACGCATTTATTTCGTTCCAAATCATTCTAAAAAAATCATTTCATAACTTTAATATGATGTTATTATTATATATAATAATAATAATAGGCTTAGCGAACCCGAGGTTCGATGCCGATACCACCAAATGCCGCCTACACAGACTCGTCCAATGTTCACCATTCAAGCCCAAGCTCCCGAGATCAGCCTTAACGCAATCCTCTCATCTCCGCTTCGGCCTACCTTTCGGACGCCTACCAGTCGGATCAGCAAATACCAACTTTCTCGGAATCCGCTCGTCATCAAGCCCAACAACTTTACTCGCCCATTTGAGTCTCCGCGATGCAATCAGCTCAATTATATTCACAGGATTCAAGTTCCGCAATTCCGCGTTATGCAACCTTCTAAACTCCCCAGTGGCCTCATCTCTCTTTGGACCAAATATTTTACGCAATACCTTATTTTCGAAAACCTTAAGCCGTTGTTCATCCTTTAAAGTAAGCGGCCACGTTTCACATCCGTAAAGAACCGTTGGAAGAATAATAGTTTTATAAATTCTAATCTTTAAGTTTTTAGATAGAAGCCGCGAACTTAGTAACTTAGCAACTGAATAATAACACGCATTTCCCACCTTTAACCGGGACTTTATTTCTTCCTGGATTTCATTTTTTCTAGTTATAATTGAACCTAAATACTTGAATTTCCCTACGTGTTTAAAAGTATGACCTGATACATCAATATCACCAAGATCGACACCGTTTCTGCTACTAATCATATACTTCGTTTTATCGGTATTTAATTCGAGTCCTATTTCTTTACCGGTTTTTATTAACACACTTGTTTTTAGTTGTATGGTTTCCGTGTCTTCACCTAGCAGTACCAGATCATCGGCATACCCCAAAACCGGAATCTTGTCACCCATATTTAAGCCTTTCTCGGTACACATCACCTTTTCTATGACATATTCTAAAGCTATATTAAATAACACAGGTGAAAGGGAGTCACCCTGTTTCAAACCCGATCGCACCTCAAATCTCTCGGAGTAATTATGACCGATTCTAACTTTATGGAATGTTTCCGACAAACACATTTCTACTAGGTTTACTAACTTTCTAGGTATTCCCTGTTCAATCATGATGTTATATAGCTTCTGACGGTCTATTGAATCATAAGCCTTTTTAAAATCGATATAAAGTTGATGGACTACACCGTTGTATTCCAATTTTTTCTCTAATATTTGACGTAAGGAAAATATTTGGTCAATAGTCGAACGATTCCGCCTAAAACCACATTGGTAATCTCCGATAATTTCCTCAGCGTATTCCGTGATTCGACTAGTTAGAATTGACGAGAATATTTTATAGCATACTGGGAGAAGAGAGATCCCACGATAGTTGTTACAATCCGACCTCGGTCCTTTTTTGTGAATCGGAATAAGTATTGATTCTTTCCATTCTTCGGGCATTTTTTCAGTTTCCCAGATCTTTTTAACTAAAAAATGTATTTTGGAAACGCCCGCTTCTCCACACGCCTTGATTAATTCACTCGTGATATTATCATTTCCTGCGGCCTTATAACGTTTTAATTTTCCTATCGCCATTTCGACTTCCTCTTTACTCGGTGCGTCTATCCAGGGTTCAGCGCTCTGATATTCAGAGAGAGGAGATTGATTATTATTTTCCATATTTAAGATGCCGTCAAAGTGTTGTTTAAATTTATTTAATATCTCAGAAGGATCCGCAATTATATTGTTATTTGCATCTTTAACCGCATTCAATAGAGGTTCAAATCTTTTACGCGATTTGTTAATACCTTTGTACATCTCTCTTACGTTATTTTCGTTTCTGTGTTTTTCTATTTCTATTATTTTGCCTTTAAGATACTCTCTTTTCTTATTTTTTAAGAGTTTTGAAGTTTCATTCTTTACTAACCGAAAATAAGCCACATTATTATCGCTTGGATTATTTAAGGAATTCAGTTTAGCGGTTTTTCTTTTTTCGCACATATTTTGACAATCCCTGTCGAACCAAGGTTTGTTCTTTTTATTTTCGATTTTTCCAAGACATAAATTACCGACCTCTTTAATATTATCCCTGATCCCTTCCCATAGTTTGTTTACATCTTTGTGTTCCTCGTCTGAAGATTCCAAAGCTTCGAACCGATTTTTTACTTCTATCGCGAATTGTTTTCTAATTTCTAGGTTGTTCAATTTAACTAAATCAAAATTCTCGGGACGAATATAGTTCGGTGTTCTCTTTTTTGTATTTAGTTTTTGTCGAAGTTTCGCGATTACTAATTCATGATCAGAACCGCATTCTGCACCCCGATACGATCTTACGTTAATTATGCTACTTTGCCATCTGTTTTGTATTAAAACATGATCGATTTGATTCCGTGTTTGTCCATCCGGCGATGTCCACGTATACTTATGAATATCCTTATGTTTAAATGTAGTACTTTTGATTACTAGGTTTTTCGAAATGGCAAAGTTTATTAGTCGGGTCCCATTATCATTACTATATTCGTGCAAACTTTCTTTACCGATTGTAGGACGATATACTTCTTCCCTTCCAACCTTTGCGTTCGCGTCGCCTAGTATTATCTTAATGTAATTTCGCGGTAACTTATCGTAAACCGACTCTAGTTTATCATAAAATTCGCATTTTACTTCATCATCACTGTCTTCGGTGGGAGAATGAATGTTTATAAACGCGATTTTAAACCAACGCCCTTGAAATATAGCAACCGATATTCTTTCACTAAAGAACTGTACGTCCCGTAATGCGGAAAGAAATCTATTCCTAATCAGAAACCCGGTACCTAGACAATAATTAACGCTCCCCCCGTACCAAATAGTATACTTTCCTTCTGTTAACGAACCCTCCCCTGGCCAGCGAACCTCTTGTAATGCAACGATATCTAAATGGTACCCCTTAACTTCATTCGCGACCGACTTTAACCCACCTGCCGTATTTAAACTTCTAACGTTCCACGTCCCTATTGTTAGATCTCTAATTTTCATCTTGCGCCATGATTCCCAGCCGCCAGAAGCAGTCCCCACCCGGAGACCCGAACGAGGGACTAGTTTACCTCCGGATAATGAGCGTTTTACCTCAGAGGAATCCATGACTTTTGGTGATATTTTGTGAACTAAAATATGTGAGTAGGGCGTTCGAACCTACGTCACACCCTCCAGCAAGCCTGGGGGGCCGCTCTCATTGTTGGTCAGCGAGTCCATCGGACTTAGCCGGGAGGAGCTTCCGAGGAAATTCCACCGACCATCCCCACATCCGCCACCTGTGGGACGCTCCCCATACGCGGTAATGAGATCCGCGCGAGGTGTTATTATTATAGTAAAAAAATAATTCTAAATTTTAAGGCAAAAAGACCCAAATTAGCTAGTTTAATAATACAGTAATGAGAGATTTTCGCGCTTCCTGTAAAATTTCCTAGAATGGATATAGTACCTTTTGGAAATCAACGTCTCAATTCTTGATGCAACTCTTATACTTCCGTCTTATCCACATTTCTCAACACAAACCGGACCATTATTGTCCTTCCTTTTTCGTCTGTGTCTTTAGTTAATCATCTGCCTCCAATGATTTGAGTCTCTGATGCATATAAAGTTTAAGATTTTACTACTGTGATCTAATGCTTTAATTTTGCATAACGGGATACCTATTGGGTCATTATTATTGCTTTCATTGATTTTAAAAATTGAGGTAAGTGAAAGTCGTGTGTTGCCCGCACCAGATTTTTTATAATTATTCGCGGTTTGTTGGTTATTGAATTAAATTTTAAAACTAACCAGCTGACATCAACGTCTAGGTGTTAGGATCATCGTTGTATGGACTAGTATTTTTGTGGCGAATTTGAAAAAAATTAGTCCAGTTGTGGACCTAGAAATGCCTTCGACGTCGGACCAACGGTTTTTAAAAAATTCGTTATTCGGATTCTATGCATCATGAAACGTAAGCTCTCCTCTCAAATTTTGAGGGGAGGGTTTTTTTTTGTTTTGGTCGATTACAAAGGTTCACTATTGAAAATAATTAACCAAAAGTAAAATAACTTCTACCATCTTTCTCACATAAAACTTCATTTATTTTATTGTTTACAATTAGACTTTTTCCTTATTTTTTTTATAGAAGTTCACCTAATTAAAGAATTAATTTAACTATCGAGAAAGTAAGTGAATGCTCTAGAAGAGAGGTTCCCAATGTGAGAATGTTATTATTTAACCTAAAGAGTTAAGTAATTGCATACTATCAACATCACTCTAAGGATCAACAGTTTTGGTTCTTTTATTTAATTTTAATTTTAAGAGAATATAACCTTTATATTTTTTTTTATATCTTCTTTATTAATTACACAAGATAATTGGATTATTGGTTCGAAGAAGAGTGGAATATATCTTAGTTTTACTTGCAATCATCGAATAAAAGGTTCCCAAATAATAAGCCGATGCCGCTAAGCGTTTAAAATTCAAGTTTATATATTTCCCACATTATTATTTATCTTACCTATAATTTCTGCTTCTGAGTCGTCTAAAATTTAAAGCGGTGCACCATAATGCTCATTCCTTACCCGATTGTCGAACTCGCGTTGTTTGTTCCACTGAGAAGAGTAAGTATTCTCCAGTGGTTAACCTCTAATTACCTATCGATGAATAAAATACCTGTAAAGGGAAAAATCGAAAAGCCTTTTTTTCTGAAAATGAGAATAATTTAGAAAGAATTATGATATTTAAATACCTCTCAGCTTAACACAAACTGACACTTCATGAAGGAAGTTTAGTTTTAAGGATTCTGGATCTTCCTCAAAAGGTTACAATTTTTTATTGTTTATTAGGTCCTGTTCAAATGACGAAAATGACAAAATTAAGAAAATTAGAGAGTTTTATATATATATATAAAATACCGCACAGTAAGTAATATTAAAAACAAACTTTTTTGAGCTTATGTTTTAAAAGTTTAAAAATTCGTTTTTCTTTGTTTAAATATATATATATATATATATATATATATATATATATATATATATACACATAGGTATAGATTATTTTAGGTGAAGATCAAAGTTTAAATACAAAATTCGAGGCTGATAATTAACTTCACCACTATTTTATTCAATTATGGTACACTACGTTTCTGCTATAATGCCATCTTCTGGCGCAAGAACAATTTTTTTTCTTAGGGTGAGTGGGTTCTAACACCCAGAAGCCTCATGACATATTGTAATATCTAATTATGAACTCAAGAGTATTACAATAATTTTAAAACTGCTGCATATCATTGCAGTGTGGTTTATTATTTCTCAATAGTTATATAAGTGTAACTGTACGCCTACAATGATAGGTAAGTACTAGATCGGCTTCTACTATATTCGTATGTATGTTTACTGAGTTACGTATTGATAATCATTGTTAGATTTAATTTAATATGTTGTCTGTGAAATAATAAAGAAACAATTTTTATATATATGGGTTGTTTCACATGAAATGTCCGTTTTTATAGTTTCTGAAATACATAAATGATTTTGCAGGTATCTGTTGTTTTCTTAAGAATGTTTACATATTTGAAGTAAACAGTTACTAATCCTCTACCTTTGTATTATAAACATTAGCTTCCCAATCAATTTTTAGTATACCTCCAAATATGAACATGGAAACACGCGATTTTCGAGTAATATTTTTGAACAAGTTTAAACTCGGTCATTGAGCAGCTGAGGCCGCTAGAAATATTTGCAAGGCGTTTGGGAAGGGAGTGTTAATAAACGGACCAATCGCCGTTGGTTTGCTAAGTTTTCAGCTCGGGATACCGACTTGGAAAACTTGCCCCGAGGAAGACCTCCGTTCGTAATAGACAACGATGTCCTCAAACATACAGTAGAAGGAAACCCCTACCAAATAGTTAAAGGACTCTCAGCACAACTAAATGCAAGT
Source organism: Piezodorus guildinii (assembly GCA_023052935.1). Taxonomy (NCBI): domain Eukaryota; kingdom Metazoa; phylum Arthropoda; class Insecta; order Hemiptera; family Pentatomidae; genus Piezodorus; species Piezodorus guildinii. The sequence continues at coordinate 39,643,911 of CM041294.1, forward strand.
GCATCTACCGTTTCCAGACATTTAAAGTGTATTGGAAAAGTAAAAAAGCTCGATACATGTGTACCTCATGATCTCACTGAGCGGCAGCTAGACCCCATGTTTCAAAACATACCGTGCAAAAATTGAAAGAACTACAAGAACACAAGAACTACTACTACGAAGTTCTTCCGCACCCACCCACCATATTCTCTCGACTTGTCTCCAACAGATAACCACCGGTTCAGGAATTTAGAAAACTTCGTCAAAGGTAAACTTTTTGAAAATGATGATCAAGTGAAAAGTGCGTTTTCAGATTTTGTTTCAGTTCAAAGCTCAGAGTTTTTCAGTTCGGGGATAAAAAAGTTGGTGTCACGTTGGGAAAAATGTGTAGAAAAAGTAGGTAAATACTTGGAAAAAAATTATCTTGTTTTCATATCGTATTTTAAATAAAAATCCTTTACCTTGAAAACGGGCATTTCATGTGACGCAACCCAATAAGTATTAAAATTCCAATATGCTTAAAAAACCAAAATATGTTTTTTTGTTGAATCCGAATCTTTTTCCCAGTACCTTTATAAATTACAGTATGGGCATACTAAAATGGTCTCAACATACCATTTGGGTATGCCAATAAGTCATGTTTTTTCCCTACTTTTGACCGATTTAAATCTTACGTCTTTCACTTGACTTAAAATAAATTGTGGAAGGAACATTAGTGTAAAGAGTGGTTGGAGCAATGGGAGCTGCTCTAATTCCATTGACCTAAAATTCTAATTATTTTAAACTATCAAGAGTGTGCAAAACTGGTCACTTATGTGTAGTGTGTATTTTATAAATATCTTTTATGAGGGAGGGGGCCCAAATTAAATTATTTAATTTATTGGTTGTTAAACCACTATCCACTAGGTGAGAAATGCGGTGTAGTGGCTACCATAACAGCATTTTCTGCCCAAAGTTGCGGGTTCAAACCTGGTAGATGGCAATAAGATTTTTTAAAGGAGTATGGCATCCTTAGCAATGCCGTCCTTCGGAGGGGAAGTAAAATGATGGTCCTGACCCCTTAAGATCTCTATCCTAAGAAAACATGGATAAGCGAAATTTAGGACTCCCACAGTAGTATCTTCTGATTAGCCAAGGCAGCATAAAATGACGTTAAAGGAGTGAAAATCAGAATTATTTAGAAAGGCACTAAATAATTTTGATTCCAATTGCTACTCATGTTTTATTTCAAATGAATCTAACGAGTATAAAGTAATAAAAACAGTGCAATTTTTTTTTTATATTTTGGACGATTTCAAAGGTTCATTATTGAAAATAATAAATCAAAAGCATTTATACTAGACTGCGTTACAATATCCTTTTATTTTTTTTCGATTTTCATTCAAATAATTTAAATAAAATTTCCCGATTCTAGAACACTTTACATTTTTTCTCTATTATCAATAATAACCGAGTTATTATTTGGGATTACTTATAGCTGGGTGGCTAGCATAACATCCTCCTATGCCAAAGGTCACGGGTTCAAACCCGCAGGTGGTCCTAGGATTTTTCAATAGGAGTAAAAAATCCTTAGTTACGCCGCCCTTCGGAGGGGACGTTAAAAGTTGGTCTTGAGCCTGTGCGATGTCAGGTACTCGTTAAAGATCCCTATCCTAATAAAACCTGAATAGGCAAAGTTTCGGACTCCCACTGTAGTATCGTCCGATTTGCCAAAGTAGCATAAAATGACGTTAAACAAATAAACAAACAATATAACCGAGTTATCAGGGTATCACAACTATAATAAGTTGTGGCTTGTCCATATAAGATGAATTTTAAATCTTTGTTCATCGCGTTGTCTTGATCTCGAAAATTTTTTTGATTTTTTTTCATCTTCAATAATAACCGATTTTTGGTAGAATTACATCTATTATAATTTGTTACTTAAATATTTTCAATATTTTTTTTTACTTTTACTTACTATATATATAGTAAGGGGAAGTATTGCGATCGTGAACATTTTCGAATTCCAGTTTTCGAATACACGTTTTAGGGTCCCCTGAGTCCAAATAACCAAATCCCGCAAAAAGATATTTGTATGTGTGTGGTAACTCCCGGGTGGAAACAGTAAGTCCTATGAAACTGAAATTTCATATTTAATACGACTATACGCCCGAGACGTGACAAAACTTATTTCATCAAAATGAGCTTACCAGAAGAGGCACTTTATACCATGCATTTTGCACCTTTTTTCGATTTTCTTGAAAATAACTGAGGTTTGAGCGTATTTATGTGTAAAATTTCAAATTTTTTCTTTTGTTTTTTATTACTCGCGGTTTTTTGGTTAAAACACTTGTAAATTTTTTCTCTATCTTCAAAATAACCTAGTTATTGAATTAAATACTTAAGGGCATTAATCATGCTTTTGGCAAACTCCTCGTTTGAAAAACACTGAGAGGTAAGTTTTTTTTGTATTACTCTTTTTGAAAATATAGAATGTTTATAAACCTAATTAGTTGAAAATACAGGAATCGTTGCAACCCTACACGTGCCATATGTTACCATTGTATTGTCTTCATCGATCCTGACTGCGAAACACATCCGAACGTATCCCACCTGGAGACAGCTCGGAAGGGCAAGAAGTTGGAGGGGATCGGCGGTGGTATAAAACGCTCTAGGCCACCCTCGCACCTTGCCAGAGTTGCACGATCAATTGACGTTGTAGCTCCGAAGCCACCTCACACCATGGTATCCAAGGTGAGAACTTTAGTTAAATGTATAATTGCCATGTAACATAAAATAGTTTAAAATAAATTTAATAAGCAAAATTGTTAAGGTCAGGGCGATTTAATTTTTTTTATTTAACTGTTAGATTGTATTTTATTCTTTGAGTTTGTAAGACATAGATTTTATATTTACAGTCAAAAGAAACAGATTATTTTTGTCAAAAAAATTATATGTATTCATCAAGTTTTTCTCTCAATGTTTAAAGTGTAATACATTAATATTTTCAAATAAATAAAAAACAAACAATGAACCAGAGAAGTGTGGCTAGTAGACTAATCATTCTTAGTCAAATAATCAATTTTAAGTCTGTCCAAAAAACGACATAGTCAAGAGATGAATCCTCACAACCGATAACTTTATTTTGTAAAAGTTTTGTTATGATACAGAGCAAATTATTAATAGCGTGTGAATAATAATGGAAAGTTAAACTTCGAAGAATCTGTTCCGATTAGAAAAAATTTTTTTTTATCGTAAACCTTAGCATAAATTTGACATTGTATGGCATTACAAGTATATTAAAAAATAATTAGAATGATTTCACTTATATCCCTACTTACTTACGTTCCTCACGCACACACAGATATGCATATTTTTTAAAGTATGAGAGAGTTAAAGATAAACGTTATTACGGTAATTTACATATAATTAATTAACAAAAAAAATTATGGTAATTACACAGCGATATGCCCTTATTACTCTCACCTTCCTGTTAGCCCTGAATGCACCTCCAGTTCGGCCATAACCTGTTGCAGCATTGCGTATTGCGTTCACGGTTTTTTCCTTATATAATCATATACTATAAAACTATATACTTTGAATAAATTATCAAGCCCTTCATATTGTTTTCCTTTATGTATTTTTGTATTATTCATAATGCGCGAAAAAACTATGAAATAAATATCAAAAGTAAAAATAAGGTGTTGATCACACATCTCGAGAATACAAAGAAAAGTGTTTTAGAGGTTTGAATCTAAAATAATCAATCAAATAACCATGACCTGTTTACTAATGGTTACTGCCAGTCACAATATTGATAGCCATCTTGAGAAGTGGCTAAATAACGTAAAAAGAGCACAAAGACCATGCATAGATAACTTTATTTGACAAAATCTATGCTCCGCTGAAAAAAATATCAGGTCACATACATTTTAAATTTTATACATTGCTTTTGTAAATAATTAATGTTGATGCTAGGTGTAACTTCAACATTATCTATTTATTCTTAATATTATAGTGCTCGAAAAAGAAAACTGCACATTTATAAAGGCATTCTTTTGGGTAATATGCAAAAAAAAAAATACTTAAGAGCTGAAATCTATATAAAATTATTAATATTTTTTTGGTATTCAGGTTATCTTTTGCGCGCTCTTCTCCATCGTGGTTGCGCAGCGCCAACAGGCACAACTGCCCACCCACGGAGTTCCTGCCACTGACGATGGGGACGACGGTTCCTGGTCCGAGGACAAGTATGAAGCTCCCGTCAGCAACGATGTTGGAGGACGGCAGTTCGCAGCTCAACCCCAATACAGGCCACAAGCTCAAGCTCAACCCCAGTACAGGCCACAAGCTCAAGCTCAACCTCAATACCAGGCTCCGGCCCCACAGCCGCAGTACAGGCCTCAACCACAACCTCAGTACCAACCACCAGCACCACAGCCACAGTACAGGCCACAACCTCAGGAACAGCAGTACCAGGCTCCAGCCCCACAGCCTCAGTACAGGCCTCAACCACAGGCTCAACCTAGACCTCAACCTCAATACCAGCCACCAGCCCAGCAGTACAGATCACAGCCACAGCAAACAGTACAGCCAAAGCGGTGACTCTAGAAACGCCGCCATCCTTAGCGAGGCTCGTTACCTCCAGGGAGACGGTAAGTTCGGCTCCGCCTACACCCAAGACGATGGAGTAGAGTTCAAGGAAGAGTCCGACGCCGATGGTACCAGCGAGGAACCTACAGCTGGGTGGACCCCACCGGAGAGAGGCGTACCGTCAGCTACGTCGCCGGCAAGAACGGGTTCCAGGCCTCAGGCGCCCACCTCCCAGTGGCTCCCGCCGGCCCAGCTGCCGCGGCCCCAGCTCCACAACCTCAGTACCGTCCAGAACCTCAGCAATATCAGGCCCAACCAGAGTACCAACCTCAATCTCAGTACAGGTCGCAATCTCAACCTCCAGCTTCCAACGGATTGTATGATGTACAATCTAGCTACTAATCAATATCTTTTAAAAATGACTGTTTCCTTTCAAAAGCCTTCATTCCTCGTTTGAGTTCCTCTGCTTTAGGTTGGAGTAAGGCGCTAGTGTGATGTAAATTATTATTTATAAATATAAAACATAAATAAATTATTTTGCTGGATGGCAACAAAAGGCTCCAAATTCTTGATCAATCCCACTGCTTTGTCAGATCATTTCCCAATTTAGTACTGATGTATTATTGGATCAAATTTTATTTTCCTGTTTATATTAAGTATATTTTGCTTTATATATCACATTGAAATTTACTACGGAAGAATACAAGTATATATTAATTTGCTGATTCTGAAAGACGTATGAAGAATAGAACAATAAGTGGTACATATTAAAAAAGTTAAAATGTTAATAATGGTAATTAAATTGCATAAAGTCAAAGATAAATTGAACAAGCAATTGTTTTTAGGAGGAGAATAAATATTCATTAATGATACATTGGTTTAGTAGCCATTGGTTATTTAAAAAAAATTATATATATTAATATACCCTCATAATTATTAAACATATATTCATTTATATATTTATTTTTTTATAATCTGATAAAAACCTGGAGCAAAATAGGTTTATTCGTTTCGAGTGTTGTTAGTCGGGAATGTACTTGCTGAAAAAAGTGATTGTTAATTTTTCTAAGCAACCAAGATGCGGAAGATACAATAGATGCAAAGTCCGTTATCTACAGTCGACATCCGGTTTTCTGCCGACTCTGGACGGCAAGTTCCGTTAATCACCTTGGCTTACGCGGATACGACTAGACGGAGCAGGAAGAAGTTGCTTAAGGTCAAGGACAGTGGAAGCGCGGCGAAGGCGTGGCTCCTGGTAAAAAGTTGCGCTCTTGTAAAAGTGTCGATACTTCTCTTATTGCGGGGTGTGGCCTCGGAGCCAGTTCTGCGACCTTGGGGTGTCCTAGCTGCGGTCACAGCGCTCCTTCCTTCTGAGGAAGAGTTCCTAACGGTTGAGCTTCCTTACCAAAGCTTTTCCATTATTTCAAGGCTAATCTTCCTTACTGAAAATATGAATTGAAAGTCTCAAAATGGAAGAAATGGCTATGAGTGTATGCCCTATGCTAAGGAGGTTTTGATAGATGCTCGTAAGATTGGAAACTAACATTAGGGGTACTCACTACGTTTGCTTTGCTACAGCATGCTATTTGTGTTATTTTGCTTAACCCGTCAAGTTTCTACAGTTATTTCCTGTATAAAATTGATGGGTTTAGCACAATAGCACTAATAGCATGCTATAGCAAACGTAGTGAGTACCCCTAGTATTATGAATGTATTATTCGGAACAGTCTCTTCTATTTTATTTATATATTTATTTATCATAACATATATAAACTATGATTATTAAGCTATTACGTTTCGAGGTACTTCTTATGCCTCATCTTCAGATCTTTAAATATCATCTATAAAACAATTGAATAAAAAAAAATTTTTTTATTATTAAAAAAATAAAATAAACTTTATTTACATTTTTACATATTGACAAAATATTTATAAATGATTACGGATGAGACATCCTTACAATCATCAAATGTTTGGTTCATTTGGTAGTTATAATCTAATCATCTAATCTATAATTAGTGGTAAAATTAAATTGTGATTATATAATGTTGTAGGAAAAATTATACAAAAACCTACTAATAAAAACAGATAACACAGTTGATAATATAAAATTAGAAATTAAAATAAACTAGCATTAAGTTAGTAACACATATTTAGTTCTTTTATGAATGTAGCGTTTTAGAGATGCTTTATTATAGTTACCGATTTCCTTTATTAATGGATTTTTGGAGACTGGTGTTTTACTGAAGTAAGAAGCTGTTTGATTATGGACAAAATGTTTAATTGTTGGAAGCTGTAAGTCCTGGAGCATGGATGATATTTTAGTGTAGCGGGGGTAATTATTAATTATCCGCATTGATAGATTTTGAATCCTTTCAAGTTTTTGGTAGTTAGTCAAGCAGGTTGAGCTCCAGACTGGCGAGGCGTATGTAATTAACGGGCGAATAACTGATTTGTATATTATTAATTTGTTATGGGAGCTCAAATGGGATTTTCTGTTGAAGTATGGAAACATTTTAAATATTAATTTTTTGGCTTTATCAGTTTTTCTATTGATATGATCTGTGAACGTAAGAGATTTGTCTAATGTTATGCCTAGGTACTGTACGGATTTTGACCAAGGGATGAGAGCTGAATTTATCTTGATTTGGTGGTTTATTTGTGGGCGACGTTTAGTGAAAAGAATTGCTTCAGATTTGGTGGGATTAATTTTCAATTTCCATTTTATGCAATATTTGTGAAATTTTTTAAAATATAGTTGAAGGCGATTCACTATTGTATCTATGCGATATGATGATGTATACAATGCTGTATCATCAGCGTATAATGACCTCGTCACAAATGGATGGGTTGGTAAATCAGAAATGAACAAATTAAATAGGATTGGAGATAGGCAAGAGCCTTGAGGAAGACCCGCTAAGATGGGGAGTGTGTCGGAAGTAGATGTCCCAACTTGAATATAGAACTGTTTATTTGTTAAATAGGAGTGAATGATGTGAATCAGGTATGGTGGGAAGTTGAATGCGATTAATTTGTATATGAGCCCGGAGTGCCAAATGGTATCAAATGCTTTTTCGAGGTCTAGAAGGAGCATGCCGGTATGTTTGCGTTCGTTAAAGGCTTTTGTGATGAAGTCAGTAAGTCGTGCTAATTGGTCAATAGTGCAGTGGTGATTCCTAAAACCAAATTGTTCATCTATTAGGAGGTTCTTTAGTCTAGTATGCTTGTTAATTCTTTTGAGAATTAGTTTTTCCAGAATTTTAGAAAGTATATTAAGTAGACTTATAGGTCTGTAGTTCGAAACATTACTATGGTCTTTATTCGTTTTTTTTATTACTATAGTTTTGGAAGTTTTCCAGATGATAGGGAAGTAGCTATATCTCAATGTGCAATTAAATACTTTAGTTAAAAAATAAATCGATTTTCGGCTTAGATTTTTAATAACTAAGGAGGGGATGCTGTCATCACCTGGGGCTTTTTTTGGCTTCAGTTCTTTAATGATATTTGCGACTTCTTTCGGAGAAATGGAAGAGAAATTAACAATAAAAGGTGATTTTAAATAATCGCGGACGGATTTTAGAATTTTACGGTTGTGGTGATTTGAACCAAGGAGAGAGGTGATTGAGTGAGTTGACTGGAAATGCTTGACTAATAGCTGAGCTTTTTCCCTGTCCAGATATGCGTAGCCGTCGTTATTTTTTAAAGGTGGAATTTTCGGGGACTGCTTAGTTAAATTTTTGTGAATTTTCCACATGTTATTGTCCCCTGGCTGACAAGATTTCAAAACCGTAGCCCAGTTTTCGTTTTTCCAGTCATGGAGACGTTTTTTAATGTAACTGTTTAGTTTATTATAGACTAATTTGGTTTTTGGAATTTTGTTACGCTGGAAAGATCTTTTTAATCTATTTTTTAAATATATTAATGCTCTGAGTCGATATGGTAAATTATTATGATAATACGGGTGGTAGTATTGTTGTGGAATGGATAAGGACATGGATAATTTTATATGTTCATAAAAATCGATTAGTGTGGTATCGATTTCTTTCGAATTATTTATGGTTGGGTTTATATTGATTCGGGAATCTAGCTCTTTCCTGAACTTTGGCCAGTCAGCGTCTTTGAGCGAAAATTTGAGTATTTTGGAAATTTTTGGTAAAGGAGATTGTATACGAAAAATCACGGGATTGTGGTCCGAATTTAAACATGGTAAAGCGATAAGAGGTGATAAGTTGTAAATATTTTTTGTAAGAGCCAAATCGATGATGCTAGGTTTGTAATTACGTTGAGTCGGTATATGGGTTGGTTCAGACGGACTGTGTAATTGAATATGGTTTTTTACGATAAAATTTAGAATTAATTTACCGTTTTTATTTGTTCTGTTACAGTTCCACTGTGTGTGTTTCGCGTTTAGATCGCCAAAAATGATAACTTGTTTATTTAAATTAAATAGTTTACTAATATCTGGAATATTTATTTTATTTGGTGGGGTATATACAGATATTACAGTGGTCGATTTATTGTTAATAATTGTATTGATCGCCACGGCTTCGGTAAACATTAAGTCAGGAAACGTGTATAAAATGATGCTGAATATCGGACCGCACTAAAAGCATGACCCCCCTCCAGCTCTACTACGGTCACGTCTGTAAATGACATATCCTGGAAGACAGAAACGATCAGTTTCAGAAAGACGAGTTTCACAAACAGAGACTAAATGGGGTTGATTATGATTTAAAAATAATTTAAATTCTACATCGTTTCCGCGAATAGTTTGTGCGTTCCACATCATAAGTTTAATTTTACTATTGTCACTAGTCATTAGAATTTTCCGAATGAGTTGTAGCACCTATTGTAATGTATACGAGAAAGTATGTTGTAAAAGAGTACGGGATATAAAGATCGCTGATAATTATTATTGTGAAATTGAAGCTAAGGCTAAAGTTGTTTATACAGCAGCTTATACAATAGGAATTTAGCAAGACACTGTGTATAAACAATTTTACATCGCTAACACTCATAAGAGATTTGAATAAATAAATATTACGAGTATTTTTGCACAATGGAATGACCATTAATCCAACATAGAAAGTAATCCTTCTACGAGAATAAAGATTTTTGACATGCCATCTTCGGCGCTTTTTAGTTGTAATAAATTTTTTTTAAAGTTTGTAATTAATTTACTTACATTAAATAAATTGAATATATTTTTTATCTCTTTAAAACAATCAGACATGGTCGGTTCGTTAGAGTTGCTGTTGGCGGTTTTCGGAGAGAATGTATTTTGAGGCCACGGAGATTTCGGGGTAGGTAGAACTGGAAATTCTTGGTCAGTTTGTTCAAATGTTTTTCGTGGAATCGCTCGAAGTGCTGGTTTTTTTTGCTTAACTGTAATTCGAGATTTCTTTGATATTTCGTACATTCCGTGGAATTTGAAAAATGTTCATCGGAGCAGTTACAGCATTTGGGTTTGAACCCGTCGATTAATGTGTTTGGGCAGTCCTTTGAAAGATGGTCTTCGGCACATTTCAGACATTTTGGATTTTTAAAGCAATTACGTGCCACGTGGTTAAATTCTTGACATTTGTAACATTGAGTTAAAGTTTTGTTAGATTTCCCATTGGACTCCAAGAGTTCGACTTCCTGGACGAGGGGATCATATTTACTACCCCTAACGAAGTTTTTCATTAATATTTTACCAGGGGTACTTAACCAAGAAGGTAGAGCTACCCCATATGTGCCTTTTCGCTTGTGAAAGAACATTCTCTCGTGAGGAGTAGCGTTGGTAGCTGTGCAGAGTAATGACCGAATGCATTGTAATGCTTTTGGTAACACTGTTTGCCATTGTGTTATCGGCAGGTTTTTCGAATGAAGAGCCAGAGATACCGTTTTCCATATAATTCCATTGTACCTTTCCACTTGGTCATTTCCACAAGGATTATAAGGAGTTGTACGGCTCGTAGCTATCCCTTTGGAATGTAGATACATCTCGAGCTCTTTGGAGATGAAGGAAGTGCCTCGATCTGAATGAATATAACCTGGATAGCCAAATATTGAAAATATCTGGCTTAATGCACCAATCACAGTTTTTGATGATAAATCCTGACAGGGGATGGCAAAAGGATATCTTGAATATTCGTCAATTACTGTAAGAAGGTATTTGTATCTATTATCAGATGGCAGAGGTCCCTTAAAATCTATGCTCAGCCTTTCAAACGGCGTTGTTGCTTTGATAAGAGTACCTTTCGTTTTGTAAAACCGAGGTTTTAGTAATGCGCAGGTTTTACAAGCCGACGTTACTTTTCTAATTTCTTCTATAGAATACGGCAGATTTTGAATTTTCAAGAAATGAGACATGCGAGCTATCCCTGGGTGACACAATGATACGTGAAGAGATTCCAGCTTAGTTATAGAATGTGCAGTACTGCAAAATCTTGAAAATGCATCAGCTGCTAGATTTTGTTTGCCTGGACGATAAATGATATCGTAGTTGTATGCGGCCAATTCTAAACGCCATCGAGTGAATTTCTCATTTTTTATTTTTCCCGTATGGTTAGTATCAAATAGGTACGAAATGGATTTCTGATCGGTGATCAGTTGAAATTTTCTGCCTACTAAACAATATCTCCACTTCCGAAGGGCTTCGATGATTGCGTATGCTTCTTTCTCCACTGCGGAATGATTTCGCTCAGTCTTAGATAAAGTTCTAGAGAAGAAAGCGACTGGTCGTTGGTTCTGTGTTAGGATTGCTGCAATAGCGACATCTGAAGCATCTGTCTCTACACAGAATGGCACGTTCTCTTCGACATTATGAACGACCGATTTAAGAATGCATGATCGAATATCATTGAAATCTTTGACAAGCCGAGAATCAAGCGGAAATTGCTTACAACTTACTAGCCTACTAATTTTGTGTGAGAATCTTGGAACCCATTTAGAATAATATGAAAACATTCCAAGAGCTCGCTGCAGTGATGCCTTGTTCTTTGGGAGTGGAAAATCAATCAATGGTTTTAGTCTGTCGGGATCAGGCTTAAATTAAATTTAGACTTTTGCTGGTTAATAGTTAAATTGTATTTCTTGCAGACTTCTAAGAATTTCTTTAAGTTGCGGTCATGTTCGTTCTGATCTCTTCCACTGACTGTTATATCGTCCAGATATATGTTGACACCATCTAGACCTTCTTTTGTTTTTATTTCGTTCATTTTCCTTTGAAACGCTGCAACACCATTAGTCACCCCCATTGGAATCCTTTTGAATTGCCACAGTTTGCCAACTGCTTCAAAGGCAGTGTAAGGTCGGTCTTCTCTTCGAATCGGTACTTGGTAATATGCGCTTTTCAAGTCGATAGTGCTATGTACGTTATACCTAGCTATACTGGAAGCGATTTTCTCTACCGGAGGTATAGGGTAAGCATCGAGTAAAGTGTATCTATTAATTGTCTGAGAATAATCGACAACCATCCGTTTTCTATGCGACCCTTTTACAACTAAGACCTGTGCCCTCCATGGAGAGTTACTTTCTTCGATTACACCTTCTCTTAGCAATTCATTAATGTGGAGTCGAATAAACTTTTCATCTGCATCAGTGTGCCTTCTTGATTTTATAGCTATAGGTTTGCAGTTTGGAGCTAAATGTTCAAACAGTGAGGCTGGTCCTACCTTGGAACATGCGAGACTACTGACACTAAGAGGAGGCCTACTTCCACCAAATGATACTGATAAACTAGAATGCTGATTAAGAATGTCGTGACCCATTATCACATCAGCACAGCAGCCCTTTAGAACACTTAGTCGGACGTTGGAATAAACATTGTTTAGCGCCTGCAAGTTTACTCTACAGTACGCCTTGATGGGCACAGCTAAATTTGATGAAGCCATGGAAACAGCAGATTCGGTAGGATATAGTTTGAGGTTATGTTTAGATACAAAAGTATCGCTAATAAAGCTCTCTGTGCTTCCAGTATCTATTAAACCATCTGCCGAAAATCCATCGATTTTTAAAGGAATTATAGATCTTACCAAACTAGCAGGCGATGCAGCTGATATTTCTGATGAATTTAGAAGAGGGCGAACTGCTGCAGTCGTAGCCCAGCTAAATTCATCTAAAGTATCGTCTTGGTTCTGGGTGGAAGCTGAGGTTTTCGATTTTGATCTACAAACTCTGGCAAAATGACCCCTTTTATTACAGTTTTTACAAAGAGATTCTCGAGCGGGACAAGAAGGTCGAGGATGTCTAGTGAGGCCACAAAAATAACATTTTTGTGAGTTAGTTGAAGCTTTGGTAATTGAATCACATTGAGTGGATGAACATTGATCTGGAGTTTGCTGTGAGGATGTAGATGCAAGTTGAGAAGGTACCGGTTTATACGATTCGGAAAATACTTGGGCAGACTCCAAAGCACGGGCTTTTGAAAAAGCTTCATCTAAAGTTAAATTCAGATTCTCTAGTAACCTCTGTCTAATGGTTACTGAAGAAAGGCCATTAATGAATGCATCTCGAATGTATTCATCTCGGTAGACATTGGCTTTTACGTCTCGAAAATTACAGTCAGCGCTGAGGGTTCGTAAGCCCTGAAGGAACTGGTCTATTGATTCTTCTGAATTTTGAAATCGAGTCATTAACCTATGCCTAGAAAAAATTTCGTTCTTTGGTTTTATGTACAGAGAATCTAAGAGGGTAATAGCTTCCTGATATGATAAAGAATTCTTAACTAATTCAAAAATAGTGTGACTCACGTGATTGTAGAAGAGACTTAACTTTTCTTCGTCCTTTGCTTTGACTGAAGTGATGAATGTATCAAATGTCTTCTTCCAATGGATCCATTTCGAAGCACAGTCGGGAGAAGTGTATTCTGTGTCAAATCTCCCCGGTTGTAAATATTTATCCATTTTCTCAACAGATAAATATCATTAATGTCGATTAAATTGTTGTATAAATGAGAATAACCTTGATTTCTAAAGGCTTTAATCGACATTAATACTTAACATATGTTTTAAATGATAATGATATTAATAATTAGTTAGGTTAGTAACTTCCTTATCAGGTATTAGGTAAAGTTTAAGTCGCTCACCTGTAAAATGAAAGATTTTGACTTAACCACTTATTCCACGACCGCCCGATATTTAATAAAACACATGTTAAATCTAATCTATTAAAATCCAATGTAAATAATTTTATTTTTTTTTTATAACTTTATTTCTTTATCCACACCTGTTTATACATACATATAACAATCAGTGGATTGTCTGTCAGAATTACAATAAAAAGTGGCACGTCAGGCATGAGGAAGATGACAATACCCAGTGGTATCTCTTCCGTGGCATGTTTTAATTCAAAAGATTATAGAAGATCTCTCATCCATGACCTTTTCAGTCTTCTCCTGATGTTGTTAGGCATATTGGTTGTTGCCATTTGTTCTATGAGAGGGTTGTAATGTCCTAGTAATTTGTTGTGAAATCGAGAGTAGTGAGTTCGTATGTATTCGCTGACGGTAGGCATGTGTAAGTCTGTATGTAAAGTTGTGTTTGAAACATACCAAGGTGCTTGCGTAATTCGTCTAAGTATTTTTGACTGAAAAGTTTGAAGTCTTTGTATATGAGTCTTTTTTGCAGCTCCGAAAATTTGAGAGGCGTATGACCATATTGGTTTTAGTAAGTATGTGTAGGTGGCAAGTTTCTGTCTTAATTTTAGTTTTGATTGTCGTCTGAGTAGTGTGTGCAGCAGTCTACTTCTTTGGTTTAGTGTCTTTCGTTTTTTCTTAATGTGCGGGCCCCAAGTCATTCTCCTGTCAAAAGTTAGTCCAAGGTAGTTGACACTGTCTGTTTGTGGTATTGGTATATTATCGATGTACACTGGTGGGCAGGTTTCACGTCTTAGTGTAAATGTCATATGTTGGCATTTGTCATAGTTTAGTCTTGTTTTCCACAGCTTGCACCAATCCTGTACTTTTTGTAAGTGATGTTGTACAGTCAGTGAGGCTTGAGTGTGATCTTCATGTTTTGATAAGATTGCAGTGTCGTCTGCGTATGTTGCCGTCAGGATGTTTGAACTGTCTGGTATGTCGTGCGAGTATAATATATATAGCAGTGGTGCAAGTATTGAACCTTGCGGCACACCTGCCAGCACTGGTCTTATTGAAGAAGTTTCTGTACCTTGTCGAACGGAGAAAAATCTGTCAGAGAGAAATGATTGAATAATAAGAAAGTATGTGTGTGGTAGTATCTTTTTGAGTTTAAACAGGAGACCCTGGTGCCAGACTCTGTCAAATGCTTGAGCTACGTCCAGGAATACACCTGTTGCATATAATTTTTGCTCAAGCGCAGTTGAAATGAAATCAGTCACTCTGTGTAGTTGATGTGTGGTGGAGTGGAATTTTCTAAATCCAAATTGATGATCGGGTATTATTTGATTATCACCTAGTATGTCTATTAATCTTTTGTATAATAATTTTTCAAATATTTTGGAGCAAATAGAAAGCAAACTAATTGGGCGGTAGGAAGAGGGGTTGTTTTTGTCCTTGTTTGGTTTATTAATCATGGAAATGTAAGAGTATTTCCATTGAATTGGAAATTTTGTAGTCCTAAGTATTGCATTATAAATAGTCGTGAGAAACACTAGAGCCTTTCTTGGCATTTGCTGTAGTGCTACAGCATTTACAAGGTCGTGGCCAGGAGCTTTCTTTTTTTGTAAGTCTTTAATGTGTTCTGCGACCTGTGATGGAGTGAAGGAAGGAGGAGGCAATGAGAGCTGTAGTGGAATGTCTAAGGTTTTGAGTACAAATTCGTCGTGTTCTTTATTAGTGTCGTCAGTATGTGGTGTGAAAACAGATGAAAGATGGTCAGCAAAGAGTTCAGATTTTTCTTCATCCGACACGGCCCAGGAACCGTCTTCTCTCCTTAAAGGAGCCGGCACCGTGCGATGCTTTAAGACGTTTTTTGTGTGTCTCCATAAGCTTCCATCATCAGTTCCTAAATTTTCAATGTAAGATTCATAAGTAGTTCTGTTGAATTTTTGTATCTTTCGTTTCAGTTCATTGTTAAGTTTGTTAAATGTCCGTTTGTCTGATGGTAATCTGTTTGTTTGCCACACTTTACGAGCTCTTCTCTTTGCTCTGATCAGGTCCCTTATGTATTGTGGGTAGCAAGGTAAGTTCGTTGCATGTTTGTTGCTGGGTTGAGATGAAGACCACGCTGCATTTTGTACAGACTTGGTGAAGACATCAACTGCCGTCTCAAGTTCTTCCTCTGTTTTCAGCGATAAAGGAATTGAAATAAGAGATTCTAAGTACACTCTGTAGAAATCCCAGTCCATATTTTTCTGAGTGAGTGATGGTCTTTTATTTACTTCTGAGGGTTCATCATGAAGAATCAGGTGTACTAAGGAGTGATCAGAGCAAAGATCGAAGCCAGTTTTAACAGTGTGAGGTACAGTTCTAAGTCCTTTAGTTATAAAAAAGTCAAGTAAGTCAGGAGTTTTGTGTAGAGAATTTGGCCAGTATGTAGGGGTATTTGGGGAGATTGTGTCCAATGAAAGATTTTGGAGGACACAGATTTCCTCCTCGTGTGGTGCAGAGCCGGGAACCCCAGTTGTAGTGTTTGGCGTTAAAATCGCCTCCAGCGATAAAGCATCTCCCTAATAGTTTAAAAAAGTCAGAAAACATTGTTGGTGTCAAAACGTACCTTGGCGGACAGTACACAGCTGCAAGAGTGATAGTGTGGTGCTGAGTGTAAAGTGTGATGCCTGTTGATTGTATTATCGGTGAGATGGGTAGTTCTACAGAGTTATGTTTAAGAACTGCTCTAATCAGTATAGCCGTTCCACCATGTGCTGTCTTGTCAGGGTGGTCTGTTCTGTACATAATGTAACCTGGAATGTAAAATTTTGAACGTGGTGTTAAGTGAGTTTCAGTTATTAGTGCTACGTCTGTCCTATTTTCGTGCAAATATAAGTCAAGCTCAGTTCTATGTTGGTTAAGTCCGTTAGCGTTCCAAAGGAGTATTGACAAGGTACCCACTGTTAAGTGACTAGGGTCCATATGATGTGCACCACACTTGTGAAATCTGTGATAAATGTTGGAGAATACTGAAAAGGGGATGGATAAGATTATTAAGTTCTCTGATTATGTCTACCATTTGGGGAGAACTACTTACAGTTGGAGGTACCTGCTGGGTAATGCCTTTTCCCATACCTGACAGTATTGGTTGCTGTTGAGGTCCAGAGCTAAATCTCGGTTGTGCTGGCAGAGGGTGCTTCTGAGGTCCAGTGCTGGTTTCAGGTTGTGCTGGCACATGATTTTGCGGAGTTGGAGGATATTGAAGAGGTAAAGAGTACTGAGGAGGCGGTGCATACTGAAGGGGCGAAGGTTGCTGCGGCGGTGGAGGGTAGTGGGATGGCTGACTGAGGGTCGGGAAGTCTTCTGAGCGAGGAGGCATCTGCGCTGGTTGAATGTGTGTTGGTCGTTGGAACTGTCTTCTGGCATTTCTAAGGTCCCTTAAAGTTTGACAGCCCTTATAGTTTGCTGGGTGTTCTCCACCACAGTTAGCACACTTAGCTGGGGTGTCTCTCGGCTTGGTGCAGGTAGTGCTGACATGATTAAGACCACATCTAACACACCTCGGTGGATGGTTACAGTATGATCTTGTGTGACCGTACTGCTGGCACCTTAAGCACTGTGGGATGGTTCTCTTTTTTCGAGGTTCTTCAATTTTTATTCGAGAGTAATAAATATACTCGATTTCAAATATTTTTTCGTTAAATGATGACTTTGTGATGTCCACAAAGAACATCGGTAATGGTGTTTTAAATCGAGATATTACATTTGTTACGTTCGTAACTTCGTATCCCAATTCCTTGAATTCGTTTTTTAATATTTCTTTGTCAATGGTGTGATGAAGACCCTTGATCACAACTCTTGGGGTACGATCCTCTAATAGTTGATATGAGTGAAAATCTGCACCATTTTGTCTTAGTGCACTAGTGAGTTTTCGGTATGTTGTCGGGGTGTCTGTGTATACAGTTATACCTTTCAGGGTTGATTTTATTTTAAACTTTTGATGGCCTGCTTCTTTTTCTAAAAATGACACAAAATGTGAGTAGTTTTGAACACCATTGATAAAAATAGGTGGTACCTTTTCATTTTTGTTTGTCGTTTGTTCAGAGAAATTTGTTGGTTCAGTAGTTTGTGAGAGTACTTCAAAGCTGTTGCTGGTAGGAATAACCTGACTTGGTCGTTTTTGATGTGGTGTGTCTTTATCACTATTGAGAGGCCTTTTTCTTCCTATCACTAGCTCCCATGCATTATTTTCTTCACTGTTAGTTAGAGTGTCCATTTCACTAACCGAAAGCGCGGGCGCTGACGGCTCCCCCATCAATGGGGTGGAATTTTTGTTTATTAGCACTTCTACTAAAACCAATCGAGCCTAATAATTAGTAATTTAGTGATTGGAAACACTGCATTAAACTGTAAAACTAAGAAATTAATTGAGTTCAAAGAATATTAACAAAAATTTGTAACCTGTATCTGTCACATGTGATTTTCCGTAAGCTTGACAAATATAAGTTATTATAAACTACCGGAAAAGTTAACAAACTTTTAGAAAAACGTTTTTGAACACTAAAACGCACTTAAACGCACTTTAAAACATGGTTTTATTCAAAATAAAGCGGCACTAGAAAGAGTAACCTCATTCCTGTTTGGCGTCCAAAATGGCGTCCCCAATGTAAATAATTCATTAAACAAATATTTTCGTTTCTAAATTAGTTTAAAAATTCTTAAATTTATATAAATAACGGAGGTAAGTGAAAGTCGTGTGTTGTGCGCACCAGATTTTTCAGTGGTATTTTGGAGAGATTTCTTCCTTTTTTATCCCTCGTTCTATTCTCGATATATCGCTCTTAAACAGGAGAGCGACTGAAAAATCATGATGAATATTATCAAAAATTTAAAAATCTCTCTATTATTATATCCAGGCCAGCAGGTAGCCTACCTTACGCCAAGTAACAGTAGCTTAAGGAAATTATAACTAGAGAACAACTGAGAAATGGAATCACGGGATCTTAACCCATTGTTAACGACTAACATTTATGTAATCTGAGGAATATGGTTATTTTAGATAACATACAGATCTATAGTGGAGCCAAGGTTTTTAACTGGGATCAATGTCATGAAGTAAATGTCAGAGTTGATATATTGATCTGAATTGACAGGAAGAAAACAAGCAACTGTCAGTACAATATAGGATGCTATATGTTCTAGCTTCTGTATTATAAAGTATTTCATGAATAGAAAGTTTCTAGACCATTCAGGACTCCTTTCAGAATACTTTCGAGATAACAGAGATGTTAAGGTAAAAAATTAATGAATTCGAATAATAATAATTATAAATTCTGTCATATTTTCTGCTAATATTTTAATAATGAAGTTAATTTTATAATTTTTTTTTGTTTATATTTTATTGAATTTTACAACTGTATATTAACATAAATACAATAACTAAAAGTGTTGAATTTGCTATGTATCGAGAATACTGGGAGGAATAGAAATAATTTAGAATCTTTTCAAATGGAGCAGTTTCCGGGCTACAAGCAAAAACGTTTCTGGTAGTGCTATACAAAAAATAGACCCCTCCACTCGTACAGCAGGGGTAGCGGAGTATCTAAGGGAGTACCTGACGAGTCTGAGCCCGGACGGCAAGAGAATCGGAAGTCCAGCACGGACGGAGGAAGTTGGGGGTCAAGCAGGGAACAATTATGCAGATATGTTAAAAGGTACCTTCATGTTATATTATATGGTAAATCGGAACCTCAGTATTCTCGATGATAACAATGCCTTACTGTACCAAGATTTTATGTATGATAATAAGTGCTATTTTTTAAATAAATGTATATGTTAAGTAAATTACTTTATTACCCTTTATGCCAACGAACATAGTAAATTATAATAAAGGGCGTAAAAGGCTTGTGAAGAAACTATCCAGCGGTAGTACTTCGATGTTTATTTAAGTAAGTAGATCCCGAGGCCATATTCTTTTTAATCGCCTCGAAGGGTTGTCAGGAATATGTGAGGATGGTAAGTTGTGGACAACAGGGTTTATGTGGGTTGGGAGTTTGGAATTAAAAGTGGTATATCTGGTACGAGAAAGGTCTGCAACAAATGATATATTAAGGTCGCTATGGATGATTTTATTTGTGACGAAATTTTAGGATTTTGCGAAGGATTTTGGATTGTAAGGATTGGAAATTTTATAATTTAAGTCTAGGATTGATTCAGAACACTTTCTTCTCTCTTTAAAGGTATAAATGACATAGATATGTATGAAGTGGGCTACACAGTCGGAGTATGACGAAAGTAGTCATTATATATTATAAAGAATTTTGAGATAATGCCTTGAGTAATTTATCTTTTTAATCTGACATCACTAAGCTTATCAGAATACATTTCACACAGATTATTAAATGTATTGATGACATAATGGCTTTATATCTATTTATGTTCGAAATATTCAGAATCCATTTTTTTTTTTATTTCTTCTAGTTTTGAAATTTAACGAGTATGTTTTAGGAATTGAATGAAGTTTGACGATTTTCAATTATTTTTGAGGTGGTTTTGAATCCTTAAATATTTTTACTTTTAATAAAGTAAATGCATAAATGATTTGTTCATATGAACCATTTTATACACACAGACACACTCACACACACAACACATACATACACCAACACATATAACACACATACATAACACATATATATATATATATATATATATATACTAATCTGATGTTAATTTATTTTTAGAAACGTAGGTCAAATTATGAAGTCACTTATCGAATAAATATTTAGAGAAGGTTAATATGTCAACTTTTAAATAAAACGTGAGGTAAGATATTTCGACAATTACAAATTCTTATCAAGAATAAATTTGCATCCTTTAACTTAAGAAAAAACTAATGTTTTTGTTGCTGTCACTATTGAAGGGCCTAAATCCTCGATAAATAACATAATTGCAATTTAGTACTTATTTCTATGAAGTACTTTTAATCAAATTCATAATTTGGTCAGTCAATTTCATATTTATTCAATCAAATGCATAATTTTTTTAAACAAATTCATATTTTTTTCAATAAATTCATAATTTTTTCAGTCAAAGTTCATAATTTCTTTAACCCATTTTGATCTTAAATATAATTTAATACTTAAACTAAATTATTAATGTGCTTATCGTGACTTGTGTTGCAGTTGGCTATCTGACATGTTGCGTTATTCAATTTTTGGTATGCGATCTTCAACGAGTACCTGACATCACAAAGGCTCGCATTTTACGTCTCCTTCAAGGATGGCATAACTCAAGGCTTTTTTACTACCTTTAAAAAATCCTAGATCTCTCTGCCGGTTTGAATCCGCGACCTTGGGCATATTAAATCCTTAACTCCTTATTAAATTTATTAAGGATCGCCTGTGGTGTCGAGGCTGGCATAGAAGCATTCTCTGCCCAAAGTCGCGGGTTCAATCCAGGCAAAGATGGCTTAGGATTTTGAAGGAATTAAGTAATCGTTACTCATGCAGTCCTTCAAAGGGGAATTAAAGAATTATGAATTCAGATTGCTTGTCCCGCGCCACAGGTGACTCATAATAAATTTAATAAGAGATCAAGGATTTAAATCGGTCCCCGGAGATTATTTTTAAGAGAGTTAAATGTACTTGTTTATTTCGTCCTTTAAAAGGAATAAAAAACTTATGGCCTCTGCCGAGTCGTTAATCGATGTGTTAAATCCTTGATCCTTTATTAAATTTATTAGGGATCAGCTGTGGCACAATGAGAAGCATAACAGCCTGCTATGCCCAAAGTCACTGGTTTCTTAGATTCTTTACTTCTTCCTTTGAAGAACTGCATGACCAAGGAATGCTTACTTTCGTAAAATCCTTGGCCATCTGTTTGAATCCGAGAGATCATAGGCATAGAATGCTTTCATGCTAGTCTCTGCACCACTGCTTAGGGCTTATGGTTTTAATAATCCTAAGTTTACGTGTTCAAACTCGACTGGTGGTCTTAGGCTTTATAAGGGAGTGAAAAATCCTTGGCAATGTCTTCTTGTACTGGTAATGTCAGTCATAATTTTCCGGAGGTAACGTAAAGTGAACCTGTGCGAGGTCAGGTACTTGCTTAATATTTCTATCCTAATTAAACCTGGATATGCAAAATTTAGGACCCCAATTGTAGCTTCGTCGAATTAGCAGCAATAGCAATAAAGGACGTTCGATGAATAAACTACAACAAGATTTAAGAAAAATATTTAGTTCTTGATAACAAAACCATATTATATTGACTGTAAGAAAACGGTGGAAGAAATTACGAAATTGACAGAAAAAAATTATGAATGAGGTAGAAAAAACGTTAATAAAAAAATATTAGTTGCATGAAGATCGTAAAAGAACATACCATCTCCTCCAGCAGCCATTCCACTCTATACTAACATTAAATGTCACGTTTAAAGCTATATGTTTCTTTACTTCGTATTGTGCATGCGTATTTTCACACGACTACCCTCTGAAAGGTTGAAAGGGTAGAGAGTTGTGATCACGGCCATATGCTTCAGGAATCCCGGATTTTTTTTCATATTATGGAGTTGTACAAAAAACATTATGAAACCGCAGAGAAAAATGAAAGCAATTTTTTATCTTTGTTAATGTTTTCGTAGATCAATTACTGTAAAATAATCCCTGGACGTAAACTGACATGTAAAATCATGATAACTTAAATGTACCGACAATTTTCAAAGCCTTTCGCTAACCAATCGAACAAATCAGAAAATAAAACATTAATTTTTGGAATTTTATACTAAAACATTTTTTTTTTTTTTTGAGAGAGAGCCTCAACACCTTTACTCGTAGGGTAGCTTATTCTAATAATATGATTGCTGGAGTATCAAATGATAAATGAAGACTTTATGGCCTCCAATTTCATCCAGAGGTTTGTTTTATTCTATTTTAACTTTAGCTATATTGCTCATTATTTCATAACTATTACATATTAAACAGTTGATTGCATTAATAATCAACAAGATCCAGGTTATCTTAAAGATTCACATAAAACATCACACAAATTTGTCATCGTTATAGATGCTAGTATTTCCTAGCTTTCTTCCTCTACCAGGTTATCAGAACACAGCGTTCCAGCTATATCTTCCAACCCTTTCAATTTAAATCATCAATTCAGTCCCGTTCTACCAGATCCCGGCTTTCTGACATCTACCCTCCTCCTCAACGTACTGCTGCGTTTAATAAGTCCTTTCTAGTAAAAGCAACCTCTCATTGGAATTCTATCCCTCCTGAGATCCGTCATGTAAGAACTGCTTCCTTCTTCAAATCGCTCCTTTTTAACCACCTCCTCACCCAGTCAAACAGACAATAGCCTCAAACTGCAGATGCTTGAAATACCAATTTCGTTGTGTTTATATTATTTAAATTATCCCTGATGAAGTAGCTGTTTTTGATTTTTTAATTTTCATTCTAAGAGTCTGATTTGTAAATTTGTACATATTTTACAACCTCATTTAATTATTTAATTTTAGCAATTTGTTTCTTAAAGCTATGGTCACACTGTTCCGGTCATCAATTCTGTATTTTATTCTTAAGGGACTTTAGTCGCAGGAGAATAAAGAAGTTTTTCATTTCCTTTCAAAAAATATAACACCCACTTAAATCTTGTTTCAGTTCTGATGAAATGGAAATTAGTCTAAATTTGAAAAAGTCTAATTTGACCCAAGAGTCTAAGTATCCCAGTCTTTTATTGAATTACACATATTAAATTGTTATAAATTAAGCTTTTTTAAATCGTTCACTTTATAGGTTTAGATTTTAGATTAGATATTATTCTATTTTATTGTTTAAAATTTTGTAAGAAAACATAAATTTATAAACATTTTTATGACAAATATTTACGGGAAAATGTTAATTCTTGCAATATGATAATGCCTGACTCGGAAATAATTTAGCCAAAGCCTAACTTCCTGCTGAGGTAGGAGTATAATAGCTTTAGCCATGACCTTATACCCTATGCTCAAACCACAAGAAATAAACAACGAAATTATCTTGAATGGACTCCCGATGGGATCATTTCCATAAAACTATACCAATTTTTAAAAAATGGATAAATAAATATTTATAATTGTTTGAAATAATTTTTAATCTGCTCCACGTTTTTTTATTATCTCATTTGGTTTATATAAAAATTATCATTTATGATTTATTTTTTTAAAAATATTGACTTCAAGGACAATTTATGCAGCCTTCGGTCAGTTTATTTATTTTTCATAAATTATTTTTTCAACAGTAGGTTTTGTGAAGATTCCAAGGTTTCAGGCTAGGCTATCGAAATTCATCCCCTGTTTTCAGATTCTGGAGAATACATATGATTAGGTATCTTACTAAAAAATCATCTTAAAACGTACAAAAATCTGGTGTGGGCATCACACGACTTTCATTTACCTCGACTGTTCGTATTAATTTAAAAACTATCAAATATATTTCAATTTGAAAAATATTTTAAGTTTTTAGTTTTTTACTTTCACTTATTACTTATAATATAGTAAGGGAAAGTATTTCGATCGTGAAAATTTTCGAATTCCATTTTTCAACGGAAATACACATTTTAGGGTCGAATTCGATACCCAACTAAAGGAGAAATCAGAAAACATATTTTTTAACGCAATTTTTCGTTTTTGAACATAAGAACAGTAATATACGTGTATGATATATTGTTGGAAAGCTAAAGATTTTAGAAAAAATATTATTTCATACACAAGCTTTTAAAAGTTAATAGAGAGTGATGAAAAGCCGATAAAACTAAGTGATTATTTTGGATAATAATATAATAGATTTTTTAATAAAACACATGTTTCTATAGAAATTGCATTTAACTAATTCTTTAATTATTTTCATTTCTTACTGTACTTGAAAATTCTTTAATCGATTTTTAAAACGGAGGTAAGTGAAAGTCGTGTGTTGCCCGCACTAGATTTGTATCTCTAACTGTATTTGAAAATTCTTTTTTCGATTTTAAAAACGGAGGTAAGTGAAAGTCGTGTGTTGCTCGCACCAGATTTTTAAGTAGAGTTTAATAAAACATGTATTCATTTTCGTTGAAAACATATGATTTAGATTAAATAATATAAGTATGTTAAATTGTTACTCGGTAATAAGTTTATTCAATATTCGTCACTTCTTATTACCTTTTACAACTTTGTGTAATATTTTTTATAAAAGCTTCCCCTTTTCAACGGCATATTATACGTCTATATTCCTGTTCTTATTTAAAAAACAAAACAAAAATTACATAAAAAAATAGTTTTTCTCTTTTATCCTTTAGTTGGTCATCAAATTCGTAAACTCGTGTATTTAGCCGTCCTTCATCAATGTAATTAATATGATATGTTTAATCTTTTGGAATGTACAAAATTAAAGATGTTTTAGAGGAAGAAAATTTTAAATGTCGCCATTTAAGCCTTGTCAGACTATTTCATTCAGAATGAAACCTATATGATATTAAATCCCAATAAATTTCACATCAATATAGGGAGTTAAAAATCATTAGAGCTGTTTTTGAGAAAATCGTAAAAAGGTACAAAATGCATGGTATGAAGTTGCTCTTCTAGTTAGCCGATATTAATGAAAAAGTTGCTGTAACATCTCGAGCTGTAGTTGTCGTAAATATGAAATTTCAGGTTTGTACGACTTTTCATTTTGGGCTAGACCTAACACACATAGACACAGACACACACACACACACATACCTTTTTTCGGGACTTCGTCATTTGGACTCAGGAGACCCTAAAATGTGTATTTCCGTTAAAAATTGGAATTAGAAAATTTTCACGAACGCCATACTTACCCTTACTATATATTTCATATATAGGCAAGTGAAAGTAATAAGAATGTTTAAACCAAAACTGACTCATCCTCATCATGCCTTTATTACTGTTTACTTATTATGAGTTTAAGAATCTTATGAAATCAGCTGTAAAATGGTTAATTTCACATCATTAGGTTCATCATATGATGCCAGAGCTCATTCTCTAATTAGTTTCGAAACTCTAACCTAAAACGTTCACACGATTAGAGTCCATTAAATAATTTTAGTCTGCTAGAAGGAAGGAACTTATTAATAGCCAATTCATCGAATAAAATAATGCGGAAAAAACTAGTAAATGCTTAGAAAAAGATCGGTTACTTTCAGGCAAGAATTGAGACGTTGATTTCCAAAAGGTACTGAAGGACATTTTTTACGAAATTGATATTTTTACATGTTTGTATTCTCCTCATTGAGTTATATCTAAATCTTAAATTTGTTTGTATTTAATGAACACTCATGTCCTTTAATAACGTGATTTAGAAATGCTATTAATTTCTTAAGATACTTATTAAACATTTAGTTTCATTCCAAATCATACCAGAACATTTCATTTCATAACTTTAATATGGTTTTATCAATATAGTAAAGAAATAATTCTAGATTTTAATGCGAAAGGAATTAAATTAGCTGGTTTAATAATATAGTAATGAGAGCTTTTCGCTCTTTCTGTAAAATTCCCCAGAATAGATATAGTCTCAATTGATGGGTGTGCCAATTGCTTGGAACTGGTATGGATGCTTGTTTTGCTATAGCAGGGATGCATGTCGGTATTATTAACCTCTTTAGGATATTTTTTTTTCTTAATTACAACCTTTTCTTGTTCCACTGTTGATTTCCTATTTCGTTCATATTCCTCGAGGCGCTCGGTCGTAAGAGGGTATCAGAATTTTGTGAATGGAGTTGTCGGTAATATCCGGTTCCTTTGAACTGATAGCTGAATTAAGAAATCTTCCGGAAATTCGTTTTTAATTTATAGCTATAAACTACACTATCGTTGATATCATGGGTTTACTGATCAATAGCTTAACCTAAAACGATGTAGCTAACAAGCCTTCTCTGAACATTGTAGAAATTTCCATTTTATCAGTTATCATAGTTTCTTGTTTAGGAAATATGCATTTAGAATTTTGATATTATTGCTTCATAACAGTATTCGGTATTTCTTGATCGATTATTAAAATAGACCTTAGATGTTGGAAAGTTGTCAGGAATGACAAAAAGAACTGCAAAAGAAAGACTTGCACTTTTGGATAAGAACGGAACCGGTTTGGCATTCATGGTCATATCCTTTCAAACTCGAGGATCAGTCAACGGACATTCCCAAAGTCACCTTATAATATTTGATCCTATGGTATTGGTGAGAAGATTGTTGGCTCTATATAATAAAAACTACAATAATTATTTATTTTACTATCTGAAAATCCAAAATAAAAACATAGTTGATCTAAAATTTGTCTACTGATAGTTTTTTATTTTATTTTAAAGAATTTATCATATTTATCAAATACTTCTCAGATGTAGTAGTAGTAATTGTATAAGTATACCTAATAATAGTAGATAGAGAACAAAGATGATATTCTTTATTTTCATTTTAAAAGGAATTCTAAAAAATCTTATTATAACCTGGAAGTAAACATTCAAATTATTTATCCTAAATACTTTCAAACAGCCAAATTATCTTTGGATAGTTCCTCCAATATACATAAATTCCAATATAATATTTTACAAAAAATATTAATCATTTAATTTTAGTTATTATAGTATTTTATATATTTTTTACAAAGTATATATTTACGTTCCACTAGATTTCCTAATGGATCAATGCTTAAATTAAATTATTCAATGTATTTGGTACTGTTAAACCACTATCAACTAAGAGCGACCTATGATGTAGTGGCTAGTGTAACAGTTTTCTATGGCCAAGGGCGTTGGTTCAAACCCGGCTTATGGCTCCAGGATTTTAGTAAAAACCTTTAGTTATACCGTCCTTCGGAAGTGATGTAAAATGGATGTCTTGACCTAGTGCGATGCCAGGTACTCGTTAAAGATCGCCATCCTAATTTAACCTGGACAGGCAAAATTAAGGACTACCACTTTCCGATAAGCCACTGTAGCATAAAGTGACGTTAAATGAATAAACAAAAAGTTAATTTCTGGGATCCACCTCACCCTCAGCACATTCTTTCTGTTACTATATTTTCATAATTATGATATGAATATTTCATCATATTATAAATTACGATGCGTTGCAATATTATTATATGTTCCACTGTCACTACTAGTTGACATGAAGATAATGACGTTTCTATTAATCTTATATACTCGTAGATTTGTAGATTCATAGACCTAAGGGCAAATGAATGGAAAGGAAATTAAATGAAAGGTCAAAGATTAGCACTATTATCTGTCAATCAGATGCAATCTTGTTTTCTGACTATTATTGCTGCCTCATTATTGAAATTTTCTTTCTACAACCTGATCTAGCAACTGAATACCTTAAACCCTTTTAGCCTACATACCGAAGGGATTTACCATGTTTAAGTTATCGATAAGTTATGTATTATACAATAATATAACATATTTATCTAGGATACAGCTCATCTTACCTGCGGTGACGTTAGAGCGCGCAGACGTCCTTGGACGACCGTTACCATCTCCACCACACCCTTGTTATCTTCCTCTTCTCTCCAGGGACGTCTTCCCGTTCTCATCTGGGAGTGGTCATCTCCATTTACATAATACGGAGCTTAGTCTTTATTAAGCAAGGCAAAGATCGCTGTTTTCCAATGTCATCTGCATATTTTTCCGAAATGGGACTTTTTGAAATAACTGAACCGGTTGTCAAGGAGACTGCGAAATTAGGATTCCAATGTACATTTATTTATTTATTAAATTTAAACAGTCAATGTTGACAATCTGAGGGTTCACAGAATATCTACTCGATATTATGGCGTGATTGGTATAAAGGAGATTAATACATACATATTTCATCTTTAGGTACACAGTGAACTGGTCATGGTTTACCTCAAGAATCCTCATCCAGCTCCAGGTCATCCTTCAATGTTTATAGTCTGACGCAATTGGTTATAGTCAAGCCTTTTACGGGTGTAATGTGTAAGTCGTTTGTTTGTTTATTTATTTAACGTCACTTTATGCTACAATGGCTAATCGGACGATGCTATAGTGGGAGTCCTAAATTTTGCCTATCCAGGTTTTATTAGGATAGGGATCTTTAACGAGTACCTAACATCGCACAGGCTCGGGACCACCTTTCAACGTCCCCTCCGAAGGACGGCATAACTAAGGATTTTTTGCTCCCATTAAAAACACCTGCGGGCTTGAGCCTGTGACTTTGATATAGGAGGCTGTTATGCTAGCCACCCAGCTACAAGTGATCCCCTACGTGTAAGTCGTTAAATCGCTTGTAGTGGATTTATTGATGCCATATGAAGATATGTATGTAAAGTGATGTTAGGAACGCCTGTATAATTTTGTATTCTTTGTTGAAGAATTTCGACTATTCATCTATTACTTCGAGCGAGTAATATATTATACTATAAAATAATAAAAATTCTATGCACATGGAGTATTTCTAATTTTCGCTAAAACGTTCGATAGAGTCTGGTGTTGGCTTCTTTTCTAACTTAAGAGTCCTAGGTTTGGACGATATCGCTCTTACTTATTGTATTATTTTTCAATCCTTCTTTTTGATAGAATTTTCTTTGTCTTTTTCCTTTCTTGTGGTTTTTAAATGTAAGTATAGAATGTTCCAGAAGATTAGTCAAAAAGCTTTTAAAATCTTTAATAATACTGGTCCGAATGTTTTTTAATGTATTGTTTTTTAGATGTTATGCAGCAAAAAATTATGCAGTTTATCAAATTCTCTCAATTTGCATATTTAACCCGTTATTTATTGATGCTGAAAAGATGATGTTTCAATTTTTTTGAAATCTACAAAACTTAAGGTACTTTAGAGGAAGAAAATTATCGGCATTGAAGCCTTGTCAGACTATTTCAATCAGAATGAAATTTAAATCATATTAAAGCCCATAAAATTTTACATCGATATGTGGAGTTTAATCAAAATCGTTAGAGCTGTTTTTGAGTAAATCGCAAAAAGGTGCAAAATGCATGGTATAAAGTAGATCTTCCGGTCGACTGGTTTTGATGAGAAAGTTGCTGTAACGTCTCGGGCGTATGGTAGTCTTAAATATGAAATTTTAGGTTCATAAGACTGTTCGTTTTGGCCTGGGAGTCACCACACACACACACACACACACGCCGCGCGCGCCACAGACCTTTTTACGGGACATGGTTATTTTTTTAAATTAGGGAACCCTAAAACTTGTATTTCCGTTGAAAACTGGAGTTCGAATATTTTCACGATCGCAATACTTTCCCTTACTATATATTTCATTATAGGGTAAGTGAAAGTAATAATGATTGCCAAATCATTTAATTAACATACAGGTGATGTTCCACATTTCTCACATCGAAACATTCTTATCACTAGATTTTTCAGAAAGCACTCGGTTTTTTTATAGACTGTTCCATGAGAATATAATAATGTAAAATATGAACAATCAAGGTTTTATGGTTGAAGTCTAATAGCTCTTTGATTGAGTAATAGCTGGACATTAAAACGCAAAGTGAATGTCCGATCTCCGGCTGCTGCCATATAATAGGCTATTTCAAGGTTGTCATTTTAAGTGATCTAAGAATAAACTATAAATAATATATTATTATACCACTCAACAGAGGCGTGATCTAGTGGGTAAAGCCTACTGTTCTTTGGGTCCCGGGTTCGAACCCCGGCTGAGGCAGAGAATTATTTATTCGACTATTTCAGCTGTGGAGCGATTTTGGGCTATAGAGATCCTTCTAAGGTATTCCAGACTCAAGTATAAAGTGGGTATCAAAAAATTGGAGAAAAACTTGGCGACTGAGCTTAATCTAGACCTAATCACCACTTTGCACGCGACCGATGGCCGTGAAACAGTTCGAATCTTTATAAGTACTAAACTTTATGGGTTGTAGAGGTACAGCTTTTTTTAAAAATTATTATGTCACAACTTTACAAATATAGGCTGTTGTAAACGCAAAAACTTATATTGTAAAGGTATTTAAAGTTGATTAATTGGGTTTGATGAATGGTTTAGTCATTAATCGTTTGATAGTTTATGAGGGATGAAATATGCTTAACGCAGCGGTACTCCGCACCTCCACAACGTAAAGTATTTCGAAATAAACGTCTCGAATGACTTCTTTCATTTTATTGGCTTAATTAAAGCACAAATATAAAAAAGTAACTTGCATTTTTATTTAAATCCAAAAAAATTTGCATCCCTAGAATTTTAAAGCTCTCTGTCCTGGTGGATGCTTCCTTTACCCTCTCCCATTGGTTTGACTCAATACTTTCAACAAAAAATAAAACAAATTATTTTATCTTGAAAACTACAAACAACATACATACTTATAAGGTTTGCCTAAATTTTTTTTGGCTAAATATTTGTTTAAAATAACTTGTTAAAGTAACTGAATATGTATTTTTGAGTTAAACAGACTACGACTCGCGTCCCACTCTTATCGAATAAAATGGCGGCTAATTGCTTTACATGCCCCAAGTGAACCCATTGTGTGTGAAGGTTTGAAATGCGTAAAATTTTTGATATGTAATTTATGTACATATATTGTCCCTTCCACTATAGTTCAATCAAAGGTTCTTTTTCTCTTGATTTAATAAAACCAATTTATCCATCTTGCTCAATGTTCATGTTTGACTTTATACAAATAGTTTCATTCCATACAGTAAACTATGGAAACAATTAGTATACAATAAAAGTATCTTGATGGCTGACTAGAGGACTGGTTTCCCTGAAGGACTTTTCTCTCCAATTTAAAACTTATCTTGATGTATTGCTAGTTCTACAAGTACCTCTAATTTACATTCTCTTATTGGTCTGAACAAGGATTTGGAACACGTCAGAGAGAGCCTCAATATCATCATACATGCATGGTATCAATACCGCTGACATGTCTGATGTATATACTGCTATAAAATTTGTTAGCTTCCAGTTGAATTTTGGAGCTCTGGTTGTATTTTGAACGTTAATTAAAATGTAAGCTAATGATCCTTGGGGATCAAGGAGAAAGTGGTTCAGTTATTACAGATTGACACAAGTGTAAGAGCTACGCCCTCTATCATAACCTGTCATATGTTCGAAATGTTTTGGGTTTTTTCGACTTTTTCTCGGTTAATATATAGCTCTTGACTGAGTCTGGCACCTGACTGCAAATCACAAACTCCGTAAAACTCCTGCATACTTCCTCATTATTCAATCCTACCTCTCTAACAGACCAAAAAAAAAAAAAAAAAAATCACAATAGTTCCTACTCATACCCTTTCTACTCAGTCTGCTGGTGTTCCTCAAGGCAGTATCCTATGACCCATTTTTTATACAGTCTATACAGCTGATATCCCAACCCATCCTAACACTTTCCTTTCTACCTATGCTGATGACACCTGCGTGTTATCAGTTCATATGATCCATTTATGGCCTCTCATACTCTTCAAGCGCACATCAAAGACCTAGAAGTATTGGTGTCAGAACTGAAGAATAAAAATAAATTCTAACAAATCCCATCAAATAACCTTTACCATTATTCCTAAACCTATTACTTCCTGCCCTAAAGTATCCTTTAATAAAAGTAAACTAGTTCCTGTTGGAACAGATCCATATCTAGGACTCTTCTTGACAAACGTCTAAGTTGGAATCCTCATACAAGACTGAACACGACAAGAAACCGCTCTCCGTTTTCGACTACTTCAACACTTATTATATAAAAGTCAAACCTTCCTCTTAACTACAAAATGCTCATCTACATGGCTATTATAAGACTATATCTTACGGAATTGAGCTATGGAGCTCTACCAAACCATCCAATTTCTCTCGTTTTTTCTCTGTTTTCTCAGAATCCTCAACGCTGCTTACTTTGTCACGAATAAACTTACCCACAAAGACCTTAATGTTCCCTATGTTACTGTTTTGGCCCGAATCAGGTTTGAATCCTCCATTCCCACTCTAACTCACAAGTTTCTATCCTAGCTTCCTCTTCGATTCCTGATAACTCTCCGAGGCGTCTGAAAAGAAGAATGACCTCGAGACCTTCTTGTTTAGATTGACTAATATAGAGTGCTGCCAATTGGGCCGTTTTTTAAATGTATTTAAATTAACCAGCATATTTACTTGTTTTTATAAAATACAGTTGTAAATTTCAATAAAAATATTAAAATATATATGTCTCTTTATGGTCCATACAAGTACTTTCGAGATCTAAGAATAACGATTGAATTCGGATCTTGAATATGAACGGATAGAACTTCACCAGCATCAAGGTTCCCGTATAGTACTCCTGATGGGTACCCATTCTTCAGGAGGGGTTTTCACTCTAAGAAACTCTTGAAAGTATTGTTGACATTACCCAGAATTTTAATTCAATCGAAATATAATTATAACCCAAACATTAGTATGTTTCCTTAAGTTCTATAAGGCTAAAGAATCGTCAATAATTATTTAAGTAACCGCAGAATTTCTTTGAAATACAGATAGATTTTATTGAGGTAGCCCTCACTTTATGCTATGTAAGATCTCACATGTCATTAATATCATATATAAAGTCACAAGTATTACAAAGAAATGTTGACAGTCTCGACTTTTTTATTATAATTATTTTTTTTTTTATTCTTCCCTACATCGTTTAGTTAGACTATACCGGAGTTTAATCAGGCCTGGGAATAAGTAGGGAGATTATTGCCAGAGTTTAATGCTCCCCCGGCACTGAGACGCGAACGCACAGCACAACAGAGCTCGGCCACACTACACCAAGTCGTACACCTAGGTTTCAGTTTCAATCCCCATTTCTCTAAATCGACTCTTTATCTATTATAATTTCTATTTAGTTTTCTCCTATATTAGAACCTCCTTATATTTAACTGGTAGATTTTAGAAGTACTATACATTAACTCTTGACAAACATATTACCTCCGAACTCACTTTTAATTCCTTTCTAAATTATAATTCTTGTTCAACCAAGTTTAATCGTAAATCATAATGACATTATCTTGGAGTCATTTCAAACTAGGTTGATGGATCGCTTGAAATATATAAGATTTAGGTTAGATATTCTTTATTAATAACTTTGTAAATATAACATGCTTCAATTTGTATTTTTCTCTTTATTTCCTACGCCTTTTAATCTAAAATTCACTAAATTTATGATTTAATTTCTTTCTGATTTCTTATAAGAACGAAAATATAAAAACAACATAAATTTTAATTGCCATATTTCAGAAATATCATTCTATCTTTACAATGTTGGCAAGATAATTTAATTTTTTGTTCTACCAATATTGGAGAGCCTAACGGTAGGAGACCATCCATAATGTGGATGCTTGATCCTCAGTGATCGAATAAACAGTTTTTTTTTTAAGTTTCCTTATCTTTCATTCCAAGTAAAGTTATAGTAATATTGATTATTATGATATAATCATGGTTATTATTTAAACTATAGTTGTTTTTGAAATGACAGCATGAAAAAATTAATTTCTCTTTCATTATGATTATTCTCATTAACTATTTTTCTTTATATTTAAGTCAGATCTCCATTCAAATTAATTAATTTATATTACGAAATAACGTGATAAATAGGAATAGTGCTTAGACAATTACATAATCCACTCATCAATAATGTCAAAGAGATTTTGTATACAAATAAGTTTTTTGACTGAATCATCAATACTTTTTATTATGAGGAGATTTTTGTTTTTTTGTTACTGGACTAAAGCAAGAAACATATAGGTGATGATACTATTATAATTTAATTATATAGAAATGTGGGCACATATATTTCCATAATTTATTTTTTTGTTGAATTTGTAAGTGTATTTCTATTATTTATTTCTATGTTGAACGAGGACATATAGCTTTTTATGGTATTTGAATTATTTATTAAAAAATTTTCATTAATATTGTAGGAAAAACAAATTGATATAATTAAATTTCATTTTTACTCAGCTCAGTTGCTCTTTACTTATTTCTCATGGTACGCAACATAATTTTATTGAAGCTCAAAGTTCAGAATTCTTTCTAAGTTTATTTAGAATTTACATATGTATTATATAATGTCATATCAAATATTCGTAGAATGTATTGTTGTTTTTTTAAACGACTATGCAGGTACCGTGTAAGTCTCCGCGATTTAGCCACCTCAGATACCAAATTATGTGATTCACAATGACCGTTTTTAAATATTTAATTTAATTTTTTCCCGTTATCTGTCTCATCTTTTTGGAATATAATACAATAGTACTTAATTTTGTCTTCATCAGCTGCAATATGAATATTGGAATAGTTTGGCGAAAGAGAATTTACAGTCACGGGACGGGGAACACCCCAGTAACTACTTGATCATTTTTGGAGAATTATGACTCGAAAGAAAACAGTTACAAAACGTGGCGGAGATCATAATCCTGGAATCACTGGGAATCATGCATCACCACATATATTGAGGCCAGGCTGGATTTATATATGTCCATGAGCAATTTCGAAATGAGTAATGTCAAAGTATTTCTATTTGGCAGTATTTTACTCTATTTTTTCTTTGAATTTGTCTTCAGGATTAATGCGGTATGCTGTGTACTTATAGCAACTCAGCGAAGTTGAGCAGCAGATCCGAATGGGAATTTCTTCTTGTAAAATAAATGTGCATATGTAAAATCATTCACATGTTAATGTATTTCATGATGGTTCTTATTCGTATGAATTAAGCCACAGTTTTTTTTTTAATAATTCCACATTCGAGTCATCAATATCTTGTGGTACTCTCCAGTTCTTCAAGGAAAGAATGAATGTAACTTTTTTTAAAATTTGATTTCAGTTATAAAAGTTTGATGGATTTAGACCTTATTTAAAATAAAATAATATGATTTGAAATTGTTTAGGATAAAGGAATAGAGGACAGGTAAATAATAACAACTTTTTAAAAAAGAACGCGCTTAAATTATGACTTTATTTACTAGGCGAAGGAGATATTTACAAGGAGGAAACAGCGATAGGATGGTGACTAGGCCTTGTTGAAGGTGTAGCTGAAGCCATCAGGTGACCTGTTGAGGGAGAGCTTGCCGGGGGGGAAGAACCTGTGTGGGGGTGGGGTGGTGGAGTAGCTGGGGGCCCTGTACTGGGGCTGGGCTGGGGGGTTGTACTGGGGTTGGGGTGCGGGAGGGTTGTACCTTGGGGCGGGTGGGTTGTACTGGGGTTGAGGAGCGGGTGGGTTGTACTGAGGTGCGGGAGGGTTGTACTGGGGTTGTGGTGCGGGAGGGTTGTACCTAGGAGCGGGTGGGTTGTACTGTGGCTGGGGCCTGTACTGGGGCTGTGGGGCCCTGTACTCAGGCTCTTGGGGAGGGTTGTACTGAGGCAGGGGGGTGTACTGGGGCTGGGGGGCTACAGGGGGCACCTGGGCTGGGCCGACTGGGAGATGAGCGCCTGTGGCCTGGAATCCGTTCTTGCCGGCGACGTAGCTGACGGTACGCCTCTCTCCGGTGGGGTCCACCCAGCTGTAGGTTCCTCGCCTGGTTCCGTCGGCGTCGGACTCTTCCTTGAACTCTACTCCATCCTCTTGGGTGTAAGCGGCGCCGAACTTGCCATCTCCTTGTTGATATCGTGCTTCGCTTAGAATAGCTGCGTTCCTGGGATCATTCTGGTACTGAGCCGCTGCATAGGCTGCTAGCGCTAAGAGACAAACCTGAAAGGCACAAAAATATGGTTATTTTTGTAATGAAAACTCCTTAATCATAAATTCATCAAGTATTAGAGGAATTTATCCATATTCATAGACTCGAGGATGACATCATGTAATTTCTTCCTATCAGTTTTATTATGTAATTTCCTTAATCAATATACCTAATATGTTGTTATATAAGGTCCCCAACTATGGCGTATGTTTCCGATTTTCGGATGGGCATTAACATATTAGACTTATACGCAGATATATCAATCTAAATAATCCAATGAGCAGCTTTTTTCCCAGTATTTACTTTATTGCATTCGACAGGTTTTATTAATATAGTTGTAAATTCGGTGGCGGGATGGCTGAGGAGGGTAGATGCGCTTTGCTTTCAACGCGCGTTGCCTAGCAACCACTGAGGACCATAATTTGAAACCAAATAATTACGAGCTCGAGTCTCGGTGCTTAGGAGCTTTTATCTAAGCATTTATCCTCCGCCAAAACCCCCTGACCCGAGAATCCCCGTATAGCCTTCAAAGGCGAGGTAGGGGTGAAAAAAAGTTTTAAATTTCAATTAAAAAAAAACAAACATTATATATATATATATATATATATATATATATATATATATATATATATATATATATATATATGGCATTATATTATACATATGTTTTTTTCCCACTAACTTCAAACTGTTAAGTGAAGATTGCATTATTTTTTTCAACGTCAACAGTATGGTTCAATAAGTTTTAGAAAACAATAGACGAGGATGTGTTAGGTACTTTATTTTAGTAAAACGCAGTAATAAAGTTTCATTATTTTTGTTAAATTGAGTAGTATAAGAATGTGATATCGAATCCTTTCTAAGAAAGATAATATTTTAATGAGGACTTATAACTGCGTGGCGTTCCCATAAATAGGTTCTCATATTAGATTACTCATTAGTTATAAACGGATTAAATCTTGCAACATAAAAACAGATTTTTATCGCATCACAACAATCTTGTGAAGTTATTAATAGTATGTTTATTAATAGTAACTAGTTACTGAACAATACCGCTCCAATAGTTGCAGTTCTCATGCAATGGTTCTCACCAGCTATTTCTGCATCATGCAACTTCCTATTGGAAACAAGAGAGGCAATCCTTCGCTAACGCAATGTCGTAATTACATTTCTTCACTGATTAATTAGACCTTTTGATATTTTGTATGGATGATAAAGGATAAACACACCCCTGAAACGACAGGAATTCAGGGTTACTTTGGTCTGTATTGTACCATAATTTTAAAAATCTGGTGCGGGCAACACACGACCTTCACTTACCTACATTTTTAAAATCAATGAAAGAATTTTCAAAAACAGTTAGAGATAAAAATGAAACTCTTAAGGAATTAATTAAATTGAATTTATATAGAAAAATGTGATTCATTAAAAAATCTATTATATTATTATCTAAAATAATCAGTTAGTTTTATGTTCATTTCATCACTCTCTATTAACTTGTAAAAGATTGTGTATGAGATAATATTTTTTATATTTTTTTTGAGATAATCAGAATAAAACCTACATGATATTAAAGCCCATTAAATTTTACATCGATATAGCGAGTTTAATCAAAATCGTCTGAACCGTTTTCGAGAAAATTGAAAAAAGGTGCAAAATGCATAGTATAAAGTGCATCTTCTGGTTAGCTCATTTTGATGAAAAAAGTTTTGTCACGTCTCGGGCGTATAGTTGTCTTGAATATGAAATTTCAGTTTCATAGGACCTACCGTTTCCGCCCGGGAGTTACCACACATACACACACACAGAGACCTTTTTTCGGGACTTGGTTATTTGGACTCAGGGGACGTGTATTTCCGTTGAAAACTGGAATTCTAAAATTTTCACGATCGCAATACTTCCCTTACTATATATAGTAAGTGAAAGTAAAAATGTATTCAAATATTTAATTTTATAGTAAAGTTGCTAATGTTCATAAAATGAGGAGGGCAAATTTATTTGAAGGAAGTGAACAAATAACCAATGAATATATAGTATCCATATTTATGGCTCAAACTAACCAAAATTTAAAGTTTATTGAACTTGAATTTAAGATTACATTTGTACAATTCTTTTTATTATTTAAAGAAGTTTCCTTTTACATAAGGTAGTTGAAAGTTTTTGCGAAATACCTCTTACAATATTTTAAGATCATACGAGCACACACACCCCACACACACACACACACACACACACACACACACACACACACACAATATATATATATATATATATATATATGAATAGGATTTTAGATTATTAGATTAACTATTCCCTGGAATCGACTTCTCTACAATGTCACTTTCTGTATTTGATTTTATATATTTTTTTTAAAACTTCCAACTTTAAGATGCACCATTAAATGCCATTTTATTACATTCTCGACTTCCTAACTTTTGATAGTCATTATAAGGTTTTTAGACAAACACGAGCCAGGTGTAAAAGAATTGGAATAATAATTAATTACACCGGAAAATAATATCACAAGGTAATCATAAACTAATTAGGACAAGGTGTGTAGGACAACTTGAAGAATGTTTTTTTTTCTGCAAAATAAATAAATAAAAGATAAATGAATTTATACTTAAGAGACTGCCATATTATTGCTAAGTAGTAAATTGTTAAGTTTGTTTTTGTTTCCTGAACGCGATTCGAATGTATCATTAATTTGATTTTATTGTCTGGACTATATAAACGAGTTACCTAAAAATAAGAAATTTCAATATGATGTGAATATGAAATATATTTATATGTAAAATGGTTCCGTTATTCGTAAGATATAGAGGAAATAGTAGCTAAGGCTAAGTACATGGGTCTGGGTGGAGGCCACATTCCACTCTTCGTCCTTGCAAAACGATATATAACGGTATGTAACCGCAGGAATGGACAATCATTTAATTATCTCTTAATTAATATATCTATGGCTAAGTATATGTATATTTAAATTAAATTTATATTAAAAAAATCTTAAAATTAATGGAAAAAATGGACTTTTTTACAAAATAGTATAAAATAAATAAATGAGCAACGAAATTAATTTACTTTAAATTTCTAGTCACCCATTAAGTAATATTAGAATTGCCTATTTTTTTTTTTATTTT
Organism: Piezodorus guildinii; assembly: GCA_023052935.1. Taxonomy (NCBI): domain Eukaryota; kingdom Metazoa; phylum Arthropoda; class Insecta; order Hemiptera; family Pentatomidae; genus Piezodorus; species Piezodorus guildinii. The sequence continues at coordinate 39,683,302 of CM041294.1, forward strand.
TTAAATTCATTAATTTTTATATTTTATAGAAATCTCATAACGTCTCTTGTATGGAAGAAAAATTTATAAAAACATAATAAAAAAGGTTAATCGGAAGAGTACAATTTGTTAATAAAAAATTAGTTGGTTTCATAATATTCCAAAAACAGTAAATATGGAGGATAGTTTCAACCATATGAAGAATATTAGAAGAAATTTTATTGACAAATTATGAGAAATATTAAAATATAATGCGATAGAGAGTAAAGTGAGTCCTGATGATGGGGAAGGCCCCTCCCGAAACGTTGACTTGTTTTGATGTTTATGTGTAATAAACTGTTTTTGGAAGATTAAGGAACCAACTAACTATTTATTATAAAAAACGTTTATGAGGGGTAAGTAAGAGAATTATTGAATTTAATTTTATATGGAACCTTCTTAGTATCACTCAATCTACTAATAAGGCCATTACAAATTAAGATCGTAATACTGACAGGCAGAGATTTAATCATCTTCTTCATAACATCTAAAAAAATCAAGTAGAAAGTTCCGATATAGAGAACAATTATGTTATTTTTTCTTTCTTTACCTTATTATTTTTTTCAACGTTTTACGTGAATGTACTTTTTTTTCTTTGTCAGTGAAGAAAGTAAAAACGGAACAATAATTTTGACTTTTAATTACATAATTATGTTATTACTTTGTATGTCATTAACTTATGAGAGTATCAATTAATTAATAAAAGAGCGGACCATATATATATATATATATATATATATATATATATATATATATATATATATCACATTTTTTTAAACTGGTATTCATAAATTCGTACGGCAGACAAATTTTGAGGGGGGATTTTTTTTTTCATAGTCGATTACAAAGGTTCATTATAAAAAATATTAAACCAAATTTCTAAATCAACTGTCAAAGTTTGTAAAGTGGTTTGAATTTATCAATGAACATGATAAAAAAAATAACTCAAAGACCTATAATGATAAAATACTGAAATATCAAGGTTCTGAAATTGAAATACAACTACATTCTAATAATAGGGTAAAACATATATGAAGATATATAAGTTAAGCAAAGAGTATGTGTAGCTCCATTAGAGATTAAGGATGGTTGTTTTGAAAACTATTTACAGCCATGTCAACTTGAAATCGTAAACCTAAATACTCGACTTTATGATTGACATGATAGTGACATTTGGCTACCCCGGACGTGATAGAAAGGGAACTCCTGGCCGAGATCGGACATTGTGCAAGCACTCGATAAGCGATGGATTCACTTTACGTAACTACTTTTAGCATATTGTCTTGCATACTAATCTCTGCTCTATATATTATTCAATTTCGTTATACACAAAACTTCGTTTCGAGAATACAATTTCGACATATATCATCAGACATATTTAAGTAATGTTTACTTGCAGCCTGAAATAGCAAAGATCCCAAGAGGGGAGGATGGATCATTTTGCTTTCAGATATATAAATTCAATCAAACCATCACGCTAAGACTTGAAAGTTTGGCACAATAAAGTACTCAAATTATCAAAATACCATCCAGAAAGTATCATATGAAGGAATATGGCGTTCGAATGAACCCGTTCGATCCGGAAAGGGTTAGATTCCCACCAGGGCTAGTTTTAATTCGTTGGCTTCCAAATGATTTTTAGCATCCCACAATGATTAATAGGGGACGACGAATCAGAGGTATTGTCAGGGTTTGAGAACCACTAACGTTTTCAGAATTTTTATTAAATTATTTGAGCTTTTACGAAAAAAATAATGTTTATTTATCTACTCATCGTAAACTTAAAGATAAGTATATTATTTGCTCCCTTATTTTTTGTTACTGATATTTAACCTGAAGTACGTTACTTTTACTCAAAAATTACATTGATAACTTTTTTGGAGACAGAAGTAACGCATGTAGTTTTTTAATTATTAAAAATGATAATTTATTATTTTTTAGGGGAAAAGAAATGGATCATTATTACTTTCTTAAACCAACAAATCGGAGAAATATATTCGGAAAAACTAATCAATAATCCATATATTGAATGTTAATCCTTTGATGTTAAAAATAATATTTTAATTTATTTTATTGAAATTTACAACTGTATATTAAAAATAATATTTATTTTTTATTGTCTTATCTAATATTGTGCTGCCAATGGGCAGTTTCTCTTCATGTTTATTTCATGTGTTATAACATTTCAGCATATTTACTTGATGTATTTTTTGTACAGTTGTAAATTTCAAAAAAAAAAAAATATATATATATATATATATATATATATATATATATATATTATCTAATATTATTGATTAACTATTTATAGTTATCAACTATTTTTAAAATTTTAAGTATTAGTTTCAAGTCCTAGCCACTTTTTTATATACACCAAATAACGGCTCTTTTAATATTGAGAAACATAAATGTATGTATACTTAATACAGATTCATCGTATGTAAATTTTATTGCTTTATAGGTCTTCTCTTGGTTTTGAAAATGGATAATTACTGGCTGAAAACGTTCAGGAAGATTAACGCCAACACTAAAGATCAATCGCCATTTTCTTGTAGGGCACTCGATCAGTTGATTTTATGTATTAAAAAAACACTTTATTATCCCGTTCAGTCTTATAATAAAACAAGTCGTCCTTGAAAACCGCATTCTATTTTCATACTAGATTCATATGAATAAGGAAGGAGAATATTGAAAACATGAAACGAAGCACAACTCTTTTTATCCTGGTATCCTGTTTTTAATTATTAACTCTTAAACTAATTTAAATTATATATTTTTGGTACTAGAATGCCGGGGTGTACTTACAGTCCTGAACATGACGGCTGGTGCGGTGCTGACTGACCGCAAGCCTTGGACAAGTATCCCTTATATAAGCGAGGTTCTCCTTGAGCGACCCCACCCTCTTCGGCTGTTCTCAGGGTCCGGGATTAGGGATCGTTGCCCATCCGAGGGGTACTTCCGACAGCTCCGAACCTGGGAGTCTTCAGGAAGGAGTTCGCCGTGGTCCAATCCGATCTGAGAAAGAGGGAATGGTTGTTCCAGGACGGATAAGATCGGATCATACATGTCGATCATTTCATTATCAAGGCGGTAGCTGTTACTATCGTCATCTCATTCCAAGGGCATCTAGTGTATTTTCAATATTTCACCATCTGAATTATGTTGGAAATACAGGAGTTGATTAAAAACTTCAATAAAGGTATTTTAAGCTTTAACAATCAGTACTGTTTCAGTTGATGTGTTGTATTACAATCCAAATGTTTTAGCTGCATCGAAATTTCAATTATTGTAGATAAGCAAAGATGTGTAAAACATAAAGATAGTAATATTTGCTAATTTCAGTTAAACCTTTAAATCATCCACAGTGATCTTAATGTTCCCTATGTTGCTGATTTGACCCGTACCAGGTATCACACCTTCCATGACAAACTCCACTCCCACTCTAAGCCTTTAGTTTCAATCCTTGCTTCCTCTTCAACTCCTGATATCCACCGAGGCGTCTGAAAAGAAGAGACCTTCTTGTTTAGAATCACTACTAAAGAGTGTTACCAATAGGCATTTTCTCTTCATGTATTTTATCATTAAGCAGCATATTTACTTGTTGTATGATAATATAAAGTTGTAAATATCAATAAAAATGTAGTAAAAAAAATTAAACCTTATTTTTAGTTAACTCGAAGGATTACCGAGGTTACATGGGAGATCAGGTTACGAACTGTACAGGTATAATGAAGACTGTGTATGGGCAGGGCATTTATAATTATAAGAGGTGTATCTATTTACATGTGTGTAAAAATGCAGTAATATGCAGCCTTTGTCAATAATTTTATTTTTTTCACATTAAGGATTTTGGATTTTAGGAATTTTAAAAAAACCCATAGCTTAATTCCATACTTCTCTGTAGACTAGATAGTGGTAATACAAATGAGCTTTTTTATTTGTTTTCAGCGCTTGGTAAGCGTGTGTTAAAATTAGTATTTATGAGCACTTTCTTGTTTCAGTTTAGTCTGAAGATTCCAAGTAGGATTCTTGTCAAAATAAATTCTTAAGTAGCGGCTTTGTTCAACAGGAATAAATGGAATATTGATTAATTACAAGGGTAAAAGAAATACCTAAAACTTAAATAGCACAAAGTTTAAACGTTTGAAAAATTTAAAAGTTTGATAATTTAAAAAAAAAATTATTGGAGTTTAAATTTTCAGAATTCTGCTAGTCTACAAAAATTTATGATACTGATATAATCATTTAAATTTGTATAATTTTAATAGACCAAATCATTCTTTATGCCTTCTTCAGGTATATATTGATTGCCACTAAGAGCTTTACTTAGACAATTTATTTTTAACGACTTAAACTAGTTATCCTGAAAACTATCAATTTGGTGGGTTAATGCTAGTTTTGAGCCTTTTTTTCTCATTATATACCTCCTACAGAAGGAATCAATATTTTATACAGTCATAATTATTCGGCAGGGAGGTTGGGTGGGTTGGCAAGCGTTACTTTGAACGAGCATTACTCAACAACCAGATGACCACAATATTATTATAAAATAATTACAAGTTCGCGTCACGTTTCCAGGGGCTTTTAACTCGGAATTTATTCCCCGCCTTCACTCTCTGGCTCGAGAATCTTCCGTGTAAAAAGTAAAAAAGTAAAAATGGATCAAAAAATGTCATACTTAGTTTTCAATAATGCTGCCATCATCGAACAATTTTTTACCAGGTAAGTCTATCACGAAACGTCTCTCTGGTGTTGAGAGATCCTTAAAGCAACCCAAATACGGTCAATAAAATGTATAGATATTATGTTATTCAAATTTTAAAATGATCTCAAGCATTTAGTAGTTGCTTAACGCTCTTTTTTTTATTTTTTTTTTATTTTTATTTTATTTTATTTATTTTATTTTTTTAAACGCTCTTTATCCCTTTCCTAGAAACATCCATTTGCTTAATCTCACATTTAAAGACGATGTTTTTATGTAAACTCACACGTTGAACATGTTTCCCACTTGGTTTGAAATTTAGAAAGGACTAGCTAATGAATTCGTAGCAACAGGAATTTCCGGCTGGTGTTGTAACTGATACGATTTTTTAATAAAGAAATATCTCTTTTTCGTTATTATATCTAGTTATTATATTTAGGTCCGATAAATGAGAAATTATAAATAAATAAAAGTATGAATCTTAAACAAGTTTCTCCTGACTCTAATAAAAAATAAATAATATTAAAAAATTTCGTTTCTTCTATGTCTGTTTCTATCGCGTAAATTACAGAACATAATGGATTTAATTTTAGAAATAATACTATCCTTTCTACAATTTTATTGCTTATACATTATTCATACAGTGATGACAATGAAACATAAGATATATTTATGGCATTTGTTTTTTTATATTATGTAAAATTAGCTTTCCTACATACATTGTGCCCATTAGTATTACTAGGAGGGTATGTACATTTTTTAATTTTTAATTAATTAGTAATATGGTCTGGAGAAACGACTTAATTTCATATGAAACTAGCAAAAAATGAAATTAGTGTAGGATTTCTTCTATCTGGAAGATGAAGAAAATACATAAAACGATCATTGTGAACGTGAAGCCCTTGTCTTTAACATTCTGCATCATGTAAAAACTAAAAAGTAACCTTTACCTCTGCAAACCCTGAAAGGTCTTGGGCTTAATATGTATAGAGATTCGTACTGTTTCTGGACCAACGGCCGTGACACGAAGTGATTAGGCACAGATTACTCTCAGCCGCCAGCTTTTTTGCTCATTTTGGATACCCACTTTATAGAGGCTGGATGGTCTTCCATCTAGGGTCGCCAAACTCCAGGGTAGCCCTGTTCTGCCACAGCCGAACTTCGAACCTGGGACCTGTACAGCAGTAGACTAGTGGTTTGAATCTAATTAAATAATGTTTATAATTTTTATCTTTATTATTTAATATTTTATCGCTAGGTATATGCCATCTCTTGAGCTAAGACGAATCGTTTAATATAGTTAACTATGTTAATTTAACATAGTTTTACTATGTACATATATATTCTAAATGTTCAAAACAGTTATTCCCGACAAGTACAAGACAAAGATATACATAAAATAACTAGAAATGTGTTGTTATGGGACCTTGAGGTCTTCAAGTAAATTAACAAAATATAGGTTTATATTTATATTAGAAGGTAGGTGTAGGACGTGTATATTATAAATAAACCATTAAGGGAAAAAACAATTATATATTCAGGGAGAGTGGCGTAGTCTATTATTGGTGATAGACTTTTATACTGTTCGGCGCGGATGGACTGATATACTGTTTTCCGGATCCTGGGTTCGAATCCTGGCTGTGGCAGAATATTATATATTTCTGTTAATTCAGTCCGGTGGCGCCCGTAGGGCATGGAGACACTCCTGGGGATGACCCAGCCTCTATAAAGTGAATACCCACGGTCGTTGGCCTTGAAACAGTACGAATCTCTATATGTACTGAGCCTAAGACCCTTCATGGGCTGTAGTGGTACACATTTATATATATATTATATATATATATATATATATATATATATATATATATATATATATGTTAAGTATCTATGCCAACATGATATAATGTTAAATCTAATTAATTGTAATCGATTAAATCGATTCATTCATGTAAATGATAAAATAAAGTCAGTATTAACAGTGCAGCTGGAGTGATAACATATAACCTAAATTTAATGAAATTCTTTTAATTATAATTTACATTATAACTTAACTTATATATATATATAGCTCTATTATCGACATAAACGAGGAAGACGTGAAGGAAAAGAAAAGAAGCAGATTAAATGATTTTCTTCCATGTGTGAAGTCCAGGTTATAGATGGAAGACCACCCAGCCTCTATAAAGTGGGTATCCAAAATGAGCAAAAATCTGGAGGCTGAGTGTAATCTGGGCCTAATCACTTCGTTTCACGGCCGTTGGTCCAGAAACAGTACGAATTTCTATACATATTGAGCCCAAGACCTTTCAGGGGTTGCAGAGGCAAAGTTTACTTTTTAGCTTTTACATTTATACCTTAAGGTCACATAACAAAACCTTTCTTAAGTTAATTTATGTATATGTCTCTTTTTTGCCTTTCAGGAATACTTTTCGCCTCTCAAAGATATCCATGGATATAATAATATATTATCAAAATGGATTAGAAAGTCATGGAGAAAGATGATTAAATGATTTTTCCGTTGTGAGGAGTTGTTATATCTCGATAATAATATTAATTAATAATCATAAAAATTATTAATGTTAATGAAATGTCTCTAGTAAGTTAAATACAAAATATTGAGCCCCAATCACAGAGATCTATTCCTACTTGACACCTATTACCTCTCCCTCCTACTCTCTTATCGTAATGCATCTAATACAGTAGGAGAGATCACTGCGATCCCAATATTCCATATTAACAACACAGTATATATTCCATAGTTGAAAAAAATATTACCGAAATCTACAAGACTATGATATAGATATAATTAACACAAGAGAAGGTTTTCTTTTATAAACTTATGGAATAAAAATGAGGAAAAAAAAAAGGTTTTCATAAAATTACATTTTTATATAGGATTTTTTTTTTTTTTAATAGTAAAGTGGTCAAAGCTAGATGATTGATTTGTGGAATAATGTGGGACCTTAAACGTGACATAGGAAGGTAATGATGAAGAGAATGCCCTAACAACGATCGAATCCCAAGCCTAAGGTTCATTCCTCCCTTTGAGTAGGCTGATAGGTCTCCGAGGCAGCCTTTGTCCCAGAGACCTACTGCATTAGCAGCCACAATGGGCCTCTATATTGGCATTGATAAAATAAGAAGTATGTCGTGGGGCTACAATGTCAAGGCGCCCGGCAATGTTCACGGTCCCTGTGGGAATTCCTTCACAGCCAGCTTGGAGGCGCGGGCTAACGTAATAGAGCAGTTGGAATGGAAGATGGGTTGGAAGGTTGGAAGCACCGGGGAATACATTAGGTCCCAGGACGGGGAAGCATTTTGTAACAGAACCTTTCAACACCCTTCCATAACTGACCGATCGGGAACAAAGCGGGCTCTATTGGATATTGCGGTCAGTCTTGCTAACCATTACATGTCCGTCTTTATTACGCTCATTTAAAATGAATCACGTATTACGAGAATAATTATAAAATCGTTGGTACGTGTTTACAAAAACTTACGTGCTGCATTAATGATATATCACTTCATTTCCTGATTTGTTTCAATTATATTAAATAAAAAAAAATATTTATAAAGAATGAGTTAAAGCTGACTCAATAGCCAATAGAATCAAGGAGGTGCTAGGAATTACATCTCAAGGCGTGACGTGTGCTGACATTTCGGCTTAAGGTAATATCTTCACGAGACAAGGAAAAACAAGTTACAAGAATAATATATACATATATGTGTGTGTGTTTATTCATTTAATCGGACGTTGGTACAGTGTGAGTCCTGAACTTGGCTATCCAGGTTTAATTAGAATAAGTATCTTTAACGAGTAACTGATATCGCACAGGTTCGGAATCGTCATTTTACTTCCGCTCCGAGTATTTATTTCTTTCTTAAAAAAATCATATGGCTATCTGCCGTGTTTGAACCTGCGACTTTAGGCCCCATATTTTCATTAACAAAAACAAAAATTCCTAAATTCTGGTAAAAATATCGCATGTAAAAATAATTTCATAACTTGTAAAAAATTAAAAAAAAAAGAAGAAAAAATATAGAAGAGCTATAATAGTAGTATTTTGTGGTGGATTACAAAAAAAAAAAAAAAAAAAAAAAAAAAAAAAAAAAAAAAAAAAAAAAAAAAAAAAAAAAAAAAAAAAAAAAAAAAAAAAAAAAAAACGCTGCAAATTATTACACAATGGTTTATTATTCCAAATAACAATTTTGGGGTATGACTGTTTATATGGCTGTCGATAAGCAATTAAGTAATATGAAAAGCACTAATTCAAAGCATCATATCATAACACTACCACTGATTTCAAAACGCAATATCTAAGCTAGTTATAAACCAAATTCAATGATTCTTATTTTTTTTTGGTCCAAAATATTTTTGGATAATAGCACTGGAACTCCTGGAACCCTGATTTGCTATCTACTTGTAAATGACAAAGTTTAGTTTGTCGTTACCGAGTGTATAACGTCAATCATTAGTTCAAGGTAATTGTTTTGGTGCTAATAAAGTTTCTATTCATTTTCATTGTATTATTGACATGTAATACTTTTTTTTTTTTTTTTTTATTCATTTTTTTTTATCGCGCTTTACTGATTCTAAAACTCCTTACACACTTTTCTCTATCTTCAAAAATAACTGTTATAAGCGTTACAAGTATAGTTATAAGCGAGATTTCAATTTTCCAATTTTTTTCTTTTCTTTTTCTCTTTTATATAATTATTCGCGTTTTTTTTGGTTAAAAAACGATAATAAATTTTTTTTCTATCTTCGAAAATACTGTAGTTACAAGAGTATATACAAGCGAGATTTCAATTTTTTTCTTTTCTTTTTTCTCTTTTATATAATCATTCGCGTTTTTTTTTTGTTTAAACACAATAATGAATTATTTTTTTCTATCTTCGAAAATAACGAAGTTCAAGCGTACATATAAGCGAGATTTCAACTTTCTTCCTATTTTTTTGTTTTGTTTATAGCTCTTTACTGATTCTAAAACTCTATGCATACTTTTCTCTATCGTCAAAAATAACTGAGTAATGAGCGTATTTATGTAAAAAATATAAATTTTTTCTCTATTATATAATTATTCGCATTTTGTTGGTTAAAAAACACTAATAATTTTTTTTCTATCTTCAAAAATAACTGAGTTACTGAATAAAATCCTTTTAATCGGCCGCCATTTTAAAGCTAACCAGCTGATATCAATGTCTAGATGTTAGGATCATCGTTGAATGGACTAGTATTTTTGTGGCGAATTTAAAAACAATTGGTCCAGTAGTTTCGGAGATATACCGCGGACGGCGTACGGTGGACAAACGGATTTTTTTTATTCGTTGTTGTTGTTGTTTTGGTTTTAAGGGCAAAAAACTGCGAGTGGTTATTATTGCCCAAAACATCTTCAGAAGACGATTTACTTACTTATAATGAAGGGGAAAAAAAAAAAAAAATAAATAAAAAAAATATATAAATAAATAAATAAAAAAAATAAAATAAAATAAATAAATAAAAAAAAAAAATAAAAAAAAAAATAATAATAATAAAAAATAAGATAAATAAATAAAAAATGTATGTAAAATATCAAAAATTGCGTAAAATAGCCTAAATGTGTTAAATGAGGTGATATAAACGAATGTTCTTTACCAATTGAATGACACCATCGACGGCCCGATCACTATCGCTCAATGCCTCCGAGACTTTACGTGGTACGCAACATTTTACAAATTCCCTACTGTAACGAGGACACTCTTCAAAAATATGACTTACTGTGAGAGCCACTTTACACAGTTGACATCGAGGTGGATCCCTTCGTGCCATGAGGTGCTCATGAGTGAAACGGCAGTGTCCTATCCTAAGGCGGGCGATAACTACCTCCTCACGCCTGCACTTTCTTGACGATGAGACCCAGCAGCTGATGGTCGGTTTGACATTTTTCAATTTATTGTTTTCAAGAGCGGTCCAAGACTGTTGCCATTCATCTATGATCTTCGCGTTTATTGGCTGAAACAGCTCAGATGATGAACTAAAAGAGGGCGTTATTTCTTCTAGTGAATGTGCCTCTGTTGCTGCTCTGTCGACTTCCTCATTCCCTGATATTCCGGAATGACTGGGAATCCAAAATAAAGTTATTTTTTTTGAAAAGTCCTCCAACTGTTTGATTGCGAAATGGACCTTCTGTACAATAGGGTTTGCTGAGAATGGATTACAAATGGCTCTGATAGCACTGAGCGAGTCAGAACAAATGATTACTGACTTTTCTAATGCTGTTCTAGCTAGATGAACTGCTTTTAGAATAGCTGTCAATTCGGCAGTAAAAACACTACAAGTACTATCAAGTTTGTACTTGTGAGTTTGGTCACCGTCTAATACAGCGCACGACGTCGATTCAATTGTTCTGGAACCATCGGTATAAATGATTTTATTATACTGATATTTATTAAGTTCTGCAAGGAAAGTTTGAGATATTTCTTGTGGGGAACACTTTTTTTGCTTAGAAACTTTTAACATTTCACAGTTGACGTGAGAAGGTGACACTGTCCATAATGGTAGCTTTTTCTCTAGTTTTGTGAAATGATGCTGCACTAATTCAGAAATAATCCATCTCATTCGATACCAGAGAGGAAGGGAGGAATTTTTTAATCTTTCATATTTTCCAGCATTTTCATGTTGAAATAAGGAACTGTAAGCCGGGTTGTCTGGTTGTGTGTACATTTTAGTGATATATTTAGCAGCGAGCTTTTGGCGACGATACGAGAGAGGTAGAACTCCTGCATCAACACAAATACTGTTCACTGGGCTAGTTCTAAAAGCTCCGGTTGATAGGCGTATGCCGGCATGGTGGACTGCATCTAATTTCTTAATCTTATTTTGAGAAGCAGAGGAAAAGATGAAGCAACCGTGGTCTATTTTGGTGAGTATCAATGCCTCGTAGATGCGGAGCATTGTTTTCCTGTCTGAGCCCCATCTGGTGTTTCCCAATTTCTTCAGGATTTTTAATCTACTCACGGTCTTAGAATGAAGTTGATCTATATGGACGGACCAGGTTAGCTTACTATCAAGATATAGACCTAAAAACCGAACATGATTAGAGTAGACCAGAGGAATATTATTTAAATTGACTTGTGGTGGAATACCTGGATTTCTTTGGCGATTAAAGTGAACGCAACACGTTTTACTTGTTGAGAACTTAAACGCTGTTCTTTGTGACCACGAAGCTAATTTATCAACAGTATTTTGAAGACTCGTCTTGATGTTTTGGAGATCACGTGATTTACAAAGAACAGCAAAATCATCAGCAAATAAGTAGCCAGTGACGTTAGGAGTTAAACAGTCAGTGATTGTTCGAATTGCGATAGAGAACAAGGTAGTACTCAATACAGAACCTTGGGGTACACCGCTACAAACAATTTTTTTGGCAGATGTGGTTCCGCCGACCATTACCCTGTAAGACCTTGTTCCAAGGAAGCCTTTGATGAAGTTGGCGAGATTTCCTCTTACTCCCCATTGATCTAATTGCTGAAGGATACTAGACTGACGGACGGTATCAAAGGCGTTTTTTATGTCAAAGAATATTCCCACTGCGTGTTCTTTGTTTACAAATGCATCTTGGATTTCCCTAGTTATACGAACTAGGTTGTCGATGGTGGAACGTTTCTTGCGAAAACCACACTGTAAGTTGTCTTGTGCTTTGATTTCCTCCAATAACCATATAAGGCGTTTGTTTACCATCCTTTCTAGAATTTTGCACATGCAATTAGTGAGGGAAATGGGACGGTAGCTGCTCACATCAGTTTTTGGTTTGCCAGCTTTTAATATTGGGATGATTATGGAGTCTTTCCATTGAATAGGGAAAGTTCCACTTGTCCATATCTTGTTGTACAAGTCTAAGATTTTATTCAAGAATTGATCGGGAAGTTGTTTAATCATTTCGTAAGTCACATCATCAGGTCCAGGTGACTTGCCTTTTAGTTCAGTGAGAGTTACTTTGAGTTCCCTCATATTAAAAGTCATGTTATATATTTCTTGATTTTGTGATGTAAAGTCAACAACGTTTCTCGTTCTTTCCTGATTGGAGAAGAATGAAGTTTCTTCATTATCGGCACCATACATTGAGAAAAAGGTTGCAAACTCATTTGCTACAACTTCTTCATCACAAATAACGTGTCCTTCAACATTTAAGTAAATTGGTTGAAACGATCGTTTACCTTCAACAGCTCTAATTTTCTTCCATACTACTGAAGTAGGTGTATTTGAGTTTATAGAGGAAACATATTGTTGCCATGATGTTGTTTTGTGGTAACATATTACTCTTTTACACATTGCTTTGGCTTTCTTATAATTAATAAAATTTTGTAACGTCATATTTCTTTTGAAGATCCTGTAAGATTTCCTCTTTTTTTGTATAGCATCTCTACAATCGGTGTTGAACCATGGTACGGGTTGACGTCTGGGTCTAGAAGACGTTTTGGGGATGGAACATTCTGCTGCTTCCCGAATTTTTGAGGTTATTAGAGAGCAGCACTCATCAACTTCGTATGGAAGGTCGTGGGATAGGTTAGCATTTTCTTTAAACCGTTGCCAATTCGCTTTCTCGTGAATCCAAGTTGATCTCTTACTAATGTAGGGAAGACGTTGTTTAGTATTGATTAAAATGGGGAAATGATCACTGGAATATTGATCAGTGATTACATTCCAATAGGTGTCAGATAGCAAACTACTTGAGCAAAAAGTGACGTCGATAGAGGAGAAGGTACCGTAGGATGAGCTTAAGTAGGTAGACTCGCCGCTATTCAGGACATTTAAGTTGTAGTCATCCAGTAAGTTTCCAATTTGCTGTCCTCTTCTATCATTTCTTTCTGACCCCCAGATGGTATTGTGGGAATTCAGATCACCTAACAGCAGAAGTGGCCTAGGGAGTTGAGAACACAGGGATCCTAATTGCTCTGATGTTACAGGTATTTGCTGTGGTAAGTAAACGTTGCATACAGTGATTGGAGTATCACCTTGGATCCGAATAGCAACTGCTTGTAGGGAAGTCTGTAGTGCGACTGGTTCAAAAAGTAATCGCTGGGATACCATTGTCAATACACCTCCACAGGCCCTAGAACCGCTCGTGTTGTCCAGACGGCAGAGTTCAAAGCCCCTGAGTGTGAGCCTTTCGCTGGGTTTCAAATGTGTTTCCTGCAAGCAGATGAGTGTAGGCTGGTAGTTCTGTATCAACAGCTGTAGGTCAGCGAGATGAGTTAAGAGTCCGTTACAGTTCCATTGGATTAATTTTGTGTTAGACATAGGTAAGGTAAAGATGAATCAATGATCTGTCCAGTAAGCGGTTAGCTGTTGAAGCATTTTCCTTATATAGCCGTTCCTTATATTTTAATAAATGAAGGACAAACAGACTGGTCAGACGAGTGTTACAACCATGAAAGGTAAAGTTTATATGTTTTGCTAAGAAAGAAGAAGAAAACAAGCAAGCTGAAACTAAAATTGAAAAAATAGTAGTTGATAGAATCATAGTTAATATGAAATTTAGGGAAATTTTACTTAAAGGTCTTAGTATGAAATGAATACGTATATATTTATTAATGTCATAAAAGATCATAGCGTCTATCGGCTAATTATCTGAACTACAAGATCTTTTGTCTTTTTTCTTCTTTGGCCTACCTTTTTTTGGTGCTGCAGTAATAGGTTTTGGAGTCTGGCTTGATCCAGGAAGGGCGGTATCACGATTGACAGGATTTATTTCTGAGTCTGGTATAGTGGAAGAGGACGTACTGGGTCTGAACGCAGTAACTGAGTGGGAGGAGACTTTAACCGGTGATTGTACAGTTTCGGATAAAGTTACTACTTCTTTCGACTTACTAGGAGTGGTGGCCTTGTCGGATTTTTGGGACTGTTTCAATGGGGGAAAATCCTCCGTTTGTATAGCGATGGTACACGTGTTTATTGTTTTGTCCCGATCGTTTTTAGTCATTTGAGCAAATGTCGGTCTGGAATGAATAAGATTTTGAGGTGCATTTTCTAAATATTTTTCCCTAGCTACATAGTATGGAACTTTTTCTGTAATTTGAACCGTTTTAATGCCCTTTTCTAAGACGAATGCTGGACAATTTTTGTCAAAACTATTGTGTTTATCATTGCAGTTAACACATTTCGTTAGATTTTTACAATCTTTGGAGGAAACGCAGTGTTCTGGTTTGCCACAGTTACTACAAATGGGAGAAACCGTTCGATCCTCGCGGTCGTGGTAACTTTTATGGTGTCCAAATTTGAGACAGATAGTACAGCGGAGTGGGTTCGGTATGTAGGGCTTTATTGGAACATTATAATAACCTATTTTGATGTCTTTTGGGAGATCAGGGCACTTGAATGTTAATAGATAGTTGTGTGTTTGTTTAACAATGCATCCGTTTCTATAGGTAAACCTTTTAACATGTTTTACGTTTTGTTCCTCTAGTTCCCTAGCGATTTCATCGGTTTCAAGGTGTCGGAGATCGAAACAATTAATGACACCTCTGCACTCGTTCAGTTTTGCATGGGGCTCCACCTTAATTTTAAACTGCTTACCCAAATTGTCGGATCTCAGTAATTTATTACCCTGAGTACTATTGTAAACCTCAACTAATAGTGTACCGTCTCTCATCTTTTTTATGTTTTTGACCTCTCCTGCTAAACCATAAATAGCTTTAGCTATAAAGAAGGGCGAAATTTTATTAAATTTTTTTATTCGTTATTCGGATTCTACGCATCTTGAAACGTAAACCCTCAAATTTTGAGCTGGGATAATTTTTTTTTTTTTGTCCAATACAAAGGTTGATTATTGAAAATAATAAACCAAAAATGAATAATTATCCCATTATATTATAAAATTTATATTAAATGAATAATTATCAAAATCGTTGGTGCGTGTTTACAAAAACGTACTCGCTGCATTAATGATATATCACTTCATTTCTAGATTTGTTTCATTTATATGAAATAAAACATAATTTATTTTTAAAGAATGAGTTAAAGCTGACTCAATTGCCCATAGAATCAAGGAAATGCTAGAAATTACAAGATCTCAAGTCGTGACGTCGTGAGCTGACATTTCGGCTTAAGGAGCTAATCTTCACGAGACTAAGAAGAACAAGTTACAAGAATAATAAATACATATGCATGTTTGGGTTTATTCATTTAATCCGACGTTGGTACAGTGTATGAGTCCTGAACTTTGCCTATCCAGATTTAGTTAGAATAAGTATCTTTAACGAGTAATTGACATTGCAAAGGCTCAGGATCACCCCCTACGCCCATAAAAAAATCATGATCGTCTGCCGTGTTTGAGCCTGCGGCCATAGGCATAGAAGGCTGTTGTGCTATCCATTAAATCACAGGTGACCCCTTGTTTTCATCAACGGAAAAAAAATTCTTAAAGTATGGTAAAAATATCGCATGTAAAAATAATTTTCTAATTTTCCTTATTTGACAAAAAAAAAAAAAAAAAAGATAAAAAAAATAGAAGAGCTATATTAGTATTCTGAAGAAGATTTAAATAAATATTATTCATAAAAAATCTGGTAAAAAAGTTTATATGATCCATAGTCTGATTGCCGACGGGTAGGAAGGGAAGTCAAAACTGTTCAAAGAAAACCATGGATAGCAGTCGAAATCTAAAAATTGTATTTTCTTCCCTAACCAACAGCCGTGCAAGGAGGTGATTGAGGCTTGTTTATGCTCAGCCACCAGGTTTTCTCCCGAATTTTTTGGCTACCCATTTTATAGAGGCTAGGTCTGTCCCAGAAGGGTCTTCATACCCTAGGGTCGCTCTCGGACTGAATTAACAGAATAAATAATATTCTGCAACAGCCAGGATTCGAACCCAGAACCCGGAGAACAGTAGCGTAATGCTCTATCCACTAGACCAAGGCGCTCTCTTTTATTTATACTATTTATTTACCTGTAACAATATAAAATATATTGTTAGGTTCCTTTAATTAAAATGATCCATTTCCATTCAACTCATTTAATTTCTTATTTTCTTCTCCCTACGTTTCGATGATAACAACCAGGACAGGGCTGGTCAGCCTATAATAGTTTTATTTTTATTTTTTTAAATTGTGACAAAATATATATTTATATGAGTGCATGATGGAATATTAAAAGATCCCTTGAAAATGGCAAAAAGCCGAAAGGTAGGGTGAAGAAAATAATAAATTAAATGAGTTGAATGAAAATGGATCATTTTAATTAAAGGAACCTAATAATACATTTATTCATTCAAATAACTTTTAATTGTAATAAAAATTAATAAAATATATTTATAATGATTTTAATATAATACAAGTATATAATGTGTGCACTCATGTGCTTCTTGGTTTATTTTCATTTATTAACTCCACAACAATCATCTTCAACTATTTTTTCTATCTTTTCTTTGTGGTCCTTTTACATAATCCTGGTTAAGCTGAAACCTCGTCACAAATTAAAGCAGTTTTCTTCTTTTTCTTTTGTATCTCACCGAACCTCCAACAATCTTCTTCTTTGTTCATTTATAAACTGGTTTAAAAATTGTGAGAATCCGAGTGATAGACATTGATTGACAGACAAATAATGTACAGTCGTTTTGATTTAAGTTAACCTTCCTATTTACGGTAAAATAAAGAAGAAGACTAAGAGAGGACACGTAATAAGCATATATTTCAAGCAATATTTTTTAGGAAGTATTAATGCATCTACTGCTACAAAAGTAAATAACTGTTACAGAAATTTCTTGAAGTAACTGCAGACGGATGGTAAAAGGCACGCTGACCATCTAAAATAACCTTCTTTTATATCTGTCAATAGGGAAATATTGGATAAAAACACTATGTATTCCACACACAGAATTTTCGTTTTTAAATAAAATGAGACTAACAATATGGCAATTATTATTCTGATGCTTCCCATCGACATTATCAATCCTCCCAAAGAAGGGTGGAAGCCTAGAATTAAGGTGGAGATCCTTGGAACAGCTACCAACATAAATATTTCCGGAAACAGCGTAGGAGGTTGTGGCGGCAGCGACCTCTTGGCCATGGCCACCTTGAGTAATGCCAAATCGTTTTAAACCTCTCATTTTTCTCTTTAACTATTCCTCTTTCCTGAAATGATGTATCTTCTTTTTGCATGTCTATATTTTTTTTGGTCTATACATCACAGCGTTTCGTGAATAAAAACTTGCTATTTTTCGCCAATAAAATCTACATATTTCGAGTATTTTTTAAATTAGTTTCCCTCCTTTCAGTAAAAATCAAATCGCAAATACAGGTGACACAAACATTACACCATTTCTTTCCCAAAGGAATCATAAGTCAATGTGCGCTGTATCCACTTTACGTTTAAGGACTGGGTGCCTTATGGGAAAGTCTTGCTATTTGGATTCTAAATAAATATATCTACATATTTGTGTCTAAATAAAGTTAACCAGCAAGACTAAGAGTGGTACTTTTAGCAACATTACAATAAAAAATAGCGTTTTAAACCAATTAATTTTTTATTATTATCACAATTGATTGCTTTTTTTTTTTTTGTTAAAATTTTTATAAATGTTCATTAATGACAGATTAAACCACTAAGAAAACAGTTATGAAAAAATAGCATACAAAATATTAAAAAAAAATCTAGTGCGGGCAACACACGACTTTCACTTACCTCCATTTTTAAAATCAATGAAAGAGTTTTCAAATACAGTTAGAGATAAAAATACGTGAAATTATTAAGGAATTAGTTCAATTGAATTGATATAGAAACATGTGTTTAATTAAAAAATCTATTATATTATTATCTAAAATAATTACTTAGTTTTATCTTCTTTTCATCACTCATTATTAACTTTTAAAAGCTTGAGTATAAGATAATATTTTTTCTAAAATCTTTAGCTTTCCAACGGTATATCATACATCTATATTAGTGTTCTTATGTTCAAAAACAAAAAATTGCATAAAAAAAATATTTTTTCTGTTTTCACCGATCTGACCTTTTTGTGGGACTTGGTTATTTGGACTCAGGGGACCCTAAAACGTGTATTTCCGTTGAAAACTGGAATTCGAAAATTTTCACGATCGCAATACTTCCCCTTACTATATATAGTAAGTGAAAGTAATACGTGAAACTATTAAAGAATTAATTAAATTGAATATAGAAACATGTGTTTTATTAAAAAATCTATTATGTTATTATCTAAAATAATCAGTTAGTTTTATTTTCTTTACGTCACTCTCTATTAACTTATAAAAGCTTGAGTATAAGATAATATATTTTCTAAAATCTTAAGCATTCCAACGGCCAACGGTATATCATACATGTATCTTACTGCTGTTCAAAAACAAAAAATTGCATAAAAAAAATATTTTTTCTGTTTTCTCCTTTAGTTGGGTATCGCATTCATTCAATTTATATATTAACCAGTTTTTCATCAGCAGTAACCAGATAGTATAGTTATTTTTATAGAATCAACAAAATTAAAGGTACTTTAGAGGAAGAAAATTTAAAATATCGGCATTTAAGCGCTGTCAAACCATTTTAATCCGAATGAAATCTAAATGATATCAAAACTCATTAGATTTTACATCGATATAGCGAGTTTAATCAAAATCGTTGGAACTGTTTTTGAGAAAATCGAAAAAAGGTGCAAAATGCATGGTATAAAGTGGCTCTTCTGGTAAGCTCATTTTGATGAAAAAGGTTTTGATGAAAAATCCTATATATATATATAGATATATAGTAAGTGACAGTAAAAATATGGAGATATATAGTTATGAAAATAAAATTGATAATGTACCGAATATTGTTTTAAAATGGTTTTGTAAGGTCTCGGGCGTATATTTGTCTTAAATATGAAATTTCAGTTTCATAGGACTTACCGTTTCCGCCCGGGAGTTACCACACACACAGACCTTTTTGCGGGACTTGGTTATTTTGACTCAGGGTACCCTAAAATATGTATTTCCGTTGAAAACTGGAATTCGAAAATTTTCACGATCGTAATACTTTCCCTTACTATATATAGTAAGTGAAAGTAAAAATATGGAGATATATAGTTATGAAAATAAAATTAATAATGCACCGAATATTGTTTTAAATTGAATTTTAGGTTGTCGTTTTTAAGGCAATCCTTATACTAATGGAGCATATACTATTACTAATATAATATATATTTTACATATTTTTACGATTTCCTCCTAAACCGTTTTAAGTATTAAACACTGATTATTAAAATGAAAATTTATGATTAAATACCGTTTTTTTTCGTATTGTTTTTATCACCATTAAAATAAGAACCCGTCTAATGCGGCTCAAATGCCTGTTTTTCAAAACTTCTAAAACTAAAACACCTTTAATTTTATTCATTTGAGTTAAGTGACCATTTCCTCTTATTGGGGAACATGAGCTAAAATATGAACTATGAATCAATTCGGTAATTTACTAAAGGAGAAACAACCAGGAAGTATTAGCAATATATACCCACATAGCAAATGGATGTAGTACAATGCCTTCTCTAGTTTATTATAAGATAAAAAATATGTATATTATTGTAATTAGTGAATATGCTTTTTACAAATGTGAATATGCAATTACTTCTAGAGTCCCTCACTGGTATGTAAGTTCTTAGGTAGGTCTAAGTATTATCAAGAACAAAATTGAAATTCCGTGCTAAAAAAAAAGAAGAACATGAAGACTTAATTGTGAATTTGTAAGTCCTAATATATTTATTTCCTAAGGACTCCTTACTTTAAGTAAATTCACAACGTGATGACAGCCAAGTGAAAATACAAAACCAGGAACGCCGCTAGGACTTGCGTGTCATCCTCACTGCAGGTTCAGTTTAATCCTTACCTGTTACTTACCCTCAACTTGCCACGGTTGTTAAAATCATATTAAGAATTTTTAAAAATAGTAGAAGTGAAAATAAATTGTTAAAGAATGAATTAAATTCGATAGACTTTGTTTTATTGAATATTTCATTATAGTATTATCTACCACAATCAATTAGTTTTATCCATATTCACCACTTTTACAATTCTGTGTATAAGATAATATTTGTTTCTAAAATCTTTATCTTTTCAACTGTATATTATATATCATATTACTGTTTGTATTTGAAACACAAAAATGAAATTTCAGTTTCGTACGACATTTTGTTTTCGTCTAGACTTACCACGGACACACAAAGATTTTTTTATTAATCACAAAGAAGTTTTATTAAGTCATTCTGAAATATTTCATATTTTAAAGTACTCCATATTTTTCTTTTTATAGTATATCCATAGAGTTCTTATTGGAAACGGTTAAAAAAAAAAGAAGCAAGAATTGAAAATGTTTGATTATTTATTAATAAACCAATATATATTATTTTCTTGATAGGTTAAGAATGAATGACAAACTATTTTAACGAGCTATTTAGTTTCCTCTAGTTAAGTTACTTACTGTAAAACTAAGGGAATGAATTAAATTATAGGTTTTTCCTCATTCCCCCAAAACAATAAATAAATAAGTTGTTTTAAGTAAATAAATAAGTTAATTTTAAGTAATATTTATATTCCCTCATTTCTTGAGACCCCTTGCCTCTAAAATTCTACCATGTAGACTAAATACTACTTATAAGCTAATAGAGGTACTCACTAGGGGTGGGCATAATCGAATGATCGTCATAATCGGATGATCGGCCTTCGATGATTTAAATAATCGAATGATGATTAGTATGGATTGTGAGAGACGATTAATGTGATGAGAAAAAAAAAAAAAAAATCCCTCGATTATCGTTAAACAAATCAGTTCGAATGATCATTCGCTTATCCACACCGATTAATCCGTTAATCGATTAATCCGAATGATTGTAATAATCGAATCGTATTATCGTCATTCGATTATGCCCACCACTAGTACTCACTACGTTTGCTATAGCACATTTTTTGTAGCACATTGAAAAGCATAAATACGGAGGAGAGCTGTATGGTTCCACTAAACCATCAAACTCTTCTCGTATCCAATCCTTACAATCCAAAATCCTTCGACATTCTATCCATAATCGATTCCTGATAATCCTCCCAGGCGTCTGAAAAGAAGATTGCCCCGAGACCTTCTAGTTTAGACTCTTAAGAGTGCTGCCAATGGGTATTGTCTCTACATGTATTTCATGTAATTTTAATCACATTTACTTGATGTATGTCTTTGTACAGTTTTAAATATCAATAAATATTTTTAAAAAAAATTGAATAACAAATCGCTTTTAATTAACAATATTTCTAATTAAAAGAAAGTTGTGCATTTTGGTCAAAACATATTCACAAGTGAGTAATGATAAAAAGTGAAAATTGCATTTTATTAGACACAATTAACTATTGTTTCTTAAAAAATATTATTGCTAGTATCATTTGTAATACCACAACATGTATAAATTCTTAGGCTTGTGACCACTTGTAAATTCTAGTGAAAATAAAAATCTTAAATTTTTTTTTTTTTAAATAGACGTATTTTTCTATACCTCAATATCGATTGCCTAACAAATTAGGTAGAAAACAACCCACAAGTTCAAGTGACAAAGTCTTCTAAAATAGTCCTGTCCTTCTTGTTTGGCAAAAAATGTGCTATAGCAAACGTAGCGAGTACCCCTAATGTAATAATTAAGTATATAACATATGGCAATATGCATTCTTTTTAGGATTAAATCCACACCTCTGAGATAGGTACTGTTAGAATATAGGATCGACACAGTAGAAGCATAGACATTAAAATATGTGTAAAACGCCTGCTTTAAAAGCAATGACTGAGTATTTTCTATTTTTTTCTATTCTATTCTAATCTATTATCCTATGTTCTATTCTATCTATTTGACTATGTTTGATCCTGGAAGTAAGAATATGAAGCTACCTGAATCCCTCACTCCAGTTCCTTCCGAGTGTTCCGTGGAATTTCTCTTGCAAGCATGTTCTGTATTTAAGGTTGTGAGTTTCTTGCCACTTCATCTTTAATATTATAAATCATCTTATTATAATAATACAAGTTGCAACAAAGTACAACCTGATGGTAGTTCTGTCACATAACATTGAAATTAGTCACTTCAGACAGTTCGGTTTAACTTGATTTGGACATAGCATTGGACTATGTGATCTCAGTATTGAACACGCCAGCTTAACGCCTTCAACAATAAGCTTCAATTTACAATATGTATTTGGGTCAATACCCTCATTTATCTCCTCAACTAATACAGTAAATTTAAGATTAGAAATAGGAACCGATATATCTGATTTTATTGCAGATAATAAAATTAAACCGTAACCTTGCTCTCTTTTGCCAAGAAAGTCGAACATAATAGTTTTCTAATACGAAAAAGTTTATATTATCTTGTTGAGTAAAACAAGAAGGACAGAACTATTTTAGAAGACTTTGTCACTTGAACTTGTGGGTTGTTTTCTATCTAATTTGTTAGGCAATCGATATTGAGGTAAAGAAAAATACGTCTATTTAAAAAAAAAAAAATTTAAGATTTTTATTTTCACTAGAATTTACAAGTGGTCACAAGCCTAAGAATTTATACATGTTGTGGTATTACAAATGATACTAGCAATAATATTTTTAAGAAACAATAGTTAATTGTGTCTAATAAAATGCAATTTTCACTTTTTATCATTACTCACTTGTGAATATGTTTTGACCAAAATGCACAACTTTCTTTTAATTAGAAATATTGTTAATTAAAAGCGATTTGTTATTCAATTTTTTTTAAAAATATTTATTGATATTTAAAACTGTACAAAGACATACATCAAGTAAATGTGATTAAAATTACATGAAATACATGTAGAGACAATACCCATTGGCAGCACTCTTAAGAGACTAAACTAGAAGGTCTCGGGGCAATCTTCTTTTCAGACGCCTGAGCGGATTATCAGGAATCGATTATGGATAGAATATCGAAGGATTTTAGATTGTAAGGATTGGATACGAGAAGAGTTTGATGGTTTAGTGGAACCACACAGCTCTACTCCGTATTTATGCTTTTCAAACATATATTGTTCAATTTTTATTCATATTTTTAAAATTGTATGTAATTTCTCCCTGAAACAAAAAAGATAGTTTTAGAAATATAATTATTTATTACTGGGTTTTAGCCATTTTTAATCATAAAAAGAATATGTGTTCATTTAAATTGATTTCAAAATTAATTATTTAACGTGCTGCATCTAATAATTTTATACGACACTTGGCATGAGGTTTATATAACGATGTTTGGACATGAGATTAGTAGATTGTTTTAAAGAAAGCAGAAAATGAAATTAAGAAACAACAACGAAATTCATTAATTTAAAAGTAAAAATAAAAATATATATAGTTCACTTATCTTATCGCGAATGATTTTCTTCTTCCTGAGTTGATGATATTATTATCCAAATTATTTCACTTCTTACCCAGTCGAGGTTTTGGTCAGAATATTATATGTTCATTCGTAAATAAGATTGGATTTTTTGTGAATTCTGACGCTAATAGACATTTTCCGCGTGAATCAGCCTACATACCTACATTATATTTAATACAATAAGATTTTCGTGCATGAGATCATTTGAATTGGTGAAGTAGGTCAGTTTACAAGAAACATAGATTCTGAATGTTTTTTGTATTTAAATACCTTTTTAAATTATATAAAAACTCCTGGCTAAATACCAGAAATATCTGAAGAAAGCGACAGAGCTTCTTGTTTACCTTGACCCTGCCACCTTACACGAGCCGATAAAGATTCTTGTGGGACATATCTCACTTTCTCTGTTGTGGTATATATATGTTATTAGTTTAACTTTGTAAATTGATTTTAACGTAATTATTAACTCATATCGAGATAGACTTATAGAGAAGTTAATTTTGGTGAATGGTAAGTGTTTATTTAGCATTATTATTATTATTTAAAAAACAAAACATACAATTCAACTGCTGCATATATATATATATATATATATATATATATATATATATATATAATAATAATAATAGGTTCTTTATTTATCCTGGGACAAGTCCCTTTAGAATAATACAAAATACAATAATGTGAGATTTACTGTCTTAGAGTAAGATTAAAAAAAGAAAAGAACAATAATAAGTAAAAAAGAAAAAAAATAAGACAAATGACAAAAATAAAAATATAATAGTCCAATATACTTCTTCGAAAACTAATAGCTGTGAAAATATTTGTAAAAAAAAAATATACGTGATGATTAAAGAATATAAGAAATAAATAATCATCATGTTCTCATAAAAAAACCTAGACTAAAAAATAAAATACGATTCTTAATAATAAAAAAAAACAATAAAAAAAATTAAAAAACACTTCTATAACTTTTTCTGTTTACATATTTTCATGGAAACTGGATTAGTCAGGATTATTTGGAAATTGAATGGACAGGAAGTAATGGAATATACGAGATTTGAAAGTCGGAAGGGTATTAGAATTGCGAATATCTGGAGGAATAGAGTTCCACATGAAAGAGGATCGGATTAAGAAAGATCTGTCGAAGGCAGTGGTTCGATGGGGCGTAATATACTCGTAAAAATCAGAAGGCCCCATACGGGTGTTACGGGGAAAATATATTTATTATTTTAATGATTCTTTTTTTTTTTTTGTTTTGTAGTGAATTTAATTATCTATCGAATCTAACTAAAGAAAAATCATGGGCATTTATTATTTCCTACGGCGGAAAATTGGATATTCTTATTAATTAATACTATAAATAAACATATTTTCACAAGTATTATTTATATTTTTCTTGAAAAATAAAATAAAACATTTGTTTCCGCCTAAATCGTAGTAAGGACACGTTAAGTACCCGATGAACTAATTTTTATAATACAATTATAGAATATTACCATGGAATATTTATGAAAATAAATGTTTGTAAATGAAAATGTGATTTTTGAAATCTTCCAGACCTTGCTGCTCGACATTTTTGGTCTCTATTCTTTCCTGAATATAAAACCGTCAATAAAATATTTTTCTAGTGAATACTTTTAGTGTTGCAGTCATTTTATGTCAGCTTCGCGGCTAAATACATGTGGTGTTGGTAAAATCTTTCTAATTCTTGTAATTTTGTAGATATCAGATTAAAACAAAATCTAACAATAAGGTAATACATGATTTGTATTTATTGTCCTCACTACTCATTATATAAATAGTGAAGAAGGTGGTTTAAACAATTCTCAAAAGTGAATAAAAAACGAGACATTTAGCGAGATAAAAGTGTATAAAAGAAAAAAAGACTCACTCTTGATTGATATAGCTTAGGCAAAGTTGCTGTAAAAATTTCGATCTTGAGAACCCAGTCCTTTTTTTTATATGAATTTTCAAAATTGGCAATAAATCGTTTTTCACGATTTTTAAAAGAAAATATCTCAAAAGGGACTCAGAGAAAAATTATGAAACTTATACAGATTACCCACCTATACGATGTGCTTAAGTGATATAAATTTGGTCTTTGAGAGTAAGCTGGTTCCGATGTTATAATATTCGCTTCGCTGATTATAAAGTTTTCTTTAAAAAATATTAACTCCGGTAATTTTGTATATTTAAGAGCATAAAAAAAAACTAAATGATGATGAGAGTATTTTATATAATGTCCATAGTTCATACAACACATTACCCAAGTAACATAGATAGATTGACTAATAAACAAATCATAAAAATCCACGTTGTTGAGCGGCAAAATTAACTGAAATTGGACAAATTTGAATGGAATTACCCATATATATATATATAGTAATTTTCATATTCCTTAGTTAACATCGGAGGAAAATGTGACGATGTCTATTAAAATTCTTCAAAAATTCCGTCCTATACATTTTTGAAAAGGAATTCCGAAAATATTCAGGTACTATGTTGTAAGGAACATTAGATATGATTTGTTAGAGCAGTTAAATAAATATCCAACAACATAAAATATCAACTTTATTTTTCTTCTTTAGCTAGTTTCAAATAAGGATTAAAGATTAAGATATAATATAATTTGTCCTTAATCCTCTAGTATATGGAGAAATTGATTTAAACTAAAACCGAAAATATTATTACTCTAAAGTAGAAGATATGTTAACATAATGCTAAACGGATGTTGATGACAGATTAGTTTACTAAATTAGAAGTTTAACAGCTTCATGTTGAGGGCAGAGAATAACAAATCCATTAAAGAGTTAACCCTAAAAACGGTCATAAGGAAACTAAGAAAATTAAGGCCCACGAGTTGAGGAAGGCAATGGGCGTGGCGGTAGGGAAGTCCTTGGCTTCAGATCAGGTTGCTATATTGTATCCTAATGGGTTCTTTGCAAAATCATTTCTAGGGAGAATATATTCATAAATTTTAGGTTGACAATCAAATGAAACAAAAGACGCCCAACAAAAGACAAATTTAACACAAAAAAAAAAAAAAAACAATTTAAGAATTTTTAAATACATTTAAAGATACAAATAAATTGTTAAAGCATTAATTATTTTTAATTTCAATAGAAACATGTGTTTTATTAAATAATCTATTATATTTTTATCTACAACAGTCAGCCATCACTCTTCATTAACCTTTAAAATTTCGTGTATTAGATAATATTTTTTCTAAAATCTTTAGCTATCCAACGGAATATTATACATCTATATTAGTATACTTGTGTTCAAAAACACAAAAATTACATAAAAAAATATCTTTGCACTTTTCTCCTTTAGTAGTTTATCAAATTCGCCCAACTCACATATTTACCTATTATTTATCAATGCTAATAAGATGATGTTTCAATTTTTTTTTAAATCTACAAAATTAAAGGTAGTTTAGAGGAAGAAAATTTAAAATATCGGCATTTAAGCCCTGTCATACTATTTCAATTAGGAATCAAACCTACATGATATTAAAGCCCATCAAATTTTACATCAATAAAGTGAGTTTAATCAAAATCGTTTAGAGCTGTTTTTGAGAAAATCGTAAAAAGGTGCAAAATGCATGGTATAAAGTAGATCTTCCGGTCAGCCGATTTTGATGAAAAAGATTCTGTAACATCTCGGAAGTATAGTTGTCTTAAATATGAAATTTCAGTTTCCTAGAACTTATCGTTTTCGTCCGGGAGTTACCACACACAGACCTTTTTGCGGGACTTGGTTATTTAGACTCAGTGGTCCCTAAAACGTGGCTATCCATCGTCGAGAACTAAAGACAAGTTAGAACATCAGAACACAAATCCCAGATCTGTAATCAGTCTAGGGAATGAACAACTTAAATCAAACTTCTTTAAGCCCAAATAATCCCTTAAGTGTCATTATCCTTTTGGTCCAGG
Source organism: Piezodorus guildinii (assembly GCA_023052935.1). NCBI lineage: Eukaryota > Metazoa > Arthropoda > Insecta > Hemiptera > Pentatomidae > Piezodorus > Piezodorus guildinii. Next base: position 39,711,324 of record CM041294.1, read on the forward strand.
GTAATCTCTTTCTCTCCAACAAGTTTAAAGAACTCTTTAACTACTTTCCAAATATTAAATGCTTAACAACCTAAGCCAGAAAAGTATTTAGTTTGGTTTATAATCCAAAGTTGCCAAGAAAATAAATTCTCTTATCATGAGTAATACATGGTTTATAAAAACTATGGACTCCCCTTGAAAAACACATTCACATCATTCTTCTAGCTTTTCTGTAAAACTCAGCAGAATAATCGAATTAAAGTTCAATATTCTGATAAACCTAGGTTCAATATATGACACTTTTCTTTTTTTTATTCATATTTTATTGAATTTTGAATAAGGTAGATCTATGGATCTGGAAGCCACGAAATCAATAGAGTAAAGATGGAAGTAATTTTTATTTAAAATGAAAAAATAGATTAAGCTCTAATAGTCATAACTACAAACAAAAACTATACCTTTAAGTGCCATTAGGTAAAAGAAGAGTATGGGGTGCAGCAAAGGCAGGGGTCTTCTATTTGTTCCTAATATTCTAGGTACAGAAAAAAAAAATTAATGAATACTGCAGAACAAGAAGAATGTTTAAGAAAAAAAAAAGAGATGGGTTGAAGTAAAAAAACTAACAATGAAAAGTAAAGAATTTTTTCAGAACTGCATGAAAAATTCTGGTGTGCACAATTCACTACTTTTGCTTACTATTTGACATGTCATTAATATTTACTATTTCATTTTGAAATAACATGTTTAATTTCCATTCAATTTTTCCAAAGGATTTGGAATTATTATAATGGAAACATATGTTTTAATAAAATGATCAAAAAGTAATTTTATTATTCATTTAACACCACTTTATGCAACTATAGCTAATCGGAATCAAAAGTAGTTATAGATAACCATATAAGTCCATAACCTTATTTTGATATAAGAGTAGTAATATTGATTAATAATGTCATTAGAAAGCTTAAGATTTTATATAAAAATATCATGTAACAAATTAACTTATATAGTTATCAAAAGTAGTTTATATATAAATATATACAACTATCTATAACTATTTTTGATAACTATATTAGTTAGGTTGTTACATGATAATTTTTATAAAATCTTGAGTTTTCTAATTACATATTAATATTTAGCAATATTACTACTCTTATATCAAGATATGTGTTTTTGGAAAAATATTCTTCTCCTTAAGTTTACCATAAAGCTTTTTCAAGATTAAGATTTATACATTTCTCTCGACTAATAATAATGCGAAATAGTCACTTAGTTTAAATGAAATAATAAATAAAATGCACTTTAAAATAGAAAATTTGGCATTTCAGCTCTGTAAAAATATTTTATTTCAATGAGGATAAAAACCTATCGGATAATGGTGATAATTTAATCATAAATTGTGACCCCTGTGGTTGAAAGCCCTAATAAATAAATAAAATAAATTATAAATTAAAATAATGAGTTAAATCAAAATTTTTATAGCAGTTATTGAAATTTTTTAAAATTAAGTAGTACGCACTTCTTGTTAGTCAATTTAGGGTAAGAAGTTGCTACATCTACAGCATAACTTATTTTAAATATCAAATTCCAGATTCAAAAGACTACATACACTAATCACTATTTTGTGAGAATTCATTTGGACTTGGCTAAATCAAAAATATGTATTACTGTTAAAAACACAAATTCAAAAGTTTACACTATCACAATACTTTCTTTATATTCTTTTTATATGTTATACATAAATGGGGACAAGTAACATCATGGGAATTTTTAAGAAAAATAAATTTAATCGAAATAAAAAAATAAAATGCACGTAGACATTTCCAAATCTTTTTGTGTAAAGGTACTAAGTTTATTTGAGACAAAATTGCTTTAAAGAAAATTACATTCTGGAGAGATTTAAATGGTGCTGTTGTTTTGAAAATGATAGGTTTCTAAAAAAAAAAAAAATATATATATATATCAATTCTAATAAATTCTTATTCTGCAAATATAAAAACATAGCACGTTAATGGAGAAAAAATATATCAACACAGCTTTCAGCTCATTTAATTCATTGAGAACTGTGAATATTTTTAACATTTATCAAAACCGAATGACTGTTGTATAAACAGCATCTTTTGAAGAATAAATGCTACATTATGTGAATATATATATATATATATATATATTTTTTTTTTTTTATTTTTTTTTTCTTCTAATGGCATGGATAATAATATAAATATAATTATGCATATACATAAACTTCAATTTGTTTCTCGATTTTAACTTTAAAATGGGTTTTACTGAAAAAAGTAAACAATTTAATTTTAGAACAATATTTTTAACATTTAATTTTATATATTGTAAAATATTAAACAAGGAATGGCAGATAAAAATAATAGAAATCAGTAAATTCAAATTTTTCTGACTTAAATCTATAGTAATCAATTGCAACAGAATTTTTCAATAAGGGCCTAGATAAAATGATAAGGGCATACAGGTTTAATAATCATCAAAATAAATATAATTGAATTATGGAAAAAGGAAGAAAATCATTTAAAAAAATAGAGACTTTATTTCATAGAGCATTATATTTTTTCTATAATTTTTACAACTTATAACAATAACACAATTAATAGAGAGAAAAATACAATCTGACTACTTAAAACTGATAGAAAAAGGAATGAATGGATATCAGTCGACTTAGGAGGAATATCATGATATATAGCACAATGAATGGCTCTCTATAACGTCATTTTTTAATAAAAATAAACTGTAAGTATAAAATTTAACAATTAAGAAAAACAAATTTCCTTCAACCATGATTATTTTATTAAATAACATTTATTCAATAAATAATACAATATTATCTGTAAGAGTTGAAAGGATATGGAAAGTGGCAAAGTAATGTTTTGAATTTGGATTGAATAACATTTAATTCAATCATGCCCCCCTCGTGATTTGAGAAGTGATACTACTTTTTCATGTTGTAATTGGGTCGCTACTTTCAAAGGGGTCAAGCCATAAGTGTCTTTTGGGTTTGGATCCGCTGTGCCATCAAGCAGAAGAAGAGTACATTCCGGACTTCCACTGAATGCTGCCATATGAAGAGGAGTGAACCCGCCAAAAGCCCTGCTGTCCACCATCGCTCCTTGACCCTGCAGCATGTCTACAAGTAGATGGTGCCCCCGAGCAGCTGCGATGTGGAGTGGTGTCAGCCCATTACTATCCCAGCAGTTAGGATCGACTCCACCAGCCAATGCTAATTTAACTGCAGCTGAATTATTTTCATAGGCTGCTTTTAACAACATTTCTTCAGCACCTTTCTAAAACGTGATATGAATATAAATATCATGGATATAAGTTGACCAGTGGGAAGGTAGTCCAGTTGACAATAGTGAAAACAATGAAATAAGTTTAATTGTCATAAAATATTTATTGCCAACATTTATTTGGAATTGACTCAATCATATACTAACTGCTATGTCTAGAGGTGCCCAGATGGATATCTACAAAAGGTAGAAACGTTTGCAATAGACAGTTAGGACTAATTCAATGTTTTTCTTGACTGACACCCAGACTATCTTCCTTCTGGATCTTACTAACACATTTTATAGTATTCTAATTTTATAAATTCATATCTGAAAACTATTACATAATTTAATATAAAACAAAGCAATTAAACTAAAATTTTAATACAGATATAGAATGTTACACGATAGTTTGCGAAAAATATAAACAGGCTGGATCAGAAAATAGAGAATCATTCCAAGAATTGAGAAACAAAGAATATAAATTTCTTCTAAATTTTTTAGGAGGTCTTTCTTTCTCAAAATAATAATTAAGTATAAATAGGCTTTGTTCAAAGTCTATTAGTTACTCATTTTATTTTTACACTACTTAAAATTTTATTTTTCACAATTTTAATTTCAATCTATCAACTATGTCTGACTCTATAAGAGTGGATGTTAATTTAGGTGTATTTAATAATTAATTTCAGTAATTTTCTAATCAGGATATCCTAAAAATAACGAATCTATTCTAACCAGAGCTGGACTGCAACAAAATTAATTTCAATCCAGACACAGCAGATTCTAAATGGCAGTTTTTGAGTTTACTATGGTTACAAAGCCTCAACACCCACAGCAGTCACCTTCGTGCTTAGTTAAACTAACCAAATTTGTACTCCACATCGTAATATATAAAACTTCGGAATGTACTTTCACAATCCAGATGATTATATTGGAATATTTATTACTTTTACCATTTACTATATGGATTGTAGGATTGGATCAAGTTATTTAAAGAGTTGTTTTCTATTTAAATATATAATAATGAATCCCCTTTTCCCTTGGTGATCGCATCTCGTATAAACAGCTTGACCGATTTTGCTGTGTTTTTCTTTTTTTGTTGTGTTTATAACAATCAAGAGAAGGATCTTATGAAAGAAAAAAAGATAAAAGTTATTTTTGAAGTTAGGTTTTTTGTTTGTTTTTTAAAATTTTCTAGATAGATAAGTTCAGAAACAATTCTTCATTGAGTAATATTACAATCAGTCCAATTTAGGAAATTTTTAATAGCGATAAAGTACAACATTCATACTACATTCACACATATAATAATAATACAATATACATTTATACAAAACAAAATTAATAAAAATATACACAAAAGTCACTCATACCTATACACAATTCTCAAGCATACAGCACGTGAGTGGAGAATCTAGCCAATGCTAGAACTCTAATATACATGTTAGAATAGGTCTCGAGGCCACTGCCGTTTCAAACTTCTAAGGGAATGGTAAGGATGTGTGGAGCTGGATAAGGATTGAGCTAGGGGATTAGGGTGATGAATAAGGTTCTGATGGAATTTAGAGAATTTCGATGGTATAAGGTCTAAAATAAATGGAATATTTAGGTACCTGTGTAAGGTATGGTTGGATACATTATAAGGAGCATTAACTATTGTTCGGAGGACTTTGGATTGGAAGGATTGAATGCCTTTGATGTTGGAAAATTTGGCTGTCCGTAGGTCCAGATAGGTTTCAGTACTGTCTTGTATATTGGCAGTGTGTTTTCGATAGACAGTTTAGAATTTCTGTTCAGTAGTCTGTATAATTGGCCAAATCGTCGATTAAGTTCTTGTCGTTTAAGTTTAGTATGCGGGTTCCAAGCTAGTCTTTTGTCCAAAGGAAGCCAAGGTACCGGACTGTGTCAGAGAAAGAGAGCGGAATGGAGTTTAAGAGAACTGGAGGGCAGGTTTGTCTTCGCAGGGTGAAGGTGACATGTTTGCATTTGGACTGATTGACTTCGATTCTCCAGTTGTTATACTAGTCTTCAATTTGAGAAAGGTGCATTTGGAGGCCTATGGATGTAAATTTCTATTTCGCAAATTTTCTAATAATAAAACGGCTTGACCGATTTCACTCAGACACAGTTAAGACAGGACGTCTGTCTGATCAGATATTTTAAAATATAAAGAATCTAGATAGTTCCCAACAAAATTTAAGATTATAATTACATTATAGTCAAGGTATTAATTTTAAACGATCCATCCCAGAATAAGTTTTCAAATCTTGGAACTTAGATTGTACCTAAAGTCTTATCAACATACAGATATCATCATTCTGGCAGAAGTGAATGATAAAAGTGATAAAAAGCACTCACCGTTGCATTGATTGAAGCATCGACAGAACTCTGGGCCTATGAACATTGCATTTTTAATACACAGCTTCTAGTAAAACTTAAAATAAACAAAAGATACACTACCTCAAGAATTGTGGGCCAAACAATGGCTGTTGGCTTATCTAGTAGATCATTAGAATTCATTTCAATTCAGTTTGAAGATTTGCAAGAGAAGAAATTATACTTTCATTCACATCATGCTTCAGTACAAAAAACTGTAACATTTTTGTTTCAGATTAATTTATATTCTTTAATCTTTAAACACATATAAGTAAAATGCATTATGTAGATATAATTAATCAAATACCAAGAGCTGTAATTATGGAAATTGACTGCAATTCTTCACCATTTTACATGATTCTGTATAAAAATAAAAAATAAAAAAATTAAATTAAATAATATTAGAAAAATAAATTAAATACATCAATTATTCATCTTTATTGTTTGTCCTAAAACAATTTTATGGAATTAGGTTTGACGGCAATCAATGAAAAATTCATGCAATGAACAGCATTAGTATCTATGTACTTCCTGGGAGAATAGGTGAGAGCTGAGCGAAAGTAAATTAGAGAAAGCTAAACAATTTTTGTTTTATTAATAACACTAATGTTTATACCATTTAAGCTTAAGAAACCACATTTTAGTTGAAAAATTGCTGCAAAGGTAGGACATAGCTCTACCCTGGAGAATAAGTTTAATAAAAGTACATATATCCAATTGTATATCCGATATTAACAGTATGCGTTAATGATACTATAAATAACATTTTTTGGAAACTATTGTGGGCAAATAGTAAGAATATAAATATTATAAAAATGATCAGTGTCTTTAAATAATATGATAGGGTAGTGACAGACCACAGAGAATAATGATAAATAATAACAAGGAAATTAAGGTCTTGAGGTATAATGAATGGCTAATATACACAAATATTTCTTCTCTAACAGCCCAACATTTAAGTTGTGTAAAAATATTTCATGCTAATTTCTACTAAATTTATGTAAAGATTTTCAAGTTAACCTGAATAAATAGATACACTTATTGAAATTAGGTTAATTAATAAAACATTATTATACTAGGATTTTCTTATTACACATTAAAAGTCCAATAATTAATAGATTTGACATTAATGACTTATTTCATATTCCATTAAAGGTTTTAGCATTGTATTTTATGAAATTTCAAATCATTTTCCGTAGTTCTACTTTGTCATACTCAAAGGAAAATAATTTCTAATCTTCAATCGAAACTGTATTATAAGTACTGCCTTGTTTTTATGAAGGACATTAATAAAGAATAATCAGGAAAGTATTACCATTTCGATAAATTTAAATAGTCTTTAATTAGAGGCATAATTAAAAAAGTTTATGATAATGTGTATAGAACAGTATAAATATTTCTGTAAGGGAGTAAGATGAGAAATATGACTGAATGAAGATCCTATAGATACAATAAATAATAACAAAATCTAAACATTGAACTTCCTTAACCAAGTCATCAAATGGTTCAACATATTGAGAATATTTTTTAGGTTTAGTTAAAGAAGTGAATAGGTCAGAATTATAATGGTAGTGAACATTTAATTATTAATATTAATTAAAATAATCGTGTGTGTAAAAGAAGAAAAGTGAAAGCTTTGCTCATAACCTGAATTTTGAAGTTCACCATGTTAAAACAATATGGTAGTAAACATTTACATTTATATACTAAAACATATATTGCTTTTAGTCACAAAAAACGCATTTCTTATAATTATAAACATATTATTAATAGTTTAGTTGATAAATTTACTTGGTGAATTAAATGACAGTTGTAACCAAATGGAAAAGAAACAGACATTCTGTGTAGCTGTCATAACAAATATTGTATCATACCTTAACGTTCTAATAATTAATTAAAGTCAAAGTTAATGGAAACTATTATACTACCACATAAATAAACTAATACGATCATTTTGTGACAAAGTTAAATTTCTTATATTATTACTCAAAAATATATATTATAAGTAGTAAGTAATTCATAATAAATTACCAAGACATACCACTGATAAAGGTTGTAATTCAATATTGAGGTAATTAACTAAAATCAAACCACTGATAACACAACAAATGACTGTCAAACAGAATGATCGAAATAACAAACGATTCGATTAATATCGATGTTATTTTAAAAAAAATTATGATTTCTGATACCATTTAAGTGATTTCCCATAACATTTTACAATTACTAAAATATTTTCATGTATATGGATATAATAAGCTACAAACACATAAATACAGGTATAAAATTATCTTGTAAGACGGTTATAATTGTGATGAATCGTGTATCCCTTCATAGAGGTCTTCCTTTCTGTGGCACTTTCCCAAGTTAGGTCGGTTCTTCTGTATTCCAAAGATTCTGTATGATCTTTGAATAAAAATAAAAATTTATAATTAGCCTACATTCTAAACTGGTTGAGTGTGCGTATTCTCCAAAGTAAAAAAATATAACGTTTTTGTTCTGCTCGGTTTTCAAAGAACTGATTGGAATAGGAATCTTTTGAATGTTTTTATTTCGTTTCCTTGGCATCTATCTCTTTTTTTTTTTTTCATAAGGGGAGAGGGTTCAAGCTCAAGGGGTCCGAACTCAGCAACTACTTTCCAGGCCAACGTCTTTAACCCATCGCTGGACAGCCTATGTTTCCAAACCAGTCTTTGGTTAAAGAATATCTTGCTTTTACATAGTTTTCCATTACTATTTTTATTTAATTTATTACTTTTCAATCATGCCTTGCCTTTTGTCTATAAGGATTCGTCAGGAATGATTCAACACTTATGTTTACCTTAACCCAGTAGCTGATTAAACAATGGCTTTCTTCTTAAAGCAGTCTTCCCAGTACTGGTCCTCTTCTTCTTAAGGCTCCAAAGAGGTGTTCCAAGCTGTGCCAAGAAGCTAATTACCTGGTTGTTGTTAAAGGAACATAAATGGAGCTTACACACTTGCCTTGCTGCTGGGTAGCTAGCTTGACAGTGCACAGAAACGGGAGTTCTTACTGAATCAACCATTTGTAAGACAATTAATTTTTAACTGTTGCTAAAATTATTTTTTATCCTTTGTACAATCTGATATGAAACTATGTATATATATATATATATATATATATATATATATATATATATATATATATATATATATATCATATTGATTTACTACAATGGATATATATGGTTAGGAGTAAGCTCGTAGTAGCCATGAACTAGGATTACCATGTAAACTAATTCGTTTAGTAAAATGTACAATGGCAAATACAATCTGCCAAGTTAAATGCTGTGGGCTATCGGAGCCGTTTGAAGTAGAAGGTGGTCTGAGACAAGGAGATCCAGTAGCTCCCCTTCTGTTCAATATAGCTCTGCAAGTCATCATCAACAGGGCGAAATTAGAACAGCAAGGGACAATATTTACGAAGATGTCTCAAATTCTCACATATGCAGATGACGTGGCCATTATTGGTAGATTACTGCAGAGGATAAGAACGTCCTTCGAAGCAATGGACACGGAAGCAGGAAAAAATTGGCCTACAAGTCAACGGGCTGAAAACTAAGATAATGGTACTAGGCACACGAATGGACCAGAGGCAGAGTCATTATGAAATGGGACCCTATAAGATAGAATTGGTAAGGAGTTTTCAGTATCTAGGCTCTATTATAAATGATGACCTGAAGGAAACAGAAGAGGTAAGAAAGCATATAGCGGCTAGTAATAGAGCCTTTTTTTCCATATCAAAGCTGTTCAGAAGCAAGCTTGTGAGCCGCTCCACCAAGTTGATGCTATACAAAACCCTTGTAAGACCAGTGGTTACGTACGGTGGAGAAACGTGGATCCTCAACAACAAAAATATGGACCTGCTTGATAAGTTTGAACGGGTAATCCTAAGGAGAATCCTGGGAGCCGTATTTGAGGATGGTCAGTGGCGGCGAAGGAAAAATAGGGAATTGTTTCAGCTCTACCAGGATATCAGTATCTCCTCTCATATTAAGATACAGAGGTTAAAATGGATAGAGCACGTGATGAGGATGAACTGTGACAGGGTGGCAAGTAGAGTGTTCAGGAATGTTCTGGACGGCCAGTACCGGCGTGGCAGGCCCAAGGGTCGATGGAAGGATGGTGTAGGGAGGGATCTTAGACAGCTCGGGATCTCTCTGAGAGGAGCTGTAGATCGAGAAGGATGGTTGGTGACTGTTGAGCAGGCCAAGGGCAGCCTCATGCGCCTGTTGAGCCTGTAGAAGAAGAAGAAGAAGAAGAAGGATATATATATATATATATATATATATATATATATATATATATATATATATATATATATATATATATATATATATATATTATAATATCCTTATTTTTAAAAAATATTCTTTTATAAACAAAATTAATTTATCATAATATTTACTTAATTATTACTCATTTTACTCTCAGGGTATGGTATGGGTTCTTGACAATCAGGCACATTTTTATTATTTAACTTTTTAATTATAATAATAACTTACAAACATAATACCAACAATATGCAGGCAGGCTAAAAATGTTTCTTCATATTCAGACAGCTGCTCATACCTCTCCAGCTCTCCACTCAAAAACTGACTCTGACCAGGTAAAAAGTTACCTACCCTTTTTTACCTATCTCTAACCTGGTAGGTACCTGCCAGCACCCTTTTTACTTAGCATCCAAAATGGATGCTATGTTTGTAAACATACAATCAATCAAATTGGAGCTGTTAATCTTTATTTTAATTCTATTTTGTATCTAATAGTTACCCTGCCTAAAATAATATTTAAATATTAAATAAATAAATAATTGTATACTTTATAGAAAAATGGGTATATTACAATATAAAGTTTCTGTTGTACTCAGGTTTCAGTCAATGAATAAACAATTTTATCTATGCGATGTTTCGAGAATTTATTGTCCTCATAATCATGCCTTAACAAAGGAAAATCAAAAAAACAGAATATTAATATTATTATACATTAATTAATATATGAGGTTATTGTTAGAGATATAGAAAAGAATACATTGAACAATGAATACTCATACAGTAGGTATGAGTTATGTATGAGGTTAGGTATGAGTCATTGTTCAATGTATTCTTTTCTATATCTCTAACAATAACATCATTATTAATTATTGTATAGTAGTATTAATGTTCTGTATTTTGTTTTCCATTGTTAAAGCATGATTATGAGGACAATAAATTCTCGAAATGTCGCATAGATAAAATTGTTGATTCATTGACTGAAACCTGAGAACAACTGAAACTTAAATTATCAACAGTTGAGAACTGATCAAACAATATTTATATATATATTGTCTGCTCTTATACCCTCTGGAAATCTCTACCAGCCTGTATCTGCCATGCTGCTTCTCTATCCTCATTCAAATCCCAACTTTTTCAATACCTTCTGTCATCCCAAATAGAGGATAAGCAATTTTGATATTTCAATTCTATATATTTAACATTGAATAAATAAAAAATGTATTGCCCAAATTTTAATTTTGTTTTCAAGACAATTTTTTATTTTTTGAACATAAGATTTTTTTTGGAAAAGAAAAATTCAAAAGATTATTTATTGATTTATTTTATTTTAAGTATAATATTTCTCCTTATTTCACCATTGTAAATAATATTTATTTATTTTCTTTTGTATATTGGCCAGACATATGATATATTTCCATTGTACATAAATGTCAATTGAATGGAAACCAGTTCCAGAATAAAATGTTTTTTCTGTTCTGTTTCATATGTATATATTATATGAAAAAAAAAAGGAGAAGGAATTCATTGCAATATTAAGAGAGAAAACAGAAAAAAAAAAAAAAACTGTAGCTTTTTGGAACCAATGTATAATGATTTGTACGCTTAGAACGCTATTGATCCTAAAGATAGAATAATCATTTTTTAAAGTTATGTAACTACTTCAGGAAATGATTTTTATTTGAGTGTAATATTTCATATTCACAGTTAACAAAATGGAATAACATAATTATTACATTTTTATACTTATTGATAAACTAAACCACAAAATTATGACTCTTTAGATTTTTAAAAATTACTTATTTGAGTTTACTCTGGTGAGTTAGATGGTGCAATCCTATTCAAGAGTTGTTTTTAGTAATACGAGCCTTTTGAAAAGTAACCTTGTAATTTTGCTTATTATATAATAAGGGATATCTTTTCATTACTTGAAGTTCTATCTTTACAATAAATAAAAGTTCTGTTCTCTCCAACATATTTTGCCTTCTACTTGAATGTGTAGTACAGCTTTTCTCTCCTAAAACTGTACTGTGCATGCGTAGCAGGCAAAATAGGTTGGAGGGACCAGACCTAAAGTAAATAGATACAACCCCTAGATAAAATATTTTATTTGGAAATTAGATACATATGACATAATAAAGTATTATGTTATTAGATAAACTCGTTCACTGAGTGAGTAGTCTTATAAAAGGATATATAATTTGGTATAAATTCAAAATGGCTTGATTTTAAACTTTTATTTTCACATAGTTGAGCAAAACATACATATACTATACAATAAATAATCTTGATCATTATCACATCCTAAATGAAAATGAAATATTTATTTACATCAATTCTAACTTTTAAAAAAAAATGAAATTTCAATGATTTAATCAAAATTTTTTAAAACACATGAAATTTTATGTTTATATGTATATATGATAGTTGCTTTTAACTTATAAATAGAAATTAACAACATATTCTATCTATGAATTTCATCTTTTAGGCTTTTTTAATTTTTTTTTTTAATCACAATGAAATATATAGTCAACATATATTCAATCATTTTGATTTTTTAAAAAAAGGAAAAAGATTATAATAATTAAATAATGCGATGTTTTTTTTCTTAACCAATCCTAATAAAGTGCAATTTTTACCAATGGCAAAGTCTCACTGTTTTATATGTAATCTGAATAAATTTTAAATATTATCTGTTATTTATCTCATTAATTTTTGGATTGTGATAATCAGGAATAACTCATTTTGAATAGTTTTATTGTTTAATTTATGGTTATAGAGAATCCCTAAAGTATATATTGACATTATTTTATTTTACTGATGCAATAATTCGGTTATTATATTGAACAGCCGGTATATTGAACTATTCTTGTTTATACATTGAATTCAGTTCATCTGAAAGAAATATTAGTGAGACATGTTGTTTTTGCAAACGAATCAATTATTGATATAATAAAAAAATTTGAAAAGCTTCTTTAATTCTTGAATTGTAAGACTTTAAAATAAATTTATATGAACTATTTTGGAATTTTTGTACATATATTTAAATATAAATAAATATCTTACATTAGAAAAAAAAACTTTTTTCAACAATGAACAACTTTAAAGTCACAGCCATCTTCAGAAACAAAAAATACACCTCATTTTCTCTAAATTTTCTAGATTCTTTAAAAATATCTCATTTACTACATGAGATTTCAAAAATATATATAGTTTATTAACTAGCCAGGTTAGTAGTATAATAAATTATGTTAAAGTAATGGAATATTCCTTGTTTCATGAAATATAATTTTGACTTGCCAATTCATATTAAAACATGAAATATGCAACTGGCTTTAGATATACATAACAGTATTGCTAGAGGTGTGTGTAGTTAATTCATCATGATCAACTCTTACATTAGCTATCCAGGTGGATATTCGTTCTCTAGTTTAAAATAGTGGGATTATTTAATAAAAGGGCATGCTCAATACTACATTCCCTGAGAGTATTGTAATTGTATAAATTATTGATTAGACTGATTGTAAACAATTTTAAAATTAAAATGTAGTAAAAGATGATAAAATAGACTTATAAAGTTAAACTTTACGAAGTAACATAAAAATGTTCATCAATATTTATTAATTTATGTACCCTTGGGTAGTAGTTTATTCTTTTGATTGGTAGCTTTTATTGCTTTGATTCATTTTTTTACCTCAGGTTGTTTTAATTTCCTTAAAACGGTAGGGAATTCAATGTATCTACATATATCAATGTGAAAGGGATTGGTTTGATTACTAATTCTAGCAAAACTGTTATGTAACTATTGTTTCATGAAATTTCACAACAAGTTAACTAAATATTTTGCCACCTATTTAAATGAAAAAAAAAAATTAAATCAAATCACATCTTCAGTTCAATTTATGCCAACTGCTTCATGAATAGTTGTAAGATCTTGTAAATTAAACAGTCTGGAAAAAATAAATAATGCATTACTTATGTATGATAACTAATTATTAAATTGAAAATTATACTATGCAAACACATTTAGATTTAGATAATATAAAAATAAAACGGTTTTCTATTCGGAACATTTTAAGAGAGAGGAGTGTATATTTGAAATTTTATATTTATAAAAAACCCATAAACAACAAAAAACGAATTATTTCTAAAATTTTATGGGTCAAATTATAACCTTAGGGATTAATAATATAGATTAGAATCGAGCCTCTCTGTCAGAAGGTAATTGGTATCTGATTATATCCTGTGTAATCCCACTAATTAGTATATTGAAGTGGGATAAACAGAAATAACATTGTATTTTGCAGAATTAACAAGGAAACTGGAATTTGTTTTGTTTTAAAACAAGTTGATATAAACATAAACAATATTAAAACACTTTTAAATTTATTAAAATCATAGATTTTTGATGTTTCATACATTAGAAGACAAAATTTAGTTTTAAAAAGAATTTTACATACCTACTTCTGGCTATGTCTACAATATTTGTTGAGATTGTTTCATGAAAGTTAACTTTTGATTTAATTCAATATTGGGATAATATTTGAAAACAGATTATCTTATCCTACTTGGGTCAGGAGTATGTTACTGTTTACATATATAACGTTATGAACTATATGAATTATATCAATATAACAATTTCATTTTAAATACTGTCATGTAAAAAATAATACAAAATGAGAATAATGACAAGTAGTTTTTAGAAAGTAACAGATTGAACTGAGTGTAAAGAAGAAAGGTAAAATTGAAAGGATTTGTTATTTATGGGACAAATAATAAAATTTACTGCCTCAGATGTAATAGTCGCTAATGCTATGACAAATTATATTTGTATCTCTGGATGAAAAATACCTTTCTTCCAATTGAATTCACTTTTCAAATTAAACATTCTAATGTTATAACTCTGACAAATCTCCATGAACGACATAAGGGTCAGGAAGCTTGACAAAATGTTATATTTTTTTTTCTTCAACTTTTAATTAGCATTTGGCAGATAGTATAAAGTAAATATACTGTGACATATCAAATGCTTAAAAATAAAGTTTACAATATCTAAAATTTTCAAGATAGATATTTAGTTAAAAAAATTATTTTTTTCTCTTAAACTATTTACGACTAATAAGGGAGGTAATAGTTATCTTAATCGAATTAAGTAGAGCGGAAGTCGATCTCGGATTAATAAAAAAAATTATATATTATATGGCTTAACATCAATTAACTCCATCTTAAATGTACAAATTTTTAATTATTAATGATTCAGTGAAAAAGTCGTTTTTACAAGACATAAAACAATCTTATGTGAGAAGTTTGGTTCAGGGTGTAGTCAATATAACACACAATTAAATATAAACTTAATTTATTGGTGCCAACGTTTCGGCCTAAATTATAAGCCTTCTTCAGGGCTATAAGAAAAAACAAAACAAAAAACAAAGATAACAAACAGTAGTGGGATATGACATATACAATATATATGTGTGTATACATATCTCTTTGTGAAAATATATATATATATATATAACTTTACTTTTTAACTTTATACTGTCTCACATTTTTTCATACTGTAAAAAATTAACACACCTTTTATGAAAATTTCTTTTCTCCCCTTTTGTTTTTAAATATTATTATATTTATAAATTGTCATAACTACTATTTCACTTTGTTTATAATCTTCAGTATAATTTATTTTTCTTATCATCTTCATATATTGCATTTCACTACTGGTTGTTGTCTTTGTTTTTTGTGAATAAAATTGGAGGCTGATGTCTACTTCACCACTATTTTATTGAAAAAATTTGCACTACGTTTCGGCTACAATGCCATCTTCATCTTTTTTTTTACATCCTTGAAGAAGGCCTATAATTTATGCCGAAACCTCGGTACCAATAAATTAAGTTTATGCTTCATTGTGTGTTATATTATTATTGTGTGTTATATGTGTTATATTATATTATATGTTATACTGCACTCTGAACCAACTTCTCTCATTTATAAACACAGTCAACCATTGTAACTTCATAAAACAATCTTAATTCAAATTTTTAATAAATAAGAAACGAACTCTTGAGCCCCAAATGAAACAGTTACTAAAAGATTACAGGTGATTAAAGCACTTTTGGGTAATGGCTTGAAGAAATACTAATGGAAAATGAAGTAATATATCTTGTTGTACGTAACATGCTTACATGAAACAAAAGTTATTATTATTATTTATTAATTGAGTATTCAATAATTGATGGCATGATTAAAATTATTACAAAATAGGGACACAAATATTTATTAAACCAACATTTTGACTCACGCTTCAGGACTTTGTCATGGCTAAAATGTAACAGGATATTGTGTAGGTGTGTGATAAATAAATAAGTTTTTTTTCTTTTGTTCCTTTTTTTTTTTCGATGCAATTAATCTAAAAATCACTTGAAACAGAAAGGAAAAGCAAACCTAAGATCCAGAGGGCCTCTGACACTTGACAACAGTACTTATGGCTTCCATTCGTCTTGCTTTTTTTCCTTCTCATACTCCGGCCGTGTCGGGTGCAGGTATATTTTGATATCAATTTTTATTTATTTTTTTTCGTGGGCGTATTTATAAAAGTGTATAAATATTCTACGAATTTCCACGATAAATTCAATCAATAACATCTTCTTTATTTGTTGGGTTAAAACTTTAAAACCAGCTTTTTGAACTTTAAATATGTGAAATATAATATCTTATAATTTTTAATATAGAATATTACAGAACAATTTTAAAATTTCAGCAGAAATACCAGCATCCAACAAATGGATCATCTCGATAATTTAGACACAGCCAGGTCAGAAACATATGAGAACCACATAAATATGACATCAATTTAAAAAATAAATTCCTCTAAAGTGTACTTAAAAGGATTAATCATGTCTCACTTGTAGTAGTATTAAGAATGATATAAATATGAAGGAAAAAAGGAATTTACAACCTGGTGAAAGATTTTGCTAGGTTGAAAATAAATTTTCGGATATTAGTAATATAGCGTTGGGAAGCTAAAGATTTAAAACAAAAATCTAACATTTAAGCCCTAAAATTATTGAAAGTCACGAAAAGTAGTTGTAGAATATTTTTTGTTATATTTAATCGAAGATGAATGTTTAGTCGTTCGTACCAACACTGACATATGCCAGCGAATCCTGGGCCCTCACAACTAATTATAAAAGACAACTCCAGGCTATGAAGATGCGCTATTTGAGAAAAGTGGAGGGCAAGACCAAGCGGGATAAAACTATAAATGCAACAATAAGCACTAACCTCGATGTAAGATCGGTAGAGGATCTTATTGAAGAATAGCCGCTTGGAAGGTTTAGCCTGGTCTCAAGAAAGTCGGGGGATCTTGAGTCAAGGGCGACGTACGAGGTGGTAATGTAAGGAAATAAACCAAGAAGAAGCGTTGGGAGGAAGGGGTGAAGAAGGTTTTTAGGAAAGAGGATGTTAATTAGGAATTAGTGAGATAACTGGTAAAAGAAAGGGGTCCTGGATTAGGCTCTACTCGCACTCCTCTAAAGGCTCACTTACACGATCGTTCATGAACGACGGTTTGACAAAATTTCGCCCGAATTTCGTGAAAGGCATTTAGGATAATATTACTCAATAATTGTATGTATCGGACTCTATTTCCTTCGTACGCGGAGCATGACGCCCTATAACAAAGTGGGCAAATCTTCTTTTAGGAATAGATCACAAATATATACATATAATTATACCATCAGTGTAAGAAGTTAACTAATTGCATTTCATTTTTCCCTAGAATCACTTAGCGAACAGTAAGTACTACCTAATCATATCAATTAAAAATTAAAAGTAAAATCCATGAATATAAATCCTGGATGGATGAAAAAGATCGATGGTGTGAGGGTACTTCCGAAGTTCTTCGTTCCAAACCGACGGTTTCCCCCCACTATTCTCCTTCCTCCGAACCGATGGACCGAAAAGACGAAATGAACGATCGTGTAAGTGAGCCTTAACACTGCTGAAGACAGGAAGGATAATGTAGAAGAAGAAAATAAATGCTTCCATGGAACCTTGACAAACGATATGCAGGGCAATAGAGTTTTCTAATGCAGTTTGATAAACTTTTAAATTGCACTCTGGTGAGATATGACGTGAAAAAGATAATGTCTTAAAAACATTTTATTTAATATTTATGTGAATTCTATAATATATTAAATATGAAATTTCAGTTATGTTCGACTTTTTGTTTTTATGTTAGACTTACCACCCATAGACCTTTTCGCGCGACTTGGTTATTTGGACTCAAGGGTTCCTAAAACGTGTATTTCAGTTGATAACAAGAATTCGAAAATTTCCACCATCGCAATACCTTCTCTTACTATATATTTAATATATAGGTTAGTAAAAGTAAAGAAGTTTGTTGTCCTGATAATGTCTTTATTTAGGGAAACGTTGAGGAGTTAATTAATAACTGGTATTTGAACCTAATTTTTGTCGGTATTTGTTTGAATTGTACTTATTAATAATGTACCTTCATATTTTAAGACATGATGTTGATATTATAGTGAGCTTTTAGCGGACGTTGAGGCATGGTACCGTGAAAGACTTCTTGATGGCGACTTCCATCCGACGAGCCTGCGGTGGTGACCTTTCGGGCGGGCAGGACTCTTCCCGAAGGGCCATCACCTCCTGGAAGATCTCGATGTCCTGGACCGGTCGGATGTAGTGTCGTCTCATCGGGCTAGGCGAGTAGCAGTGGCCGTAGAGTCTCCTCTGTCCAGGCGAGTACCTGGAACATGGTCTACATCTTTTGTAGTGATTGCTGTAGTTTATAGGAATTGAATTATTCTACTGAAAATATTAACAAAAATAAATAAATACTAACAAAAATAAATAATATACTAACAAAAATAAATAAATACTAACAAAAATAAATAAATACATGTTGATAAATGTTATAATTGAATATTTTCTTTTATAGCTTGAAATAGTGGAGGCTAGTAGCAATATAGATAGTTGATCTACTATCTAGTATTTATCAACGTCTGTTCCCTTCTGCTAGGTAAATAAAAAAAAGCTGGAATGGAATTCTCTATTAGGATAAGAATGATTACTATTTTCCGGGCTTAATGCTTAAAAAAAGGGAATGGCCCAATATTAAGTTTTGTTATCGTAATGCATACTTTTATTACAAAAATGCGAAGGTTTGAAGTAGATGGAGGAAAAAATGTTTGAAGGAAAAGTCACTTTGCTGGATAGAGGCAGGTATAGAAGGAATTCAAAATATAGGCAACACATCGGATGAAGATTCTGTTAAAGGAAATGTATAAATCAGCCTTTTTACAGGACTTCTTCTGGGTTAAAGCCGCCCATACAGTGAGAGTAGAGGTAGGTAGAAATTCATTTTAGGGAAGAGGTCTTGTGAGTTTTAACGAAGGTAGTGGGAAAGGGAAAAGACACATTTAAAAAAACACTTCAAATGATTACACAATGGTTTATGATTTCCAAATTACTAAATTAGGGTATAACTGTTTATAGGCAATTAACTAATATGAAAAACAATAAGTGATACAAAGGAAATGGAATATCACTACTGCTAATTTCAAAATGCTGTATCTGTGGTAGTTCTGAACCCCCTTTAATGATCCTTTTTTCATTTTGTAAGAATAATCAACTTTTTTTTATTTTATTTTTTTTTTTTATAGTGCTCTAGTGATTCTAAAGCTCTATACATAGTTTTCTCTATATTCAAAAATATTCATATTCATAGCTAAAATTCCAACTTTTTTCTTAGGTTTTTTTCTAATTATTCCCCGTTTTTTGGTTAAAAAACACAAATACATTTTTTGTCTATTTTCAAAAATTACTGAATTATTGAATTACATCACTTTTAATCGGCCGCCATTTAAAAATAATCAGCTGATATCAACGTCTAGCTGTTAGTAACAATCTTGCATGCCCTAGTATTTTTGTGGTGAATTCCAAAAAAAGGCCACAGAAATGACGCGGACGGCCGACGGATTTTTTAAAATTCGTTATTCGGATTATACGTGTCTTGAAACTTTAGCCCTCAAATATTCAGAGGGGGTAATTTTTTTTCGGTCGATTACAAAGGTTCATTATTGAAAATAATAAACCAAAAATAAATTCAGATAATGAAATCAAATATTACTAATTAAAATCATATATCATTTAATATAATTTTTTTTAAAAGAAAAAAAAAATGATATAGTTACATCAAGACAAGTAAGTGAAATATACACATCATAAAAACATGTTTTTTTAATGTAGAAACTCCGTTTTAAGAATTTAAACATTATTTATAATTAAAGTTAAAAATAAATGTGTTTTACAGAAAATACATTAATTGAATATTTATAATAATACTTTGAAAATATATGAGAGTGTATGATAATTTACTATCATCAACAACATATCAAAGCAACACAAATTTTCATATTACACTTTCACCTACTCACGCCGTGTAGTGTGAATAAAAAATCAGAAAGAAGCTGTAAAATAAGATAAAAGTGGTTTGAATATACACGGGCGTACGCAAGATTTTCTTTTGAGTGACCAAGTAGATTGGAAGTATTAAATAGTCCCTATACTTAATTTCATTTATTTTTGTTTTGTTTTATTATTAAAATATATTTAAGGAGAGAGGAAACTACAAACCCACCTATATAAACTCTCCGTCCGTATTGCAACACTTAGAAATATTTGAATTTCACAAAAAATTCCTTTTTTTATAATACAGAAAGGTTCTGAAGTCAGTAATAAGCACTTTTAAACCAGGCTGGCCAATCACTGATGTGAATGTTTGTGGTGTTCAGGTATTCAGAAACACATCTTGCCTTGTGAGGACCAGCATATCATGTGCGAACAATGATTCAGAGCTTATGAATGGAATGAAAGGCACTACATGATCTTGAAGAATCATTTCTACATACCTCAAAACATTCAAAGCTCCTCCTTGGATTGGTACTAACTCGGTGCGCGCGCATCCCAAAATATGTCCCCCCAGAACATGATAAAACCTTCCAAAAGACTCAGTTTCTAACGTGCAGCACTAACTATACCGTTCTCCAGACCTTCTGCAAACTCTTTCACGGCCATCTAGGCTGTTAAGAGCCACTGTCATCTCATAGTGAATAAAGCTTTTTTCCATTCCTCTACATCGCAAGATATGTGTCCCCTTAATCTTTTGACGTGATGTTCTGCGGTGAGAACAGGACCTTTCACTGGGTTTCTTGAACTGAGGTCTGATTCTCTCAGTCTTCTAATGACCGTTGACTCCAAAATTGATAATCCCCGAACACCAGCAATCACGTTTTTAATGGAAGACGCAGTAGAATTACTCTTCCGAAGTCCTTGTATTTTAATGAAGCGGTCATCATTGGGGTTAGTCACTCTGGGACGCCCTGACATTGGTCCTGACTCCCTGTACCTTTTTATGGTCCTTGAAACGGTAGAATAGCGAATCCCAAAGTGATTCGCAATGTAACGCAATAATTTGCCATCTTCTGACCGAATCATCGCGACTTAAACGATTCATTGTGAATAAAATTACTTAGACTTAAGAGAACAGACTTAAGGCAAACGAAAGATAAACATGGACTGAAAGGAAATTTGAAATGAATGAAACGAAATTCCATCGTTTGTTGGTAAACAGTGAATAAAAATGATATGTCTGATCCCTAATATCTCTCATTTAATAAATAATATTACTATAAATATAAACAAAGTATGGATTAAGGTACATTGTTTTTTTTGAAATTACAAAACAAATTGCGAATCCGCTAGTTTCTTGCTGGCAAAATGCTGTTGTATCTCATTAAGTTATTATAGAATAAGATAGGCTTAAGAGGTAATTTTAAGGACACCAAAAAGCCAGAAGCGAGCCCCGTCGCAGATATACTTCATTTTGAAAATAATTTTAAAACTTTTAAGAACTCCGCAATTCCTTAAAATGTATACAAGTTACAGAAAAAGGAATAATTTAGTAACGAAAACGATTAATTAAGAATTTTAAATTAAGGGGATAAGGAAAAAAAAAAAAAATTAAGGTAAATGATACCAAGAAAATCTCGAGAATTATGGGTCTTGCAATACTTTTGACGGGGATTGTATAACTATCATTAAGGTGTTATAATTTTAATAACTACACCACCCTCTTTAATTCAATTAACTTGATTGTAACAGTGAAGAAACACTGAAAAGTGTGCCGAAACGGCGATTTACGATATTTGTTTTATATATTGTATCACCATAATAAGAGGATGGTCGTTAGGGAATAAAATATTTAATAATGCAAATTTTTTTTAACCCTAGTGTAGGTCTTCATCAGAGCACCTCAAACAAGAAGAGGAAGAAAATCCGAGTTGATAAATCCCTGCTCTAGTTGGAGGTAATCTGGTGGGGGACTGCAATGTGCTTAATTCAAGAAATAGGCTTTAGTACATAGTTGGCACTTTTTGAATTATTATACGTTCGGCCATTTACGATGTACGAACAGTATGTTGTATAATGATTATCTCAATATTCTTAATTGTAACTAAATTAAGCGTTGTTCGCAATAAGACGAAAATGTTTTCTGAGATATAACCGAGGGATTTATAATGATAGTTTTGAAAATACATCTTATAATTACTGCAATATATTAAAATGAATACCCAAAGGTCCAAAAATATCGTCGACCAATGGAAACCAAGAAAGTTTAATGTTGGCTGAATGGTTCCTTTAGAGGTGAAAAATAATTGTTTTCTCAAAAGTAGAGGGGTCCGGTACTTATCAATTTTTAAGCTGGGAACCGTGGAGGATTTGTTTTTGAAGCATTTTCCCCTCCGGAGCTTAGGGAGCATTGTGAGGAAAGGCGAGGGAGAAGTTAGTATTTCAGCTCAGTTCTTAGTTCTTTATACTTCAATAGTCTGTCTTCTTATTTTAGTTTATATCGATTATTAGTTATTTGAATAAAAAGAAATATTTACAACCGATATATATCGAAATCCTACCAAAGTGTTTAAATCAATAGAATATCATATTTTAAGAATGTCCAGTACAAAATTATATAGAACTAGCGAACCGTTCTTGCTTCGTACGGGTGCAATTTAAATGTGGCGTCATTAATGTTTAAAAAACTTCAGTTTGACCATTTAAAAGTTTATTACTTTGGGATTATGAGTTCATCGTAACGAAAAGTGCACTTAGCAATAAAATATTATATTTATTATAAAACGTCTTTTCATTATTATATTTAATCATCGGCAGAAATTAGAAACATAAATTGGTTAAAGAATAAAAAATTGGTTTAGTTTACCATATTTGTTTTTTATGTTTAACGGTTCCTATTTCATTCGGTTTATTACAATGTTAAACCGTATTTAAAAATATTTAAAATACGAGGCATGTTTTTCAAGTAAGTACCGTTTTGGAATTAAAAAAAGACGTGCAAAGATATCACAATAATTTTATTTTTTACATGAAAGCCTGTACCTTAATCTACTTTTCTACATAATTTCCATGAATTTTGAGGCACTTGTCATAACGCGGCACCAGTTTTTGAATGCCCTCCTCAAAACATTCTGCCGCCTGACTTGTTAACCACTGCATCACGAATTTTTTGACTTCGTTATCGTATTAAAAAGACGTGGTTAAATTAAATGGTGGATCGTATTAAAAAGTTGAGTAAGGGTATCGTTTTGCTGCATGACAATGCCCGTCCACATGTGGGTAATCGGACCAAAGATCTCATCAAATCATTTAAATGGGAAACTCTAGATCATCCTCCATACAGCCCTGATCTGGCGCCCAGCGACTACCATTTGTTTCTGCACTTGAAGAAAGACCTGGGCAGTCGGCGTCTTCAAGACGATAACGGAGTCAAAACATTTGTGATGCAGTGGTTAACAAGTCAGGTGGCAGAATTTTTTGAGGAGGGTATTCAAAAACTGGTGCCGCGTTATGACAAGTGCCTCAAAATTCATGGAAATTATGTAGAAAAATAGATTAAGGTACTTAGTTTTTGGCTTAATTACTGTTTTATAATGTTTAATTTTGGATCCTCCATAAAAGAGATTTCTTGTGGTATGTATGTTTTGTTTTTTTGAAAGCCAGTTCAGGTTTGTTTTCCCATGATTTCATTGTTTTGCATTTCACACGAATTCCATTATTCGTGATGTTTGAATTATTTTACTGTTCCAATTTTAACTTCCTGAAAACAGGATAATATCTTTCGTTTTTTTTTTTTTTTTTTTTTTTTTTTTAATTTATATTTCAAGAAGATGAAAATTAATGTAGAACCATAAAGGATTATAGTGTTTTAATTTTTTTTTTTTGAGGAACTGGATTCAGTTAGGGCCTTCCTACATGCATTTAATATAATTCTTAAAATGTGAAATATTGAGATTTTTTTTATTGGAGTGAACAAATATTCCTTAAAAATTCTACATTATCCCTATTCCAACTGGACTTCTTTGAATGTTTTAATTCAATTTATGCCGGAAATGTGCCTCTCCTTACTGTCATGTGCTGATGCAAAGTTGTATAACTATATCACTCCAAGATAAGGTATAATGTACCGTTAGAAAGCGCAAGATTTTAGAAAAGTTAATATGCAATGAAATAATATTAATAATATAATATTAATGAAAAAATATTATGAACCAAATCGTACGTAAGTTGCTAAAATAAAGGAAAAGTTGTTAAAAGCTTCTAATAATTATTTCTATTTTTAGATCATTTCACAAAAAAAAAAAGTAGTTCCACAGTAAACTAAATAGGACTCACATGTAAACTAAATTTATTTTAATACATTGAAATGTATTTAGAAAAAGTTCTTTTGAAGGTTAAAATTGTAATAAACCGAATAAAATAGAAACCGTTAAACCTGAAAAACAAATTTGGTAAACTAAACCAATTGTTGGGTCTTTAACCAATTTATGTTTCTAATTTCTGCCGATGATTAAATATATGTGTTAATCGATGTTATAGAATAAACATAATATTTTCTTGCTAAGTGCACTTTTAGTTACGTTGAACACATAATTCCAAAGTAATAAACTTTTAATTGGTCAAACTGAAGTACATAAATGACAACATAAAACATAGATGATGATGTTATATATATATATATATATATATATATATATATATATATTTTTTTTTTAATTATTTAAAACTCGTTAGTTGAATTGACTTTTCTGGAGGTCAAGAGGCATGTTACAGATTAATAAAAGGACAAGCCATTTCCTCAACAAAAACAAAGCCATTTCCTCAGAAATCCTTGCCACATAAAGTCTTAGTAAAGGAATGAACTCTGTTATCTCAATCTAAATTGAAAACAAACAACTGCATTCCAGTAACCTCAATAACATGGTTATTCTGATTTCTTTTTCAAAAAGCTGCTATGATAAATATATATTCGAAGTAAAAAGAATTTTCAAATCCTAATGTAATATGCAATCCTTCAACTTCATTTAAACAATTTTATTGTATTTCATTAAACATTCGTTAAAAATATGTGCTTCAAAATATCCTATCCTCCATAAAAGAGCTTTCTTGTGGTATGTATGTTTTGTTTTTTTGAAAGACAGTTCAGGTTTACTTTAAGTGGATTTCATTGTTTCGCATTCCATCCTCCGTGATATTTGAATTATTTTACTATTCACATAATATCTTTCTTCTTTTTTTTTTTTTTTTTTTTTTTAGTTTAAATTTCATAAAGATGAAA
Organism: Piezodorus guildinii; assembly: GCA_023052935.1. Lineage (NCBI taxonomy): Eukaryota > Metazoa > Arthropoda > Insecta > Hemiptera > Pentatomidae > Piezodorus > Piezodorus guildinii. Next base: position 39,736,970 of record CM041294.1, read on the forward strand.
ATTAATGCAGAACTGTATTCAGATAGACCTTCCTCCGAGCATTTAATATAATTCTTAAAATGTGGAATATTGAGATTTTTTTAAATTAGAGTGAACAAATATTTCTTAAAAATTCTACATCATCCCTATTCCAACTGGACTTCTTTGATTCCAACTTGGAATGTTTTGATTAAATTTATGTTGGAAATGTGCCTCTCCTTACTGTCACGTGCTGATGCAAAGTGTATATAACTGTATCATTCCAAGAGAAGGTATACGATTTTTTAACTTACACATTTGATATCTCCTGGAGGTAGCGAATTTCTTATTTTTTCTTCCAAAAATATATTATACATACAATATCCATTTGGTAGAGCTGTCACCAAACTAGTCTATCGACAAGAATAACTCGTTTCTCTTAACCCTTTCTGAAGTTTTTAATCCTTCGCTTCTCCAGGTATAATTTTAATTCTGGTTCATTTTATCTCATTGCCGCTCTTATCATTTTAGGATATGACCTTCTTATGTCTTAAAAGCCGATAAATTTCCTGACCCTAACGATCCGTCCATTTAATTTCGTCCGAATAATGAGGTCATTTTCCCGTTTCCACTTTATCTTAAGGAAGTTTACATTCCTTACAATCTCGACTTAGAGCGTCTTGTCCCCTTTTTATTATTATCATTGTTTTAAAAGCCCTTTTATCGGATGAACCTTTAGTGAAGTTCCTCAATTAAATAATGTTATATATAAAATCATCAGCTGGGTGACTTAGATATTTAAAAAATATATATTATTATTATTCAAATTATTAATGTTTTGCGTACGAAGCGAAACAAAGAAAAATTGGAAATAACATAGACATTGCGACAATACTGCAAAAGACACAAGAGTCGGCCACAAAACTTATGTCATACTTAAAAGAATCTTAATTTTTTACAAAATTTAACAACAAAAAAATTAGATCTTTTGAATTTTTTTATTTGCTTATCCGCCTTTTCTCTCAAGGGTCATTGGCGTGTTCGAAATATTTATATTCAATGGTAGAGTCCTGTTATTTTTATAAATTCTATTAGAGCGGTGATATATTTTTCCTCGTCTTTAAGTATTTCTGTTATGGATTTCTTTAGCTCGACTTTTCTCCTCGATTACTTGAAAAGAGCTCAGTCAATTAGTAAGTGTTGTACAGTTAGAGGGGTATTATTTGCATATTTTGCAGGTAGGCGCCTCCAGGCTTCTCAATAGGTAGCCGTGTGTAAATTGGCAGTGTACAATCCTTAGCCTGCATACAATAAGTTCTTATCTTCTAAATTCTGGAACTAGTTCTCCATTTTTGGCTTTCAGGTTTGATTGTTCTCAATTTGGACATTTTCTCTTTCCGACTGTCCTCTCACTATTTCAGTAGTATTTTTTTAGAGCGATGTACTCAATCATCCATTGTGTTTTCCTGCATATCAGTAATGCCAACTGCTTCTCTCATTCTGGCTGAATCGCCTGCTAGATCACCTTTTTCGTTCCCTTGTATTCCTCTTATCTGATACCTGTTTTGGATTTTATAATATTTTAAAACCTTGTTTCTAGTTTATTAATTTTACTAAAGTGTTTGCTAAAAGGGATTAAAATAACCCCAGACAAGCTTATAACTATCCTTACCGATAGTCAAGCTGCTATCGGAGCCATGGGTAGCCACATGACTCGGTCCAAACTAGTAGCGGTATGTAACAGAAATCTCAATACACTATCTCTGCTGAATAATGTCCGAGTTCATTGGGTGCCTAGTCACTCTACCATTTTAGGCAATGAAAGAGCTGATAACCTCGCAATGGAGGGGTTCTGCTCAGTTAGTTTACACACCTGAACCTGCGTGTGGAATAAGCCTCAGCTATGCTAAAGGTTTAATTAAGGCGGCTGCTGGAGGGATACTGGAAAGTAGCATCACTCCAAGATGTTTTTGGAAGGACCCTGCAAAGATAGAAGTTGTACACTACTCTCAATGGACAGGATAACTCTGAGGAGAGTGACAGGACTGAATACAGGACACTGTCAGCTTAACAAGCATCTTTGCAACCTGGGGTTGGTGGCCTCATCGACTTGTATCGATTCTGCAAGAAGATGAAACTGCACATCATAATGTGATATGCAGTTGTCCAGAGATTGCCAGGATACGGTTTTAAAATTTTGGCAGTGACCGTATTATAATTAACCCCTATAGTTTGGTCAAATTCACCAATAGGCCTCTATTAACAGGAGAATGGATGGCGCACAATTAGCCTAATAAGAGGCTACAGTGCACAAGATAAGCCGGAAAAAACCCAGTGGCTGAAGTGCATTTTTTTATGAATAAATAAATAATGTTGAAGTATTTTCAGTCTTAATTAGAGTTTAGTATTGATTAGGTGTAGGATTAATGATCGGATTAGCATCCAAATTACGTGAATATATATGTATCTCGTGAAGAGATCGTTGTATATCACGATACGGTTATTTCCGTTTTCTTTTTTTCATTCAACAAATATTAACAAATCAATTAAACGTTTTTTCACATTGATAAACTAATTTCATAATGCTGAATTAAAATAATTAATTGCTTAAATAAAGCAAGTTTACATTTAGTGTATAACAAATAATAGAACAGAATATGTATTGATATTAAAATAATACATTAAACATGATATCAGATCAAGAAGCTGAAGAATTCAAAGGGTTTAGTTTAGATCTCATGGGAATAAAAAAAGCAAATATACGATTAAAAAAAAACTAACACACGTGGAATATCGGAATAAAAAAAAGCAATGAAATACTACCTCGGCTTTTCGTTTGGGAAAAAAATAATTATATCTGAAGGATAACATTTTAAATGAAATTAAGAAAAAGTGTTGAAGCATTGTTGATGAACGTGTACAAGGCAGATGCTAAAGGGTTATGAATATATCTGAATGGAGTGCGTTGGTGTCTGAATTAACTTGGGATTGGGTCCTGGCGAAAATGAAAACCTTACAAAATGAAAAAATAAAAAAGTAAAGAAGATACAGTCACACAGGTATTTGAATGTTTTTGATATTGATTAAAAAGTTTAAGGAACAACTTATTGGAAGGAAAATTGGCAATCAGAATTTTATAAAGTAGTCCTAATAATACATTCTATAAAGTTATTTTAAATTTCATTATTTCTTTTATTCGATTTTCTTGAATTATACAATACCAAGAGAAAGCATGACGACGGAACAACAAAAAATTAGGATTCATGATTATTTTATCGGTTTTAGGGTGTTAAGAGTTTAATTGAAAACCATTTTTGTAGTCTTGAGCTCTTTAAAAGAGAATTATATTTTAATTCACTAATATTAACCATTTCAGGAAGGAATTAGTCCGGGTGGCGGTCATTAAATGAAACAACTAAATAGTTTCAACTATTTATTGTTTGCCAACGTTTCGACCCCCTTTGTGGGTCATCATCAGGGCGCATGGTGGGAGAATGGAAACCTCCCATTTTTGTTTCATTTAATGACCGCCACCCGGACTAATTCCTTCCAGTAATTCTCAACGGTTAACTAATTACATCCACAATTAACCATTTCAGTTTAGAATATATTGATTTTTAACGATTTAACGATATCTGCTTGTGAATCATTTTACTGTTAATATATTTAAACACGATCGCAATACTTACTACATATAGTAAGTAAAAGTAAAAATAAAAAAAATGTATTGTTTTTTTGTTAGATATCCAGCTTGGCTATTTATTTTCCATGCCAAAGTGTTGCTGAATCTAACCGAAAAACGTTCTAGAGTATAAATCGCAGTCATAAAAATTTAAATTGGTGAAAGATTTTATGATAATAAAATATCACTTCTTCTTCGATCTCCTCTGAAATGGTGATGTCCGGTAGTATCGTAGAATTGTGAACTCAACGGTCCTCTTGAGGTCCTCAAGAATCACTTTATTATTTTATTTTTCATCTTCATATTTTTTCATTCGCACCAGTCAGAAGCTATCTGACAATAAGGAAGTGTGCTAGAGAAAACATCAGCAGTAGATGTGATTGGTATAGGGAGGGAAAGTGCACAACAGCATCCCTTCGTAGGCTTTAATCTAGCAGGGAAGGTCTCTCATCCAGCTTTTTTTCAGCCTTCCGCATTTCAGCTATTGAGCAAGTCGTTTATAAGTCTATTGTCGTGTCCGTGCAGTTTGCTATGAAAACGCGAGTAGAGAGTTCGTATGTGTTGGTTAACTGTTGGTTGTTGTATGGCTGTATGTGGATGTGTGGATTTTTCCTGTTTCAATACTAAAGAGCTGTCGTTATGGGTCTGAAATTATTTTTATTGTAAGTATTACAGTTTTTGTATCTGAGTCTTTTTTGCAGAACCGAAAAATCTGTGATCTCTAAGTCCAAATCGATATGTATGTATGATCATGTATTCTGTCTAATTTTCAGTTTTGATCATTTGGATAAAAGAAAGTATAGTACTTTCAGTTGCAGGTACAGTACTTTGTCAAGCACATAAATACACTCTGTTTTTTGTTCAAAACTGTTTGTTTAATTATTTATTTAACGTCACTTTATGCTACTATGGCTAATCAGACGATGCTACAGTGGGAGTCCTAAATTTTGCCTATCCAGGTTTTATAGGTTGTTAGACCACCTTTTAACGTCCCCTCCGAAGGACGACATAACTAAGGATTTTTTAGTCCCATTAAAAAATCCTAGGACCACCTGCGGGTTTGAACCCGTGGCCTTTGGCATAGGAGGCAGTTATGCTAGTCATCCAGCTACCAGTGATCTCATTTGTTCAAAACTTTTTCGAGCCCTGTTACTATAATTGTACCATAGACTATGCAATTACAAAAGATTTATAAATTTTCACTTGTGGCTCATTAGAAGATTGAAAGGAGTGAGATCCTTCTGTATTTATTAGTTGGAAAAAATTACATTATTTTTGAAAAATCATATTCTCCTGGAATAAATTCTTTATCGTGATAAATACTATACCATTAAGGACGAGACCTCTATGAGGACAAACTGTGGCCCAGATAATTAACTTTGGAAGAGAAATAGAGCTATTTGTTAAGAAATTCGTAGGCGGGCAGTCCCGGCTAAGGCCGCAATTTTTAGCCGGCTGATTATATCTTCTACCTTAAAGCTCTTCTCCAAACTTTTTACGATTGAACAAAAGAATTTAACGATGTAAAATATAAGATTAGAAAGAATGATATATAGATTAGTTTTTATACATTTTAGTAACAGAAAAATTGTATTTATTATATTTAGCATACTCTTTAATAAGTAATAATGATTTTTGAGGAACAGGCACTTTGAAGCTTGAGATTTTTTTAATGTTTTGAAACGATTTGAACTCGAAATACTATTGACTTATATATTTTCCTTAAAAATATCAACTTTATTACTTCTCCCTAAATATCAAGAGCGTTGATTAAAAAAAAAAAAAAGTAAAATAGAATGGGTTTGCTTGATTAAAAGAGGTAACACGCAACCTGAATATATTGAAAAAAAAAATGGATTGGTTTGTTCAGTGCTGTAGAAAAACTCCCTTTCACAAAAGTTACGGGAAACCTCTAACAAAGGTTGCCTATGATCCCTAAATATAAAAAATATAGAGTTGGAGAAAACTTAAAAATTACCTCCACTTCGTGTTGCCTTGTATTCTTTAAATGAACATTAGGGGTACTCACTACGTTTGATATAGCACATTTTTTGTGATATTTTACTAAATCCGCCGGGCATGTTACTAAGGGTACTCACTACGTTTGCTATAGCATGCTATTGTGCTAAACCCATTAATTTTATACAGGAAATAACTGTAGAAACTCGACGGGTTTAGCAAAATAACCAAATAGCATGCTATAGCAAACGTAGTGAGTTCCCCTACCGTAGAATCTGGGCAGGTTTAGCACAATAGCACAAAAAATGTGCTATAGCAAACGTAGTGAGTACCCCTATCATCTCAGTGGCTGGTTAAATAGGAGACTTACCTTTTACATAATCTCGTACGTTATATTATTGTTACTATTAATGTCTTGTTACCTTTGTATATATGTTCTTAAATAATGTTTTTGTAAATAGTAAATTTTTTTTTCTTTTTTATTATTATGTTTTGTTTATAACTTTGTATATATGTAAATAGATCTGCACGAAATGAACTATTTGACCTCTCATGTGTGCTAGTAAGGGATGCCGATGGTAATTGATATGGATATGGAAATTAATGTTTTTTTTTATCTCAATAGAATTGGCTGGATTAAGCCAGGCTCTCAAAAACAAACCAATTGTAGTTTAAACACAGAATTGTGCTGAGTTTGTCTTAATCTAAAAAATATTAAAAAAACGATTTTGGGTAATTACCCAAGGCATCCGATAGTAAGAACCTTCAAATTAAATGGGCAAACTATAGCATTACACAGAAACACAAGTATAATCAATCATAAAAAATATTACGTAGATGCATCGAGAATGTATGTGTATGTATTTCTCTCCTATTAACCCTTTGGTCAAAGGAGTAAAAGTTCATGAATAAATTATAGTATTAAAATCTAAAATGATTGATATCGAGTCATCACTAGTTTAGATATCAGATAGATAGAAAAGCTCAATAGAATAAAACATTACAGAATACAAATATTTATTGAAAACCATTCAGGAATTACTACTTCAAAATCCAATAATAATGGAAAAACCCACGGTTGAAAACCAAAGCCCTAATAAAGCGTGAAACATAAAAGGTCTTTCAATAGGAGAGTATTGACACAGTAGATTAACTGTCAAAGTGTTCAAATGCCACAAACCCAAATTTCTTCAAACCACTGTTTTGCATTAAGTACCTACTAGGGTTTATACAAAAACCGACGTTTTAGAAAACAGTTTTTCGAATAGTAATTTTTCCAGAAAACCGTTTTTAACCGGTTTCGAGTTAAAAAAATAAAAGTTTGTACTGAAATATTCTGTAATTCGAATAAAAAATTTTAACATTTTATTGACAGTAAAATTTTTTTATTTAATTCAGTAGAACGAAGAAATAATAGTTGACCAGGATTAAATAACTTTTTATAATTTTCACTATAAGGATGTAAATATTTTTATAATAGTGAAACGATTTATTCAGCAAAGAGTTCGAATAAATGAAAATGATATATTTTCATAATAACCATATTATTTTTTCCCCCTAATGTTATGAAATACAGATGGATATATATAAAAAACAATTAGAAAATATATAACTGTTATTATATAATGTAAATTATAATAAAAAGTTTATGCATACATACTTATTACAATCAATTTTAGTTTTAAAGACAGTTAAGCAAAAGACCGAGTATTTTATATTCAGGGCAATTTTAATACAAATTTAAATATTCTATTTGTTGTTTTGTTTAATAAAATATGATTTCAAAAAACAAAGGACGTCTATCGATTTGCTATTTAGCCGTGTCCTTAGTTTATTCACAGAATTCCCCGAAATAGAAAATACCTTCTCACTTGCAAGCGAACTATGCTTAGTCGTTTTTAAAGCCTGATTTTAAAAATTTATATTTTTATAATATTAAAATATGTAACCTGCTTACATTTTGTATAATACCATCTATATTAAATATCTATCAATGGAACCGAGCCCTGAATTTATGAACTGTACATGAAGAAGCCAGAAGACGAACTGATATAAAATCTAAATTAATTCATCCAGTAGACAAAACACACCGTTTCTTGAATGGAATACGACCAATATGATTCCAAGAACCAAACTACTTGCAACAGTGTTTTCATTAATCTGCTACATTTGGCTACATTTGTCATTTTGAAATTTTTTAAAAGTGTTATTCATTCATTGAAAACCGATATTTTCTACTAAAAAACCGGTTTTCGTATTTCATGATTTTCTCCCAAAAAACGGTTTTAAAAACCGACAAACACTAGTGCCTACCACACGGGACCTGCCACGACCTTGTTCCGTTTTCTTACCAACCATGATAAAGTCCAGAAAATTTTTTTTCTTCGGAAAATGTACTCTTACCGGGAAATAATAGCATATAATATCGGCCATTATTGAAGCAACGATAGAAAACAAGCTTTTGTTGTACAAATAAATATTGAAACCTGTTTGGAAGTATGGGATTCAGCTCTGGGGTTGTTCCAAAAATAGTAATATTCGTATAATACAAATATTTGAAAACAAAGTATGCAGTATATTTGGTGCTCCGTGGTACATATTGCCAAACAGTTGCATAAACAGCTTAAAGTTGACCTCCTCAAAGATGGAATTTTAAGATATTCTGAAGGATCAAAACGCCATATTAATCCTGGAATGTTGGCCTTGGCTGAGCAAGCTTCCTGTCAGGTAAGAAGGCTCAAAAGATTAAAGCCCTATGATTTGATATGCAAGTAAATTTCTAAATCGGGAGACTGGGCTATAGGAAGGTGACCGATATAATGAAAGAAGAGCAACTTGTTGGGTCAGCTCAGTTGTTGTAGAAGGTGGTTTTGGGGGGCTAGAGTCCAAGATTAAGTCATTGAGATTTCACTTTGAAAAAAAAGAAAAAGTCATCGAAGCTTGTTTTCCAGGAAAATAAAATAATGAAGAATAAATGATAACCCTTTCTTAAAATAGGGAAATTTTACTTAGCTACTCAATAGAGCATTCTGGTGTGAGCTACGCACGACTTTTACTGACATCGGTTGTTTAAGACCTTTTAAATAATTTTGAGTTGAAAAAAATGTTAAGGATTACATTCAGTTGGAAACATAGTTTTTTTTATTAAATAATAGGGGTACTCACTACGTTTGCTATAGCATGCTATTTGTGTTATTTTGCTAAACCCGTCGAGTTTCTACAGTTATTTCCTGTATAAAATTGATGGTTTAAGCACAATAGCACAAATAGCATGCTATAGCAAACGTAGTGAGTACCCCTATTATAACATTATGAAATCTTTGTGTACATATATCATATAAGTTTATGACCTATTCGTTACTTTACATCACCTTTCACAGCTTTGTGTGGAAGATATCATTTTTTTTTTTTTTTTTATATATAAAATCTTTTACTTTCCAAAGGAATATAATACATCTATATTACTATTTTTGTGCACAGAAAAAAAAAAAAAGAATTACCTAAACTAATAATTTTGCTCTTTTCTTCTTTAGTTGATTATGAAATTCCTTCAACTTGTATATTTAGCCATATTTTAACAATGCTAATAAGATAATATGTTTATTTTTTCATAGTCTCCAAAATCAAATATACTTCATATAATCAAAATTAAAAATTATGGCATTTAAACTCTGTCAAACTATTTAAATCAGAATGAAACCTTTCGTAATATTAAAGCCTATTAAATTTTAAACCGATATAGCTTAAGGTGAAACAGACGCAAAATGCATGATATAAAGTGGCTCTTCTTGTTTGTCAATTTTTATGAAAAAGTTGCTGTAACTTCTCAGATATATACGCTACTAGGTATGTGGAAGTAAAAAGGTCACCTATGTCGTGCGTGCAAAAAATCTTTGCTTCTGCCTGTCTCGTTGGGGCCGGTGTTCCTCAAGGCAGCGTCTTGGGACCCATCCTCTACATCCTTTACACTGCTGATATTCCTACACATCCTGATACCTTTCTGGCAACTTTTGCAGACGACACCGCCATCCTATCATCCAGTTCCAATCCTGAAATAGCATCCTTCCTTAAACCTTCAGAGACACCTTTTCCTTATCGAACACTGGTGTAATAACTGGCGTGTAAAGGTGAACGAAGCCAAATGTAAACACATAACCTTTACTCTTAGACGAAAATCCTGTCCGCCAGTTTATTTCAACTCATTACCGATTCCTCTCTCAGATACAGTCCGGTATCTTGGCTTACTGTTAGACAAAAGATTGACTTGGAACCCACATACAAGACTTAAAAGACAAGAACTCAACCGACGATTCGGACAGTTATACCGACTACTCAACAGAAAATCTGAACTTACAGTTGACAACAAATTATTAATCTACAAGACAATACTGAAGCCCATCTGGACCTACGGACTTGAACTGTGGGGGACAGCTAAACGTTCTAACATCAAACGCATTCAATCCTTTCAATCCAAAGTCCTCCGTACAATAGTAAATGCTCCTTATTATGTCTCCAATTATACCTTGCACCACGACCTTAATGTTCCATTTATTTCAGACCTAATACCATCCAAATTTTCCAAATTCCACCAGAACCTCATTCATCATCCTAATCCTTTAGCTCAATCCTTATCCAGCTCCACTCATCCATACAACCCACCTAGAAGGTTGAAACGGCAGTGGCCCCGCGACCTTTTGTAAATATATTGGAGTTCTAGCACTGGCTAGATTCTCCACTCAATGTGATGTATGTATGAGTGTGTGTATGTTTATATAGGTATAAGTGAATTATTGACTTTTGTATTGATTCATTATTGTGTATATATTTTATTGTAATTTTATGTTGTGTGAATATTGTATGAATGTAGTATGTTTGATGTCATTCAGCACTACTATTAATGTCCAAATTGGGACAGATTGTAAAATTTTCTCAATAACTACTAGCGCTACTTTTATTAACCACATGCTATCTCGTCTCTCTAAAACTTTATTATCTCATTGTGATATAGTTAGTTATCAAGTGAAAAACTTAGTGTAGTAAAATCACATCACCTCTATTTTCATTAGAAACTACAATCGGTGAGTAATCAATTGATTATTAAGTCGTATTGACCAGTTCAATAACATTCTATGAGATAAGGCTTGGAGACACCTGGACATCTTGGACATCCTCCCCACTCCCACTTGGAGCCAGTGAGCCTTCAGTGGCCCAAGAGAGAGGGTACCTCTCGCCAGTCAATTTTCTCCGCGCATACGTAATTACTTACGACTACTGGACAGATTATTTTATTTATTTTCCTTATTATTTTTTCCTCCGCCTTTTCTTTCACAATAATATCTCATCGCTCGTAGCCAATATGAAATGAGATATTTTCATATGGTGATGTCGAGTAAAGCGACAAGCAATAAACGAAGTAGGAGCTTAGGGACTACTCCTACTAATTCTCCGCCAAAAAATAAATCTAGGAAATCACAAAGGAAGGCTAATAACACCGTAACACCAGGCAGCTCAGTAGAAAACATGGAGCCCCGACCTGGCACCTCTTCACAGGCTATGACAGAAGAATCTCCTTTCTTCACCCCCAATCCATATCAGGCGTTATCTAACACCCCCGAAGACGGCATGGAGGCAGCACCAGCTCCCAGAGAGGCTAAACCGCCTCCAATATTTATCAAAAATATCAAAAATTTCAAACTCCTTTGTCAACAATTAGATAATATTGCGGGCTCTGGAACATACATTTGTGTCAGTCGTATAAATGACACAAAATTGATGCCAGACACCCCAGAGACATACCGAAAAATAGTCAAATATCTGTGTGACACGAAAGCTGACTTTCATACATATCAGCTACAAGAAGATAGAGCTCTTAGAGTGGTGATAAGACACCTGCACCCCTCGACGCCTACAGATGCCATCAAAGAAGAACTGACATCTATGGGATTTGAAATCCGACAAATTGTCAATGTTACTAAGGAAAATAGAGAACAGCCCGGACAAAGTAACAAAATACCATTACCTCTCTTTTTTGTTGATCTTGAAAGATCCCCCGGGGTTGAAAACATCTACTCCGTCAATCGCCTCTACTACACAAGAGTTGTAGTAGAAAAACCTTATATTAAAAAAGACATAGTTCAGTGCCATAAATGCCAGGCATATGGACACACAAAACGGTACTGCCATCATATATCCCGGTGCGTCAGATGTGGTGGACAGCATAAGACTGAGGAATGCACCAAAACAAGACAAACTCCTGCAATTTGCGCACTCTGTCACCAAGGGCATCCAGCTAACTACAAGGGGTGCCAGACCTACAAGCTCTTAAAGTCAAGACTGCAGGCAGTACCTCGTCAAGACCTCACTCCTAGACCGCTAAGAAAACCCTCCAGAATCGTTAACTCTGGGGTCTCATATGCCCAAATGCTGGAAGAAGATGAGACACCACAAGCTCATCCCCAACCTCAAGATTCCTACCCTCAATATCAACATCCACATAATCCTACCACTCAACCTAGGACCGATACCCAAAAGTCCAGCCCACACAGAATTTCCTACATTCCTCCTCCTACCACCTCTACTGATATTACTGCCACCATGAATACATTCCTGTCTGAGCTCAAATCTCTTATTACCCCTCTCATCTCTTTGCTAACAAACTTAGTATCCAACCTGATCCAAGTACCTAGAAATCCATAAATGACACCGAAAAAGTCCTTCTCCATTCTCCTTTGGAATGCGAATGGTGTTCGAAACCACGTCAACGAACTAACTACACTACTACATGACAAACATATCGACCTAGCCCTCATAACTGAAACACGACTGACTAACAAACGATCATTCAACATCCCTGACTACCAAATATACAGAACTGACCACCCTGATGGGACAGCTCATGCTGGCACTGCGGTCATTATCCATAGCTCCCTCTCCCACCACCCATTTCCCCTACCAGTTCATGATTTTCTTCAAACCACTGCTATAAAAATACAAACTAGTTACTTTCCTTTAACAGTGGTAGCAGCTTACTCCCCACCTAAAATACCGATCTCCGCAGTCCAACTCAATTCCTTCCTCAATTCCCTAGACCATCATTTCCTCATAGGTGCAGACTTAAATGCTAAACACCAGCAGTGGGGAGCCAGAACTACGAACTCTCGGGGGCGAACACTGCAGTCTGCACTCTATTCCACCCATAGTAACATCCTCCCTCCCGACTCTCCCACCTATTGGCCCACCGATCCTAACCGTAATCCCGACCTTCTAGATTTCTTCATCCACAAAGGCCTAGGACCGCTAAATCATTCTGTCTCCCGGCTCGATGACCTATCCTCAGATCACAGCCCTCTTATCCTAACTCTTTCATTATCACCTATACTAAAACTCCCCCCACCGTCATTCCTAAGAGGCCCAGTTAACTGGACTCTCTTCCGTGAAATCATAACCGACACAATAGACCTCAGAGTATCCCTCAAATCTCCTCAAGAACTAGATGATGCCGTTAATTCCTTCACTACCCTGATCCAACAAGCAGCCTGGAATGCATCATCACCCTCTCCTTCCCCTCTGTACCACAAGAAGAATCCAATACCCCAAGACCTCCTAGATCTCATCCATACTAAGCGGCGCTCCAGAATCCTCTGGCAAAGAACCAGGCACCCAGACGATCGGAAATCCTACAACTATCTTACCAAATTAGTTAAACAGAAATTAGATTCATTTAGATCCCATTCCTACAATTCCTACCTCTCCTCATTATCCATTACCGATAATTCTCTCTGGAGAATAACCAAAAAAGTTCTTAATCGCCATACTATCACCCATCCTCTCCGACGTGCCGATGGTTCCTGGGCTTCGTCAGAGGAGACTAGAGCTGAAGAGTTTGCCCAATACCTCTCCAACATATTCACCCCCCATCCCAACCACAATTCCACTCATACAGCTAGGGTACAAGAATTCCTCTCTTCACCAATACCTCTCTCTCAACCCCCTAAAGCTGTTAATCCCTCTGAGGTCAAATTCCTTATAAATAAACTAAAACCTCATAAATCTCCTGGCCACGACCTCCTCAGTTCCAAGATCATTCGACAACTACCTGAAAAAGCAATTATTTTCCTTACTTACCTGTATAATTGTATCCTCCGCACAGCCCACTTTCCTCTGTTGTGGAAACACTCCATTATTATCCTTTTTCTTAAACCTGGTAAACCTCCCAACAACTCCTCATCCTATAGACCGATCAGCCTCCTCCCTATCCTTTCAAAATTATTTGAAAAAATCCTACTTAAGCGTATCCTACATTTAATTGAAATTCCTTCCCACCAGTTCGGATTCCGCTCTGGGCACTCCACTGTACAGCAAGGTCTAAGAGTAGTAGACCATTTATCCTCTGCACTCGAAAACAAGCAATACTGCACTGGTGCCTTTCTGGACATTGCTCAGGCATTCGACCGGGTCTGGCACTATGGCTTGCTTTTCAAACTAAAATCCCAATTACCCCAATCCTTATATCTAATCCTAAGATCCTATCTCGCTAACCGTTCCTTCAGAGTCCGTTGTGGTTCAGAGTTATCCACTTGTTACCCAATCGAGGCCGGCGTACCTCAAGGAAGCGTCCTAGGTCCTATCCTCTATATTTTATTTACAGCTGATATACCTTTAGATCCTAATACCTTCCTAGCTTCTTTTGCCGATGATACTGCCATTCTATCAACCCATACAGACCCAGAACTGGCATCTTCCCATCTACAGAGCCACCTCTCCTTGATTGAACATTGGTGCAACAAATGGCGTATCAAAGTCAATCAATCCAAAAGTAAGCATGTCACCTTCACCCTCCGACGCAAATCCTGTCCACAAGTTCATTTTAACTCCATACCACTTCCCTGTTCCGACACAGTCCGGTACCTGGGTTTCTTACTAGACAAACGACTGACCTGGAACCCACATACTCGACTTAAAAGACAAGAGCTCAACAGAAGATACGGACAATTATATAGACTACTGAACAGAACATCACAACTTTCCATTGAAAACAAACTATTGATTTACAAGACAATTCTCAAACCAATGTGGACCTACGGAATTGAACTATGGGGAACTACTAAATTTTCGAACATCAAACGTATCCAATCCTTTCAGTCCAAAGTCCTTAGAACTATAGTCAATGCTCCCTATTATGTTACAAACAAGACCTTACATCATGACCTTAAGATCTCTTATGTCCTTGATCTCATCCCATCTAAATTCTCAACCTTCCACCAGAAACTTACTCTTCTTCCTAATCCTCTGGCACAATCCCTATCTAGTACCAACCATCCTTACAACCCTCCTCGTAGGCTGAGGCGGCAGTGGCCGAGAGATCTCCTATAAAAATGCAACTGGAGTGCTGGCAATGGCCAACTTCTCCACTCATGCCTGAGAGTGTGTGGCTCTAGCGCCCTCACCCAGTCTCCACTGGCTAGACTGGTGACGCGGCTGAATGAGAGGCGCTGGGAACTCATGGTGTTGTGCCACTCCATCCACTTCTGGGTGTAGGGGTTCGATTCTGGGTTCCCAGGGGCAGTATGTAAATAATGTATATAGGTATGAATGTGGCCAAGATTTTATTTACTTTATATTTTATTTTTATTTTCATTTGTTAGTTAAATTTCCTTATCTTATTTCATCTTATGTTATTTTATATATATGTATGTATGTGTGTGTGTGTGTATATGTATATATATATATATATATATATATATATATATATATATATATATATATATGTATATATATATATATATATATATATATGTGTATGTATGTGTATGTGGGTGTATGTGTGTATATATATTTATGCACTATTATTATTATTATTACCTTTTATTTTTTATTTTATTTATTTTTTTTTTTGTTTTTTATTTTTTTATTTTATTTTTTTTTATTATTTTTTTTTTTTTATATTGTTATGTCTGTTTTGTTTTGTTTTTACTCTGTACATATGGTATGAATGACTTCTTGTAGCCCTAATACTTATTGCCCAAGATAGTGGCAGATTGTATTATTTCCCAATAAAGCAATATTACTAAGTGCTATAGCATGCTATTTGTGTTATTTTGCTAAACCCGTCGAGTTTCTACAGTTATTTCCTGTATAAAATTGATGGTTTAAGCACAATAGCACAAATAGCATGCTATAGCAAACGTAGTGAGTACCCCTATTATAACATTATGAAATCTTTGTGTACATATATCATATAAGTTTATGACCTATTCGTTACTTTACATCACCTTTCACAGCTTTGTGTGGAAGATATCATTTTTTTTTTTTTTTTTTATATAAAATCTTTTACTTTCCAAAGGAATATAATACATCTATATTACTATTTTTGTGCACAGAAAAAAAAAAAAAGAATTACCTAAACTAATAATTTTGCTCTTTTCTTCTTTAGTTGATTATGAAATTCCTTCAACTTGTATATTTAGCCATATTTTAACAATGCTAATAAGATAATATGTTTATTTTTTCATAGTCTCCAAAATCAAATATACTTCATATAATCAAAATTAAAAATTATGGCATTTAAACCCTGTCAAACTATTTAAATCAGAATGAAACCTTTCGTAATATTAAAGCCTATTAAATTTTAAACCGATATAGCTTAAGGTGAAACAGACGCAAAATGCATGATATAAAGTGGCTCTTCTTGTTTGTCAATTTTTATGAAAAAGTTGCTGTAACTTCTCAGATATATACGCTACTAGGTATGTGGAAGTAAAAAGGTCACCTATGTCGTGCGTGCAAAAAATCTTTGCTTCTGCCTGTCTCGTTGGGGCCGGTGTTCCTCAAGGCAGCGTCTTGGGACCCATCCTCTACATCCTTTACACTGCTGATATTCCTACACATCCTGATACCTTTCTGGCAACTTTTGCAGACGACACCGCCATCCTATCATCCAGTTCCAATCCTGAAATAGCATCCTTCCTTAAACCTTCAGAGACACCTTTTCCTTATCGAACACTGGTGTAATAACTGGCGTGTAAAGGTGAACGAAGCCAAATGTAAACACATAACCTTTACTCTTAGACGAAAATCCTGTCCGCCAGTTTATTTCAACTCATTACCGATTCCTCTCTCAGATACAGTCCGGTATCTTGGCTTACTGTTAGACAAAAGATTGACTTGGAACCCACATACAAGACTTAAAAGACAAGAACTCAACCGACGATTCGGACAGTTATACCGACTACTCAACAGAAAATCTGAACTTACAGTTGACAACAAATTATTAATCTACAAGACAATACTGAAGCCCATCTGGACCTACGGACTTGAACTGTGGGGGACAGCTAAACGTTCTAACATCAAACGCATTCAATCCTTTCAATCCAAAGTCCTCCGTACAATAGTAAATGCTCCTTATTATGTCTCCAATTATACCTTGCACCACGACCTTAATGTTCCATTTATTTCAGACCTAATACCATCCAAATTTTCCAAATTCCACCAGAACCTCATTCATCATCCTAATCCTTTAGCTCAATCCTTATCCAGCTCCACTCATCCATACAACCCACCTAGAAGGTTGAAACGGAGTGGCCCCGCGACCTTTTGTAAATATATTGGAGTTCTAGCACTGGCTAGATTCTCCACTCAATGTGATGTATGTATGAGTGTGTGTATGTTTATATAGGTATAAGTGAATTATTGACTTTTGTATTGATTCATTATTGTGTATATATTTTATTGTAATTTTATGTTGTGTGAATATTGTATGAATGTAGTATGTTTGATGTCATTCAGCACTACTATTAATGTCCAAATTGGGACAGATTGTAAAATTTTCTCAATAAAAAAAGTTGTTTATCTAAAAAAAAAAATCTGCCTGTCTACAAATAAAATTATATTGATTTATCAGTTTAATATTTAAAAAAAAATTATTTATAGTAATTTACAACTGTATTAAAGAACACAATAAGTAAATATGTAGAATGAAAAAAAAAAAGTCATGAAATGTCTAGAGAAAGAACTTCCCAGTGGCAGCATTTCACTAAATATTTTAAGGCTGTAGGTCCCGTGGCCAACTTCTTTTCAGTCACCTTGGAGGGTTATCAGGGATATCTAAGGAAGATAAATTATGGACAAGTGGGTTTGTATGGGCAGGGAGTTTAGAATGAAAAGACGAGTATCTATCACGGGCTATGTCTGCAACAAATGGGATGTTAAGGTCATGATAGAGGAGTTTATTTGTGACAAAATAAGGGGCATTCAGGATTTTTGACTTTAAGAACTGGATGCGGGAAGAATTAGATGGTTTCGTAGAGCCCCAAAGCTTGATTCCATATGTCCAAATAGGTCTGATAATAGTGATGTATATGGGTCTTTTGCAATATTCTGGAAGTTTTGAACGTTAGTTTAATAATTGAATTTCAAATGAAGAAACTAAATTAACTTAGATGAATACATACCTGGGCGGCTCCAGGAGCTCCCTCTGCTCAGGACAGTGGGGGGCCCTCCTGAAGTTGAAGACGAGGGCCGGCGGTTGATGTCGGGGGCCTCGACGAAGGAGTTGCCCGAGGACACGGACTGGCCCCCCCGGGCCGAGCGCTGGCTGAGCACCGAGTAGTTGTGCCTCGGCCCTCGGCACTCGCTGGACAGCTCGCACCGGGTCGACTCTCGCCCGTTGAGGCATCGCGACAGTGTCGACTGCAACACATTGTTATTACTGTTGATATATCTCAGGTTTAAATATAAAAATATCCCTAATGGGTAATTTATTTAACAAATTTATTTTAATATGTTAATTTATATTTTATAAAGTATTTATAAAATCCTAGGGGCAGGATATAGAGTTATGTGGCTCTGCCGTAAACTCTAAAGCCTAGTACACACTGGTAAATATGTTGCGCGACTTAGGTCATAGGGCGCGTTTATACTGCACGCGTTTTGGGACTGGAGCGGTAGTGGGTTCTAACCTGCTATTGCTCCAGCCCCCAAAATGCATGCAGTATAAATGCCACCTAATAGACGTGTCTCAGAATGTCTATGTAGACATATCAATAGGCGAAAGCTATAGATATGTCCGTATCCGGGCCTGTTGCGAGACTAAAATTACAGTTGCTAATTCTCCTGATCGGAATGGAAGAGTCCCTGCAACGTTAGACATATTTCTCAACATGTTCACAGTGTGGACGTCAATCGGCGCACAGTGGAAAATATGACCGATTTAGGTGGACAAAATTCTGAAACTTGTTTATATTTAACCTTTGGGGTCCTAGATTAAGGAAAAAATATGAAAAAAATCATAAGAAAAAATTATAAAAACTAATTAATTTGTTGATACGAGTGTACAGTGGTCAATCATCAAATTTATTTGCTAAAATATAAAATTTGGGAAAAATAACACAAAAAATCTGATTATGAATCGGAGTTATAATAATAAGCAAAGTTAAAAATGTGATTGTGACTACATTTTATGTCAGTGCGGTCGCAAGTATTCAGTAGACCTTTTTTTATAAGTTCTCTCGGGAACCTAATAAAATCGTTTGAATAAAATTCTAATTTATTAAAACAACCCTGTTTCGTAGCAACAAATTAAAACTAATGTATAGAATTAAAATCACCTTGTAATTACCATCTCTAAAACGCTGTTCTGTAAACTTTTTAACTACTGTTATTTCTTTAACTGTACAAGTTAAGCCCTGAAGTAAAATCAACTGCTTTAATTTGATTAACTTTTTTAATGGTATAAAAGTCAAACGAACTTCAGTTAATTTTAATATTTAAGTTAGCACGCTTAATTTCAATTCTTGTTTTTTGTACGTTAAGAAATATAATGTACGAAAAAAGAAGTCTTAAGCTAATGAAATGGCTGGATATAAAAAAAGTTTCCTAAAAGTGAAACAAAAAAAAAAAAAATTGAGGCCACAACGTTTCAAAAATTCAGCTTGTTTACTTAAATATCGAAATTATCGTTTATTTTTACTTTTCATACAATTTAGTGGTGAAATAATTATAAATAAAATGAATGATTATGTTTATGGGTAACTAATAATAAGGCAACTGGTTATAAAAAGTGTGTTAAATAGAAATATTTTATTCTTAAAACATATTTGACATGTAGATACCTTCAATAGGGCATGGAATTATTGCTTGATTTTGTTAAAATAAATGAAAACGATTTTTAGATTATACATAAAATAAGAAAGGTTATTGTCCACATATTTTTTTCTTCTATTGTTGCCATTTACTACATCCTTTTTATATTTATTTATAAATTTTTCATAAAATCCTTTTTTAATATAATTTTAAAATGATGAAACTTCTCTGGTTTAAAATATTTTACTATCAATTATAATATTATATGACAATTTTTATGTAACAAAGATTCGAAACCTTCCCTCATCATCTAAAAACTTATTTACCATCGTGATAATGTTAATTATTATATTATTTTTGACTAAATTTGAAATTTTATATCATATTATCACATAAATTAATTATAATAACATTCATATATAAATTCAAAATACAATAATTCTATACAACTTCGTCATTATCCTCAAAATTCTATTAACTCCACTAAAAATATTTCGAATTCATTTAAACATTGAATGCTTCCAATTTTTCATCTGATGTACTATAATCCTTATTATCCTCTTTAATGGTTGTTTATTATAATTTAATTAAATTTATTACTTTCGTTTCTCGTGATTTGAGATAGCTTTTGGTTTGTTACCAAATGGAGGGCTTATCTATTATTATATTTTTAAGTGACATGCTACTGTACAGTATGTAATAAAAAGACACAGAGCGTTAAAATCTCAGGAGGATAGACACCGTGCTGGAAGACGTAGGAAACTGGGGAATCACCAGAGGCGAGCCAACCTTGCTGAAGTCTATTCAAATCCTCACACTACAGCAAACTCAATGGCCATCAGAATAAACAGGGAACTATCGGATTCAAGTCCACCCAGACACAGTTAGAAATATTCTAAGAAGGGAAGGATACAGTGTTCAAGTCGCAAGAAGCACGAAAGCCCTTCGTCAGCAAGATAAACCAGAAGAAGCTGGAGTTTTAAATAAACCCAACACTTTCTGGGAAAGTATCATATTCTCTGATGAATCTAAATTTAACATTTTTAGACCAGATGGAAAGCCCGTGGCTGAGTGGCTAGCGCGCTAGTATCTCATGCTACAGGTTCTGAGTTCGAATCCCAGTCCCGGCGGGGCTTTTATAAGAATGTAAAAAAATGTGGATTCACTCACAAACTTTCCCCGGGTATGTGAGACCCGTCAGCCAAAGGGTGGCCACTCACAAGGGAGTGATGATCCTACACTAAAAGTGCATCGTGAAACGTGAGTGTTGCCCAGGGTCTACACGGCCTGTCGTGCCACTGGAAGAAGACCAGATGGAAGGTAAACAGTTGTGAATTTCTTTAATTCTTTTATTTACATCTGTCCAATTAATTTTGGGTGTATGGAAACTTTTTGAGTGAGTGTATGTATGTTGGAGTGCTTCTGCAGTTTTTATTTATTTATCATAGTTATGTAATTATTATTGACATTTTTGGAGTTTATTTTATAAGTTACACTATTATCTAAATTTTTAGTAATATATATGGCTTTATGGATTTTTCTATAATAAGTTTTAAATTCCTATATAATAATTTTTCAATTTAGTGTTATAAGATGTAAATTGGTTCTAATTTTATCTGATAGGCGTTTATGTTTACTATGTTAACAATAATAAAGGATACTAATTTGTGTAATTATGGTAATTATTGAAGATGTTCCCTTTGTGTGTGCAGATACAGTGGAGAGAGTGGTAGTTGATTAGGGGAGACACTTTGGCCGAGGCCTGGTGACAGAGGCCAATTCCTTCCCTCTTTGAGTTAATAACATCAACAGGTTCTCGCTTCCTACTTGTCTTCTTGTCTTATCCATCATTTACGTTTATCAATGTAATTGTAAACATTTCTCACTTTATTTAATTATATTTATTTAGTAAAATAAGTGAATGTAAAAAATAGAGAAACGATAATTTATTCTTTGTTGTATATGCAAATTTAAATATATTATTTCATAAAAATCCTACCAATATTATAAACCTCTTTTAACCCAAATTTGTAGTTATTATGCACATATTTTTCTGTTTTGTCATTAACTATTCGATTTATTATTATTAGAAGCTACCTTATAATTTATTACTATTGTTCATTTTTATACCCAAGACACTAAAATTCTTTTTATATATTTTGTAATATTATTATAAAGTTATTATTGCCCCAGAATAAATAAAGAATATATTATTATTATTATTATATCAGAAGGGAGTCGATACTAAGGTCGGATAATTCTTCAGAGAATCTCTCTCTGTAATGCAGGTATCTATAGTTAGCGAAAAGGAGTACACATCCTTACTATGCTCAGAATCAAAGTTTGTGGGCTGTGGTTTTAAAATTTAAGATGTTCCTTACAATTCAAAATGCTACGAGATATCTAGGACCTCCATCTTGGCAAACGTCTTACTGGGAATCCTCATACGAGACTTAAACAAGACACTCCACGTAGATACTGATTATTACAACACTTCCAACAAACCTTCAAAACTTACAATTTATTACAAAAATCTCATTTATTTTTCCATAATCAGACATATCTGTACATACGGAATCGAGGTTTAGGGCTCTACTGAACCATCAAATTTCTCTCGCATTAAATCCTCACAGTCCAAAATCCTAAATGCTCCTTATTTCGTTACGAATAAAATCATTCAAAATGACCTTAATATTCTATTTGTCGCAGAACTATCCCGAAACATATATACCTCTTTTAATTAAAAAAGCCCAACCCACAAGAATCCCCTTGTACGCAATTTATCTATTCTTGACAACCCTCCGAGGCGATTGGAAGACGATGGCCTCGAGAATTATAATAAATTAAACTGACATGAAAAACTATCGCCGGGGTAGTTTTTCGCAAGACATTTTTACGCCCATAAATGTAAATTAGCCCATTTACTTATTGAATTTATTTTAAGTTCAGTTGTGAATATCAATAAGTACTAAAAAAAAAATTGCTACGAAATATCCTTAATGATCCTTATTTTTTACTAGTAAAATCATCCATAGACACCTCAGTATCCCACTAGTTGCAGACTAAGCCCAAAATAGATACACCTTGAACACCGTGATTGAAATGCTACCGCAGAGTTGGTTCCTCACAAGACTATTTAAAGCTATAATTGTAATTTAGCCATTTCAGGTGTCGTATACATTGTATACAGAGTTGTAAAAATGAATGAAATGTATTATAAAAAAATATTAACAACTCATTAATGTGATTTTGGAGTATGAAAATCTCAGATGCTTCATAGTTGCCTGTTCAAAATACTTTAAAAAATCTGTTAAAGAATTTTCAAATACAGTAAGAGATAAAAATGAGTGAAACCATTAAAGAATAAATTTAATGGAATTTCTATAGGAACATGTGTTTTATTAAAAAATCTATTATATTATTATCTAAAATTATCACTTAGTTTTATCGGCTTTTCATCACTCTTTATTAACTTTTACAAGTTTGTGTATTAGATAATATTTATTCTAAAAGCTTTAGCTTTCCAACGCTATATTATACGTGTATATTACTGTTGCTATGTTCCATATAAAATAATTGCATTAAAAAAATATGTTTTCCGTTTTCTCATTTAGATATCGAATTCGTTCAACTTATATATCTATATGTTTTTCATCGGTGGTAACTAGATAATATATTTATTTTTATAAAATCTACAAAATTAAAGGTACTTTACAGGAAAAAAAAAATGTAAAATATCGGCATTTAAGCCCTGTCAGACCACTTTAATAAAATGATATTACATGATATTAAAGCCCACTAAATTTTACATTGATAGATCGAGTTTAATCAAAATCGTCGGAACCGTTTTTGAGAAAATCGAAAAAAGGTGCAAAATGCATGGTATAAAGTGGGTCTTCTGGTAAGCTCATTTTGATGAAAAAGGTTTTGTAACGTCTCGGGCGTATATTTGTCTTAAATATGAAATTTCAGTTTCACAGGACTTACTGTTTCCGCCCGGGAGTTACCACACACACACAGACCTTTATGCGGGACTTGGTTATTTGGACTCAGGGGAACCTAAACCGTGTATTTCCGTTGAAAACTGGAATTCGAAAATTTTCACGGTCGCAATACTTCCCCTTACTATATATAGTAAGTGAAAGTAAAAATAGGATCAAAGTCAAATCACTACTTTTCTGATATTAACGGAACAGTATTACTTCATAAATAGTAATAATAATAATAATGTATTCCACCATAAGACCACTAGCCTGATAACGTTGTGATTGATAGGAATCAGAAAGCAGCCGAGCTATACATATTGCTGTCCCAATGATGGCAATACTAATTCAGTCTGTTTCGAAAAAATACGTAAGTACCAAGCTCTTGCAGCTAAGCTCAATGAACTTTACAAGCTGGATAAAGTGATTGTTAGGCCGATTCGGATATCCAGCAATGGTCTGATACCGAAGTCGACTGTGGAAGCCACTGAGCGGCTGGCTGACTGACCTACCTACAGCTGTAATCAACGAGGCCCAAAAAGCTGTACTGCTTAACATTGCCAGGATAGTTAGATTTCCTTAATATTCAATAGAAACATTACAAGAAAAATCACTTGAAGTGGTTGGGGTGAAGCTCTCCCTCTTCAGGTATATTACCTCCTAGGAAGTGTTGTCAAATACAAATAAATAATAATAATGTATTCCACCATAAAATCTATTGGGTTGTTTTACATAAAATGTCCGTTTTTATAGTTTCTGAAATACATAAAGGATTTTGCAGGTCTCTGTTGTTTTCATCAGAATGTTCACATATTTAAAGTAAACAGTTACTAATCCTCTACCTTTGTATTATAAACATTACCTTCCCAATCAATTACTCACTTTTAGTATACCTCCAAATATGAACATGGAAACACGCGATTTTCGAATAATATTTTTGTACGAGTTTAAACTCGGCCATTCAGCAGCTGAGGCCGCTAGAAATATTTGCAAGGCGTTGGGCGTGTTAATGAGCGGACTATTCGCCATTGGTTTGCTAAGTTTTCAGCTGGGGATACCGACTTGGAAAACTTGTCCCTAGGAAGACCTCCGTCCGTAATAGACTAAGATGTCCTCAAACATACAGTAGAAGAAAACCCCTATCAAACAGTTAAATGACTCTCAGCACAACTAAATGCAAGTGCATCTACCGTTTCCAGACATTTAAAGTGTATTGGGAAAGTAAAAAAGCTCGATACATGGGTACCTCATGATCTCACTGAGCGGCAACAAGACCCCATGTTTCAAAACATACCGTGCATAAATTGGCAGAACTGGGCTACGAAGTTTTTCCGCACCCACCATATTCTCCCGACTTGTCTCCAACATATTACCTCCTGTTCAGGAATTTAGACAGCTTCGTCAAAGGAAAACTTTTTGAAAATGATGATCAAGTGAAAAGAGCGTTTTCAGATTTTGTTTCACTCCAAAGCTCAGAGTTTTTCAGTTCGGGGATAAAAAAGTTGGTTTCACGTTGGGAGAAATGTGTAGAAAAAGAAGGTAAATACTTCGAATAAAATTATCTTGTTTTCATATCGTATTTTTGATAAAAATCCTTTACCTTGAAAACGGACATTTCATGTGACACAACCCAATATATTTACATTTTTCTGGGAATGGAAATTCTTTTCGTCACATTTTTTTTTTTTTCATTAAATCTAAATATGTATACACTCACACACATATGTATAAATATATTCGCAATACTTTCCAGAATTAGTTCTAATGTACCAACAAGTTTTAGTTTATTAATAAAACTTTATGGAATTCGTTGGGATTTTATAAGTTAAAGCACGTTAAAGAAGAAATTCGAGAAACAATGTGAGTAAACTTTTTTTATGATGAAGGAGTCGGTTTGGGGGGCGCTCACCAAGAAAACACACCAAAAATACAACCTTATTTTATTTGTGTGCCGACGTTTTGACCTACATTGTGGGCATTTATCAGAGCTAAAAAGAACAAGATAACAACCAATACAATTAAAAGATAAAATAATAATTAGTTAAGAAAAATAAGAAGATAAAGTAATGAAATATGGAAAGAAATATTAATGTAAAATGATAATATTGGAATGAAATTATTTGAAGACAATAATGAGAAACTAAGCAACTAATGAAAGCTTAAAGAAGAACAATTTTGCATAAAATAAAAGTTTCAAAGGATAATAATTTTGAAGTAATCTATAATAATATTATAAAGCTGAAGAGTTTGTTTGTTTGAACGCGCTAATCTCAATAACTACTTGTTCGAATTAAAAAATTCTTGTGTTAGATAGTCCATTTATCGAGGAAGGATCCAATAGGATTGAAGGATCAGTGGAAAATCGGGGAAAATTAACGTCGATTGATTCCAAATGATTTACCTTTTAATTTTAAAATAATTCAATTTTTCGTTAATTTATTTCGTATGATGTAATTAATAAATCACAGGGGCAAAAATTTAAACACATCCTAGGATTTAAGTAAATATCGGGTTGCGGAGAATATCAGTATGTTCTTCTATCACAAGAAAATAAAACTAAAAATGTCATGTACGCAGAATTACTTTAAAATATATTATTTTAAAAACTTCTTAATAGCGACCATAATAACAGAAAATGACGCAGAAAAAGTCGCGGGCAACAGCTATAAATATAAAACTTTTAATATAATCATTTGATTATTTATTTAACTTAAAAAAAAAAAAAACTAATTACCTACTTGGCCGTGGAACAGTATGAATATCTATAAGTATTGAGCCGACCTCATTCATGGGTTGTTCATTGCTTTCTAAGTTCATGACACAGCGATACACCGTACCTCCCCTAATGGATAAATTTAATCTACCAAGATCGCTGAGTGAGAGCTTGAAAGACTCTAGTGAAACAATTAGTTTACTACTGAAGTTCATTAAAGAATGTCATCTGTTCCAGGAACTATAAGGAAAAAAAATAATAGGAAAAAAAAGAAAAAAAAAAGGAAATAAAATAAAGGAAAACAAAAATTGGAATAAATTAATTTTTAAAGAATAGATAAATAAAAAATTGTGAGTCCTGTTTTATTTTAAACGTGTTTAAAAAAAAATCTGTTAATATAAATATATTAACGTAAGCTTCTCGTCTCCTCATTAATATTCCCCCATATTGATTATTGCTGTGTGGTATATGGTGGCCTCTCAAATGTACTCGAGGACAGACTCAAGCGTATCATAAACATGTTCATAAGATTTATCTTCGGTACCTCAAAGAGGTTTCCAGAGACCCACTTATACAGCGAGACAATATTTTCTCAGATCATTCCTTTACCAAATCATCAACTCCCAACACCCTCCATACATTCACAGTATTCTTAAATTTAAATACTCAGTCCACTCTCTTGAAACTAAATCCCGCCATTCTGACCTTTACATTTCCACCCATAGAACTAAATCACTCCTTTTATATCCAGTCTGCAACCCTCTGGAATTACCTAAATACTCACATTCGCCATGCTTCTTCCCTTCTCTCATTTAAATCCCACCATTTACAACATGTTTTGGCATCCGAAATGTGAATCTGCAACTCACTTATCTTAATTTCAATGCAAGTTATAATTATCTATTTTACCCAGACCCTAGCGCTGTAGAGTAATTAGTTGTTTTTTTTTTGTTTTGTTCCTCAACCCTATTAGCCTTTAGAAGATTTCTTTTTTTTCTTTCCCTTTTTTTGTTTGTTTATTACCCATATTTTTGTACATAAATGTATATATTTATATAAATTAAACATAGTATGTTTAATTTTTTTTTTCCAAAATTTGTAAATAAAAAGTTTTTTTTTTTTTTTTTTCTCGGCCAGACATAAATATTAATATCTACTGTACATTTTTGTATTATACTTAAGGGACTTAGTCCCAGAATAAAGTTTTAAAATTATTATTATTATTATATACGGTGGTAATAACCAAAAGGTTGAGCACCTATTCTATACCAATACAATAACCCCTAACCCCTTCATGTGTAGTAAATGTACAACAATTGGGGGAAAACAAAAATACCCATAGCATAAGTTCTTTCAAGTTGCTCGTGAGTTCCACAAAGACCCATTAAAGCACCTTAGAAAGACATAATTATGAAGTAGTAGGCTCGCCATAGGAAATTTAATTGAACCTTTTTCAACTAGTTGATAATAAATTGTCTTCTTTCTTGTTTGTTTTTTTTTAAAAAGGTTTCCTCGTTAGTGGGATTTATTAAAGGCATAATGCTTCTTTACTGCCTTCATCCGGCTAACTGGCCTTTGCTTATCTAACGCTCGCCGTCATAGCAAAGGTTAAAAAAAATTCATTCGCCAGAAGTTTTACACTAATTTTAAATTTGATTTATAGTTTAAAAAAAATTTTGAAATGAAAGATGACTGACTATGGAAATAATTTTTCAAAGTAATGCTCGTGGTGTGATTGTGGATCAATATGAACAGAACATTGAGCTCTTTGTTAAGAATATATTAAAAAAAAAATCTGGTGCGCTAAACACACGATTATCACTTACCTCCGTTTTTAAAATCGATTAAAGAATAGAGATAGAGATAAAAATTACTGAAAACATTAAAGAATTAATTAAATTTAATTAATATATAAACATGTGTTTTTATTAAAAACTCAATTATATTATTATCTAAAATAATCACTTAGTAATATCGGCTTTTCATCACTCTTTATTAACTTGAACAAGCTTGTGTATACGATAATATTTTATCTAAAATCTTTAGCTTTCCAACGGTAAATTATACATGTACATTACTGTTCTTATTTTAAAAAAACACAAAGATTGCATTAAAAAATATTTTTTATTTTTTCTCCCTTAAATACTTATAAAATTCGTTTAACTTGTATATTTATCCGTTTTTCAGCCATGCTAATCAGATGATATGCTTATTTTTATAGAATCTACAAAATTAAAGGTACTTTTGAGGGAGGAAATTTAAAATATCGACATTTAAGCCCTGTCTCACTATTTTAATCAGAATGAAACCTAATCGATATTAAAGCCCATTACATTTTACGTCGATGTAGCGAGTTTAATCATAATCATTTGGTTATTTGTACTCAGGAGGCCCTAAAACGTGGATTTCCGTTGAAAACTGGAATTCGAAAATTTTCACGATCGCAATACTTTCCCTTCCTATATATTTCATAAGGGTAAGTTAGTGAATATTATTATTTATTTACAATTGTTTTTGTTTGTGCTCCAATGTTTTTTACCATCTGCACAAAAAAAAAAAAAAAAAAAAAAAATTGCAATGACCAAATATGATAACTTCCAAAAGTCGGTTAAATCAAGGCATCTCTAGGCCACGGCCTCAAAAGTCGTTGGTGTGGGTTGTACATGTTGGTGTAGGATTTAAGTGTTTGGGCCGATGGGTTCATATTGTAAGTCAGTCTGTCATGAAATCTTTTATAATATTCTGTGGCTGTGTCTGAAACTGTGAGTATGACCAAGTCCTTATGAAGTAATTCGATGGTTACATAAAACGGTACATCCACGATTTTTCGCAATGTTTTCGATTGATGAGACTGAATTATTTGTATGTTAGGATATTTGGGAGATCCCCATAGCTCTATCCCATACGTCCATACTGGTTTGATCAGTACTTTGTTTTTTTTTTTTTTTTTTTTTTTTTTATTCGTATATATTACAATTTGTCATAATAGACAATAATAATAGTGCTACAGGATCTCATTCATACAATATTTACAATATAAACAAAAGGAAAGTCAAATTACATAAAATAAAATCAAAATAAATAAACGTATACAATAACAAAACTTAAAGACAAAATAAATACAAATAAATGAAGTTAACAAATAAATAAACAAAACATGTCACATTCATACCTATGTACAATATTTACAATCAGCTCGGGAACCCCAGACGGGACTTGTCCCCCCACTTGTGGAAGGACAAGCAGAGTCCAAAGGATCCCAGCGCCTCCCTCTCAGCCGCATCACTGGTGAGAGCCAGCGGAAGCTAAGTGAGGGCGCCATAGCCACAATCACACCGCACATGAGAGGAGAATCTGACCAGTGTCAGAACTCCAGAATAGATTTTTACAATATGTCTCGGGGCCACTGCCGTTTTAACCTTCTAGGAGGGTTGTATGGATGAGTGGAGCTGGATAGGGATTGTGCTAGAGGATTAGGATGATGAATGAGGTTCTGGTGGAATTTGGAAAATGTAGATGGAATTAGGTCTGAAATAAATGGAACATTAAGGTCGTGGTGTAAGGTATAGTTGGAGACATAATAAGGAGCATTTACTATTGTTCGGAGGACTTTGGATTGAAAGGATTGAATGCGTTTGATGTTAGAACGTTTAGCTGTCCCCCACAGTTCAAGTCCGTAGGTCCAGATTGGCTTCAGTATTGTCTTGTAAAGTAATAATTTGTTGTCAACTGTAAGCTTAGATTTTCTGTTTCGTAGTCTGTATAACTGTCCGAATCGTCTGTTAAGTTCTTTTCGTTTAAGTCTTGTATGTGGGTTCCACGTCAATCTTTAGTCTAGTAGTAAGCCAAGATACCGGACTGTGTCTGAGGAAGGAAGCGGTATGGAATTGAAATGAACCATTGGACAGGATTTGCGTCGCAGGGTGAAGGTGACGTGGGTGCATTTGCTTTCATTAACCTTTATACGCCAAGCATTACACCAGTCCTCGATAAGACAAAGGTTTCTTTGCAGGATTAAGGATGCTATTTCAGGATCGGAATTGGATGATAGGATGGCGGTGTCATCTGCAAATGTTGCCAGAAAGGTGTCAGGATGATTAGGAATATCAGCAGTGAAAAGGATGTAGAGGACGGGTCCCAAGACGCTGCCTTGAGGAACACCGGCCTCAATGGGATAAAAGTTAGAAAATTCTACACCACAGCGAACTCGGAAGGAGCGGTTTGAGAGATAGGATCGTAGAATGAGGTATAGAGACTGGGGTAAATGCGTTTTAAGCTTGAAGAGTAATCCAGTGTGCCATACCCGGTCAAAAGCTTGCGCTATGTCCAGAAACGCACCAGAACAATACTCTTTGCATTCAAGGGCTGAGGAAATTTGGTCTACAACTCGGAGTCCTTGTTGAACAGTGGAATGATGAGCACGGAAACCAAACTGATGGGAAGGAAGATTTTGTGATTCTAATATAGGCAGGATTCGTTTTAGAAGGAGTTTTTCAAAGACTTTTGAGAGGATGGGGAGTAGACTAATAGGTCTGTAGGATGAAGTGTTGCTGGAAGGTTTACCTGGTTTTAGGAAGAGAATGATTGTGGAATGTTTCCACAAGAGAGGAAAATAGGTGGTGCGTAGGATGCAGTTGTAGATATAGGTAAGGAATATAATAGCTTTCTGCGGAAGTTGACGGAGGATCTGGGGAGTAAGGAGATCATGTCCAGGAGATTTACGGAGGGTCAGTTTCTGGAGAAGATATTTAACCTCAGAGGGATTAATAGCTGTAGGAGGTAGTGAAAGAGGTATTGGTGACAAAAGGAAGTCTTGTACTTCTGCGGTATGATTGCTTTGGGATTCCGGTGTGAGGAGTGAATACTTTGGAGAGGTGTGTGGCGAATTCCTCGGCTTTATCTTCATCAGACGCAGCCCAGGAATCATCACTACGCCGGAGAGGATGGGAAACTTGATGGGATTTTAAAATCTTCTTCGTGACATTCCACAGGGAATTATCACTAGCTGACAGAGAGGAGAGGTAGGAATTAAAGGACTGGGAACGGAAGGTCGCCAACTCCTGCTTCAATTGTCTACAATAGAAGTTATAGGAGCGGCGATCTGTTGGGTGTCGGGTGCGCTGCCATAATGATCTGGCACGGCGCTTTGCATGGATTAGGTCTGTGTTGAGGCAAATGGTTTTGGTGAGGAGTTATATTGGAGTGCTTAGGATAGGAGGCAGTCCAGACAGCTTGCTGAATGGCGGTGGTGAAGGAGTAGACGGAATCGACAAGGTCTTCTGGGGTTTTGAGGGTCGCTTTGAGGTTAATATTATCGGTCAGGATTTGGCGAAATAGGTTCCAGTTGACAGGGCCTCGGATAAATGACGGTGGGATAGGTTTTGGAATTGGAGTGAGAGATACTTTTAGGATCAGTGGACTATGGTCTGAGGATAGTTCATCAAGTCGAGCTACAGATAAGTTGAGGGAGCCTAATCCGCTGTGAATGAAGAAGTCAAGGATGTCAGGATTACGGTTGGGATCGGTTGGCCAGTAGGTAGGGGAATCAGGAGGTAGGAGATTGAAATGACGGGAGTTGAGTGCAGACAGCAAATTTCGTCCACGAGAATTCGTGGTTCTCGAACCCCACTGTTGATGCTTGGCATTTAAGTCTGCACCCAGAATGAAATGATTTCCTAAGGAATTTAGAAAGGATACAAATTCGGTGTTGGAAATGGAATGTTTGGGAGGGCAATATGCTGATGTAAGGGTTACCGGAAAGGAAAAAGTTTTGATTACTATGGCTGTGGCTTGTAGGAAATCATAGGTAGGAAGTGGGAGTAAGTGATGAGAGAGGGACTGGTGCACAATGACAGCAGTACCGGCATGGGCTTTGCCGTCTGGGTGGTCCGTACGTATGTTACGCATTGAGGTATTTTGAAGAACTGTTTAGTGGTTAGTCTAGTTTCAGTAATAAGTGCTACGTCAACGTTTTTGTCTTGCAATAAAGCTGTAAGTTCGTCAGTATGATTTCTAACACCATTCGCATTCCATAGGAGAATGGATAAGGAGTTAGGTGAAGTCATTTAAGGATTTTTTAAGGAAGGGATTAAGTTTGATATAAGATTAGTAAGTAGTGATAATAGCGGCATAACAAGGGATTTGATTTCAGTGATGAAGGATGTCATCAAACTTGTAAGGTCTGAGACATTTGATGGAGGAGGAATATGAGAAATTTGATGTGGATGGGGTTTTTGAGGGTTGGGTAAATTTTGAGGAATAGCTGGTTGTGGAACGGGTTGAGGATTTTGAAGTGTGCGTTGTTCCGGCAGGGCCTCGGCCTCTTTGTTCTGGTTCCCACCTCCAAGTAGATGGGCAAATGTAACATTGGAATCAATTGTTTTTGAAGGTTGTCTTCTGCTTCTGATCGGTTCAGCTGTTTCATCCAGATTCTGAGGTTTTTGGTATCTGCTTTTGAGGTTCTTGTAGACTTGACATCCCTTGTAGCTAGCCGGGTGGTCCTTGAGGCACAAAGCACAAACAGCGGGTGTTGATCTTGGTCTTGTACACTCTTCTGACTTATGTTGTTCACCGCATTTCACACAGCGTGGTATGTGGTGACAATAACTTCTGGTATGACCATATGCCTGACAATTGTGGCACTGAACTATTTCTTTCTTAGTGCAAGGTTTTTCAACCCTTACACTAGTATAGTATAATCTATTGAGGTCATAAATTTTTTCAACTCCTGCTGATGGTTTCAAGTCCACAAAGAATAGAGGCAGTGGAATTTTATCTTTTAGGACGTTGGTGACTTGTCGCACTTTATAGCCTATCTCCGTCAGTTCTTCTTGGATAGCTGCTGCTGGTGTCGAAGGGTGTAGGTTTCTAATTACAACCCTTAAAGCTCTCTCCTGGCGTAACTGATATGTATGAAAATCAGCTTTGGTCTCAGTCAGATATTTTACTATTTTTCTGTAGGTTTCGGCGGTAGTCGGGGATATTTTAGTATCACTGGTTCTACTTATACAATAATAACTGTTAGGATCGGTTAATTTGTTTAGATGCGCACACAGTAGTTGAAAGTTTTTAATATTTTTAACAAATATT
This sequence comes from Piezodorus guildinii, assembly GCA_023052935.1. Lineage (NCBI taxonomy): Eukaryota > Metazoa > Arthropoda > Insecta > Hemiptera > Pentatomidae > Piezodorus > Piezodorus guildinii. Next base: position 39,770,433 of record CM041294.1, read on the forward strand.
GGTGGAGGTTGTGGTTCTTTTGGTATAGGAGAAGATTCCATTGTTTCTTTTTCAATTTGAAGGATCTGAAATGGGTTCGGTGTAAAAAACGGCGATTCTTCAGATAATCCTTGTGATGATGTGCTAGGCTGTGGTTCAGATCCCAAAGAGGTAGCTGAAGCAGTCGCTGGTGGAATCATTTTTTTATTATTATCACGGCGAGGTCTCTGTTTTGTAGGAGACGAGTTTGAACCTGCAGATCTAGATCTTTTACTTGTAACTTTCGAGGACATCACTTGATGAAAATATCGCATTGATTAAAAAAATAATAATATATATAATGGAATAAGAATAAGAAGGAAAAAAAATAAATAAAAGAAAGATAAGGAAAAGAAAAGCAAGCCCTAGCTTGCCGAGCTAGCGGCAATCAGCTGATCAGTGACCCTCCTTTCACTTTTTCGTGATTGTACAAAGTAAATTATAACTTTGCTTACCGAAATTTCTCCAATATTCACTGCTGTAGTATTCCTGAGGTCTAGTGATGTTTTCCAGACTGAACTCAAGCGAATTCCTACTGAAAAAAGCAAAAATCTGAGAGACGAAGTAACGTATGACTGTTATCATCGAGCGCATCAGCTGATTTCCAGTACTTTGTAAATAGTAATTTTGGTATTCACGGATAATTTTGATCGTTTGTCAAGTAGACGGGACTACTGTCCAAATCGTCTGTTCAACTGTTGTCTTTTAAGTCTAATGTGGGTCCTCCATGTCAGTCTTTTGTCCAAGTACAGTCCCAAGTATCGTACTTCATCTGATGTCGGAATGGGTTTATCCTCGAAATATACTACTGGACAATTCCCGTGATTGAGCGTGAAAACGATAAATACTCTTTGATTGATTCATTTTCACTTTCCATCTATTAGCCCAACTGGATAAAATAAGTGAATATAGGGAACGGTTTTTTTTTCCATATTTAGCAAGGTCCTAGAATTCTAATTCTATCCATTTGCTAGATTAAACACCATTTTTCTTTTAAAATGTATGTTTTTGAATGAAAAACTATTGATAAAGGTTAAAACTATTGATTAAAATAATAGCAGTGATTCGATACGAGTTAAACGAACCACTAAAAATGCACAAAATGAAGAAAACAATAAATTAATGGTGATATATCACGGGGTTAGGTGCTTCCATTGTATAGTAGAAAATATATTACCTTTTGGAAGGAAATGAAATAAAAGGTTATATCTATTTATAGAGGATATAGTACGTTTTAGAAGAAAATGTTTTTAGTATCTTTTGGAATGAAATGAAGTGTGAAATATTTTTGGAATGAAATGTAATTTTCAGATACGTTTTAAAGGATTTCTAGATTTTTAGTTAAAATTTGATGAGGGATTCAGATAAAACTAAACCATTATTATACAAATATGTCAAAATATAAATTTCGAAAAAAATGTCCTATAGTGCCTTTTGGAAATCAACGTCTCAATTCAGAAATCATTGCGTGCGTGCGCATAATTCAGACAGTTTCGTCGCAATCCGATGAACGGTATAGAAACTCATACGTGACAAACTAACGGAAAAATATTTTATACATGTACAAACGCAAAAAGACCATACCTAAGTATGCTGTTATTAATCTCTTGTGTGGGAAGGCTATGGTTCCTAGCTCCCCGACCTAAACGAGTGTCTTTCTTTTTCTGCTATCCATTTCCCGGGTGTTTAATGATCCTCGACCCACATTTCTTAGCAGGTCTTTCTCTTTCTTGCCTAGCGGTGATATCACGAGGCAATATGTTTTCCGGCAGTCTAGAAACACATCTAAGCCTTTGGTGATAGTTCTCCTGAATTCGGTCAACAAGAAGGTCATTCTTACTACCTGGCTGGAATCTACTCAGGATATTTCTTTTAAATATTATATTTTTTTATATTTAATTCCTAACAATATGGTATGCAGTATAGTTAAACAAAGAAGCCAAGTTACTGACCTGAACGCGTACTTAATGTCTCCAAACTATTTTTACTTTACTTAAATTCTCTAGAAATTTCATATCCTTTAATTTAGTTTTAGTAGAGCTATCCGCGATTATTTAAAAGTACAAGGAAAATAATTTATTCCTTTATTAATAAATAAATATAAATATGCACTTATAAAAAACTAGATCTAATAAATGATTCATTTGATCAATAAATAACATGCTAATATTGGAAATCATTATTTAAAATGATGAAGTGTGATATTTTCAAACAGGTAATTTCTTACCGTTACGCACCTTGAAGTTGGTATTCTATGGACTGCTTTGGCATACGAGTATTCGGTAAGGTGCTTAGGGCAACTAGTTTCGAAACGACACTTGGTGATTTCCTGAAAATAATTTCTCATATTGGAATATAATCTTTCTGAAAATATATTTTGAAGCAACATTTGATCGACTGCTCGAGAAGCTATATTATAAATATTTGAACTTTATAATAAATGAACTTTGTGGTCTTAACATAGTAGTATAATTTTTAATATTTACTAAGACGAATGGAAAAGCTGGATTATTCATATGTAGATGTAGAGAATTTAGGGAGAGGCGTGGTCTAGTGGATAGAGCAGAGTCAACTGTTCTGGGTCCCAGGTTCGAACCCGGCTGTGACGGAATATTATTTATTCTGTTGTTTCAGCCGAGGGCGATCCTATGATGAGGAAATTCTCCATAAAGTGGGTTCCAAAAATGGGTGAAAAACCTGGGACTGTGCGTGATCTCGTCCGAATCACCTCTTTACACTGCCGTGGGCCTATAAACCGTACAAATTTCAAGATGTACAGATCCCAAGGACTCTTCATGGATTATAGAGGTATACATATATTTTTTTATGAAGGAAATTATTAATAATTGGTCAGATTAACATTTATTACTATGTTGTGGTAAAATGTCTCACAGGCGATGGATTTAAACGTTTAAAAATTTTAGGGATAGAATTTTTAGCTTATGGCTCGGAATAAAGTTTAATCGAAATAGAATCATTAAAACCACGTGGATTTTTTAAATTTTATTTTTTTATGGAATATTAAAATTATCTTAACAAGGGTGTTGACTAAAAAGTCTTAACTAATAGTACAGCTGCTTCGATCGCGGTGGGTTTTCTAAATGATATTCTGCGGTCTGATTTAGGATAAATACGTGAGAACAAATAAACTCTAGATGTTGAATGAAAGTGCGACTGAGCCTAATATAAAGAGTTCTTTATTAAACTTACCTTGAAAGCGGCCCTGAACTTTAGGGACATGATGTTGTAAAGGAAAGGATTGACGGTTGTAGAGAGGTAGTAGAGAGGCCCGGAGATATAGGTGATGCACTGGTAGAAGAAGACCATCCGAGGGGAGTTGTGCTTCCCCTGGGCCTGCATCGCGAAGAGTCGCTGCGCCTGGAACGGCGCCCAGCAGATGAAGAAGGCCACCACCACGACCACTGCCAACAGCAACATAATTCCTTGGAACTAAAGTAAACACATATAATGAAGGGTTTACATATCTATACTATTAAGTCACAACTAGTTTAGGTTTGCCCCGATATCCTCAAACCGCTAGACAAGGACAATAACTAGCCAAACTTTGGATGCAGTACACAACAGATGTTCACATTCGAGACTTGAAGCGTTCCAGGTTACTCTTAACATTAATAATAATTATTAGGGCTGGTTGTTTATAAGTGCAGTGGACTGTATTTGAAAACAAGGATTATAATATGGTATTAGGTTGCAATCTGTATCTAGAGCTAAAGGAAATATAATGATGGTTAGGTTGTTATAAAGTTCAAATAAGGTTACATTTTACTATTGTTTGACATATCTGGTCTCTTCTCTTGAGTCATTCCTCAGTTCCTGGGCCAGCCGACGCCTATTTGTTTACTTCTCCATTATGTTGAGGAATTCTCCTAAATAATATTATGGAGTTCGCTGAGATATGAATACATGTCTCTCTTTTTTCATTCTCTCTCTCCCAGAGGATTCTGGTCCTATTGTGTTACACACTTGAATATGTTACTGAGCGTTAGATGCCAGATCTTCAAATCGGTTAAGATCGTGGCAGTGTTCCCTTAACAACGGAACTGAAGCAAATAATGCAAGGTAGGAATCGGAAAATAGGATCCAAACGTTTCTGCAGTGTGGCTTGCATCATAGAGAAGGAAATAAACTAATGGGTACACATAGAAGGAGAAGACATACTGGTATTTAAACTCCGAAGTCCGAAAGTGTTCAGTTAATAAAAATAAAATACTTGGTATAAATTAGATCTGATAAATGTAGTATTATCTTTAAACCATTATTGTGTATATTCTATGAAAATAAAAGCGTTTTTGTAGCTAATAGAACTCATGTTCAATATATTAATTTTATTTTAATTAATTATTTTTTTTTTTATAAATACACCAACAACTTTAAGTAAAAGATGAAGCATTTTTTTTTTTTTTTTTTTTTTTTTTTTTTTGACTAATGTACTTGATGAGTATTAGTTATATTAATGTATTACTTTGAGCGAAAGGGTGCGTGTTGTCAAACCCGTCTTCTTCCATGTTATATTCAATATTTGGTCAATTATTGCAGGATTCGAATTCCCAATAAAGACATACAACTATAGTACATAGAAGTTCAGCTGCATTTTTTTACCACATTTCTCTTAGCATTTACAGGAAATATTCTGCAATGTCGATGATGCTGGTTCTTTAATCATGGTCACTAATGTTAGAACACTAATATCCTCCTTCCAGCTCCAGTTTAAGGGATCTTTCACATTTCCCATCTAAATTTGTACTTACAGATAAGCTCTATAACCATGAAATTCAACTACAGCCCTTCGCTTTAATAAATCGAAGATACAGCGACTCATCTATAGCAGTGTTCATTTCACCACCATGAACAGACACGAGGATTTTTTCTGTTGCATCAGCGATCTCTATTTCAATGATTTTTTTTTCAATTATTTTATTCAATTATATTGTAATGAATTTTATTATGAAGTGAGAAAGACCTATGGAAATTTTTTTTTTTTTAATTTGTTTTATAAGAGATAATACAATCTGCCACCTTCTGGGGCAATGAGTATTAGAGATAGAATAAATCATTCATCCCATATGTACATTGTAAATAAAATTAAAGAAAAAAAAATTAATAAAGACTAAACAAATAAAAGAAAAAAAATATATACACAAAATTAAATAAATAATATAAAGAAAATAATAATAAAATTATGGAAAAAATAGATTACATAATAATTTAGAAGAAGTTAGTTCGCGGTGCAGTCATGAAAACACTTGATAACCTAGGAGCTTAATTTATACGTTCCAATGATTCGCTAGTTGGAATCTCCATGGAATCTCTCTTCTTCAATCCCTCTAAAGATGGCCTAAAATTTAGGCTGAAACGTTAGAGCATATAAATTAAGTTTCTACTTAAAACAGTATTTTGATGAATTCACCTCCAAATAACCTCTCCTCAATATTTACACTCAATCAACCATTCTCATTAATAATAATATTGACAGCAAAAAAACTGGCTCTAGAATAATAGTTTCCATCGTTATAACTGATTCTTTTCGAAACTCAGTAGCCATAATAAAAACAAAAACCAAATCTCTCATATTTCACATGAACGCTTCTAAATACTTCTCTTTTTGGAAAGAAATGCTCTGTTTATAAATGTTCTATTGCTTTAGTTGTATAATAATCTTCTGAGTCTGACGATAAGTTATCAAAGTTATGGCGGCGTCTACTAATTGTGTTTCTTTTCTATAGAATGTCCACAATTCTTGCTAAATCCAATAAATCCTGAAAAAAAAAATCAGAAAATATTAACGAAGCATCTTTTCCAGATTTTCCTTTTTTCTCTTATCGTGTCTGGAAGTGAGTGACAAGGGACGTGTTTCCTGGTTATCCAATCAATACATTAGCTGAAGCTGAAGACAAAAAAAAAAAATACTAAAACGCAATGACCCTTAATTAAATGCAGTGAAATAAAACATAAGAAAATATCTAACCAGACTGAATTCTCAAAGAATGAACTTAATTTCATGATGGGTTCCAATAAAAACCAATTAAGCAAAACTCAAAGAAATGTGGTTACAGGCCCTTTAGATCTGAGGGGATGTAGTGTTTTCCTAGAAGTGAGACAAAGAAAGACTTTTTCCTTTGTTTCATTCATTAAATTAAGTCATTTAAACAAACCTTATATTGCAGAGCACTCTTACGTAAAGTAATTTTGATTGACTGTATTACTTTCACCGGAGGCGTTGTGAATACCACTAGGAAAATTAGCCTAAGAAACCAAATCAAAGCGATCGCTCTATTTCTGAGAATCAAGTTCACAATCTTTGATAGCTAAAAAAATAATTGAATATAAAATGTATACTGTGAACTATAAATATTGATGTACATTGATTAAAAAAACACTGAAAAATTTTACACAATGGTTTATTGTTTCCAAATAACAATATTAGGGTATAACTGTTTACATAGCTGTTGATAGGCAATTAAGTAATATGAAAATCAGTAATTCAAAGGATCATTTCATATCACTGCTGATTTCAAAACGCAATATCTAAGCTAGTTTTTAACCAATTTCAATGATTATTTTTTCATTTGTTCGAAAATTTAATTCTCTATCAAATGGCACGAAAATCAAAAATTGTTGGTATTTATTAATTAGAAGAAACTTTTCTATTTCTTTCGTCGATTATAAATGTTCATTATTGAAAATAATAAACAAAAAGAATTTATACAGGACTGCTTTACTATTTCCTTTCTTTTTTTTTTCGATTTTCATTCAAATAATTCAAATAAAATTTTCTGATCCCAGAACACCTTACATTTTATCTTTATCAGCAATGATAACCGAGTTATCAGGAAATCACATCTCTTATAAGTTGTGGCTTGAACATATAAGATGATTTATTTATTTTTTTATGAAGTGACAATGGTTGACTGTGTGTATATATGAGAGAAGTTGGTTGAGGGTGCAGTCAATTTAACACACAATTAAGCGTAAAAATTAATTTATTGGTGCCGACGTTTCGGCCTAAATTATAGGCCATCTTCAGGGTGGTTGTTGTTGACTGACGCTTCTCAGCTCACACAACCACCCTGAAGAAGGCCTATAATTTAGGCCGAAACGTCAGCACCAATAAATTGTGTGTTAAATTGACTGCACCCTCAACCAACTTCTCTCATATTATTTTTTTTTTTGTTTTTGCACTTTGTTCATCGCCTCGTCTTAATCTCGAAAATCTTTTCGATTTTTCTCTATCTTCAATAACAACAAATTGTTGGTGTAATTACACCTATTATAATTTGTTACTTGAATATACATATAACATTTTTATGATGGACGGATAATCACCCAAATTTTCGAGTGTTTGCTAAGAACAGTCATCCTATCTTATTATCTTGTAGCACATTTCTTCAAAGTTAGAGGCCATGTTTTACAACTAGTGCGAGCGGTAATAAGAGTAATAGTTTCGTAAATTCTGTTTTCAAGGTTTCTGGAAAGTCGGTGGGACCTATTTAATTTTACAACCGAGAAACAACAAGCATTAGCCGCCTTTATTTCCTTGTGAACAAAGACAACATGAGTGCTGTTTACTGTGGATTCCAGAAGCTCAAATTTAAACTTATTATCTGTTTATCTTATTGCACATTAATAATCATACTTTTACCAATAATCTCTTATTCGAAAGTTTATTTTTTCCCTCCCTATATTTCAGCTTTATTTTACATGAACTATTGGGTTGTTTCACGTGAAATGTCCGTTTTTATAGTTTCTGAAATACTCAAAGGATTTTGCAGTTCTCAGTTGTTTTCTTCCGAATGTTTACATATTTAAAGTAAACAGTTACTAATCCTCTACCTTTGTATTATAAACATTAGCTTCCCAATCAATTACTCACTTTTTAGTATACCTCCAAATATAAAAGTGGAAACACGCGATTTTGGAGTAATATTTTTGTGCGAGTTTAAACTCGGCCATTCAGCAGCTTAGGCCTCTAGAAATATTTGCAAGGCGTTGGGGGAAGGGAGTGTTAATGAACAGACCATTCGCCGTTGGTTTGCTAAGTTTTCAGCTGGGGATACCGACTTGGAAAATTTGCCCCGAGGAAGACCTCCATCCGTAATAGACAACGATGTCCTGAAACATACAGTAGAAGGAAACCCCTACCAAACAGTTAAATGACTCTCAGCACAACTAAATGCAAGTGCATCTACCGTTTCCAGATATTTAAAGTGTATTGGGAAAGTAAAAAAGCTCGATACATGGGTACCTCATGATCTCGCTGAGCGGCAGCTAGACCCCATGTTTGAAATTGAAAGAACTGGGCTACGAAGTTCTTCCGCATCCACCATATTCTCCCGACTTGTTTCCAACAGATTACCACCTGTTCGGAAATTTAGACAACTTCGTCAAAGGAAAATTTTTTGAAAATGATGATCAAGTGAAAAGTGCGTTTTTAGATTTTGTTTCACTTGTTTTCATATCGTATTTTTGATAAAAATCCTTTACCTTGAAAACGGATATTTCATGTGACACAACCCAATATTATTATATTGGGTTGATGCAAAATTAATGCAGGTTTTTAGTAGGTATTGTAAATACACCATATCTTTACTTTAACCATATATATTTAATCAAAATAATTTCCATCTGAATCAATGCACTTTTGCCAACGTTCAACAAGCTTTCTTATTCCACCAGAAAAAAAATCCGAATCCCTGGACTCAATGAAATCACGAAAAGAATTTTCAATGTCGTCCTGGTTTTGAAAATTTGTCTCCCTCAAAAAGTTGTCCAGATGCCTGAAAAAGTGGAAGTCTGTAGGAGAGAGGTCAAGTGAATAAGGCGGATGTTGGAGAACTTCGTAGCCCAACTCGTGCAGTCGTCGAAGCGTTGGTTGTGCAACGTGTGGTCTGGCGTTATCGTGGAGCAGGATCGGCCCCTTCCGATTCATCAATGCTGGGCAAAGACGTTGCAATTTTTGAGTTCCGAGTTCCGCCGCCATTTCTCGTGTGGTTTTGGTTGGGTCTTCTTCCACTTTTGACCTCAGCTGGTCGTTGTCCAGAGCAAGATGACGGCCCCGACCTTCCTTGTCTTCGAGGTCGAAATCTCCTCTGCGAAACTTCTGGAACCAACGCTGCACCGTGCACTCATTAATAGCCCCCTGACCCCACACTTCATTAATATTACGAGCCGTTTGCGCAGCGCTGCGCCCTAATTTAAATTCGTAAAAATAAATTTGACGAAAATCGCACTTTGACATTTTCGATTCAAGACCTTTGAACACACTGAACAAAACGATTTTACTAAACAAATTCATGGTGAAAGAGAGGGTATTAGATAAGGTTTGTTTTGGTATAATAATGATCAATGTTAGGATTAGCTTTGTTTACACAATTGGAATTAAGATATTGCAATAGAGGAAACCTGCATTAATTTTGCATCAACCCAATAATTGGTAGAAATATATTTCTCTTTTTTATTGGAAAGTTTAAAACTCCTAGCAAGAAGCTTCTAAGACTCAAGGTCATTTGTTGAAGGATATGCTGATTTGAATCGGCTCCAGACAAACCTTAACTTGATTGAGATCAGATTAATTTAGATCCTTTCTAACTAGTGATGCAATTAAGATTAAAGAAAGTTCTATTTAAATTGAATTAATCGTTATCTAGTCTTCCATGAAGCATTACCAAGATCTAGTATAAAACTAACTTTATAGTAACTTATTTCACATAGGTAATATTGTACCTTTAACTATTTGTATCAATTGTTAATCATTTGGTAAATATTGTACCTCCTAAAATGTTAGTTGTCCTTACATGATAAATAAGAATTTAATGCTGTACTCTTCTACCGGACCGGTGTAAATGACAGGGACGAATTTTTCCTAATCTGATTTTTTTTTGTAATAGTATTGTTTTTGGGAGGACCAAAAAGAAGGTTAATATTTCTAAATAATATTTTCAGACTACCTTTCTAAAAGAATATTGAACCATCTCCTGAATTTTAAGTGAAAGCAAAAATTTAGGCTAGATATGGGTAAGATGTTATCAAATAAGTGGTAACTATGGTAACCCTGGTCAATGCACAAAGCTTACTAATCCTCAGTGTGGCGTACAAAGAGTTAAGGTAAGGTCTTTGGAAATGAAATGTTACAATATAATTTAAAGCAATATTTTATGGAATATATTTTTATGGAAAGTAACAAGATTAAAAAAAATCTGGTGCAGGCATCACACGACTATCACTTACCTCCATTTTTAGAATCGATTAAAGAATTTTCAAATTCAGTAAAAGATAAAAATGTTTGAAACCATTAGAGAATTAATTAAATGGAATTTCTACAGAAAAATGTGTTTTATTAAAAAATCTATTATATTATTATCTAAAATAATCACTTAGTCACTTACTTTTCATCACTCTCTATTAACTTTTAAAATCTTATGTATGAGGTAATATTTTTTTTTAAATCTTTAGCTTTCCAACGGTTTACTATACATGTATATTACTGTTCTTATGTTCAAAAACGAAAAATTGCATTAAAAAAATATTTTTTCTGTTTTCTCCTTCAGTTGGGTATCGAATTTATTCAATTTATATATTTTACCGTTTTTCATCAGTGGTAACAAGATAATATAGTTATTTTTATAGAATCAATAAAATTAAAGGTACTTTAGAGGAAGAAAATTTAAAATAACGACATTTAAGCCTTGTCAGACCATTTTAATCAGAATAAAACCTACATGATATTAAAACCCATTAAATGTTACTTCAATATAGCGAGTTTAATCAAAATCGTCGGAACTGTTTCTGAGAAAATCGAAAAAAGGTGCAAATTTCTAGTATAATGTGGCTCTTCTGGTAAACCCATTTTGATGAAAAAGGTTTTGTAACGTCTCGGGCTTCTATTGGTCTTAAATATGAAATTTTAGTTTCATAGGACTTTTCGTTTCCACCTGGGAGTTACCACACACACAGAAACATACACCTTTTTGCACGACTTGGTTATTTGGACTCAGGGGACCCTAAAACGTGTATTTTCGTTGAAAACTGGAATTCGAAAATTTTCACGATCGCAATACTTTCCCTTACTATATATAGTAAGTGAAAGTAAAAAGTATTTATTAATATTACCTTCTGTAATATATAATATAAACTATGTTATATTGGTATTAATGATATAAGATTCATTGATACATTCTTTAGAGTAAAAACAATAAAACTTAAATCTTAAGAATACAGTAGGAAAAAATCTGGTGCGGGCAACACACGACTTTCACTTACCTCGACTGTTAAAATCAATTTAGAAACTTTAATTTGAAAAATATTTCAAGTTGATTTTAGTAAAACGTGTATTCATTTTCGTTGGAATTTTAGATTAAATAATAGAACTACATTTTACATTTACATGGTATAGCGAGTTTAATCAAAATCGTAAGAGCCGTTTTTGAGAAAATCGTAAAAAAGTGCAAAATACATGGTTTAAAGTGGCTCTTCCAGTCAGCTGATTTTGATGAAAAAGTTTTTGTAACATCTCGGGCGCATAGTTGTCTTAAATATGAAGTTTCAGTTTCATAGGACTTTTTGTTTACGTCCGGGAGTTACTACATACACACAGACCTTTTTGTTGGACTTGGTTATTTATACTGAGGGGATCCTAAAACGTGTATTTCCGTTGAAAACTGGAATCAGAAAATTTTTACGATCGCAATACTTTCCCTTACTATATATTCCATATATAGGTAAGTGAAAGTAATATAATGGAAAAAAAGTTACAAAATAATCTTTTTTTTTTTTTTTTTTCAACAACAATTTTTATTGAGTAAAATTACAATCTGTCCCAATTTGGACATTAATAGTAGTGCTGAAAGATATCATACATACTACATTCATACAATATTTACACGGCATAAAATTACAATAAAATATATACACAATAACGAATCAATACAATAGTCAAGAATTCACTTATACCTATATACACATAAACACACTCATACCTACATCACATTGAGTGGAGAATCTAGCCAGTGCTAGAACTCCAATATATTTACAAAAGGTCACGGGGCCACTGCCGTTTCAACCTTCTAGGTGGGTTGTATGGATGAGTGGATCTGGATAGGGATTGAGCTAGAGGATTAGGATGATGAAATAGGTTCTGGTGGAATTTGGAAAATTTGGTTGGAATTAGGTCTGAAATGGATGGAACATTAAGGTCGTGGTGCAAGGTATAGTTGGAGACATAATAAGGAGCATTTACTATTGTACGGAGGACCTTTATTGAAAGGATTGAATGCGTTTGATGTTAATACGTTTAGCTGTCCCCCACAGTTCAAGTCCGTAGGTCCAAATGGGCTTCAGTAACAAAGTAATCTTAAACACAGGAAATGAGATTTAAGAAAACTTTCTACTCTCACTTATCTAAAAATATACAGAAAGGTAAACTATAACGAATTGAGAATTTTAGAAGCCGATGTATTGTACAATGGATATTGACGTTTGAAAGTCTATTGGGTCCAAAGTATGAAGTATAGCGAAATAAAGTCTGTTGGAGTGTATGTGCTGCGTGGTCTCAAAAGAACAGTCGTGCGAAATTGCATATTTAAAATAAGCGTGTTACTAAAATGTTACAGTAACTTGAAGTTAAAGCGAATTTGCGAATTTATGTGGTTTCTTTCCTTTCTAAAAAAATGCTTAATCGATTTTGACTAAACTCGTTAAAAATTTGCTTATAAAAAAAATTGTTCTTAATTTTAGTTAGGTATCATCCTCGTAATATCCGTTAGGGTTTAAATGTGAATTCATAATTTTTTTTTACTTTCACTTACCTATAAATGAAATATATACTAAGGGAAAGTAGTGCAATAGTGAATGTTTTGGAATTCGAGTTTTCACCGGAAATACACGTTTTAGTGTCCCCTGAGAGCAAATGACCAGTCCCAGAAAAATATATGTGTTTGTGAATAAGGGTAAGTATAGTGCAAAAACGATAAGTTGTATACAACTGAAATATATTTTAAGAGCGTCTATGCCTGAGATGTTAAAACAACTTTTCCATCAAAATCGGCCAACCAGAAGAACCACTAGATACCATGCATTTTGTATCATTTTTAGCGTTTTATCAAAAATGGCTAAGAATATTATAATTAAACTTGCTATATCGATGTACAAAATTAATGGAATTAAGATCATGTAGGTTTCATTCTTATTGAAATAGCCTGGCAGGCTTTTAATGCCGATAGTTTAAAGTTTCTTCCTCTAAAGTACTTCCAATTTTATTTTTATTTTTTTATATTTTGTTTATGTTTATGATAGAAAACGGAAAAATATACAATTTGAACGAATTGGATAATCTACTAAAGGAAAAAAAACAGCAAAAATATTTTTTAAAGTAATTTTTAGCTTTTTGAATATAAGAGCAGTAATTTAGATTTTAGGAAAAAATATTATCTTATATATAAATTTGTAAAATGTAATAGAGGGTAATAGGGGCGGCGTGGTTGGTGGATAGAGCGCTAGTCTGATGTGCTGCGGGTCCTGGGTTCGAATCCCGGCTATGGCAGAATATTATTTATTCTGTTAGTTCAGTCGGGGGGCGACCCTAGGGTATGGAGACCCTCCTGGGGCAGACCCAGCCTCTGTAAAGTGGGTACCCTTATTAATTGGAAAAAAACCTGGCGACTGAGCGCGATTAAGGCCTAATCACCTTATTGCACTGCCGTTGGCCTTGAAACAGTACGAATCTCTATATGTACTGAGCCCAAGACCCTCCATGGGTTGTAGTGGTACAGGTTTTTTTTTAATAGAGGGTAATGATAAGTAGATAACAATTTTATGATTATGTAATCTAAAACATATATTTTTAACAAAACTAAATATATTTCTTTGAATCTGATAATCAGTACTTAAATTGATTGTGACAACCGAGGTGAGTGAAAGGCGTGTATTGTCTGTTCTTTTTTAATTTGACATAATTAATCGTTCCACATAGTTTGTTATAAGAAAAATGGGTATGATATAAAGGAATTTGATAATTAACTAAAAGAGAAATACTTTTCCATGAAAACAAATTCTCAGAAATAAGAGCCTTGTTTAATTTTCTCTACCTCTACTTAAGATTTCCAAGGATGGGTTATACGTCAAACGTCAAAAGCCGATGTATCAATCGAAATAAGAAGATATTATATTCATTTCTTTAATGCATTATTTTCATATTTTAATACGATATCATGGCGTTAGCTAACCACTATGAATAAGGATACTGGTAAATTAAAAAATATGTGGCAGGTACTTAGCCAGAATTGCAAGGCTAATGTCTTCCTTACATGATGCATACAAAGCAGTTTTGGAAAAAATCCTCTCTTCGCTTTTTATATACAGAAGGATGAATTTTAGATTATGTTTATCGGAAAGGATAAAACCCTCTCGTCCTGCCTCCTCGCCTTGCGGTACAAAAGAGTCAGTGTATTAAATGAGAAAGGTGGTAGTTGGAAGATACTGGCTAAAATTATGTTCATATGATTTCCTCGAGTCCCATTTAATTTATAATATCTTAGCTTCATATTTTTGAACATTAATTTTGATAAAATATCATCACAATTTACTTAATTTGTCATTAATTTTACTCCCTTACAACCGAGGATAATTATGTCTTGTAAGCGCGTCGGACCGTAAAAAAAAAAAAAAAATGTCTTCGTGATCTAAAATTTTTACTCAGATATTATTTTTTAGACATTAAAGAACATTTTAGGTCTCAAATATTTCTGTCAGTTCTCAAATCCAAGTGAGGCTTTCTCACTTTCATCCGTGTGTTGAAATAGGTCAATGCAAAAGTTTTGAAAAAAAAAAAAAAAAAATTTAGAAATAAACTAAGGGCCATTCTCGAGAGTAAAAAATTAGTCTGGATGAACGAAAAGTAATTAATTATCAATATCATACATTCTGACATATATACTGCTTTATCGTACGAGGGTCTACCGGTAAACTGAAAATATTAAATCTATCGACATATTAATTTTTATCCGTCACATAAGAAAATTGGCAGTCAGCAAATTACTAAACTGCGTAGGATTATCTTATAGGAAGATTATTTCATATAGACACTTATCAGCTTAATGCTAGTAAAACTAAAGCAATTCTTATCGGCTCCAAACCAACCTTGAACTCCCTTCCATACTACCCGTTGATCTTTCTTAATAAAATCCCTACTCCTTTCCAGAAAACTGTTAAAAATCTTGGAGTTACCTTTGACCAAAACCTGATCTGGAATAACCATGTATCCAAAATATCCCGAAAATCCATTTCCATACTCAAACAGCTCTATAGATTCCGTGAATCCTTACCTTTAAAAACCCGTCAGCTACTTGTTTCCTCTATTATCTTCCCGAAATTTGACCACGGAACCCGTAGACGTGATCATATTTCTGGTTATTATACCATCTTAAAACGTCTCTATCCTTCTGTTCGACGACAATGTTTCCTTGGTTCTTACTTATTCCAAAATCTAAAAAATAGAAAACCTTCCTACATAATAGAGCTCCTCACCCTCAGATCTGATATCCATTCGTTAAATACTAGATCCCAATCAATCAATTTGTATACCCCACTACATAAAACTGCATCCTTTCACAAATCGTTTCTCGTTCGTTCCTCATCCTTCTGGAATTCGCTGCCCATCTCCATTCGTAAAGCCACCTCTCTCTGTCTTCCTTCAAACATCAACTCTTCCACTACCTACTCACATCTCAATCTTCCGTTGCAATGAAAGACAATTTATATATAGTATAAATTTGCAAAGATTTAAATATATAATGAATATTTGATCCTTTACATGTATACATATTTTTTTCTTTTATATTTATATATATATATATATATATATATGTTTTATACATATTTTATTTAAGTTACCAGACTATAAGGATATCTTTCTGTTCATTGTTCATTATTTGATCCCAGAATAAAAATATTTTTCATTTCATTATCTCGAAATCGGTTCAGTAACCTTTGTTAGTTAAGAAAAAGATCACACAACCAGCACTTTTCTTGTCTTGTCTCATATTTACGAAATGTATTCATAATATAGCTATAGAATATAATAGAAAAAAAAGTCTGGGACTTTCCCTTAAAAAAAAACATATTACACATTGAAATATCAAATAATATAACATTTCTGGCATAAAAAAAAAAAAAAATACAGACAAAATTAACATAGTTATTATTTAAAATAAGAAATATTAATTAACAAAAAAATAACAGATGAAATCTTCCGAAAACGATTCGTGTTGAATAGAATGAAAATAAATGAATTGACAAACAATATATACATTTAAACAGTAGACTATTTACTTATTTTCTTCTTTCAAAATTTAATACTTAGAATCGCAATATCGTAATTGATAAGCGTCTGTTTGGGATGATAGGAGGTACAGGAAAAGTTGGAATTTGAATGAGGATAGAGAAGCAGCATGGCGTACATATGGGTAGGTAGAGAATTCCAGAGAGTACAAGAGCGGATAATAAAGGAACGATCAAAAGTTTTAGTGAGGTGGGTAGAAACGTAAGGTCAGAATGGCGTGATCTTGTTTCAAGAGAATGGGCTGAAGATTTAAATTGAAGGTGGTTCTGGATATAGGGTGGAGTATGGGAGTTAATGGTTTGGTAAAGGCATGAGTCTAGGAAATATTTTCTGCGGGTGGGAGGAAGGAGCCACTTAGACTCGCTGTATAAGTGGATAACATGTGACCTTCAAGATGTACTGAAGACAAATCTTATAGAGGTGTTCATGATTCGCTTCCGTCTATCCTCAGTCGAACAGTCGAAAGACCGTCATACACCATAGTATATTTATTATAAATATCAATAATATAATATAATATATAACATTACAATATAACATTAACATATAAAAATCCAAATTTTAAATATATATATATATATATATATATATATATATATATATATATATCTATATATATATATATATATATATATATATATATTTTTTTTTTTTTTCTTTTTTCCTTACATGGTAACCCCACATAAGGACCGTTTATTATAACATCATGTTCCATACCTTAATGGTATACTACATGAATGGTAATATGATTATATTAATTTACATATGAAAGTAGTATTACATTAACAATTATTACAGAATAATGTTTCAAATGAAATAAGACAAAATAAATAAAGTAACTATCATAACAAATTTAAAATAAAATGTTTGTCAACAGAAAAGAATTACCTACGCTGCCCGTCTTTAGTCAGTGATTCAAAGTCAATGCCTTTAATGAATTTAAGTAAGTCTGTCTTGAATTTAGAGAATAAATTTTGTTCCGTCTCTGGCCAGTTTCCATTTTTAAGTATTATATTTTTAATTAAATGAAATCTTTGTCTGTCAAAAATTTTGCAGTCATAAAGTATATGTTTAAAATTTTGAATTTGTCCGTCTTCGTCACATAAGTCTGTTTGTATTATGTTAAATCGTTTGAGATAATGTTTTGTGTTTCCGTGTTCTGTGATTAGTTGTGTTAGTTTATAATCATTACTGTGTACAGATGCATAGTCGTGTAATGTTATGTTTGGTATAAATCTGTGTAAACTTGGAGACTTGGTAGAAGTCACCCACATCTGGTCCCATCTTGCAACAAAATCAGATGTCATGTCCCTCCTGACATAGGACAGAGGTGCTTTATCGTAGGAAGGTAACATATTACTGGAAGCAGCTTCTTTGGCTAGTAGATCTGCCCGTTCGTTGCCCTCGATCCCTGCATGCGCCTTTACCCACTTTAGAGTTACTCTTTTCCCCATCTGTTTAAGTTGTAATACGTTTTGCCTAATTTGGTCTGTCAAATGGTCATGTATGTGTACATTGTTGATGGAGTCAATTAAAGTTTTGTTGTCTGTATGTATAGTGATACGTTCGTTGGTTTGCCTAGGTTCATTTGTCATGTACTCTGTCACTTTCAGTACAGCGAATTTTTCAGCTTGGTTGTTAGAACAGTACGATTCTAACTTGTATTGATGTTGGACATTTATACCAGCTGTAGTTTGGAACCACCACGCACAACCAACATTATCGCTGTACTTACTTCCGTCAGTGTAAACGTCAGTGTTCTCGGTAATAAAAGTAGTACATTGTCGCGTTGTCCATAAAGTAGTTGCTGGGTGCAGCCAGAACTTGCAGTCTGTTAATCTTTCAATTTTATCCAGTGGTATGTCTTTGTAGCCTGTCTTATGTCTAATAATATTAAATAAAATTGTTCGTTCTTCAATTTTTAGTTGGATAGGTAACAGTCCTGCTAATAGTATCGCGGCCTCATATGATAGCGTACGGTAGCCCTTGCATATTTTGATCGAAATCAACCTTTGAAGCCTCTGTAACTTCATCAATATTAATAGATATCTATATATATATATATCTATATATATATATTTAAAATTTGTTTTTTTGAATATTTAGTTTTATTGCCTTTTCCGACTTTGAAAATTAATACAAGTAATATGTGGACTTCGAAGCTTTTTTGGAAGGTTGAACATACTACTATTCCAGAACAATAAATAATAATTAATATTTTTAAATCAGTCAAAATCAAAGAGAATTCTTCCTGATTAAACTAAATGAGAGGAAACTACAAAACATATTAAAATTTAAAAAAGAAAGGTATTGTATAAACCCCTAGTTAAGCTTTCGAAAATCAATAATTCTCTATATCAAGTAGTTCAGGACATACCTAAAAAAAAAAAAGTCAGATAATATTACAGCAGTCTAGTGTAAATAAGTATACAATAAATAGAAGGCTAGAGATAACTCAACTGCTGATTGATGGTGTATGCCATCCCAGATGTTTCGCTTTCAGGCGTCATGTTTGGTATTGACAATGATAAGTGCTTTCTAGCCCCACAGCAGATGAAAGCATATCTCACTGATTGAAAGGCATGTTGATATTCTGTGGGATCAATGCTTTGGCCTTGGAAATGGACTTAACACCTATCATTCAATCCTTGCGGTTTTCGTGATCCAAAAGTGATACTTTATTACTGGTCAGATTAATTTATAAAGGCGATACTTGATCACTGGTCAGGCTATTTATCGATTGACTCGGCAACGAAGAGAAATGATTATCCATACTGTTGGACTACTTACAGATTGTAGGGTACTACAATGGGATATAATTTATCTATAATTACGCCAATGAAGCTGTATATTCGGATTAAAAATAAAAAAATACTTCAAGTCAAGGATATTTAATTTATCTGCTACATTTATTGGATTATTATTGTTTTTCTTAAATTAAACACCCCATTAATATTTTAATTGCCACTTTAGGTTCGAGCGTACATAAAAGTCCATTGCAAGTTTTTGGAAGATGAATGTAAATAAAACATGAATGGTTATGAAGTTATTCTGCTAAAGTAACTTATCTTGGAAAAACGTTTCTTCTTCCATTCTCATTATTATTAATATTGATATCCTAGAATGTGGGATGAAGCGTCAAGTGAAAAATGAATAAAACATGGTGATGCGCCAACAAGGAATGTGAATAAGGTTATCTTTCAAGAGATCAAGAATATAAACATGACTTTTTACTTCGATTAAAGCTTCAAATTTGTTTTTGTTTTTTTATTTATTTAACGTCACTTTATGCTACTATGGCTAATCGGACGATGCTACAGTGGGAGTCCTAAATTTTGCCTATCCAGGTTTTATTAGGATAGAGATCTTTGACGAGTACCTGACATCGCACAGGCTCGGGACCACCTTTTAATGTCCCCTCCGAAGGACGGCATAACTAAGCGTTTTTTACTCCCACTAAAAAATCCTAGAACCACCTGCGGTTTTGAACCCTTGACCTTTGGCATAGGAGGCTGTTATGCTAGCCACCCAGCTACAAGTGATCCCTTACGTGTAAGTCGTTAAATCGTTTGTAGTGGATCCAAAACTGGTTCCATATGAAGATATGTACATATGTATAGTAATGTTAGGAACATCTTAGCTAACCATAATTTAGTATTCCTAGTAGAGAAAATTCGACTATTCATCTATTACTTTGAGCGAGTAATATATTATACTATAAAATAATAAAACTTCTATGCAAACGGAGCATTTTTAATTTTCGCTAGAACGTCCGATAGGGTCTGATGGATTCTTTTCTAACTTAAGAGTCCTAGGTTAGGACGATATCGCTCTTCCTTATTATATTATTTTTCAATCCTTCTTTTTGATAAATTATTTTTTGTCTTTTTCCTTTCTTATAGTTTTTAAATGTGGATATGGAATGTTCCTGAAAACGGGTCAAAAATCTTTTAAAATCTTTAATAATACTGCTAACAACACAGCTACAAGTGATCCCGCTTTAAATTTGTGTTCTGGCCTGTTCCAGGTATCAATCCTTCCATGATAAACTTTACTCCCACTTTAACCCACAAGTTTCAATCCTCGCTTCCTCTTCCATTCCTGACAACCCTTCGTGGAGCCTGAAAAGAAGATGCATCGGGACATTCTAGTTTAGAATATTTTTAGAATGCTGCCTATGGGAAATTTCTCTTCGTGTATTTTTATCAGACAGCTAATTTACTCCATGTATTATCTAATACAGTTGTAAATCTCAATAAATAATTTAAAAAAAAAAAATTGTATTTATAAGTTTTGTGTTACAAAAAGGCGCCTGGAAAATTAGTAAAAATAAGGAACGTTCATTATTTTAAGGTGATGATGACGATGTGCATATTTCTCTCTATACGATCGAACACCTATAAATTTTTTTAAAAAAATTCACTTCGGCAAATTGATTTTTTTTTTCTCTTTATATGATACTAGAACTAATTAGTAGTTGTTTATTATTATCATAAGCAATTTTATGCTGTTCTAGAGTTATTATTTGTAATCTCTTCGCTCATTTTCCCCCAGTTTGACTATGTTTGCCTCGTATATGGCGGGCTGTCTGAGAAATTCGATATGAGACTCAAAACACTTATGAATTGTTTTATCAGATTCACATGAGGAATCCCCATGTTTCTAGAAAGTATACTGAGTTGAATTGGCTCTATCCCTTTTTCTGTAGGCAGTACCTCCTAGGTGTCTCTCTCTTCCGATTTTTCATAACTAAAAAACCTCCTTATATTCTTGATATGCTTACCACTTGTTCCTCTGTCCATTCAGTAAACACTAGATCCCAACCCATAAACTTGTATATACCTTCACACAGATCCGTCTCCTTCAAAAAATCCCTTGTTATTCGTGCTACATTGTCTATCATTGTCCACTTTCAAATACCAACTATTTCTCCATTTCCTAAAGTATCAATCTTCCCAGCATATGTAATATTTAAAATCTATAGATGATACTATTCATTGTCACAAAATCCATCTTTTATTGTTAAACTGAAGTCCTAAACGACCAGACAATTATCATGTATATTGTACTTTTCTTGTTATTCTTAGGGGACTACTCGTTCCAGAATAAAATTACTTTTCATTTCATTATATGAGGAGACGTCATAAAGTAGGGAGAGGTCTGTTTATCTTCTGTTTTACAATTAAAAGGGGAAAACTAAATTAATTAAATTTATAAAAGTTTTCTTTTTTAAATCCATTAACGCTTTGTTTTGTTTTATGTTGAAAGCACTTTCTTTCCCAAACTAACTAATAGTTTCCTCCAATTTCTCTCTTATAGATAAATATACCTGCATTTAATATATTACAAATTTTATTTTATTAGGTAAATATTGATTATTCGACATAGTTACGATTAATTTTTATTTCCTAAATTAAATATGTGTTTCCTACAATATTTTTGTCAGATGGTCAGAGTAAAAGGAATTTCTGTGTTTATGAATTAATAACCTTATATAAAATCACTTTCATTCAATTAAGGCTAAAAAGTAATTTTTTTTTATCTTAAACTTAATATTTTCTTATATTATAAAGTCAGTAAAAACTTCCACGGAATAACGAATGTTGTTATTTTGATACAATATTTTATTTATGAATTTTGGAATTTATGTAAGACATAATAGGTAATTAGTACACACAAAAATGTTCCTAACAGATTGAACAGTAATCCACTATCTAAATCATAAGTTACGTCGTTTATGCTGCTTTAAAAATTATGAAAAATACGAAATCTAAACAGTGGTAAAAATTATAATAATTTTCACTTTTCCTCCAATTAAAGTAATTTGATTTATTTTTTAAAAATACTTAATAATGAATATTAATTAATGAATATTGTTAGAAATTCAATATTTTTAAAATTAATAGATTATTTATATTTTAAAAAAATCTAACTTTCTTGTCTCTTATGATTTTGGCAGATGTTCCAGTAGTAATAGTTTATATCCTATTGAATCAAATGGGAAGTGTTTTTTTGTAATACACATCAAACAAAATGAAGATTGGGTTATTATTGGAAGATTCTCAAAAAATCCTTAAGTCTCTCAAACGTACCGTTGAAATATTGGTCTATGATATGAAATGGAATACAATAGAAAAATAAATATAAAGGATGAGATGGTTCGGGTGGCGTTAAAAAAAGGTTAGAAAATATCGACAAACTACTAACCAACGTTTCGACACACGATACGGGTCGTCATCAGAACTAAAATATAAGTATTTTTTAGTGTTTGATAAATATATTATCATAAAAAATTAACCGAAATAAAAGTAAGTTGAATCAAAATGAGAACAAGAAAAAAAAAGTGAAAGTGATAATAAATAAATAAATAAATTAATATACGAATTAATCGGCATGAGTTGTTAGAGAAGTAAAAAATAAATATAGAAGGACATTTCATATGGCTATTACTCTTCTATTTCTATGTTGTAAATTTCCAGGATCATATAAAACTTCTTCATTTAATTATCTTTAAAATTCTGCAAAACAAGCCTACATCCACAGGCCTATCATGAATAGATGTAGCAAGAATAGAGAAAAAATGACAGAAAAAAATTGAATTGGTGACTTATAAGTGTCTAGTCATGTTGTGAGAGCGGATACTATATCTCAAGCGGAACGTTAGTTATAATATAATAATAACAATGAAAAGTTTATACGACCTATGTCCGATTCTCAACGTTTAGGCAGGAAAATTAAATTTCGAGTTTTTATGATAAAACATCAAAATAACATAATAAACAAAATATTATAAAACATCAAAATAACATAATAATCAAAATATCATAAAACATCATAATAATCAAAATATCATAAAACATCATAATAATCAAAATATCATAAAACATCAAAATAACATAATAATCAAAATATCATAAAACATCAAAATAACATAATAATCAAAATATAAAACATCAAAATAACATAAAGATCAAAATATCATAAAACATCAAAATATCATAAAACATCAAAATAACATAATAATCAAAATATAAAATATCAAAATAACATAATAATCAAAATATCATAAAACATCAAAATAACATAATAATCAAAACATCATAAAAAAACAACTCAAAATATGATTTTCCTCCATAACCGTTGAGCTTCAGACTCTTGGTCATGTAAACTTTTTTGTTCCTCTTGAGGTCTAGTATTGTTTCCAACAATATGACTAGATATTGATGTGACAGCCTTTATAAGGTAAAAGTGAAGTAACGATAGCAAAAACCTGATGTGAAACAGAATAGGAATGTACACAATATCCATGTATTTATACAAAATGAAAAGGTCGTATATTAATTTTACCTATCAAGAGATCTGAAGATTAATAAGTTAAATAGCTAAATAATGCAGAGTATATTATGTTTTCGATCGTCATCCCAATCATTTCATACTTCCTATCTATTACACGGTAAACTATATAGTATTTAATAATAATAACAAATAATTTTGGGACAATATGTATTAGTTATGTTAAAACATATTAAACATAATAAAAGTAATGTAGCAAATAAGCATATATGATTTTATTATGTTTTCCAATTGGGCTCACCTAGCATCTTGATGACCCTCTTGTTGGACTTGGCGTTTCCCTTGCGGCTACCCCTACTGACGCTGCCGGAAGTGCTGTCTCCGGCCCGATGTAGCCTGATCCCGATGAGGATGTAGAGGACGGTGATGACGGACATGGGGAAGAAGAAGAACAAGACGGCCGAGAGCTCGAAGGAGTGCTTGAAGGTTCGTGTCTTCACCGAGCAGAGCTTGTACTCCTCCGAAATCACCTTCCCTTTGTTGTCTGTGGCGTACACCAGTCCGAACTGGATGGCCTACGGAGAAAACAAAGTCGTAAAAATATGCTATTTAATCAATAAAAAATGTACTGATTAACAAATTTTAAAAGCACCTGTTTTTTGAAGGATCATAATATATTGCATTATTTAATTAAAAAATAGAAAATCTATTTATTCAAAAAGAAAATTTTTTTTTTGTATTAATTTACTTAACAGTAATCGGCTGTCATGTAGGTTATGCGAGACTAAGTTGGGGTGGGGATGCCAAAAGCTTTAAATATTTATTCTATCAACAGTACTTGCATAAAAAGTGTTTATGTTGTCTACGTCCGTTTGTTGATTCAACGATTTTTCTAAATTTTTTGTTATATATATTGATTCAACGATCCTCCTCTTATTTATATAATCTTCCTTGTGTAGGTCTTATACAACAACATAGACAAAACTGTAACTCGAAATGCGCTAAGCCAAATTGGCTACAGGTCTGTCACAACATTGGAATAAATATAAACAAAATTTTGATTTTAATAATGTATAAGACCTACACAAGGAAAATTATATAAATAAGAGGAGGATCATTGAATCAATATATATAACAAAAAAATTAGAAAAATCGGTGAATCAACAAACGGACGAAGACAACTTAATCACTTTTTAAGCGAGCACTATTAATAGAATAAATATATAAAGCTTTTGGCATCCCCACCCCAAGTTAGTCGCGCATGAGAACACCTTTAAAAATTGATATTGCTAATAATTATGACGACACTGCAAATGAAGCGGTAAAAAATAGATATATATAGCATGGATATGCATGGCGGCAGGTAACGCATTTATTAAAAATACAATAATTGATTAAAATGTTGACATAAGATGTTATAAATGTTTAAATGCCATAAAAATTTTTAATTGTTTACAGATGCTTGAAAATGGCCCTAGAGGCTGAAACGTTTTGATGTCTAAAAATTAAATTAAAAAAAAATGTATCAAAGACTTTTTTGTAAAAACAAAACAAATCTTGAACCAAAAGAACACTTAGAACAATGTACTGATCAATTATTCGAGTAATTTAAATAAATATTTTAACGTAATTAATCTATTAATTTAAATAAATTTGATTAAATCACGATAAGTCAAAACATGCAACTTTTGCACTAGTTCCTCAGACCAACACTCGATCGAAGGATAACTAAGAGGGGCCCGCATGTCAAGATGAAAAGATAGACTCTCGACCAGCGCTGCAACTACTATTCCTTCTATCTAAATTATCAAAAAAATAGAAAGATACTGAATACATACACATACCTACTTAAACAATATGAATTTATGCTTCTCAGGATTACGTCCCAGAAAAAAAGACTCACATACAAAATCTGCAATCATTTTAATAAAAAAATTTAAGATTCATAACGACAGCTCCTTGTTAGGTAAACAACAAAAGCATACGTAAGGAACTTAAAACAACCAACAGGTGACCAATATATACGAACTCTCTATTTTCATTTTCATAATAAACTTCCCGGACACGACAATAAACTTATTAACAACATGTCAGTAGTTGAAATGCCAGCCCGAAGAAGGCGGAATAGAAGCTGGATAAGAGACCTCCTCTGCTAAGTCAAAGCCTAGGAAGGGATGCTGCTGAGCACTTTCCTTACCCATGCCTACTAAGTCTGATCTCATTATTTATAAAGAAAATTAGCTTATTGTCCCATAACTTCTGACAGGTGCGAATGAAGAAACATGAAGAAAATTGCAGGCTCATTACAGTGTGGTCAATGTAAGTTGATACTGGTCATTTTAGCGAGATATTTCTAACGTTTAAAACTTAAAACTGAACCTTTTGTGAAAAGATGGCTTGGAAACCAAAATAATGAAACTCTGTTGCCCTGCCTTTAGGCCTTGTTTATACTGGAAGCAACTAGCTATGATTGTTCAATGTAACTTCACTCAACAGTTATTGAGAGCTGCTATATAGTGGTAATCTAGTGTACATGTAGCCACCTGGGTTGGCATCCTGGAGAACGGCCTCCAAAGACCTAACTAAGAACCCGATTGAGAAAGTCGAGGTAAAAGAAAAGTAATAGTGGTCTCATGTGCCCCTATACAAGTAAAATTTCATTATTTTCTAGAAGAAAAGAACCAATAGGCATCAATGGCCCTGTAAGGAAAATAAAGGAACAAGAGGAACAGAAAACAGCAATGGACCATACATGTGAATCTATCAATGTTTAAAATTTAGAATAATAGGTTCATACAAAATTAATTACCCCACTAAAAACTTTATATTCATTCTGGCCGTCAGACGCAGTGTAATATATACGTACGTTTAACGCACCCTGAACTGCTCCATGTTATTCATAAAAAAGGGTAGAGATTAGGAGCAACTTAGAAGATATAGAATAGATTTTCAGCTATTATAGAGGTTTGTCACTATTTTGAATTCTTTACCCATCATGATTTTAACAATTATTCAACTGAAATTATTAATAAGAGAAAAATCATAATTTTATTTAGATTATAACAGAATAAAAATAATTATCGATCTATATATAACATACCTTATAAATGACACACCTCCTAGCTCATCGCCCCTGCTATAAAGGCCTTATGCTTATCATTTTGAGATATAAACTTTTTTAATGTTCGAAGAAAAAAATATTGAGTTATTTGTTTCAAGGCAATAGTAAACATTAATAAAAAAAATATTTATTTTTGACAGGAAACTCCAGAAAAGTCCTTTGAACTTGACACCACCACTGGCCTTTTGTTTAAAAAGAAGTAAACAATTTTAGACTCAGAACCTGATTATTTGTAAAGATACAATAACAGTTGTTAGGAATAAAAAACACAAAGTTTTTCTTCCTTTATTTTCATCTCAAGAACTTTTTGAATAGCTCAGATCATGGAAAAGGCAAATTCATTCCCTACAAAGCTAACTTTATAAACTCAAATAAGAATAGCGAAATTATACAGAGTGAAAAGAAAAGTGCTATTGAAGCAAGCACCTTTTATTTTCAATATGACTACTATTATTATAGATATATAACTATTCGGAAACGATAAACATTTTGCAGCAATTAACAGGGATATCAATAAAATGCTCTTTCCTCAATTATTTCTAATTGCTTTAATGCTTATTATCAATAAGTATGGAACCAGAGAACGATTAGTGGGAATGGCAATCTCACTAATTAGATAATTGATTTTATATTACTTACTAAATCCTATAATTGATCTATTATTTAAGTGGTACATATTAAATTTTAGTAAATATTTATACTGGAAATTAAATTTTATTGGGATATTCTAAATAAAGAATTTACTCTCTCTAATAAATGTTAAAAACTAAAGTTAGCACCAGCCAAGGCATATTTGGTCGTACAATCTCTTATTAATATGATTTATGAGGTTTTGACTCCTGATAGTGCCTCTATAGGTAAATATTTAATAAATTGGAGTTTTATAAACTGATTTTTGAGATATTGAAGGATTTGTTCAGATTATTATAAGAATTTTAGTCACGTTGTTACATAGGAATACATGTTTTATAAAGGAAGTACGAGGCATGTTTTTTAAGTAAGTACCGTTTTCTAATCAAAAAAAGACGTGCAAAGATATCGCAATTATTTTATTTTTACATGAAAGCCTGTACCTTAATCCACTTTTCTATATAATTTCCATGAATTTTGAGGCACTTGTCATAACGCGGCACCAGTTTTCGAATACCCTCCTCAACACATTCTGCCGCCTGACTTGTTAATCACTGCCTCACAAATGTTTTGACTTCGTTATCGTCTTGAAGACGCCGACCGTCCAGGTGTTACTTCAAGGGCAGAAACAAATGGTAGTCGCTGGGCGACAGATCTGGGCTGTATGGAGGATGATCTAGAGTTTCCCATTTGAATGATTTGATGAGATCTTTGGTCCGATTAGCCACATGTGGACGGGCATTGTCATGCAGCAAAACGATACCCTTACTCAACTTGCCACATCTTTTTAAGACGATAACGAAGTCAAAACATTTGTGATGCAGTGGTTAACAAGTCAGACAGCAGAATTGTTTGAGGAGGGTATTCAAAAACTGGTGCCGCGTTAGACAAGTGCCTCAAAATTCATGGAAATTATGTAGAAAAGTAGATTAAGGTACAGGCTTTCACGTAAAAATAAAATTATTGCGATATCTTTGCATGTATTTTTTTTCATTCCAAAACGGTATTTACTTAAAAAACATGCCTCGTATAATAATGTTTATTATCAGGCATTTTAAGTTTTACCTGTAGAAGACAAAAGACAAGAAACTGCTCGAAGATACCGATTACTACAACATTTAGTAGACAAACGTTCAAAACTTCCAGTCTGTTACAAAAACTCATTTGCACCACTATTATCAGACCTTTTTGGACATATGGAATCGAGCTCTACTAAACCATCTAATTCCTCATACAATCTTTACAATCAAAATTCCTTCGCTTCAACTCTTCCACAATGACCTCAAAAAACATGCCTCGTATAATAATGTTTATTATCAGACATTTTAAGTTTTATCTGTAGAAGACAAAAGACAAGAAACTGCTGAAGATACCGATTACTACAACATTTAGTAGACAAACGTTCAAAACTTCCAGTCTGTTACAAAAACTCATTTGCACCACTATTATCAGACCTTTTTGGACATATGGAATCGAGCTCTACTAAACCATCTAATTCCTCATATAATCTTTACAATCAAAATTCTTTCGCTTCAACTCTTCCACAATGACCTCAGCATTCCAT
The DNA here is from genome assembly GCA_023052935.1 of Piezodorus guildinii. Classification (NCBI taxonomy): domain Eukaryota; kingdom Metazoa; phylum Arthropoda; class Insecta; order Hemiptera; family Pentatomidae; genus Piezodorus; species Piezodorus guildinii. The sequence goes on from CM041294.1 coordinate 39,799,410, forward strand.
TTGTAGCAGACCGAGCTGATCGTAGAAACTCTTTCAAATTTTCATTCTAAACTCTCAGCTCACACAAACTCTGCCCACTTTGATTCCTGATAACCCGCCGAGGCGATTGAAAATAAGGTGGCCTCGGAATCTACTGCCTTAAAATGGATAGTGAAGAGCTACCGCTGGGTAGACATTTAATTAATAAGACATTTTCCCAATTTTTCTTCACCCTGCATATTTAATTATTTTGTTTTTATAATACAGTTGTAAATTACAATAAATAAAATAAAATACAGTTTTACCTGGGGTATCGCTGATAGAAAAGCCATCAACCAGATGAAGATGATGAATTTGACGGCTCTGGAGGCCTTGGAGACGGTGTGAGAAAGAAATGGGTGGCAGATGGCGATGTATCGTTCCACCGTGAAGGCTGTTATCGTGAGGACTGTAGCGTTCGAGGAGGCTTCGGAGATGAGCCCTTGGAGGAAGCAGCACACCTCCCCGAAGATGTAGGGGTACCTGCGATTGCAAAGTATTTATCTAGGTTATAAATCAGGCTTTGTTCATTATTATTCATGAAATTTTATATTTATATAACAAATCAATTAACCCGTTGCCGCAAATTACGGCTATAGCCGTCGATCTTTGGCGATATGTAGGCAAACGAAGTGTACTAAACGCATACAATTGTTCATTAATCATTCATTATAAATCGAAAAAAAGGTATAGTATGCCAGACAACACATCGATTTTTTTTTATGTTTTTTCTCATGCTTGACCGCATCGAAACATTTGGGTATCTAGAGACAAATGACGCCTATAACAGTCGTTCACGACGATAATAGCGTTCAGTAGTCGTCCCACACGTTTAGTACATTTAAATTCATGCAGTTGAAAAGTGTGTTTTTGTGAAGAAGAACCATTTATTCGTTTCATGAATTAGGTGAACATAGATCAATTACTCTTCTCAAAATTGAATAAATAAAAAAGTAAAATTAGTTGACAGAATATGTCCCGAATTAGAAAAGAAACATCATATAGATGTAAAACTTGTCCGCAGAAACCACCATTGGGTCCAGAATCTTATCATGTTAATGCTTTCTTGAATGGATGTAATTTGTTTCCTGAATTAATTTTTATCTCTTAATTCGTATTTTATAAGCAAAATAAATTACAAATGATAATTTTGTTTCGAACTGATTTTCTTAGTTAAGTTTACACCTATTTACTCCCTTTTATTCATAGGAATAGTTTAGAATTAGTAAAGCAAATACATTTGCTCCGGGAAGAGATAAAATTACGTGATGAGCAAATGACGGTTATAGCCCTCGGGAGTTTTTTTAGTAAAACTGTGGCCAAATGTGATAATTTTCACTTCTAAACATACATCTTACACTCCATTTCATCTGGCAGTCATATACAATTTAAAAATAAAATAAAAAGTGTGCGGCAATTTGGGTAGTTGTTTAGTCATTTCACTTTCGATTGCATGACAATCATGACTCAGGGATACTCCGTACCTCCACTCTACATAAAAACAATTGACGATCGAACTAAACTTAAAAAAATTTCCTACAAACTGACACAATTCTTGACGGGACATGGAGGAGCCAAAAGCTATTTATTTCGATTCAAACTAACTGACGACAAAATCTGTAAGTGTGACGGTAAAAGCGAACAGACATACGACCATCTTTTATTCGATAGCAGTAAACTGGATAAACATAGACACAAACTGATCTCAACAGTTCTACTTAACGGAGACCAATGGTCGCCTTTGAAGTACGACCTTCTTACAAAATATTTTTCAAAATTTGATGAATTTGTGGACCGGGTGGACTATGCAGAATTAGAGAAATAGCAACAGGCAATAACTCGTTATTAATTTTATTTCATTTAATTTCACTGTTACTAATACTAGTCAATTAGTTAGTTAGTTTGTATTATTTCGTTAAGTAGTTATAACAAATGAATTATTTATTATTTGTTACTGGTTTCTTTGTTTAGACAATTAGTTAGTATTATTTTGTTAATTCGTTATAACAAATGATTAATTTATCAGTTTATATTTATTAGTTTCATTTAACTTATTTTATTTTTATGTAACTTAATGTTCTGTAACATAATTTATATTATGTAATAAAAATACGCGTTGTATCGCAAGATGGTACGCGTAGAAATAAATGCACCCATTGTAGGGTTACTGTAATGAGGAAAACCGTAAGTGTGCGGCAACGGGTTAAAAAAGATTTGAGCGAAGAAATAACGGAATGATAATAAAAAAAAAGTTTGAAGCACAAAATATAGAGAGGAGAAAAGCTTGTGCTTCTTCAACCTGTGAAGGGTCTTGGGTTCAATATTGATAAATAATAAATAATCACTCTGCCACAGACGGGATCCAAGCCCGAACAGTTATATAAAGGTCTATCCACCATACCACGCCGCTAACATGTGGGAGAGGAGAAAGGGAAAAATCCCCCCTTGTCCTCTTCCTGTCCTCCGAGAACATTAATAGATAATGGTTCATTTAATGCATTAAAGCATATATAGAGGAGCGGTGCACAGTGAAAAATATTACCAATTTAGGTGGGAAAAATTCTGAAACTTGTCCATATTTAACCTTTGGGGTCCCAGATTAAGGAAAAAAATATTTTAAAAAAGTTATAAGAAAGAATGATAAAACTAATTATTTTTTTGAAACGATAGGCGAGCTCACAGTCAAAAATCAAATTTATTCGCTAAAATCTAAAGCTTCCCTACATTTCACGTTTGATGCCCCAGAATATGGGAAAAATAATGCAAAAATCTAATTTAAGGGCTCGTGGTGGCTTAAACCTGCTAATAGATGTATTTTAAATCATTCAGGAGACTCTTCAAATTATAGATTGTAAAACTTTTGATTCGCAGTGTAGTGTCAGAAAAAAGATTATGTATCGCCCAAAACGTAAAAAATCGCAAATATTGTTTGAAAAATTTAAAGACTAGAAGGATTGATGGAACAAATCCTAGGAGTAACTGGGGAGTTATATAGTTTTTTGTTATTAAATAGGGTCATACATTTATGAACTGCTAAATTAACTCTAAAGGTAGATTGCAATGTATATTCAATAACGAGTGTGAAAATATATATCTTACTTGTCTCAGCATTATCCATCGTTAAATAAAAGCAGATATACTTCGCGCTTCACACACCTTGAACCTAATAAATGGCCATCCAATAAAGAAAATTCTATTATCGGTTATTAGGCACTTGTGTGGACAGTAATAATTTACTCGTTTACTATTTATTTGTAAACACGGTATCGCGAGAAATATTAGTATTAAGCGTGCTACCAACTAATAATTAAAAGTTCAACCACTCAAAAATTCCAAACTTTTGACTTATCTTTTTTCCTCGTTGATTTTGCCGTGTATGCGGCTTTGGCCTAGGCAGAATTTGGCAGAATATTATTAATGTATCTTTTATTTCAACCGTAGGACGACCCTGGCATATGGAGACTCTCCCGTGGCACATCCAGCCTCTACAAAATGGGTACCAAAATAGGAGGAAAAACCTGACGGCTGAGTATTATCTCCTAATCATTTCATTGCACGGCTGTTGGCCTAGAAACAAGCAGTAGATATCTTTAAATATACAGAGCCCAAGATCCTTCAGGGATAGTACCTATTTAAACCAATACTCGTTAGGTACTGCAGTATAGGCTATTTTGAGTTGATTAAGTACCTTCGTTCCCTTTAAAAGAAAATTTTCCTTTCTAAAAAGTAACTTCTCTCCCTTCTAAAATCTGTCCCTGATTCCTAAATGCATCAATAAAACCAATGTTCGACATTAATTAAACTCAGGGGTAATTTAATTCAAAATCAGGTATTAAAAACATGAATTCACGATTGATATTTTTTTTTTTATAGGAACGTGTGAACCTACGTAATTTTCGAATATAAATAAAATGGTTCGCCGGTTACTACCATAAATGGTTGGGTCTGTACAAATATGGCAGGCGGGATAAAAGAACTCAAAAGAATAAATATATGGAGATAGGTTTAATTTTAGTAGCTAATCAGGAGTAAGGTTGTTGTTTTTTTTCCCACTTCATTTATTGATTCGCAAGTTTTGTGACAACCAGAAAATAGGATGAAAAAAAATAACATGTCAGGCATGAGGAAGAACAGAAAGTGTTACTTGTATGGTTATATCATTTCCTGCAACTGTTATTTTTTGCTTAAGTTGGTCTCTGGATTCAGTTAACAAGTTTCGTTTTTTTCCAACTCAATAAAACATATACATCGCGTATTGTTTTGTCAGAATGTAAGCCTATTACACTTTCCTCACTTCCTCCTTCACACTGCGTTGAGGTATTGTAATTTGCAATTTTATATACATGGAAGTGAAACACTCTTTTATGCTTTTTTTAATAGTATATTGCATTGAGTAGTTTCAAAAAATGAAAAATTAAGAATATTAAAAAAAATAATTATTTTTAACGAAATTCATCTGTTTCTACGAGTGTTCTTTACGGAAGGGATGATTGATCTAAAAGGGTATTATTTTGTTAACTTGCTTTTTGATATATATTACTTATAAATACGTTTTTTCATTGCTAATGAGGCTAGAAAGTATAATTTCTTAGTCTAGATCAGAAATTATTTATATAATTGACAAAAAAATTTACAAAGGTGTAAAAAAATCATTTACCCAAAGCCTCGAAATCCTGTACTATATTTATCGGCTATATTTATTTAATTATATATGATTCGTTGTATTACATATATATATATATTTTATAATGGAACGAACTTTTTGGGAAATAGACTAGTATCAATAGATGGATCAGCTTTTAGCCAATTGGCTAAAATAAGGAAGCTTGGATTTGCCTCAGGGGCCATTGGGACTATCAAACGAATTGGGTTGATCAGTAAAGATTTCTATAAATAAATATAGTGTTGAAGTTGGGATTTATTTCATCTCCAATAATTAATTAATTTTTCTACCAAAAACAAAAATATAAAAAAATAACAGCAAGAATGTTTTTACGTGACCCTTATGTTTTTTTAAAAATTAATTAATAAATTGGTCCACAGCACTAAATTTAAAAAATATAAACATTTAAAATATTGCTATTTATAATATCCGGCTCAAATCTCTGTTAAAATAATTTTAATAAAATAAATTTGGAATAAACCATATTCAATATTTTAAGATTTCAAATTTTAGAAGATAAATTTAGTTAAAAAATAAAGATAAGATCATTTTTGTCTTTTTACTTTACTTATTTTTAAAAGCTTCAAAGTGACAGTACAGATGAGCTGAAACGTATCATATGAACATGCTTTTGTCACGTACTTGCTCATGTAATACTTACGTAATTTTGTCACGTATACAGGATAAGTGTCAACTATCCGGTATACTGAAACGTGACAAACTTAAAGTATCATTTTCTCTAAATCACTGATAGACCTAGGTACTCCTTGTGACTTCAAGGAATTCATGTATTATTTCGATTTTTCACTGGAATATATCCGCTTGGTTTTTATTTTATTTTTATAATTTATATAGATTTGTCCATATTTTCCTTGCATTAAGTTGCACATGTATTATGATAAAAAAAAAATCTCATTTTAATTGAAACAATTAAAAACCTTTTGATTGACTAACCTGTAAATTCCTAAATGTAAAAATCTCCAGCGTTGTGGAGGCTTCATGCTATAATCCAGTAGAAAAGGGTTAGTTCTACAGCTGGCCCTTTCAAAGATACACTGACAAAAGGTTTTCACATACCAACTTGTCAAAAAGGGCGATTCCCCAATCACAACCCAATTGTTGAATTTTTTTCACTTGAGAAAACTCTTTTTTCAAATTCGATTGTTATACCTTTCAGTAAAGTTAATCCGTGGAAAAAGGCTTCTTGGAAAGGGTTCAATGAAAAAAAGTAAAAGCTTAGCCCCTTTTAAAACAGTTCGGTCGAGAGGATGGGAACGATTTTTTTATTTTAAATTCGCCGTTTTTAAATAAATGTGTAGTTGTAGTATGATGATTTGAGGGTTACGAATTTTTTTAGTGCTAATTTTTCGTTTTCTGTGAAGAGGTAAACAATTTGAAATTACACCTATTAGTTACAACACCTCTTCTCGTTTTTCCTGCGATCCTACGTAAATACCTCATTTCAGCTCCAGTAGTTGGGCTTATTTGCTTGTCATGCATTACCCAGCTCTCGCTACCGTAGGTAAGAGTGGGGAAGTAAACGGATTTGTGAATGTGGAACACGATGGCCAACAATACAATTGCATATACTGCAGTAGATTTGGTTTTGTTTAGCAATCCTGTTTGCAATTTCGTAATCTCTTTTCCCTGTCTGTTTATATTGCAGCCATTAGGCTTAAACATAGCCCTTAGTAGCTCAAGTAGAAAAAGTCATCAACTAATTCGAGAAGAAAAACGAGAAGAGACCGCGTAAGAAATGAAGGAATTAAGCGGAGCTGAAAATTTCTGTGTTGAAAACCACCCTCGAGAAGCGATAGATAAAATAGTTCGCCCATGTTTGTCGAATGAATGAATACCGCGAATAGTGTTGAAAGCTCGATCCACTGGGAAAACGCCGCACTGAAGGCCTAGGATTTTATACGACGGATATATCCAGAGGATCAGAGGGAAAAGATAAGAAGAACTAAAACAGCTGTGCAGAGATCGTGAAGGCACCTCCCTCCACGCTAGTAAAGGCACATAGGAGGAAGATAAAGAAGAAGCATAAGTTACAACATAAGGGAAATCTATTATTCCATCTATTTTTTTCCTAAAAAAATGTTTATATTACTAACATAATATAAATCGAAATAGGTATATATTTCGTTCATGATGCTCTTTACTCTAATTGGTCATTATTTCTACCGTTTTCACGGAATAATAATCTTCATCAGTAGTTCATATTTTTAAATGTCTCTTTAGAGACATTCTAAACTAAACTAATAAAAATGAAAATATGTTTTGGATTACCGAGTGTGTTTCTTTATGATAATTCATTGTTTCCAAGAGAAGCAATTCCATGTGATTAATATTTTTTGTATAGCAAAAGACAAAGAAACACTATAATTATATCTGCAATATTTATATGATTTTTTTTTTCAAATGAGTTTTTATTCTTTCACAATGTATTTAAAGGGGGTAAGAAAATATGATGTTGTTTTTGAAGTCATACTTATTCTTCAATTTTGAACAATTCAGAAACTTTCTATTCACGTTTTCCATAGCAAACTGCACGAACACGACAGCAGACTTATAAACGACATGTAAACAATTTAAATGCTTGTTATAAGAAGACTGAGAAGGAGCTGGATGAGAGACCTCCTATACTAAATTAAAGCATAGGGATGCTACTAGGTACTTTCCATCGCCATCGAGTCATGTCAGCTGCAAAAGTTCTATACAGAACGTTTGCTTATTGTCAAATAACTTCTGGCAGGTAAGAATATATATCAAAAAAAATTTTTTTTTTATTTTTAAATTTTTATTTACACCTGTCAATGAACGAAAAAAAAACATATTAAACTCATAAAAAAACTAGTATGACGGACGGCTGTACGTATATACACTAGCCGCATGTCGTTTCAGTGTTACAGGTTATGTATATGCACAAAATGAAGGGGGACTCCTTAACTGACTCCTTAATCCTAGACCGGGCCCGCTTTTTTCAACCTAATTTCATCTCCAGTTCCCACTAACTCTAACCCAGACGCTTCCAGTCGCTAATACCTTTCCCCCACATACTTCCTTTTTCTTTAATACAGTTTCTATTTTAATAGAGTAAACATTTGCGATATTATTCATAATTTAATGTTTGAAGCCAAGCATTGGTAGACAAAGTCGACCACGCGCCCGGTCATGTAAGTAGTTTAGTTTCTGTTTATTACTAATTATAATTTACGATTCTCTTCTCGAAATATGGTGATATTGTTTTAGATAAAATTTTATATAAAGTGAAGACATACTTAGAATTTCACAAGAGCTCGAAGAGCAATCTGAGGAGGAACAAGAAGCTAGAGCCTGTGCTAGCATATCAACTGAGTATGATTCTTCCGACTCTGAAGATGAAATCGTCAATTATTCTGACCAGCAACATGCCAATAACACCGAAAAAGAAATATATTCTAAAAAATTATTTTCAGAAGATGTATTTTTTCTATTGAAAGGATGACACCATGTGGGCTACGACGGATTTCACCAAGAGTTATAAAGTGCAAAAGGGGAATCAAAAATTATTACTGAAATTGATTTATTTTTTCTGTAATTAATGAAATAGTACATTATAAAAAACTGTTTATATCCAAAATAAAAAATGTACTTATATACATTTACTTTGTAATTATTAACCTACAATAAGCTATTTTTGTAAAGTTCTGTAATGTGAATTTAGAAACAATTCTTTATTGAACAATATTACAATCTGTCCAATTTAGGACATTTTTAATAGGGATAAAGTACAACATTCATACTGCATTCACACGATATATACAAAACAATAAATTAATATAATAATAAAACAATATAAATAAATACAAAACAAAATCAATAAAAATATATACAAAAGTCACTCATACCTATATACAATTCACAAGCATACACCACGTGAGTGGAGAATCTAGCCAATGCTAGAACTCCAATATACATTTTACAAGAGGTCTCGAGGCCACTGCCGTTTCAACCTTCTAGGAGGATGGTAAGGATGTGTGGAGCTGGATAAGGATTGAGCTAGGGGATTAGGGTGATGGATAAGGTTCTGATGGAATTTAGAGAATTTTAATGGTATAAGGTCTAAAATAAATGGAATATTTAGGTCGCGGTGTAAGGTATGGTTGGATACATAATAAGGAGCATTAACTATTGTTCGGAGGACTTTTGATTGGAAGGATTGAATGCGTTTGATGTTAGAAAATTTGGCTGTCCCCCACAGTTCAAGTCCGTAGGTCCAGATAGGTTTCAGTACCGTCTTGTATATTAGCAGTTTGTTCTCGATAGATAATTTAGAATTTCTGTTCAGTAGTCTGTATAATTGTCCAAATCGTCGATTAAGTTCTTGTCGTTTAAGTCTAGTATGTGGGTTCCAAGTTAGTCTTTTGTCCAGAAGGAAGCCAAGATACCGGGCTGTGTCGAGAAAGGAAGCGGAACGGAGTCAAAGAGAACTGAAGGGCAGGATTGTCTTCGAAGGGTAAAGGTGACATGTCTGCATTTGGATTGATTGACTTTGATTCTCCAGTTGTTACACCAGTCTTCAATTTGAGAAAGGTGTGTTTGGAGGCCTGTAGATGCAATTTCGGGATCTAAGTGAGAGGATAGGATAGCTGTGTCATCAGCGTACGTTGCCAGGAAGGTATCAGGGCAGAGAGGAATATCAGCCGTGTATATATTATAGAGGATAGGGCCAAGGACACTGCCCTGAGGAACACCGGATTCGACTGGATAATAATTGGAATATTCTGCACCACAACGAACTCGGAAGGAGCGGTTTGATAGATAGGATCGGAGGACTAGGTATAAGGATAGGGGTAAATGGTTTTTCAGCTTAAAGAGCAATCCCGGGTGCCACACCCGGTCAAATGCTTGCGTTATGTCCAGAAATGCACCCGAGCAGTACTCCTTGTTCTCAAGGGCAGAGGAAATATGGTCAACGACTCGGAGCCCTTGCTGAACGGTTGAATGTTGGGAACGGAATCCAAACTGATGGGAAGGAATAGTGTGGGGTTCTAATAACGGTAATATTCGTTTGAGGAGGATTTTTTCAAAGATTTTTGAAAGGATTGGGAGTAGGCTGATAGGTCTATATGATGTCGTAGTGTTAGGAGGTTTACCTGGTTTTAGGAAGAGAATTATTGTGGAATGTTTCCATAAGAGAGGAAAATGAGTAGTGCGTAGAATGGAGTTGTAAATATATGTAAGAAATATAACGGCTTTAGATGGAAGCTGTCTGAGAATCTGAGGAGTGAGGAGATCGTATCCAGGAGATTTACGGAGTGCAAGTTTTCGGAGAAGATATTTGACCTCAGAGGGATTAACTGCTTTAGGAGGTAATGAAAGCGGGATTGGAGACTGAAGGAACTGTTCCACTACTGCAGTGTGGTTTGGATTGGATTCTGGATGAGGTGTGAAGACTTGGGAAACGTATTTGGCAAGTTCCTCGGCTTTGTCTTCATCAGACGCAGCCCAGGAACCATTACTACGACGGAGGGGATGGGAAATATGGTGGGATTTTAGAATTTTCTTGGTGACATTCCACAGGGAATTGTCACAAGCCGAAAGAGAAGAAAGGAAGGAACTAAAGGATTGGGAACGGAAGGTCGCCAGCTCCCTCTTTAATTGTCTAGAATAAAAGTTATAGGAGCGGCGATCTGTGGGGTGACGGGTGCGTTGCCATAAGGATCTGGATCGGCGTTTGGTGCGGATGAGGTCTATGAGGTGTTGTGGTAAATGATTTTGGTTATGAGTTATCTGGGAATGCTTGGGAGAGGAGGCAGTCCAAACAGCTTGTTGAATAGCGATGGTGAAGGAGTTTACGGCATCGTCAAGGTCATCTGGAGTTTTGAGTTTCACTCTGAGGTCAATATCACTGGTCAGGATTTGGCGAAAAAGGTCCCAGTTTACTGGTCCTCTGATAAATGACGGTGGGGTGGGTTTAGGAATAGGAATTAGGGATACTTTAAGGAGCAATGGACTATGGTCAGAGGACAGTTCATCAAGGCGAGTCACCGACATGTTTAGGGAGCCTAATCCGCTGTGAATGAAGAAGTCAAGGATGTCAGGATTACGGTTAGGATCAGTTGGCCAGTAGGTAGGGGAGTCAGGAGGCAGGAGGTTGAAACGTCTAGAGCTGAGTGCAGACTGTAAATTCCGCCCACGACAATTCGTGGATCTGCAACCCCATTGTTGGTTCTTAGCATTCATGTCTGCACCCAGAATGAAGTGGTTTCCTAAGGAATTAAGGAAGGATTCGAATAGAATGTTGGAGATGGAATGTTTAGGAGGGCAGTACGCTGATGCGAGGGTGATCGGAAAAGAAAAAGTCTTGATTACTATGGCGGTGCATTGTAGGAAATCATAGGAGGGAACTGGGAGTATATGGTGGGAGAGGGACTGGTGCACAATGACAGCAGTACCGGCATGGGCTTTTCCGTCTGGGTGTTCTGTACGGTATGTTACGTATTGAGGTATTTTAAAGAGTTGTTTAGTGGTTAGTCTAGTTTCAGTAATAAGTGCTACATCAACGTTTTTGTCTTGCAATAAAGCTGTAAGTTCGTCAGTGTGATTTCTAACACCATTCGCATTCCTTAGGTGTAGTCATTTAAGGATTTTTTAAGGAAGGGATTAAATTTGATACGAGATTAGTAAGTAGTGATATTAGCGGCATGACAAGGGATTTGATTTCAGTGATGAAGGATGTCATCAAACTTGTAAGGTCTGTGACATTTGATGGAGGAGGAATATGAGAAATTTGATGCGGATGAGGTTTTTGGGGTTGGGTAAATTTTGAGGAATAGGTGGTTGTGGAAGGGGTTCAGGATGTATGCGTTGTTCCGGCAGGGCCTCTTTGTTCTGGTTCCCACCTCCAAGTAGATGGGCAAATGTTACATTGGAATCAATTGTTTTTGAAGGTTGTCTTCTGCTTCTGATCGGTTCAGCTGTTTCATCCAGATTCTGAGGTTTTTGGTATCTGCTTTTGAGGTTCTTGTAGATTTGACATCCCTTGTAGTTAGCCGGGTGGTCCTCGAGGCACAGAGCACATACAGCGGGTGTTGATCTTGATCTTGTGCATTCTTCTGATTTATGTTGTTCACCGCATTTCACACAGCGTGGTGTGTGGTGGCAGTAAGTTCTCGTATGACCATATGCCTGACAATTATGGCACTGAACTATTTCTTTCTTAGTGTAAGGTTTCTGAACTCTTACACTAGTATAGTACAACCTATTGAGGTCGTAAATTTTTTCAACTCCTGCTGATGGTTCCAAGTCCACGAAGAATAGAGGCAGTGGAATTTTATCTTTTAGGACATTGGTCACTTGCCGCACTTTGTAGCCTATCTCCGTCAGTTCTTCTTTGATAGCTGTAACTGGTGTCGAAGGGTGTAGGTTTCTAATTACAACCCTTAAAGCTCTCTCCTGGCGCAACTGATAGGTATGAAAATCAGCTTTGGTCTCAGTCAGATATTTCACTATTTTTCTGTAGCTTTCGGCGGTAGTCGGGGATATTTTAGTATCACTGGTTCTGCTTATACAAGAATAACTATTAGGATCAGTTACTTTGTTTAAATGCGCACACATCAGTTGAAAATTTTTAATATTTTTAACAAATATTGGTGGAGGTAGTGGTTCCCTGGGTATAGGAGAAGATTCCATGGCTTCTTTTTCATTTTGGAGGATCTGAAATGGATTCGGTGTAAAAAACGGCGATTCATCAGTTAATCCTTGTGATGATGTGCTAGGCTGTGGTTCAGATCCTAAAGAGGAAGCTGAAGCGGTAGCTGGTGGAATCATTTTTTTATTATTTTCACGGCGAGGTCTCTGTTTTGTAGGAGATGAGTTTGAACCTGCAGATCTAGATCTTTTACTTGTAGCTTTTGAGGACATAACTTGATGAAAATATCTCATTGATTAAAAAAAAAAAAAAAAAAATAAATAAAAATAAAATAATAAAATAAAAAAATAAATAAATAATGAGATGAGAATGAGAAGGAAAGATAATAAAAGAAAGATAAGTTAAAGAAAAGCAAGCCCGAGCTTGCCGAGCTAGCGGCAATCAGCTGATCAGTGACCCTCCTTTCACTTTTCGCGATTCTACAAAGTAAATTATAACTTTGCTTACCGATATTTCTCCAATATTCACTGCTGTGGTTTTCTTGAAGTCTAGTGATGTTTTCCAGACTGAACTCAAGCGAATTCCTACTGAAAAGAGCGAAAATCTGAGAGACGAAGTAACGTATGACTGTATGTGAATTAAAAACATTATTTAAATTTTTAAATTGAATTAAAAAAATAATTAAATTTTTAAATTAAATTAAAAAAAATATTGAAATTTTTAAATTGAATTAAAACTTTTTTTTTTATTATATTATTAAGTCATAATACTCTTCATAATAAAAATTTATATCTAGGCATAATAGTTTCGGTTAAAAGTGGGTATGTACTCGTATGTTATAGAAAACTGTAGTGGTTGACAAAGTCAGAATTTGAAGTAGCCATTAATTGATTAAGCGATATTACATAAATAAAGTGTGATTGCAATGGCGCCATCTTTAAGTTACTGTAGTGGTTAACTTGCTTTACTTGACAGAAAATCGAAAACCTGCAAACTTCACTGCACAGCTAACATTGCCCTTCTACACTCCGCAACCTATATAAGTTTCCAAAATTAATTATGAAAGGTAATTTAACAAACTAATATCAACTGTAACAATGTAAACAATTACTCGATAACTTAACTAGATATATTGTAGCTACATTCAGGCTATTTATAGATCAAATTTCAAATATCGGTAATGATTACTTTAGAATCAATCCAAACGTCATAGGAAATTTTAAAAAATCAAATTTTTGAAAAATATTAAAAAAACAAAACAACTCCTGTTATGACTACATAAGTATTTAGCTTCCCATAATACTTATATTAGCTTATAATATGCACACTGCATATATTTATTTGAATAAATTAGAATAATTGGATTAATGAAAATATATGTAATATTGGAAGTTATTACGTCACTGATATCCCTGCTGTGCACCCTTCATAAATCCAATTTAATCATCAATTTGAATATAAATTGAATTTCATTTAGAATGTTAATGATTTGCTGAAATATAGAAATTTAAAAAAAACGTAGAGTGATTTCAAGGAAGATCGTTTCCGTGTTGGAAATATTTATAAAGCGACGTTTATATAAACAAACATCGTCTTTGTATTATGGTTGTATGTTTATTAACTAATCAATGTGAAGGATAAAGCAGCATTAACTTTTTTTTTATTTTTATTAATTTAATTCTGTCAATAGTTAGTCACCTTTCAATAAATGGAATACAAATATAGGTGTTAGAAGTTGTCAGATGGGTGAAGGAATAGTAACTGAAATCGCTTTATTTTGTTAGAAAAATATTAGTTCAGTTTAAAATACAAAACATTACAATGCAATGAATGTGTTGCCAACAATAACACAAATGCTTTTTATATAGTTATTTATAGACTTTTTCAAACAAACATTTAAGTAAAATACATTGATTTTACTAAGAATAGTTGAAGAATATTTACTGACACAATTGATACATTTTACTTATTTTGGGTCGTATAAAACATATAAGAATGTTTATATGTCTGTGTAACTTACTATAAAATCGTTTATAATGTCGTATCCACAATATTCGGTAATACGAAGGTGTTATTGATATTTAGTTACGTTATGTTGTGTTTGAGTTTCGCGATTTATTTAAAAAATGAACATCTACTTACCTGAAAAAACACATTTCTTGGTTAAGTTTTTGGAATGGGGTTTGCTACTTTGTATATTTATGAATAATTATTAAAATTGAAATAAATATATGCTTGACGGAAGGGTATTAAAATTACTTATATAATCGAGGATACGACCCCTCTCCCACCCCCTAATGTCGCTACAGAATTTACTATACGAAAAAGTTATAATCAGCCCACATTTGAGCAAACACACTGTAATTTATTAATATAATCGGGACACGAAACCCCCCTTAAAGCAGCTACTGAGCCTAGTATCGAATAAATACGAAAAAATTATAATAAACCTGTATCTGAATGAGCGCACTTAAAAAATAAATAAATAGTATAATCGGGATACGAACCCCCGGAACGCAGCTACTGAGCCTAGTATCGAATAAATACGAAAGTTATAATAAATCCATATTTAAGCTAACACACCTAAAATTAATAGTATAATCGGGATAAGAACCACCGTAACGCAGCTACTGAGCTTAATATCGAATAAATAAGGTAATAAGGTTGAATTTGACTTGGAAATGATATATATATATATATTATATAATTTCCATTTCCATCGGTATGTCCCTCCTCCCCTCCCCGCGGTAACAGAGACCCCTGGTAGTTTCCCCCAGCGGCGGCTGACAAGAATATTTAGAGTGGTGAAAAGATAAAAATAATATCACAAAGGTTTACAATATTACAAAAAGAAATACCTTTAGAAACTTAGTCAGCTGGCGAAGGATCTGTTCTTGGCTCTTAGATCTCCAGCTGCTCTCTCTCTGACCCCCGACGGACATCTCTTCTTCTAGATGGAAACCGACTCACATCTTCTTGAGGATGGAATAAGACTGCCTCTTCTTGATGATAGAACTTGACTGACTCTTCGGATCTTCTCTTTTTCCTCTTTATCAGGGAGGGGGGGAGGGGAGGGCTGATATGGGAAGTACCCCGGTTGGCGGTCCAGCCTTGGTAGAAACTACTTTTAAGAGACATTTCTAATTTATTATTATTATTTTTATCTTTTCACCACTCTAAATATTCTTGTCAGCCGCCGCTGGGGGAAACTACCAGAGGTCTCTGTTACCGCGGGAGGGTGGAGGGGGGAGGGGGGGGAGGGGCCCATACCGATGGGAGGGAATCTAGGGGTCTAGGTGAACACCTTTTGAACTTTTGCCTACCTAGGCTTATAAAGGCATATCAATATATATTTAATTAATATAATTGTTGTCCAATAATGAATTTCCATCCTCAGTATTCTCAATACATAACAATATATATATATATATATATATATATATATATATATATATATATATATATATATATTCTCTAAAAAAAATAGTGAATTATATAAATAGAACAAATGTTATAAATTATATACCAAATAAGAAAGTATTTATAGAGAAAACATATGAGAGGTGTTATAGTAGACGAGAGCGAGAAAGTGAAAATGTCCAGTTTAATTTAACTTATATAACTAATAATACTGAAATAGCCAACAAAGCTATTATAATATCCTTGTTTTTAGAATTTCTTGATATTGATATTTTATGAAGTTAAATATTTCGGAAATGGTTGAAAAATTTCCATTGACCATCTATTTCTATTGAAACATTGAATGAGAAAGTGATATACATTCGCTGGAAATATGTGTTCGTGATTTATGGCCAAGAGGTGTTATGGAAACAATTAGCTTAGGTCTTCTATTGTCTCTATCAATACCTTAGTACTCTTTTTGTTTCCAACCACACCGAGCAAAAATCTTTCCGGCATTTCATACAATGATCATTTGTGGCAATTTTTATCCCAAATAAGGTTAAAATGAATTATCAGTTAATGCTTACCTTATTTGAAATAAAATATTATAATATAATACTAAACAAACTAAAAATGGTAAATGATAGATTTATTGTAAATTAAAAAAAATATATATACTGCTGACAGGTACAAATTGAAAAGAATAAAATAACAACCCAAAACACTGGATTCTTTATTCTTTATTGTGAATATTTGAGGAATCTAGTACTCAAGCTTTAAAGTGTTTGAGTTACCGTGGTTCCCCAGGCACTAAATCAGACTCCACAGAATAAATATGGGCCATCAGCTTATTTATAGCAACATGGATTTTATCAGGATGTCAAACAGCCTCTTCAACTTTCAGTCTAAAGATGATCTGTTTCGGTGACGAAAATATAGGGCCTGAACATCCTTTGATTTTATTGATCAACATTCTTAACATTAATTGAACCAGAGTCTACGTCGGTACGAAGAACACTGATAAATCGATCTGAAGGATATAGGTATCTATGTGTCGCTGATGATGCGCTGGAAATCAGACTTCATTTCCTTTATACAGTTACTTCTGTAATAAGATCACATTATGCGGCTGATATCAGTAGTTATATCCAAAAAGAAATTAATAATGGAAAAAATTAGAATTCATTTAGACGTAGCCCAAGACAGACATACATCTTTTATTTATTAACTCCATTCACACACAAGCCTTCTCGTCCGAATCTCATAATTCCTATAAATTTACAATTGTAATAAAGCAGTAAATATAAATAAATATATTTTAAATGAATTTCATGTATGAAATACACATATAAATTGTATGATTTTAAACAGGTGATCTTTCCGATTCACTTAAAAATAATTTCAATAATCTAAATTCTTTTGTTGTTGATTTTACAAGGCGAATATAAGGGTGGCCTCAGAATAATTATTCGTTATGAATCCTTCAAATGGCCCCTAATCATATAACGATAGGTCCATACACAGTCTGACACAACATGAAACATAACTGTGCTTTAATTATGTAAAAAATGCTGGACAAACATACATTAAAAAAAAAGAGAAGACGTGGAGCGGGTTACTATCCTTCCCCATGCTTGAAATGTAATTATTTTAGCCCATTATATGGTTATCACATTACTGCTGACAGAAGCAAATGAACAAATGAAGTGAAAGTAATTTTTTTAATCCATTTTTAATAGAGGTACGAGGAAGCCTTAGGACACTCTTCCTTTCCCTCCGATCTCTCACGCTCTTTAACTAAAAGACGGAAATAGGATCAAACTAAATTTCCTTCTGTCCACATCATTTCCCAAAGGAGGGAAAACGGAAGCCTACCTATTTTAAAGTATAAGGAGTCCAGAAAAAAAAGAGAGTAAAACATTTAAGATGTATTAGGATATAGGTTAAAAAAAAAAATGCGATCCATATTTTTCACACAAATTTGTTTTAATCTCTAACGTTTCATCCCTAGGTTCACCCCATTCTCAAGGTTCCTTTGATCTATCATCTTTCTGTTAGATACATATAAATAAATAAATAAGTAAATATATATATATATATATATATATATATATATATATATATATATATATATAATATGTAGAAAGAGAGAGAGGGTCACATTTTAAAACATATCTTGGGCTTAACTAGTCTCGTCAGCTTGTTATTCAATACAGTAATGAGTAATCAGATAATGAGTAGCCCCAGATATTTTTTAAAATGTGACTATATATATATATATATATATATATATATATATATATAATATATATATATAATATTGTTTGATCAGTTCTCGACTGTTGATAATTTAAGTTTGTGTTGTTCTTAGGTTTCAGTCAATGAATAAACAATTTTATCTATGCGACGTTTCGAGAATTTATTGTTCTCATAATCATGCCTTAACAGTGGAAAAAAAACAAACATTAATATTATTATACAATAATTAATATATGATGTTATTGTTAGAGATTGTTATACTCTTATTTATATCTCTAACATTAACATCATATATTAATTATTGTATGATAATATTAATGTTCTGTTTTTTTTTTTCCACTGTTAAGGCATGATTATGAGAACAATAAATTCTCGAAACGTCGCATAGATAAAATTGTTTATTCATTGACTGAAACCTAAGAACAACACAAACTTATATATATATATATATATATATATATATATATATATATATATATATATATATATATATATATATATATAGAGAGAGAGAGAGAGAGAGAGAGAGATTAAAGGATCCTTGAGAATGACTTAAAGCTGAAGCGTTCAAGATAATAAATAAAAACGTTTTTGAGTGAAAAAATGTGGATCATATTTATTATTTAAAAAACCTATAATTAAAATTGTTCGCTCAAAAAATAAATAAATATATATATATATATATATATATATATATATATATATATATATATATATATAATAAAAAGTATTAGGATCTTAGAAAAATATGAACCTGACTTTGCTTAAATTAAATAATTTATAGCATTTCTATAAGAAAAAAAACGTAAATAATATTTGATTTGTTATTCTACAACAAAAAAAAAAAAAAGTTATTAAACTCACTTAGACCAGAGTATGTAGACCTCTTGAGGAAGGCCAGATGTTAAAAGCAGAAGGTCAGAAACCGCCATGGAAAAGAGATAGAGGTTGGTTGTGGTTTGCATACTCCTGTTCCTGTAGATGACGATACAGGTACTGATGTTGCCAACCAGCCCCGTGACGAAGATGAGCGAATAGAGGACGGTCATCGGTACTACGAGGTAAAGTGGATCCCTGCTAGGTCCCCACGGTGAGCTCGAGTCTATTCTGAAATCGAGAATTCAGGCTATTTCTCAACTATTGTAGGTAAGGATATTTGTAATTATTTTGATCAGAAAGTTTGGGGCTAAATCAGAGCAGGCGAAATGTAACTTGGAACATTCTATCTGGAGGGATCAAGGAGTTTTGTGGAAGGTCCCTTAGCTAATAATTAAGCCTCCTGATTGAAATTCAGGGACCATTAATGGGTGGGACTTAAATGCTTAATTGGGCGGACTAATCATAGCCGTATTGAGGCCAATTTATTCCAATATTGAGGTTATAACCTAGAGTATAGTTGTAGAAAAATATTTCAGTTCTAAGTTCAGAATAAATTTTAAAAAAACTTATTGTATATATATATATATATATATATATATATAGATATATTCATGACTTATGTAAACAAATCTTCTGTAACATTATTCAATAACTCAAATCCTTTGATTAACTTTTTGTGATTACTCAATGGAATGACTGATAATTATTCTTTTTGAATTGATTATTTAGTGATGTTTCAGTTCTAGTTTATTGCTATTTATAAGTTTGTGATAATAGAACAAATAAATATCACAATATACAAGTACCAATATCCAATTACTGATAAACTATGAAATATTCGAAAATCCTTAAACTATGAATAGAAAAATTTTACACCTAAAAGAAGCAAAAAACAATCATCGCTTTACCTCTCTGGAATTCTGGTGGTCAAAAGTTCGGTCAAATTGGAGAACTCCATGTCTAAGCTGTCCGTCTCTGACAAAATGTCCATTATGTAACCTAAAACAAAATTAAACTATATATTAATAAACTGTTTTAGACTGATTATGGTATGTTGAATTGAGTATTTGCCTTGTGTATTACAATATTTTAAATAATGTATATGCTATGAATTTATATGATGTAATATCTATATTTATTTATTTAACGAAGGTAAATTGTTTTTTGTTTTTTTAAATATATTTTTATTGAAATTTACAACTGTACAAAAAATACATCAAGTAAATATGCTGAAATGTTATAACGCATGAAATAAACATGAAGAGAAACTTCCCATTGGCAGCATTCTTTGGTAGTACGTCTAAACAAGAAGGTCTCAAAGCCATATTCTTTTCAGACGCCTCGGAGGATTATCAGGAATTGAAGAGGAAGCAAGGATTAAACCTAATGGATTATAGTGGCAGTGGAGTTTTTCATGGAAAGTGTGGTACCTGGTACGGGCCAAATCAGCAACATATGAAATATTGGCATTATGGATGATTTTATTTTGGATAGTAAGGATTGGAAACGGGAAGAGTTTGATGATTTGGTAGAGCCCTAAAGCTCTGCTCCGTAGGTCCAGATAGGCCTTATGATGGTCATGTAAATGAGTCTTTTGTAGTTAAGTGAAAGGTTAGAGCGTTTGTCTAGTAAGTGTTGGAGTAGCCGAAATTGTCGTGCAGTTTCTTGTCTTTTCAGTCTTGTATGCGGATTCCATGTAAGTCGTTTGTCAAGCAGGAGTCCTAAATAGCGGATCTGTGCAACCGGGACAAGCGGAATATCATTAAAGGACACTATAGAGTAGGATGTCATAGGTTTACGACGAAGGGTAAAGGTAATTTATTGGGATTTATTGGAATTGATTTTAATTCTCCATTTCTGACACCATACCTTAAGGTCTCTGATGTGGGATTGGAGAGTTTGAGAAGCAATTGTAGGATCGTTATTAACCTATAGGTAGAAAGGAATGTAATAGGATGGGTTGGGATATCAGCTGTATAGGATGCGTAAAGAATGGGTCCTAGGATACTGCCTTGAGGAACCCCAACAGACTGGGTGAAAAGAGATGAATAGGAACTATTGTGGTTTATTTTGAAGGATCTGTCAGAGACGGAATTATTTCTAAAATTTAATGGTTGTTTAGTTACTTTTAAACGTAAATTAAAACAAATTGTGTATAAAATAAACACAATTATTAGTAAGGACAAGTAATTAAGAAATATTTACAGAAAATTATCAAAACATTAAATAATGATTCTATCTTATGCATGATATTATTTCGCCAAAGGCTCCTGGATATACAATGGCCGTAGAATTGTCGTGCGGGTAGTGCATATCCATTAGTGGCATTAACCCAACAGTTTGATTGCATTTAATATAATCGTGAAACAATATTTTAATTTATAAAAATATGTAAATTATACAATAAAATAGCTTAGTTCAAATTTAAAATAAAACATTGTTTAATTTTTGAAAATAATAACATTATTTTCAAGTCGAAAAAGCTATATCAAAAGCTAAAAAAAATATGTTTCCCAACATTTTTCAAGTTGAAGTGCTTTTATCATAAGTTTTTCAGAACTGCGGTATTTGCGGAATATATTGGCATAATAGTTCAAGGTTAGAAAACACTGAAGCAAGATGAATATACTTGCATAACGATTTCAGGTTCCTGAATAAAATAGAAATCTTACAAAACCGTCAGGAATATTCTCATAAATAAAGGATTATATTCCGATAATTCTAATTTAATATTAACGTAAACAGATAAAAACCTATAATAAATAAAAAAAAATTGATAGTTGATGACTTTACAGTTTCTCATATAGAGATAAGTACAAAAAAGAGGAAACAATGTTAATAAATAATTACTTGATACATCAATTCAAGTATATAATTTTTTCTCAATGCCCATAGATTTTTCAAACATTCAGAAGACACCAATAAAAGGGAAATCCGTTAAAAAAAGGACTTCTATTCATAAAACATGTTTAGGATTGAAACTGAATAACTGAAAAACTGATACTATAAAATAATCCAAAAAGTAAAAACAAAACATAGTGTTGAGACGTAATCAGACTGAAGTGCTTTTGAACGATGTTCGTCATGTTACGTTTCATCAACTTTTCCATTGATTTTATGTGAGGCAGATCCCTTGGGAAATAACTCAGAGAGAAAAATAGTTTATTTGTGATATAAAGTAGTGGAAATATAAAGGACTAGAAAACTACTACGTATATATACACCTTATATCATTTTTCTTTGATACTGGCAATTTAAAAAAAATATTATTCCAGTAATTGTTTATCCAGGAGAAAGAAAGATAAGCTCTTTATTTATGTATTGTACCATGTGCAATAATCAGGTATGTATGAATGTTTTTCCTTTACAAGATATGCCTTCATTCTTTCACTCACAAAAATAGGTTATGTGTTAGGAAAGACTTATTTTAGCTGTTCTCCTAATGATTTCTTTAATTATACTTAGATTGAAAACTTATAATTAATTGATATAAGTACTATCATTACTTTGAAAGGACAAAATAATGATTAATTAATTATTAATTTAACATAGCTATCTTTATATATTTATTTGATAATTTATCCTACAAAATTACTTTTTATATTGATTATCTTGTTTTAAAAAATAAATCATTAATTAAAATTCCCACTTTTAAGGTAGGGGAGAAGATATTATTTTTCTTTCTTTTTTATTAAAAAATTTGTTTTTTCATTTTTATCATGCTGGTGAAAATCATTTAAAGCAAAAATATTACTTTCTTCATCAATTTTTTTAGCCAGGAGTCACCTGTGTTGTAAAGGAAGTAAAAATTTTTTAGTTTTTGAATTTTTTAAAAAGCCTTTGTTCTTTCTAAGTGAATTTGTAAATTATATAAAATGATAGTAATACTTCTTTTGATTTATAAAAAATTACTTCTATGGAAGTCTTGTATTTATCCAGAAAGTGGGAATAAATAAAGTCTCAAAATTAATAATTTCCACTCGATTTGCACGTATTAAGCATCAAGAAATAAATTAATTTTATAAAAAGGTTATTAATCCAGTATATGATTCCTAGAACTTAATCTTTTTGAGTATTGAATATATAATGTTTTTGAAATGCCTATTTTCTTACAACTCAAAGATGGAATAGCAATTTAGATATACATGTAGGGGGTTACCTGTAGAATGGTGGTTAGCATATGAGCCTCCTATGCCCAAGGTGCCGGGTTCTAACCCGCAGGTGGTCCTAGGATTTTTTAATGGAAGTAAAAACTCCTTAGTTATGCTGTCCTTCGGAGAGAACGTAAAAAGGTGGTTCCGATTCTGTACGACGTCACGTACTCGTTAAAGATCGCTATCCTAATTAAACCTGAATAGGCAAGATTTAGGACTTCCGCTGTAGCATCGTCCGATTATCCACAGCAGCATAAAGTGACGTTAAATAAATAAACAAACAAATATACACGTATGTGTATATGTAAATATTTTTTTTATAGTCACTGTTTAGATTTGCTTATTATCATTTACCCGGTACACGCGAGGTGGATATTGTACTGACCTACTTGACAAATCATTATTTTTGCTTCAAAAAGTTGGAGTTTCTAAAGTTTTGAGATCCATTTAAAAAAAAAAAAAAATTATCAAAGACTAAAAAAACTATTCTATAGGTGACAGCACTTTCCATTAGGGTATAATTAGGTCTCTTGGGAGGTCACCCGTTCTAAATTGGAAGAAGTTAAGACCAAGTCCCACTCAAGAGCAGATACTTATCCTTGAAGTATTTCGAAACTAATTCCGTAGTTCAACCTTTAAAGCATCAATTATTGAAATGATAAAAGCTTTTTCCCTAAATTAATTAAGAAAAATTAGTGTTTGACAAAACAAGACCACCCCGTTATTAATACAATTTCTTTTCTCAATTTTCAATGTTTGAAAAATAAGGTTCGATATAATATTTTAAGTGAGGGACCAGCGGTGGAAGGATTAAACCCTTAATAATTGGAATATATGCACGATCGGATCTAATTTCAAACGACTGTTTCAAAGGTTGTGTATCAAGTTTGCTGTGCGCAGTTGTTGCAACACATGGTAACTTGATTGTTAAAATCGATCATGTATAGGATCGAATTACCGACTGACACCATCGATATATTATAGGCTAGATTTAGCTCACTTATGCCAGTCTAGCTTTAACAATGATTGGTAGTTCAGAAGGGTCTCACGTATACAGTCCAATTAAATCTTCAATATTTTAGAAAACCTGAAGTCGTTCTTCAGAAATTGTTTTCACGATTTTAAAATAGTTTTAATTCTATATTCAGTAATTTTTGAAGATAGAGAAAATTTTTATACAGTTTTCCAAACAGCACAAGCGATGAATTATGAAAAAAATATTGAAATATTACCCATTTATTTTCCCATGAATAAGTTTGTTTTTTTTAAGATAGAGAAAAATATGTATAAAGAATTAGGATTTAGAAACCGAGGATAATGTAAAAAAACTCATAACATTAATATGTTAGAAGATATACGTCTTTAACTTGGTTATTATTGAAAAAAAAAAGTTTGAAAAGGGAGTTTAGCGCTTTATAGAATAAATAAAATAATAATTACCAAATACAATGCAAAACAATTAAACTTACTTAAAAATTAAATTATATTTAACACAATATCCGGAATAGAAATTAATAATAACTGACCCCAGAAGATATTATAGGAAAATGATTGAATAATAAAATGATCACTTAAAACACTAGAATTAGAAACATATTTATTATATTTTGCATTAATCCATACTTAATCCTCCAAGTATGGCAATATTGCTCGGTAGTTGGGTTTTACTGTCCGTATAACAAATAGTATGTAGGTGCATAGTGTGTAAGTAATATCTAATGACATCCTACGGCTCAATCCCTACTCTTCATGCATGACCAATAACTACTCAGCGTGACTGGTGAGAGGGCAGACAAAATGCTGTTTTTTTTTTTTTTGTTTTTTTTCACCATTGGGTACTAGTGCTACCGGCTTCACCACTTGCTATTATCCTCAACTCTATCATTAAGACTTTAGATCAAAATTTACAAGGTATTATCCTTGTACATTCGCACTCTCCCGCACTGCACTGTACTGTAAGTTTCAAAACACTGTACTTCGAAAAGTAGTGAGATCGACAACTATAAGAAAGATGAAGCCGCATCAACGACTTCTATGATATTCCAACAGTGCCGCATTACATTAATAGAAGGCAATTGAGATCAACAAAATATATATATGTATATAATGTATAGTACCCTCCAATGAATTATTATAATTTTTAATATATTTTTTGTATTCATTTATTTACAACTGTATTGATTAATACATCTAGTAAATTAGCTGTTAGATAAAACACTTGAAAAAGACATGAAGAGAAACTGCCCATTGGCAGCACTCCAATAGGTAATCTAAACTATAAGATCTCGAGGCCACCTCCTTTTCAGACGCCTCGGAGGATTGTCAGGAATGGAAGAGGCAGCTAGAATTGAAACTAGTGGGTTAGAGTGGGAGTAGAGTTTGTCATGGAAGGATTGATACCTGTTTCGGACCAAATCAGCTACATAAGGAACATTAAGGTCTTTATGGATGAGCTTATTCGTGACGAAGTAAAGAGCGTTGAGGATTTTACGAAGGATTTTGAAATTATAAGTGTACAAATCCAACATAACTTTGAAAAATTAAATATAAAAATTTTGATTCACGTTTTTGAAATAGAAATTTAAAAAAAGAAAGTTTTTTTAGAACTATTTTGGAAAACCATAAACATATATTTTTCCAGAAAGTCGGTTGACCGGTTCAGAAGAAAAAATTGTTTTTTTTTTGTTTTTTTAACCATGGTTTACAATGCGATTAAATTTAAAATTTTTATATATATTACGGAGTCCCTAAAATGAAATAAAGTAGCGAGAAATTGGAGGAGTATCAATCGATCATAATATAAATTAAAAAATAATTTTTGACTAACACTTATGTGAAAAAAGTAAAAATATATTATTTAAAACCCTTTTGTAAAATCCAAATCGGTAAGGCTGTTCAGGAGAACACAAGTTTTTTTTTCCTTTTCCCCAACATAACTTCCCTCCCATTAGGATTAAGAGGCTGAAACTTTGCATAAGGTTGTTTCTCATAGGTGTGAATCAATGTTATAAATTTGGTTCTAATACACGAGGCTGATTTCACATGCTTATTCCACTAGGCCCTTTATTCTAAAACGTTTTCTGCCTCTCATACAATGACATTATCTATTAATTATTGTATACAAATTTTAATATTCCCTCTTTTGTTTTTTGTTCCGCTTTTAGGGAATGAATATGAGAACCATAAATTCTCGGAACATAGTCTAATCAAAATTGCTTATTTATTGATATATTTTACATGATTTGATGGTATGGCGTGGTAGGCCTAATAGAGTAAGGTTCAGCTGCACCTCTTTCTGTCGTGAGAGCTATTTGCTGCTATTTTATGTCGGCAGGTCTCTCATCCAACTTCTTTTCAACCTTTTACGGGTTTCGTGAGGCAAGTAAGTAGTCGGTAGTAGTAGGTTACCTACTGGTAGGCCATGATTTTCAATTTCTGATTCGGATCCTCAGCAAACGTTTTCACAATTTCCTGCTCGTTAATACTAACATATATAATTTAATAAATACGAAATAAATTTCTTCCCTTACGTCTGCTGCGGAAGAGCTCTCCGGTTCGGTACCACTGTGGTGTTCCACAAAGAGCAGTGCTGTCTCCTATATTGTTCTCCACTTACACATCTAACATCGTTGGAAGGAAGTACGAGAAAGCCACTGTATCTGCTTTTCCCGACGATATTGCAGTCACGAGCAGCAGCTCCAATGCCAGCACGGCTCTCAAACAGTCCCAAAAAATCCTGTCAAAAAATATCTTTAGAGCTAAAGTGGCTAAACATAGAAATTAATCCTGACAAAACAAAGGCTATTGTTTATTCGTACCAGAAGGGTAAGAAAAAACTTCCTTCAGGATTTAATCTCAATAATTGCCAAATTAAACTGTCTAAAAATATTGTATATCTTGGAATCACGTTCGACAGACACTTAAAATTTTCAGTCCACTTTTCTAAAAAAATTAAATCTGTAAGGCGAAAAATGTTTAGGCTTAACCATTTGATTTCATCTCCAAGTATATCTCTCCGACTAAAAGCGATGATATACAAAACAATTCTTCGTCCGTCACTGTTGTATGGCTCACAACTTTTTCTACACGTAGCGAAATCAACGGAAAAGAATGTCCAGGCATTTCAAAACGGCATTCTAAGAAAAATCGCAAAAGAGACGATATTCCAAAGAGTAAAAACAAAGAAATTACATGAAGAGATGAAAATACTAACAATAAAAAAATTTATGAGTGAGAGGAATTTAAAGTTTTTCGAATCAACGAAATTGGTAAATAACCCTATATTTAATAAACTGAAACCCCCAGGAATACCTCAGCGATGGCAGAAAATCAACAAATAAATAAATTAATTAAAGTTTTAGTTGTAAGGCCGAAACAAACCAGAAGGTGAGCCCCATCACCTGAATTATTATTCATAATGTTATTACTCTCCAGAAGTTACGTTAAAGAGTTGCAACTCCTTAAAATGCACGCTTGCAGAAAAAGGAGAACTTACCAGCATTGCAGGAGCTTTTAGAAGAGAAAATAAGGGACTAAGGAAAAAAAAAAAATAATAAAAAAAAAAAAATATATATCCCTTCTGTGATAAGAGAAAGTTGTTTAATGTGTGCGCCACAGGAGTATTTGAAAAATATTTGTTGAGTAGTAAAAAAAACAAACTTAAAATATTAAAGCTAAGCATACTCATTGAAGTTGAGTGATTGACGAATGTATGTGATTAAATTACAAATATTAATTACTTGCTTAATGTTTTTACTTTCACTTACTATATATAGTAAGGGAAAGTATTGCGATCGTGAAAATTTTCGAATTCCAGTTTTCAACAGAAATACACATTTTAGGGTCCCCTGAGTCCAAATAACCAAGTTTCGCAAAAAGGTCTGTGTGTGTGTGGTAACTCACAGGCGGAAACGGTAAGTCCTATGAAACTGAAATTTCATATTTAAGAAAAATATGAATCCTGTAATGACAATATGTTCGTCCTCAGGCAGATCATTGAAAAACCTCGGGAAATGAACCAGGAGCTGCATTTAGCCTTTGTGGATCTTGAACAGGCATACGACAGCGTCCCAAGGAGCAGAATGTGGACCGCATTGAAAGAGGCGGGCGTCGACAGCACCTTAATAGAAGCTGTGAGACACCTATACCGAGATGATATCTACCGAGTGAAGATTGGAAAGCGGCTATCGGAGCCTTTCTCGGGAACTAAGGGTCTGAAGCAAGGATGCAGCTTGGCGCCGACTCTCTTCAAGATTTACCTTTACATGTCTGTAAGGCAATGGTTTGACCAGTGTGGAGATGTAGGACCCTTTATCGACGATGAACAGCTGGTCTCCCTTTTCTTTGCTGATGGCCAGGTTGTGTTTGCTCGGAGGAAGGTGTACCTGGAGATGATGATGTGTTCTCTATGGGATTGCTACGAGTCCAAGGGACTCAAAATAAACTTCGAAAAGACCGAATACATGGCTATAGGCGCTGAAAATGACGGTGATCTAAATGTTGATTCGGAGACATGTACAAAGGTGAATGTCTTTAAATATCTAGGATCGTACCTGGACTTCTCTCGGTCATCAGAAACTGATGTTAGGAAAAAAGCAGAGCAAGCTCGAAAAGCCACACGCATGCTGCATCCGGTTCTGTGGAATAGGACGATTTTAAAGGAAAATAAACGAAGAATCTTTCACACCATCGTCGAGCCAATCTTAACGTATGCAGCCGAAACATGGACCATGTCATCCATGCTATATTCCAAGCTTCAAGCAGTGGAAATGGACTTTTGGCGAAGATGTATACGTGTTACAAGAAGGGACAGACTTCGGAATGATATTGTTCGGGAGAGAATGGAGGTTCGCCAGTCTGTTAACAGCAGAATTGGACAGCGAAGACTAAGGTGGTATGGCCATGTAAGGCGAATGCCTACAGAGCGTTGGCCGAATCGAGTTTTGGACTGGCAACCGCCAGGAAGACGGAGACGAGGACGACCCAGAGGTAGATGGATTGGTGGAGTTGAGGAAGAAATGGCAGGCCGAGGTCTTCAGGATGGAGATTGGCTGGACCGCGACCTCTGGTGCTCTGCCCTGATGTAAAAGGCAACCCACGTTGGAACGCCTATAAAAGTAAAAGTAAAAGTAAGAAAAATATACAACCTAGAACTTACAAAACCTTTTTCATCAAGATGAGCTTACCAGAAGAGGCACTTTATACCATGCATTTTGTACCTTTGTTCGATTTTTTCGAAAACGATTCCGACGATTTTGATTAAACTCGCTATATCGATGTAAAATTTAATGGGCTTTAATATAATTTAGATTTCATTCTGATTAAAATGGTCTGACAGGGCTTAAATTCCGATATTTTAAATTTTCTTTCTCTAAAGTAATTTTAATTTTGTTGATACTATAAAAATAACTATATTATCTTGTTACCACAGATGAAAAACAGGTAAATGTATAAATTAAATTAATTCGATACCCAAATAAAGGAGAAAAGAGTAAAAATATTTTTTTAATGCAATTTTTTGTTTTTGAAAATAAGAACCGTAATATACGTGTATGATGTACCGTTGGAAAGCTAAAGTTTTTAGAAAAAATATTATCACATGCTCAAACTTTTAAAAGTTAATAGAGAGTAATGAAAAGAAGATAAAACTAACTGATTATTTTTGATAATAATATAATAGATTTTTTAATAAAACACATGTTTCTATATAAATTCGATTTAATTAATTATTTAATAGTTTCACGTATTAGTTTCACTTACTATTTTTATCTCTAACTGTATTTGAAAATTCTTTCATTGATTTTAAAAATGGAGGAAAGTGAAAGT
This sequence comes from Piezodorus guildinii, assembly GCA_023052935.1. NCBI lineage: Eukaryota > Metazoa > Arthropoda > Insecta > Hemiptera > Pentatomidae > Piezodorus > Piezodorus guildinii. Next base: position 39,829,246 of record CM041294.1, read on the forward strand.
CGTGTGTTGCCCGCACCAGATTTTTAGAAATGTTAAGGAACATTGTAGATCATGTACTGTTTTTTACTTTTTTTATCTTCCAAAATTACGTTATTTATATCATGTGATATTATAAGGAGATGGCCATTGAACATATTTCCTCAATAAATCCAACAAGTGTACCTAAATAAAATATTTACTCGGTCCGATTGAGCAGATTATTGGGAAGCTGGCCTTGTTAGTTGAGCTGCTTGAATAAACACAGCCGCAGCTCCAGCGGTCAGTGACTCCTATAATAACTCAGGCCCAATCACCCTGTTGTGCTCTTAAATAAATGACCTAGCCCCTATCCGACACTAAAAATAAATATACCAAAATTCGGTAATATATATGCGGAAGGAACCCTATGCGGCTGTCATATATCTTAATGCTTGGTTAGAGTCTAGTCACCGGGCCCATTTTTTGTTTTGTTTACTGTAATGTAATAACAGTAAGCCTTTCCTGAGATAAAAAAATATATCATGAAGAAAGGTTTTTATTTATTTTCATTGTAGAACAAATATTTTTACTCTCACTTACTTATAGAAAGTATTGCTTTCCTGTAAATTTTCTAATTTCAGTTTTCAACGGAAAAACACGTTTTAATTTCCCTGACTCCAGTTAACCTATGTTGCAAAAAAATATGTGTGTGTGTGTGTGTGTGTTTGGTAAGTCTAGCACGGAAAGGAAAATTCGCACAAAAGTGAAATTTCATATTTAAGACAACTATACGCCCGAGATGTTCCAGCAACGTTTGCATTAAAATCAGAGAAACATAAGAGTCACTTTCATTTTTTTCACGATTTCCTCCTAAACAGCTCAAAAGATTTTAATCAAGTTCACTATATTAATGTAAAATTAAATGGTTTTAATATCATATGGTTTTCATTCTGATTTAATGGTGTGATAGAGCTTAAAGGCTAATCATTTTCTTCTTCTGAAGTCCCTTTAATTTTGTAGATTCAGAAAAATTACCATATCATCTTGTTATTATTGATAAAAATAGAGTAAATATATAAGTTTAACGAATTCGATATCCGACTAACGGAGAAAAGAGTAAAAATATGTTTTCATGCTATTTTTGTGTTTTGAACATAAAGATAGTGATATAGATGTAAAAAGTACTGTTGAAACTCTAAAATTTTAGAAATATCACCTTATTCACTAAATTGTAAAAGTTAATTGAGAATAATGAAGAACCGATAAAACTAAATGATTGTTGCATAATAATAAAATAGATTACCTAATAAAACACATGTTTATATTGTTTGTTTATATAACTCTAGGTAATTTATTTTTTATCTTTATATTTTTTCATTCGCACCAGTCAGAAGTTATCTGATAATCAGCAAAAGTGCTGTATAAAAAGTGAGATCAGATATGGTAGGCATGGGGAAGGAGAGTGCCCAGCAGCACCCTTTCCTAGGCTTTAACTAAGCGGAGGAGGTCCCTCATCCAGCTTCTTTTTAGTGTTCTTCTGACTGGAATTTCAAGTATTGAAATGTTGTTAATCGGTCTATTGTCGTATCCGTGAAATTTACTGTGAAAAAGAAAATAGCGTGTTTGATTTTGTTGATCAGTTGATGGTTGTTGTAAGTTTTTTTTTTTTTTTTTTTTTTTTTTTTTTTTTTTTTTTTAACATCATTTATTGAAATTTACAACTGTACTTCAAGGTAAAACAAGTAAATGTGACAACAGATAAATGGCGTGAAACAAACTTGAAGAAGAACTACCCAATGGCAGCACTCCTGTAACTTTTCTAAACTAGAAGGTCTCGAGGCCATCTTCTTTTCAGACGCCTCGGAGGATTGTCAGGAATTGAAGAGGAAGAAAGTATTGAAAGAAGAGGATTAGGGTATAAATGGAGTTTGTCATGAAAGGAATGGTATCTAGATCAGGCCAAATCAGCAACATACGGAACGTTGAGGTCTTTATGGATAAGTTTTTTCGTAACAAAGTAAGGAGCATTGAGGATTTTACAAAGGATTTTTGATTGTAGGGGTTGGATACGGGAAGAATTCGATGGTTTAGTAGAGCCCCAAAGCTCCACTCCGTAGTTGTAAGTCTGTATGTAGGATTTTGTTGTTTACGTACCAAGGAGCTGTCGTTATTAGTCTTAAAATTTTTATTGAAATGATTGCAGTTTTTGTATGTGAGTTATTTTTTGCTGAGCAATAATTGTGTGAAGCGTAAGTTTCTGTTTAATTTTTAATTTTGATGATTTAGATAAAATAGAGTATAGTACTTCCAGTTGGTGGTTGAGAGTCTTTTCTTTTCATCTTGACATGTGGGCCCCAAGTCATCCTTCGGTAATTAATTAAAAAAAAAAAACATTATAAATATTTTTTATTGTTTTGATTAGCTCCTGAAGTTATCTGACAATTAGCAAATGTGCTGTAGAAACTTCAGGAGTAGCCCTTCCAAGGCTTTAATTTAGTAGAGGAGATCTCTCATCATGTATCTTTTAGCCTTTTCTAACAGGCATTTCAGCTATTGATATGTCCGTGCATTTTGCTGTGAAAATGAGCTTAAAAAATAAAAAATCATTTATAATTAGGTGCGTATTCGCACCATAAACTTAAAACTTTCTTACGTTAAAAATATACTCTTTAAGAATCGAAGAGTCTTATATGTATTAATCTTCTCATGTGCTATAAAAAAATATTACATCGTAATAGTAATAGCGGAAATCCTTTCTGAAATAAAATAAATTAAAACAAAAATAGAAGAAAAGTTAAGATAAAGAAGGCATTTAAGCTTTTAGGACTACCGTTTTATCTGTGGAAAAAAATCTTCTATTATATTGTACATACAATTCATGGGCCCATTTATTAGATTTTCTCACGTATTAATAGCACCTTATTGAAAGCTTATCCTTTTCATACCTCAAGTAGGTATTTATAATACAATAAAATGCAATTACTTAGCTGTTAAATTTCTGATTCCAAATGAAAACCACCATGACCGAGGGTTGAAATACGAACAAAAACCATAATCAGATTTTAAATTGAATCTGCTGCCAATTCATACTTCTATTCATAAGCTAAATATAACCTAATAAATCGTTATCAAGCGATATGCCTTTTGGGGGGTATAAAACAGAATATAAATAAAAAAACTACCTTACCTGACTAAACCTTATTCAATATTTTTTTTTTTACATTGAAGTTGTAGGATGGTTTTCAGTTATAAAAACTCTAAAAAGTAACACCATCTAAACCTGTAAACTATCTAACAAATCATAAAAAATTTAATTTTTTCTGAACTTTGGATGGAATTTAGATAGACGGAAGTGAATGATGACCCACTGATGTATTAATTAACTAAATGAAATTCAGCTAACTAAAAAAAATCATCACTTCAAAGGATTTTTTAATCGACAGGAAATACAAATAGGACAAACTTATGACCACAATTCGCTGTTTTAATTAATATGATAGCATAGAATGGTGCTTTAGAAAGACATTTTTAAATTATTTATTGATGTTTACAACTGTATTGTACAACACATCTTGTAAATAGGCGAAAAGAAAATATGCATAAACAAGACATGTAAGAAGCTACCCAGCGGTAGCATTGTAAAAATGTTCTATACTAGAAGGTCTCGAGGCCATCTTCTTTTCAGACGCCTCGGAGGATTATCAGGAATTGAAGCGGAAGAAAGGATTGAAACTAGAGGATTAGAGTGGGGATGGAGTTTTTCATGGAAGGATTGATACCTGCTTCGGGCCAAATCACATATGGGATGTTAAGGTCTTTATGCATGAGTTTATTCGTGACAAAGTAAAGAGCATTGATGATTTTTCGAAGGATTTTGGATAGTAGGAATTGGGTACGGGAAGAATTTGATGGTTTAGTAGAGCCAAAAGCTCTACTCCGTAAGTCCATATCGGTCTTATGATAGTCATGTAGATGAGCCTTTTGTAGTTTAGTGGAAGATTAGAACGTTTGTCTAGTAAGTCTAATTGAGTAGCCAAACACGTCAAGCAGTTTCTTGTCGTTTCAGTTTTGTATGAGGGTTAAAAGTTAGTCAAGGTGGAGTCCTAGGTATCGGATCTGTTCAACAGGAACTCGCGGAATGTTATTGAAGGACACTGTAGGACAGGATATCATAGGTTTACGACGAACTGTAAAGGTGCGATTTTCGGAATTTATTTTTATTCTTCAAGCTTTAGAGAGGTAAATAAGTTATAAAGGTTTTAGGTTTATAGTATTTTACTATCCTTTTAGAACATAAATCCCGTTTAAGATTTTTCGGCTCCAACGCTTTTTTTCTTTTGAAACTTTAACTGTTTTAATTAATTCTACTATTTTCATCTTTTATTATTTTTTTAATTAAAAAATTAATCGAGTTAATGTGTATTTAGGTTTTGAATATTTTAAGTAAAACTATAGGAAACAACAGTATAAATAATATCACTAACACAGTACTTAGGGTTTTTATTTCCTTGAGATTGCTCGGTGAGTTAAATGTTTTAAATGTCACCATTAAATAAAAGGCTATTCTTACCTATCTATATTATGATAATGCGACGAACGTAGTTTTCATCATTGATTTAGGAATGTGTTTCGACTGATTCGCACTGTTTTTTCTTCGTGTTCTTCGGAAGTATAAGATGAAAGTTTTGAACAAATAAATGAAAGAGAAAATTCTGTTTTTATTATGCTATTAATTATAATGTAATATAAATATATATTTTAGGGACTCGTAATTATTTTTGCTAGGTATGTAAGATTAGAAGTGGTTCAATATAAGTACTAACTAAAGTATCACACTAAATATATACAGTGGCGCTATCTGTTGTGTGAAAATCAAGTAGGGAAATAGGATCCAAAATCAACCTTCAGTCACTAATATTTAAATAAATTTTCATTAACTTTGAATTAGTAACATATCACATGACTTATAATTTGAATATCATTTTGCTGAAGGCAACAGGTCGGGATCCAATACAGTTGAGATGCATGGTCTTAACTTTAAATGGGTAGTCGTCGAGAAAATGTGGGGGAGTTTCTGCGGTCTGTAAGTGTCTGGAGAACGTTGATCTATCAGCTTATACTTAAACTGTTTTCATTTAAACTTTAACCGAACTAAATTCCAGTAAGTAGGAAGTCAATTAAGGAAGGATCTATTTGAATGATAGCCCGAGGACTAATGTTATTTTAAAATACCAGACGGCCTCTGCTCAGAGTACCTCTGATTAGTTGGGATTCGGGAGGCCTACCCCGATCGAAATCTAATTAATTAGTTATTTAATGTTTAATTTTTTAAAATAAAATATAATGATTTTTGTATTATTTTATATGAAAACATTTTAATTTTAATTTTATGAATTAAAAAAAATATCGTATCTGAAAAAATAAAGTAGATATATTTTTGAAAGATTAGGGAAGAAATCGTATCTCCATTAAGCTACCAAAAATCAAATAAAACAAAATTTTGTATCGTTATATTGTAATGTATTGAGGATACTGAGGGGAGTTCATAATTAAATAATTTTATTATTAAACAATAAAAGATTGAGAAACCTTTGTTGGCAAAACACATCAAAAGGCGTTTACCTCCATGGGCCCCCCAGAAATATGTACCTTGGAAAACTTTTTAGACACTAGGACAAAGGACCCCCGGCATGGGATACTTCCCAGATCAGCCCCTCCCGAGGTGACGACGATGAGGAGAAGATTGGAAAGAGGCAGTCATTTTTTATCCTCAAGATGTGAGTCGGGTTCCATCTAGAAGAAGAGAGGTCCGTCTGGAGGTCAGAGAGAGCAGCTGGAGATCTAAGAGCAAAGAACTGATTCCACCTTCGCCAGCCGACTAAGTGTTTTAAAGGTATCTCTCTTGTTTGTAATATTGTATGGCAAAGGTAGTATTGAAAATGTCCCTCAGTATTCTCAATCAAAGTTCTAGGCAATGTATTAATATAATTTATATGTGTAAGTTAATAATTATAATAACGTATTAATTGAATCTTGTCTACTTTAATCTTACCCTGCATGCCACCTCTTGGATTGGTAAACACGATACCTTTGGAAAGGAAATCCAATGGTACTATTAAATATAGTTTATATATAGATTAAATATATTAAGTAAGCTAGTTTTTGAAGGTACCGCTGCCTTAGAAAAGCAGCCGGTCAAAAACAGCAATATTTCTGTGGCGGTCGTGAAAAACTGGATACCTCGAGTTATATAAAAAATGAGCTAACTCCACGTATCGCTCCCTTAGCCCATCTCCCATCTCGTGTTAAATTGGTTAAAAAAATTTCTTGGTGGAAGAAATTTCAGGGGAAAAGTATTAATTACTCTATTTTGGGTATTATGTAAACTTTAAGTCGCTCACCTGTAAAAATAAAGATTTTGACTTAACCACTTATTCACGACCGCCACAAATTTTTTAAATAGGAATAATTATTGGTGATTACAATTGGTTGGTTTTTCGTTTTTTATGTTTTCAATACAGGTTTTTAATTTAATTTTTTTACCTTTATTGAATCTGATAGCGCTAGTCTGCTATACTCTGGGTCCTGGGTTCGAATCCCGGCTGTGGCAGAATATTATTTATTCTGTTAATTCAGTCGGGGGGCGATCCTAGGGTATGGAGCCCCTCCAGGGGCAGACCCAGCCTCAATAACGTGGGTACCCAAAATAATTGGGGTAAAACCTGGCGGCTGAGCGCGATTAAGGCCTAATCACCTCATTGCACTGCCGTTGGCCTAGAACAGTACGAATCTGTATATGTACTGTGCCCAAGACCCTTCATGGGTTGTAGTGGTACAGTTTTTTTTTTATTTTATTGAATCTGATAGAATTTCAGAGGTTTTACTTCGCGGTATAGAGCGACAACTATGTATAAAATCTACGAAATATAATATACGAAAGCATTCCATTCAGTGTCTCATGGCATCTTTACCGTAAGCTTGTGGATCTTGAGTGCCCAGAACAGCTTTATAGTATCATTGAGTCATTTATAACTTACAGGAGTCGAGCTATTCGGTTTCGTGATAAGAAATGTAGGACCATAAAACTCGCATGTAAGGTGCCACTAGGAGCTGTACTATCACCAATCCTTTTCTCAATTTGCTTGGCGTACTTCAATTTGCCGTAAATATCAGAAAGCAACACACGCAGCCTAAGTAGATAATATTGCTATATACAGTAGCAGCATGAGTTCCCGCATAGCTCTATAGTAGGTCAAATTTGTATGCCAAGAAGTAGTATTGGATAACTTACTAGGAATAAATAAAAACAGATTGTATAATGCTAATTTATAACTGCACAAAGGTTAAAAATCCAGGCTCGCGCGGAAGTTTTGAGTTAACAACATATCACTAACGTCATTTAAGTCAGTGGTTTACTACCAGACTCGACCGGTATATGGACCCATTCAGCCCATGGTTATAATAAGGTCAGAGCTGTTATGAAGAAGTGCTACCGGCTTCACCACTTGCTATTATACCCAGCTCTATTTTTAAGGCTTGAGATCAACATTTACAAAGAATCTGTGGGAATTATCTATACAATAATAGAATCAAAACCATCCATTGAGGATTGAGAGTACCTCTTATTAATGATTACATAATGTACAAGCTTAGTAAACAATTTTCGGTCCAAATGTTTAATTAACAACAATTTCCTTATAAGAAATATTGGAAACTATACCAACAATAGTATAGGGTTGTTTCACATGAAATGTCCGTTTTTATAGTTTCTGAAACACATAAAGGATTTTGCAGGTCTTTGTTATTTTCTTCCGGATGTTTACATATTTAAAGTAAACAGTTACTAATTCTCTACCTTTGTATTATAAACATTAGCTTCCCAATCAATTACCCACTTTTTAGTATACCTCCAAATATGAACATGGAAACACGCGATTTTCGAATAATATTTTTGTACGAGTTTAAACTCGGCCATTCAGCAGCTGAAGCCGCTAGAAATATTTGTAAGGCGTTTGGGGAAGGGAGTGTTAATGAACGGACCATTCGCCGTTGGTTTGCTAAGTAGTCAGGGGATACCGACTTGGAAAACTTGCCCCGAGGAAGACCTCCGTCCGTAATAGACAACGATGTCCTCAAACATACAGTAGAAGGAAACCCCTACCAAACAGTTGAAGGACTCTCAGCACAACTAAATGCAAGTGAATCTACCGTTTCCAGACATTTAAAGTGTATTGGGAAAGTAAAAAAGTTCGATACATGGGCTCAAAACATACCGTGCAAAAATTGAAAGAACTGGGCTACGAAGTTCTTCCGCACCCAGCATATTCTCCCGACTTGTCTCCAACAGATTACCATCTGTTCAGGAATTTAGACAACTTCGTCAAAGGAAAACTTTTCGAAAATGATGATCAAGTGAAAAGTGCGTTTTCAGATTTTGTTTCACTTGAAAGCCCAGGGTTTTTCAGTTCTTAGAGTTGGTGTCACGTTGGGAAAAATGTGTAGAAAAAGAAGGTAAATACTTCAAATAAAATTATCTTGTTTTCATATCGTATTTTTAATAATAATCCTTTACCTTGAAAACGGACATTTCATGTGACACAACCCAATACTAAGCGGTGTATACACAAGCGTTCCGAAAAATAGTGAGATCGATGACTATAAGAAAGATGAAGCTGCACGAGTTATTATCATTAATATAGAAAAACAACCCTAAGTGGAAACCCTAAATACAGTGCCCAGCATCTAGAAACAACCTGCTACGGGACAGCAAAAGAAAATACAACATTCTTATAATGTAGCACGCTACAGAAAGAGAAGACCATTACAAAACACCTTTGTAAAAGTTTATGTTTAAACTGTATAAACTATAGATGACATATAATATCTTAATCATTCATATTTTTTTTATGTTATTAATTTCACTTACTATATATAGTATGGGGAAGTATTGCGATAGTGAAAATTTTCGAATTCCAGTTTTCAACAGAAATACACGTTTAAGGGTCCTCTGAGTCCAAATAACCAAGTCCCGCAAAAAGGTCTGTGTGTGTGTGTGTGTGTTTGTTAACTCCCGGGCGGAAACGGTAAGTCCTATGAAACTGAAATTTTATATTTAAGAAAACTATACGCCCGAAACGTGAAAAAACTTTTTCTTCTAAATGAGCTTACCAGAAGAGGCACTTTATGCCATGCATTTTGCACCTTTTTTCAATTTTCTCGAAAACGGTTCCGACGATTTTGATTAAACTCGCTATATCAATGTAAACTTTGATAGACTTAAACGTCGTGTAGGTTTCATTATGATTAAAATAGTCTGACAGGGCTTAAATGCCGATATTTTAAATTTTCTGCCCCTAAAATACCTTTAATTTTGTTGATTCTATAAAAATAACTATATTATCTTGTTACCACTGGTGAAAAACAGATAAATATTTAGGTTGTGCGGATTTAAAAAACAACTAAAGGAGAAAACTGAAAAAAAAAATTGTAATGTAATTTTTTGTTTTTGAACATAGGATCAGTAATATACATGTATGATATACCGTTGGAAAGCAAAAGATTTTAGAAAAAAATATTATCTAATACAGAAGAGCTTGTAAAAGTTAATAAAGAGTGATGAAATGAACATAAAACTAACTGATTATTTTAGATAATAATATAATAGAATTTTAAATAAAACACATGTTTCTATATAAATTCAATTTAATTAATTCCTTAATAGTTTCACGTGTTTTTATCTCTAACTGTTTTTTAAAATTCTTTCATTGATTTTAAAAATGGAGGTAAGTGAAAGTCGTATGTTACCCGCACCAGACTTTTTTTTTATCTAGTTTGTACAACTTTGATGTTACTTTTTTGGTTTTTGTAAAAATTGTGTGAATAAATCTCAAACCATTATTAGTAATTCTATCTCTATTATGGGATGTAAGATTCCTGATAATAATAAACATAAATGAATTTTGGTTGAGTAGTTCGTTAAAAAAAGTCAAATTCCTGAATGCGTGCAAGTTATAAACATAAAATTTATATTGTGATTTGTTTGGTCTAACCATCATTTTGAAAAATGGTACGGCCTAGAACAAGTGGTAGCTAATAGTGGACTGTATGTTAAAAAGAATAGATGAAAAGGAATTAAATGAAATATTGATGTATTTGGACTAAGGGAAAGGTAAAGATTATAATTTTGATTTAGGTGGGCTTTACAATTAATATTTTATTATATTTACGCATATAATTCTTCTCTCTTCCTCCTGGCCTCGTCGTCCAGCACAGGGTGACCTTTTATTTACTTGTGTAACAAATGACCCTTAAGATTTGGTAAAAAATCCTATTTGGTCAGTGTACAATTGAAATGAGATATATGAACAAGACAGAGCTATTTACAGCACTTACTTAAACTAAATTTTACAGTTTGTATTTTTTTATAAGAACATTTCAATCTTGTTGATATTCACTGTGTCCAAGTTTTCAAAAAAATCACTATCTTCCTCTGTTGTAAATTCGCGTTCTAACTCATATTTTTTGCATCTAAAAACTAAGTACCACGAGTCTTCTGGCTCTCTGTAGACTTGACCTTTGGGCGCGTTTACACTGTAGACGTTTTTATGGCTGAAGCAGTAGCGGGTTCCTAGACTTAGAAAATAGGATTTATCGAATTAGAATTATTATAAGACCTACCACTCCAGCTCCCAAAACGCGTGCAGTATAAATGCAACCTTTCTTCTTCTAAACTTTCCTTATTGTAGCAACGAACTCATGAAATAAAATAGTTTTGAGTACACTCGCTTCTTCTACCATATGTTTTTCATTTCTATAAATATCCACGCTCCCTACTTTGTAACGAATGAACTGATCTTTAAAGACCTTAATATTCCATATTTTGCTGATTTGGCCAGAACCAGATATCATTCCTTTCATGACAAACTTCATTCTCACTCCAATCCTCTAGAGTCAATTCTTTATTTCCCTCCAGTTCCAGATAATCCTCAGAGACGTCTGAAAAGGAGCTGTCCCTGAGATCTTCTAGCTTAGAATATTTTTAGAGTGCTTCCATTGGAAGCTTCTCTACATGAGTTCATGTCTTTTATATTTTACTCACATTTACTATTGTTTTCTATAATACAGTTGTAAATTCCAATAAATAGACTTATTAAATTTAAAATTTAGCGTACTTGTTACGCAAACATCGTTCAAACGTTGTTTTAGTATTTTAAAGAAAAACAAATTGCGGAAAAGGAGGTTAACAATTACATGACATAAGTAATTCAATGATCAAACAACATATATTATTGAAAAAATAATTTGGGAAAGTCAAATTAGTCTCAAAGAAATATTACAACGTGCAAATCAAAGTTAATTACATTAATAATCTCTGTTCTCAGAATGATCGATTCGCAGAAATTCAAGGAGCAAGATTTATGATTGGGTTCATAAGAAAATTATAAATTAATCAGTCAGTCAGGAAATGTAAACACCGAAAAAACGTCAGCCGTTCTAAACACCATTTCAGATCTCATTTGTGACTTTGGATGTGTAAATATTGCATTTTATACAGAAATTAAAAAAGAGACTATCATGCTTAAAACTCGTTATTATAATTATTTAATAAACTAGTTTCTATGTTTCATGACCTTATCGTTAAATATTAAAGAAGTAAAGTCTATTAATTACTTTGGAAGAATTTTATATACTTATAATAATATTTTTATTCATTTTTTCCATTCTTCTTCTTTGAATTTTATGATAACAATGAAATTTGAAATCACGTGTCACCCGGAATTGAAACTTAACCGACCAGATTACTGAAATACCATTAGAAAAATATCTTAACCCGAAAATTGGCTCAATGGTCATCCATTTTCAAATGAGAAAGGTCCTTTAATTAACTCCTTATTATTTTTATATCCTTTTTTAAATTATTTTCGTCAGGTTTGGGGGATTTGTTTTTTGTAGAATAGGCGTTTTTAGATGAAATTTGATTACAATCTGCCACTATCTTGGGCAATAAGTATTAGAGCTAAAAGAAGTCATTCATTCCATATGTACAATGTAAAACAAACAAAAAATAAAATAAAATAAGTTAACCTCAATAACAAATGAAAAAAATAAAATAAATAAAATAATTATAATCTTGGCCACATTCATACCTATATACAATATTTACAAGAAAAAAAATATTAGAGTAGAAATATGTCAAAATATCAATTTCGGGAAAAAACGGGTATTCACGTCTCAATTATCAACTCACGTAATATTTATGACTTTATCATATATTGTTTTTTATATGTTCATGGTATCATTCACAATAATTTTTAATGAATATTTTTTTAATCATATTTACTAATACATCATAACTAAACAATAATTATAATGCAATTTTAAAGATGGGGAGAATGCCTCCAGTTGGACTTGCTGTTATGGATGGCAGGAAACAAAGCCACAAGTTCCCATATATTAGGAATTCCAAAGTGCTAGGTCGGAAAGCAATATAGTCCCCGCCATCTAGGTCAGTGGCATTAGCTGAGATTCTCTTAAGGCGCATGAATTTATCATTTTGGGTTTTATTCTAGGTTCATTAGTGTGTATTCTATAGTGCTAACATCAAACAGAAATCCTGGAAATATATAAGATTTATTTTATTTCATACATTCATAATATATCTTTCCTATAGAGCCGTATGGAGTACAGTATTCAAATGAGGATCAAGTTTGAATAATAGGGAAGATCTCTTACAATTTTAAGAATCACGAAGCCTTTAATTTTAAACGTTTCTCAGTAGATTCCATTCCAACACAAAACCTTCTTTAGCATATAGTTATAGATGATAATTTCAGTTCGGGTTTAAAGTTAAGAAAAGTGCGTGCAGAATTTTCTTATTAGAATTTAGTGATGTTTAAATATTACATGTTTTATCCTTACTGATTTGAATAACTTGTATTGCTAAAGCTTTGTTTAAAATATAAGCATAATCTGATGAAATATCATTCAAAATCAATTCTGCTAAAAACCTCCATGTTTCTGAATGTTTCAATACTTAAAAAGTGATGGAATACGTAACTTTTTATAATGATCATAGGAATAACACATAAATTTCCGTAAAATATTTAATTAAGCCCATTAAAAAATGAGGTATAACTCAAAATCTTAGTTACGTTACAGTAATACGTAGTAAACTTAGTCCTGCCATAAATACTGTTACAAAAGTTGAACTTGGTTTATATTCTTGAGTATTATTTAGATAATCCTCATCTCTGTCAGATTATTTTCTTTACGTGTCAGGGTAACCATCCCGATTAGTTTTGTTTTTTCTTTCGCTCAGTTAACATGGAGTGGGGTTATGAAGAAAGCCGAACGGCTGTGGTTACCTTACGCAAAGTTGATAAATGTAGGTTAAATATTTTCAACACTTTTGAAACCTTCGAGTATCAGCTTTATGTTCGTGCACCAGCAGTGGTTACAAAAGAACATTCCAGCATGGAATGATGGAACATTCTCATCAATGGCTCTAATAGGCCCTCATAAAACCTCGATCTCTACCCGCTAGATTACTGGCTTTGGTCCAAACTAGAGAGAATGGCATGCTAGTGAGTACAACATAACTTGGAAAGCTTCAAACAATCTCTGGTCGGAGCAGTCGAGCGCTTTTCTCAAGAAGTGCTGCGTGCTTCTATTGATGATTGGCCGCCGAGATTAATGCCTGTGTCAAGGCTAAAGAGGGACGTTTTGGGTAATTTATTTTTTGTTTTACTGCCTATAGATAAACATTTTATTTCTCAATAAACATTTCGAAAAAAGAAATTTCTGTAAAAATCTATAAATATTTGTCTGTAACAATATTTATGGCAGTACTAGGTACTACACACACATTTTCAATATCTCCAGTTTACCTGAATTACCACATTAATATTGAAAACAAGCTGAATAAGGACCATATCAACTGTTTTGTTATTCCTCTAACATTATGCTTATGTGGCTAATCCGACGATGCTACAGTGAGATCCCAATTTTTTTTTTCGAGGTTTGATTAGGAAAGAGCTCTTAAACGAGTACAAGACATCGCACAGGCTCGCGACCACCATTTTACTTCCTCCCCTAAGGGCAGCATAACCAAGAATGTTTTACTCCCTTTAAAAAATCCTAGGGCCTTCTGCCAGATTTGAACCTGTAACCTTGAGCATAAGGCTGTTATTCTAGCCACTTTACCACAGGAGACTCACAAGCACATATTGAAAACTTTTTTTTATTATTATTTAAGAGAACCTTTTCTTTTTTCGTTCAGTTCGGTCAGCTTGGGACTACGGTAATACTGTTTTCTTTTGGCCGAGTATTGTCTCATCCGTTCACCATTTTCCTGTCACCACTTAAGTCTACCCCTTACCTGTTTTAAGCTTGTGCTTTTCCTGGAAACTTTGGTTTGCTTGAGGATACTCATGCTCTTGAACATATTTTTAAAAACAAATTGATGAGTAAATAGAAAAAGCTAAATATAAAAGTTAAAAACTGTTTTATATTATATTTCATTTATGTTTTGTAGATAAAAAATATTAAAAAAACGAAAAGTATTTTCATTTTTTTGTATACACGATTCATTAAAAAAATAAAGACTCAGTACACATAGGGAATAGGTGGTCTACTGGTTTTCTTAGTATAGGCCGTTGACACTCAGACATTAAGTTTTATCTCGAATACTTTGGCATCCACTTTAAAGAGGCTAGGTGAACCCCAGGTTTTTCTATTCCAGTCTTTTCAATTATAATACATACACCATTATATTTATAATTTCTATATTTCCATATCATAACAATGCTCTTTACTATAATTTGTTATGATTACATCAAAATACTGTCGCTATACCCTAGGCCTGTTCCGCAAGAAAAACTTTCGGTAACAAAAAGAAAGATGAAAGGAAGTTACTTATACGGGAAAAGGACATCAGGTTACCCCCTTCTTCGTAGCTCGATATATCCGGGACCAAAACATCATCCTTTGTTCCGCCACCGAATCCTGATAAATATTTATGGAATGTTTATTATCAAGCGAGTCCGATGTATCATAGCTACCCTCTTTACCGGGGATTGCTTTTTGTATGTAGCTAAAAAGGTATACCGAACATTATTCAGATTCCTATGTTCATTTTAAAATTAATAGATTTCTTCACTCTATTAACAACAGAATAATAATTTAGTATTAATACTATTAATTATAGTGCATTTTACTAGAAGGAAATTGTAACGGACTGATTTATTATAATGTTCCTTTCTTGATATAATGCAAAAGTTAATGCTTTTCATAAGAATTAATAAAGCTTGGTTTTTGCTGTTTTCTCATCATGAATAAAATAATTATTAAAATCATCTATTAATAAAATTAATGTTAAAATGAACAATAAAATTTTTTCAATGAAATCTGAATAATGTTCGGTAAACATTTTTAGCTATATACAAAAACCAATCTCCGGTAAAGAAGGTAGGTATGATACATCGGACTCGCTTGATAATAAACATTCCATAAATATTTATGGAATGTTGAGCCCAATAAATGTATTTTATTTTTGTCTCGGAGAATGTAAAATCTTACTGCTACTGCGAGTTATATGATTTTTTATTTTTCTAAATACTTATAAAAATTAAAATAAACCAAAAAAATTTTCACATTATTAAACACTGTTTTCTTGAGTCAATAGTGTCCCTGTCTTAATCGATAGTTGATTAAATATAATAACATTAAAGTTAAATTAATATAACTATCAACAAAATATAAATATTACATTTTAATTAGCTACCAGTTGTTAATATAATACCTTTAACATCATCATCATCATCATAAATCCGGCGCTACAACTCGGTGACGTAACCTGGCCTCCTCCACCAGCCCTCTCCAGTCATTTTTATCCTGTGCAGCCGTCATCCAGTTCCTCACTCCCAGGATATTCCTTGCATCTGCTGTCACACCATCTGTCCATCTAAGTTTCGGTCTTCCTCTTCTTCTGATACCGTGTAGAGGTTCAGTCATAATGGCCTTAGGGATCTTCTCATCCTCCATTCTAGCCACATGACCAGCCCAACGCAGTCTGCAAAGCTTCAAGGTCATAACAACATCATTGTCCTTAAAACCTGTATAGAGTTCATTGTTGGTCCGCCTTCTCCAATCTCCATTGAGATGAACTCCTCCAAAAATTCGTCGAAGTACTTTTCTCTCAAAGACTTGTAGGTCCTGTTCAGTTCTTTTACTAATAGCCCATGTGTCTGATCCATACAACAGGACTGGGCGAACCAACGTCTTATACAGATGGAGCTTAGTCGGCATATCTAGGAGCCAGGAGTTGAACTCTCTTCGGAGGCCAATGTAGCACCTGTTTGCCATCAAAATTCTTCTTTTCACCTCCACCTCTAGTGCATTATCTTGCGTTACAAGAGAACCCAGATAAGTGAACTGGGCCACTTTTTCAAAGTCAAAGGGACCAACATTGATGGTCTCACCGGGTAGGGGTTCTTCTCCTGTTGTCATGTACTTTGTTTTCCCCACGTTTACCTCCAGTCCAAGCATCCAAGGCTGCCAGCTCCATTAGGGACAAACATCCTTCTTTGACAGACTGCAACGACGGTCCAATGATATCAACGTCATCCGCGTAAGCTAATAGCTGGATCATATGACTGTAAACGGTGCTATTTGTTTGGATACCAGCGTCCCTCACAGCTTTCTCAAGTGCCAAGTTGAACAATAGGCATGCTAACGCATCACCTTGGCGGAGCCCTTTTCTTGAGGAGAACTCTTCCGTTCGATGCCCACCTACCTGCACTGTACACTTCACATCCCTCATGGTCATCTTTACCAGCCGTATCAATTTAT
The DNA here is from genome assembly GCA_023052935.1 of Piezodorus guildinii. Lineage (NCBI taxonomy): Eukaryota > Metazoa > Arthropoda > Insecta > Hemiptera > Pentatomidae > Piezodorus > Piezodorus guildinii. Next base: position 39,846,052 of record CM041294.1, read on the forward strand.
CGGGGATACTGTACCCTTCCAGGGCCTTGTACAGTTTTTCACGAATAATGCTGTCATAAGCCGAATTAAAATCGACAAAGAGATGGTGGGTTTTAATTTGATGTTCATTTCCTCTCTCTAGAATTGTTCTTAGAGAGAATATATTGTAATTTCAATGCTCCGGGTCTGTGTGATGAAATACCTTTAACACGAATGGTTATTTTTTACATGGTTTGTTTTAGTTTTCACTGTCGAGAATCACTTGGTTAAAGAACCTGTCCTTTTTTTTCAATGATTAATAAATAACGGAAAAATGCATGCATATTTCTTTGGAAACTCAAACTTCTTGACTTGTTTAAGGTCTTTGTCCTCTAACAATGGGTGTATGAAGGGTTTTGTAAAATAATATCAGGTTACCAACAACATCTTTAATTTTATCAGAAAAAAATCAGCTGATGCGCTCGATGATAACAGTCATACGTTACATCGTCTCTCAGATTTTTGCTTTTTTCAGTAGGAATTCGCTTGAATTCAGTCTGGAGAACATCACTAGACCTCAGGAATACTACGGCAGTGAATATTGGAGAAATTTCGGTAAGCAAAGTTATAATTTACTTTGTACAATCACGAAAAAGTGAAAGGAGGGTCACTGATCAGCTGATTGCCGCTAGCTCGGCAAGCTCGGGCTTGCTTTTCGTTAACTTATCTTTCTTTTATCTTTAATTCTTATCTCATTATTTATTTATTATTATTATTTTCTTAATCAATGAGATATTTCCATCAAGTCATGTCCTCAAAGTCTGCAAGTAAAAGATCTAGATCTGCAGGTTCTAACTCGTCTCCTACAAAACAGAGACCCCGCCGTGAACAAAATAAAAAAATAATTCCACCAGCGCCCGCGTCAGCTACCTCATTAGGATCTGAACCACAGCCCAGCACATCATCACAAGGAATAACTGATGAATCCCCGTTTTTTACACCGAATCCATTTGAGATCCTCCAAAATGAAAAAGAAACCATGGAATCTTCTCCTATACCCAGGGAACCACTACCTCCACCAATATTTGTTAAAAATATTAAAAATTTTAAACTGATGTGTGCGCATTTAAACAAAGTAACTGATCCTAATAGTTATTATTGTATAAGTAGAACCAATGATACTAAAATATCTCCGACTACTGCTGAAACCTACAGAAAGATTGTAAAATATCTGACTGAGACCAAAGCTGACTTTCATACTTATCAGCTGCGCCAGGAGAGAGCATTAAGGGTCGTAATCAGAAACCTACATTCCTCAACACCCGTTGAAGCTATCAAAGAAGAACTGACAGAATTAGGATTCCAAGTGAGGCAAGTCACCAACGTTCTAAAAGATAAAAGTCCACTGCCTCTATTCTTCGTGGACTTGGAACCATCAGCAGGAGTCGAAAATATCTATGACCTCAGTAGACTGTACTATACCCGTGTAAAAGTTGAAAAACCGTACACAAAGAGGGAAATAGTTCAGTGTCATAACTGTCAAGCATATGGTCATACCAAAAGTTATTGCCATCACGTACCGCGCTGTGTGAAATGCGGTGAACAGCATAAATCAGAAGAATGTACAAGAACAAGATCAACACCCGCTGTATGTGCCCTGTGCCTCAAGGACCACCCGGCTAACTACAAGGGATGCGAAATCTACAAGAAACTCAGAACCAGATACCAAAAACCTCAGGATCCGAATGAAACAGCTATACCAATCAGAAGCAGAAGAGAACCATCTAAACTTGTAAATTCTAATGTGTCATTTGCCCACTTGCTTGGAGGTGGAAGCCAGAGTCATGAAGTCGAGGCACTGCCGGAACAACATTTTCCTCAACATTCTCAATCTATTGTACAACAATCTATCCCTCAAAGTTTACCTAATCTTCAAAAAACTCCTCAACATCAAATTTCTCATATCCCTCCACCATCAAACGTCACAGATCTTACCAGTCTAATGACATCCTTCATCTCCGAAATCAAATCTCTTGTTATGCCGCTTATATCACTCCTTACAAATCTAGTATCCAATCTAATCCCTGCCTTGAAAAATCCTTAAATGAATTCACCTAACTCCTTATCCATTCTCCTTTGGAATGCGAATGGTGTTAGAAATCATACTGACGAACTGACAGCGTTGTTGAAAGACAAAACAATCGATGTTGCACTTATAACTGAAACAAGACTAACGACTAAACAGTACTTCAAAATACCGCAATACATGACATACCGTACTGACCACCCAGACGGCAAAGCCCATGCCGGTTCTGCTATCATTGTCCACCAATCCCTCTCTCATCATTTACTCCCACTTCCCACCTCTGATTTCCTACAAGCCACAGCCATAGTAATCAAGACTTTTTCCTTTCCGGTAACCCTCACATCTGCATACTGCCCTCCTAAACATTCCATTTCCAATTCCGAATTTGTATCCTTCCTGGATTCCTTAGGAAATCGTTTCATTCTGGGTGCAGACTTAAACGCCAAGCATCAGCAGTGGGGTTCCAGAACCACGAATTCTCGGGGACGAAATTTGCTGTCTGCACTCAACTCCCGAAATTTTAATATCCTGCCTCCTGACTCCCCTACCTACTGGCCAACCGATCCTAACCGCAATCCTGACATCCTCGACTTCTTTATCCACAGCGGGTTAGGCTCCCTCAACTTGTCTGTAACTCGCCTTGATGAACTATCCTCAGACCACAGTCCACTGATCCTAAAAGTATCTCTCACTCCAATTCCAAAACCCATTCCACCATCATTCATCCGAGGCCCTGTCAACTGGAACCTTTTCCGCCAAATCCTGACCGATAATATTGACCTCAGAGTAACCCTCAAAACCCCAGATGACCTAGATAATTCCGTCTATTCCTTTACCACCGCCATCCAACAAGCTGTCTGGACTGCCTCCTCTCCTAAACACCCCAATATAAATCCTCACCAAAATCATTTTCCACAACATATTATAGACCTCATCCATACCAAACGCCGAGCAAGATCATTATGGCAGCGCACCCGACACCCAACAGATCGCCGCTCCTATAACTTCTATTGTAGACAATTGAAGAGGGAGTTGGCGACCTTCCGTTCCCAGTCCTTTAATTCCTACCTCTCCTCTCTATCAGCTCGTGATAATTCCCTGTGGAATGTCACGAAAAAGATCCTAAAATACCATCAAGTTTCCCATCCTCTCCGACGTGGTGATGACTCCTGGGCTGCGTCTGATGAAGATAAAGCCGAGGAATTCGCCACACACCTCTCCAAAGTTTTCACTCCTCACCCGGAATCCCAAGCCAATCACACCGCAACAGTGCAAGACTTTCTTTTGTCACCGATTCCACTTTCCCTACCTCCTAAAGCTATTAATCCCTCTGAGGTCAAATATCTTCTCCAAAAACTTACCCTCCGTAAATCTCCTGGACACGATCTCCTTACTCCCCAGATCCTCCGACAACTTCCGCAGAAAGCTATTATATTCCTTACTTATATTTACAACTGCATCCTACGCACCACCTATTTTCCTCTGTTATGGAAACATTCCACTATCATTCTTTTTCTAAAACCAGGCAAACCTTCCAACAACACTTCATCCTACAGGCCTATTAGTCTACTCCCCATCCTCTCAAAAATCTTCGAAAGGCTTCTTCTTAAACGTATCCTACCCATATTAGAATCTCAAAATCTTCCTTCCCATCAGTTTGGATTCCGTCCTCACCATTCCACAGTTCAACAGGGCTCCGAGTTGTAGATCATATTTCCTCAGCTCTTGAATGCAAAGAGTATTGTTCTGGTGCGTTTCTGGACATTGCGCAAGCTTTTGACCGGGTATGGCACACTGGATTACTCTTCAAGCTGAAAACCCATTTACCCCAGTCTCTATACCTCATTCTCCGATCCTATCTCTCAAACCGTTCCTTCCGCGTTCGCTGTGGTGTAGAATTTTCTAACCTTTATCCCGTTGAGGCCGGTGTTCCTCAAGGCAGCGTCTTGGGACCCGTCCTCTACATCCTTTACACTGCTGATATTCCTACACATCCTGATACCTTTCTGGCAACTTTTGCAGACGACACCGCCATCCTATCATCCAGTTCCAATCCTGAAACAGCATCCTTAAACCTGCAAAGACACCTTTCTCTTATCGAAGACTGGTGTAGTGCTTGGCGCATAAAGGTGAACGAAGCCAAATGCAAACACGTAACCTTCACTCTTCGACGAAAATCCTGTCCGCCAGTTTACTTCAATTCCATTCCGATTCCTCCTTCAGATACAGTCCGGTATCTTGGCTTACTGTTAGACAAAAGATTGACTTGGAACCCACATACAAGACTTAAAAGACAAGAACTCAACCGACGATTCGGACAGTTATACCGACTACTCAACAGAAAATCTGAACTTACAGTTGACAACAAATTATTAATCTACAGGACAATACTGAAGCCCATCTGGACCTACGGACTTGAACTGTGGGGGACAGCTAAACGTACTAACATCAAACGCATTCAATCCTTTCAATCCAAAGTCCTCCGTACAATAGTAAATGCTCCTTATTATGTTTCCAACTATACCTTGCACCACGACCTTAATGTTCCTTTTATTTCAGACCTGATTCCATCCAAATTTTCCAAATTCCACCAGAATCTCATTCATCATCCTAATCCTCTAGCTCAATCCCTATCCAGCTCCACTCATCCTTACAACCCACCTAGAAGGTTGAAACGGCAGTGGCCTCGTGACCTCTTGTAACATGTATATTGGAGTTCTAGCATTGGCTAGATTCTCCACTCACGTGCTGTATGCTTGTGAATTGTATATAGGTATGAGTGACTATTGTATATATTTTTATTGATTTTATTTTGTATATATGTATATTTTATTATTATTATTATATAAATTTATTGTTTTGTATATATCGTGTGAATGTAGTATGAATGTTGTACGTTATAACTATTAAAAATGTCCTGAATTGGACAGATTGTAATATTGCTCGATAAATAAAAAAAAAAAAAAAAAAAAAAAAAAAAATTTTTATCAGAAGATGAATAATGATGAACAATTAATTAACTGAACAAACTAATGTATTTTTCAATCTACAAATAAAACTTTAATTTTACAAATGAAAAAAAAAAAAGATTATTCAACGAAAATTAGTATAACGACAGTTTTTCTGAACAATTGTATGGATTTAAATTGGATTTATTGTTAAATTATTGGCAGGAGTACCGCAAGGATCGATACTTGCTCAACTCCGATACATTGTATACACACATGACATAGCAACTCACCCCACCACATTTACTGCTACTTACGCAGACGATACTGCAATTCTAACATCAAACGACGATCCTATACTGGCCTCACTGACTCTGCAAAATGCTTACATTGATTAATGCTACAACAAAATTCGTACATTCTATGGAAAATTCGTTTAAATCACGACAAACCAAAACACGTAACGTTCACACTACGACAAAATACTTGCCCACCAATTTTTATCGACAACAACCTAATTCCTCAGACCAACTCTGTACATTACCTAGGACTGGCACTCGATCAAAGGATGACTTGGGCCCCACCTGTGAAAATGAAACAACAGACTCTCAACCACCTACTGATAGTACTATACTCTCTTTTATCAAAATCATTAAGATTAAAAATTAGACAGAAACTGAATACATACACGTAACTTCTTAAGCCAATATGAACTTACACTTCACAGATTTTTAGCTCAGCAAAAAAGACTCACAAACAAAAACTGCAATCATTTCAATCCAAAATTTTAAGACTCATAACGATAGCTCCTTGGTACGTAAAAACAGAATCCTACATACGGACTTACAAGAACCAACAGTTTACCAACATATATGAATACTCTATTCTCGTTTTCACAGTAAACTTAACGGACACGGCAATAGACTGATTAATGACATGTCTGCTGAAATGCCAGTCAGAAGAAGGCTAAAACGAAGCTGGATGAGGGACCTCCTCTGCTAAATTAAAGCCTTGGAAGGGGTGCTGCTGGGCACTTTACTTCCCCATGCCTACCCAGTCTGATCCTACATTTGTCCAACACATTTGCTGATTGTCAGGCAGCTTCTGACAGGTGTGAATAAAGACATGTAGAGAAAAAAAAATTGTTAAATTAAAAAAAAAAATATCATAACATATAGGTGAGGGGTTATTCGAGGTCACCTGTGGTGTAGCTGGCTGTTTCAAACCTGGAAGAAGGCCATTGGATTTTCAAACAAGAAAATATACTTTACCATTCGATATAAAATAATGTATTCACATCATTATGTGTTTTTATATGGAAGACTAATATCTTCAAGATTAAAGTAATGTATTCGCATCGATGTTTGTTTCTATATGGAAGAATAATACCTCGAAAGTATAAGGGACTCTTATTTACAGTTAGTAGAATTAATCGTAGTTCAACATAGTAGTAGTAAATCTTTCATAAAAAAACAAATAAAAAACTTTTAATATGAGTTCTGAACTGTATTTACTTATTTTGTTTGGTCTTGATAAGAATAAAACTAATATTTTAATCCATTTTTAGAAATATAATAACCTTTATAGAATCAATTTATAGAATTTTTCCTAAACGAAATTTATTGCAAAGGTGAAGGATTCGAGGAACAAATAGGATTTTAGATCGGTGTTTATAAGAGATGTGATTGTTTTTTTTTATATATAAAGAAATCAAATGAAGCAATAAGGAAAAACCATTTGGCCTCTGGGACTTTCATCTAGGCTAGTGGTTAAATCAGTTAAAGCAAGGGAAAACGAAAAATAGTCAGGGAAGTGGCATAAAGTTCAAAAGTTAATAAAAAAATAGTTTAACTTTTCCATTTGCAGTTGGTATAAAGCATCAAAGGAGAATTAAATTCAGAAATTTTCAATATAATCTATAACAACATTTGGTTCATTTTGAGATATTAATGAATAAATACTTTGTTTGCTGTGTTTATAAAATAACATATAGTCTAACACACCAGGTCATATTATAAATAGTTATAATTATAACTAGTAAAAGAAATATGAGTAATAAAATTAGAAGAGTAACCTGTAACTGAGTATAGCTTGTTATCCAGTGTCCCATTTGAATCTATTTCAATACAGTTTTTATCCATTTTTTTTATTTTAATAGTTATTCTCACAAACGGCTTTGTTTGTTTAATACGGTTTTGGATAATGACAACTGTTCCACTATGTTGGAAATTCTGAGACTTTGGTATTAATATTAGAGTTAGACTTACAACTTAATGAGCGTCCCAACTTATACTGTTCCACTTCATTTGTTTCTATTTACTTTCTTTATTTAATTGATTATTATTACATACCGATTAGCCTTTCTAGATAAATTACCTCAATCCATTATGTCGAAAGTCGTAACTTTATGGTCAAAATTATTGAGTTAATTTTAAATAATTTTTGCAGAGTGTATTGTAACAATAATATTTACAAATGTGATACAATGAAATCCAAACTTTGGTAATGTGGTGAACTCATATATATATATATATATATATATATATATATATATATATATATATATATATATATATATATATATATATATACACACACATTTATTATATAGACCTTTGTAATTATATTAGAATTAAATTTGGTGCCCACCAGAGCTTTAATTCATTGCCTCCATATATTAGCTACATTTAATTAATACTATATGACTTAGATTTCCTCTGAATAAATAACATATGATCCACTATGGTCTAGCAAATTAAAAGTACTATGTATTCAAAAATATTTTATTGTATTTGAACGCATAAAAAAAAAAAAAACATGAACTTTATCACAGAAAACAAAACAAATACATGATAAAGAATGAAATAATTAAGTTCGAAGAAATTGTCGATTGTCAAGATGTTAGAAAAAATATATAAATAAATGATATTAACGCATTATCCAGGAAGGATGTTATAAAAATCAAAAGTAATTAAAAAACTTATCATGTTACTGTGAATCTATGAAGATATGGATAGATTTATAGCCGAAACCTCATGAAAAATAAAATTAAGTTCAAAGAAATTGGCAAGTACTATGAAGTTGTAATGTTTTTAAATATTAATAGTCAACTCGTTTATATTGAGATCGTGAAATCTGTCTAATTCCAGTTTTCAACAAAAATAAACATTTAAGGGTTTATTGAGTCCAAATGACAAATCCCGCAACATGGTGGGTGTGTGTTCTAAAAAGAGATATTACAGCAAATTTTTCATTAAAATCAATTAACAAGAAGAGTTAATTATATCTTCCATTTTGCACTTTTTTAAAATTTTCCCGAGAACAATATTAGTTTATTGATTTAACGCCCCTTTATGCTGCTGTGGCTAATCGGACGATGCTACTGTGGGAGTCCTAAATTTTGCCTATCCAGGTTTTATTAGGATAGGGACCTTTAACGAGTACATGACATCGCACAGGCTCGGGACCACCTTTTAACGTCCCCTCCGAAGGATAGGAGGCTGTTATGCTAGCCACCCTGCTACCGGTGATCCCCGAGAACAATCTTAATCACACTCACTATATTGGTGTAATAAATTAAGCTTTAATTTCATATAGGTTTATTCTAATTAATGCGGAGAATTTGTCCGAAATATTAAACTTATAATAGAAGTTTAGATGTTTCTATATAACCTCTCTACACTCTTCATTTTGTTGAATGTTTTCGTTTATAATGGAAACCCATCTTGAAAATTAACTGATAAGTAAAACATCTTCGATGACAGAAATGATTTGTTAAAGTCACATGTGCGTGCTGAGTGAGGTCCTAACTAATGGTTATCTTTTCTAACAGTTCGTTCGTTCTGTTAGTTTTAATTTTCGTCAATTATCAGTTTGTAAATTAGACATGAATTCATCGGTTTGGCTCAAAGGCCATTTTCATGCAATTATATAAAAATATTCGACCTTATTTTTCATATCCCAATTGTAGAATAAAGTTAACCAATAATACATCAAATATTTTTTCTAGACATTAAGATAACATAAGATAATATTTCTACTACATTATGTCTGACATGAATTCAGTGATAGACACAGACAATTAAACTCCGTTCAGTGAAATTAGTAAGGTCGATTCACAGTATCTCAAAAGAAGAAAGAGGCTAAAACGCCGTAGAAACGTTCAGCCGAAACCTGGCAATTAATCACCGAATTAGAAAAAAAATAGGAAAGGGAAAGCTAAACAAACTTGCCCTCCAGAAAACCTAACAACTTCAGCTAACACAACCAGCCAAAACTGCTTTGACATCTGTACCTTCCAGCAACAACATTGAAGCCATCAAACAACATCCTCTACACCCTGTGAATTCAATAATATTCAAAATTTCAGTAAGTTCGGTCAAGAAATATCTGCTCTGATAGGGCTAACTAATTTCAAATGTTTCGCGAGAATAAAAGACGGTCTAAACCACTAAAAACTAAACCATCGGCATTTAAGGCCTTTTAGACTAATTTAATCAGAATTAAACCTACAACGCATTGAACACCTTTTAATTTTACATCGATATAGCTAGTTTAATCAAAATCATAAAAAAAAAAAGCAAAATGCATTGAATAAAGTGGCTCTTCTGGTTAGCTGAATTCGATGAAAAATTTGCTGTCACATCTCCGGCGTATTGTTGTCATAAATCTGAAATTTCAGTTTCATAGTACACTCCGTTTTGGTGCTAGACTTACCATACACGGACTCACGGACACCCAGGTACACACACAGACCTTTACTCGGGGCATGATCATTTGGACTCAGGGGATTCTAAAACGTGTATTTGAAACTCGAATTGAAAAAAAATTCACTATCGCAATACTTTCTATGACTATATATTTTATATATGTAAGTGAAAGTATTAAAGGGACGTTGGAAAAAAGGGGAGGAACTTTTTTATACTCCTAATAATATTTTATTAATTTTTCTTTAGAAGCATTTATGTTGTGGAAAAAACTTCTTTCACGCAACCCTTTGTTTTCTTCTTGGACGTTTCGGAGATTTTATATCCTCTTTTAGAAAAACTAAATCACACCAATATCTAGCAGCTACTCTTATTTATATGTCTAATGCTGAGGGGTAGTTAATTAACGGACATAGTATCAATGATACGTACAAAAAAAAAAAAAATAAAAAGGAGTTTTTCATTATTAGTTTTTTGTTATTAACCTATAATCCAATGACAAATGATGGTTATTATTCTTTAAAAATTTCGTTAAAACCTAGTATTTTGTTACTTATTTTTAACCAGATGTCGGTTTCGTTTCGTTCGACTTTCATAAGAAAATAACTGATTAGGCAAACCTTACTTCAACTTGATTTGGAGATTAGCCGGAAGGTACGCCATTCTCTTGGGCTATCTCTGGATTTCCGGAGAATTCGCTATTCGAGATGCCAATACAGATCCGATCAGGCTCACAATAATTCTATCCACACTTGACGTTCTATTGTATACCATTTACTCCAATTGAGTACTGGATATTTAATGTAAAACTTGTATTTAAAAAACTTGGAATTTATTTAAGATTCATTAATGTTTTTGAAATATAAAATAAAAATAAAAACACGAATAATTCATTCACATGCTCTTTAATAATACTGGACCCAAAACCCATGTAGTAATCTCACTCAAATTGATTCCAAATAAATGTAAAGAGAACACAAACTCCATGACAACACCATATATAATTTTTTTTTTTATTAATATTACTTTATTTAGAAATAATACAATCTGTCCCTACCTAGGGCAATAAGTATTAGAGCTAAAAGAAGTCATTCATTCTATATGTACAGAGTAAAACATAAAATAAAATAAATAAACTTAAATAACAAATGGAAAGAAAAATAAAATAAATATAATCTTGGCCGTATTCATAGTATTCATCATATTATATAATTAACTGCCTAAAAATGAGATCGTTCATTATCAACGAATAAAAACAATATGCTTACATACGAAATCTAAATAACGCACTAAACAAAAACTATAATGTATCAGCAATACTATATCCCCAATGACTGTTTTGATATATATAAATCTCATAAACAATACTATCATACTTAAAGGAAATATTAACTTAATATAAATCGTAACTGATGTATCCAAAGCGAACTTTATTAATATTATGTAAAATTTCAATCTAAAAAGGCTTAAACAGATTTTTTTTTTACTTATTTTATTTCATTTTAGTTTTAGTTTTTAAAACAGATGTATTATTATTTTGAAAACCTGCTTTTTTATTTTTTTTATTTTAACTCTACTATATTGGAAAAGGTAAAAATAAAAAAAAAACTGTTAATTTATCTTTATCAATATACTAATTTATTTTTTTTAATTTATTTATTTTTTTAACAGATGTATTATTATTTTAAAAAAATATTGTATTTTTTTCTTTCTTTATTTTATCTCTACTATATTGAAGAAAGAACAGAAAAAAAAATTACTTCATCTTTATCGTATTTATTTATTTTATCATTTCAAACAGATGCATTGTTATTTTAAAATCATATGTATTTGCTTGTTGTTTATACAGTGGAGTATTGAAGACAAAAAAAAAAGAACTGTTAATTTATTATTGTCAATATATATTTTTTATTTATTATTATTTTTTTGTTTATTCTTTTTTTTAAATTATTTTAAACAGATGTATTATGATTTCAAAAGCGTATATATATATATATATATATATATATATATATATATATATATATATATATATATATATACACATACATAACTTGAAGACCTCACCAATGTTGTAAGATTGAATTTTTATGGTAACCTTGACAGTGCGGCATTTAATGAACACAACTTTTAACAAAGGATTGTGTTCTGGATGTATTGACAAAAGAAATAATCAACTTCGTAAAAACAAAAAAGGCTCGAGAACATTAACATAAATTCGTGAGGTCGGCCACATAACTTTTGTCATTCTTTAAAGACTTTTGGATTTATTACGAACTTCAAATGAAAGAAAAAAAAAAGAAAGAAGTAATTTAATTTGATATCCTCTCTTTGTTTTTTATAATGTTCTTACTCTGTATTTTAATTTCCTAAATATCGTTTAATGTTTTTATATATTTTGATAAAGGTTCTGTATTTCTAAAGCAGGACTAAAATAACTCTGACGGTTGAAAAGCCTTTAGGTTTATAAAATAAACGGATTTACATATTTCTTTAGTGCCTACTGAAGAGTTTCCTATAGAATGGCTGATGAACATGTTTCACAACATTCATTATCACATTGTGTCTCATATTAATTTGTTTCTGTAAACCAAAATAAAATAAATATTTTATTTGAATAGTTAATTCGAATAAATAGTCCACAGAAATGTGCGTCAGTCCCCTGTCAAAATATGTCAATTTCTCCAAGCGTTCAACAAACTGCCAATATAGACCTAACATTGTTGTTCTTAGGGAAGAGCCTACGAGAATGGCAGCACCTGACATTTGACTGTAAACTTGAATCCTGTTTGATTTGGAAATTGTCAGGAACGGGGCTAATCAGGGAAAGTGGATTTTACAGTTTAAGTCTCTTCCGCTTGTTAGATAGTAAATTAAAGCTAGATTGTGATGTAATGGCGAAAATAAATTATAAAGTATTTCAAAGAGGGTCTTTTTTTCTTGATTCATCTTCTTAATGGAAAAAAAAAATGATTTTTGTAAGTTTCATGTATGTCATTACCAGCTGCTAATCAACAGTTTATTGTTTAAGGATCAATGTCACTTACGAGGTATTAGGGCTTAACTTAGTGATGTACATTAAGGGTTCAAACCCTGCAAGACGGTCCTTGGAATTTTAAACAGAGTAAAAAATCCTTGGTTATGCATTCCTTCAGAGGGTACAGTAAAATTCAAAGACCCAAGTCTGTGCTATATCTGTGGCGGTCGTAAAAACTATAGCTCGAGGTATATCAAAAATGAGTTAACTCCACGTTCGCTCTCTCAGACCGTCTCCCAAGTCGTGTTCAATGGGTTAAAGAAATTTCTTGATGGAAAGAAAGCTGTATATTCATATATGTTAATTACTCTATTCTGGGTCTTACGTAAAACTTTAAGTCGCTCCCTTGTAAAATGAAAGATTTTGACTCAACCACTTATTCACGACCGCCACAGATATCACGTAAGTATAAGTATATCACAAAAATAAAAAGTCGTACGAAACTGAAATTTTATATTTAAGACAACTATACGCCCGAGATGTTGCACCAATAGTTTCGTCGAAATCGGCGAACCAGAAGAGCCACCTTATATTGTGTATATTGCATCTTTTTTACGATTTTCACAAAAACGGCTCTGAAGATTTTGATAAAATCTCTATATGGGATAAAATTTAATGAAATTTTATATATAAAAAAACAACAAAAAAAACAACCATAACATAAATTTGATAAATAAGAGGTGAATATATATGTTGAACGAATTTGATATCCAACTAAATGAGAAAAGAACAAAAATATTTTTGATGTAATTGTTTTGTGAACATAAGTCATACCGTCATATACATTTACAATATATCGTTGGAAGGCTAAAGATTGTAGAATAAATATTGCCTTATACACTGAGTTGTAAAGTTAATAGAGAGTGATAAAAAGCGGATAAAACTAACTGATTTATGCAGATAATAATGTAATTAATTATTTAATGAAACACATGTTTCTATTGAAACTCAATGTAATTAATTCTTTAACAATTTATTTTCATATCATGCTGTATTTTGAAATTCCTTAATTGATTTTATCAAAAGAGGTAAGTGAATGTCATGTGTTGTGGGCTACAGATTTTTTTAGAAGATTGTATTATTTATTAATTGTATTATCCATAGAAATTAATTGCATAGAGGTTTGAACAGGACTTAAATTCGTATGAGTAGTTTAAGAACATTTTAGAACTCTTATTTACCAAGAAATTTTTAGTAAATAAGAATTAAGATTAAAAACGCCGGAAGGTCCCTATAAATATTCGAACCTCGTTGTTACCTCAAACTCTCGGTCACCTGGCTAAGTGGATATTCAGGCCAAGTGTTTTCGTAGAACCGACTTCTAGCATTTATTCCGCCTAACTATGATAAGGGTCGATCTATCTGAAAAAGTCCAGGCAGCGGTATTTGAAGCTTAGATTAAAAAAAATAGGTTAGTCACTTTCATGTCTAAAACTGAAAACATGTTTTGGAAAAACTTCTCTTACTTTGGTGATTGTGTTGATATAAAAACAAAACAAAATCTAAAAACAATAGGATGTTATTTCCTATTTTTTGTCTTCAAACTTTCTAGAGAGTTTTTCGAAACAATAGCAAAAGGAATTTTAACCAAAATTTTCGTAGTCCATTTCGGTGAAATTATCCAGGAATATACATATCTTAAATAGCTTTTTCGATCACATTCACTAGAGACAAATACATACAACTTTTTCTGATACTTCAATAAAACATGTTAATTTGAAGATTCGAATCTGGAAGATCTGACAATCTCAATAACTTTTTCCTCTACTATCATTAAACTATTTCAAATACAGCTAGATGTAAATAAAATATCTTAAAACAATATTAGCTGTAGTAAATATATTTTTATTTATTTTAATATTTGGTGTTAATTTTTAAAATAATGGAATATCTTTATATGTGCTTTTATTTATGGTTTGACACTGCTAATAATTATGACGACACTGCTGATGAAGCGGTGAAAGAATTTATATATTATATATATATATATATTATATATTATATATATGCATGGTATGTAAAGCTTTTATTTCGTGTAAAAAAAGACACGATTAATAAAATAATTAATTTAAATGTTGACATTAGATGTAAATATTGTTTAAATGACAAACAAATATTAATTGTTACAGATGCTTGAAAATGGCCCTACAGGCTGAAACGTTATGTGTGAAAGTAAATAAATAAAAAAAAAATTAAATAACTCCTTTTGTGAAACGGCCAAATATATTTCTTACAAATCTTTATACACTGCCGGACAAAATTAAAGGATCACTTCAATATTTTGAAATTACTGAACTCTATAGGGTATTTTTGAAAATATTCTTTTTTCTTTGGAAGTCACACTTTATTATAAGGATAATAAAAAATTCGTTTCTAGAAATTTTTAATAGGAAAACAAATCAAAAAATAAAAATGTCCTACAATCTTAAAAGGAAAAAGTAAATCTTTGAAATGAAATGAAATAACAAAACTGAATAAAAAGTATTCGAGGAAAACAATCAATAATTGGTATTCCCACCTCTAGCTCTGATAATTGCTTCCATTCTCCTGCCCATTCCAGCGACCAAGGCTCTTACATGTTGTTCTGGGATGTCGTTCCACTCTTCCACTAACATTTCCCTTAAATCTGCCAAATTTTGTATGTCTCGGGCGCGGACACGTCTTCCAAGCATGTCCCATACATGCTCTATTGGGTTCATATCTGGACTTCTGGGTGGCCAAACCATAACGTCAATTTTTTCTTGTCTGAGGAAATTTTGCACTGATCGAGCAACGTGAGGTCGGGCATTATCGTGCATAAAAATAAAGTTACCTGCGATATTTCTGGCGAAAGGTATTACATGTTGCTCAAGTACCTCCCTAATGTACCTGTCAGCAGTTATAGAGCCACAGTTCACAAGAACCAACTCTGTACGGGAGTTTAAATTTATGCCCCCCCATACCATCACTGACCCACCACCAAACGCAACCCTTGGAGAAAAAGTGCATAGAGCATACCTCTCTCCCCGCCTTCTCCATACCTTTTCCCGTCCATCTGGAGATCGGAGACAGGATCTTGACTTATTGCTGAATAATACGAAACTCCAATCTTCCTGAGTCCAGTTCAGGTGCTCCCGAGCAAACCTCAAGCGCTCAATCCAGTGTTCGCTGGAGAGAAGAGGTCCATTAGCTGAAGGATGGGAGGTCAATTTCAGAAGGTCGTTTAAAGCTCTTCTTTTAATTTAGAAGGATGAGACTTGAATGGAAGGTCTAAAACAAATAAGTACAAATTAAAATTCTATGTTTCGAAGCTCTACTACTGGTTAACAGCATTTCCGAACATAGAGAGGTTTTCGAACAGTAGTGTGGGACTGTTCCACAATAATATACCGCATTTCAGAAAGATTTTTTTTTTTTTATTGTGGAAAGATATATAAGAGAGCATAATCTTAGAGCAAACAAAGGAACGGGGCGCTGTGGGCTTAGAAATATGATCCTCATTCCGCTCAGGCGATGGTCGCTTGCACAACCTCGTATCCATCCGCAAATATTTAAAAAAAAAAAGGTATATATCTTTAAAAGACTTATTCATCTTTTAAAAGATCCAATTTATTTAAAACGGTCGAAAAAAAAATGATTTATTCCTATTTCTATGATCAAAATGATAGCTCGATGAGTGTTCCAATTCCTCACCTGAAAGTTTACTGGTTATAAAATTTTTTTTCAGAGAAGTTGAAATATATTAAATATTAAATTTTTGAAATTAAAAAAAATACTTTATTCTGGGACCAAGTCCCTATAGAACAAAACCATTGAAACAGAAACAAATCTTATGGTCTAATTATTGACGATTAAAGATGCTCACCAACATTGGAAGTGTTGATTTAATTTTTTGGTTTATTATTTTCAATAACGAACTTTCGTAATCGAAAAAAAATATAAATAAAAATTTGAGGGCTTACGTTCCAAGATACGTGAAAACCCGAAAAAACAACTATATAATATTAAAGCCCACTAAATTTTACATCGATAGTGCTGGTTTAATCAAAATCGTTAGAGCCGTTTGTGAGAAAATCGTGAAAAGGTGCAAAATGCGTGTTATGAAGTGGTTCTTTTGGTTAATCGATTTTGATGAAAAAGTTACTGTAGCATCTGGGGCGTATATTTGTCTTGAATATGAAATTTCAGTTTCATAGGACTTTTCGTTTACTCGCTCAACTTACTACACACACACATACACACAGACCTTTTTTCGGGACTTGGTCATTTGGACTCATCAGACCCTAAAGCGTGTATTTCCTTCGAAAACTGGAATTAGAATATTTTCGCGATCGATATACTTTCCCTTACTATATATTTCATATAGATAAATAAGATAAGATAAGCCTTTATTTACACATATTTACAATTTTTAATGGTACATAAAGTTTATATATATTTTTATTTATTTTAAAACACTTTTAATATTTCATATACAGGTAATTGAAAGTAAAAGATAACATTTCCTGATTCATTTGTTTTATTTTATAATTACGTAAAGTTATCACTTACTCAAATTTATTTTAACATGGTGAACACTTGGAATTGAGATTATCGTATTGATAAATTTCATATAAAATAGGTTTATTATTAAAATAAAAATAAAACATTTATGAACCGTCGTGAATGATGGACGGATATACGTTTCAAATATGTATGTAGGAGGTTAAGCTCTTCTTTTTTCCGTATTTAGATTCATTCTGGATAAAAATGGAGAAATCCCCTATTATTCTTGATATACAACTTCTTCTTCAACTAAAAATATATAAGCTTTCGATGATGGAAAATAAAATATTATTTTGTTCATAAAATATGCTCTTCGGTTCAAGAAGACGCTATTTACAAGGTAAATGTATTCGGTACAATACTTGAAAAATGAAGGACTCCTTTTCCGGAGTTTAGTAGTATCATATTTAACTGAACCGTCGAAGAATAATGTTTTATAAATTCTAACCTTTAAGTTTTTAGATAGAAGCCGCGAACTAAGCAAACTGAATAATAACACCCATTTCCCACCTTTAACCGGGACTTTATTTCTTCCTGGATTTCATTTTTTCTTGTTATCATTGAACCTAAATACTTGAATTTCTCTACGAGTTCAAAAGTATGCCCTGATATATCAAGATCACCAAGATCGCCACCGTTTCCATCTTGACTTGAATAGAAATCATTTTTATTAAATCCACAGAATATGCTACACACTGGTTTAAGCGGAGATACCAAAAATATTTTTTATGAGAAAAGTTTTAATTTTATTGTTAAAATGAACCAAACACTTTTTTCCCTATATCTTTATTAAATCACATTCTTATCGAACAATAGTTCAGATAAGAGTTTTTCTTTTCTGCTGTTTGAACCTAGAAATAGAATTAACCTGGAACCGTTGAGGAACCGTTGAATTTATTGACCATTTTGACTGTTGTGGTTATTGGCCACAGACCGTCCAATTGGAGCGGGAAGTCATTAAAGGTTCCATTTTCCCTTAATCGCGGGGTATTAACCGGAATAGTTCAGGCTTCACAGGATTTGTATGAGTGAATTATTGCAGAACTTTCTTGCAGATGGATTAGGTACACAACTTTATGGATTAGGTCCGGCTAGGAAATGGCTGAGGCTAATTCGACATGACCTTTCCGTCCTCGCTGAAGATTGTTGTACCTATAAACATTGAGAGTCAAGGGCGCCAGGAGATCGAACTATGGATTTACGTTGACAGATCACCCGAGATAAGTGTGTAACGGCTAGCTGAAGGGTCATCCCACCCACGGCCCTGTTGTCTTAAGCTCGGTAAAGTCTATCAATCATTAATGATTAATTTAATCAATGAGCTAAGTAACGGAGAGGAGTTTTCAATCTAAGTATTCAACACATCCAACTGGTATTAAATTAAATAAGAGCTATTTATAATGAAATATGAGCGATTCGGTTTTGTTCTGTACTTTGCTGGGTTAATTTTTTTTGTATTTTCACTTAGATAATAACAATTTGCACGACTTTGATAACCAGCTAAAGAAGAAAAAAGCTTTTTTTTTTTTTTTTTATTTAAAAGAAATTTACAACTGTATTACAATAAAATACAATAAGTAAATGTGCTAATAGATCAAGTGGGCGTGATACAGGCATGTGAAGAAACTACCCAGTGGTAGCACTTCAAAGTTTATTCAGCTAAGTAGGTCTCGAGGCCATCGTCTTTACAGCCGCCTAGGAAGATGGTCAGGAATAGGAGATGAGAGTTTGCGGACGAGTGGGTTGGAGTGGACGGGTAATTTGGAATTAAAGGAGGAATATCTAGTTCGGGCTAGATCTGCGACTAATGGGATATTTAGGTCTTTATGAATTATTTTATTGGTGACAAAGTAAGGGGCGTTTAGGATCTTTCGGAGGATTTTGGATTGCAAGGATTGAATGCGGGAAGAATTGGATGGTTTGGTGGATCCCCATAACTCAATCCCATATGTCAAAATAGGCCTAATGATGGTTATATAAATTAATCTTTTGTAGTATGTGGAAAGTTTTGATCGTTTGTCCAGTAAGTGTTGTAGTAAGCGGTATCTACGAGCTGTTTCTTGTCGTTTCAGTCTAGTGTGAGGATTCCAAGTAAGACGTTTGTCTAGATGGAGTCCTAGGTATCGGATCTGTTCAACTGAGGTGAGTGGAATATTGTTAAAGGAAATAGTGGGACAGGCGGACAAAGGTTTTCGACGAAGGGTGAAGGTAATTTGATGGGATTTAGTAGGGTTTATTTTAATTCTCCACTTTTGACACCATTCTTCAATGGAAGAAATGTGAGACTGAAGGGTTTTGGAAGCAACAGATGGGTCATTATTTACGGATAACACACAAGTGTCATCTGCATAGGTTATGAGGACAGTACCAGGATGGATTGGAATATCAGCTGTATATATGGTATAAAGGATTGGGCCCAGAATACTATCCTGAGGTACACCAGCGGACTGAGGAAATATGGATGAGTAGGAAAGGTTATGACTTACTTTAAAGGTTCTATCAGTGAGGTAGGATCGGATTAATAAGAAGTACGTAGGAGAAAGGAATAGGCGAAGTTTTTAGAGCAGCCCTGGGTGCCAGAAAAAAGCTAAAGTGTTTATTTAATGTAATATGAATATATATATTAATGGAAAGTATTGCGACCGGAAATATTTTCGAATCCAATTTCACCGGAATTACACGTTTAAGGGTCCTCAGAGTCGAAATGACGAAGTCCGAAAAAAGGTCTATATGAGTGTGTGGCAAGTCTAGGCCGAAAATGATAAGTTGTATAAAACTTAATTTTCAAAATTAAAAATCGTCTATGCCTGAGATGCTTGAGCGACTTGTTCATCAAAATCAGCGAACCTGCAGAAATACTTTATACCTTACATTTTCCATCTTTCTACGATTTTATCAAAAATGGCTCAAACGATTTTGGTTAAAATCCCTACTCCGAATGTAAAATTAAATAGGCTTTAATATCATGCAGGTTTTATTCTGATTGAAATAGCCTGACAGCTTTAAATACCGATATTTCATATTTTCTTTCTCTAAAGTGCCTTTTATTTTGTAGATCCAAACAAATTAACCATCTTATTAGAATTGCTAAAAAGTGGCTAGATGTAAATGTTGAACGAATTTGATAACCAACTAAAGGATAAAGGGGTTTTTATTTAGAGTAATATTTGCTTTTCTGAGCATGAGAACAACAACTTAGTCGTATAATATACCGTTGGAAATTTCAAAATTAAAAAAAAAAAATACCTCTTACTCTTTCATTCTTCCGCAGACTCTCTTTTCCTCTAAAAATGAATGATAAATGAAAAAAAACTGAATTGAATTTTACATGTTTTGTTATGAAAAGGTCTATTATTTATTCAATTAAGTCTTTAAGTAATCCTCTTAAATAAACCTAAGTGATTATTGTACAAAACGATTTTATATTGTTTAATTAATGATTTTTTAAAATCTGAAACCTATGTTTCCTTCGAAACTAAATATAATTCTTTAATAAACTTCTTTTTACAACTCTAACTTTATTTAATGTGGGAGCCGGTGGCCGAGTGGCTAGCGCGCTAATCCCCCACGCCAGAGTTGTGAGTTCGAATCCCATCCCCAGCGGGACTTTTATTAGAATGTAATTAAATGGGGATTCACTCACAGCCTCTCTCCCCTTCCCTCCGGGTTTGTGAGGATCGTCAGCCTACTGGTGGCAACTTGCAAAAATAGGCGTAAGGAGTACCCTAAACATTTCATCGAGAAACGTGAGTAAATTCTCGCAGGAGACTATAGCATGCGGCCGAGGTCCTACACGGCCTGTCGCGCCAGAAACAAAAACAACTTTATTTAATACTTCTTAAATTTATTTTGTCAACCGAGGTAAGTGAAAATCTTGTGTTGCCCGGACCAGTTTTTTAAATATATTTTAGCCTTAAACTTTAATCACTTAGCTATAGTAAAAATTTAATTATATATTCGATATTCGAAGTAAATAATCCTCTTTCTGGACTTTATGTGTGGTAATCGTACATTTTGAAAGTAAATTCTGAAGAACACCTACGCTTGTTTAGGCCGAACCAACTAAATGTATTTGATAATGGCAAGAAAGCAGTGAGTTTTCAATACTGTATAAATAGTTAACTATGGTAGCCGAGAAGAAACAGCTCCTAGGTCATAAATAATCATTGGTGGAATAAAACATATTTCTTGAAGGTCCGAAACAATGGATTTAGATATTTCCATTCTTGTTAGAATACATATAAAATTACTTGTAGGAAAACTTGTCCTAACTGGTATAATTGTAGTCAAAAAGGGAAATAGAACACAACACAGTTTTTTAGGGTGTTCATGGATAAACAGCAATATCGTTCATAAATTATTGTTCTCCATAAGTTGTTCATTGACCAAGCCTGTAGTCAAACCCTTCTGTGGAAGCAACTACCTTCGTCTCTTCTCGTGAGTGCTAAGGAGGCAATTCGTACTACCATGAGAATGGCGAATCTAGATGGAAGAAGAATTAGTACGATCCAAAGCAGTCTTTATACTCACTTATAAAGAGGTGCACTAAAATGTACCTTTACAACAACGGCGTGCCTGTAATTGTAAAGCAGGAAAACATCAAAAACGTTCAAAAACCATTATGTGCTTGATGATAGATCACTTATCTTATTATGATCTTAAGATTATATTATGTATCAATACTACTATTTTCTGAAAAAAAAAAAAAAAAACCTTTACAAAAATATTCACTCTTTTCTCTTTTTAGATTATTATCAAAATAGTTCGTCTTCTATATTTAGTTGTTTTGTATATTTAGCTTACCAATAAAAAAGAACGCTTATAAGATCTGTATAATGAACGCTTATAAGATTATGTGGTTAATTTGATCGAATTTACAAAATTGAAGATACTTTAAAAGGAGACAAGTGAAAGAAATTGGCATTTAATCCATGCCAGACTATTTTAATCAGAATAAATCTACATGATATTAAAGATCATTAAATTTTAGATCGGTATAGCGAGTTTAATCAAAATCGTTAGAGCTGTTATTGAGAAAATTGTAAAAAGGTGAAAAATGCGTAGTATACAGTGGCTCTTCTAGTTTTCTGATTTTTATGAAAAAGTTGTAACCTCTGAAAATATGAAACTTCATTTTTTTACAACTTATTGTTTTCGAGCTCGACTTAGTTTTGTTAAACAATTTCTTATATTATTATCTACTAAAATCAGTTGGTTTTATCCGCTTTTTATTACTCTCTATTAACTTTTACAAGTATGTTCATTAGATAATACTTTTTCTTAAATCTTTAGCTTTCCATCGATATATATTATACATCTATATTACAGTTTTAAAGTTCAAAAACACAAACATTGCATTAAAAACATATTTTTTCTCATTTCTCCTTTAGTCGAATCATTTCAACTTACATATCTACCTGTTTTTTTAAATAAATATTAAGAAGATGATATGGTTAATTTTTTTGGATCTACAAAAATCAAAGGTACTGTAAATATTTCGAGACCTGGGGCGTTCCAGGGTGCTCTTAATATTAATTATTTTTTATGAGGCTGGATGTTAAAACAATGTAGTGGACTATTTAAATGAAATATATTATGGAATAATATGGGAACATAATATGATATAAGATTACAATCTATTAAGAATCACAAGGAAATTAAAATTTGATTTAAGTTAAATTATTTCTATTATTATAGCATTTCCAAGTCAATTGTAACCTTTTCCAAGTCAAATGTAACTTTTTCCAAGTCAAATGTAACTTTTTCCAAGTCAAATGTAACCTTTTCCAAGTCAAATGTAACCCTTTCCATTTCAAATGTCACCTTTTCCATTTCAAATGTCACCTTTTCCATTTCAAATGTTACCTTTTCCAAGTCAAATGTCACCTTTTTCTTCACTTCTAGCCTTAAATATTCCGTTTTATTTATTTATTTATTGAAAAATAATTAGTTTAATTAAAATTATGACTTTTTTAATAATTTTGGCATATCATATCACTGTTTTTTTCTAGATATTTGATATCAAGTTCTGTTTTTTACGAACTAATATTTTAAAAAATATTTAGTTTTAAAATAGTTGTTGATTTTGAATTTTTAGAAGGGAGGGATAGTTTTTGGGAATAATTAATGTGTTTTCGGGTATTATAATTACGTTTTTCGAGAAGTATTTTTTATCGCTCGCGTGCATATTAACTCGCATTTACTTTTAATGTTTTTTATTGATATAGGGATTAATTAATGTGTTTTCGGGTATTATAATAATGTTTTTAGAGCTGTATTTTTTATCGCTCATGCGTATTTCAACTCGCATTTACTTTTAATGGTTTTTATTGATATAGGGATTAATTAATGTGCTTTCGGGTGATTATAATTACGTTTTTTAAGCTCTATCTTTTATCGCTCATGGGTATTTCAACTCGCATTTACTTTTAATGTTTTTCTATTGATATAGGTATTAATTAATGTGCTTTCGGGTAGTTATGATTGCGTTTTTTGAGCTCTATCTTTTATCGCTCACGAGTATTTCAACTTGCATTTACTGTTAATGTTTTCTATTGATATAAGGATTAATTATTGTGCTTTTGGGTGGTTATGATTACGTTTTTCGAGCTGTTTTTTTTTTTATCGCTCGCGTGCATATTAACTCGCATTTACTTTTAATGTTTTTTATTGATATAGGGATTAATTATTTTACATTCGGGTGGTTATGATTACGTTTTTTGAGCTCTATCTTTCACCGCTCATGCGTATTTCAACTTGCGTTTACTTTTAATGTTCTTTATTGATATGGGCATTAATTGTTGTGCTTTCGGGTGGTTATGATTACGTTTTTTGAGCTCTATCTTTCACCGCTCATGCATCTTTCAACTTGCATTTACTTTTAATGTTTTTATTGATATGGGCATTAATTGTTGTGCTTTCGGGTGGTTATGATTACGTTTTTTGAGCTCTATCTTTCACCGCTCATGCATCTTTCAACTTGCATTTACTTTTAATGTTTTTATTGATATGGGCATTAATTGTTGTGCTTTCGGGTGGTTATGATTACGTTTTTTGAGCTCTATCTTTCACCGCTCATGCGTCTTTCAACTTGCATTTACTTTTAATGTTTTTATTGATATGGGCATTAATTGTTGTGCTTTCGGGTGATTATGATTACGTTTTTCGAGCTGTATTTTTATCCCTCATGCGTATTTCAACTTTCATTTACTGTTAATGTTTTTTTTTATCTATAGGGATTACTTAATGTGCTTTCGGGTGGTTATGATTACGTTTTTTGAGCTCTATCTTTTATCGCTCATGCGTATTTTAACTCGCATTTACTTTTAATGTTTTTTATTGATATATAGGTTATTAATTGTCTTTGTAATTACGGTTTTTGAGCTGTATTTGTTGTTGCTTGTTCGCATTTCAACTTGCATTTACTTTTAATCTTTTAATTGTTATAGGGATCTATACTTGTGTTTTTGGGTTGTTATGAAAACACTTTTTTTGGACTACTTATTCTATAGCGCGCGCGCCTTTAACTTAGTGCTAATATCATTTTATATTTTGATAGAGTGGTATTTCTTTGTTTTTGTTTTAGGGGATTGTGATTACGTGTTTTGAAGATTATTCTTTTATGCGCTTGGGAATTTCTACATCCCGTAGATATTATGTTATAATTTAAAGTAAAAATTATTTGTTGTGTTTTTGCACGTTCTTATTACTTTTTTTAAGTGGATGTTACATCGCAATTGCGCATTGTTCTAGATCACTTTTTATTTAAGTTAAAATGTGCACTTGCTATAAAAAAATGTCATAAACTGTATTAGTATTCCCCAAAACACTAAAAACGATCCTTCTATCAAATATTTATGAAATCGGAACAGTAACTTAAAATGAGTAAAAGCAATAACAAATAAGGTTCAAATAATGTTATAAGAACACCTGAAAATAGAATAAACGATTCCTCAATTAAATTATTAAATATTTGTAAGAACAAGTGATGAAGTGAGTCCACTATAAAATATTTAGTTGAAAAAACTTACTCAGGACGCTGAAAAAGGAACTATAACTGATCCTTTTATAAGAAAATAATAAAAAATTTAAATAAAAAAGCTAAATGATGTATATTCCAGCAACGTTATAATGAGAACTAAAAACAAAAAAATCAATCCCAATATCAATCAAAAACTTAATCATAACCACAATAATTAATCCCAATATCAATAAAAAACATAAAAAGTAAATACGAGTTGAAATACCCATGAGCGATAAAAAATACAGCTCAAAAACGAAATCATAACCACCCGAAAGCACATTAATTAATCCTTATATCAATAAAAAACATTAAAAGTAAATGCGAGTTGAAATACGCATGAGGGATAAAAAATACAGCTCGAAAAACGTAATCATAACCACCCGAAAGCACAACAATTAATGCCCAAATCAATAAAAACATTAAAAGTAAATGCAAATTGAAAGACGATGACGCAGACGTGAAAGATAGAGCTCAAAAAACGTAATCATAACCACCGAAAGCACAACAATTAATGCCTAAATCAATAAAAACATTAAAAGTAAATGCAAATTGAAAGACGCATGAGCGGTGAAAGATAGAGCTCAAAAAACGTAATCATAACCACCGAAAGCACAACAATTAATGCCCATATCAATAAAAAACTTTAAAAGTAAATGCAAGTTGAAATACGCATGAGCGATAAAAGATAGAGCTCAAAAAACGTAATCATAACCACCCGAAAGCACAACAATTAATGCCCATATCAATAAACAACATTAAAAGTAAATGCAAGTTGAAATACGCATGAGCGATAAAAGATAGAGCTCAAAAAACGTAATCATAACCACCCGAATGCACGGTAATTCATCCCTATATAAAAAAAAAAAAACACTATAAAAATTAAATGCGAGTTGAAATACCCATGAGCTATAAAAGATAGAGCTTAAAAAACGTAATCATAACCACCCGAAAGCACATTAATTAATCCCTATATCAATAAAAAACATTAAAAGTAAATGCGAGTTGAAATACGCATGAGCGATAAAAAATACAGCTCTAAAAACATTATTATAATACCCGAAAACACATTAATTAATCCCTATATCAATAAAAAACATTAAAAGTAAATGCGAGTTAATATGCACGCGAGCGATAAAAAATACATCTCGAAAAACGTAATTTTTTATAATGTTTTCGGGTATTAGAAAACACATTAATTATTCCCCCAAAATTATCCCTCCCCTCTAAAAATTCAAAATCAACAACTATTTAAAACTAAATATTTTTTTAAATATTAGTTCGTAAAAAACAGAACTTGATATCAAATATCTAGAAAAAAACAAAAAAACAGTGATATGATATGCCAAAATTATTAAAAAAGTCATAATTTTAATTAAACTAATTATTTTTCAAAAAATAAATAAATAAAACGGAATATTTAAGGCTAGAAGTGAAGAAAAAGGTGACATTTGACTTGGAAAAGGTAACATTTGAAATGGAAAAGGTGACATTTGAAATGGAAAAGGTGACATTTGAAATGGAAATGGTTACATTTGACTTGGAAAGGGTTACATTTGACTTGGAAAAGGTTACACTTGACTTGGAAAAAGTTACATTTGACTTGGAAAAGGTTACAATTGACTTGGAAATGCTATACATAGCTGCCTGATGCAAGGGTGTGGCGGTCTTTCCTCTTGTTTCATTCCTTCGTTCCAGGGCCGGCCGGCGCCTATTTTAGGATCCTTATTAGGATGAGAATGATACTTGTGAAATATGGTGAAGAAGTTTGCGTCGCTAGATGCATGTTCTTTTCTTTCTCTCTTGCTGTTTTTCTCCTTGCTTGCGGAGCATTCATGTCTCAGTGCGAGTACCTCCCTATGCCGCCAGATGGTCCTGTGTGCGCTTGTTTGTGTTGCTGCATGAAAGATGCCATATCTTAAAATGGGTTAAGGGCCGTG
Organism: Piezodorus guildinii; assembly: GCA_023052935.1. Lineage (NCBI taxonomy): Eukaryota > Metazoa > Arthropoda > Insecta > Hemiptera > Pentatomidae > Piezodorus > Piezodorus guildinii. The sequence continues at coordinate 39,873,271 of CM041294.1, forward strand.
TTCCCATAACAGGTACTTTACAGGAAGAAATTTCAAAATATCGTCTTTTCAGCACTATCAGACTTACCACACACACGCGGACAAACTGACACAAACACAGACCTTCATGCGGGACTTTGTTATTTTGACTTAGGGAGCCCTAAACCGTGTATTTCCGTTGAAAACAGGAATTCGAAAATTTTCACGATTGCAATAATTTCCATTACTATATATTTCATATATAGGTAAGCGAAAGTGAAATAAAAATCAATAAAATGAGGCAATTTTATATTATTTTGAGTGAAAAGATGAACCAAAAAAATAAAGTAAAAATAACTTTACCTCTACAACTGATGAAGAGTTGAAGAGATGGGTACATATAGAGATTCGTACTGTTTCAAGGCCAATGGCCGTGTTATGAAATGATTAGGCCGAGATTACGCTCAGTCGCCAGGTTTTTTTCCACCATTTTAGGATACCCACTGTATAATGGCTGGCTGTGCCGCACGTCTAAACAGAATTAACAGAATAATTAAGTATTGTGGCAGATCCAGGATTGGAACCCGGGACTAGGAGAACATTTGACTAGCAGTCTACTAGACTAGCCGTTTCCTCGCGTACTTAAAAGTTTCTTAACTTATTCAAGTTCATATCTCCCTAAATTGAAACTGGTTATGCTTAAGTGGTAGATAAGGGAAGTTTGCAACCCGCTAGAGAATCAAGTCCTGGCCTTATTGATCCTTCGAGAAGTTGTTCTATCAATCTCTCGTTTTTATGGTAGGGATGAAAGAAGTCCTAAAAGCTTGGAATCCTCTTGTGAGGGCCTCGTTAAAAAACTTATAGAGAATGTGTGAGATACTATTAGCTCTCTTCCAAGTCGTAAGGTTTTACGACATTTTTTTACTTTCTTCTGAAAAGATATGACAGAATCTTTATAACAAATGAATACAATATATATATATATATATATATATTATATATATATATATATATAAGTGATTAAAGTAGAGACGTTCCTTATCATAATCTCCTTTATTATACAATAAACGGAAATAAATAGAACTATTGCAATAACAAATATTGCTACAGTACAGGCCTTTCAGAACTTAACCTCTCTTTTAAAGTTGTTGCCTAATATATAAGGCATTGGCCTCCATAAACCAGTCTTTTTTGTTTGTTTTTTTCTAATCATCTTTATTATACAAAAACAAGAACAAATAAAACAATCGTATTTACAAATAATGCTACAGTACAGGTATTTCAGAACTTATAACTACCTTTTAAGGTAGTTGCCTAATAGATAATATATATATATATATATATATATATATATATATATATATATATATATATATATATATATATATAGCAGTGTATCGAGAATACTGGGAGGAAAATAATAAATTTTGAATCATTTGAAATAAAACAGCTATCGAGCTACAAGCAGGAAGGTTTGTCAAAAGGGCTTTGCAAAAAATACACCCCTCCACTCCTAGAACAGGATAGCCCTCTACCTAGAAATCTTAGGCCGGACAGGATAGGAAGCGGAAGTCCAACTACGAACGGAGGAAGTCGGGGTTCAAGCCAGGGAAGAATTTAGCAGTTGTGCCCGAAGGTACCTTAATGTTACATTATGTGGTAAATCTCAACAAACCTCAGTATTCTCGATAATGAACAATTTGTAATAATAAGTACTCTTTTATGAATGAATGCGTATTTTAAGATAATTACTTTATTCTCCTTTTTGCCACCTCATCCCAATAATGAATTGATAAACATGATACCTTAGGAAAAGAAATCCAATATGTTTATAAAATAAAAACCGAAAATTTATATATTAATTGATACAGTTTAGGAGTCAACGCTGCCCTAGTAAAGTAGCGGCCGAAACATAGTAATATATATATATTTGTATAACTAAATATGTGTTCATATATATTACATATTCATATGGCACATATATTGTACCAGAATAAATAAAGAAGTAGTATTATTATATAAGTATGTATGAAATAGATTAGTGATTTATTATTTAGAAAAGTTCATCAAAACAAATACACAGGGTCTGTGTACAGTTGTCCAAATCAAACGGAGACAAAAATTTCTTTGATTACCATATTGATGAGAGCAATTATATCATACATTTATTCCATGAATATTAATTAGCAACCGTAGCAGTTTTATAGTGAATTTAATTCTATTTAAAATTAAATTGTAGAAAGAGAATAGAAGAGAGCTAATTAATTTTAACTATCTACCCTGCATTTAAAATATCAGCGATTCTGTTATTAAAATTTCGTGGAAGCTTTGATCTTAACAACGACCGATTGCCTCTGGATTTTATATACAATTAAAATCACTCTTTTTTTTAATAGGGTATAATCTGTTTTTTTGTAATTGATCGATTTTTTTTTTAATGCGTTTCATATGTTTATAATAAAAAAGTATATCGTAATTTTTCATTTCGTTGGTAATCTTATTTTATATATAATTTGGCTACTTATGCTTTTAAAATAATGTGGTAAAAAAGACGTTTTTGAAGGTAGTGGTTAAGTTTTCAATCAGTTTTGGAGATTTTTACCCATCTTTATTAACTGTACCTGCCTTATATTTTTTCGGATCACACACCTCTATCGAAGGCTTATATAGTAAATTTATATATGTAGTGTGTGTGTGTGTGTGTGGTGTGTGTGTGTGTGTGTGTGTGTGTGTGTGTGTGTGTGTGTGTGTGTGGGTGTAGGTGTTGTATAATAGATAGTTTTAACTTTTAAGAACTGTCTATCCAATCTTCCATTTATAACTCGAAGAATTCATGGTATTATTCATAATTTATGTTTGAATATTATTCAGAATTTTTGTTTAAATATTGAATTTTATAGTATGAAGAAAATTGTTTTTATTATTGTAATAGGTAAATGATGATTATTTAATGTATTGTAGTGGGTCTCCATTGATATATAATTGTTATTATTGTAAAAATAAAGTTTTGAGGGAGATTTAAAAACCATTTATTTTAATTATAAAACAAATTGTATGTATAATTTATAAAATACTTATTATGTGCAGTGTCTCGATTACCTCAAATGATTAAGTTAATTATACCTTCAACGCTTCTTAAATACCGATAAGACAACATATTTGATTAGTAGCAGAAACGGTGGCGAACTTGGTGATATTGATATATCAGGGCATACTTTTAAACACGCAGAGAAATTCAAGTATTTAGGTTCAATGATAACAAGAAAAAATTAAATCCAGGAAGAAATAAAGTCCCGGTTAAAGGAGAGAAATGCGTGTTATTATTCAGTTGCTATGTTACTCAGCTCACAGCTTCTATCTAAAAAGTTAAAGGTTAGAATTTATAAAACCATTATTCTTCTGACGGTTGTTTGCGAATGTGATACGTGGCCGATTACTTTGAAGGATGAACAACGGCTTAAGGTTTTCGAAAATAAGGTACTGCGTAAAATTTTTGGTCCGAAGAGAGATGAGGCCACTGGAGAGTTTAGAAGGTTGCATAACGCGGAATCGCGGAACTTGTATCCTGTGAATATAATTGAGTTGATAGCATTGTGGAGACTCAAATGGGCGAGTAATGTTGTTGGGTAAGGAGTGAATTCCGAGAAAGTTGGTATTCGCTGATCCGACTGGTAGGCGTCCGAAAGGTAGGCCGAAACGTCGATGGGAGGATTGCGTTAAGGCTGATCTCGGGGGCTTGGGCCTGAACGGTGAACATTGGACGAGTCTGTGTAGGCGGAATTCGGTGGTATCGGCATCGAACCGTCGGTTTCGGTAAGCCTATTATTATTATTAACCCTTCAACGCTTCATTATTATTTACACCTTTATACTTTCTACTACTTAAGTGAGATTCTCAACATTTCCTGATATATCTTCTCAGAATACTCTGAGCCCCTCAGAACATCAGATATAATTGTCAGCCCTCCACACAATGGTAAGCAATATGTTTTTCAGGTAAAATTTATATGCAAATAATAAAACAGAATCCCTTTAATTTGATATTTAACTCTACAAAAAACCAGTACCTTTACCAAGCTATCTAATTTTGCTGCCCATAATATATTTTTCGAAATTCTACTATTTCATTCATTGACCATTTATATACGCTCTCGGCCTTCGGATTTATGCACTCCGACAAACCGAACTGCACATTTAGACTGATCGTTTTTTATCCGATCGTCAAGCCTATGGAATTCTATTTCTATTTTTATCTAACACTCCAACTCTCTTCCTACCTTCAAATCACGCTTTTTTATTCATCTCATGACCGCCCAGTCACAATGAAAGTTTAAATGAGGTTCTACTTTTTTTTCTTATTGTTTGCATATTTATATTTTCTATCAGAATTCGTTAACCTGTTTATATTTGTTTTATTTACTCTAAGACTCCACCTCTAAGTTAATGTTATTATAAAGGGACTTGCCCCAGGATAATAAAGAATTTATCCTTTAAAAAAATACGGAACATTGGAACTCCATTGTTATTTCACGTTTACAAATTTAAAAACATTAAACCAAACATTAGGTGACTTCTAGACAGACAGGTTCCAGTTTTAGGCCAGTCTTTTATTGTTTCAAAAACTTTTTTTTTTGGGGTGGGGGAAGAAATAGTTTTAAAAAAAAGTGCCATATCCACAAGCAATAAGTTTCTGGCTCTAACATGAATATTTACTAGATGAAGAATATAGATTTATAACAAGAGGAAATTATAGATGCAAAAGAAAAAAAAATTAAATTACTAAAACTAAATTACTTACAAGATGTATACAAAAGTAGTATTGGACTAGACATAGTTGCATGAAAAAATTACTAAACCAAATGAGAATAGATAATGATGACAATTGTGTAATATGCAGTCCCTGAAGACCCGCGCCACATCCTATTCAGAAGTAGAAAATGCAGAAAGAAATAAGGAGATGCAATTCCATTAGAGAGAGGCATTTTTACAAAATTTAGAAAAACAAAAGCTTGCGATGATGAAACAATTCTTCGTCAACATTCATTGAAAATCTAGGAGAAGCTATGAAGAATCCACAGAATTTACTTATTTATTTTAAAAATTATAATTGTTAATTAATTTGTTTTTTTTTTCTAATGTTTCACTTTTAATTTATTTTTTAAAGTTGAAACTTTAAGCGAGTTATGCGATTTTTGGCAGGGGTAAAGATTTTGATTTCATTAACTTAAAGACGGTTTGCGTTACCAACATGCTATAGACTGGCGCATGCACAGTGGTCTGTGTTCACCCGTTCACTGTAGATAGGATATCGATATCCATTTCCGTGAACGTTATCAATACCGGTGTAATATCGGCACACAAATATCGATATTTAAAAATATAGTTATTCCAGTATTTAACTGAATAAAAATCCGATGCGAATGAAATGAATAAAAAAATGGTGAATAAACTATGTCATAGAACTTTCCTTCTACTTTATATAAAGTTAATATTATGAATATGTTTATTCTCTTTATTAAATCATTACTTTGCATGAAAATATTTAAGCATACGAAGCATAATCATGATGATCTTATTTTCAATATTTACATCGCAGTAAAACGAAATTGAAAAGAATATCTTGATCATATTAGCATATAAATATGACATTTAAAAATTAAATTCATTTTATATAGATTTCAATTAAGCACAATTTATATTTTATTATTGCAAAAACTGCAACCGTAGTGAACAACAGCACATGTTCAGTCTGCCAGAAGAGTGCTCCGTCTTCTCCGGCCACTGAGCCACAGCCCTACTGAGAGATCTCAAATGGATAAGAATCTCGGAAAAGACGGCGTGGACTATCGTGACAGATTCGCGGGGTGTCCTAGCAGCCATAGACAGCCAAACACCATCTAATGCTATTAAAACTTAATAAATGAATGGTGTGAGACAAAAAATGATATCTAAACTTGTGGTTATGATATAGGTACCGGCTCACTGAGGGATTCCTGGGAACGAAAGAGTTGATCAAGCAGAAAATTCAGCTGGAATGGGAGAAGCATTGGACATAAAGGGAAGGAAGCCGCAATGGATGCTTGGGAAAATCGCTCAAAAAAAAAAATTCCACTAAATGAGTGGAAGGACGGTTGGAAGGAGACAATGTCCAAATTGAGAACAATCAAATCCGACTGTCAAAAATAGAGAATTACTTTTTAAGAACAACCAGTGTTACACACCTATATACATTCCAAAATAAGTCTCAAATAATGATTAATTTTGAACTCAGTCTAGGAGGTTATGGATTTGAATGTTGAACTTTGATAACTGAACTTAAGAACAATATATTTATAATATTAGCCAAGAAATAACTATATTTATAAATATCTTCATTTTTCATTAAATTATATTTAATAAATAAATAGGGAAGATCCCCGCTTTTGAGTCAAAAATCCTGTTAGGTTTGCGAATTTGGGTTGAAAGGAGGAAATTAAAAATAATAAAATTAGGTTTAAGCGTTATAGGGATAAGTAGAAAAATTATGCAATAGCCTAATCAACAAAATTTTACTGACAATAACGATTGAAGAGAAACAGAAAATTAAGCGTAATATAGAAAAAAAAAACAGATATAAAAGAAAGCGGTTATATAGATATTTTTTTATTTTTTTATTTAACAACAAGAAATATACAAATGCCTTTGGGCATATATTGTAACATTGATGATCATTACGTAAAACCTTCTTCAGGATTCTTCTGAATTCGTGGATGAAGAAACCTCCCAGTGAAGGCACTTCTAGCGTGGAAGTTCTGTATTAAAGAAGTAGGTCTCTGCTCCAGAGGCGTTTCAGTCTCCTTGGTGGGTTTTGTGGTAGTGTGTCTGTCAGTAATGTTTGTACCAGTAGGTTTGGATGTTCTGCGAGTAAGTCGTGAAATTTCTTGTAGTATAGCTTAATGACATCCGTTACGATCGGTATGTTGAGGTCTTTGTGTAATGATTTATTGGTTACGTAAAAGGGACAGTGGGTAATGAAGCGAAGGAATTTAGATTGAAAGATTTGAATTTTTCGTAAGTGTAATTTTTTACATGAGCCCCACGCCTGAGTACCGTAAGTCCATACAGGTTTAAGTAGCATGTTGTATATAATAGTTTTGTTGTTTAGTGATAGTTTGTTTTTATGGTGAAGAAGTCGTCTAAGTATTGAGAGTCGATGATTCAGTCTTTTTTTCAAAGAACTTACATGTTTCCATGTCAGGCGTCTATCCATTGTCAGTCCTAAGTATTTTTTTTCTGTTTGTTTTGTAACTCAACGTTGTAAAATGATAGTGGAGGGCAATCAGAACGTCTAAGGGTGAATGTCACATGACTTGATTTATGTTTGTTTATTTTGTTACGGGTTTGAACATTGTGTGAGGCTGTGGTCGGATCAGTACTCGTTTAGAGGATTACGGTGTCGTCTGCGTATGTTGCAAGTAATGTGTCGGGTGCCTGTGGTATGTCAGAAGTGTATATAGTATACACAACTGGGCCCAAAATGCTGCCTTGCGGAACTCCTGCACCAACTCGACAGTAGTAGGAATGTTTACCATCTTGATTGACTACGAAAAACCTATCCTCAAGATACGACCTAATTATTAAATAATAAGTATGCGGTAAAATTTATTTGATTTTACTAAGAAGGCCATCATGCCACACCAGCCAGGAGGCCATGTTATATAGATATAAAAAAGAAATCAACCATTTTAATTTTTCATAGATCAACCTTCTAAAACAGAGAATAATTCGAATTATAATACTGAAATTCAAGATGAAGAGAAAATTAAGGGTCGTCATTCCATCATACAGATGGCAGTCCGTAAAAATAAAATTGCTATGTGTGTCACCAACTCCTACAATCTACAGTCACATAATGATTATTGAAGATGATATATCTCTACAATGTGATGATGTTTTAAAATTAAATGTAAAATAACAAAAAAATGCATTCTCAACATAATCTAATTTTACAAACGTACTCTTCTTTCCAACGAAATTCCGGTGCAAACCGGTTTTTTAATCGTGAATTTAAAAACAAATTTTCACTTCTATCGGCAGTGATGTGACTGCCTGAATTTAATTTTTTTCTATTGATTTATTATGTATCTATATATATATATATATATATATATATATATTTTTTTTTTTTTTGTATTAAGTATTCTGCAGCAATTTATCTAACTTTGTATTAAATTTTACCAAATATGTATCCGCCAAATTGAATCCAGTCTCAAATCCTAAAGGTCATTTGTAAATATTCAATAAATAAAAGTTGTATAAATAAAGGTTGTATAAATAAAATAAAACTAATAAAAAAAAATGTACTTATGATGTTAATTCTCAACCGAATGTTTTGCATGAGCAGTGGTTACTGACATGGTTGAACTCTTGGTTAGCATAGGGCTCAGCACGGAAAATGTTTTTGCTCATATTTTGACAATGCATGCCTAGCCTACGAAATAGTGGTGTGAGAATGAACCTAGTATAAATAAAAAACATTTTCTGTGAATTAGCCTGTGTACAGCTTTATAGTAATCAGACTTTATCCTTTCCTTCATCAAGAGAGATATGGAAACATAAAATTTTACATCACTGATACATTCGAAAATCATATTAAAATAGTTTTAGAAATAAAAGTAGTTTTTACAAAGCGAGGAATAGATTTACAGATCAGGAAAAAGTCAAGCTGTCCGACCAATAAAAAGCCAATTTGTTACGTAATCCCTGACTCACATGAGCGTAAGTAATTTATATTAAATTTTCCAAAGCTCACGTGCAACCCCGAGGGAGAAACGTTGACTCCAGTCCACTTTTAAAAGGAATTAAATACAATGGAGCTGGAGAAGATGGCGGTACTATTAGAGGAGCGTGGAGAGCCGCTGATAACGCCACAGGAGGCCCTCAGTTCCTTATAGAGCCGTCTCCTGATGAACTCTCCAGGCAAGTTATTAATTAACTATTGCTAGACAAGGCTGTCCCACCACGTGTCTCTTCTCTTAAAGCCGGAGTCAAAAAACTCATATCACCCGACTTGACGGGGTTAAGCAATCGAGGAAAGGCGCTAGAGGGCATAATGTTTGCAACTTCATTTATTTTATACATATTTATTCACTGGTTCGACTTTCTCTCCTAATCTGCGTCTTCGAAAAATAGACTCATTATCGTTGTTAAATTTTTATTTTAACCAACTACGTCACATTTTTTTTTTAATGTGGCGTAGTTGGTAATCCACTCTGTTTTTTTGTGATAATTTAAATTTAGTTTATTTATTTAACGCCACTTTATGCTACTATGGCTAATCGGACGATGCTACAGTGGGAGTCCTAAATTTTGCCTATCCAGGTTTTATTAGGATAGGGATCTTTAACGAGTACCTGACATCGCACAGGCTCGGGACCACCTTTTGACGTCCCCTCCGAGGACGGCGTAACTAAGGATTTTTTACTCCCATTAAAAATTTAAATTTAGTTTTAATATATTGTAATATATCTCAATAAAAAAAAAAAAAAAAAAGTTTTAATATAAATTTATTATTGTGGATGTGTTTACATTCTCCCACCATGCGCCCTGATGATGACCCACAAAGGGGGTCGAAACGTTGGCAAACAATAAAATAGTTGAAACTATTTAGTTGTTTCATTTAATGACCGCCACCCGGACTAATTCCTTCCAGCTATAAATTTATTATATTTAAGAGTGTAATTATACTGATTAAAAGATTTGGAACTTGGATAGAAAGGATTGACATGTAAGAATGTTCATAGTTAACGTATAGCAATAAAGATATGTGATATAATTTACCTATATTTATTCAATGTGGAAAATTATACATTTTTATTTATTTGTGAAGAAATATGTTTAAAAGTCCTACACTAGTATTATCTGTACCCTCGCTCAGCTTCCACTGGCTCTCAAGACCAGTGACGCGGCTGAGTGAGAGGCGCTGGGATCTCCTGGCACTGTGCCTTGGGATCCACTAGTGGATCTCGGGGATCGATGCGGTGATCCCAGGGGCAGTTTGTAAATAGGTACGAATGAGATCAAAGTTGTTATTATTGTCTTTATATATATTATTTATTTTATTTTATAAACATATATCTTTTCTTATTTATTCATTCTTCATTAATTATTCTTGTATTTTTTTATTTATTTTTTTTAAATTTTTATCTTTTATTTATTGTTTTGTATATATATATATATATATATATATATATATATATATATATATATATTTTTTTTTTTTTTTTTTTTTTGATGATGTACATATGGGATGAATGGTTTCTTTTAGCTGTATTACTCATTGCCCCAGTAGGCGGCAGATCGTATTATCTCTTAATAAATAAAAAAAAATATCTAAAATTATACAATTCCACGATTTAATTATTATAATAAAAATTTAATTCACCTCTACTCCTGGAGGTTATTGGCGTATCTATTGACGTTTTAAACTCTGTAATTGAGTCGGGTTCCTTCCGAATATTAAAAAGGGGACAGTAGCTTTAGTTTCATCGTCTTTAAGCATTTCCTTCAATGTCGTAAATATATGTAGATCTTGTCTCAATCTTGCGAAATCGGAAAGTCTAATTGAACGTGCTTTACGGTCCTGAATGTGTTAAACTGGGTACTTTTAAACCTCGGCGTGAGAGAATTCTCTATGTCCTAATCCCTAATCGGAGATTCCTCCGGATAGTGATTCATTTATTCTCTCTTTGGCCTCCTACGGGCTTGGGATTTCTCTACAGTACTTTTTTTTAATTTAATTTAACTTAGGTATTCAATATTCCACCATTAAGCCATCTCTCTTTCTGCTGATAGTAAAACTGTCTTGTCAAGTCTTGCATGGAGAAGCAGCTTTTGGTGCAGTTGGATTTTCAGCTAAGAAAATGCATAAGTAGGAACTGTTAGCTAATATTTTATAAACATTTTTCCAGATTTTTCAACCTTGATTTGTTTAATAATTTATAATCATAATTATATATATATATATATATATATATATATATATATATATATATATAAATTAAAAAGTATATGGTAATCTTTTTTTTTCTTTTGGAAGATATACTACTTATTAATTTATTAATAAAAAATTACTGATGGATTCGATTTTACACAACATTCACATGTATTCTCATGATTTTTATCTTATATGATTTTTTTACAGAGAATTAAAAACCATAAATTGTAATTAACAACAATTTATTATAGCTTCTTGTAACTTGTTTATCATTTATTTGATTTTGGGCAAAGGTAGTTGCGCTGCCCGATTTGCATAATGAATAAACTAGTAATTTGAGTTAAATGTTAAACTATTTCAGGGTTTTTCTGATACTAGGGTCTGTATTTTATTTAGAGAGGTTTCAATAAGTGAGTGTACATTAAATTTCAAGATTGGTCACTCTTGTATAGTTTTACTTGTTTAGATTTTTTCAGAATACTGTCACCACAAATCCTTTTTATCGGTTTAGGAGAAATAACGGTTTTATCAACTTTTTTGGGGGGTTGCACAATTAGTTCATTTACAAATCGCGATCTTTTGGAGAAGGGCCCCCGACAATGTGATATAGAAACCCAACATAGGATCAATTTGATAGAACGTTTACATTAATTCTAGAAGAAAATTATACATTAATTCTATATTAAAAAAAAAAATATATCTGTGTATCAGCTGAAAATTTTTATCCAATACAAATCCCTCATTACTTAATACCCTAAATAAACAAATGATTAAAAATAATACCCTAAAATGGTAGTAAGTATCTAAAAACATAATTTCAACCTGTAATGATGATTATTGGTTATTATTGGTTTGGCGCTACAACACGTTTACGCGCCCAGGTCTCCTCAACCAGTAACCTCCAGAAGTTTCTGTCCTGTGCTGCAGCCATCCAGTTGTAGACTTCTAAACTCCTCACATCTGCGGCCACACAGTCAGTCAATCGAAAGCGGTGCGGCCGACTCTCCTCCGGCCATGGACTATCTCCGTCAATAATCTTTTGTGAGTTTCATTTTCCTCCATCCTGGCCACATGTCCTGCCCATCTTAGGCAATGTCGCTCGATTACGTTAACAACTTCAGGCTCTCCAAGAAGGTTGTAAACCTTTTCCTTCTCCTCCACTCTCCACCAATCAACACCGGTCCAAAAATCTTTCTGAGTATCTTTCGCTCAAATGCGGCCAACCTCTGATACATCTCCTTTGCCATGGTCCATGTCTCTGCTCCATACGTAAGGACTGGGCGAGTAAATGTTTTATACAGAGTGACTATTGTTTTCCTGGTCACTGACCTGCTTGACAGATGCTGCCTCATACCAACGTAACATCTGTTTGCGGCCAACATCCTTCTGTCAATCTCTATTTTAATGGCTGCAATGATGATGTTATTTAAAAAATTTAAAGCCAGATTATAATTAGCCTTTATTTGATACCTTAGTAATAATCTGCAAATAATAAAATAAGTTTGTTTAATTTAAGGAAATATAAGGAGATAGGAAAATTATGACGTAGCAAGTGCACCATGCGCCTACCCGTCACTTAGTTTTGGGTTTACCAACTGACAGTAAGGGAATCAAATTTTTTTTTTTTTAAACAACCGTACAAACATTTAATTCTCAAGAAATATTGAATTTCTGTTGCTCATTTTATTACTTAAAGATTTATTTCTTTGGCAACATTTGAGGAATGTTTACGAGAACTTTAGACATCGATAACGAGTGCTTATTGGGGTATTATTTGTTACCGTGAACAAAATAAGTATTTGTATATTGACATATATCTAAATATGCTATGTTTTTTGCTTATCCTTTTTATCGTGATATCTATAAATTTGTTTATTTTCTAGCCATTATTTACGATAATGATGTCTAAATAAAAACAGACACATTCCATATATCTATTAATAATGTTAATATATTCCTCAACACACGCTAGAGCACAATCATCATTTATTACGGAATAAGTGACTTTTTGATAAAGAGTTTTTTGTAGATTCATTATATAAACATATCCATTTTCCCGTTCAAATATAATCCAGTCTATTGGTCTTTTTTAATCTATACTTGAAGATTATTATTTGCTTTTACCTATTTATGTATTTAAATGTTATACCTAATTTTGTCATTTATTCATATTGTATATGTATTAATACAGTCTATTTTATTCTAACCACTCTATTTTGACAAATCTATTACACAAAACATTTTAAATTTTATTGAACTCATGTCATATTGAGTCAGTATTATCTTTGTAATTATCAAGATGGATAAAAGGTTTTTTTAAACAAATAAGCAATATTAATTGTCAAAATTTAGTATTAAATCACATTTGAAAAATAACAATAATAAATTTAAAAAATCTGGTGCAGGCAACACACGACTTTCACTTACCTCCGTTTTAAAAATCGATTAAAGACTTTTCAAATACAGTTAGAGATTAAAATTTAAATATTATAATATAATATTAAATATTACTATTTCAAAGGATTTGCCCGATTTTCATATTTTAAGGACTGTTTTAATTTATTTTTCTATGTTAAAGTCGCCATTCTCGTTAAAAGAATTCTTAACAATTGACATATCTTGTAACTAGGATACGATCGAAAATGAAACAGATCCACCATTTTTGACTCGATTCTCCTTTTAGAAGGATACGAATCGAAAAATCTTTCAATGGTAACTAGGATTACCACACTAAAAAGTACACTTTTTAATATAGAATTTCTTTTCCCGATGCAAGAATCGGTCCGAAATATCATAATTTTAATTCTCTATGTAAGGGTGGGAGGATGGGTTATGCAAGAAAAGGACTAATTTTACTATTTCGAAGGATATGCCCGCTTTCAATATTATAAAATAATATTTTTTTCTTTTTATAAACAATTCTTTATTGAACAATATTCTAATCTGTCTAATTTAGGACATATTTAATAGGGATAAAGTACAACATTCATACTGCATTCACACGATATATACAAAACAATAAATTTATATAATAATAATACAATATAAATAAATACAAAACAAAATCAATAAAAATATATACAAATATATATAGACAACTGTTTCCTCAAACAGACAGTAAAAGAAAACCCCTACCAAACAGTTAAAGGACTCTCAGCACAACTAAATACAAGTGCATCTACCATTTCCAGACATTTAAAGTGTATTGGGAAATTAAAAAAGCTCGATACATGGGTACCTCTGATCTCACAGAGCGGCAGCGAGACCCCATGTTTCAAAACATATCGTGCAAAAATTGAAAGAACTGGGCTACGAAGTTCTTCCGCACTCGCCATATTCTCCCGACTTGTCTCCAACAGATTACCACCTGTTTAGGAATTTAGACAACTTCGTCAAAGGAAAACTTTATGAAAATGATGATCAAGTTAAAAGTGCTTTTTCAGATTTTGTTTTACTTCAAAGCACAGAGTTTTTCAGTTCGGGGATAAAAAAAGTTGGTGTCACGTTGGGAAAATGTGTAGAAAAAGAAGGCAAATACTTCGAATAAAATTATCTTGTTTTCATATCGTATTTTTAATAAAAATCCTTTACTTTGAAAACGGACATTTCATGTGACACAACCCAATAGAATTTTTAGTAGAGCTATAGCAGTCATTCAATTACGGATGTTCCATTTATTTTTAGGGATCTCTATTAACTTGTACTTAACACCAAACTAATATTTTCTGAATTGCAAGAGCCACATTTCGAAAATTATATTTTATTGTTTTAACGATCATCTGCGGATAAAACAATTGCAATGGTCGTAAATCTCAGTATACAAATTAGAATGCTATTTACGTTATATTTCCTGACGTTTCTACTTATTTCTTATAAGAACGAAAATGTCATCCTTTCATAATGTCATTCTTTAAGTGATAAATCTTTTTTTTTTTTTTTTAAATTCTACTTCAGAAAGTATAATAATTGTTATTAATAAGTATCATAACAATTAACAATGCTTTAATAATGTTATTATTTAGTAGTGGAAAAATATAAATAGACATCATTGATAGTTTTTTTAAATTTATTATTATGTAATCTGCCTAGTACCCCGCGTCCAGTCAAGGTCTTGTTCTAATGAAATGCACAGGAATATTATTCTGGCAACTCAGATGTTTCATCGTTTCCTCTTCCATAAGCTGCTTATTTCCCTCTGAAATTTAAGGGAGCGTTTTAGACCCTTTTCTGCGTAATGTACATTCAAATAGGACTATACTTGAATTCACAAATCAAGCCGAATATAGTTTGGAACGGAACTGGAAACCGAGTAGTTAATTGATTGTTCCTGAATATTTTATATAACCATTCTTTCTTTATTTTCATATTTAACGTTCTTTACTACTCGAATCATGGCAAACAGGGTGTGTTATCCTATATGTAATAAACCTTCTCTAACAGTGTAATGTTTTATTACATAAGACTGGCACAAAATATTTTTTAACTTACCCTGTCTCATTTGAACAGGCACTCTATAATTTTGTAGTTGCCAAGGTAACAAATTACACTGTATAATAAAACGAAACGCTTTATTTCCTTCTTTTACAGATCATAAGCCTCTGCCTTTAGAAAAGAGAAGTATGATTTTAACATTTAAAAAATATACTTGTTCACTTATTTTTAACATGTAATATTTACAAGATTATTAACTTTTTGGCGGAGGGATTTTCACATAACTTATTTGCTTAATTAAATATTTTAAGATGGAAAACACTTTATTCATAAAGTAGTGCTACCCAACTATATTGGGTGCTTAATACACAGCATACTATAATTTACTTTAAAATATTTGTTAAAAATAAAATATCTTCGGGTAATAGAAGGTCAAATATCTTCTGTGATGTATGTATATATTCTATATTGTGTAAAATAAAAAAACAGAGGGTAAGAAAAAAAAGTATGAATAATTATAATACATAGTATAGCATTACTATAATATGAAAATATGATTACATAACTGAATTTATGTAACTGGCATTGTCTACATATTTATTTAATCAGTTCTTGTGGCCTTTGAGCAATGTAGCAACAAAATTAATTGTTACTATAATTTTTTTTTTTTAATCTGAATGTTAGAAACCGCGGCCTATTCTGAGCTATCGTAAGGAAGAAATTCTGATAGCAGGTTTTTTCACATTTTTTTTAGTTTGATTTATCTGTCCGCCTCTACCCTTGAGGGTCATTGGTGTGGTCGAAATAATTATATTCTCATTTTTCGCAGGTTGGCGCTTCCAGACGTCTCAAGAGGTAACCATGCGTAAATCGGCAGTGCTCAATCCTTAGCCTGCATACAATAATTTGCTCTCTCCTTAAAGATCTTGCACTAGTTCTCCATTTTTGACTGTCGGATTTAATAGTTCTCAATTTTGATATTTTCTCTCTCCAACCGTCCTCCCACTCTTTCAGCAGAACTTTCTTATAGCTACTCCCCCAATCCTCCATTGTGGTTTCTTTTTTTTTGTAATCTCTACGGCTTCACCTTTTCTAGCTGAATCAGCTGCTTGATCAGCTCTTTCGTTCCCGATAATTCTACAGTGAGATGGTACCCTAATGGTAATCATAATCACGACTTTAGACATTATGTTTGTCTCCCACTATTCATTTATTATATCTCTAATTATGGCATTAGATGATGTTTGGTTGTAACGATACACCATGACGGTTTTTTCTGAGCTTCTTATCACTTGAGAGCTCTCAGTATGGCTGTGGCTTATCCGAGATGACGGAGCTCTCGCCTGGCAGACTGAACATGAGCTGTTGCTCTCTGCTGTAGACAGCACAACCAACTCTGTCTTCCATTTTGGATGCGTCAGTAAACAACATGTCGAAGTCTTGATATTTTTCTGTCAGCCTGAGAAAAGAGTTTCTAATTTCTATTGGGAGTGCTTTCCTTATTTTCGCCATTGATCTATCTATATATGGTATTATTTTTAGCCAGTTAGGCATTTTCAGTTCTGGGATGGATTTAATATTATTTATACGCATATTAATTCTGTTCAATATTTTATAAATGTTCTGTTGGAAATGTTTTTCGATATCCTTGATCCCACGGTCTCTTCCCTCTTCAGCAAACAAACAAGAAGCTAAGGGTTGATAACCATAAGCTTTTAATTTGGTGACATATTTAAGTAATAAAAATTCCCGCCGTAAATTCAAGGAAGGCTCTCCAGACTCTGCATTGATGCTTTCGATGGGTGAGATTCTAAAAGCTCCAGTACAAATTCTTATAGCCGGTTAAAATTCTCATTTTATGTATAATGTTAAGGAATTTATTTGGACCATTGTTTCAAATTTCCCGGATGTTTAAGATTTCATCTCATTGGCTGCATGACTATATCATTAAGCAATTTAAGAAAATAATCACACTAATCCCAGCGATTGTTCAATAAAAAAAAAAAAAGAATTTCACAGATACAACTTACTGAAGAATTGAATGAACTCTTCGATTTGTATATTTTTTTTTCGAGTTGCCAACAGATTTATTTTCATCTGAGGATTAATTAACTAAAATAAAAAACGAGAACAATCGGAAATATAACTATTGATTGGATATATTCTAGGCTGCGACTTTCGTTTTAGGTTCAATTGAAGTAAAACAGTTCCGTTCTTTGTAGTGTTGTTTTTCCTAAAACGTGCCCGATTCCTAACTAGTTCTGTTTCACGTTTAATTTAGCTTCTGCTAAGCGTAATTTATGGTAGGACATTAAATTGGCTTCTGAGCTGAAAAGTGGAAAATTGGAAATCTCTAGTATATTTATCGCACTTTGGAATGTCTAGTTAGTCAAAGTTGATATTTTCTTTAGCGGCTGGGCACTCCTTCGAAATGCACTTTTTTTTCAAACAATATCTCTATATTTTCTAGAACTTATAGTTACATTTTTTTTGTTGTTGCTCATTGTGCATTGTACGTTGATAAAGCAGATTATAATTATAAAAAGCGTTAATTGAAATTTAAACTAATCTAGTAGTTTATGGTTAAATAATTAAATATGAACAATTTAAAAAAAAAAATTTTTGAACAAAATAATCCCTTGACTTATTTCTTTGGTCTAAAAAAACTTAGTCAAATGTAAACACTGTGAATTATTAAAGAATGGTTTATTATTTCCAAATAACAATATTTAGGTATAACTGTTTATATAGCTGTTGATAGACAATTAAGTAATATGAAAAGCAATAATTCAAAGGATAAAATCATATCACTACTACTAGTTTCAAAACGCTATATATCAGCTAGTTGCACAAAAAGCAAAAAAAAAAAAAAAAAAGTTGATATTTATTTATTTACTAATTACGAGAAACAGATTTGTCTGGTTAAAAGCACTAATGATTTTTTTCTCTATCTTCGAAAATAACGTAGTTACAAGCGTATATATTGGTAAGATTTCAATTTTTTTATTTTTATTTTTTTTTATCGCACTTTATGATTCTAAAAACTATTAAAACTTTCCCCCATCGTCAAAAATAACTGATTTATGAGCGTATTTATGTGTAAAATTTCAATTTTTTTTCTTTACTTTTTTCTCTTTTATATAATAATTCGCGGGTTTTTTTTTTTTTGTAAAAAACACTAATAAGTTTTTTTCATCTTCAAAAATAACTGAGTTATTAAATTAAATCACTTTTAATCAGTCGTCATTTTAAAAACCAACCAGCTGATATCAACATCTAGTTGTTAATACCATCGTTGCATGGACTAGTATTTTTGTGGCGAATTAAACGCAAGCTCTCAAATTTTGAGGAGGGGTTATTTATTTTTATTTTTTTGGTAGATAACAAAGGTTCAATATTGAAAATAATAAACCAAAACAAAATCGTTTTACAAAGCATTCTATACATAATATGATATAAATAAATATGTTTTATTTTAAACTATATTCATCTTACGAAAAAAAAAAAAAAAACAGTTTAAGAATTATAAAAACGCACGCACAAACACATTCCATTGCAAAATAATTTATACATTTATTGTTTATTAATATTATATATATTTTGTTTAATACAGCTAGAATAATTTATGTTATTAAGGTCTACTATACATATATTTCAATAATTCAACAATAAATTTAAATTAAGTATAATAGGATAAGATACCCTAAATCCATAATAATATTACTTCTAAAAATGTTTGAATTACTTTTTTAACTCTTCAAGTCAAGTTGTAAAAACTTTTTCATTCCACCCCTTGAACTATTTTGTATACAAAACCCGCAACATTTATGCGTTGTGCGTGTAATGTATAACTAGTAATGCCGTTGCAATTGAGTTAATACTGAGGTTTAGAAGCCATCCTGTAATATTACATTGCCATTTCCTTTGAAAAGTTAATACAAAATTATTCACAACTTTATTTATAATAGATACTACTTCTAAATAAAAACAAGAAATTAGAAAAAAAAATGATCATTCAAAATTAGAAATAAATTTTAGATTAAAATTAACTATGAATTAAATTAGATTAACCTTATGGGTCAAATTATAACAATCTATATTTTAAATAAGACATATTTAAACTGTTTTTGTAAATTTACAGTTTTATATTGCAACGACAAACATTGTATGCTAAAACAACCTTTTAATTAAAATGTAGAGAAAAGTAATATATTTTTTATCGTACTTAAGGGATAGCATCATCGACTTTTATAATCGCTGTTTATTACTAAACAGAAAAGTAAGAAGTGAAGTTTAGTGCGTAATGGGGAAATGAAGTTACAATAGAAGTATATTTACATTATTTTTCTTTTCTTTTTTTATAGAGTTTCGTACACCAGGAAGTAAAAAGTTTACCCATTAAAAGTTCGATATTTGTTTTGTTTTTCATAATTCTATTTTTCTATGAAGGCAGACAGTTTTTATCCTTGCGAAATGAAAAGTTTATAGTACCCCATTGGAAGCTAATATTATTCAAGAAAAATTGCTTCGCGCTTCATTAAACACTTAATGTCTGGAAACACAGAAAGGAAAATTGTTTTTTAATTAAGTAAATTTTATAACCTTTAAGCCCTAGTGGAGTTGAGTGGGATTGACAGTTTCTCTTAGAATAGACCAATCTTGGTTTCCATCAGAACTTCATATTTAGCAAATTTCCAAAAAAATCGCTGTTACATAAGTGTAACTGGGATTCTAGATATTTTTCATATATAACTATTAATTAATATTAGTAATAGTATTAATATTATGTGATACAACATTTTTATTATTACACTGATACCATTAATTGTTTACACTTGTTCTATAAACGGTTTCTATTAAAAAACAAAAAAAAAACATACTATTTAAAATTAATTAAAAAAAAAAGGTTTACAGTACTAATTTAAAGACTTTAATCTTATGGACCCACTACTAACAAATAAATTATGGAACTTTTTCGATAAATTATTAAACAATGGTTTATTATTTCGAAATAGCAATATTAGGGTATAACTGTTTATATAGCTGTTGATAGACAATTAAGTAATATGAAAGTAATATAACTTTAATCTTATGGACCCACTACTAACAAATAAATTATGGAACTTTTTCGATAATTCTAAACTCATAAATAAACCTAATAAAAAAAAACAAGATAAAAAATCAACAAATATTCTCCCATAGATGATCTCATAACCAAAGATAGAGTATTCGAAGATTTGAACTTACTTCTTTGATCTCTGAAACATGTTTTTTAGTAATACGATGAAAGATTAAAATACACGAATCAGCAAGAAGTTCTTGGTAAGTAGATATCGACATATACGTGTATTTGAGTTTAAAAATATTATTCCTTATTTTTAACTTTTATTTAAAAATATTATTCCAAGTATGAAAAATTAATATAAAATGAAAGAATGTTAATAATTTAGAATATATATATATATATATATATATATATATATAATATATATATATTGAAAAAATATTTCATTCCTATAGCTTTTAACTTTTGAACTAGATGCTAAATTATTTATTTTGTTTACGCCAAATTATCCACTCAGAGAAATGTTTTATTTCACATTATTCTGTTCAGATACATTAGTTTTTTATATATAAACACCTTAACACCATACCAATCAATGGTAATTAGGAATATGTAAATATACAATAATGTATTTTTAGTAAGGGATGTTTCTGCTAGTGTCACATTGTTACATCGTAATTTTGGAGCTTTCCCCTTTTCCTATATTACATTCTTCAATGTTTTAAAACAACTTTTAGTTTTATAAACGAAGTATATTAATGTAAACTTTCTTATTATACTGCATCAAATTTGAAAAGAATAGTTACTCTTGTATTGACGCTTACTCACGCTATCAGCGAATCTCGGTAAATTAATGAAAATGTGTTAGCCAAAATTATAATAACTGAAAGAAGTAACTATAGTTTATTTAGTTAAGTTTATATGATTCGATTTATAATCTCGGTCAAAAGTTTTAGATCATCTATGGTTTTCATCAATAATAAATAATTCCTATGGATACCTAAATAAAATATAGGTATCATATTATTATTTGCATTTCTTAACAAATTTGCTATTTTGTAAGAAAGGTTTGTGAATATCTTAAATAATGAGAAATAATGTGATTAAACTATTAATGAGACTTCTAACGTGATAAAAATAAACAATGTGATTTTTGTGTCCGGAGATTTATTTACAGTCTCGTGAACCCCTAAGGGGAATTGAGCAGATAAATTTTATTCTTATTATAATTTATAGGTTTCTTGACTACTAAAGTTGTAAGAAGTTCACTGCACAGATATTTTCGTTTGTTTTTTTTCAATAAATAACATTTAAAAAGAATGAATTTTCCGCTAAATTGCGTAGTGCAACCCACATAATACACAAACGATATAATCCAAGCAACAAATTTTCGTGCAAAACAAAAATTCAAAATGATAAATTGGTGTAAACATTAGTTAGTCTCCAACGTTTGATCATAAATATGTATGCCGAATTCGCAAAATCTCTGAAATATGTGATGTATTCGGATTAGTGGTATTAGATGTCATAACATTGGCTATAGACTTACATACATAAATGTGAATTATACACTCAAAAATGTACTCCTTAACATCCTTTTATTACACATTCCTTAACAATCTATTACATAGTTTTTCTACGTTTCGGGGTTCCTTTCCTATTATCAAGATAATATATGTTTTCCTAAAAGTCCATTCATTTTTTTTTCAAATTTGATGAATTGTTGGTCATATGGTTGGTGCTGATTTCCATATTTAAATTTAATTTATTTTCTTTTATATATTTTTATGAAGTTTTACTTAATATTCCACACTCAAAAATGCACTCAACTTCCTTTTATGGTTTATATGTTTTCTAAAAGTTCATCCGTTTTTTTTTTTTTTCAAATTTTCAATTTCAAAGAACCCCGAAACTTAAGAAAAACTATGGAATAAATTGTGAAGAAAAATAAATGTGTAATAAAACTAAGTTAAGGAGAGCATTTTTGAGTGAGGAATATTAAGTTAAACTTCCTAAAAAATTATAAAAGAAATGAAAGTAAATTGTACTCGTATGTGCAAAACTATAACGACAAGAAATTTTTTGAATGTGAGAAAAAAAAACCCTCTAACTTCTTACTAACTAATAAGTCCCGCTACCTTCGATGTTGAAGGGGGTGTATAAATTTTCTAAAAAAAAAAAAAAAAAAAAAAAATGCACACAACTAATTCTTCTTCTTTGAAATTCTGTGTATTAACTAATAACCAATCGGCTCTCTGTTCAATTTACAGTTTTGGATTTGATTCAACCTGATGGAGTTGTCTGTAGTTGACAGTTAAATTACTAGTTTCCTATCCTCACGAATATGAAATTCCAAGTATCAGTTAGCACACTATTACAATACCAAACTAAACGATATTTTAAAAATCGTAATCGGAAGCATTTCTGGCATAATTAACTATAAGACTTTTTTAAACAGCCATATGGCGCACTATTGAATTAAACCAGAAGAAAATAGTTTTTGGTCTCTTACAGCTTACATTATTCATACATAGCATAGCATATTTTAATAAGTCAGAAGTTGCATAACATCTGTAAGATAAAGAATGTTGTTACTAATTAAGTGAACTCGTGTCCAACGTTTGAAATTATAATAGTTAAATAAATCAATAAAAATTTGTATTCAAATCCGGAAGTATTTCTAGTCAATAAAAGTTTCAATATAAATTTAGCATGACATTAAATTATTATTCGCACGCGTCACTAATGATAGCGACAATAAGGAAATATAATGGTGGGATTAGAAAATGAGGTCAGGATTTGAGGAAAGATGAACCCAACTCTATGACTTCCTGCTACTGCTCCTTTAAATCAGGAAGGAAGATCTTATAAAGCTCCTTCTTAGCCGTCTTCTCATTGACATTTTATATGAAGCCATCTCGTTTATTAGTTTCTCGTTAAGTCAATTAAGTTTATTATGAAACACGAATATATCGGTCACGAGTAGAAGCTCAAATGCCAGCAACGCTGTCAAGAAAACTCAAAGTGCTTGTCAAAGTGTAGTAAATGAGCTGAAACATTTAAATATCGATGTGGATCCAGAAAAAACAAAAGGTATAGTTCATACACTTCAGAAAAGTAAGAAGAAACTTTCCTCAATGTTTAAATTGAATAACTACGAAATTAAACTATCGAAAAACATTGTTTATCTTGAAATTATGTTTGACAAACATTTGAAATTTTCAGCTCATTTTTCTTAAAAAACTTAAATGTGTAAAACAATAATTTAATGTCTTCCGAAAGTCAGTATCTTCGTCTCAAAACTTTAATATACAAAACAATACTACACTCGTCACTATTGCACGGAACTACTTCCACGCGTTGCGAAGTCAACAGCAAAACTTGTACTGTCACTACAAAATATAGTACTCAAAAGAATTGTTAAAGGGACAACATTATAAAGTCATATATTATCCACGACGAATTGAAAATCCGTACAATCCATAACTTCATTAGAGAGAGGAAAAAAGTTTTTTGAAAAAGTATAGCTTGCAACGAACTCCTTATTTTGTCAGGATACACCTCCTGGAGTAATTTTTTAATAATACTTTTTTAAAATATAATTCTATTTAAACCTACGTATTTGACAATCAGTGGATGTGAATGACAATGAAGCTCATGTGTGGCGTGATAGGCTGAAGGAGAGAGGATACCCTGTGGCACCTGCGTGATTCCTGATTTGCATTTATGTTAGGAGTTCCTTCACCCAACTCCTTTTCAGCCTTCTGCGAGTGTTGTGGGCCATGTTTTGTATTAATGTGTTGGTATGTCTGTGTTGTCGTGAAAACGTTTGTAGATGGTCCGAATCGGTTCTTTGACTGTTGGCATGTGAAAGTATGTATGAAAAGTTATGTGGATAACAAAAAAGTTTTGTCACATCTCGGGCGTATAGTCTTAAATATGAAATTTCAGTTTCATAGGACTTACCGTTTCCGCCCGGGAATTACCACACACGCACACACACACACACACACACACACACACACACAGACACACCTTTTTGCGGGACTTGGTTATTTGGACTCAGGGGACCCTAAAACGTGTGTATCCGTTGAAAACTGTAATTCGAAAATTTTCACGATCGCAATACTTCCCCTTACTATATATATATATATATATATATATAGTAAGTGAAAGTAAAAAACAATCTCGAAGAAAGGACTATAGGATAAGATAATAGGTAGGTGAGAATTACAGTTCTCAGTTTGAAGAGAAGCCCCTCATTCCTTACACTTGATTTAAATAAAATTGAATTAAAAATTGGCTCACTCTTTACATAAAAATTATACATCGATTGGAGGAAAATTGTAGGTAGGTGTTGACCCTTGGGTGGAATAGATGGATGGTGAGTATGAAAAGGAATCTATGACAAAGATGGGCTATTATTCTTTCTACCTTTACTGCCGTTGTCCTTATTAAGTGGAACCGGAGACTGCTCTTGTCCTTCGTTTTTTCATCTTTCCTTCATTTTCTTCCATCATTACTCAGTATCATAGCTTGTTATTTAAATGGTATATTATACTCGTTAAAAGTTTTGGATTTTACACATTTTATATATGTAAGTATAGTTGGAATATTAGATATCCATTTTTCTAAAAAAATTGAATGTCTAAACACAAAAATTCAAACGATTAAATCATTTAATGTCTTCCGCAAGTCTGTCACTTCGTCTCAAAACTTTAATATACAAAACAATACTACGCCTGTCACTATTATATTGCACGCAACTATTTCCACGCATTGCGTAGTCAACATCGAAACGTGTACAGTCGATATACAATGGAGTACTAAGAAGAATTGTTGAGGGGACAACATTACAAAGAATAAAGTCAGCTATGATCCACGACGAATTGAAAATCCCTACAATCCATAACTTCATTACAGAGAGGAATAAAAAGTTTTTTTTTGAAAAAGTAAAGCTTTTAACGAATCCCTTATTTTGTCAGGTTGCACCTCCTGGAGTACCCCAGCGTTGGCAAAAATTGTTTGACAAATAAAATTTTAGTAAGGCCAAATCAAACTAAAAGGTCACCGGATCCATTACATATTTAATATTTTAAACAAATTTAAATATAGTGAGATAACTCCTTAAATTGCAAATATGCAGAAAAATGAGAAATGAGCTTCCATAAGGTGAGATATTAGAAAGAAAATAAGGGGCTATGAGAACAAAATTAGATATCTAGTAAGCGAAGAACACTGTTTTCTCTTTAATGAATATTTCAGTGTATATTTATATATATATATATATATATATATATATATATATATATATATACATATACATATATATATATATATATATATATATATATATATATATATATATATATATATACATATACATATATATATATATATATATATATATATATATATATATATACATATACATATATATATATATATATATATATATATATATATTTTTTTTTTTTTTTTTTTTTTTTTTTTTTCAACATCTTTATTTTAATCAAAATACAGACATTTTACAGTACACAGAATGACACAATACAATAAGTCAGTTATATTAGAAATTTCATTTAATTTTCATGGAAATATTTAATATACATTGAATAATATAATATAAACAATTATCAGCAACAATCACTCAAACTAGTTGCCTGTTACGCACAACAAAAAATCAAACCGAACCGAGGTAACACAGGCAATTTTATCCTCCTCAATAGTTTTAGATGACAATCCTTGCACATGAGAGTGGCATCGAAAAGATATTTTCAATTCAAAACTGGTTGATTTGGGAACCGGTTTCCCGGAAGGTTATTTGTTCAACGGTATCGCGGCCTTGGGGATTCAAGTGTGAACTGACCTCAACCAACTGCCCTCTGTGAGGTGGTAATGAGGTATATCAAAACAAGTAATACTTGTAGCAACACATTGTTAAATACAAAGAAAAACAATCTGGTGCGGGTAACACACGACTTTCACTTACCTCCATTTTTAAAATCAATGAAAGAATTTTCAAATTAAATTTCTATAGAAACATTAAAAAGTATTAAAAAATCTATTATATTAATATCTAAAATAATCAGTCAGTTTAATCTTATTTTCATCCCTCTCTAGTAACTTTTAAAAGCTTGTGTATGAGATAATATTTTTTCTAAAATCTTTAGCTTTCCAACGGTATATCATACATGTATATTATTACTGCTCTTATGTTCAAAAACAAAAAATTGCATTAAAAAAATATTTATTCAGTTTTTTCCTTTAGTTCGGTATCGAATTCATTCAATTTATATATTTACCTTTTTTTCATCAGTGGTAACAAGATAATATAGTTATTTTTATAGAATCAACAAAATTAAAGGTACTTTAGAGAAAGAAAATTTAAAACATCGGCATTTAAGCCCTGTCGGACCATTTTAATCCAAATGAAACCTAAATGATATTAAAGCCCATTAAATTTTACATCGATATAACCAGTTTAATCAAAATCGTCGTAACCGATTTCGAGAAAATCTAAAAAAGGTGCAAAATGCATGGTATAAAGTGGCTCTTCTGGTTGGCTGATTTTGATGAATAAGTTTTTGTAACATCTCGGGCGTATAATTGTCTCAAATATAAAATTTCAGTTTCATAGGACGTTTCGTTTTTGCCCGAGAGTTACCACACACACACAACCACTCACACACACACACACACACACACACACACACACACACACACACACACACACACAGACCTTTTTGCCGGACTTGGTTATTTGGACTCAGGGGACCCTAAAATGTGTATTTTCGTTGAAAACTGGAATCCGAAAATTTTCACGATCGCAATACTTTCCCTTACTATATATAGTAACTGAAAGTAAAAAAAAAATTGCCCAAGGTAGCGGGCTGAAAAACAACAGGAGGCCTTGGGATTTTTTAATGGGAGTAAAAAATATCCTTGTTTATACCGTCCTTCGGAGAGGACGTTAAAAGGTGGTCCCGAGCTTGTACGATGACAGGTACTCGTTACGGATCTCTATCATAACTAAACCTCGATAGGCAAAATTTAGAAATCCCACTTTAGAATCGTCCGATCAGCCACAACAGCATAAAGAGATGTTAAATGAATAAACAAACAAATAAAAATTGAATTTTCACATTTTAAATTAATCTTTTTACAATATAAAAATTAATTTTCTTGAGGTATTTGGTCCAAATAAAACTTTTTCATCTGAAAAGATTTAAAATTTGCTATAACAGTTATTTGTGTAGTCTTTCCTTATGGTAAAAGATCTGTAGTCAACCCCTTAAAACAATAGAAATCAAGGAATTGAGAATATTGAGGGTAGTTAAAATACATTATAAAATTATGGAACCACAATATATATACCAAATCAAATAATGGAAATACAATATAATATTAATAAGCATCTTTCGGCGAAGCTAGGGCCTTATACATACTCCTTTAATAGAAAACCTCTGGTCGAGGAAACACAAGTCTACGTCCAACTTTAAGAGTTTGTGACCCTCTCAGGATTGGCTTTTTCTTTGGCTTCTCTTTTTTTTTTGTATCATCACTTTACCCTTAGTAACAATATCTAATTGGAATTAGAGGGCCAGTAATTAAAAAAAAAAAAGTTTTTGAGAAGAAGAAAGGATTAGAGGTGAAGAGATTGGAT
Source organism: Piezodorus guildinii (assembly GCA_023052935.1). Taxonomy (NCBI): domain Eukaryota; kingdom Metazoa; phylum Arthropoda; class Insecta; order Hemiptera; family Pentatomidae; genus Piezodorus; species Piezodorus guildinii. The sequence continues at coordinate 39,901,365 of CM041294.1, forward strand.
GTTTGGAATCTAAGAGAGGCAGCAACAGACAGATAGTAGCGAAGCCTCGAGGTATGCTGTAACGAAAACGAAGATGAAACAGTCCAATTATAACGGACGAAGCCTCAAGTCCAGCTTAACTATCGGTAAGAATATAGATAATGTTTTGAAAAAAAAAAACTCTTTCCCTTGTTATGGCTCTTCTAAGTGGTTTCCCAGAAATTATTTAAATCAATTTAGTCTTTCTCAGGGAGTCGAGTCTTTTTAATTATTTTACGAATTAAAAAAGAACGCAAGAGTAACTCCCAGACGGTTAACAAGCCATCTCACCTACGCGTTTTGGAGGGGGTCCATATATTTTTTCCTCTTTCCCTGTACAAATATGTATGTCTAAAGGATTTCTTAAAGCTTTTTACAAAAAATATGTAAGGTTATTTTATGTTCTGACAATTCCTAAAACCACAATGTAGACTGTGTTCTTTAAAGCTCTAGATCAGTATTCATTTATATGTATGTGTATTGTATGTTGTGTTTTGATTCAGAAAATCTTAGAAGTCCCATCATTTTACAAGCAACAGGCCTACTCCTATGGTTTTGGAATCATATTTATATCAGCCATGAATCAAATGTATCCGGGCCATATATTTTTAATTTACTCTGATTTTTCCTATTGTTCTATATAAACTCCCCGCCAAAATTATTTCAACACCTATAATTCTCCAGATTTTCTTGGTTTTGACCTTAATCCAAACTTTGTTTATATTAATAGTAATATTATTTATTAAATGAGAGATATCAGGGATTAGAAATATCATTTTTATTCACTGTTTACCAACAAACGAAAGGAAATGAATGGGAAGCTTATCTCTTTACTGAGAATATAGTAAGTTTTGGAAGAAAATGTTTTTAGTACCTTCTGGAACAAAATTAAATGTGGATTTAGTACCTTTTGGAATAAAATTCAATTTCAAAGTATTTTTATGTTTATTAGATAAAATCTCATGACATATATAGATAAAACTAAATCACTGGAATAAAAATATGTCCATTTAAAAAAAAAAAAAAAAAAAAAAATGCTTTTTAGTACCTTTTGGAATCAAGATTTCAATTTACTCCTTCATATAGAATTTTTCCTTCCTTAGTTTGTTCAAATTTCTGAAAAGTTGTTTTAGGAAAAATGTATACAAAATGAGTGTAAATTTTTTAAATTTAGATATCTTGATTTTATAACGTTATTTTTAATTGAAAAAATTTCTGTGAAAACGGACGTTTCATATGAAACAATCCGATATTTAAAATATAGGAAGTGTTTTAAGTTTTCACTTGTATTTGAATCTTTGGGATACTCAAATACTTGGATCCTTATTACTTGTCTTATGCTTCTTCAGAATGTTATTGGTTAATCTAGGTTCTGTTGAGCTAGCTATAATGAATGATCCTATCAAAGGTTTAAACCAGATCGTGCTTCCAATCAGGCGCGCTGGCTGGTGAATAGACAATGCAACTCCCAACAGTAGGGATAGGATACCGATATGGCTCTGATTGCATCCCTCTCCGCCGACAGTCCAAATAATCGAATACTATCGGTCCATTCTTATGTTTATCCAGTCCATTTTTTTCTCATTAATTCAATAACTTTAGTAATTGCATTTTTGTCTGTTGGTAGGATAAAGGTATGATGAATACGAAAAAAGAATTCAAGCTGTATTGTGGTTTGCCTATTTGATTTAATTAACGTGATTAAGATAGACATGGACAAGTTATAAATATGAGGGTAAAGTATGGTCTGCTCTTCAATAAACTCTTAATACTTACTAAGATTTGAGATCATAAATAAATCAAACTGCTTTTTACTTCCACATACCTATATATGAAATATATAATTAAATAATCTCCAACACTAAATCACTTTTTAAAAAGGACTTTATTGACAAAAGACAGCTAAAATAATAACTAATCTAATTACATACTATCTTACTCCTAGAATGAATGGAGTCAATGAATTATTCTCACGCCTTCTTATAAGAACTGACTCAGTGCTGACATTGCACTAGCCTGTACCTTTAACTATATAATAATTGAAAGTATTGCGACCGTGAAAATTTTCGAATTCCAATTTTCACCGGTAATACACATTTTAGGGTCCCCTGAGTCCAAATGACCAAACCCCGCTGAAAGATCTGTATGTGTGTGTGTAGTAACTCTCGGGCAAAAACTAAACGTCATATGAAACTGAAATTTCATGTTTAGGCCTATACGCCCGAGATGTTACAAAAACTTTTTCATCAAAATCAGCTAACCAGAAGAGCAACTTTATACCATGCATTTTGCACCTTTTTAGGATTTTCTCAAAAACCGCTCTAACGATTTTGATTGAACTCGATTTTATATCGATGTAAAATTTGATGGGCTTTAATATGATGTAGGTTTCATTCTGATTGAAATAATCCGATAGGGCTTAAATGCCGATATTTTCAATTGTCTTTTTCTAAAGTACCTTAAATTTTATATATTTCAAAATATTAGAGACATCACCTTGTTAGCATTTAACAGCTAAATATGGAAGTTGAGAAAACTTCAGACAACTAAAGGAGAAAAGTGCAAATATATTTTTAATGCAATTTTTGTGTTTCAAACACAGGAATTACTATTTTAGGATCATAAATATACCGTTGGATTGCTACAGGCTTTAGAAAAAATATTATCTAATACACGGCATTGTAAAAGCTAATGGAGAGAGATAAAACCTGATGAAACTAACTGATTGTTGTTGATTAAAATATAATAGATCGAAAGAGCCATTTCAATTAATTGTTTGGTCATCGTAGCATCTCAAAAATGACTAGGGTTGTGTGGCTGAATTTTTCTTGGAGGTTCGCCATACCATCTAAATGTGCAAGCATAGATTGGCTGGGTTTAAAAAAATTCATCTTCTATGTGGTTGACAAATATATTTATATAAAACGTAAAACAAAATTGGTTTTCGAATAACTCAAAAACTATACATCTCCTGAAAAATTTTTAGTACTAATTTGAACCATAATTTCATAATCGAATTTTTAACTACCTAGAAGCAAAATCTTCTCAATCTGATCAGTAATAGCAAAGATACTAAAATACTTATAACAAATATATTTAAGCATATTTCGTTTCATAGCCATGTTTCGTGTGTATGTTTTTATCAAATTCATATGTTTTATTGTTGTTGGTTTTTTAGAATGTTCAATAGACAGAAAAACGTTTAAGTTTTAAAAAGATAATTAAACTTAATAATAAATCCTAAAAAAAAAAATGCAAGCTTATTCAGTTAAAAAAGTTTACTCCCGAGTAGAAAAAATACGCATTTATGTTACAAAGAAGGTAGGATGGTATCGAATGACTGTTTTAAAGTAAAAATGTCAGTATTAGATAATGAAGGGTATAGCTACTTGCTGGTATGTCATTGCAGATTAATCTGAATAAAACTAATCTGACAATCAACAATAATCTTTTATTTGTCATACATAGACATAGTTAAAACTCTAACTAACTGGCTCTATTTGTAAGGGGAATACCCCAAAGACAAATAAAATATATTCTAATCATTCTTTTGGGTTGTTTCACATGAAATGTCCGTTTTTATAGTTTCTGAAATACATAAAGGATTTTGCAGGTATCTGCTGTTTTCTTCCGAATGTTTACATATTTAAAGTAAATTGTTACTAATCCTCTACCTTTGTATTATAAACATCAGCTTCCCAATCAATTACCCACTTTTTAGTATACCTCCAAATATGAACATGGAAACACGCGATTTTTGAGTAATATTTTTGTACGAGTTTAAACTCGGCCATTCTGCAGCTGAGGCCGCTAGAAATATGTGCAAGGCGTTTGGGGAAGGGAGTGTTAATGAACGGACCATTCGCCGTTGGTTTGCTAAGTTTTCAGCTGGGGATACCGACTTGGAAAACTTGCCCGAGGAAGACCTCCGTCCGTAATAGACAATGATGTCCTCAAACATACAGTAGAAGGAAACCCCTACCAAACAGTTTAAGGACTCTCAGCACAACTAAATGCAAGTGCATCTACCGGTTCCAGACATTTAAAGTGTTTTGGGAAAGTGAAAAACTCGATACATGGGTACCTCACGATCTCACTGAGCGGCTGCAAGATGTTTCAAAACATACCGTGAAAAAATTAAAAGAACTGGGCTACGAAGTTCTTCCGCACCCACCATATTCTCCCGACTTGTCTCCAACAGATTACTACCTGTTCGGGAATTTAGACAACTTCGTCAAAGGAAAACTTTTTGAAAATGATGATCAAGTGAAAAGTGCGTTTTCAGATTTTGTTGCACTTCAAAGCTCAGAGTTTTTTGGTTCGGGGATAAAAAAGTTGGTGTCATGTTGAGAAAAATGTGTAGAAAAAGAAGGTAAATACTTCGAATAGAATTATCTTGATTTCATGTGAAAACGGACATTTCATGCGACACAACCCAATATTTCATAACTTCACCCAACATAGTTATAATAACTAACATTCTTAATTCACAGCAATTAAAAAAACAAGAAATAGTCTCGTGAAAAGCCGTGGGCTGCAGCTAGTAGTGATATAAATGTGAATCAAATATTTTTTTTTAGTAAAACATTGTTTTTATTTTATCCTAAAGCATTACGATGTGAGGCTTTTTTCAAAGCAATCAAACCAAAACTATTATAGGAAAAAAACAATCTCGTGATATACTTCGCTAAAGAACAATAGTTTTTTCTGGAAAAGCAATTTAAATATAACTTTTCAAACACGAGGTATTAAATTAAAGTTTCAGCGCATTTTTTTTTCATCTCTTGTTTGAAACTGATGAACACGTGTCGGAGCTTTTTTCAAAGTACAATCACAAAAAAGATGTTTTTATGATAATCAGTGACTAATACGAATTGCTCTCTTTTTTTTTTACCAAGAAAAAACTAAAACAAGCAACTGAATAACTAAAATTTATATGTCGGTTCTGGTAAATGCGATAATAATCTAGGTAATACTGATGTATAGACTTTATTTTATTCCTAGTGAAATTAATAAATAGACTTTTATTGTATTCTTCTTTTTTTTATTGCTACTATAATGTTTCCATGTTATATTTAAAAAAAATAATAATTTCCTGGTATTGTATTATATATTTCAATTTTAATATTGTACAGTACATATGTTCAAGTTTTTATTTCTAATGATCTATTATAATTTTTTTTCTCTTTATATCTTTATTTACACCTGTCAGAAGATGTCTTACAATCAGCAAATGCTTTGAAAAAATGTAAGATCAGACATGGTAGGCATGGGGAAGTAAAGTGCCCAGCAGCACCCTTTCCAAGGCTTTAATCTAGCTGAGGAGGTCTCTTTAGCCTTCTGACCGGCATTTCAGCTACTGACATGTCGTTAATCAGTCTATTGTCGTGTCAGGTTAAGTTTAACGTGATATTATAATCTTGACTGTTCTATTATTATCTTGTTTTTGTTTTATTTTATGCTTTTTTTTTTTTTTTTTTTTTTGTATTTCTGAATTTTAAATATTTAATATCTTCTCATACATTATTACTCGAATTACCAAAATAATATTACTCAGGGTTATTATGTATGATACGAACGGAAAGTTTTGACAAATAAATTTAAACTTTTCTAAAACTCCTAATTAGTTTTTATAGCAGCGACTTTCTCTGTCAACACAAAACATTTTTCCAAATTTTACATCAACCTTTCGCATTCATTCGACTTATCTTTTTATTTTATTTTAATTTTTTTCAAGTTTATTTTCTTTAAGCCTTCTTATTTCTTATTTCTCAAGCTCCTCTGCACTAAACACGTTATTTAAACTAAATTCCCGATTCTTATTGTTCATTTCAATTCTTCCTTGTTATTCATTATCCATGTCTATATTTATATTAGATATTATCTATTTGAATGAATTTTTCTGTTCCCCAAAGTTCAAACCCAAAAGTACAGTTTGGCTTCAAAATCATGTTGATCATTTCAATTGATAGCTGAGATTTTTAACAGAGTTATCAATATAATTCATTGGCGAGGTTCTTGTCTTTTTTGTACCGGTCAAACTAAATCAAAAAGATTTTTATTTTTTAATAATTATTTTCAAATCATCATTTTACAAACCTAAATTATAAATAACATACACTAAGACACAAAGAAGGAGTATTAATGTTCAATTTTAAACGCTAATTTTATTTAATGCAGCAATAATAAAATATGATTGTCCGCACAGTATCAATTTAAAGTTATAAAATTTGAGTGTCCTCGTCCATCATAACATTTCTGAATTTAATCTCTTTATCGATGTGCAGCTAAAAGCTTTTAATCCATGGAAATTGGTTCGCTCGATGCGAATGATTTAACAATCCTTTTATGTCGATCTGCTTTATATAACATCATTTCCTGATCCCCTTTGTCAATTTGTCTAATAAAATAATATCTTATTTTTGTTTTAATTAATCATTTTGATTTATTTGTTCAAAAGAGTATCTTAAAGTAAATTAACGTCATGAAAATATATTTTATCTCGAAAAAATATTTTAAATAATAGATGGGTAGTTAAAAAAAAAAAATGTTTTTTAAGAATAAAACAAATGAGCTAGTATATAATATGAGATAAAAGACGTTTTAGTTAGTAATATTCTCTTGGGCTTTTAAATAGTACGGTTAGATTAATCTTTTTGGATTCAATTTTATAAATGAAAATTCTAGTTAATATAACATTTCGGATAATACCTCAATCAGTAAATCAGCGTTCAACCGAAATGTAAAATATTCAAAAAAAAAAAAAAAAAGAAAAGAGCTATTTAGTTTGGTTTGATTGTATGAATTAATAAATAAAGGTTTGCTTTCTCTTTTGATTTTTTTCACACTATTTTTTTTTTTAATTTATCGATGAATAACATTGGGTCAAAAAAGTATCGGAAAACCCTGTTTTTCCCATTTAATTCTTAAACTAAGTAACTTATTATTGAGTAATAACTTTTATTTTTGAATAGACATTCAAAACCATTGATATAGCCAAAAAAAAAAAAAAAAAAAATGAAACAATTAAATATAAATCCCTCAGTCTCTGGATATAAATATCATTGAATATTTATGGTATATTTTGGATTTAAAGGCAAGAAAACTAAAAATTTCTTCAAAAGATGTGTCGTTACAGGAATGGGAAAAAATTGGACCTAAGGTCATGAGGAAAATCTTGTTTCAACAATGAAAATATGATTACCAGCTATAATTGATGCCAAAGGAATGATAAAAAAATATTAATGACTTTTATTTACTTAAATAGGATGTTGTTTTTTTTTTATTAATAAATGGCTTTGCCAATACTTTTTTGACTTAAGTACATTTTTAAAATTTATTTCCCTTATTCATTTCTATCTTAATTATATTATTTTTTTTAGCTATATGGATAGTTTTGAATGTCTATTAAAAAATATAATTTATTACTCATTAATAAGTTACATACTGAACAATTGAGACGTTTATTTCCAAAAGGTACTATATCCATTCTAGGAAATTTTACAGGAAGCGCGAAAATCTCTCATTACTAAATTATTAAACTAGCTAATTTGGGTCTTGTTGCCTTAAAATTTAGAATTATTTTTTTACTATAATAACAACATCATATTAAAGTTATGAAATGAATTTTTTTAGAATGATTTGGAACGAAAATAAATGCGTAGTTAGTACTTTTATAAAATCACCGCATTTCTAAATCGCGTTTTTCAAGGACTTGAGGATTCATTAGATAACATTAAATAGAATATATAGATAAAACTAAATGAGGAGAATATAAATATGTAAAAATATCAATTTCGTAAAAAATGTCCTTTAGTACATTTTTTGGAAATCAACGTCTCAATTCTAACAGAGTTATGTTTTCCCTCTCTATCTCTTCCCCTATCGATTCTTTCTCTACAGGACGGGATTTCTTTATGAAATTCATTCAGCGTAAAATCGTCAGCTAACAGACAGCTAAACAAAAAGATAAAAAAAAAATAAAAGATAAAAAAAGTGGACCATGGATGAAAAAACAACGTAAGGTAGAAATAAATGTTTTTTTTTTTTTCTTTTCCAGTCATAACATACCGTTTAAAAATATAAAAACCAATTTACAATCTTAATTTTAATAAATTATTTTCTCTCTCTAAAGTAATTTAAATTTTTAGATTGCATAAAATTATCCATAAAATCTTAATTAATTTGTATTGATAAAAACAGATACATAAACAAATTGAACACATTTTATGACCAATTAAACGAAGAAAGAGAAAACATATCTTTTTGGATTTATTTTAATCGGAACACAAACAATATACATGTATAATATATCGTTGGGAAGCTAAATAATATACAAAAAATTATCTGATATACAAATCCGTAAAACGAAATGTAGAAAAACAAAAAGGACAGAAACCTTATTGTAGGTAATAATTACTAATCTAAGATTATTTGTTGGAAAACATATGTTTCCATCGTAACTCATTTTGATTCTTTGAAGTTTTATTCAATCCTGCCTTTATTAGAAGGGTATTAAATAGATTTTAACCACGAAGATAATAATCTTGCTTTGCGCGCACCAGATATTTTTAATGTTTTCAACAGGTAAATAAAATAAATATTAAGTTTCAGCATTGAAAACCAGAGCTTATTTACTGGGTTGTGTCCCATGAAATGTCCGTTTTCAAGGTAAAGGATTTTTATTAAAAATACGATATGAAAACAAGATAATTTTATTCGAAGTATTTACCTTCTTTTTCGACACATTTTTCCCAACGTGACACCAACTTTTTTATTCCCGAACTAAAAAACTCTGAGCTTTGAAGTGCAACAAAATCTGAAAACGCACTTTTCACTTAATCATCATTTTCAAAAAGTTTTCCTTTGACGAAATTGTCTAAATTCCTGAACAGGTCGAGAGAATATGGTGGGTGCGGAAGAATTTCGTAGCCCAGTTCTTTCAATTTTTGCACGGTATGTTTTGAAACATGGGGTCTAGCTGCCGCTCAGTGAGATCATGAGGTACCCATGTATCGAGCTTTTTTACTTTACCAATACACTTTAAATGTCTGGAAACGGTAGATGCACTTGCATTTAGTTGTGCTGAGAGTCCTTTAACTGTTTGGTAGAGGTTTCCTTCTACTATATGTTTGAGGACATCGTTGTCTATTACGGACGGAGGTCTTCCTCGGGGCAAGTTTTCCAAGTCGGTATCCCAGCTGAAAACTTAGCAAACCAACGGCGAATGGTCCGTTCATTAACACTCCCTTCCCCAAACGCCTTGCACATTTTTCTAGCGGCCTCAGCTGCAGAATGGCCGAGTTTGAACTCGTACAAAAATATTACTCGAAAATCGCGTGTTTCCATGTTCATATTTGGAGGTATACTAAAAAGTGGGTAATTGATTGGTGAGGTAATGTTTATAAAGTTAGAGGATTAGAATCTGTTTACTTTAAATATGTAAACATTCGGAAGAAAACAACAGAGACCTGCAAAATCCTTTATGGATTTCAGAAACTATAAAAACGGACATTTCATGTGTAACAACCCAATAATAATAACTATTTTTACCATAAATCTATACCTACATTCTCTTTATTAATTTATTGGTGACGTATTTACTAAATATATATGTATAGTAACTATTGATATTAATAAATATTGATAATAATGTGTAACTCAGAAGTTTTCTATTTTTATTTTGGCCCTTCGTCTAATGAACTTAAGATGTAGCAACTTTCTTTTAAGTTGATAAGGCAACTTAACTTTGCTAACCTCATCTTAATACATTTAGTAAAGGATAACATCATGTAAATTTATTCCAAATATTACAGGCACTTTTTATTTCAATGTATATTTTTATAATGTTGAAAACTTAATTATGATAAACTATATTAAGTATCCATTATCTGCCTTAAGATGCACATGAGTTTTAAGCTGACGGATTATTGTTAACTAAGAGCTTACTGAGTGCCAGTTGAATAAACTTATCTCCATTATGTTTCTTCTAATTCGTGATTATCGTTAAAAATATGATTAATGGTTGGTCACAGAATATGCTATGATATAATATTTCTTCTTGTATTCTATGTTGAGAAGCAATATTTCTTTTTTTCTTTTTGTCGATTACAAAGATTATTGAAAATAATAAACCAAAAAACTACAAGTAAGTTTGTTGAAGGCTTATACAGAAATCACCTATCTGTAGCACTCATTGTTTCATACAACTTAGTAGTTCCCAAAAAAAGATGAGAGGGTACGAACCAGAGGGTATGGAATTATAAAACCAGGGCTGGTGGTTTAGAATTAAAGAGGTATATTTATTTAAGTCTACAACTGATGGGATATTCAGGGCTTTATGAACAATTTTAATGGAGACGAAGTATTCCGTATTTTTTTTACGAAATTCAGATTGCATTGATCGGACGCAGGAGCAATTTCAAAGGTTAGTGGATCTCTATAGCTTAATCTCAAATATCAATACAAGTCAGGTATAATGATGGTAAAACTTTTGAGCGTTTGTCACGGGGTCATTTAGACTCAAAGAGCTCCAAAACGTATATTTTTGTCGTAAACTCAGATTCAAAAATTTTCAGTATATCAAATCATTCCCTAAAAGTATTTCATATTTAGGATAAAAGGGGAAATTGAAAACATATATTTAAAATAAATTACTACCATAAATTGGTATCTGCCAGCACGATATTGTCTTTTCAGTCAAGTATGAAAACTTCCATAAGCCTAAAGTTATAAATATGCATCTAGGAAAGTAACATTAATGTTTTTATTGAAAAGTTTTCTCCTTCAGTTGGTGATAAAATTTCTTTATTTTCATAGTCATCCATTTATTTTATCAATCCTAAAAAGTTGAAATGTTTCATCATTACTAATCATCAAAATTAAATGTATTTTAGAGGAGTGAATTTCAGGATTTAAGCTTAAGGAAATTACATATTCATTTTAAAGCATGAGTTACTAAATACTATAACTGTATTAAAATACATACATTTTTACGGGTTTTGGTTATTTCGACAAAGGGGACTCCAAAACGTATATTTTGTTGAAAAATCTAATTTGAAAATTTTTATTTTTATTTCCTATGTATTAAATATCACTATTACGTTATATACACAGTATCTCAACACGCATGACAGTGTGTGATCCATACTAGGAGCTGGGGATGAGCTAATTCTGTACAGTAAAATTTAATCAGAATTCACTCAACGAGAAATAATTGTCGTCCTTCCCCGTGGTTCTAGGCTAACCGGAACCATTCGGACAGGATCAAACATCGGGGAACACAGAGTCCTTAATGTGTGGTTTATTGGAATTAATAGAAAGTAGGACGTCACATCCAGACGTATTCACATATGAATAATAGTAGGATAATAAAATGGATATCATGATATACTCCTAATTTGTACCAAAAAATTTAAAGATCCCTCATTTTTTGATCTGTTATATCAATCTGTAAAAGAAAATTTGTTTTAATTTTAAATAAAATAGTTGCCATTTAACCCTTCTAAGATGCATCAAAGATACGGAAATGATTTTAATAAGATCCATAGATTTATTTTTACTCATATTTGTAATGTAAGATAAATATTTGTCGGTTTTTGAGGAATTTAATTATGATAATATATAACAATGTATATTAAGTAATTATCTGTAACTTATGAAAATGGTCTAAACAATATTTTTTTTAAAATATAATAACGAGCAACACATTTACACATTTCTTTCTAAGGAAAGGACAAACCGTTGAAGATTTATGGATTATGGCTGATCAGTGCTGTCAACCATCAAATCTTTTTACGTCCATATAAACACGTCCTCCAACAAATCTTTCCTTTACCTAAACTCCCTCAAATAACATTTTATTTATTTATTTTCCTCCTTATGATATAAAAGCATCTATAAGATACTCCTTGGCAAACAGGAAACCAAAATGAACTCATTAAACATTAATAGTTTAATCGACGTTTAATCTTTCATCCTTCTTTATATGGGGCTTCGTTCAATTTTCTACTTAATCAGCGAAAATCCGTACCAGAAATGGACAAATCCTTGACGTTTATAAAACACATACAAGACAAATACATCAGAGTCAAAAATTATTTCAGCAAAATGACCCTACATTTCAAAAAACATTCAAAACTGTCACCAAAATGCAAATTGAGACGTTGATTTTCAAAAGGTACTAATAATAATAATATAGGCTTAGCGAACCCGAAGGTTCGATGCCGATACCACCAAATTCCGCCTACACAGAATCGTCCAATGCTCACCATTCAAGCCCAAGCTCCCGAGATCAGCCTTAACGCAATCCTCCCATCTCCGCTTCGGCCTACCTTTCGGACGCCTACCAGTCGGTTCAGCGAATACCAACTTTCTCGGAATCCGTTCCTCACTAAGCCCAACAACTTTACGCGCCCATTTGAGTCTCCGCGATGCTATCAACTCAATTATATTCACAGGGTACAAACTTCGCAACTCCGCGTTGTACAACCTTCTAAACTCCCCAGTGGCCTCATCTCTCTTCGGACCAAATATTTTACGCAGTACCTTATTCTCGAAAACCTTAAGCCGTTGTTCATCCTTTAAAGTAAGCGGCCACGTTTCACATCCGTAAAGAACCGTTGGAAGAATAATAGTTTTATAAATTCTAATCTTTAAGTTTTTAGATAGAAGCCGCGATCTAAGTAACTTAGCAACTGAATAATAACACGCATTTCCCACCTTTAACCGGGACTTTATTTCTTCCTGGATTTCATTTTTTCTAGTTATAATTGAACCTAAATACTTGAATTTCTCTACGTGTTTAAAAGTATGACCTGATATATCAATATCACCAAGATCGACACCGTTTCTGCTACTACTCATATACTTCGTTTTATCGGTATTTAATTCGAGTCCTATTTCTTTACCGGTTTTTATTACCACACTTGCATTTAGTTGTATGATTTCCGTGTCTTCACCTAGCAGTACCAGATCATCGGCATACCCCAAAACCGGAATCTTGTCACCCCTATTTAAGCCTTTCTCGGTACACATCACCTTTTCTATGACATATTCTAAAGCTATATTAAATAACACAGGTGAAAGGGAGTCACCCTGTTTCAAACCCGATCGCACCTCAAATCTCTCGGAGTAATAATGACCGATTCTAACTTTATGGAATGTTTCCGACAAACACATCTCTACTAGGTTTACTAACTTTCTAGGTATTCCCTGTTCAATCATGATGTTATATAGCTTCTGACGGTCTATTGAATCATAAGCCTTTTTAAAATCGATATAAAGTTGATGGACTACACCGTTGTATTCCAATTTTTTCTCTAATATTTGACGTAAGGAAAATATTTGGTCAATAGTCGAGCGATTCCGCCTAAAACCACATTGGTAATCTCCGATAATTTCCTCAGCGTATTCCGTGATTCGACTAGTTAGAATTGACGAGAATATTTTATAGCATACTGGGAGAAGAGAGATCCCACGATAGTTGTTACAATCCGACCTCGGTCCTTTTTTGTGAATCGGAATAAGTATTGATTCTTTCCATTCTTCTGGCATTTTTTCAGTTTCCCAGATCTTTTTAACTAAAAAATGTATTTTGGAAACGCCCGCTTCTCCACACGCCTTGATTAATTCACTCGTGATATTATCATTTCCTGCGGCCTTATAACGTTTTAATTTTCCCATCGCCATTTCGACTTCCTCTTTACTCGGAGTGTCTATCCATGGTTCAGCGCTCTGATATTTAGAGAGAGGAGATTGATTATTATTTTCCGTATTTAAGATGCCGTCAAAGTGTTGTTTAAATTTATTTATTATCTCAGAAGGATCCGCAATTATATTGTTATTTGCATCTTTAACCGCATTCAATACAGGTTCAAATCTTTTACGCGATTTGTTTATACCTTTGTACATCTCTCTTACGTTATTTTCGTTTCTGTGTTTTTCTATTTCTATTATTTTGTCTTTAAGATACTCTCTTTTCTTATTTTTTAATAGTTTTGAAGTTTCATTCTTTACTAACCGAAAATAAGCCACATTATTATCGCTTGGATTATTTAAGGAATTCAGTTTAGCGGTTTTTCTTTTTTCGCACATATTTTGACAATCCCTGTCGAACCAAGGTTTGTTCTTTTTATTTTCGATTTTTCCAAGACATAAATTACCGACCTCTTTAATATTATCCCTGATTCCTTCCCCTAATTTGTTTACATCTTCGTGTTCCTCGTCTAAAGATTCCAAAGCTTCGAACCGATTTTTTACTTCTATCGCGAATTGTTTTCTAATTTCGAGGTTGTTCAATTTAACTAAATCAAAATTCTCGGGACGAATATAGTTCGGTGTTCTCTTTTTTGTATTTAGTTTTTGTCGAAGTTTCGCGATTACTAATTCATGATCAGAACCGCATTCTGCACCCCGATACGATCTCACGTTAATTATGCTACTTTGCCATCTGTTTTGTATTAAAACATGATCGATTTGATTCCGTGTTTGTCCATCCGGCGATGTCCACGTATACTTATGAATATCCTTATGTTTAAATGTAGTACTTTTGATTACTAGGTTTTTCGAAATGGCAAAGTTTATTAGTCGGGTCCTATTATCATTACTATATTCGTGCAAACTTTCTTTACCGATTGTAGGACGATATACTTCTTCCCTTCCAACCTTTGCGTTCGCGTCGCCTAGTATTATCTTAATGTAATTTCGCGGTAACTTATCGTAAACCGACTCTAGTTTATCATAAAATTCGCATTTTACTTCATCATCACTGTCTTCGGTGGGAGAATGAATGTTTATAAACGCGATTTTAAACCAACGCCCTTGGAATATAGCAACCGATATTCTTTCACTAAAGAACTGTACGTCCCGTAATGCGGAAAGAAATCTATTCCTAATCAGAAACCCGGTACCTAGACAATAATTAACGCTCCCCCCGTACCAAAAAGTATACTTTCCTTCTGTTAACGAACCCCAGCGAACCTCTTGTAATACAACGATATCTAAATGGTACCCCTTAACTTCATTCGCGACCGACTTTAACCCACCTGCCGTATTTAAACTTCTAACGTTCCACGTCCCTATTGTTAGATCTCTAATTTTAATCTTGCGCCATGATTCCCCTGAAGCAGTCCCCACCCGGAGACCCGAACGGGGGACTAGTTTACCTCCGGAAATGAGCGTTTTACCTCAGAGGAATCCATGACTTTTGGTGATATTTTGTGAACTAAAATATGTGAGTAGGGCGTTCGAACCTACGTCACACCCTCCAGCAAGCCTGGGGGGCCGCTCTCATTGTTGGTCAGCGATTCCATCGGACTTAGCCGGGAGGAGCTTCCGAAGAAATTCCACCGACCATCCCCACATCCGCCACCCGTGGGACGCTCCCCATACGCGGTAATGAGATCCGCGCGAGGTTTCAAAAGGTACTAAAGGACATTTTTTACGAAATTGATTTTTTGTTATATTTGTATTCTCATCATTTAGTTTTATCTAAATATTCTATTTGATGTTATCTAATGAATTCTCAAGTCCTTAACAACGTGATTTAGAAATGCGGTCATTTTATAAAAGTACTAATTACGCATTTATTTTCGTTACAAATCATTCAAAAAAAAAAAAAAAAAAATCATTTCATAACTTTAATATGATGTTATTATTATATTTAAAAAATAATTATAAATTTTAAGGCAAAATGACCCAAATTAGCTAGTTTAATAATATAGTAATGAGAGATTTTCGCGCTTCCTGTAAAATTTCCTAGAATGGATATAGTACCATTTGGAAATCAACGTTTCAATTGATTAAATACAAAACTGTCACCCATCGTACATTGAATTAACCTGCCTCAGGCTAGAGATACACTTATGATTCCAATTACCGGAAAAATGGAGGTAGTTCAAAACATATGTAGGAAGATATTAAACAATATGCTTGTTACAAGCGATAGTAACATGTAATCTCAATCCGCGATAGATAATCTCAGCTATATTATCTGTTTTTACAATTCTCAGCGATCAAAAATATACATCAAACATTGGCAAATAAGTATTTTCCCTTACTTCTAATTGCGACAACCATTCGACAATAATTCGAAAAATAGGAGACAATGACAAGACCACTTCGAAACGTTATCCATAAACAAAACCTACAAAACACATCTTACTTTATTAACTGTGGAATAAAAAGGATAGATAAGGTTAGTAATTTAAGCATAAAACCAATAGTTGGTTATTTTATATTTTGATTGCCTGCCTTTATTTACCGTTACGCTGACTAATAATTTGTTTTTACTTAAATTTTTTTTTTTTTATCATAGCCTAAAATTACCATTTACTTCACTTGTACATACCACTTAAGAGTAAAATTAATTGGTGTAATATTACAACACAGATAAATTCTGTGGCATGAAGTCACTTTTCATATCAGTTTTCAGAGATGTTTTACTAGTCTTTTAAGATGAAAAATCAATGAATAAATAAATACTAGTCACCTTTTTTGAGATAAACAAGAAAATTTATAGAAAAAAATGACTGGATTTATCAAAATGCATGAGTAAATAAAACTGTGTATATAATTGAAATAAGTAATATATTATCGATTTAAATTAATTATTGACCGTTCCATACATGTCTTATATATACTATAAACACATCTATCACAATAACATTTCAAGGACCAGTGATCTGTTAACCAATATGTTGTGTTAGGTTTTGCGGACTCAGAAATGTGCCCAAACTCTCAAATATTACCATTTTGTTGACCTACACCTCTCTATATGTAAAAACCTTGCTGGTCACTGACCTATTCCAACTAATTTGATAAAACCGAGATTCACTTTGTCCTTTGTGAAGTGGTCTGATACTGCTTTTGCTGATCCAGTCTACCTTGCTCCAGATGTGCTAGTCTATTCCCTGACCTGACTCGTGTGTTGGGAAGTGAAGGTTCATGCCAATGGAAAGTTTGAAGAAATTCGAAGAAACATTGACCTGTAAACAGACCATCTCCATTATAGTTCGACAAATCTATGTAAAATAGAGGAGCTCTGTGGAACAGGATTCTGTATTATTATGTATTGTGAGTACTGAGGGGAGTAAATTCAATATTAGGCAATTTTAATATTAATTAAGTAAATGAGCTTTTGTTGGCAACCTCCCTCCCTTGGGTTTAGCATGACCCTCCCCCCTACAATACCCCAGGAACTTCCTTGACCTCAGCTACTAGCCTACAATAGTATTGATGGTGGGCAAAGGCTGAACGCTGACTTTGGGCACTTTCCATATCAGCTCAACCTTCCTTTGTCATGACCACCGACAGTAGAACGACATTTTCCAAAATGTAGTATTTTTGGAAAGAAGGGGGGGTAGAGGTGACGAGGGTGAGAATCGAGAAGCAGAAAAGGTCAGTGTATTTCAAACACAGAAGAGTCAGTGATCCGAGAGAAGTCCGACTGGTTCGGAGCAGCTTTACAGGTAATGAGGGATGAAACCGAGAAGGGACGACTAAACAGATTCCACCTTCGCCAGCCACCTAAGTTTTTTAATGTACTTCCTTTTTGTAATATTGTTTGGTAAAGTTAACTGTAATATGTCCCTCAGTATAGTTCTAGGCGTTGTGTAAATAGAATAGATATTTGTAAGCTAATTTTAATAATAAGGTATATAAGCATTATAAACAAATTAATTTAATCTTCCCCTGCATGTCACTTA
Source organism: Piezodorus guildinii (assembly GCA_023052935.1). NCBI lineage: Eukaryota > Metazoa > Arthropoda > Insecta > Hemiptera > Pentatomidae > Piezodorus > Piezodorus guildinii. Next base: position 39,919,088 of record CM041294.1, read on the forward strand.
TTGAGATAGGTAAACACGCAAACTTGAAAAAGATTCAATGGTTTCAGTAAATATAATCTATACGTACATTAAATATATCAATTAATTAGTTTTTGAACTACCGCTGCGGTCAAAAACATAGGTGAGGAGGTGATTCTGGCTCGCCTGTATTACGGGAACAAACAAGGTTAACTCATGGGCACTTGATATCTAAGGAGTTGCCCCGAGATGTCGGCATTGTAGGAATCTGACAATCACTCACATTTCGAAGAATGTCCCTTACCAAGAAATTGACAAAGGGGATACCATTAGAATGGGAATTGACGAATTGATGTGTCCTTCTTACTGAAATGGATTTTTACAAAGCAGATTTAACAATTTTATTTTATTATTATTATTTTAAAATTATTAAATTATTGTAAATTTTATTATTAATTTTTTTAATTATTTATTTATTTTTATTATTTTTTATTTATTTTTTGAATATATTTTTTAACATGATATATATTATTTTTGACTAATGCTGTTATATTTATTCTTACTATTGATTATTCTTATAGTTATTTGTTTTCAACTATTTGTTGTTATTTGTTTTTAACAAAAATCATTGTTTATTGTTAAACCTAAAATTGATTTACTAAAATAAGTGTCTGGCACTGATGACCGAGATGTTTTGGGCCAATAAATATATAACAACCAACCAAACCAAACAAAAACATAGCAATATAGACGCTTTGTCTTTGACCAGTCATCAAAATAGTTGTTATTCTGAAACTTGTTTTAAAATCAGTTTTTCTAACCTCAATATTGGATAACTTTCCTTGCATGGTTTTACACAATATCTCTGGCTCCAGACTTTCTCCAAACGTGTTCTTCGCCAAATGGGAGCATTTTTAATAGCACGGCGGATTCCTAAGAAAAATAGAAAAAAAAAAAAAAAAAAAAAGCAAAATCCGATCTAAAAAAAGAAAGGCTGACGATATGCAGCGTGCTTGGGAGCCCTAGCCAGGGCTTAGGAGGCCAAACAGCTAATCAAAAAGTTCTCCACAGAGCGCGCGGCATTTCCAAAGGGCTAAGGAAGGTGTATAAGCTTCCTCCTTCGGTTTCTGGCTTTATCAACAAACATTTTCGTCAGAAAGCCGTTGGTAGAATCGACCAATAATGTTCTTACGTCATAAAAGGGTCGAACGTTATTACTTGCTCTTTATATTGGATTCGGTATAATTTTCGCTCCTGTTATTTAGATGGCATTAAGATAAGTGAGGAAGGAATGCCACAAAACAACAGAGCATTTTAGTGTTTGCACATACTGTATTTCATCATTATAATATAACAAGAGGCAATAATATTCAATTCTAATGGATTTAGTTTCAGGTATTTATTTTTTTCAGAATATTTATGTAATATTGACCTTTTTGTGGATGATTTTTTATAGTGTGAGGAAAAATAAAAGAAAGAATGAAAGAGTTCATGCATTCTGGAAAAACTGAATCTTTACATTTTAAACAAATGTAAGAATTTCGTCTTACAGAATTTTCATCGTGTCATGTTTTTAATTTTTTAATTTTATTTTTTGATGGCTATGACCGTAAGATTAAAAATCTAGATGTCAGCATATGTGGCTAAGGGTGTAAAGGGGCTAATAAATTATTATAGGCAATTTTTTCATGGAAGGTTTTGGGTAAATAATATTTTTGGGCGATAGTGCTGTTCACTATTAAGCCTTAATTATGGAAAGGTGTTCAGTTGAAGTTCTGAATTCACTTTTGGGGTCTGAACAAAACCATTTTTGTAGGTAAATTAAAAATAAAAACCTATTAGGAAAACTCTATAATCACTTCTAGTTTGTCTTTATGTGCTGTCATACTGGAGTAGCTGATGCCTCAATAGTAGGGCGCTGGAATTTTATACTATAATTTTAACCTTGCAAAATTTTGATCCTTCTTTGGTCATCAATTAGCCTCTATAAAGTAGTTTAAAAAAATAAGAGAAAAATGGCGGCTGAGCATGATCATAAATCAACTCTCTCGAAAAAAAAATTATTTTATTTACTTTTCATTTTTAAAATTACAAAGATGTTTTTCTGAAATCACACTTCAATAAATCTATTGTATAAGGTTGGGTAAAACATCGTCCATGAAAACGTTACATCAATTGTGTTGATTGACGAACTTCTCTCATTCTATTTCGTAGGATCTTTACAGTCTATATTTTTGTATTCCTTTATTTTTTGTATCACGGATCTTTCTAGTGGGGTCGGACTTGTATTTGTTAGAGAGGAAACTTTTCAGAGCAGTAAAATTGTTTAGAAAAAAAAAATACTAGTTTTGTTTCCTTTGAGCAAATTTACTAAAGTAAATTTATTAAATTATGTTTGTCGAATTCTAAATAAGGACAAGTATAACAATACACATAGACTATTATTACGTTATTAATTATTACGTTATGTAAAAAAACGTACGACGAACTTAATTTTTAAATATTCAATGGTTTGTACATATAGAGAGCACATTTTCAGTTATACATTTTCAGCACCTCCCAGCACTTTTTTGTTTTACAAATTCGTTTATTTATTGGAACCAGTTACATATGTGGGCCATCTCTTTGTTTGAGAATTTTTGAAATTCTACTATGTTCCAAAATATTACGTGATTTTTCGGGAGAGGAACATTGTTGTAGGTTTTGTGCCTGTCAAATAAGGAACGCACCTTTGTTTGTCTCTTTGGCAAACACAGCATTATTATTAGTTTACCTTAAATATTATTTAAATTAAATCATAGCTCATTTACTTATTGTACACTGTACAGTTGTTTTCAATAAAATAATTAAAAAAAAAAAATTAAATAATCTTTTAAGTTAAAATCCTGGCTAGCTTCATTAAATTAAGTACCCAAAAAATATTAGAATGCCTGGCGACTAAGCGTGATCTCATTGTACAGCCTTTGGCCTAGAAACAATTCGAATCCTTTAGGTTAATCGAATTGTCTTGTATTTTGGTTTGTTATTTTTGAAGGCTCACGTTTCAAGATACGTAGAACCCGAATCATATTTTTTTTATAAAATCCCGTTGTCCGCCGTCCGCTGCATTTCTCCTAAACTACAGGACCATTTTTATTTTAATTCGCCTCAAAAATACTAGGTGCATCCAATGATGATCCTAACACCTAGATGTTGGTATCAGCTAGTTACTTTTAGAACGATTAAAACTCAGTTTTTTTAAGATAGAGAAAAACCTGTAAAGAATTTTAGAATCAGTAAAGCGCGATAAACAAAACCAAAAAGATAAAAAAAAAAATTGAAATCTTGCCTTTGTATACGCTTGTAATTCTATTATTTTTGAATATATAAGTGTTTTTTAAACAAAAATTGCGAATAATTATAAAAACGTTGCAAGTTTTTACAAAATAGTTTATTTTTTCCAAATAACTATATTAAGGTATAACTGTTTATTTAGATATTAATAGGCAAATAACTAATGTTATGTATTGAGTAAACTAAGGCAGTAAATTCATGATTGGAGGATGTTTTTGTAAAATCAAAATATTAAATTAATACTGTTTTCGGAGCTACCGCTGCCCTATAAAACAACAGGATCAAACATAGCCTATGCGATCAGATTAGGAATATCCTGTAGTATCTACAAAGGCTGGACCGTCGGCCTCGAGCACTTCCCATATGAGCTCCTCTCTCCTTTTGTCATGACCATTAATAGGAGATTGGTAGGCGATTAAATTCCCGATATACCGTATTTTTGAAAAGAAGAGAAGATAGAGGTTATGAGGATGAGTGATAATCAGAAGAGTCAGTCGTATTCGAGAGAAAGAACAGTAGAAATTCATCCACGGAAGGAGTCGAAGATCCGAGAGTAGTCCGTCAGGGGCCGGTGAGCAGCTAGAGAAGAGTCGGGTCAGATAGGGATGAAACCGAGAAGGGACGCCTTAAACGGATTCCACCTTCACAGCCTACTAAGTGTTTAAGGTAAATTTTTTTAAATATTGTTTTGCTAAGTTAACAGTATTTTTTTTTAATTTATATTTATTTATTGAGATATATTGAATATTGAAATTTTACCCACAAATACCCCACAGTTATTTTTGAAAATATAGAAAAACGTGTAACGAGGATGAGTAAAGTGCAATAAACGGGTAAAAAATTAATAGATGTAATCCCACTAAAAATCCGCTATTATTGGAAATAAAGGAAAATTGAAATGATAAGCAGCTATGAACAGTTATAACCCAATATAGTTATTTGGAAATAATAAACCATTATGTAACAATTTACAGCGTTTTTTATTATATCATTAATCCAACAAAAAGTTTTAATCTTTATGCATTTTGATCTAATCATACAAAATTAGATCCCTGGAGAGGTTAGAAGGTGATGAAGTCGGTATTATTTGGTTCTTACCAAACTTGTTTTGTGATACACGTGAGCAGAGAGCTTCATATGGAGATCCATCTTGATACCAAGGTATACAATTGCGTGAGAGGGTCGCTGAACTGTGCCGCCGACTCGAAAAACTTTTGGTAGTCTACATTTTTTATCTTTTTGGATAGAGAACACTATACAGTCCGTTTTTGATGGATTCACTCTGATGTTCAACTGCTCTAATTTCCGAACAATCCGATTCAGCCTGAGTAAGAGCTTGAGTTGAACTCATACTAGAACTGTAGACGGCTATATCATCGGCGAATGCGGCTATTGTAGCGGTTTTATAGTTATAGCCTATTATATCTGCAGTATATATATATTGAACAAGACGGGTGATAGAATGGCACCCTGAGGAACACCGCAAGTAAGCAGAACAGTACGAGAATATTCGTCGTAAACTCGGACTGATAGGGTTTGTGTTTATAGAAAGATACAATGGTATTATAGAGTTGTTCTGGGCACTCGAGATCCGCAAGCTTCTGTCAAAGGATGTAATGAGAGACGAAATCGAATGCTTTCGAGCAATCTATAGATATCATAGCTGTTATTCATATATTGCAATGTATCGAGAATATTGGGAGGAATAGAAATAATTTAGAGTCATTTCAAAAAGAACAGTTTCCGGGCTTAAAGCAAAAACGTTTCTCAGTAGGGCTACACAAAAAATAGACCCCTCCACTGCTAATGCCGGGAGAGCGGGGTACCTGAGGAGTCTTAGCCCGGATAGTAAAGGAATCGGAAGTCGGAAGTTGGGGGTCAAGCCAGGGGAGAAGTTTGCAGTCATGTCCAAAGGTACATTAATGTTATATTATGTGGTAAAACGGAACCTCAGTATTCTCGATGATAACAATGCCTTACTGTAACAAGCCTATGTATGATAATATGTGTACTATTTGATAAATAAATGTGTATTCTAAGTTAATCACATTATTACCCTTCATGCCACCAAAACATAGTTATATATTCATATAATATATATATATATATATATATATATATATATATATATATATATAATATATATTCGGAAAACATTGCACTCGAAATATATAAAATAGTAAAAAATCTAATAGAATGGGAACCGTTTAACACGAAAAACAAATAAACTGAATCAATTCTGTTTTTGTTTAACCAAGTTATGTTTATAATTTCTGCTTAAGATAAAATAAAATAGTCATTATTTAATAAACATAATATTCTCTTTTTAAGTGCACTTTTCGTTACCATGAATTCAAAATCCCAAAGATACAAACTCTTAATTTATTAAATTGAACTTTTTAGATATAAGTGACACAACATTTAAATTTAACCAGTGCAAAGCAAGGGCGGATCGCTAGTTGTGCATAAACAAGCATTTATGAATGATAAAACATGGTGTAATATTGAATTTATATAATTTTATATAGTTTATTTTAAATAGATTTATAAAAATATGTATATTGATATTTATTACGATTGCATCTATATTAATAAGTCAATTTCATCATGAAGAAACTTAAATGAGCTTATTGAAGGCTAATTCAATATTCGAAATGGGAAATAATTTCGTCCTTTGCCTTTCTAAAACACATGAGGTAATGTTGTTATCGCTTAGTGGTGCTATGCTAACATTTGCTCTTTAGTCATTCTCTTCAACATGGAACATATTAGCTCTTATTGGTTGATTTTATCCAATGAAATAACAGGAGAAACCAATAAATTGCGATAGTTTGGAAAGAAACCATATAACTTCCATTAACTGTCGTGAAACGGTGTAAGTTATTTATAGTAATATATAAATTATTCGTAAACAGATGGTAGCTTGGTCACAACTGTTAGTGTGTGTTTCCAAGTTCAATCCAAAAAGGAAAATACTTAACCATTTTATGCCTTGGATTTTAACCTTTTATCCTTTTAATTAACATTTTTTTTTTTAAAGTTTTTAATTACTATTTCAAATAAACTCCCTAAAATGATTTAAAATTAAGTGATTTTATTATTATTACAATATATTTTTTACTTTCACTTACGATGACGTTATACATAACAACTTAAACATTCCAACTATTTCAACCACTGCTACAGAACAATACAATAACTTAAACCAAAGACTAACATACAACACCAACCCTCAACCTACCCACGACTACGCAGGCGGTGGCCAAGAGATATGCTGATCACTCAACGAACTCTGCTGTGATGAGCCGCTGCTTCAGCAGTCCACAAATTTGCTTATTGCAAAGGAAATGCAGATAGAAAATTAAATTGTATGTCAAATTTCTTGTTTGTGATAAAAATAAAAAAAACTTTTACTTACGGGGAAAGAATTGTGATCGTGAAAATTTTCGAATTCCAGTTTTCAACGGAAATACACGTTTTAGAGTCTTGAGTCCAAATAACCAAGTCCCGCAAAAAGGTCTGTGTTTGTGTGTGTGTGTGGTACTCCCGGGCGGTTATGAAAAGTTTATGAAGCTGACATTTCATATTTAAGATTACTATACGCCCGAGATGTTACAAAAACTTTTTCATCAAAATCGGCTAACCAGAAGAGCGACTTTATACCATGCATATTGTACTTTTTTATGATTTTCTCAAAAACGGTTCCCACGATTTTGATTAAACTCGCTATGTCGAGGTTAAGTTAAATAGGCTTTAATATCAGGTTTTATTCTGATTAAAATAGTCTGACAGGGCTTAAATGCCGATATTTTAAATTTTCTTCCCCTAAAGTATCCTTTAATTTTGTTGATTCTATAAAAATAACTATATTATCTTGTTACCACTGACGAAAAACGGGTAAATATATAAATTGAATGAATTCGATACCCAAGTAATGGAAAAAAACTAAAAACATATTTTTTTAATGCAATTTTTTGTTTTCAACTTAAGAACAGTGATATACATGTATAATATACCGTTTGAAAGCTAAAGATTTTAGAAAAAAATATTATCTTATACACAAGCTTTTAAAAGTTAATAGAGAGTGATGAAAAGCTGATAAAACTAAGTGATTATTTTAGGTAAAGATATAATAGATTTTTTGATAAAACACAAGTTTCTATAGAAATTCCATTTAACTAATTCTTAATGGTTTCACTCATTTTTATCTCTTACTGTATTTGAAAATTCTTAAATCGATTTTAAAAACAAAAGTAAGTAAGTGAAAGTCGTGTGTTGCCCGCACCAGATTTTTTTATTTCTTAAAAGCAGTTTTAATTTAGTGAACTGCTAATAGTTATAACCATCTGGTAGCTGCCGAAATAAATTGTTTACTTTTAAACTGTAAATTAATTTATTTTTATTTGACAAAAATGGCAAACAATATTTTCACTTATTTTTTTTTGGAAATGAGATGAGTTACATAGATATATGATAAAGATAGAATAATGTAAAGAAAGGGGCAATTATTGAAGATCGTAATTCAAATGTTATATTATTTGATCCGAAATAAATATTCCAATAAACTGTTGAAGTTTATTTAAAGTAGGAAAATAAATTAAAGTTGTGTAATAGGCTAGGAAAATGTCTTACTAAAACTTGTTTGAGAGTTTCATCATTTTAACTTGTTCACTTCTTTTTTTCCTTCCAATATGCATTTACACCGATTTAGGTATTGGGTTGTGTCACATGAAATGTCCGCTTTCATGGTAAAGGATTTTTATTAAAAATATAATATGAAAACAAGATCATTTTATTCGAAGTATTTACCTTCTTTTTCTACACATTTTTCCCAACGTGACACCAACTTTTTTATCTCCGAACTGAAAAACTCCCAGCTTTGAAGTGAAACAAAATCTAAAAACGCACTTTTCACTTGATCATCATTTTCAAAAAGTTTTCCTTTGACGAAGTTGTCTATATTCCTAAGCAGGTGGTAATCTGTTGGAGACAAGTCGGGAGAATATGGTAGGTGCGGAATAACTTCAATTTTTGCACGGTATATTTTGAAACATGGGGTCTAACTGCCGCTCAGTGAGATCATGAGGTACCCATGCATCGAGCTTTTTTACTTTCCCAATACACTTTAAATGTCTGGAAACGGTAGATGCACTTGCATTTAGTTGTGCTGAGAGTCCTTTAACTGTTTGGTAGGGGTGTCCTTCTATTGTATGTTTGAGGACATCGTTGTCTATTACAGACGGAGTTCTTCCTCGGGGCAAGTTTTCCAAGTCGGTATCCCCAGCTGAAAACTTGGCGAATGGTCCGTTCATTAACACTCCCTTCCTCAAACGCCTTGCAAATATTTCTATAACGGCCTCAGCTGCTGAATGGCCGAGTTTAAACTCGTAAAAAAATATTACTCGAAAATCGCTTGTTTCCATGTTCATATTTGCAGGTATACTAAAAAATGGGTAATTGATTGGGAAGCTAATGTTTATAATACAAAGGTAGAGGATTAGTAACAATTTACTATAAATATGTAAACACTCGGAAGAAAACAACAGAGACCTGCAAAATCCTTTGTGTATTTCAGAAACTATAAAAACGGACATTTCATGTGAAACAACCCAATACAAACAGAAGTAATCAGTGCTTGTAGATATAAAAAAAGTAATTTATTGATTTTTTAATAACGATGGAAGAATGGTTGACTGTAGGTATTAATTGAGAAGTTAGCAGCGGTGCAGTTATCGAAATACCGCAATTTGTAAACTTAATTATTGGGTCAACGCACAGTGGTCTCAAACGAACTTTTTCGGGACAAAAGTCTGCAATTCTCGTTCTAATTAAGATATAGTACCCATTTTAACGTCATTTTGTTACTTAGTAAATTCACTTTAAATGGCATGATTGACATATTTTTATATCATGAAAATCTATACGTTTTGTCGATTATTTCAGAGAAATGTCTCTGTAACTAATTATTCATATATAAATCTTTGTATATCCAACTATCCTGTTTAGAATCGTTATTAAATAAGTTAAAGTTTAAGAAAATTTTGGGTTTCATATAACGACTTGGAATTTTTGAGAATTTTCAAAAAATTTCAATAAAATTAAAATTATTTTAAATATATCAATATATACACAAGAAAATAAAGAGTAAAATACTTTCAAAAATTTAGTTTTGTTTCTAGTTTTTACCGACAAAATTTTAGTCTAATCTGAAATGTTAGTTTATCATTTAAATTGTGTAAATTACAATATATAAATTTTATAAATCAAATTTAAGGAAAATAAATAACAAAAAACTCTACAAAAACACATTTATAATTTTACCTCGCTTCGGGGCAGTACTTCATTGTGGTTTATCTTTTGGAAATAGTTGGATATATAAAGATTTATATATGAATAATTAGTTACAGAGACATTTCTCTGAAATAATCAACAAAACTTATAAATTTTCATGATATAAAAATAATTGAAGGAATTAGTCCGGGTAGCGGTCATTGAATGAAACAACTGAATAGTTTCAACTATTTTATTGTTTGCCAACATTTCGACCCCCATTGGGTCATCATCAGGGCGTCTGGTAGGCGAGTGGAAACTGAACGTTGGCAAACAATAAAATAGTTGAAACTATTCAGTTGTTTCATTTAATGACCGCCACCCGGACTAATTCCTTCAATAATTCTCAACGTTCAACTAATTATATCCACAATGATATAAAAATAAGCTCAAAATACGCCAATCATACCATTTAAAGTGAATTTACTAAGTAACAAAATGACGTTAAAATGGGTGATATATTTTACTCAACTAGACGAACAAATAATATATATATAACTACGATTCTTAATAACTTTGACTCTCCCCCTTTCTTCTGTGGACTTTTCATATATAAGTATATATGTGTGTGTGTGTGTGTGTGTGTGTGTCTGTATTTATGTCAGATATCAAAGAGAAGAAAGAAGGCTATCTAGTAGATAAGTAAGTACAGGACTATAATCTTTTGGATATCGTTAAATATGCAAAAGAAACAAGATTAAATGAAATTTATTTTATTGTTTTTCATTTATTACAAAATTTATTTTCAACCTATTTTTTCTGTATACAAAAGAAAAAAATATTTTTGCCGCATAAAGCAAAGAAATAAATCTTCTAGGTCCTCTACTTTTTACATTTTTTTTTTATCTCAATATATAAGCCTTAGAATAAATAGGGATAGATAATGTGAGTCATAACAAAAACGGAAGTCTATAACCCTCAATCACCTTGCTCTAACCACCTCTAGGCCATTGGAGCCTACTGCTCTTGAATGCCAAAATGTATTGTTATAAGAATGTGTTCCGCCTTGGTGGGCGTGGACCACAAATCGAAAAAAATACTAGGGAAGTATCTCAATGTTAATTCTGCCTAGAAGTGGTAAAGTCGTCTCGAAATATTAAATAAATCTATCATCGGTTGTGAAATACAATTTTTGTCCATGCAAAAATTATTGAGAACATTTAATATACATAACCTTACGGTTATCTATACTAATATTATAAAGCTGAAGAGTTTGTTTGTTTGAACGCGCTAATCTCAGAAACTTCTGATTGTTGAGTGTTGGATAGTCCATTTATCGAGGAAGGCTATATAACATCACGCTGCGACCAATAGGACCGAAGAATCAGGGAAAAAACAGGGAAAATTTGGGATAAAAAAAACCTCGCTTCCCAATGATTCCAAATGATTTATCTTTTATTTTTAAATCATTCAATTTCCCGTTAATTTATATTTTTCCATTTAAACACGTAGGAATAGATTTACGTCGAGATCGGGTTGCGGAGAAAATCAGTATGTTCTTCTGCCACAAGAAAATAAAACTAAAAATGTCATTTACGCGGAAGTACTTTAAAATATATTCTTTTAAAAACTTCTTAATAGCAATTATAATAACAGAAATTGATGCAGACGAAGTCGCTTTAGAATATATCAAAGAAAAAGTGACATGTACTAAGAAGGTTTAAATTTGGGTGATAAAATTCCGGTTCTGGGATACGCCGATGACTTGGTACTGCTAAAGGAAGACACGGAAACTAAACAACTAAATACAAGTCCGTTAATAAAAACCGGTAAAGAAATAGGTCTCGAAATAAATACCGATAAGACGAAATATATGATTTGTAGCAGAGACGGTGGCGATCATAGTGATATTAATATATATGGGTATACTTTTGAACACGTAGAGAAATTTAAGTATTTAGGTTCAATGATAACGAAAAAAAAAATCCAGGAGGAAATAAAGTCCTGGTTAAACGCGGGAAATGCGTGTTATAATTTAGTTGCGAAATTACTTAGCTTCTGTAATAAGATTTTAATGATTTAAGATAAATGCCCAGCACAGTGTCGAAACTGCTTAGAGTTTGGGCACACCATGAAATACTGCGGGAGGACAGTAAAATGCCCCCGGTGCGCCCAAACTCATGAAGAAAGAAGCTGCCCACGACTTGCACCAATCAAATGTGCCAACTGTAGTGGAGCCCATCATGCCTCCTCCAAAGAGTGTCCCCGCCGGCAAGAACTGCTCCAGATGAGAAAGAGGACAATTATAAATGTAGCAGCCCCTTCAAGTAAGACAAGTAGGCTAGTCAACCCTAACTTGGCTTTCACTGAACTACTTGGCGGACTCGCCGGGCAGCAACAGCAGCAGCAGCAGCTACAGAGAACATCCCCAACATCGCATCATGAAGAAGCTGAACCAATGACAGCATCCGCTCACTCCTCAACACCGCAATTCACTTTAAATACACAAGCACATCCAAGCAATGCTCTATTCAACGCCCAATTCGCAGAGATGATGGCAACTGTTCGAGAAATGATGAAGATGCTGACGAAGATCATCGCTAAGCATTATAACTGAGCACTTAGTTATTTCCTATAATATTCGAGGCCTACTACTGAAGAAGGCTGAAATAGAACTCCTCCTGCAGCAGCACCGGCCATCGGTGGTGGCGCTGACCGACACTATACTACCCACCTCTGCTTCACTGTATTTTCAGGGGTATATTGCATACCGTGAGGCTTGTCAACCCGGGGCTAACGAGGCCGTAGTCATTCTGGTTCGAGGAGATATCCCATCGAGGTTGGTACCCAACCCAGTAGCTTCTACAGAGGGTACTCATATAGTCACAGTAGATGTTCGATTAAACCAACGTTTTACTTTCTGCTGTGTCTATAGGAGACCCAAGGCTATATTAACATCTATGAAGCTATTGCTGCAGCACGCCCAGGATAAGAGTCGGTTTGTCATCTTAGGGGACTTCAACGCCCGGCACACTGCCTAGCTGTGCGGTAGCAACAATCCGAAAAAATTATTATGGTTGTGAGGCTAAAATTTTTCCTGGAGGTTCGTCTTACCGCCTAGGTGTGCAATAAGGCAGGATTTGAAAATCTTCGCCCAAAAAGTGGTTGAACAACCTAAACGTAAAATTGTCTTAATCTGATATGTATCAGCAAAGGTACAAAGATTTTATAACAAATATATTTAAGCATATTACTGTTGTTATCTGTTCGTTTAACGTCACTTTGATACTACTATGGTTAATCGTATGATGACTAATTTTTTCCTCTCCAAGTTTAGTTAGGATAGAGATCTTTAACGAGTTCATGGAATCGTAAAGGCTTGGGACCACCATTTTACGTCCCCTTCGAAGGAGGGCATAACTAAGGTGTTTTTTTACTCTCATTAAAAAATCTTAAGGGCACCTGGCTGGTCACTACATACAGGTGACCGACCCTTTTAAGCATATTGCGTTTCATATCTGTTTTGAGTGTAGGTCCCTATGAAAATATATTCAATTGTTATTTATTTTTTAAAAATGGTTTGTGGCGATTATTTTTACATATTATGTGATTATGGGTATAACCACTTCTACTGGTTTGCTATTGTAAATTTGACAGGAAGAAGTCAAGATCGGGCTTTAAATGATTACAAAGAGTAGCAGATATTTGATATTTATTATAGCCAATCTCACCATAAACGCACATAAATTAATACGAAATGCAATATTCGCGAGCAAAGCTGCGTGACACAGCTAGTCTTATATATTATTTCAATCATGATCGTACATGGAGGTGGGAAAGCTGTTGGAAATATCATAGTAATTTCATTTTTATTGTTGCTGTGCCTCTTGAATTTACGTAATCATATACAATTGTATTGCCTTAAATATAAATATATATATATATATATATATATATATATATATATATATATATATATATATATATATATGGTTAAATAACTTCAATGCACAAAAGACCTTTTAAAGAGATCTATTATGAATGACAAAACTAATAACTAGATACCGGATTTAAATTAAATTAAAACTGCTTTTAAGAAATAAAAAAATCTGGTGCGGGCAACACACGACTTTCACTTACTTACCACCGTTTTTAGAATCGGTTAGATAATTTTCAAATACAGTAAGAGATAAAAATGATTGAAACCATAAAGAACTTCAATGCACAAAAGACCTTTTAATGAGATCTATTATGAATGACAAAACTAATGACTAATAACTAGATACCGGATTTCTATGAATTCGCATATTATTTTTGCTTGCGTTTATCAGCTTCAAACCCGATTAGCTATCCTGTTAATGTATTAGGGAATAATACATTACAATTTTATGCTGCAAGAAATTGTACGTTTTGCTCTTTTTGGTTTTAATATGAACCTTTGAAAAAAAATTAACCCCTCCCTCACCCCCTCAGAATTTGAGAGCTTAAGTTTCAAGATGCGTAGAATCAGAATAACGAATGATTAAAAAGTCAGTTTTTCCGCCGTCCAAAACTTCTGGACCAATTTTTTTTTAATTCACCACAAAAATATTAGTCCATACAATGATGATCCTAATACCTAGACGTTGATATCAGCTGGTATTTTTTAAAACGGCGGCCGATTAAAAGTGATTTAATCCAATAACTCCGTTATTTTTGAAGAGAGAGAAAAAAGAGCTGTGCGACTCTCAAAAAATACAAGGTTTTTATTTTTATTTAAAATATTTTCTAGGAATCGGTTAAAATTTGAACAGTTTTTTTTTTTCTTTATTCTTAGTTCATTATAATAGTTTACTATTGTCGTTAATATTTGAAAAACAATCGAGCCTTTCAGTTTTGGACCGTTTTAAATAGTATTGTTTCTAAAACTGAATTCTTGGAAATAACTAAACAAAACAGTTTACCTGAATAAAACAAAAGCTATAGAAGGAAGATTTATTTAGTCACTTGAGTTTCCTGATTAAAGAGATCAAGGTACATTTAGATTTAATGAAATTTTATTAAAGCCCAAGAAAATATTTACTTTTTCTTATCATCTCATATTATATTTCGTTACTACATAATTTAGCTTCATGAAGGTTCGCTATCTTATATTGCCATGTTTTCGACCGGATGCTTTTCTAAGGCAGCGGTAGCTTCAAAAACTAGCTTATTTGATATATTTAATGTATGTATATACTAATATTTAATGAAATCATTGGATTTCCCTTATTTAAGTTTCATGTTTACCATTCCCAGTAGGTGGCATGCAGGGTAAGATTAAATTAGACAGATTTCAATTAATGACATTATCATTTAAAATCAACCTAAACATATACAATTTATTTACACTGCCTGAGAATACTAAGAGACATTATAGTTAAACTTGCCATACAATATTACAACCAACGAGAATACCTTTAAAACACTTAGTCGGCTGGCGAAGGTGGAAATTGTCTTAGGCGTTCCTTCTAGGCTCTCAGACCTCCAGCTGCTCCCAGCTTAGACCCCCGACGGACATCGCTGCTTCTTGAGGATGGAACTCGATTCTCCTCTTGCTGGAATAAGACTCACTTCTTTTTGAGGATAGCACAATCTCGTCACTTCTCTCCTCTCTTCTTTTAAAAAGCCCCATATTTTGGAAATTTCCGATCTCTTATAGGACAAAGGGAGCTGATTCTGGGAAGTGCCCAGTCCAGTCTTTGTCCAGCCTAGTAGCTGGGGTCTAGAAAGTTCTTGGGGTATAACGGGCTGCCCATGGGAAATATCATGGAAGAGTAGGTACAAGCCTTTTAACTTTTGCCGACAAAGGCTTAATAATAATTATTTGATTAATGTATTAATTATTCAATAATGAATACAGAGCCCTCAGTATTCTCAATACATAACAATATAATGAAGGTGAAGTAAAAATTAAGTTTAATACTTAATTGAGAAGTCATTCAATTATAAACCGTTTTGTATTGATTGAATAAGGTTATAATTATGTCTTATGTATAAATAAGAAAAGGCGCAGAGGCCGACAACGCAAGTGCTGGGTCGACGAATTGAGGAAAACGGATGGTTTTTTTATGGATAAAAAGGATATTGTGAAAACTTAGTGCCGGCAACTTAAGTTTTAGGTTCGGTTAGTCTTTGCCCAAAAGACTCTCATCTCCCATTCTTTGGGAAGGTCTATATGTACATACATTTCATGTTACTGTAATATTCATTTATTGTTTTGTTTTTTATATATAATGAAGAGTAATTAACTTTGTATTTACATACTAATAAACACTATTTTTATAATTATAATTATGTCAAAGTCGTTGCATGTAAAAAGAAATACCTCTCCATTTTTTTTTTTTTATACAATGAATATGTTTATGGATAACAACAGTTATTTTCCGGTCGTGAGATTTATAACATTACCCAAATCAAAAACTATAACAACTCTAATTATTGCTCAGAAATGCATAATTACGGCATAAATAATGGGTAACATTAAGTTATTAAGTAGAAAGAAAAATGCTTTATTAAACAAATAAACAAACATTATAGTGCCTAAATACATTGGATTGCTTAATTTTACATTGTATACTTCATCCATCTGCATCCGACAATTGAGACGTTGATTTCCAAAAGGTACTATATCCATTCTAGGAAATTTTACAGGAAGCGCCAAAATCTCTCGTTACTATATTATTAAACTAGCTAATTTGGGTCTTTTTGCATTAAAATTTAGAATTATTTTTTTTACTATAATAATAACATCATATTAAAGTTATGAAATTAATTTTTTTTGGATGATTTGGAACGAAAATAAAGGCGTAATTAGTACTTTTAGAAAATGGCCGCATTTCTAAACCGCGTTTTTTAAGGACTTGAGAATTCATGAGATAACATCAAATAGAATATTTAGATAAAACTAAATGATGAGAATACAAATATGTAAAAAAATCAATATCGTAAAAAATGTTCTTTAGTACCTTTTGGAAATCAACGTCTCAATTGTAAAAACAATTTTTTTTTCTTTTGTTTTGAAATTATTAATTTATCCACAATTATAATTGTTATTATTAACAATCATTATAAAACGTTAAATCAAATATTTTATAATGCCTTATTTTTGTTTATTCAATACACACTTGACACTTTTCATACAAAAAAAAATAATAAAAACAAAAAATACTAAGTAAACAATTAGTTCATTGAAGAGTACCACATAAATAAATAAAACAATGTTTTTGAAAGGAGAAAGTTTTTTAGTGCGAAATAAAATGAAGATTTAGAAAAAAAAATATTTGCCTTCCAAATACATTTTATTATGAATTCCCTTTTCATCTTAGACTGTTCATGAAAAATTAATATCCTTAGAGTTGAAAAATATTGTTTGTTTTAAATCAAGGCTATCCAGCGCTTAACGTTGAAACAAGAACTTTTGCCTGACTTTTTTCTTATTAATACAGAGTTTATCTTGATACTATATTTGGAGCTCCATAGACTTATAAAACATTTCGTGTTATAAACGAAAACAATTATTTTGAGCTTTTATGTTCATTTTTTTTTTCATTTTACATTGAATCTCGTGTTAAAAATGTACTATGTGAGATATAATGGGCTAATTGAGGATATGGTGTTATTGGCATTGAGATAGAAATAAGGGAGAGAAATAATATAAGGGCATCTGTCTTGATTTTCTGCAAATAAATAGGAAAGGAGATCTCCCATCCATCTCTTTTTCAGCCCTCTCTTTTGCCTCATGTAAAGATCTCTGATCTATAAAATTCCTGTTTTTTCAACTGTTTTTATTAGTTTATTTATTTTTTTTTTTTTGTTTGTTCATTAACCAAAAACGGCTACAAAACATGTATTTAATCTGTATTCTAAACATTTTTTTCACTGTCTCAAAGGTTTCAATTATAATATATTTTCTCAATATAAAATGAAACCTTATACTTTAAAAATATCTACCTTTATAAGAGTGGGAGAGATACTAGTATTGTTAATGATGATAGGTTGGTTCAAAAAGTTACCTAATACATTTTAATTAAGCTTTTTAAGTGCATTGTAGTATTTGAATACTTTTTTTTTTTTTTTAAACATATTTATTGATATTTACAACTGTATTATTATATACAACAAGTAAATGTGATGGACATAGTAAACTGACATGAGTTACATGTAGAGACGCTACCCATTGGCAGCACTATAAAAGTATTTTAAACTAGAAGGTAGAATGTAAAATCCTTGGTTTCATCTCTAACTTTCTCACCGATAGAAGATTCATGGTTAGACTCGGTGATGTGTTTTCTCGGGAATATGAGCAAGAAAATGGCGTGCCTCAGGGCTGTGTCTTGAGTGCAACACTCTTTTGTATATGTTTAAATGAGGTGTTAAGAGTAGTCAACTTGCCTGTTAAGAGTATGCTGTACGCGGACGATCTTGTACTTTATACTGCAGGAAAACAGGTGCCAGATTTACAAGACAAGATGCAATCGGCTTTAGATAACGTCAGTGGCTGGCTTAATGACAACGGTTTCACCATATCACCCCAAAAGACTGTTGCGATACTTTTCAGCAAAAGACAACCGAATTCACAACCATCCCTAAAGATAGCCAACCAACCACTCACTCTTTCTAATACAGTAAAATACCTGGGTGTGACCTTCGATCGCACACTTAGCTGGTCTCCACATCTGAAGCAACTAAAAGCTAATTGCCTCCATTCTCTCAATCTTTTCAAGATGGTTAGTAACACAAGTTGGGGTGCTGATCGTAGAAGCATGATAACTCTGTTTAGGACTCTCATAAGGCCAAAGTTAGATTATGGTTGCAGTGCTTTTAACTCTGCCTCAAGTCGAACTCTAAAACTACTCGATCCTATTCAAAACACCGGTCTTCGAATAGCTATTGGTGCTTTCCGTTCCAGCCCTTCTATTAGCTTGTGTGCTGAAGCTGGTGAACCTCCACTTGCACTACGAAGGCAACAACTTGACCTGATCCTTGCTGCTAAGATCCTGTCCTCTCCCAACCATCCTCTCCTTCATTTATTCCCAAATAGACAATTTCTCACCCAACAACAGATCTCCTTATCCAAAAGACCATCCTTTATAGTCCGCATTTCTAAATTTCTGGTCGAGCTTAACCTCGAATTTCCTTCTTTCCTTACAATAGAAACATCTCCAATTTATCCTTGGCAATTTCCCTCTCCGAATATCTGTCTTTCACTTACCAAATTACTCAAACAAAACACATATCCTTACATATATAAGCAGGAATTTCAAAAACTACAAGATAGACTCGCTGTTGCTGATTACGTATATACTGATGGCTCTAAGAGTTCCTTAGGTGTGGGAGCATCGGTCGTGTGTGAGGGTAGACAACATCTATTTTCCCTTTCTCCACTCTGTAGCAACTATACCGCAGAACTAGTTGGAATTTATAAAAGTTTAAATGTTATTCATCCTACCAAAACAACCAGGATTATTTGCACAGACTCCTTATCGGCCCTGCTCAGCTTGAAGCGCCTTTTCTCTACCGACTCTATTATCCAAAATATTCTATTATCATTGCAGTCCACAATAGTTTCCAATTATTCAGTTTTTTTTCGTCTGGGTACCGAGCCACTGCGGTATAGTTGGCAATGAACTCGCAGATCGTGCAGCCAAAGAAGCAATAACAGATGGCATTCCTTTTACTGGGGTGCCTGTTGGCGACTATATTTCTATCATCAAGCAGCGGATTCGGTCGAAGTGGGGACAGATTTGGCATGACACTACTGACAACAAATTAAGGGAAATAAGAAGGGACATCTCCCATTGGCATTCGTCCCTACGACAAAAGCGAAGGGAAGAGGTTATCTTGGCGCGCCTGCGTATTGGACACACCCGACTAACTCACGGACATCTCATGGCACGGGAACCTCCTACGGAGTGCCCAACATGCGGTTGCCCAATCTCTGTTAAACACATTTTGACAGAGTGTAGGGCTTATGATAATCACAGAGCACATATTGCAATTGAAACTGACTTACCAACCGTTTTACAAGACAACATACAGACAACTGCAAAACTTTTTGACTTCCTACGACAGACCGACTTGTACAATAGACTATAATATTTAATCCCTTTATCAAAGCGATTTAAGGCGAAAATGACCCAAGTGGTTTACGCCTAGGAAAAAAAAAAACAAAAAAAACTAGAAGGTCTCGAGGCCATTTTCTTTTCAGACGCCTCGGGGAATTGTCAGGAATGGAAGAGGATGACAGAATAGAAACTAGTGGATTAGAGTGGAAATGGAGTTTTTCATGGAATGATTGATACCTGGTTCGTGCTAATTCAGTAACATATGGGATATTAAGGTCTTTATGGTTGAGCTTATTCGTGACAAAGTAAGGAGCGTTAAGGATTTTACGAAGGATTTTGGATTGTAAGGATTGGATACGAGAAGAATTCGATGGTTTAGTAGAGCCCCATAGCTCTATTCCGTAAGTCCATATCGGTCTTATGATGGTCATATAAATAAGTCTTTTGTAATTAAGTGGTAGGTTGGAACGTTTGTCCAGTAAGTGTTGAAGTAGTCGAAAACGTCGGGCAGTTTCTTGTCGTTTCAGTCTTGTATGGGGATTCCAAGTTAGACGTTTGTCAAGGTGGAGTCCTAGATATCGAATCTGTTCAACAGGGGCTAGTGGAGTGTCATTAAAGGATACTGAAGGGCAGGAAGTCATGGGTTTACGACGAAGGATAAATGTTATCTGGTGGGATTTGTTAGAATTAATTTTAATCCTCCAATTCTGGCACCATACTTCAAGGTCTCGGATGTGGGATTGAAGAGTGTGGGAGGCTGTAACAGGATCATTATCTACTGATAGCACAAACGTGTCATCAGCATAGGTAGAAAGGAAAGTGTTTGGATGGGTTGGGATATCAGCTGTATAGGCTGTATAAAGAACGGGTCCTAGGATGCTGCCTTGAGGAACACCAGCAGATTGAGAAAACAGGGAGGAATAGGACCTATTGTGATTTATTTTAAATGATCTATCAGCGAGGTAGGATTGAATAATTAGAAAATAGGTAGGAGGGAGGAATAGACGGAGTTTGTAAAGCAATCCCGGGTGCCAGACTCAGTCAAAGGCCTATTCTACGTCGAGAAAGGCTCCCGTGCAGTACAATCCGCGCTCCAACGCAGAGGAGACAACGTCCACCACACGATGGCATTGCTGGATAGTGGAGTGAGATGTACGAAATCCGAATTGTATTTTAATACTAAAATTTTAAATATTTATTTATTGAGAATTATTAAAACCTGTTTCAGAATGAACAATAGTAATACTGATATGAGACCACATTCCAAAAATATTTTTATATATATATATATATATATATATATATATATATATATATATGTATGTATATATATATATATATATATATATATATATATATATATATATATATATATATATATATATATATATATACAATAAAATAATAATTAAAAAAAACAACCTATAATTGAGAATTATACAAAGTTGGCAAATAAATAAACATCATACAAACAATGGTAACTAAATACTAAAATAATCCTTTGTTTCCAATTTAAGTAGGTTGGTCCAAAAAGTTACTTAATACATTTTAATTAGGCTTTTCAAGAGCATTGTAGTATTTCAATATAAAAAATAATGCTTTGTATCCAATTAAGGTTAGTCTTATAGAAGTTAAGTACAACCATGTTTAATTAAAAGTTGATCCGCCCCGTTCTATTTCTTTTCTCGTTTCATATCTGGTGCATGGAATATGGCATCAGTGCTATAGGCGAGAAAGCTATTCATAAAATATTTCATTTTGAAATTTGCAGACAGGAGGAATGAAAGGAGACGGTTTTTAGGGAAAATAAGTTGGCTATATTCAGGTCCATGTGCAAAGTCAGCTTTTAGAATATTCAGAGGATGTAAATGCAATATTTTTACTCTTTACTGAAACAATAATTTATCATATTATTTATTTTACTTTGTGTAATTACTCTTTATTATTATTTTTTAATAATAACAATGTTATTCTGTGTATTAGTTATTGCATACGCTATGTACACCTTTGATTAATATATTTGGTGTAACCTAACTTTAATTCTCTTGAAGAAAGCACCTTTTTTTCTAGTACATCACAAGAAAAATTAACTCAGCTTGTATATCTATTGGGTTGTTTCACATGAAATGTCCGTTTTTATAGTTTCTGAAATACATAAAGGATTTTGCAGGTCTCTGTTGTTTTCTTCCGAATGTTTACATATTTAAAGTAAACAGTTACTAATCCTCTACCTTTGTATTATAAACATTATCTTCCAAATCAATTACCCACTTTTTAGTATACCTCCAAATATGAATATGGAAACACGCGATTTTCGAGTAATATTTTTGTACGAGTTTAAACTAGGCCATTCAGCAGCTGAGGCCGTTATAGAAATATTTGCAAGGCGTTTGGGAAAGGGAGTGTTAATGAACGGACCATTCGCCGTTGGTTTGCTTAGTTTTCAGCAGAGGATACCGACCTGGAAAACTTGCCCCGAGGAAGACCTCCGTCCGTCATAGACAACGATGTCCACAAACATACAGTAGAAGGAAACCCCTACCAAACAATTAAAGAGCTCTCAGAACAAGTAAATGCTAGTACATCTACCGTTTCCAGGCATTTAAAGTGTGTTGGGATAGTAAAAAAGCTCGATACATGGGTACCTTTTGATCTCACTCAGCGGCAACTAGACCTCATGTTTCAAAACATACCTTGCAAAAAACCTGGGCTACGAAGTTCTTCCGCACCCACCATATTCTCCCGACTTGTCTCCAACAGATTACCACCTGTTCATAAATATAGACAACTTCGTCAAAGGAAAACTTTTTGAAAATGATGATCAAGTGAAAAGTGCGTTTTCAGATTTTGTTTCACTTCAAAGCTCAGAGTTTTTCAGTTCGGGGATAAAACAGTTGGTGTCACGTTGGGAAAAATGTGTAGAAAAAGAAGGTAAATACTTCGAATAAAATTATCTTGTTTTCATATCGTATTTTTAATAAAAATCCTTTACCTTGAAAACGGACGTTTCATGTGACACAACCCAATATTTCGGTTTACTATTTTGTACCTATAATTTTGACTCGTTATAATCCTGTAAATACGATTCTTTTTCTCTTCAATACTGGCATAAAGGTTTCTTTGAATAGCTCGAGAAAAGTTAAAGAATGAGGGTGAAGTTTTAAACAAGTATGATAAAACCCGATCTGACAAAAAGTTCGAATTTTCACTTTAAATGAGCTTCAGTATCTTAATATTTTTACCTTCTCGTGGCAAGTGTACAGAAGTTTCTTAAAGTTTAATAATTCAAATATTATCTTATTATACGAGCCATTTTGAATAGAATTTAGAGAGGAATTCCGGAATGAATTTAGAGGCAAATGTTTTTACTAAAGAAAATAAAACAATTTGTAGCGGAAATCGCGTTAGCCACTTGGTCACATAATTTGTCTAATTCTTATTTTTGGTTGTGAATATTTTTGATAAGTTCATTAAATTTATTTGTATATATTTTATAAAATGTGTACCAGGTGGCTAACCAAAAAGTAACCTTCCTGTAAATAAAACATATGTTTTTTGAGTGTAGTTAAAAAAAGGCTTGTATGAAGATAATAAAAATGTGCTTTTTGGTTATAAAAGTTTAAATTTATAAGTAATAATTAGTTTTAACGAAACACGTTAAATTGGTGACCCCGACGTGATCCGAGAGCTGTGAGTACATAGTTTTAATAAGCATTTTTACAAAAATGGCATCGAATGATGTGTTTAATCTTTTCACGCTAGACGACGAAGAGATCGTAACCCCGCCGGTAATTTCACAACCCGTAGAAATGGTATCAACGGCTTGTGTCAAAGCACAGCTCCCGGAATTTTTCAAAGCAGATACGGAAGTTTTCTTTGTACAAATGGAAACAGTTTTCTTGCTATATAGTATTAGAAGTAGCCTAAAAAAATTTCAATACACTATAGCCCAGTTAGACCGGGAAGCCATGAGAGAGGTTGTAGACCTGGCTAAATCACCACCGGATGAAAATCCTTACGAAATTCTCAAGGAAAGAATAACTCGGTGTTTTGGGAATCCGATAATAGACGAATTCGTCGCCTTCTGGACGAACAGCAGCTCGGTGACCGAAAACCTTCGCGTTTCCTTAGAGACCTTCAACAGCTAAGTAGTTCATTGCTTCCCGAGGATTTCATTAAATTTATTTGGTTACGGGGACTCCCTAATAAGATGCAGTTAGCCCTGGCAACAAGCTATGAGCAGGACTTAAAAAATCTTTGTATTATAGCGGATAGGATCGCCGAATTTAGCGAAGGTCAAGACCGCGAAGTTAAAGCTACCCCACCCCTCTGAATTTGAAACCCGATTGCTCCCTACTCTGGAGAGGTTGACTGAGAGGGTAACAGCTTTAGAAGCTCGTGAGTCGGGCTCAGGGAAATCGCAGCGACGTCGACCGAATAATCGGAATGTTTGTTTCTATCATGCTAGATTCGGAGGACGGGCAATCAAATGTATAAAACCGTGTGCTTGGGATGGTGATTCCAAACCTTCGGAAAACTAGAACTAGCAGTAGCTGAGGCGGAATCTACTGCTAGACGTGTTAACCGCCGACTTTTTGTTTACGACCGACAGTCCCGTACGCGGTACTTGGTGGACACAGGAGCTGCAATATCGGTATTCCCGGTGAAGAAACCTCTGAAGGCCAAACCGGGCGAATTCCTTCTGTATGCAGCAAACGGAACACCTATTCCTACCTATGGGGAACGCCTTATCGAAGTGGACTTGGGCCTCAGACGGAAGATGACCTGGCGTTTTATCCTGGCAGAGGTTGGGCAACCAATCATCGGCGCTGATTTACTTTTTCACTATCAGCTTATGGTAGATCTGGCTGGTTGTCAGTTGGTAGAAAAAAACACAGGTTTGTCAACTAGGGGTAAACTTACAGATATGTCCGGACCCACCATATATTCTGTTCCCGAAGGAAAATGGTACACAGAATTACTCCAAAAGTATCCTAGCATTACGAGCCCCACTGTTTTTGTAAAGGAGCCCTTACATTCGGTTGAACACCACATCGAGACGCAGGGAGCACCTGTTACAGCAAAGGCGCGAAGGCTCAATCCTGAGAGGTACACACTGCAGCTAAGAGGGAATTCGAGCAAATGCTGCAAGAGGGCATCATTCGTCCATCTAGCAGTCAGTAGGCAAGTCCCCTACATATCGTGCCTAAGAAGGATGGAGGTTTGAGGCCTTGCGGAGATTACCGACGTTTGAATTCTAAGACGGCGCAGTTCAACAGCAATGCCTGGACCAGCTTGCTGCCTATGGTACTGCTGGGACTTCGCACGGCAATACGGGATGACAACGTCACAAGTGCCGCAGAGATGACTTTCGGTCAACCTCTTCGGCTTCCTGGTGAATTTTTAGAAGAATCTAGGCAACGGGAAAGCGCTGGAGAGTTTGTTCGACAACCTAAGGGAGCAATTAGTGAGTCTCAGGCCGGCTGCCTTCCGGACGCCCACTAGAAAACCCTTTGTTCACCCGGACCTCTTAACGTGCTCCCATGTCTTTTTGAGGGACGATATGGTACAAAGACCACTCATCCCACCTTATACGGGCCCCTACAAAGTTTTAAAAAGACATAAGAAGACGTTTGTTCTTCAACTGCTTAGTGGTTCCAAAACTGTAACCATAGACCGATTGAAGCCAGCATTCCTCCTCCAAAATCAAGATCCAAATTGTGCTCAGCCGGACCCTCAGAACGTTTCAACGGAACACAATGACTCCGCCGAGCCTGATCGCCAAGTTCCTGACCCCAGGATGACTCGTAGTGGAAGAATAGTCAGACCACCGAGCCGATTCCTCGACGCAGTCATTGGGGGGAGGTGATGTAGCGGAAATCGCGTTAGCCACTTGGTCACATAATTTGTCTAATTCTTATTTTTGGTTGTGAATATTTTTGATAAGTTCATTAAATTTATTTGTATATATTTTATAAAATGTGTACCAGGTGGCTAACCAAAAAGTAACCTTCCTGTAAATAAAACATATGTTTTTTGAGTGTAGTTAAAAAAAGGCTTGTATGAAGATAGTAAAAATGTGCTTTTTGGTTATAAAAGTTTAAATTTATAAGTAATAATTAGTTTTAACGAAACACGTTAAAAATTGATTGAAATAAATTCTTACTGTAAAAAAGTTCTTAGATGAATATAAAGTAAAGTTGGAATATTGTAAAATTATAGTATTTTATGATGTTTTCATCTTAAGTTGATTAAAATATCACATGTTAATTGAATACATTCTTTAAGTTTCATGATTTCAGTTTATAATCCATCTCTTCCTTTTATTACTGATGTTAAAAATTATGCACAAGTTAGAAAAGAAGCATCTCAGAGCACAACGAATTCATTCACGGGAGTCACCCCCTTCAAACGGTTCCACTGCACACTAAACATCACGTAATTAGTATTGCTTTCATGTACTGTCTTCCGAAATATAGAATGACATCTTAGGCGTTTAACAATTATTACTTAGAAAGTTGCTTTATAGCAGGAAAGCACTAGATGGAATCGCG
Source organism: Piezodorus guildinii (assembly GCA_023052935.1). Classification (NCBI taxonomy): domain Eukaryota; kingdom Metazoa; phylum Arthropoda; class Insecta; order Hemiptera; family Pentatomidae; genus Piezodorus; species Piezodorus guildinii. Next base: position 39,945,288 of record CM041294.1, read on the forward strand.
TCTATGCACACCTAGTGGAAGAAATCTGCCATAAACGAGCTTTCATGAGACACTATATCACCATACTTACCAACATATTGGCCCACCTCGCAATGAAAAACACTGGACCTACTGACTAGACTGTTGTATTACTACGTACTGTAAGGTAATCAATAAAAGCTCTGAGCTCTGGTCATTCCCCTGTACATTTTGGTCATACTCGATGAACCAAGCAATGAGCAAAAGATGGCAATGCTTATCAATGGCGGAACGGTATAGGCGGAAGTCTACTTAGAACTTCTTGAAACAACTTCCCGTACCCATTATTATTAAAACAGAAGCTGAATTAGAAGAACTAGTTAATACGTTTACTTAATGTGTCTAAAGAGCAGCATTGTTATCATCTCAGAAAATTACATCAAGAACAGATCAATTGCAAAAATACACTAAATATACAAGGGACTTGATCAAGGCAAAGAAAAGACCTCGTAAGATATGGCAGACCAACAGACTTCCGTCAGACAGACAACAAATTAACTGACTGAACAATGAACTTAAAAGAAAAATACAAAAATTCAATAGAACTAGCTATGATGCCTATTTGAACAGCCTATCAACTGACTATGGAAGCTTGCGGAAATATCGACAGGTATTGGTCGAAAAGAAGACGATTCATGGACCATATCACATAGGAAAACTCTGAACTTTTTCCTGATTAACTTAAAACTGAATACATGCACGTACCTAATTAAACTTATATGGACTTACGCTTCACAGGTTTATGGCTTAGCAAAAAAGACTCACATTTTCATTTTATCAATCATTTTAATCGAATATTTTGAGACTCATTATGACAGCTTCTTCGTACACAAAACCTGACATACTTAAAACAACCAGCAGTTGACCAATTCTCGTTTTTACAGTAAACTACACGGACACGACAAAAACTTGTAAACGACATGTCAATTGCTGATATGCCTGTTAGAAGAACGCTGAAAAGAAGCTAGATGAGATACCTCCTTTACAATAACATTAATGTACACATCTTCTCTGAGAAACTTGATTTAGTTTAGTGCATCGTTGGTCAAAATCCATTGTTCCGGAGAGCCATCAAAAAGTTATTACAAAAAATACTCCCCCCCCCTTATTCCTTCCCTATGCCTATGATATTTGCTGCTTGCTTTTTGTGCAGCACATTTGCTTATTGTCTGATAGCTTTAAACAGGTACAAATGGACCCAACATAAAGGAGATACAATTTAATAATAGTTTTGTTTACTTGTTCACATTTAATATTTTCTACTAAAAAATATTTTAATGAACAGAATTCCTAATTATACGAATATAACATTTTTCATTAATATATCCACTAGATAAACAAGAAACCATTATTAATTACAAATAATCTAAAAAGAAGGAAGCCGAATTTAATAAAGTAAAAAAAGTATGAACTAAATAAAGGTAGAATTTCTCCAAGAACTTGGCATAAAAAACAACGTAAGCATAAAGAGCAAGAAATATGTCGTAGCACAAGAGACCAGAGGAAGAATATGACATTTATTAAATACCATAATAAGATACTTGTTTATTCTAACATATTGTTTACAATGTATATCTTAATTAAATACAAATTACATATATGAATAACTATACATTTTAAAAAGGCTAATTTAAAAGAAAATAAATTAATTTCAGTTTACTTTCATTTCTAGTGCTAACTGATCAACATCTTATGTTAAGACTAATAAATAAAAAACAGTGTCCTTATTAAAAACATTTTTTACATAACGTTTTTCAGCAAGAAATATAAACAGTAAAATTATTTTCCTATGAATTATTCCATTTTGACATATCAATTGTAAAATCAATTACCTGGACTAAATAAAAAGACTTATCGGTTTAATCCAATGCAGCATTGATCAAATAATATTTACTATATAAAAGATAATATTAGTTTGATATTTACTATTTTTTATCGTTGCATCTGGATCCGGAAAATGTATTTTTGTACACTCCACATTTTTTAATACATTTTATTGAAGTTGTATTAGGAATTCAAACGCCAGCATTAGGGTTCGGTCTTCTATGTGACGCTTGCCTTTAGTGCATTGTTTGTCAAAATCCATGGTTCCGGAGAGCTATAAAGTGCTATATATAGTACCTTATATATATATATATATATATATATATATATATATATATATATATATATATATATATTTATATAGTACCTAATAAAAGGGTAATGATACAATTGTAATTTTTATAATGAATTAAAGTCATTATTGATAAAGAATAAATCAACCGTCGTATTAAGACCGGCTAAAGCTTGAATGTCATCGATTGGATTCACGATTTTGATTAGGAATATTAATTATAAATTAAAGAATTATTTATAATTAAAGGATTATATCTCTATTCTTCACCTCATAAGGAATCATAAATACGTTAATTAAATATTTATATGTAACTTTGGAATCAGACTTTTCTTTAAAATAATTACAATGACTCAAGTATCAGATTATACTTTTTTTTAAAGTTTTTTTTTTTTCAATATCGAAAAAATTAACGCTATATATATATATATATTTTATATATATATATATATATATATATATATATATATATATATATATATATACCTATTTTTATTTAATTCATAACTGTACTTCATTTTGAATTGCCAAAGTCCACACCCTTTATTTTCTGAATTTTATAAATATTTATGGTATTTTCTGGTAATTTTTACTTCTTCGTATGCTATACATTGAGTTAAAATTTTACAAACAGATTCGGTATATTTTGGTATTGCTATTATAACCTTTTACGATCTCTATTTTCTATGAGATACGCAAAAGCATATGAAACTTATGCAGATAAATGTAGATATATAATAAAAACTATATATATGACAAGAAACAAATTGGCATTTAATTAAAATTATTGCTTTAAAATGATTTATGTTCAAGAACGAAAACGAAAAAAAAAATGTATATATAATTCCTACACTAATATTATTTCAAGTCAGAACAATTTTCCTTGGTATAAAAACTTTTTTGTTAATGCAAAATTACAAGGACCGTATTTAGAAATAAAAATTAATTTTATGTTTGTTTTATATTTATGATTTTTAACACAATATGTTCTTTTTCTCTACATGCCTCACAAAAATTGTATAATAAAAAAAAAACGTCTCTTCAATCCAATAGGTCTGTAGACAAATTTTGTGGAGTAGATTTTTGAAAAAAAAAATCGTGGTATAAATATTTTGGATTTTGTATATTGTAACCTGGATAAATAAGGACTATCATTAAACCTATTTGGCCAGAGACTCAAGCCGACATCCTCAAAGATTCAATCAATCACAAACCCGTTGTTGGACAGTTGACTACCACCAACGAGGTGTGACCGAGGGGACTCGAAGTCCCAGTTATCGTAGGGACAATGTCCCCTTACGACCGGCTGGATTCCGTTTCTTTTTCTCAGCACGTCCAACCTACTGGATTAACTTTGTCCACTGATAAGCTTAGTTCATCTGTCTTAAAAGCTAAACCCTTGTAAGTTCCATTTTCTTTTGGCATTATCTTTTCCGGAACACCGCTCCCTTGTAGTAACAAATAAGATTTAAACTTTATACTTGAGGAGTAATGACTAACAGTCAGCTACATTCAAATGTTGAGTTACTAAGAAGTTTCTTCTTTTATTATGTTGTATTTAAGTTCAGGCATTTTAACTTGAAATGTAATCTATAATCGTTTGTCTTAGTAGGTTCAATTAGACTCGTTCCAACCCATTTAGGATTTTACCTTTCATAATTACATTAAAAAATAACTAAAAACATTTATTTATATTTATATTTTGTTTTATATAAATATATGTATATATATATATATATATATATATATATATATATATATATAAACCTTAATTGTTACAGATGAACAAGTTTTCCAAACCTTATTAATTTAAATATTTCTATAAACCTTTACCTTTCTAATTGAAATATTTGTCATAATAATATATACGCCTGACTAAAAACGCGCATTGTTTTCGATTATCATACGAATTATCATCGTAACATTTGACATTATTTATAAGGATTCACTATTATTAATTATTTAGCCAAATAATAAATATGTCTTCTTTGAGAAATTTCCTCAGATCTTTAAAACCAAAAAAAACAATCACATTCATATTTTTCGATCGTGCTATGTTCAAAAGAGCCAGAAAAAAAACAAAAAAACAAAAGGAGCAAAGAATAGAATAAAAAAAAAATATTTTTTAATAACAAAAAGCATCTACTTTTTTTTTTACTTTAGGCGTATTACAATAAAAAATATAAAAAACAAGGTTCTAGTAAAAAGATAACAAATAGTTATATAAAAGTAATAATATCTGATTTGCTATGTGAGGAAGTATTGAAATATTAGAATTTTAAATGTGTTTAAGGCAGAACTAAATTACATATTAACATTTCATAATCCAAATTTTATTTTATTGTAATAGTTATAAAAATTAACGTGTTATTTTTTAATTACCCACCATTAATCAAGACATATTACATCGAAAAATAATTAAATAATAATAAAAGAGCTTATACAAATATACACACATATATATATATATATATATATATATATCTGTGTGTGTGTGTGTGTCTGTGTGTCTGTGTGTCTATGTGTGTGTGTGGGTGTGTGTATTCGTGTCTGTGTAATAAAAAACCAATACACCAGACAGTGGATTATGTTTATATTTGACAAAAGGTGACCCTCTTATACGGCGAGTTGAAGTGGCTCCTACCTGCTACACGGAGGAAATATTTTCTCGGATCATACCTTTACCAAATCATTAACTCCCAGCACCCGCCATACATTCACAGTATTTTTATATTTTAATCCTCAGTCCACTCTCTCGAAACTAGATCCCGCCATTCCGACCTTTACATTCCCACCCATAGAACTAAATCTTTTGATCACTCCTTTTATATCCGTTCTGCAACCCTCTGGAATTCCCTACATACTCATATTCGCCATGCTTCTTCCTTTCTCTCATTCAAATCTCACCTTTTCTAATATCTTTTGGCATCCCAAATAGATGCACAACAAATGGAAATCTGCAACTGAATTATTTTAATTTTAATACAAGTTATAAATATCTATTTTACCCTAACCCTAGCAGAGTGGAATAATTATTTTTTATTTTTTTTTTTTTTATAATTCCCTCAGCCCTATCAGTAGCGTTTAGGAGATTTCTCTTCTTTCTTCCTTTTTTTTTTTATCTTGTGTGTTTATTATCCATACTTTTTGTACATGAATGTATATAAGTCTAGATAGTGTTTTGCACATTTGTAAATAAAAATTAATTTTATTGTTTTCTTGACCAGACATATATATGAATATCTACTGTTCATTTCTGTTATTCTTAAGGAACATAGCCCCAGAATAAAGTTTTATTATTATTATTATTATTATTATTATTGTTATACTTAACTTATATTAAAATATTAATAACACTCTATACAATGTAATGGAAGATGGAAAATTCAAGGCCCCTCGTTATATGTCTTCCAACAATGACAAATGAGGCCCTCTAGAGACTTACAACTAACACAATTGACTTGCAAATAGAACAACAGAAATGGGATTGGATGGGCACTCTTTAATGAGCAAGTTGGAGCTATTAAATCTGTCCTAGAATTAATAATATTAAGTAAGGAGTAATGTATATTGTCGGATAAATCATCATCAAAGTTAAAAATTAATAAAGTAAAACTAGGTACATTGTTAATCCTTATAAATATGTAAAAAATAAAGAAAGAGAAGCCTCTTTCATATCATTCCAATTTTATTAACTAGTTGGTAGAATTAAAGATATTTACTGGTTTATAATTTTGCGACTGAAGTAACGAAGTTCTTGTTACTCAATACACAATGTCCCCTTTGATAAGAAATGTTTTGAATTGTAGAAAAAAAAAATTTGTAGATTTCTATTAAAATATAGATTAAAAGTATTCTGGCTGGTATACGTATAAAAAAGTGTGAATACTTCGGTATTTTATAATTATATTTATTTTATAATGACAGTTAATGAGCTTTGTGTTTAACTACCGAATTTTCATGAAATACAGGAGCCCTGTAGCCATTGTGATGAAGTTGTTGAATCGATTGCCTAGAGGCTTTTTACCGTTAATGTATTTCTCTTCTTATCTACCAGAGTTGTTGACTATTAAGAAAAAAATAAAAATCAAATTATCCGTTTTAAAATATTTACAATAGTCTAATTTATCAAAAGAGCCAAAAAACTATTTAAAAAAAAAACTTTTCTTTAAAAGATTTCCTATGTTTCAGCTTTTTTTTTTTTTTTTTTTTTTTTTTTTTTTTTTTTTTTTTTTTTTTTTTTTTCTTTTGCTTACTTTAGTTTACTTTTACGATTTACTTGTAACAAATCCTTTGATATTGAATATTTAATTTATACTCTGTCGATATTCAATTTATACTCCTTAAATTGCTGATGGCCATGTAAGAAGGTGATTATCATTATTAATCATGTAGACAAAGTAAAATATAATTTTGATTTTGCGCATTTTACTAATTTTTTAAAATATACTAATTATAAACAAATAAAATATTGTGTATATGCACATAAATGAAATACTTACTTAGATATGTTACATATTGTATATAATATATCTAAAATTAAATACAGTATTAATCTATTCAAAACCAACATATAATCGGTATAATTTATAATTTATTTATATAAAAATAATTATGTCATTAAACTTCTTTATTATTTTTTTTTTCTCGATGATAATGACCTTTGAAATTCATGAATATAAAAAATACTACGTTATTTTGTCGCAAATAATCAGGTCTATTTGTTCTAGAGCGAAAGCAAATAGTTATTCTTTCTAATAAATGAGCACCTTTACATTTGTATTCTTTGGTATAATATAGCTGCATATGGAGTTTTAGAACAATTCTTTTGGAAACAATTATAAAACCAATAAAACATATTGTTAGTTGGCTATAGCAGGAATCATGATAGATTTTTATTGTAATTGAGGCTGACTACACATATTTAACAGAAAATAATCGAAAAATTACTTTGAAAACTAACAAAACAATGATACTGATAACGCTACAACTTACTCAAGATAAATTGTATTTGATCCAAATAATAAATAAAATCCTGGATCCTGATTAGCCAAGTCAACTTTAGTTTGACTCTCAATAATTTTTTTTTTATTCTCTTTCTTCAGAAATAGTAACAAAACGTAGTCTGAAATATGGTACTAATATTTTGCAACTATCATGGTATACTAAAAACCGGAGGAATATGGACTAATTAACCAATCAATGATGAGAAATAAGCTTACAGATAAACTTTTATGTTAAAGACATCCATATTTCTGCCGTCAGGAGCTAAAAATATTGTTATAACACATATTACAGTACTTGAACATAAATCAAACATCATTATCTTAAAATCGACCACAGAGCAGGAGTTGAAATGAACCTGCTACACTGAAAAATTTTTGCAGTTTTACATAAATTGGATATTAAAGGGGAATTTTAGCTATAAGGTGAAGTATTAGAAAAATGGCTAGTTATATTGGCCATGGAGATCTGTTACATTTATTTAAAGTATAATTTAAAAAAAATTAAAGAAGTTAATAGACATAATTATTTGTATATAAATAAATTATAACTTATACGATTATATGTTTTTTTAAATAGATTAATTATTTATTCAGTGGCCGACAGGCCGTGCAGGCCCTGGGCCTCGCGGTATAATCTCCTGGAATATTACATTCGCGTTTCTCGATGCCATTTGTAGGGTACGGTCATCACTCCTACGCCTAATTTTGTGAGTGGCCACAATTTGGCTGACGGGTCTCACATACCCGGGGGAGAGGCTGTGAGTAAATCCCCATTTAATTACATCCTTATAAAAGCGCCGTTGGGACTGGGATTCGAACTCACAACTTTTGGCATGAGAGACTAGCGCGCTAGCCACTCAGCCACGGGCTCCCACTGAATAGATTAATACTGTATTTAATTTTAGATATATACAATATGTAACACAAAGAAATATTTTATTTTTCTATTTTATTATTTTATGTATATATTTATTTTATGTGTTTATAATGACTATATTTTTCTTATCAATCACGAACATAAAGAGAATACTCTAAAATGCGCAAAAGCAAAATTATATATTTTATTTTATCTACTTGATTTTTAATGATAATCACATTCTTGTATGTCCATTAGCAATTTAAAGAGTATAAATTGAATATCAATAAAGTATGAATCGAATATTAAATATTAAAGGATTGGTATTAAATAAATCATAAAAGTAAAATATGCATAAAAAATCTGACACTTACGAAATCATTTAAAGCCACGGATATTTTTTTAATCAAGCAAATTTAGAATAGACTTTTTATTTATTTGTATTTTTTTGGGGGGCTCTTTTGATATATGAGAAGATTGTAAATTATAAATAAATAAAAATTAGATATTTATTTTTTTCTCAATAGCCAACAACTCTGGTTGGTAAGAAGAGCAATAAATTACACAGTAAAAAAGGCCTCTAGGCAGTTCATTCAACAACTTCATTACAATGGCTCCAAGGCTCCTGTAAATTCATGAAAATTCGGTAGTTAAATACAAAGCTCTTTAACTATGCTAAGCGCAAGATGTTAATTAACTTTACTTGGCATTTTTAGCACGCTAGTATTTTTTAGACTTTTATAAGCTTAGGCTCGACCATACGTTGTAAAGGAAAGGTTGGGCCTGCTCTGGCACGTGACAAAATATACCTAAAATATTAAATGAAGTTTATTACCAGGCCAGTCCACTTCAGAATGAATAGGCCCTTGTAAAAATACATATTAACACTCTTTTCCTTGAGCTAATGGTTTTTTCTATCCTCTTTTGTACTTTTAATCACTTCAACGTGAAACATATTGTAAAAAAACTAAAAGAAGGTATAGTGAACATTTAGAAACTTGAGTTGAGATCGGAAATAACTACTCTGGTGATGTGGTATATGTGTATATGGTTAGTCCTAAACAAAAAAGGAAAAATCATTGGAATGATTAATTTCATTATTAATAGATTCTTTACAGAAATTTTTCCTTCTAAATCCACTTATCAGTAGTTCTATTTTATAGGATTGATTTTATGACCTTCAAATCCATGTTGAAACATCTCTCATGATTAACATTTAATTCGTTATAACCGAGTATAATCTAAACAATTTTAATATCAGATACGTTTCATCCTCACTGAAACATTATGAAAAGAAATCCTAAATCATAATATTACCTATTATAAAATGAGAATCTAAACCAGACGAGAAAAAGTAAATATGTAAAATAAATTCAAAGATGTTGACGTAGGAGAGTCAGGAACATCTCCTAAACTACAGTTTTTTTTTTGTTTTATATATATTTATATATATATATATATATATATTATATATATTATATATATATTATTTATTTATTTATTGGAATTTACAACTGTATAGCAAGTAATACAACAAGTAAATTTTAATGAAACATAAAAAGGCATGAAAACAATGTAGAGAAGCTTCCCAATGGAAGCACTCTAAAAATATTCTAAACTAGAAGGTCTCGGACCATCTCCTATTTCAGAAGCCTCGGAGGATTTTCAGGAATTGAAGAGGAAGAAAGGATTGAAACGAAAGGATTAGGATGGTAATGGAGTTTGCCATGGAATGATTGATACCTCGTACGGGCCAAATCAGCAACATATGGGACATTAACGTCTTTATGGGTGAGTTTTTTGGTGACAAAGTAAGGAGCATTGAGGATTTTACGAAGGATTTTGGACTGAAAGGAATGGATACGAGAAGAATTCGATGGTTTAGTAGAGCCCCAGAGCTCAACTCCGTAAGTCCATATCGGTCTTATGATAGTCATGTAGATGAGTCTTTTGTATTTAAGTGGAAGATTAGAACGATTGTCTAGTAAGTGTTGAAGTAGTCGAAAACGTCGTGCAGCTTCTTGTCGTTTCAGTCTTGTATGAGGATTCCAAGTGAGGCGTTTGTCAAGGTGCAGTCCTAGATATCGGATCTGTTCAACCGGGACAAGTGGAGTATTATTGAAGAAGACAGTAGGGCAGGAAGTCATAGGTTTACGACGAAGGGTAAAGGTAATTTGGTTGGATTTGTTGGAATTTATTTTAATTCTCCAGTTCTGACACCATACTTCAAGGTCTTTGAGGTGAGATTGGAGAGTTTGAGAGGCAATAGTTTGATCAGTATTGACTGATAGCACACAAGTGTCATCAGCATAGGTAGAAAGGAAGGTGTTAGGATGGGTTGGGATATCAGCTGTATAAACTGTGTAAAGGATGGGTTCTAGGATACTACCTTGAGGGACACCAGCAGACTGTCTAAAAAAGGACGAAAATGAATTATTATGATTGATTTTGAAGGATCCGCCAGTGAGGTAGAACTGGATAATAAGGAAGTATGTAGGGGGAAGGAATTGGCGGAGCTTGTAAAGCAATCCCGGGTGCCAGACTCTGTCGAAGGCCTGTTCTACGTCAAGGAAGGCTCCCGTACAATACAAGCCACGCTCCAATGTAGACGAGACAACGTCCACCATACGATAACATTGCTGGATAGTGGAGTGGGACGTTCTGAATCCAAACTGGTGATCTGGAATTATGGAATTAGTATTAAGGATGGGATACAGGCGTTTTAGGATAAGTTTTTCCAATATTTTACCCATTATTGGTAGAAGTGAGATGGACGGTAAGAAGATGGATTTTCAGGCGGTTTCTTAGGTTGGGTATCATTTTGACGATGGATAATTTCCGGAGGCAGGAAAGTAGGTGGAACGAAGTACGGAATTATATATGTATGTGAGATAGAGGATAGCTTTTAGAGGAAGTGCTTTTAAAATATGGGAAGTTATAAGATCATGCCCAGGAGCTTTGCGGGATGGTAAACTCTGATATGTTAGATATTTCTGACGGATGGAACGCTTTAGGAGGAAGGGCCATTTGGAGTGAAAACTACAGTTAAATTTATAAGATGGTGTGAACTTCTATCGTTTGTGACAATGGTCAAATTCAAACCCTAAAATTACATCCTTAAATTTACGATCATTATTCAATCGAATAGATGTTGCAACAGATATATATTTTATTTTAATTTTTTTTTTTCAGTTTTACTCGATCTTTTTTTTTAACCTGGTTTTTTATTGTTTCGTTTTTTTTTCTTATTAGGTGTCATTTATGTTTAAAAAAATCTTCGTGTTGTGTTGGTTCTTTTAATGTTTCTTATATTACGCCTATTCATATTTATATTTAAAAATCAGCAGAAATTACATTTCAAATGCTTTAAAGTCTAAAAAATATTCCCCAGGTGTTATCCCGATATTAGTCGACCATTCGTTAAGATATGGCATCAAGGATAGCTTTCCAAGCTCAAAAGCCTGCTTCTTCCAATTTACTATTTAATAATACTCTCTTACTTGGTAGAGAGACACTTTATTGTAAAAGTAGGAGACGCATTTCTGGTATAAACCTTGTTAAAGCAGGAGTTCCACAAGGACGTGTATTGGGACCATTACTATTCAATATCTGCACGGCAGAACTACCTGGGAATGATCACACTTTACTAGCTACTTTTGCAGACGACACACCTCTCTTGAAATCCCACCAAAACTCAGTTCTGGTTCTGGCATCTTCTTCATTCCAAAACGCCCTTGATGATTTATCTATTTGGGCTACAAGGCTGTAAGTAAAAATGAATCAAACTAAGAGTCTGTTCGTTGTTTTCACGCTCAACCTCGTTGAACGTCCAACAGTGTATTTCGAGGATATACCTACCTATTCCTACTTATGTACGATATATGTAACTGTATTCAAACAAAAGTCTGACATGGAGGATCCACATTAGACTTAGGAGAAAACAATTGTACAAACGATTTGTACTATTATCCAGGTTAATTAGCGTTAACAAACGATCAAAATTAGCCTTAAATACCAAACTTACTATCCAAAAAGTACTTTTCAAACCTTCATAGAGATACAGGATAGATATATCGTGCTCTGCCAAAACCTCCAACATCCAAGAATTCAATCTTTCAAATCCTAAAATGTAGGGAATATCGTGGATGAACAATTGCATGTGACAAACGTATAACTTCACAAGGACTTGGAGTTACTTACAGTTTCAGATACTGCTAAACATTTTTTTAAATTTCTACGACAATCTGAATTACAACATGAACCCATCGGCCAAAACACTCCGTTCACCACCAATCAGTACAACCCTCCCCAGCGACTTGTAAGTCAGTGGCCTAGAATTAACTATTTGGAAGATAACATATTTTCTTATATACATATGTATATCAGATAAATTTTAAAAGTTTAATTTAAATAATTATTTACAATGTCAGTTTATTGATTTATTACAACTATCTAAATTATTTAAAAAACTTACATACGATTTGGTACGGTTTTTCTAAAATTTTCTGGATACAGTATGGAATAATATAATATTTACAGTGGCAACACTGAATCACCATGAACTCTCTCATCACAACAAATAACATGTGTTCATATGTTTAAGAGCTCATTAGAATTTAATTGTACGCCTTATTTTATTGAATATTAACTTTTTTTTTAATCTTGCGCTTTCCAGCGGTATATTATATTACTACTCATTGTTCAGAAAATATTTTAATGACTTGATTACAGAAAATTTAATTTTCTCTTAATACCAAATCTCCTAAATGATAGAGATAACCGACCGTATTTGATTCCGTCCCCTAGCTTAGACGGATTTCGCGGAAGTCAAGAATCACGATATTAGTTGGTATATAGAGACAAGAGAAGAGAAGATGATTTATCATTTATCAATCATTATTTATCGAAAGAAATAAGAAATGTAATATAGCTTAAAGATAATTATGAAATCAATTACTAGCACGTAAAGTACAATAATCTTAGTGACAGATAGACCTATCTACAGAGATACCTTAGTCTACTGTCTCTTTGTGAATGTTCATTGAACTATATTACTCTTTGCAAGTTGATTGGAAATTCTCAGTTAAAGTGGCCTTTGAAGAGTTAGCTACTTTAATCTTCTGGCATTTAGCTAATAATTTTACTTACTGACATTTCCTTATCTATAAATCATTTAAATCCAGGTATTTGGATAAAATTAGAACTTTTTGTTATCCATTATAATATGACAACCTTAAAATATATTAAAATAAATATCAATTTTAAATATTTCTTTGGCCTTTGACAAAGTCTGGCACCCAGGACTGATGTAAAAACTCCGCAAATTCCTGCCTCCTACATACTTCCTTATTATCAGTCCTACCTCTCTGATACATTCTTCAAAAAAATAACAATATTTCTTATTCCTCCATTTTTTCTCAGTCTGCGTGTGTTCCTCAAGGCAGTATCCTAGGACGAATTCTCTACACAGTTTATATACAGCTGATATCCCTACCCATCCTAACACCTTCATATCAACCTATGCTGATGACACTTGTGTGTTATCAGTCAATAACGATCCATCTATTGCCTCTCAAACTTTCTAATCCTTCATCAGAGACCTTGAGGTATGGTGTCAGAATTGGTGAACTAAAATAAATTCCAACAAATCTTACTAAATAACCTTTACCCTACGTCATAAACCTATGACATATTGCCCTACAGTATCCTTTAATAATATTTATCTTGTCCCAGTTGAACAGATCTGCTACCCAGGACTAACACTTCACAAACGTCTAACATGGAATCCGTACACCTGTAAGGTAGTCTTAAAATAATTTTATATACAAAATATTATAAAATCATGTCATTTTAGCCCTAGGGGCATTAATAGCGATATTTCCATTTAAAAGTAGAATACGACAAGAAACTGCGCGCCGCTTTTGGTTACTTCAACACTTACTGGACATACGATATAACCTTCCACTCAACTTCAAAAGGCTCATCTACATGACCATGATAAGGCTTATCTGGACTTACGGAGTTGAGCTTTGGATCTCTTCTAAACCATCAATTTCTTCCCATATCCAATCCTTACAATTCAAAATCCTTAACGCTTCTTACGTTGTCACAAATAAACTAATCCATAAAGACCTTAATGTTCCATTTGTTGCTGATTTAGCCCGAACCAGGAATCATTTCTTCCATGACAAACTTCACCCCACTCCAACCCTCTAGTTTCGATCCTTGCTTTCTCTTCCATTCCTGACAATCCTCCGAGGCATCTGAAAAGAAGATGGCCTCGAGACCTTTAAATAGAGCAAGAATTTTCGGAATATTGCATTGGAAGATATATGGGTTATTTTCAAATAGTATATACGAACAGTTAACTTTTTCTAAGATATGGTATATTTGACTGAACCAATTGTATTTTGTTGACGATCTAACTTGATGTTTATGTTTGAGAGTCATATAGCAGGTTTTGGTAATTATATCGTCCGGCATGCTGATTATTTTGTTAATGCAATTTAATATCCGTTTTAATGCATTAATGGTAGAATGTTCAAGACCAAACTTTAGTCTTATGAGCCAGAAAGGTACATTTTTATTTAAGTTGAAAAGTTTTTTAAAATATTGTAAATGTGCTTTTTCAATATCGTCGAGGTGTCTAAGGCCCCATATTTCAGTGCTACATAAAAAAGTGTTAACAGTACTAAACCTTCCAATGGCTTTATTTAATAATAGTCCACTTCCTCAAGATTGTAGTTTTGATTTTCTACATATATCTAGTACTGTTCCTACGGCACATGCTATATTCGATTGTGAGTGTTTGCATGCTTGATAGAAAACACCGGAAGAGGAAAAATTCACTCCTAAGTAGTTGTAATAGGTAACTGTTTCTATAGGTTCCCCGTTATAATAAAACGTTTTAAATTTTTTTTGTTTTCCTTTATGAAAATAAATGATTTTGGTTTTGTTTAGATTTACATCTAAATGTTTTGTTTTTTTTGTTTTTTTGGTAATATTAAGTATGTGCAGGTAAGGTTAAAACGTGAAATTTATTCTGAATGTATACATTTTTCTTTTTTTTCAGAACTGTAACTATTCTGCAACTGAATGACTCCTATGCACACATCAATATATGGATGGCAATGTTTGTACTAACCTTCCTCGATACACGCCGGTTATTCAAGGTCACTGCTTTAATCAAACTTAAACTTTGTGAACCAACCCTCTCAAAGCTGTCTACTAAGTCTATTAACATGTCCTGCTTACATGTCTATACATAGAAATATGGGAAAATAGATGTGATCTTTCAGAAATTTAACATCAACATTCAGATTTTAACTTAAAATATCAAAATTTCTAGAAAACCCAACCGATCTTTTACTTTAAGTATTAATTTTTGTTTAAATGCCCTCTCTTGTATCACCTAGTCTAGAATCAAAACTATTTAAGGGATTTTAAGCTTATTTTTTCCTTGTTATTCATCTCTAGATGTTACGTTAAAGAGATTACTCCTTAAAATGCAGGATTGTAGAAAAAGGTGAAAAAAAATTTCATGGCTCTCAAACAATCCCAAAATGCCTGTCTGTAGATATATCAGAGCTAAAGCGGTTAAACATTGAAATTACTCCTGATAAAACAAAGGGGATAGTCAATTCTTTCCAGAAAGGCAAGAAAAAACTTCCTTCAGGATTTAATCTAAATCAATGCTAAATAAAACTTTCTAAAAATATTGTATTTTGGAATCACATTCGACTGAAACTTAAAATTTTCAGTTCGCTTTAAAAAAAAAATTAAATCTCTTAGGCGAAAAATGTTTAGGCTTAAACACTTAATAACATTTCCATGTTTATCTCTTTTACTCGAAGCGATGATATGCAAAACGACTCTTCGTCTGTCACTGTTGTATGGCTCATAACTTTTTCGACACTTGGCGAAATCAACGGAAAAGAGTGTCCAAACATTACAAAACGGCATTCTAAGAAGAATCGAAAAAGGAACGAAATTCTAAAGAGTAAAAACAACGAAATCACATGAAGTGTTAAAAATACTAACAATTAAAAATTTTTAGAGTGAGGAACCTTGAGTTTTTTTGAATTAGCTAAATTTATACCTAACTCATCATTTAATCAACTAAAACCCCCATGAATACCTCAGCGATAGCAGAAACTCAATAAATAAATAAATTAGTATAAGTTTTAGTTGTAAGGCCGAAACAAATTAGAAGGTGAGGCCCATCACTAGAATTATTATTTAAAATGTTATTACTCTCCAGAAATTACGTTGAAGTGTAGCAACTCCTTAAAATACAAGATTGCAGAAAAAGGAGAACCTTCCAGCATTACAGCTTTTAGAAGAGATCGTTTATCTTGGAATTACATTTGACAGACATTTAAAATTTTCAGCTGATTTTTCTCAAAAAAAAATTAAATGTGTAAAACAAAAAATCAAATGATTAAAACCACTTACACTCTTTCATAAGTCTGCGCCTTCGTCTCAACACTTGAATTTACAAAACTATACTACGCCCGTCACTAATGTATGGCACTACTTCCAGGCGTTGCAAAGTAAACGGCAAAACGTCTTCATTCAGTCCCTACAAAATGTAGTATTAAGAAGAATTGTTAAAGGGACAACATTACGAAGACTAAAGTCATCTATGTTCCACGTCGAATTCAAAATGTTTTTAATCCATAACTTCATAACAGGAGGAACTTAAAAATTTTGAAAAAGTAAACCTTGTAACGAACCACTTATTTTGTAAAGTTATAACTTTTGGAATACCCCATCGATGACAAAAATTGCTTGATAAATAATTTTTTTTAATTTTATTAGTAATGCTAATTCAATAATTAAAGGTGAGTCCCATCACCGAACCCATTACATACAAATATAAATCTTTAAAAATTAACATAAAGAGAGATAACATCTTAAATATGCCAAGTATGCCGGAAAAGGAGACACTTTAAGGTTCTGTAAGGAGAGTTATCAGAAAAAAAATAAGGGTCTAGGTAAAAAAAAAAAATCCACTATTAATTTCTCCCTAAAAATCAAAAGAAATATTACCATAACTCAGTTTTTAACAAAAACCAAAGCAAATATATATATATATATATATATATATATATATATATATATATATATTATATATATTTATTATAATACATATTGATAAATAATTTTTTTAAATTTTATTAGTAATGCCAATTCAATAATTAAAGGTGAGTCCCATCACCACAAATATATATATATATATATATATATATATATATATATATATATATATATATATATATATATAAGTTAACGTACGCCGCTATTAAGTATAGAAGGAACGGGGATAAAGAACCACACTCGTATAGACTGAAAAACAGAACTGACTTTATTCCGCCTTAATATATACATTAAGGGTCTTGTTTACAACCAACAAGGGTATTAGGCCTAATACGGTCATACTAGCGATCTTAACTCCCCCTTGCCAGTTTACGAACATCTTTTCGTAAACTCTCAGGTAGGCCCTTGTAAAGAAATAGAACTTATAACTGAAGATAGAACAAAAAAGAAATATCCAATTGTAATATGAAACAAAGAAAAGAAAAATACTCCATAAAAATTAAACTGCACAAACATAATAAAACAAAACACAAACAAATCTCACTTAAACATAAAATGCTTTTTGCACGGCACTGGTTCTTGAACAGAAAAAGTGAAAAAAAAACTATAAAAATGTTCTATAGCAGCCTACAGTCCGCTATGGCTGGTCCACCATTCTGGCTGGGAGCTTCAATTGTTCAAGGTGAACAGTCCGCCGCTTCTTGGGCTCGCTAAGACTCTCTAAGGTAACAACGTTGGGCTCGCGAATGCCAATCACTCTGTATGGCCCTTCATACCTCTCTAGCTCCTTACCTCGATTGGACCCTTTCCGCTTGTACACCGTCATCCCGATCTTAACGGCTCCCATAAGGTCCTTGACATTCCGGTTCTCCTTGGCCATCCTGGACTTTTCCCTTTCGATCTTTTCCCGAACCTTTTTCCATCGTTTAACCAGCGCCAAGCGATTGTTCACTACGCGCTTCGATAGATCCTCATCTACTGCGGTACTCACGCTGTCTCTACGCCGATCCCAAAGTCCAAAAAGTACTTCAAACGGAGAGAACCCTGTCACGGTGTGAATAGAATGGTTGTATGCCGCAACCGCTTTCACCATCGCCGCGTCTGGCTCCAAGCCCCGTTCAACTTGGTAAACCCGTAGGTGGTCGCTGAGCGTGCTGTGGAGACGTTCTATCCCACCTCTGCTTTTCGAATGCCCAGGAGTGTTCAAGTGCCAAGTTACCCCGATGTCTTGCATTTCCGAACGGATTGCAGAGTTATCAAACTCTCTGCCAGCATCAGAAGATATGCGATCCGGTACACCATACAATTGGAACCATGTCCGTAACGCTCCCAATACAGCCCCAGACGAACGCTCTTGAACCAGGTACGCCATAGCCGCCTTACTAAAAAGGTCCAATACAGTGATCCATTTGTAACCTCGCCAAGTAAAGGTGTCTATCTGAAGATCTGTAAGCGGAGATGCTGCCGTGGGTGTTTCTTCTTGTAACGCTTTCGGAGGATGCCTGTCATATTTGGTCTTTAAACAGATGCCACAATTCCCGATGACGTCAGTGATGGTCTGTCGCATACCCCACCAAAAATACTTCCTTTTCAGTGCCTGTAGTGTTTCCTGTATTCCTCGGTGGTTAGTCTTACCCTGATGGTAAGCTAACGTTACCTCTCGCTGGCTCTCCTCATCTTTCAGGGTCTCTACCCGTAGTGTACAACGGATAAAAGTCCGGTCCATACCGATTCGCTCATCCCTCCAAAGGCGCTTGATCTTCTCCCAAACAACCGCATTTCCCACATAGAGGTGGTGAAGCATTCCTGGTTTCGACGCGTCTTTGAGCGAACGACAAATCAGGTCTTCCCTAAGCCCCGGAGTTGACCAGATCCTTGTGATGCAGCATTTTCCGTATCGCTCGTACTCAACCTTTGTTGGCCCAGAGGTCCTGGTTATCCATATAATTTGGCGCCGCTTATCGTTGATGATTGACTCCTGTTCCTCTATCTCTACAGGGCGATCGTCCGTGGAACTGTCCTCTTCTTGGGTCTCCTCCTCGATTGGTGTCGCTTGATCCACTTCTCTTTCTGGCGTCTCTTCCAATCAGCCACAACATTCTCCTTCCCCGGTTTGTAGATGATGTCAATATTATATTGGCTTAATAACTCCTTCCATCTGGTAATCCGTGAAGAAGTTTCTTTTAATTTTCCTACCCATGGTCGGTAAGAATCCGAAATCGTCTCCCGTAGACGTATGGTCTGAAATGGTCTACGGCCCACACGATCCCGAGAAGCTCCCTCTCTAAGGCGCTGTATCGTGATTCTGCGTCAGTAAGGCGCCTACTAGCATACGCGATAGGTCTATCACCACCAAGCCCATCCTGCGATAATACGGCCCCCAACGCGTACTCGCTTGCGTCAGTAGTAATGGTAAATTGCCGCGAGAAATCAGGAAACGCCAAAACTGGTTCCTCCTGCAGACGTGCCATGCATCGCTGAATGTTAGTTTCCATTTCAGGCGTCAAGATCACTTTTCTTCCTTTCTTGAGCATATTGTTAAGGGGAACAAGGTATTCTGCCATCTCCGGAACGAATCGCCGATAGTAATTTAATGATCCCAGCAATCGTCGGACTCCTCTTACATCTCTGGGAATAGCCATTCTTTGTAGCGCCTCCACCTTACTTTTGTCGGGTTTCACTCCCTCCTTGGAGATGGTGTGCCCCAAAAAGTTAATTTCCTCCATACCTAGTTTTGACTTTTCTCTTGACAATTTCAACCCGAATTCACGAACCCGTTCAAATACTCTTCGCAAATGTTCTTGGTGCGACTCTTCCGACTTGCTGAAGACAAGAAGGTCGTCCATATACACTTGGCAAAACGATTCGTTGATGCCCCGCAGAAACTCATCCATAAGCCGCTGGAACGTGATGGGTGCATTCTTCAACCCGAACGGCATCCTAGTGAATTCGTAATGACCCCTCTCGTAAGTGAAAGCTGTCTTGTGCTGGTCTCTAGGATGCATCCTAATCTGGTGATATCCAGCTTTAAGATCAAGTGTGCTGAACACTGTTGCCCCACTCAGCCTATCCAAGATGTCTTCAAACCTAGGAATGGGATACCGCTCGTCAACAGTATTTTCATTAAGCTTTCTGTAGTCAATGACCACCCTGTACTTTTCTTCACCAGGCGCACTCTTCTTTTTTACCGCCCACAGAGGACTATTATATGGAGAGGTACTATTGACGATAATACCCTGTTTCTTTAAAGTCTCTATCTCCTCCCTGATGTGCTCTCGTAACGCTTGTGGGTACCTCCTCTCTTTCACATATGTCACGATTTCTTGTTTCAAAGGGATTTCATGGACAGTCACTCCGGTAACTCCCAATATATCGCCTTCCCTAAAGAATATGTCATCATATTCATCCCTTAATCCCTTCCTCCAATCCACAGTGCGATCGACCGCCCCTACCCTTTTACCGCTCTCCACGGACTCTTGGCAATTATACCTCCTCTTTCCTATCCTTATTTTCCACCGCCCCCTTACGGTTCTGATTTTCGATCCTAATTTCCCTAGAAGGTCGCAACCTATAATACCTTCATACTCGCGCGGCATCCCCTTCACGATGTGTATCGGTAAACGGCCTCCTTCCATGACCCACCTATCTAACGCCATTACCGTTTCCCCTACTACTTCGCAAGGACCACCCAGAGTGATTAGTTTACAAGCACATACCTGTATCTGAAGTGTCGCCCTGCCGCCGCACAGATGCTCCGCCGCCTCTCGACTCAGAATAGTACTGGAGCTCCCTGTGTCCACGAGGCACCTCACTCCAGCAACTCGGATGATGGGCAGACCGCCGCACCCGCTCCTCACGCTGTTGTTGACTAACGCGCGGTCGCCCCACTCCTGCCACTCACCTCAGGCCGCAACGCGTTCTCTCCTTCCTGCCGCCGCTCGCCGTTGTCCGCTCCGACGGGTGTTCGTTCTTCCTTCGCCTCCGCTGGTCCCTGATCTCGCCTCCTCCTCACACTCAGTCTCAGACGATCCCGATGTTCCAGTCGACTCAGAAAGCGCTCTACTTCTTGGCCATAAGTTCTGAGCGTTAACTTCCATGGGTTCTACCCTTGATGATTCCTGGCGCCTAAACATGTACGGGCACTGCCGCGCAATATGCCCCTCTCCACCACATTCGAAACATTTGGTTCGAGGACATTGGGCAACAAGGTGTCCAGGTTTCCCACACCCGTGGCACCTCCGCTCCTCTCTTCTTCCGCTAGGTCTCGGTTTTCGAGAGCCTAGCCTCCTTCCCTAAGGCGCTAATCTCTCTCTTCCATAGTTCCCCGCATCTCTTCTTTTCCAAGCCGGTTGTACGACTCTGGGTTTGCGATAGGCTACTCTGCTCCAGCCGTGATCGTCTACCTCCATCCGCGCTTCTTCTTCCCGGGCACTAGCATCAATCATTTCCTGGGCCCACTCGACAAACGTTCGGTCTGTCGGATACCCTTCCTTTCTTCCCGTTTCCCGGGCTAGTTGTACCATTAAGATGGTAGACAAAAACCCCATCCTTGCCTCCACTCCAGGCACGTCAATCACCTCCCTCATTTTCTCTGTAATTTTATTATAGCGGGCTAGGAGCTCCCCCGCGTATTGCCCGTTACTCTGACGAGGCCGCTTTACCTCTCGAAACATGAGAAAAATATCTTCTTCGGTCGTCCATCTCCCACCACCATAAGCCTTCTTCAACCGCTCCTTTATCACTAACCACGGGGTTTCTTCGTCAGCCTGGATAAGATTGAGCACACTCCTTTTTACTGGGCACACGAGGTCAGCTTTAATCGATTGAGCGTCACCCGGGTCGACCAAGCGCTCAGCAATCTTCACCTCTATCCGTGCCATCAGTCGGTCACCACCTTTCAAAAAGTGATTTAGTTCACCGACCTCTCCATCGAATCTCTCCAGCTCGGAGACAGCCTTCCGTAAGTCCTGGGCAGTGGCCGCCCGTACCCTCATCCAAGCCAAGGTGTTAGCGTGGGCCTCTGCGAGCGTATCTCTCGGCAATGGAGGTATTATTTCCGGTTCCGTCGGCAAGTTCAGAACGGCTGGTCTTATTACTGCTTCGGCCATCTCGAAATTACGTGAAGAAGAAAAAAAAAATTAAGTCTTTTTTTTTTTTTTTTTTTTAAATAAAAAAATAGTTTTTAAAGTAAAAAAAAAATTATTAAAGAAGAAAAACGATAACAATAACAATAACAAATAAATAAACAAAAGCGATCTTAAAACGAACTAAGATCTTGATCACGTGAACACGGGTTTCGGCACCAGTTAACGTACGCCGCTATTAAGTATAGAAGGAACGGGGATAAAGAACCACACTCGTATAGACTGAAAAACAGAACTGACTTTATTCCGCCTTAATATATACATTAAGGGTCTTGTTTACAACCAACGAGGGTATTAGGCCTAATACGGTCATACTAGCGATCTTAACTTATATATATATATATATATATATATTTTAAAATGAATAAACAATTTTAAAATTGTTTATTCATCTACTAAAACCTGAGAACAATAGAAACTTAAATTATCAACAGTCGAGAGCTGATCAATCAACCAATATATATATATATATATATATATATATATATATATATATATATATATATATATATATATATATACATATATATATACATATATATATAATATAAAAATATATATATATATTTATTATAATATATATATATATATATATATATATATATATATATATATATTTATTATAATACATATTGATAAATAATTTTTTTAAATTTTATTAGTAATGCCAATTCAATAATTAAAGGTGAGTCCCATCACCACAAAAATATATATATATATATATATATATATATATATATATATATATATATATATATATATATATATTTTAAAATGAATAAACAATTTTAAAATTGTTTATTCATCGACTAAAACCTGAGAACAATAGAAACTTAAATTATCAACAGTCGAGAACTGATCAATCAACCAAAATATATATATATATATATATATATATATATATATATATATATATATATATATATATTATATATATTTATACATAATTTTTTTTTTTAATCAAACTAAAATTTCAATTTCAATCGGAATTTGCTACCCTTTAAAGGCTGCCATCTGGGAAAATGCTTCATTTGCATGCTCTTTGTAGTTCCGTTCCTGTCCTGTATAATAATCATCCAAGACATTTTCTTTTTACAAAATTTCCTTTGTTTTACGTTTAGCAAACGTATAAGGTGGTTTTTATCAAGAATCTACCATCTATTTCTTTTTTAATTTACGTATATCTTATATAAAACAGATAAGCTATGTTGAAAAGTTTAAAAAATAAAATAAAAATTTAAATAAATTGTACATCACGCAGTATTTAATTAGCTTGATTTTGTCGTCTTCATAATATGCAATATAGTTTGAATCAAGCTAAAAAAATTGTTTCGTAATAAGTGTGGAAAAAAGCTCCTATAACTATGTATTTAAATGGACTGACATAACATATACACTGATGACATTAATTAACCTTTAGACTTCAAATTGAATACAGTTTTTCTACGGACTCTGAAACGTAAACAAATTTGAACTGCACTCTAATGATATTCTCAATAGCAGAGGCAGAAATATATTTATAGTTGAAGTAAAAAATAAATAAATAAACAAAAATCATAGAAGATAATGATATTTACTTTGAAATATATAAACTAAATATAATGTTACAGAACTCTTATTGGGTGATAGATGCAAGAATCAACGGAAAATTTAAGCTTGCCATCGTTTAAAATAATACTTTCTCAATATTATAGGAGGTATCTTTGTATTTATTGTATCTTTGTATATCTGCCAAGCTCAACCAACACACTTTAGTAATGTTTTAAAAGGTTTTTGTGAAGTGATGGAGTGTATGACCGCCTTTTTTTTATTTATTAGCTATATAATTGCTACTTTATTCATTTAACGTCATTAAATAATAGCTGGGGAGCCCAAGGCTGTATGGCTAGCGTGCTAATGCTAAAGGTTTTAAATTTAAACCCTAATCACGGGAGAACTTTTTCAAGCATATAATAAAATTGCCACTCTTCTGCGTATGCAAGAAACGTCAGATAACTGGTGACAACTAAAAAAAAAAAAAAAAAAGAAACAAAAAAGACATAAAAATAAACTAAGAGTTATGACCAGCAAAATATCGAAGATCGCGAAGATTATTGACAAACGATAATCACGGTGTATTTTTTCAAGGAGAGTTGACCGCGAGACTAAGGGTTTACAAGACCTTTAAAAAAATAAATAAAAAGAAAACATAGGCTTCATCACATCCTCGTACTAGATTTGTAACAGACTCGGACCTCAAATCACAGGCGAATAAAATCCCAGAGTCGCCTGCCGGATTTGAACCCGCCACCGTGATTATAGAAGGCTGGTATGCCAGTCGATGCACCGCAAGTAACCCCAATAGACTTAATGTTAAAGTTACTTCTTCTAAACCATTATAAAAAAAAACGCAGCAAAATATTACACAATGGTTTATTATTTCCTAATAACAATATTAGGTAAAACTGTTGATAAAGCTGTAAATAGGCAATTTATTAATATGAAAAGCAAATTTTTTTTTTTCACTTTCGCATTTTACTAATTCTAAAACTCTATACATATTTTTGTTTATCTTAAAAAATAACTGAGTTATAGGCGTATTGGTGAATAAAATATGTTTTCTTTTTTTTTTCTCATTTTTATAATTGTTCGCGGATTTTGATTTAAAAACTTATTAAATGTATTCGCTATTCCCCAAAATAACTCAGTTATTGAATTAAATCTCTTTATATCGGCCACCATTTAAAAAATAACTAGCTGATATCAACATATAGGGGTTAGGATCATCTTTGCATGAACTAGTATTTTTGTGGCGAATTCCAAAAAAATTGGTCCTGTAGTTTTAGAGAAATGCCGCGGACGGCGGACGGCGCACAGTGGGCAATATGAGTGATTTAGGTGGACAAAATTCTGAAACTTGTCTATATTTAACCTTTAGGGTCCCAGATTACGGGAAAAAATATAAGAAAAAATGATGAAAACAAATTAATTTTTTGACACGATTGGCAAGCGCACAGTGGTCAAAAATCAAATTTATTTGCTAAAATCTAAACATTCCCTATATTTCACGTTTGAGGTCTCAGAATACGGGAAAAATAATTTTTAAAATCTAATTATGGTTCGGAGTTGCTAAAACCTGCTATTAGATGTATTTCATACCATTTAGGAAATTCTTGAAATCGTAGATTGTAAAACTTTTGATTCGGAGTATTGTGTCACCCAAAACGTTGTAATATCTAATTCTTTGTAATATCTAAAGACTAGTAGGATTGATGTAACAAATCATACAAACAAATCCTTGGGGTAACTTGGGGGTTATATAGTTTTTCATTATTGAATAAGGGCATACATTCACAAATTGCTAAATTAACTCTACAGGTGAGATTACAATTTATATTCAATAACGAGTTTAGAAATATAATGTCTTATCTGTCTCAGCAATGTCCATTGTTTAATAAAAGCAAAGATACTTTGCTCTAAATACACCTTGAACAGAATAAATGACCATCGAATAAAAATAATCCCACTGCCGGTTATTAGGCACTTTTGTGAACAGGAATGATTCACTGATTTATTATTTATTTGTAAACACGGTATGGCGGGAAATGTTAGTATTAAGGGTCTTGCCAACTAATAATAAAAAGGTGAAGCACTGGAAAATTCCAAACTTTTGTCCAACTAAATTGGTAATTTGGCCCACTGTGCGACGTAAGGTGGATGGCGGACAAACGGAATTTTTCGTATTCGTTATTCGGGTTCTACGTATCTTGAAACTTTAGCCCTCAAATTTTGAGGGGGGATACGTTTTTTTTTTTGTTTTGTTTTTTAAAATAATAAACCAATATATTATTAGAACAGAATTATCTGAGGTAAGTGGATTTTGTGTCATGTGGGCAGGCTTTAATGGACATAGTGCTAGTATATAGTTATATTGGTTATATAGTATGATCAATAGGACCACTCTATATTCTGAGAAGGGCTCATTGACAAAGGGTAGCCCTGACATTTAATGCTTGTTAGCAAAGGATCATTTGCGCTAATCCAAGAGGTTGATTCAACCCTACTAAATCAACAGCTTTGAACCAGCAATAGGAAGAGACCTAAAATATACTTGGCTTTCTTTCAAAACTTTTCTTGATGATCTTTGTGGAATAAATGGAAATTGAGCTTAGAGTAATACAACGTTATTCAATAAACAAATGATCAAATATGAAAAATTCGGATTAATTTTAATGTAATTTACTTTTAATTTTGACGAATAAGTTCCAAGTCATCTTTCAGTAGATAGTGATACCTATGTAATGTACTGTGTTTGTCCGATAATTTAGATTTTCGCCTATTTTAATTGCGTGTCGCTAGGGTGCGGTTTATTACATATTGTAAATTTTCAGGATTTAATCGCGATTTTTAAAGAGATTAACTATCCCGTAAATATAAAAAAAATTAAAAAGTCATTTCATCCGATCTGGTGGTGAGCTGTTAAAATTGCAGTAGCGTCAGAGTAAAAAATCAATTTCTCGATCATCATGTCGTGTATAAATATACGCTAAATTCGAGAAACCACTATTAAAACTTACAGTGCTCTGGCAGACTGCTGGAATTGAGAACGACCTGTGAAAGAGGAAAGAATGAATTATTAAATTAAATAGGGGTTGAATGCTCCTTATTTTGTTACAAATCAACTCATTCATAATGACCTTAACATCCCATTTGTTGCAGACATAGCCCGTGATAGATACTCCTCTTTTCATTCTAAACTCCCTGCCCATACAAATCCACTTGTCCGTAATTTATCTTCCTTAGATATCCCAGATAATCCTCCAAGGCGACTGAAAAGAAGGTGGCCTCGGGACCTACTGAGTTAAAATAGTTAGTGAAGTGCTACCACTGGGTTGTTCTTTCTCAAGACATTTTCATGACATTTTTTTTTTCATTCCTCATATTTACTTATTGTGTTCTTTAATACAGTTGTAAATTAATAATAATAATAATAATAGGCTTAGCGAACCCGAAGGTTCGATGCCGATACCACCAAATTCCGCCTACACAGACTCGTCCAATGTTCACCATTCAAGCCCAAGCCCCCGAGATCAGCCTTAACGCAATCCTCCCATCTCCGCTTCGGCCTACCTTTCGGACGCCTACCAGTCGGATCAGCAAACACCAACTTTCTCGGAATCCGCTCGTCATCGAGCCCAACAACTTTACTCGCCCATTTGAGTCTCCGCGATGCAATCAGCTCAATTATATTCACAGGATGCAAGTTCCGCAATTCCGCGTTGTGCAACCTTCTAAACTCCCCAGTGGCCACATCTCTCTTTGGACCAAAAATTTTACGCAATACCTTATTTTCGAAAACCTTAAGCCGTTGTTCATCCTTCAAAGTAAGCGGCCACGTTTCACATCCGTAAAGAACCGTTGGAAGAATAATAGTTTTATAAATTCTAATCTTTAAGTTTTTAGATAGAAGCCGCGAACTAAGTAACTTAGCAACTGAATAATAACACGCATTTCCCACCTTTAACCGGGACTTTATTTCTTCCTGGATTTCATTTTTTCTAGTTATAATTGAACCTAAATACTTGAATTTCTCAACGTGTTCAAAAGTATGACCTGATACATCAATATCACCAAGATCGACACCGTTTCTGCTACTAATCATATACTTCGTCTTATCGGTATTTAATTCGAGTCCTATTTCTTTACCGGTTTTTATTAACACACTTGTATTTAGTTGTATGGTTTCCGTGTCATCACCTAGCAATACCAGATCATCGGCATACCCCAAAACCGGAATCTTGTCACCCATATTTAAGCCTTTCTCGGTACACATCACCTTTTCTATGACATATTCTAAAGCTAAATTAAATAACACAGGTGAAAGAGAGTCACCCTGTTTCAAACCCGATCGCACCTCAAATCTCTCGGAGTAATTATGACCGATTCTAACTTTATGGAATGTTTCCGACAAACACATCTCTACTAGGTTTACTAACTTTCTAGGTATTCCCTGTTCAATCATGATATTATATAGCTTCTGACGGTCTATTGAATCATAAGCCTTTTTAAAATCGATATAAAGTTGATGGACTACACCGTTGTATTCCAATTTTTTCTCTAATATTTGACGTAAGGAAAATATTTGGTCAATAGTCGAGCGATTCCGCCTAAAACCACATTGGTAATCTCCAATAATTTCCTAAGCGTATTTCGTGATTCGACTAGTTAGAATTGACGAGAATATTTTATAGCATACTGGGAGAAGAGAGATCCCACGATAGTTGTTACAATCCGACCTCGGTCCTTTTTTGTGAATCGGAATAAGTATTGATTCTTTCCATTCTTCTGGCATTTTTTCAGTTTCCCAGATCTTTTTAACTAAAAAATGTATTTTGGAAACGCCCGCTTCTCCACACGCCTTGATTAATTCACTCGTGATATTATCATTTCCTCCAGCCTTATAACGTTTTAATTTTCCTATCGCCATTTCAACTTCCTCTTTACCCGGTGCGTCTATCCATGGTTCAGCGCTCTGATACTCAGAGAGAGGAGATTGATTATTATTTTCCGTATTTAAGATGCCGTCAAAGTGTTGTTTAAATTTATTTAATATCTCAGAAGGATCCGCAATTATATTGTTATTTGCATCTTTAACCGCATTCAATAGAGGTTCAAATCTTTTACGCGATTGCTTTATACCTTTGTACATCTCTCTTACGTTATTTTCGTTTCTGTGTTTTTCTATTTCTATTATTTTGCCTTTAAGATACTCTCTTTTCTTATTTTTTTTTTTTTTTTTTTTTTTTATTTTTTTTTTTTTTAAGAGTTTTGAAGTTTCATTCTTTACTAAACGAAAATAAGCCACATTATTATCGCTTGGATTATTTAAGGAATTCAGTTTAGCGGTTTTTCTTTTTTCGCACATATTTTGACAATCCCTGTCGAACCAAGGTTTGTTCTTTTTATTTTCGATTTTTCCAAGACATGAATTACCGACCTCTTTAATATTATCCCTGATCCCTTCCCATAATTTGTTTACATCCTCGTGTTCCTCGTCTGAAGATTCCAAAGCTTCGAACCGATTTTTTACTTCTATCGCGAACTGTTTTCTAATTTCGAGGTTGTTCAATTTCACTAAATCAAAATTCTCGGGACGAATATAGTTCGGTGTTCTCTTTTTTGTATTTAGTTTTTGTCGAAGTTTCGCGATTACTAATTCATGATCAGAACCGCATTATACAGTTGTAAATTACAATAAATAAATAAAAAAAAAAAAAAAAAAAAAAATAGGGGTTAAATAAAATGGGGTCACTTGTGGCTAGTATAAGCATCATTTTTCCCAAGTTTGCGGGTCCGAAACCGGCTGATGGTCCCAGGATTTTTTAGAGAGAGTGAAAAATTATTGGTTATGCCATACTTTGGCCGGGACGAAAATGGTTGTCTGAAGCTTGTGCGGTGTCAGGTATCGTTTATGATTACTACCCTTATTAAGCCTGGAAAGGCAAAATTTAGGGTCTCCCACTGTAGCATTGTCCGATTAGTCACGGTAGCATAAAATTACATTAAATTATAATTAAAAAATAAAAATGTATTTTCCCCTCATATCTATAAAAAATTGTTTATTTAACGAATACAGTTTTATGAAATATTGAATATTTTCCTCATTACTGCCCCTTACTGTATATGTTATATTTTTAGAAAATCAAAATTTAAAAGATCCCTTAATCTTAATTGAAATTGGATAGGTGAAATTTAGGACTATAGCATAACTTGATTAAACCAAAAAGTAACTTTAATTTAATAAAGAATGGATTTTCATGATCTATTGAATAAAATTGGCATTTAAAAAAGAGGCTAATCTAAATATATTCTGAAATATTCTTCATAAAATTGGCAAATTATCAATTCAAGCCATCCCAACAGAGCTAGAAGGCATCAAACTCATTAAAAAATGTTTAAGGATGAAAAAAGTTTCACAAATAAAATTTATACTACCCAGCCAAAAGAAATATACATGTAATCATATCCTAGGCTATATATTTGATACTACACAGGTATTTTAAATTATCCATCATACCGAAATTTAATAAATACACTTAATTATTAATACATATATGGACACTTGCCAAATATAAGGATCTGATTAAAAAACAAAAATGCGAAAAATACAAACCTTTCAATCACAATGTTTAAGACTGGCAACGAACTCACTACCATATAATTCATACTTACTTACGTATCCCAACTACAGCAAAGTCGGATTCGTTTTCTCGCACCGCACAAGAAAATAAATAGAAGAAATAAAGTATGCTGGATATTGATTTTGATACCCTCAAATTTTCGTCATAAACTGAATAGTGCTTTTACGGCCAAGTTTATTGAGTAAGAGTTTATATCCAAACTTTATGGGTTATTTCCAACTTTAATCTTATATCAGTATCCTTCTGAGACCAATCAGCTACTAAGTGAAAAAATGATCAAGGAATACTAACAAAAATTTTTACTTTATTATCAAATTTTTTTTTTTCTAACATTTACGATGAACTATTATTAGAAGGATATCTCAATTGAATTCCTGATAATGTCAGCAAGTAATGTGTTAAATTATAAATTATAATGAAATTTTCGTTCAGACTAATAAAAATATTCACATGAAATGGAGAGTTCCAAAAATCATTAAAAATAACTTGTCTGTTGTTTTTTTTTATAATAAAAAAACTATAAATATAATAAATAATTATATTTTATTATATTTATAAATAAACTAAAAATGTATATGTAAAATAACGTATAAATAATTATAAGTTAGCAGACTCATTAATATTAAACAATAAGAAAGTTGTCACTTATAATATATAACTTTTTCTGTTTCGTTTTTAAGTTGATTTATGCTGATTCTGTATTATACTTTTTCTTCAGATACGATTTGAGATGGTTTCCGTGATGAAGCACTTGTGGAAACCTTCACTTACCTTTTTACTTGAAATAATTTTTTAAGTGTATCCTGCTCGCCCTTTTAGGCTATTTCAACTCTTATTAGACAAACGGTCAAACCTTCCACTTAACTACAAAAATCTCTTTTACATTACTATTTTAAGACCAATCTGGACTTACAAAGTAGAGCTATGGGGCTCTACTAAACCATCAAATCAAACCTCTCGCATCTAATCCTTACAATCCAAAATCCTTGGTAAAATCCTCAACGCTCCTTACTTTGTCACGAATAAACTCATCCATAAAGACCTTATTGTTCCCTATGTAACTGATTTGGCCAGGACCAGGCATCAACCTTTTATGACAAACTACAATATCACTCTAACCCACTAGTTTCAATCCTTTCTCTCTCTTCAATTCATGATAATCATCCGAGGCGCCTGAAAAGGGGATGGCCTCGGGACTTTCTAGCTTAGAATACTTTTAGTGTGCTTGCAATGGGAAGCTTCTCTACATGTATTTCATGCCATTGTATCATATTACTATCACATTTACTTGATGTATTTTTTAAATACAGTTGTAAATATTAATAAAAATGTTAAAAAAAACAAAAGTGTATTAATTTAGCTTTTAATCACATAAATTATTACTTACAACATTCAGTTATATTTGTATGTTTTCCATCACAAACCATTACTTTCCAAGACTTTATACATGCCTCTCATTTCAACATAGCCTCTTACAATTAGTATATAATAATTTGAAAATAAGGATTCCCTTTTATATTTATCGTGGACGCGATCGTATTAGTAGATTGCAATGTGCCATTTCTAGCAGAGGATTAGAACTTTGGAGAGTGGCCAGAAATACCAATGTCCGATTACACAAAGCCTCTTGGCACAGATACAAACTTTAAAGCCTTTTATACTTTCGACATATCTATCTCTATACAAAAACGGTTACAACAGAACTCTTCATCCCATTCTAAATAGTAAGAATTGAAATTTTATTTCATACGTCCAACAGCCGGTTTATTTGGCAAGGATTTAGAACATTGAATATTTTTTTAGGACGTATGAATTATTATTAAAATTACTAATTAATTAATCATAGTAAAAAAAATGTCTAGCACAGTTCAACCAATGAGAATGTGATCGAGTAATAGAAAAGCACTGAAAAAAAGACAAATTATTCATGTCATCAAAGATATATTAAAAT
Organism: Piezodorus guildinii; assembly: GCA_023052935.1. Taxonomy (NCBI): domain Eukaryota; kingdom Metazoa; phylum Arthropoda; class Insecta; order Hemiptera; family Pentatomidae; genus Piezodorus; species Piezodorus guildinii. The sequence goes on from CM041294.1 coordinate 39,977,658, forward strand.
AGAAGTCACAAGAAATATATTTATTTCCTGTTAAAAGAATTTTTTTCCAATAAAATTCGCATAACTAAGCAAAGAGTAACTGCAGTATGCAAAATCACGAGCTTGACTATTTACTATTTCTATCCTTCTTTGAAAAGGCGGTATATTCAAATTAAATAGTTATAAAAGGTCTAATCATAGTATGAAAAAAAAGATACAGAAACCATGGTTGTATAGGAAAACATATAAGAATCGGAAAAAAAATTAGAATCTTTTAAGTGGATTACTAATCTATAATTAATTATTAATGATATAACTATGTATAAACTATCTAATTAAAGTTATTTGAAATTTGCCGCAACTTTTTATTAGACAACATTTTATCTAAATAATTTAGCTTTCTATCGGTATATTATTCATCTCCATTACTATTTTGTTGAGGATGTATAGTCGACTGTAGAAACTATTATAGGTGGAGTAATCAGGAATCAGTCATTTTTTGAAAAAAAAAAAAAAAATTATGCTTGGACATGGCTCAGTAATGCCCTGATGATGGCTCACAAGCTTGAGCCGAAACGTTGGCAAAATAAAAATAAATTTAAAAAATGACTGATTCCTGATTATTCCACCTATAATATTCTTATTTTGGGGAAAAAATTGCGTAAATAAATATGTTTGTTCTTTTCTCCATTAGTTGGTTATAATAAAGTTCGTTCAGCTAGTATATTTAGCCGTTTTTGGCCAATGCTAATTAGATGATATGGTTGATTTCTTTTGGAATCTACAAAATTAATGATACATTAGATAAAGAAAATTTTAAATATTTGCATATAAGCCATGACAGATTATTTCAATCAGAATGAAAATTACATTTATATTTAAGCCTTTTAAATTTTACAAGGATACAGTGAGAAAAATCAAAATCGTAAAAAGGCCGTTTTCGAGGAAATCGTAAAAAGGTGCAAAATGCGTGGTATTAAGTGGCTGTTCTGGTTCGATTTTAATGAAAAGTTGCTGGCACAGATCAGGCATTTACACTTTGAAAATATGAAACTTCAATTTCTTACGTCTTTTGGATTTCGTGCTAGACTCAGCACACACCAGACCTTTTCGGTGATTTGATTATTAGAACTGAGGGTGCCCTGTAAAAAACGTGTATTTCCGTTGAAAACTTGAATTAAAAAATATTCACGATCGGAAGCGGCTGAGCGTGATCAAGGCCTAACAACCTCATTGCACACCACTGTTGGCCTAGAAACAGTACACATATCTATATGTACTGAGCCCAAGATCCTCCATGGGTTGTAGTGGTACAGGTTTTTTTATTTAATTTTATATATAGGTAATTGAAAGTAAAAAGTGAAGCATGTCTTTTAAGCTGGTAAACATAATGTCTGGGAACATTTTTGTGGTAACCAAAGATTACTCTAGGCCAGTATGGGCAAATATTTTTTTTAAAGTTTCAAAATAACAACAATATCTTAATTTAAATTACAAGAAGAGCTTGTAATAATAAAAAAATTCCTTAGTGGAACAGCTCGTTGAGAAGGAAATATGTTGTAAGATAGAAGGAACAGTTTCTAGTTGACTTCTTAATATACAGTTATTTCCTTATAATTTGTGTTTTTTCAAGCTCTGAAGTATAGTTTAACATCAACAAAGTCTTTAATAAATTGAAGCGTTACTTGCAATTTCATCCTTTTAGCTAGAAAATGCTGGATTGTATTCCTTTTATCGAAAGTAGAAAGGAAGGTGTGATAAAACACATTCTCCTCATATTTCAAATCCATTATTCTTCGGTGTTCCATGAAAAAATATTTATCTGAAAATGGATGCTAGGTAAGACTTGTAAATGTGTAGAAAAAAAAATATATACCTAAAAATAAATATATAAAAACTAAATATATTATTATTAAATATTTTAGTAGATTATATATAACAAATAAATATGTAATTAATTTATTAATAATAAATTAGCGGTAGAAACACACTAATAATAAATATATTAATATTTAATATGTAAAGACTCTATAAATTAAAAATGAATAAGTAAACATTAAATATAATAATAAAATATGTGATAGATAAAATATTATTAATAAATATGTGATAAATAAATATGTTAGTATAGATGAAATTATTTGAAATAATAAATATATAAAACATACACGTTTTACATAAATTGACGTTTCTCATAATCACAATACCCCTCTTTTCCTAGAATAAAATTAAACGTAACTTTTTGAGCACTATAAATATTATTTCTACCGTAATGATGACTCATTTAATATAAATGTTTAACAAAACATTTTTTTATATCTTCAAAATTTTGTATTTACACCTGTCAATAAATGTTGACAATCAGTGAATGTAAAGATGAAGGAATGATAGTTGGCGTGGTTGGCATGATGGAGAGAAGATACCCAGCGGCACCTCTTCCTGGCGTGCTTCCTATTACTGATTTAGCTTAGAAGGTCCCTTATCCAACTTCTTTTCAGTCTTCTGGGAGCATTGTCCGGTATGTTACTAGTGCTTCGTATTAGTTTGTTTGTATGTCCATGTAAGTTGTTGTGAAAATGTTTGTAGAGGATCCGAATCTGTTCGTTGACTGTTTGCATGTATGTTCTAAAGGTCTGTATGTAAAGTAGTGTTGCTAACGTACCATGGTGAGTTTGTGATAGTTCTGAAGGTTTTGGATTGAGAAATTTGAATTTTGCGTATGTGTGTCTTTTTAGCAGTCGCGTATATCTGTGAGGGGTAAGTCCAAATGGGCTTCAGTAGTTAAGTGTGTTTAGTTTATTTTTAAATTTTAATTTTGAACGTCTTGAGAGTAGTGAGTATAAAAGTGTTAGTCTTTTTCTTAGCGTTATCTGTTTGTTCTTGATGTGTAAGCCCCATGTCATTCTTCTGTCGAATGTCAAGACCAGATATTTTATTGTGTCTGTCTGTGGAATTTGGATGTTGTCAAGATATACTGGTGGGCAGGTGTTATGTCGAAGATTGAAAGTAATATGTTGGGATTTATCCTGGTTAATTCGAATTTCCCAAATTTTGCACCAGTCATGGAATTGTGTTAAGTGATGTAATGTCTGTGAGGATTGGGATGTTTTGTTATGATTGATATATCGTCTGCGTATGTCGCTGTCACAGTTTCGGATGTAATCGGTATGTCGTGTGTGTATATTATGTAAAGTACTGGTGCGAGAACCGACCCTTGAGGTACTCCTGCCAAGACTGGTCTAATTGAAGAGATTTCCGTGCCTTGACAGACAGAGAAAAATCTATCGCTAATAAAAGACTAAAGGATGAGAAAGTATGTCGGAGAGAGTATAGTCTTTGGTTTGAAAAGAAGCCCCTGATGCCAGACCCGATCGAATGCTTGAGCGACATCCAGAAATACTCTTGTTGCATACGATTTCTGCTCTAGTGCTGATGCAATGTAGTCAGTCACTCTATGTAGTTGGTGAGTAGTTGAGTATTGTGTGCGGAATCCAAATTGATGGTCAGGTATTATGTTACTGTCCGTAATATGTTAGTGTCTCAAAAAGTCTTATATAGAGTAGTTTCTCAAACATTTTAGAACAAACAGGGAGCAGGTTAATAGGTTTATTTACGGAAGGGGTATCTGTATTTTCGTTCGGTTTGTGGATCATTGTTATGTTTGAGTATTTCCATTGTAAAAGGAATTTAGTTGTTCTGAGTATAGCGTTTTAAATACAAGTTAGGAACACTAGAACTTTTCTAGAGGACTTGAGCATTTATCAAGTCATGGCCAGGGGCTTTTTTTCTTGGGTAACTGTCTGATTTGCTGTGCAACTTGTTTTGGAGTGATGCAAGGAGGAGGTAGTGCTAGTTGTAGTGGAATATCTAAAGTTTTAAGTACGTGTCTGTCATGTTCAGGGTTGATGAAGTCAGTGTGTGGTGTAAATACAGATGATAGATAATTTGCAAACACCTCGGATTTTTCACTGTCTGACATAACCCAGGAACCATCCTCATTACGCAGTGGTGCTGACACAACGTGACAACAAGTTTTTTTGGTATGCCTCCACAAACTCCCTTCGTCAGTTTAGAGGTAGTAATGTAATTGTCGCTATTTGTGCATTTGAAACTTTGAATCTGTCGTTTTAGTTCATTGTTGAGTCTGTTAAAAGTTTGTCTATCAGATAGAAAACAGTTAGTTTGCCATGCTTTACGAGCTCTTCTCTTAGCCCTGATCAAATCTCTTATGTACTGAGGATAGTTTGGAAGTTTATGAAAATTTCTTCGTCTTGATACGATAACGACCATACTGCATGCTGAATGCTATCAACTTATATGATATATGAACTTATCAACAGCTTTTTCGACGTCTTCTTCAGTTTTCAGGGATATTGGTATTGAAAGGGCAGAATTTAAACGATTGCTATAATCGTCCCAATCGATGATTCCTTCTAAAAGGGACGGTCTTTTTATAGCTGTGCAAGGCTCGCCAACAGTACTAAATTGAGAAGAGAATGATCAGAGCAAAGATCGGAGTTCGTAGTTAAAGTATGAGTTACAGTCCTAAGCTCTTTAGTAACTAAAAAATCTAACAGGTCGGGTGTTTTCTGTCTCGAGGTTGGCCAGTAAGTTGATGTGTTAGGTGAAATAGTGTCTAATGAGAGTTTATGGATGGCAGACTTCAGGTTTCTTCCTCTAGGAGTACACAGTCGTGATCCCCAGCACTGATAATTGGCGTTATAATCTCCACCCGCGATAAAGCATCTCCTTAATGCCTGAAGAAGTTGCAAAACATCGCGGTTGTCAGAACGTACCTCGGAGGGCATTAGACGGCAGCAAAAGTAATGTTTTGGTGTCGAGTGTGCAATGTGATAGCTGTGGTTTGTATATCTGGTGTGATGGGTTGTGCTGTAGTGAAGTTTTAATTAGTATTGCAGTCCTACCGTGTGCTGTGTTGTCAGGGTGATCAGTTCTGTATATTTTGTATCCAGGGATATAAAATTTAGAATGTGGAGTCAAGTGTGTTTCAGTTATTAGTGCAATGTCAGTCCGTTTACGGTGCAAATACATGTCTAGTTCAGTTCTGTGTTGGTTAACACCGTTTGCGTTCCAGAGTATAATAGACATGAAACCCACAGTCAACTGATTATTGTACATGTACAGGGTATAAGTCTTGGTTTACCGGTTGTTGTAGAAGACTGAAAAGAGGCTGGATGAGGTTGTTCAAGTTGGCAACAAGGCTGAATAGCTGCTCTGAAGCTCCATAGTTATGAATTGGAGGTTCGGATATGACGTTTGGTTGTCCTGAAGCATTGCGCTGATGAAATGCTTTAGCTTACCTTAGGTTAGCGCGCTAGTCACAGAGCCACACACTCCACATATATTTGATCTCTTTATCGTTTAGTTGAGTATAAATATTACGTATCGGGGGAACTACCGGATTAAACCACAAATCATAGTTTCTTACAAGTGGCAATAATTTTGGATTTGGACCTTTCCTAAATTGAAACGGTTACGATAATGTTTCCTGACGGTAGACAATAAAGAAGAATCGTGCCTCTCAGTGCAAATATCCCAGATTAAACAAAGGACGTAATAAAGTGAAATATGAAAAGAGCCTAGGATAGGATCACGCAGGGGGCCCCACTTTTATTTTACAGCCAGCCCTTCGTCTTTCCTCTTTACGGGGTCATCCACTTCTCAAGCTGTCACGTGATAACCTTCAGCATTGCAGCTTCGATAAACAACTTAGGCCTTCTAAGAATTTTATGTTAAACAGTTTTCATATAAACCTAATTTATTTATGTTAACTTCTATTCAAAGTTTTAGACAAGCTGACAATGGTCACGTATTCAAAGCATTATTTCTTTGCACTTTCGTGACATAAATTCTAAAACTTTGGTAATCGAACTTCATATCGATTAAATATATTTCTCAAAATATATGTGTAGTTAAGACAAAATCATTATTTATTCTGGAAAAATACCTCTCTTATTTCATGTAAATTTAATCAAACTAATAATAAATTTTATAATGTAATATTTTTCATACCCAAACTAGGTATAGGTTATGTGGAACTTGTTAGAACTCCCTCTTGAACTGCCGACTGGGCGAATGTTTATGTAGATTCGTATTTCTGAATGATAAATTGATTATTAACTGAGTGAAAAAATTTATCATTTATTTTTGGCAGTCGTCCGAGTCCTGAAGATCTACGCAAAGTCATATGTTTCAAGTGTTATAATATTTATTTTATATTGAATGATTTCAAAACTATTATTAAAGGGAAAACAGGTATAGATAAGAAATTCATTTTTTTCGTATATTGGTAAAAATATTGGACTCGCAGAAATAAATCATGTAGAATATGAGTCAGTAATAAAGGCATTTGAGTACTGGTTTGTAACGAGTAATTAATTCTTTTAATTGTTGTAACTGCAAATTAATATTGTTGTTTATTTATTCAACGTCCCTTTATGCTCCCTGTAGCTAATCGGACTATGCAACAGTAGGAGTTCTAAATTTTGCCTATCCAAGTTTAATTAGATAGTTAATTAGTACCTGGCATCGCACATGCACGGGACCACCTTTTAACGTCCCCTCCAAAGGACGGCATAACTAAGGATTTTTTTACTCCTATTGAAAAATCCTAGCACTAACTGCGGATTTGAACCCGAACCTTGGGCATAGGAGGCTATTATGCTAACCACCATACTACAAGTAACCCCCAATTAATAATGTTTTTTTCATAAATAGTCAATCCACGTTTTGAAGGTGGATAAGGCGAAGTATTAAGATGCGTAATAAAAGCTGATTTAGACAACAAAAATTTTTAACTTTTAAAACATTCTTGTTTTTTCATTCTTAGAGGTAAAGATAATCGTTGCTAATCGGCAATCGCTGATTATAATGGTTGCATTGCGAAGATTTCTTCAATTATAAGGAATATAAATACTTGTAGAGCAGATTGACAGTTTTAAATATCTGGGAGCTCATCTCAATGAGAGTGGTTACATAGACGAGGAAGTGGCCCAAAGAATTGGAGCAGCAGGCAAGATGTTCTGTATGGTCAGACGAGGTTTCCTAGGGAGAAGAGAAGTGACAAAGCGGACCAAGCTAGCAGTCTATAAATCGACATTCCTCCCTATTCTATCGTATTCCTCAGAATCGTGGACCCTCACCACAAAACACAGGAGTCAGATACAAGCGATTGAAATGAGGTATATACGAAAAATAGAGAGAAAAACAAGAAGAGATAGAATAAGGAACGCCACCATACGGGCTAATCTCGATGTCAAACCGGCAGAGACCATACTGGAGGAGCAAAAACTGAGGTGGACATCTTCTTAGGATGGATCCAGACAGAAATGCCAGGAAGACCTACGAGACCCGCACGGAAGGAAAAAGACCCAGAGGAAAGCCGCGCATCTCCTGGTAGGATAGTGTAAAGGAAGCATGCAGGAAACGAGGAATAAATTGGGACAAGAGAGCAGAGTTGGTGCAGGAGAGAGACAACTGGACCAGACTCTATAAGCAGGACCCTCACACCGAACAGCGGTAGAAGGGGGAATGATTACGATGATGATAAATACTTGTCGAATGACCAGACATCATAAAAGAAGTACCACTACAACCCAAGGAAGGTTTAATACAGTACTGTTTAGAGGCCAAAGAATACACAAGGATAAAACCGAGGATGAAACTCTTCCAATGGCAAAATATTTCCTCCTGACATGAAGATTGCCCAATTTATAGATGCTAAGCGAGGAACATGGTATTCCAACCTATGATTGATATTCCAGAATAAATAAGTACCTTATTACACATATCGACCTAAATTCTAATTTTTTTCTTTTAATTCATAATTATTTCTGTATTTCAAAAGTTAAAGATGAGATTGGGTATATTTTATTTTACATTTTATAATCATTAAATCCGTTAAGGCACCTGAGAAACAGATTTAAAGAAAAAGAGTATTTCAATAAATCAATGTCGTTAGAGGTAAAAGATGCAGATCAAAATGAAGCATTTTATTATAATAAAATAAATAGTATTATATTATTGGCTTACTAACAAAAAAAAAAAAAAAAAAAAAAAACAAAAACTTTGTTTCCCAACGAAAATGTTTATATATTTAAATTTCTCCTAGGCTTAATCGAATCACATAAATTGTATGCGAAATACTAAGAAATAATTCTGTGTTCTATACATTGCCTAGTAGGGTAAACAGAAAAGAACCAGGTTTTAAGAGTTTAATTGAATCTGCAAAACATTGAATGACTGAAATTTAATGTTAAACCTGGCACAGTAGCACAGTTTTCACCTTTCAGTAAACACTAGAAATTACATCACTTACAATGAGAATGCTAAAATTTACCCGTGTAGAGAGTGTGATTATTATTAAAAGCGAAGAATTCACTAATATTTTACGTTGTGGTAATTTAAAATTATTTCCCAATAATATCTCGCGGACCCTCTGGACATCGCCTGCTGACCACCACCGCATTAGACCATGCCGCTCCGAACCAACAATATAAATTTTTGAAAAATAATATACAAGGATCAATCGTTAACAATTGTAGGAATCAGTAACCAATTAAATTAAATATATGGTATATAGCTTTAAAGGAGTAAGGTCAAATCAAATGGGAATCCAGCTACTCACGCAGGGAACGATCACGTACCTGCTAGGGGTAGAGAAGTATATTTGAATCGTGCTAGGATTATCCGAATACGATGCCATGTGAGTATGCTATATTAAAAAAATTTTATTAGTACTTATGGAGTTTCGAAATAAAATAGATACACTTTAATATTTGATGTTTCATTTCTAAGTTAAAACGGTATTTATTTATAAAAAAAAATACAGAAAATTATTATGATCATTACATAGGATTAAAAAATATTTATGAGGTATTAGTAGGCGTAGTAAGCCCAAAATCCTTTTTTATATATGCTTCTATAATAAAACTAGAGGAAAAGTTAAGTTTCATATGAAGCCATTGTGTAAGTAACAGCAATCAGCAGCTAACATTCAATCAATAAAATTCAGAACAAGATAAAATATTTGTCTTCGAAAATGCTAATGGAGGGTAGTTGTCCCCGATTTCGGTCAAGAAGAAAAAACCAAGAATTGTGTTACATACCTGGTTTCGTCGAGGAGTATTCAAGATCCTGAGCAGTATCCTCGTAACAACAGCAGTAACTGGCACGTTCCAAATAGCTTTTGGACACTCTTTACATTTATATAAATAAAAGATAAAGCACTTGTGTGGAATTTAAAAAAACATCATCGTCTCTAACATCATTTATTGCAGTAACTTTTTTTGTTATCCCTCTAGGATTAATAATGATTATTGAAACTGCCGGACATATTTCATTCATCTCATTGACCGACTAACTTAATCTAAGGATAAATATAAACTTGATTTGCTGGGGAGATGAAAAAACTTTTTAGGAGAACTTGTTTAAGATTCTCTTAGTGCACTTTTATTTACAAGATCGAAAAATAAGATTTTTAAACTAGAAGACATCTGCAAACGAGAGGGGCTAAAGCTCAAAACTTATTGAGGAGGCCAGGACTAAATAGTTTGTAAACTGGTTAATTGAGAATGGGAAAAGTCTAATATTAATTACCGATGTATATAAATAAATAATTTCATTGTACTCATGGTCTGTAAGGTAGTCTTAAAATAATTTTATACACAAAATATTATTATAATATTATAAAATCATGTCATTTCAGCCCTAGGGGCATTAATAGCGATATTTCCATTTAAAAGCAGAAAACGACAAGAAACTGTCCGCCGCTTTCGCTTACTTCAACACTTACTGGACAAAGGCTCTAACCTTCCTCTCATCTACAAAAGGCTCATCTATATTACCATCCTAAGGCCTATATGGACTTACGAAGTTGAGCTTTGGGGCTCTACTAAACCTTCAAATTCTTCGCGTGTTCAATCCTTACAATCCAAAATCCTCAACGCTCCTTACATTGTCACCAACAAACTCATCCATAAAGACCTTAACATCCCATATGTTGCTGATTTGGCCCGAACCAGGTATCGATCCTTCCATAACAAAATCCACTCTAACTCTAACCCACTAGTTTCAATCCTTGCGTCCTCTTCCATTCCTGACAACCCTCCGAAGCGTCTGAAAAAAAATTACCTCGAGATCTTCTAGTTTAGATTGCCTAGTCATCCGCACACAAGACTGAAACGCCAAGAAACTGCTCGAAGATATCGACACACTACAACACTTACTTGACAAACTTTCAAAACTTCGAGTATAAGCAGGTGGTCCTAGGATTTTTTAATGGGAGTAAAAATCCTTAGCTACGCCGTCCTTCGGAGGGGACGTTAAAAGGTGGTCCCGAGCCTGTGCGATGTCAGGTACTCGTTAAAGATCCCTATCCTAATAAAACCTGGATAGGCGAAATTTAGGACTCCCACTGTAGTATCGTCCGATTAGCCATAGTAGCATAAAGTGACGTTAAATAAATAAACAAACAAACAAACTTCCAGTACATTACAAAAGACTCATTAACATCACTATTATCAGACCTATTTGGACATATGGAATCGAGCTTTGGGGCTCTACAAAATCATCTAATTCTTCCCGCATCCAGTCCTTATAATCCAAAATTCTTCACCAAGGTCTGAATGCCCCTTATTTAGTCACAAATCAACTCCTTCATAATGACTTAAACATACCATTTGTAGCAGACATGGCCCGTGATAGATACTCCTCTTTTTATTCTAAACTCCCTGTCCATACAAACCTATTTGTCTGTAATTTATCTTCCTTAGATATCCCTGATAACCCTCGAAGGCGACGGAAAAGAAGGTGGCCTCGGACCTACTGCCTTGAAATAGTAAAGTGCTACCACTGGGTAGTTCTTTCTTAAGACATTTTCAAGAGTTTTTATTTTCATTCTACATATTTACTTATTGTGTTCGTTAATACAGTTTAAATTACTATAAATTAAAAAAATATATCTAGTGGAGTGCTACTAATGGGCATTTTCTATTCATGTATTATATCTTTCAGTTGTAAATCTCAATAATGAAAAAAAGTGGAATATGATCCTTAGTACTTTTCCCCCACTACATATTTCATATATCTGTACGTGAAATGAAGTAAAATCTACATAGAACGTTATTGGGTGTCTTAAACATTTATGCAATTAAAAAAAAAAAAGTAAACGACATTTTAGGCTGAAATTGTGAATGAAGACGTCACACATTGTCCCTGGTAACCAAAGGTTACTATAGCCAAGTGTAAAAAACTAGCTTTGGAGGTTCAAAATATTTGGATTGTGTCACATGAAATGTGCGTTTTCAAGGTAAAATATTTGGTAATCTGTTGGAGACAAGTCGGGAGAATATGGTGGGTGCGGAAGAACTTCGTTGCCCAGTTCTTTCGATTTTTTGCACGGTATGTTTTGAAACATGGGGTCTTGCTGCCGCTCAGTAAGATCATGAGGTACCCATGTATCGAGCTTTTTTACTTTCCCAATAAACTTTAAATGTCTAGAAACGGTAGATGCACTTGCATTTAGTTGTGCTGAGAGTCCTCTAACTGTTTGGTAGGGGTTTCCTTCTACTGTATGTTTGAGGACATTGTTGTCTATTACAGACGGAGGTCTTCCTCGGGGCAAGTTTTCCAAGTCGTTATCCCCAGCTGAAAACTTAGCAAACCAACGGCGAATGGTCCGTTCATTAACACTCCCCTCCCCAAACGCCTTACAAATATTTCTAGCGGCCTCAGCTGCTGAATGGCCGAGTTTAAACTCGTACAAAAATATTACTCGAAAATCGCTTGTTTCCATGTTCATATTTGGAGGTATACTAAAAAGTGGGTAATTGATTGGGAAGCTAATGTTTATAATACAAAGGTAGAGTATTAGTAACTGTTTACTTTAAATATGTAAACATTCGGAAGAAAACAACAGAGACCTGCAAAATCCTTCATATATTTCAGAAACTATAAAAATGGACATTTCATGTGAAACAACCCACTACATTAAGTGAGTAACCAATGTGCATAACAAATGGAGAAGGCCATGACTCCGCGATGAATTGTAACGCCCGTGAAGATAAATAATTCAGGTTTTCATTACAAACATTTTTAGGGAGCCGGTCTTTTCTAATTCCATTAATAAAATACTTATGTTTTATACTTTAACTATTTCGGATGAACTCAGGAAAGGGATTGGTTAAATCAGTGCCGAACTCTTCCACTTTGGCCCGTAGCGTAGAATTAAGGTGCCGAAGACCTAAACAGCTGTTGGATTGAACCCTGGCAATCAAAGGGATCACCGACGAGTGGGCAGATTATCCCCTAATGTAGGGGATTGGGCCCTGCCTCCAGCGTTTGGGAAACCATTAACCACGGGATTGTAGGCGGCCGATTCTCACAGAATTAGAAAGCAGCTCTAAGAGAGCGCGGATGAATAATGGCTTCGGCTAAGTCGAAATTAAGTCTGAGGGCTTATTAATAGTCACTAATCTTGGGGGACCTTCTTCTTCTTTACGAGAAACTATCAATCAAAGTATTAACCCAATACTTTCTTTAAGATCTGTGCGTGAACTCTGAAAAAATATTTTGAAAATTCTTTCCATTAAATTATTTTTTATGAAGATGTCTTTTTTATTTCAACATTTCAAAATTAAGATACCTTTTGTTAATTTGATAGTGGCCGTGAAAATTAAAGTTTTTAAACTGTTCTGCGCATGCTGTAGTGTATTGTACTTGAGAATTATATAAATCTACTGAAATATAATACTGTATGGCTTATTATATTCAACCTACAATCAACGATTCTTCCATCTCTATATTTTTTATTTAAAAAAAAAAAAAAAAAAAAAAAAAAAAAAAAAAAAAAAAAAAAAAATCTTTACAACTAAAACCCATGAAGAGATTTGGGCTTAGTACATGTAGAGAATCGTACTGCTTCTAGGCCAACGGCCGAGCAATGAGGTGATTCGGCCGAGAACACGCTCAGCTGCCAGGTTTTTTCCCCATTCTTGGGTACCCACTTGATTGAGGCTGGGTGTGCCCTAGGAGGGTCTCCATACCCCAGGATCGCCCCCCGGTAAAAATAACAGTACAAATAATATTCCACCACAGCCGGGATTCGAACCCAGGACCCGGAGCACAGTAGACTAGCGCTTTACCCCCCAGACCACGGCGCGCCCATATACATACACGTAAATACAAATATCATATATACATATGCATAATTGTAGATGACAATATTAAGCTGTCGAACGCCCTACGCAAGCTCAGCAATGAATTTTTTTTTTCAGCATCAATTTTAATTAAGTAATATTACGATATGTCCCAATTTGGACATCGATAATAGTGGTGAGAGACACAATAACATTCATACAATATTTAGACTGCAATCAAATATATATACAATAATAAATCAATAAAATGTCTATAAAGTCTAGAAATCACTCATACCTATATACACGTCATGCATAAGGCAGATTGAGTGAAGAATCTAACCAGTGCTAGAACTCCAATATACACTTTTTACAATATTTACAAGAGGTCGCGGGATTGGCCGTTTCAACCTTCTAGAGGGGTAGTAAGGATGTTAGGAGCTGGAAAGGGATTGAGCTAGAGGTTTATGGTGATGGATAAGGTTCTGGTGAAATTTTAAAAATAAGCAATAAAATAAAACCATAAAATAACAAAATGTTTTTTTATACAGAAGGAAATTAATTGTTATCTATAAAAAAAAAAAAACTTACTTTTATTACTTCAATGTCTGTGTAAGTCCAATGAAAGATGAAAAAATATTTTAGTATGGCACCATTTTTATTTTCACTCACATATAGATGTGAAATATATAGTGAACGAAAAGTATTTAAAAATTTTCAAATCCGAATTTACACCGGAAATGCACGTTTTATGGTCTCGTCAGTCCAAATTTCTGCGAAAAATAAGTTCTGCTAAAAGGTGTATCTTTGTGTGTGGAAGTTTAGCTTGAAAACGAAAAGTTGTATAAAACTGAAATTTCATATTATAGAAGAGTATTTGCCTCAGGTGTTACAGTAACGTTTTCATAAAAATAAACTAACCAGAAGAACCACCTAATACCACATTTTGAACCTTTTTCACGATTTAGTCTAAAACAGTTCTAACATTTTGATTAAACTCACTATATTGATGTAAAATGTTATGATGAGCTTCTATATCGTGCAGGTTTCATTCTGATTGAAATAGCCTGACAGGGCTTGTAAGTCGAATTTTAGAATTTTCTTTCTTACATAAGTACCATTAATTTTCTAGTTTCTAAAAAATTGACCATATGTTGATATTTTTTTAGAAATAATTCTTTTTTGAGTAATATTACAATATGTCCAATTTAGGATACATATAATGATATTAGCTTAAAAAAAAAAAAAAAAAATTATAAATATACAAGTTGCAAGACATTGATGACTAGTTAAAGAGAAAAGAGCAATATATATATATATATATATGTATATGTATATTTAGCAGTGACAAGTAATTATGGTACCTTTGTATAAGGTTGTATAATTATACTTTTATATAAGGGGTACTCACTACGTTTGCTGTAGCATGGTATTTGTGCTATTGTGCTAAACCCATCAATTTCATACAGGAAATAACTGTAGAAACTCGACGGGTTTAGCAAAATAACACAAATAGCATGCTATAACAAACGTAGTGAGTACCCCTATAGTCATATTATTTAATCTAAAACATAAGTTTTAACTTTATTATATATTTCTTAAATTTATTTTAAGAATCGGGGTAAGTGAAAGTTGTGTGTTGTCCGCACCACATTTTTCTTGATAGATAAAGTAAAACCTAACCTCTGTTTTCTATTCCACATCTAAGAAAATAAATAATAAACCAATTAAAAGTACTATAATAGGTGTGTCTTAAATTTTTGTATATTTTACTAGACTTGAACTCTCCCACCAGTATGCAGTAGAAAGCTCCAAATTTACTAAATGTTGCTCCTCATAAAGAATCGTACTTAACACTGTTAAAATTTTTGAATTTATTAGAACATTTTAATAACGTGGTATATCATTACTTGGCACAATCGATGGAAAACAATAAGCAAATTTGCTAGTGAAACTTAAGAATCAGAACATGATAGGAATGGAGAACTATAGAATCCAGAAGCTACCCTTTCTCTTCTTGAGTAGTTAAGCAAAGCAAGTATTGCACCCCGCTCTTTTTAAGCTGTCTCCCAGTATTCATTTATCACTTAAGATGTATCACTCTCAACCAAAGCTCTTAATGAAGATAAAATATATCTGAGGTGAGATGTGTCGATTCGCACCACGGCAGGTTGGTATGAGCATTAAACTTCTAACAAAAATATTTTTTCAAAGCAATAAGAGGACATACATTCACTTTCCACTGGCCTGTCCACAGAGTTTATGAAGTAAACTTGCTATAATTCACACCGTGCTGAAAAAAAACTCATCAAACCTTACTTATGACTTTCTTGAAGGGAATTTAATAAGTATTGAAAATCATTACAAATACGTTTCAGAGTACTTTGAAACTTATCTTTAATTATTTGTTCAACGAAAGATATAGACAGTTATTCAATCAAATATGAATTTGGTTTTCATTATCAATGTGGAATGCTTTGGAAAATTTTCAATTTTTTTAAAAATTATTTATTTAGAAATAATACAATCCGCCACAATCTTAGGCAATGAGTATTAATGCTATTAGAAGTCATTCATTCCTTATGTACAGTAAATTAAAAATAATAAATAAAATAAAAATTTCAAAAAAGAATAAATAAAGATAAAAATAAAATAAAAATATTCAAAATAGCGAAAAAAGAAAAATAAAGGCACATTCTGTCTGCTTTAATCACTTTTTTTTTAAGAACAATTTATTGCTATACCGCATGGGTATAATACAATTTTTTTTTAAGTCTGTCAAACATTCCGAAGTATTCTATAACATTTGCATAATATTAATATTCGATAATAATATTACATTTGCATGATATTATTATTTGATATTTTTTTGCAATATTTCCAGTGCACGTGTACTGAGGAAAACATATAACTATGTTGTCGACTAAACTTGAATAAATATAAATAAAAAAATAAACGAGCAGATAGAACCGAGACCAGCGGGATAAACAAACATTGTCTGGTCGCCACTGTTCTTCCCTTGCAGTCTCCGATACACAACAGGTCTAAAAAGAAACTAAAAAATAAAATATGGGGTCAACAACATCCACTAAGCTCCTCAATTTATCATGGTTTTCTTTAAAAAGTAAAGCATAAACCACAACGACTAGGTGCACCTAAATGAAAATCTATAATAAAAATAAAAATATGAGTTTGAGTAAATTAAAGATAAAAAAATTATTTAAAAAAAGATTTTCAATTCAGGTAGGTTTTCGAATCGAGTATCACCTCCTGAAATAAAATATACACTCTTCTAAATCATTGATATTCCTTTTCAAATTAAATCATTCTTTTCTTCTGCGATGGAATGCCTTTTTCAAATCACAAAAAATTATATTGATTAGCAATTAAATAACAATAAATTTATTTTCTCAAATACGGCTCAAACTATTTTCATTAAACTCGCTACATCGATGTAAAATTGGACGGGCTTTAATATCATTAGGTTTTATTCTGATTTAAATAGTCTGACAGGGCTTAAATGCCAAAAGTTCAAAATTTCTTCCTTTAAAAAAGTATCTTTAATTTTGTTCTTTTTATAAAATTGACCATATCATCTGATTAGCAAATCTAAAAAACAGGTAAATGTATAATTTGAATGAATTCGATAACCAACTAAAGGAGATAACTGCAAAAATATTTTTTTTTTACTTAAGAACAGTAATATACATGTATGATATACCGTTGGAAAGCTAAAGATTTTAGAAAAAATATCATCTCATACACAAGCTTTTAGAAGTTAATAGAGAGTGATGAGAAGAAGATAAAACTAACTGATTATTTTAGATAATAATATAATAGTTTTTTTAATGAAACACATGTTTCTATATAAATTAAATTCATTTAATTCTTTAATAGTTTCACGTATTTTTAACTCTAACTCTATTTGAAAATTCTTTCATTGATTTTTCAAATTGATGTAAGTGAAAGTCGTGTGTTGCCCGCACCAGATTTTTTTTATCTCTAACTGTATTTGAAAATTCTTTCATTGATTTTAAAAATGGAGTTAAGTGAAAGCCGTGTGTTGCCCGCACCAGATTTTTTTTTCTATATCTTAAATAATAATCACATTTTAGTGGGTTTACATCTCTTATAATTTGTGACTTGAATGTATAGATCATTTTTTTAGTTTCTTTGTTTATTTACTCATTCTGAATGAATTCGATAACCAACTAAAGGAGATAACTGCAAAAATATTTTTTTTTTACTTAAGAACAGTAATATACATGTATAATATACCAATGGAATACTAAATATTATAGAACAAATATTACCTTAAACATGCTGTTGTATAAGTTAACGGAGAGTGATGAAAAGCCGATAAATCAAACTGATTGTCAAAGATAATAATATACTAGATCATTTAATATTACACATGTTTCTTTTAAAATCCTATGCAAATAATTCTTTAACAATTTATTTTCGTTTCTTTTGTTTGAAAATTATTAAGTTGATATGAGTAACGGAGGTAAGTGAAATTAGTGTGTTGCGCGCACCACATTTTTTTCTTGAGTCCTGAATCCTTAAATATTTATCTACTCTAAATGTCATAAAAATATATTTTTTATAGGAAGTTTTCGAGTAACTTACTATTTTAATGATTTACTTAGGAAAAATGTACTTGTTCACGTGTGATAATTCTACTTATGGTTTGGCCAACCTTATACACATATGCCAAGCGTTGTCCTGTTTGAACTTTAAGTGTAATCAAAGCTGAATAAACCTATGATGCATCCGGCCTGACCTAAAGTTCAGGGTTCAAACCACGTCCGTCGGGGAAAAATCAGTAATGGATAACCCGTGACAACAACGGAAAGAGCAGTTTGCTCACGTAAATATATGTCACTAATACTCCCACATTCCATTACAAGAGACAAAGACAACTGTTTCAATAAATCAATCACATATTTCGTGCTGATCGCACTGGTAAAAATATTTAACTATACCTTCAGTTGAAATAATTGTACGCGTTGCTTTACCGATTTAAATGTTTTTTTCCGATTAATTAATATCAAAAGTATTACGTAAAAAAAAAAATCCATCTGCTTAAACAACAAGTGATCAACCAATGCTTCATCTATATGATTCGAAACAATCTATACAAAGTTCATTTCATCTACAGCCCCTATAGTTCATTTAACTTCCACGTTAGTTTAGTCCGATACTTAGGGTTTCTCAACCCTAATTAATTATCCCATCTACCTAAGCCAACTAGAATTGGATCAATTCGTCCTTATTTTTTATTAATAATTAGAATACATTTTGTCCGGAGACTGTAATTTTATTTTATTTTTTAATCAATATTCTCCCTTCTGGAATTCAGAAAGGCATGTGCAAAATGCATGGTATAAAGTTAGAAAGTGGTCATTAATGAAAAAGTAACAACTTGGCCGTATAGATGTCTTAAATATGAAATTTCAGGTTCTTATGACTTTTCGTTTTCGACTTACCACACACACACACACACACAGACCTTTTTTCGGGACTTTGTTATTATTTGTTAGACTCTAATACGTGTATTTCCGTTGAAAACTGGAATTCGATAATATTCAAATTATACTGATACTTTCCGTAACTATATATTTCATTAGTATTATACGCAAATTAACGAACTCACAACAGTATATGCTTAGAAATAGTCTTTATTCTTCTTCAAATATTACATGTGTGAAGTCTACCTTGAGACTCACCAAGAGGGAATGAGGGAATGATTTTGTGTGGATTTACATTGGGTATAAATAGGATTTTGAAGGAAGGAGGGGAGCTAATACTTCGGTGTGGTCTAACATGTGGTGGCCAGGGGCTCTCTGATCTAGATCGAAACTAAAATGCAAGTGGACAGCATGAATAGGACCGGAAACATAAACATCCAAGTTCTGTCACTTCTGTGACAATTCAGCGGTAACTTTATGACTCTAGAATGTGACCTGACCCTGAGAAAAGGGATGGTTAGGGGACCTTTCTTATTAGTTAACAATAGACAATTGTTTAAGCTACAAAAATACGTTAGATAAGACATAAAGTTTTATCATAAACGTTAATAATATTAGTCGTCTGTTAATTCCTCCTTTCCTAAAAAAGCGAGGGCCTCCGAGCTTATAATTAGAGATCAGGTTTACATATAATTTTCTTCGCATCAATTTGGGGGGCTCTAAGTTTTTCCATTTTGTCAAGGAAGGAAAAAGAAGGGTATTGGTCATAGGATTTAGGATTTTACATTTGTTTCTGTGTATCTTATGAAATAGAATTTCTTAAATTTAGTTTACATGAGATATTTAGATACATTAATCCATTTACATATTTGAATTCACTTATCTAAGCTTATTAAAATCATAAGTCCATTCGTTAATGAGAATTAACAATTTCATGTAATACATATATACATTTTTCCTTTGTTTTTGTAATATTGTAGTTGTTTTGTGTTTTTTTTTTCTGCTTAAATATAGCTAACATATATTCAGATATTAATTACAAAATGTGTAAACAAATAAAATGGATGTATACATACAATAAGATAAGACATAATAATACAAAAGCAGTATTCTAGTTACTAAACCTATTTACATAGTATATTTGACGGGGACTTGTCTTGACAAACAAATATTCGTTAAATTATACTTCTAAATCCTTATCTAACATAAGTTTTTATTATATTTTATTTCTTATAAAATTAATATTAGTTATTTATACAAAATTAAACGCCATTTCTTCACTTATAAATATAAGTAAACCTATTTTTCCAATTTTACTTAAATTATTATTAAATTAAAATCATAATATTAAATTGATATCAATATTTAGAAATAATAGCATACAATAGTAATGATATTTAATATTGTTAGATAGTATAAAATAGTTATTGTTATCAATATTGTTTAATAATAATTTGTATAGTTAAGTAATAACTTCTTCTTATTAATCAATACTGTTGAATAATAACATACAATATTCATGATAATCAATATATGGGGTAGTAAAACATAATAATCAAGATTGAAAATAATTACATAAATACTAAACATTATTTTAGATATATATATATATATTTTAAATATTTAATTATTTGCTACTGTTTACTAACAATCAATATTGTTAAATTATAACTCATATTGTAAAAATAATAACTTATATTAATAAAATAAAAATAATAATAGTTAAGCAACTACTTCTTATTTGTCATCGATACTGTTAAATAGTAACATATAATATTGATTATAACCAATATTAAGATTAATAATAACATAATAATCATTAAATAATTACTTAAATATTAAACATTGTTTTTGTTTATTTCTTAATTTATTTAATAGTTTATGATCGTTTACTAATTATCGATATCGTTAAATTACATACAATATTTATGATAGTCAATATGGTTAAATAATATCGTGTTATGACAATAATAATCAATATGATAGAATACTAACATACAATATCATTACCAATAAGTTACAAAATCATTTAGCGAAAATGAACACAGCATCAAGAACACATGAACACAATTTATCTTATTATGAACATTGATTTTACATTTTGCCAATTCAGCTAACTGCTTATTAATTTATATTTTATCATACTTTTAATTTTTACATTTACTAATCTATCCTTAAATATTGCTTTGACTGATACCTTTGATAGTTATACATTTTATTTTATTGAATTTTATATAACCATATTTTTCACTTTTCTAGTTTCCTTCATAATTCTTATATTTTCTTTTTTTTTCTTTATTTCTTTATTTCCAGATCGGCTACGTGAGCCATACATGGGTAATTCTTATATTTTATTTATACAATATTTATTATTTCTATTTATTCTTACATTACTTTAAATATAAAATATTATTATTGTTGTTTTTTTTTTGTTTTTTTTTTTTAAATAGTCATGTCCCATTTTGAGGACAATAATTATAATAAGTAAGTTTTCTGTCTTTAACTTTTTATTTTATTTTTTTATTGAGATATATTACAATTTGTTACAAAATGAACAGTAATAATATTGATAAGAGACCACATTCATACTATATATACAGAAAATAATAATAATGGTCAAATTTCATAAAATATAACATAAATTCAAATATATACAATAAAACAATAATAATAAATAAAAAACAAAACAAATCGAAACATAAACCTATTATTGAGATAAATAAAAAGTTGGCAAATAAATAAACATCTTACACACAATCATAACTATATACAATATATACAATTGCTAAAGGGACCCCAGCAAGCGCTTTTTCCTCCACTTGTGGAGGAAAAAGCGGAATCCAAGAGATCCCAGCACCTCTATCTCAGCCGCATCACTGGTCTGAGCCAGTGGAGGCTGAGTTAGGGCGCTGTAGCCACAAACATACCGTACATGAGTGGAGGATCTGACCATTGTCAGAACTCCAGTTTAAATGTTTACAATAGGTCTCGTGGCCACTGCCGTTTCAATCTTCGAGGAGGATTGTAGGGATGGGTGGTGCTGGATAGGGATTGTGCTAGAGGGTTAGGATGATGACTAAGGTTCTGATGAAATTTGGAAAATTTGGATGGTACCAGGTCTAAAACAAACGGAATATTAAGGTCATGGTGTAGGGTACAGTTGGTAACGTAATAAGGAGCATTAACTATTGTTCGGAGGACTTTGGATTGGAAGGATTGGATGCGTTTAATGTTAGAATGTTTAGCTGTCCCCCACAGTTCAAGTCCGTAGGTCCATATAGGTTTCAGTACTGTCTTGTATATTAGTAATTTGTTGTCAACTGTAAGATGAGATTTTCTGTTTAGTAGTCTGTATAACTGGCCAAATCTGCGGTTGAGTTCTTTTCTTTTTAGTCTTGTATGTGGGTTCCACGTCAGTCTTTTGTCTAGTAAAAAGCCGAGATACCGGACTGTGTCTGAGGAAGGAAGCGGTATAGAATTGAAATTAACCGTTGGACAGGATTTTCGTCGAAGGGTGAATGTGACGTGAGTGCATTTGCTTTCGTTCACCTTAATGCGCCAAGCATTGCACCAGTCTTCGACAAGGGAAAGGTGCTTTTGGAGATTTAGCGATGCTGCTTCAGGATCGGAATTGGATGATAAAATGGCTGTGTCATCAGCAAATGTTGCCAGAAAGGTATTGGGGTCGGTAGGGATATCGGCGGTGAAGAGGATGTAGAGGACGGGTCCTAAGACGCTGCCTTGAGGAACACCGGCCTCAACAGTATATTGTTCGGAAAATTCGGAACCACAGCGAACTCGGAAGGAGCGGTTGGATAAATAGGATCGGAGGATTAGGTATAAGGATTGAGGTAAATGGGTTTTGAGCTTAAAGAGCAGTCCCGGGTGCCACACCCGGTCAAAAGCTTGAGCTATGTCCAGAAAGGCACCCGAACAATACTCCTTGCACTCAAGGGCGGAGGAAATGTGGTCTACAACTCGGAGTCCTTGCTGAACCGTGGAATGTTGAGAACGAAATCCGAACTGATGTGAAGGAAAATTTTGAAATTTGGCTAGGATTCGTTTTAGTAGGAGCTTTTCGAAAATTTTTGAGAGGATCGGAAGTAGGCTGATAGGTCTGTAAGATGACGTGTTGTTAGAAGGTTTGCCTGGTTTTAGGAAAAGGATCATAGTTGAATGTTTCCATAAGAGAGGAAAATAGGTAGTGCGTAGGATACAGTTATAGAGATATGTAAGGAATGTAATGGCTTTAGGTGGAAGTTGTCTTAAGATTTGGGGAGTAAGGAGATCGTATCCAGGAGATTTGCGGAGAGGAAGCTTTTTTAAGAAGATATCTGACCTCAGAGGGATTAACTGCTTTAGGTGGTAAGGATAGTGGTATTGGTGACGTGAGGAACTCTTCAACTGCTGCAGTATGGGTTGGATTAAGCTCTGGATGAGGAGTAAAAACTTTGGAAAGGTGCTGTGCGAATTCCTCGGCCTTATGCTTGTCAGAAGCAGCCCAGGAACCATCACAGCGCCGGAGAGGATGGGAAATGGTGTGGGATTTTAGGATTCTCTTCGTGACATTCCACAGGGAATTGTCACGAGTCGAGAGAGAGGAGAGGTAGGTATTGTAGGATTGGGAACGGAAGATCGCCAACTCCCGCTTTAATTTTCTACAAAAAAAATTATAGGAGCGGCGATCTTCTGGGTGGCGGGTGCGTTGCCATAATGTTCTAGCTCGACGTTTGCTGTTGATGAGGTCTGTCAGGTGTTGTGGTAAATGGCTTTTGTAAGGAATTATTTGGGATTGTTTGGGAGAGGAGGCAGTCCAGGCGGCTTGTTGAATAGCGGTTGTAAAGGAATATACGGCGTCGTCAAGGTCATTTGGGGTTTTGAGAATCACTCTGAGGTCAATATCATTAGTGAGAATTTCGCGGAAGAGGTTCCAGTTGACAGGGCCCCTAATGAATGACGGTGGGATAGGTTTAGGAATAGGTGTTATGGATACATTTAGAATCAATGGACTATGATCAGAGGATAGTTCATCAAGGCGAGCTATGGAAAAATTCAGAGAGCCTAATCCGCTCATGATGAAGAAGTCGAGGATGTCAGGATTACGGTTAGGATCTGTTGGCCAGTAGGTAGGAGAATCGGGAGGTAGGAGATGAAAGCGTCGGGAGTTGAGCGCAGACTGCAATGTCCGTCCACGAGAATTGGTGGTTCTAGAACCCCACTGTTGGTTCTTAGCGTTTAAGTCTGCACCCAAAATGAAGTGATTACCCAAGGAGTTGAGGAAGGATCCAAATTGGGCAGAGGAAATGGGATGTTTAGGAGGGCAGTATGCTGATGCGATGATAAGCGGAAAGGAAAGGTTTTGATAACGATGGAAGTTGCTTGTAGGTAATCGTGGGCGGAAATTGGGTGTAAGTGATGGGTGAGGGATCGGCGGAATATGACAGCAGTACCCGGCATGGGCTTTGCCGTCTGGATGGTCTGTCCGGTATGTCGTGTATCCTGGTATTTTAAAGTACTGTTTAGTGGTTAGTCTAGTTTCAGTAATGAGTGCAACATCAATGTTTCTGTCCTGCAGTACGGCTGTAAGTTCGTCAGTGTGAGTTCTAACACCATTCGCATTCCAAAGGAGAATGGATAAGGAATTAGGTGAGGTCATTTATGGTTTTTTTAAGGAAGGAATGAGATTTGTTACGAGATTCGTAAGGAGTGATATTAGGGGCATAACAAGGGATTTAATTTCGGAAATAAAGGATGTCATCAAACTGGTAAGGTCTGTGGCGTTTGAAGGAGGAGGAATATGAGAGATTTGTGGTGGATTAGGATTCTTAGGATTGGTTACATTTTGAGAAAGAGGTATATGTGGAATGGATTGAGGTACATTTTGTAGTTCCGGCAGGGCCACGGCTTCAGTACTTTGATTCCCACCTCCAAGTAAGTGGGCAAATGATAAATTGGCATCAATGAGTTTTGAGGGTTCTCTTCTGTTTCTTACTTGTCTTGCTGTTTCATCCAGTACTTGAGGTTTTTGAAAGCTGAGGATCCTTATAGGTTTGGCATCCTTTATAGTTGGCCGGGTGGTCCTTCAGGCAATGAGCACATACAGCTGGTGTTGATTTTGGTTTTGTACACTCCACAGACTTGTGCTGTTCACCGCATTTCACGCATCGAGGTATGTGATGACAATAACTTTTAGTATGACCATATGCTTGACAATTATGGCACTGAATTATCTCTCTCTTTGTGTAAGGTTTTTCAACTCTTACACTGGAATAGTACAATCTATTGAGGTCATAGATTTTTTCAACTCCTTCAGCTGGTTCCAAATCCACAAAAAAGAGAGGTAGAGGAATTTTATCCTTTAGGACGTTAGTGACTTGCCGCACTTTATAGCCCATCTCCGTTAGTTCTTCTTTAATAGCTTCAACTGGTGTCGAGGGGTGTAAGTTTCTGATTACAACCCTTAAAGCTCTCTCTTGGCGTAGCTGATAGGTATGAAAATCTGCTTTGGTTTCAGTTAGGTATTTCACTATTTTTCTATATGTCTCGGCAGTAGTAGGAGATATTTTGGTATCATTGATTCTACTCATACAGTAGTAGCTGGTAGATTCGGTAATTTTGTTCAATTGCGCACACAACAACTGGAAATTTCTAATCTTTTTGACAAATATTGGAGGAGGCCGTGGTTCACTAGGTATAGGAGTAGATTCCATGTTTTCTTTTTCATTATGTAAAATCTGAAAAGGATTTGGGGTGAAAAACGGCGATTCGTCAGTCATCACTTGTGACGATGTGCCAGGTTGTGGTTCAGATTCTGAATTAGTACCGGAAGGGGTTGCTTGTAGATTTAATCTTTTATTAGTATCACGGCGGGGTCTTTGTTTTGTAGGTGACGGGATTGAACCACTAGATCTAGATCTTTTAGTTGAAGCTTTGGAGGACATTACTTGATGATAATATCGCATTTCATGTATAGAAAGTAATTAAATAATAACCAGATGTGGGAAAAAAAAACAATAACTTAGAAAAAGTTAAGCAAGACCAGCCTTGCCGGGCTATTGGCAATCAGCTGATATGAAGAGGTGACTCAGCATTCACTTTACACTGTAAATTATATCACAACTTACCGCTGTTTGCTCCAATAATAACTGTTGTTGTTATCCTGAAGTCTGATGATGTTTTCAAGACTGTGCTGAAGTGAAATCCAACTGTAAAAGCAAGAAATCCGAGAGCCGACTTGAAATATGACTGCTATACTCACGCGCATGCGCAGCCGACTGTCTTTAACTATACTACAAGAATGTAACTAAAACTTTGTTATACTTTATATTTCATTTCCACCATGTAATTGCCATTTTATTTCACCTACTTTTATTACGGCTTTATCCAGTTAAATAGACAATAATTACAATCAATATTAGTTGTTTGTTAAACGAAACCACAACTACAAACCTACGATTTTTTTATATATTTTTTTTTATTTAGATTTTTTCTTCTTATATGTTATAGCGTATTATTATAGCATTGTTTTCATTAATTGGGAAATAATATAATATAACATTTTATTTTATCTATATTTATATATATATATATATATATATATATATATATATATATATATATATATATTTTTTTTTTTTTTTATTTACGTTAAATTAAAGTTAAAACTCATATTTTATTTTTTTTTTTTTTTTGTTACTGTTTTGTATAAAACTATATTTATTTTTTATTTATTTATCAAAGTACCTTTAATAAGTAATTTGTTCATTTCTTCTAAGATTGGATTTTAATCCTTATTAATATTTCTTTTTTTTTTTTTTTTTTTTTTTAATATAATGCAATTGATTGCTGAATAAGACAATTTTATAAATTTGCATTTCGATTGTTATTTGCTCGTAATTAATAAATATAAATAAATTTTTGTAAAATAAATCATTACAATTCTGATTGATTGATTGAAAATTATTTTTCTTTTTTTTTTTGTTCCTCTAATTATAATAATTTTATTTATTTTTGTGATTAAAAATTTTTTTTTCGTTATATATATTTACTTATATAATTGTTAAATCACTCATTGATAGACAATGATTTTTATTTCTTTAATTATTGTTATTTTATTCATTTATTTTATTATTTATTTTTATTATTATTATTATATAGATATATATTTTTATTTTATTTATTTATTTATTTATTTGTTTATTTTATCTATACAAATTACAATTGGCATGAATTGTTAAATAATTAATCCTTTTGCTCTCGTTTCTCTATTTTATATATATTTTGCCTTTAAAATATTTTCTATACTAATTCTTTACATTCCCTTTTTAATTTATTTATTATAATTTCAATCTAACTCTTAAAACATTATTATAAGTTATATTATAAACATACAAATAAATTACAATATTATACTATTGTAAAGTAATGTGGTTTATACCATAATTATTTCTTTCTTTAAAATTATTTTATTTATTTTTATATATTTTTTTTTCCTTTGCTATATATGAAGTAAGAGTGGATTTATTTATTATTATTATTTCGTCAATTATATTCAATTTCGTACTACTTATTTCATGTTTTCTTCAAATATAATCATTACGATTATTTAACGAAAATATGTAATTAACTCATCAAAATACGTACTAATAACATGAATATTGGAAATTCGGAAATGTTTTTGTTTATATCCTTACATTTAATTTTGAGCTATAAATATAATTTCAAACATATATATTTTTCTTGCAACTCATTCAATATCCGTTTTTGCCGGTTTTCTAGTGACACACTATGAGGTAATTCAGAAATTTTAAACTATGTTATCATTTAATCGTTAAATATTCAAAGATAAATTTTTTCTATTTCGATTATGAATATTTTTTTTCATTTAATTAGTTTATCTAAAAGTTTAAAAATTTCATTTTAACGAATTCAATTAAATATTTGTTTGGTTAAAATTTAATATGACAATTTTAATATAACAATTCAATTAAGAGCAAAAGTCATTATTATGTATCGTATACTAGCAATTATACCAACATAATAATCACAATTTTCATAAATTTAAAATAGTATATTTAATTTTTTTAATATTTAAATTAAAACCATTTGAGGAAGATTTTTATGTTATGGGTCAACTGTTAAATTGAAAATCGCAAAACATACGTGTATAATTATAAATTCTTCTAAAGAAATTAAAATTTATTTTTTTTTATTTATTTTTAATTACTTACTTATTTTTTTATTGACTTATTTATTTTTACCTTTTTTTTCTTATTTTTTACTTATTAATTTTTACCTATTTCTTTATTTTTACTTATTTAATTATATATTTTTCTTATTTAATTTTTTCTAATTTATTTATTTTTACTCATTATTTTTGTAATTTAATGTTTGCTTATATATTATTACTTATTTATAAATTTTTTACTTATTTATTTTTCTTGTTTAATTTTTTCTCATTTATTTTTACTTTCTTATTTATTTGTTTACTTCGTTAATTTTATTTATTTTTAATTATTTATTTTTACTTTTTTTTTTCTTTTACTTCTTTATTTTTTTCCTGAATTTTACTATTGGGTTTAAAGTCCTGGTCGCGTCCGTTTTTTTTTGTTTTTTTTGAAGTGCTATCCGGCCTTAACATCCATAAGTGGATTGTTTTCTTACCGCCAGGCAATTTATGAATTTTTCTAATGTTATTCTTTACTTCTGTTTTTAGTTTTTTAACAACATCTCCTACTGAGACAACTTTTTCCTTTGAAAAAGTTCTAATTTCTGCTAAGGAATGCGCTATTTTCTCTAATTTCTTTTTAATTTTCTTTATTTTATTTTGTTTTTTTAAAGTGATTTCATTATATTTCATAATTGTTGAATTGCTTATATTTGATCCTTTATTTTTAATTTCTGTGCTACTTAATGTATTATTTTCCGATAGTTCTTTATTTATTATTTTTAAATGTTTAACATGAAGCAGTGACTTCCCAGAAACATTTAATACATCGATATTTTTTTCAGTGATCGATTCATTATTAATATCAGTGTAAAAGAAAATGTCTTCCAAAAAATCTTCTACATCAATATTAATATTTGTTGATCTAATATCATCAGTTGTTTTTTTATAATTTACTGCGCTTTTGTTTTCAATACATCTTTCATTTTCCAACCCGTGTTTAGTATTTTTGGAAATTTCTTTTACTAGTTTGTCTTGATGATTATCAATTTTAATATTAATATCATTAGATTTAATTTTAATGGTTTTATTTTCTAAAATATTCTCGGTTTTATTCTTGATTTTTATACTTTCGTTATTAAGCAATTTCTTATCGCCGTTAGGATTATCAGGGTTAAAAAATCTGCTGTATTCTATTTCATTATTATCTGGATCGAGCTCTAGCAAGTTTTTAGATTCGGACAATTCTTGAATTAGTTTTTCCAATTCTCGAATTCTCCTATCTTTTGGATCTTCTTCGTTAGAAGACTTTGTTTTTAATGTCGGTTGGTGGCATTTGGATACCGTATTGAAATTTGAACTTTGTGGTTGCGGATTATCTATTTTGAGTTTCTGGTAATTGCTTTGAATGCGGAAGGATTTTTCGTAAAGAATATTTTCTTGTTTTTTAGGGAAATATTCTATATGATTTGGGATTGTATAGTTATTTTGTTGAATATATTGGTTTCGAAAATCGGTAGGCTTTTTAAAATTTGAATTATTATTTCTATAAATATGATTTTGATTCATCCCTTTGTTATCTCTATGTATGGATCCTAATGTAACTGAGTTTTCAAACAGAAGTTGATTTTCATTTTGCAACAAAATTTTTAAATCTTCTAAGTTGTTTAATGTCTCAGATTTACCCATTAAGTTAATCCTTACATTTAAGGGCATGCTTGCATAAAAATGATAAAGAGTTCGGCACTCTAATGTGGCGATCCACATTTCTTTGTTGTGAATTTTATCTATGTGGTAACGAAGAATAATTATATTTTATATTTTTTCTAATCTTTTAATAAAATCCGACGGGTGTTCCGATTCTATTATTTTTGTATTATATAAATCTATAGTCAATTGTTCAATTGACTTATTATGACTATATAATTCTTTTAGACAATCTAATAACTCATCGATAGTCCGATAGTAATAAATTAATTGTATATATTTTGCTCCCTCTTTTAGACGAGCTAATGTTTTATTTAATATTATTTTTTCATTGAATTCCTTATAAGCATTGTTTTGTAAACAATATTTATTTTTTAATTGAACAATGCTGTTTATAAATTTCCCTACTTTACTTAATTCACCATTGAAAAATGGGATATTATTGCTTAGTTCTTTTTCTAATAAAAATGATTCCATAATGATGGAAATTCTAAAATTAATTTAATAGAAATTATACAAATACATAAATATAAAATAATATCTAATTCTAAGCTTACTGAGTTGTTCGCTGTCTTCCTCGCTCAGAACCTGGTGATCAGTGGACCAAGAGGGTAGACACCAGTTTTAGAATACCTCGGATGAGTGACTTCTTAAGCTGGTTGCTGAAGACATGTTGTTAATCTGGGATCAGTAAGACAACCTCGTAGAAAGACAAATACCTCGGATGAGTGGGGTTGCCAGTCTAAGTTCTTCAGTGTCGTTCGGTTCAAAACAGCGAAGATGAGAAGATACCTAGGAATAGTGAGTCTTCTATGCTTGCTGTTCCTATTTCGGGCGCCAATTAACGAACTCACAACAGTATATGCTTAGAAATAGTCTTTATTCTTCTTCAAATATTACATGTGTGAAGTCTACCTTGAGACTCACCAAGAGGGAATGAGGGAATGATTTTGTGTGGATTTACATTGGGTATAAATAGGATTTTGAAGGAAGGAGGGGAGCTAATACTTCGGTGTGGTCTAACATGTGGTGGCCAGGGGCTCTCTGATCTAGATCGAAACTAAAATGCAAGTGGACAGCATGAATAGGACCGGAAACATAAACATCCAAGTTCTGTCACTTCTGTGACAATTCAGCGGTAACTTTATGACTCTAGAATGTGACCTGACCCTGAGAAAAGGGATGGTTAGGGGACCTTTCTTATTAGTTAACAATAGACAATTGTTTAAGCTACAAAAATACGTTAGATAAGACATAAAGTTTTATCATAAACGTTAATAATATTAGTCGTCTGTTAATTCGCATATGATGCGTAGTGGATCGTTCCATAGATTCGATAGATTTAACAGCCATTTCCAGTTTCTGAATAGACAACGACGGAATAATGGCTTGCCTTAACCATCTCACAGGCCTAAATGCCTGGAAAAATCGTCCTCAACATCTTAACTTGGACCTCATAATCAAGAAACTCGTTAAACAACAGGTAAGCGTATCCATGGTAATACTAATACATATTCCTAATAAACCAAAATATATAATCATTGCTTCTTCCATCCGTACCATTTTACTCATATGATGAAAACATTATAATTATAATAATAATTTATTTATTTATTCTGGGACAAGTCTCCTTAGAGTACAAATTATTAAGAAAAAAATACAACTATTTTAAATAGCAATTAAAAAAAAGTGAAATATAAAATCATTCTTTCTTTTTTTTATCAGAAAAAAAGAAAATATAATGCATATGTAATAAAAGAATAAATTTTAAAAAATAGAGAGAAAAAAAAGTGTATCTTCTATGAAAATCCTTCTAATTTTTTTTTTTTTTTTTTTTTTTTTGTTTCTTTTAATAATCATTCGAAATTAGATTTAGAACGGATTCTTAGGATATTGAATGGATAGGAAGTAATTGAAAAGGCAGGATTTCATGGTCGGAAGGGTCTTAAAGTTGCGGATATGAGAAGGGAATAGAGCTCCATATGGAAGAGGATAATGAAAGATCTGTCGAAAGCTGCGGTTCATGGGGTATGATAGGCCGCGTAAGAGTGTTCCGGGAATGAATCGAGGATTTCAATAGTAGGAGATCTGAGGAGTATGTTGGACGGCGGAATCGGATAACTTGGTAAAGGAAGGTTGCCATGACGTATCTGCGGCGGCAGGAAGGATAAAGCTACTTTATCTCTTCATAGAATCAAGAAACACAGCTGTCCAACTCAAGGTTTATTTTTAATTTTAAATCTAGCATTTGCAGCATCTGATCTGAAAATATAGTTGTTTTTTCTCTCCTTTTTTTTTCTTTTTTTTTTTTTTTTTAGAGTGGAAATTTGTTTGACTGAATTTTCCTCAAAATAGAAGTATCTTAAAATTTATTTTTGATAGTTTTAATATATATATATATGTTTCCCACAAACTTTAAAATCAGAATTCAAGAGAAGGTGAGTAGCCTCTAGAGAGATATAAAGGGCCAATCAAGGATCTGTAATTCCGTAGGACATTGGCCCTTCAGGTACTATCCCAGCAATTTGTACGGACACCTCTGGTGTTGAATTGCCTCTTCTAACTACTGATTTACATTAACTTATTTAGTTATATTAAAAAATATTACCTAATTGAAGCGAAATAAATAAAAATGGATTAGGTTAAATAAAGTTAGTTTTGCTTATGTGAATACTTAAAAGATATTTTACACCAAAAGATTTTGTCGTTGACTTACACTAATATATTTTTTATTTTTTTATAACTTAATATGTTTTCACACTTTTTTTTTCTAAATTAGAAATACTACAAATATACCTGACCGTCCCGTAAAAGAAATTATTCATAAATCAGAAAAAAAAAAAAAACTATCTGACAATTAGATCAATATTGTTTCAACATTTATGAATGTTGCATTTTTTATTTCTTCTTAATCTCAAATTTATTATCGAAAACAATACATACGCTACTATGAATATATAATCTAGGATAAATGACCTATTACCTGAAGGTGCTATTTGTTGCAAAAGAAAAGTACACACACATATATATATATATATATATATATATATATATATATATATATATATATATATATATATATATATAGTTTGATTACTATTCGACTGTTGATAATTTAAGTTTCTATTGTTCTCAGGTTTCAGTCAATGAATAAACAATTTTACTTATGCGACGTTTCGAGAACTTATTGTTCTCATAATCGTGCAATTTCAGACAAAATAGTGTCTTAAATAGATATATGTGTAGACCACAAACTTTGAAAGAACACTGACGGTTGTGTGTTTCGATTTTGTGCCACTTCTTTTCAATTATCTTTTTAATTTTCAAAATACAAATAGTGTTAGTCAAAATACAAAATAGTCATAATTTGACAAAACCAACAATTATGGTGAATGCTCTTGTAAGTAGTAATAAATAGACATATAATAATGCTAAATTTAGAATTTAATTAAAATTCAATTTAATTAAAAATAGAGATGTTTACCCAGTTTTCTTCAATTTTGATAAATAAAAGTTTGAAGCGTTTGAAGTGGGAAGGATTTTTTTATCTTTCCTAAGCTTTTCATTAAATTAATAGTCAGTAAAATTGATTAACGTTTACGATAGAGCATACTTTTTTTTAAATATCAGCGTATTTATATCAAAACATAAGTTAATTGAAAAATGAAGTCATAAAACTTGTTAATTTTCATGAAAAATATCTATTAAATAATAATTAATAGGAAACAATATTCCACTTAATGCTCTCGTGTGTGTGGAAAAAATGCAAACCATTCTAATTACTGAAATTATGCATTGAAAACGTTCTAGTGTTTATTATAATATGTCTAAACAATATCTTTAAACTCTGTTCAACATTTAAAATATAAACCCTATTATAGCAAATAAATCCGGTCGAAGCATGTTTTTGATTTACAACTCTTAATTGAAATTGTTGGAACATATTGAAAAATTCAAAATCTACATTAAAAATTAAATTATTAACCCGAGTTTATATATTTATTATATCAATTAATAAAATAATATAATTTTTTATGCTGAAAACATGTTTCATGCTTTGTTACACTACTGCTACCAACTCAATATTAATTAAACTGTATTGAACCTAAATGTTCCATAGAAACTTTAAATTTATTTATTTAACAAAAAAAACAAATATTTATAATTCTGTTCAAAGTTGTCGTATTTTTAAAACGACTTTATTGTATTTTAGTGATTGAAGCCTTTAAGAAGCGCACATGTCTAGAAATATTTATTTTTAAACCTTTGATCTAAATTTGACCATAGTATATTTGGTCATTTACGATTACTAAAAATTTTCATATAAAAAGGTTAATAGCATTTTGTCAATTTGCATAATGTGTGCATTAAGAGAGAGGATTATTAAGGCCTAATCTATTGATCCTCTGTGGACCCAAGACATCTTTGGGATTTCCGGTTCCCTAGTATCTTAGATTAATTGTTTGAACTATGATTATTAATAGCTGAATTAATTCTCTAGATCGCAACTTGTGCTTCAAGGTAGGGAAGTTTTATCTCACTTCAGGTTTCAGGAATTCTGAATAATTAATTACTAAGTAATTACTAAGGGCATCAATTTATGTTTAAAAATGGGAATCTTTAAGACATTTATAATTCTTTTATTAGTCACCAATATATTTGTTATAAATATTATAACAAATGAAATGCAAAAAAATCTGGTGCGCGCAACACAAGACTTCCATTTACCTCCGTTGTTAAAATCAATTTAAGAATTTGTATATACATTTAAAGATACAAATAAATTTTTAAATAATTAATTATTTTGAATTTCAATAGAAACATGTGTTTTGTTAAATAGTCTATTATATTTTTATCTACAACAGTCAGTTAGTTTTATCGGCTTTTCATCACTCTCTATTGACCCGGGAGTTACCACACACACAGACCTTTTTGCGGGACTTGGTTATTGGGATTTAGGAGGCCCTAAAACTTGTATTTCCGTTAAAAACTGTAATTAGAAAATTTTTACGATCGTAATACTTTCCATTACTATATATTTCATATATAGGTAAGCGAAAGTGAAAAATGATGTCATATTATAATTTGCAGATTATTCCCGTCATCAATTTGTATCTAAATGATTAATATTTTCTTTTCACTTAAATATTGTTTATAAATAGCTGATTCGGCAAACATTGTTCAGCTATATAAATTATCCCTAATGAACATTTTGTTGGTCAAATATGAAATAAATACCTAGCGGTATGAAATATACTTTAGGACCAATTCTCAGACCTACCGAATATACATACAAAATTTTGTAAAATCGGTTGATCCATTTCGGAGGAATACGACCATAAACACCGTGATACGATATTTTTATATATTAGATATAGTAAGTACTAATATACGAACATATATGTAAAACACAATTAAGATAATTATACAGTTATACTATATCGCTAAATTTTTATCTTTGTGAGCTATGAGTTTAAAGTAAATTGAAAATCCAATATGAACGGCAGATTTCCTCATGGATATATTTTTAGCCCTACGCTTTTTTACACTGCTGAAATTGATGTAAACATTTTCTAACGAACTTTGTTGATTGCCTTTTGTTATTTAGATTTTGAAGGCGTTAGCTTTAGCCAATAAATGAATATTTTCAATAAATTTATGTGTGTCAGATATTTTAAAATGTAGAATATTTTTATCGTAGGTATAAATAATCGGTAGTCGTTTTTTTTTTTTAAATATTTTAATTTTTCCAACGTTTCGGCTCAAACTTGAGCCATTATCAGACTGACTCCCGATGTTTCGGCAGCTCATCTGTTTCTAAACATTTATTAGTTTAAATGAGAGACAGGCACCCGGGATTGCTTTAAAAACTCCGCAATTTCCTCCCTCCTACATACTTCCTTATCATCAAGTCCTACCTCACTGACAGATCCTTCAAAGTAAATCATAATAATTCCTATTCATTCATTTTTGTCAGTTTGCTGGTGTTCCTCAAGGCATTATCCTAGGACCTATTCTTTTCACAGTTTATACAGCTGATATCCCATCCCATCCTAACACTTTCCTTTCTACCTACCCTGATGACACTTGTGTGTTATCAGTCAATACTGATCCAACTATTGCCTCTCAAACTCTCCAATCCCACATCAGGGACCTCGAAGTATGGTGTCAGAACTTGAGAATTAAAATAAATGCCAACAAATCCAACCAAATTACCTTTACCCTTCGTCGTAAACCTACGACATCCTGCCCAACTGCCTCCATCAATAATACTCCTCTTGCCCCGGTTGAACAGATCTAGGACTGCACCTTGACAAACGTCTCACTTGGAACCCTCAAACAACACTGAAACGATAAGAAACTGCTCGACGTTTTCGACTACTTCAACACTTACTAAACAAACGTTCTAATCTTCCACTTAACTACAAAATATCTTCATGACTATCATAAGGTCGATATGGACTTACGGAGTAGAGCTTTAGGGCTCTACTAAACCATCGAATTCTGCCCGTATCCAATCCCTACAATCCAAAATCCTTCGTAAAATCCTCAATGCTCCTTAATTTGTCACGAATACACTATCCACAAAGACCTTAATGTTCCGTATGTTGCTGATTTGGCCCAATCTTGATACCATTCCTTTCATGGCAAACTCCATTCCAACCCTAATCCTCTAGTTTCAATCCTTTCTTCCTCTTCAATTCCTGACAATCCTCCAAGGCGGCTGAAAAGGAGATGGCCCTGAGACCTTCTAGTTTAGAACATTTTTAGAGTGCTTCCATTGGGAAGATTCTCTACATGTGTTTCATGCCTTTATATATTTCATCTAATTTACTTGTATTCCTGTATACAGTTGTAAATTCCAATAGATAAATTTAAAAAAATTTAAAAAAAAAATGAGGAACCGAAAGAAAATGTCTGTATATAATTTACAAAACGAAATTATTTCATTGCTTTGTTATAGTTTTAATTATTTTTGTATTATTAATTTGTAATTAGTTTGCAAAATAATTCATTAATTTAATGAACGAAAGACATAACGTAAATAAAAAACATATGTTTTTAGTGTAACTTTATAATTCTTTTTCTAATACTATCACTGTAAATATGAAGAGGTTGTAACTAGTTAGTAAGCTATTTACTGCCGTCGGTTGCACAGGTAGTTTCTGAGTTCGTACTTTTCATTCGTATTATTAATCGAATTGATTTCACTTAAATTTCCGATTATTCTATCGGTTATCGACCATAATGGGAGGCCGTTTTTTTTCTCTCAATTCCTTTCTCTATTCAACAAGACGTCACAAAACCACCTTCTACGGATTGGACTTCAGCTGCAAGTTTCCTGTAAACGTCTACGGACCAAGACGGAAGCCTGCTAACCATCTTCTAATAGCAATCTTGAAGTGGACCGCCTAATTCGGGACCACCACCAGCATCAGTTCCTTCTCTTCGATTACTTACCCAGGGTATTTTGAACATTTTATTTTTTCTTAAATTGCGCAATTAATCTAAATATAAATCTTTTGAGCTTATTAAAAATTACTATATATTGACTATAAATATTAAACACTGTCTTAATATTAATTATTATTTAAAATATAATTTAATTTAATTATCAACGTAATTCTCGTTCATTTGTTTTCTCAAATAGATTTTAAATAATTGAAATTCAATTTCATTTTTTTTTTCGTAAATATAGTATTGTTTTATTATTAGTTATTTTCCAAATTAAGAATTATGTCTAGGTTTTGTCTTGTTTGTTTGTTTCCCTTGTGTTTTAATTTTGTGTTAATATGTTTTAAATTATAATTATAATTGTTGGTGATTATTTTTCTTTTTTTTTTTTTGGAATTGTGTTTCTTTTCTATTTAAAAAAATTAATTGTATTATGTTAAGCTATAAATTCATCAATAAATCAGGTTTTAAAATAGCATTCGGAATCATTTGAAAATTCCACCCAAATTTTTATTTTATTTTTAAAAACAACCATATTTTTCCAGCGTTGGTAATTTAGAGAAAGGTCGTACAAGGGTGCAAGTTTGTTATCCTTGCGGCGCCCTAACTCCCCATTATTTTTAATTACGATAATTTCAATAGTCGACTAAACATCCTCAATATAGAATATTTATAGAATTTATTACCGTGAGAGAAAACCTAGCTCAGAATATTCTTGAGCGGTTCCCGTTTTAATTATGACAGCCAAGATTAGTGGCATTAAAATGGCTTTAAGGTTTATTTAATCCATATGTTTTCCCTTAATATTGATTTCCCTTTGTGAGTTCTATGACTTTTAAATCCAGCCCAAAACAAGCAATAGTACCGTTATTCATTTTTATAAATAAATACATTTTTGCTCCTAATACTTCCTCATGCTCTTATCATGTTGATATAATTTCACATTTTTTCTATGGCTATTATCATATTTGGTAAAATATTGTTGGAAAAAATTGTATGCGAAAAATTACAGAATAAAAAATATTATGCTGGTGAAACCCTATCCACACTACACCCTTCGGCAAAACTAGGAGCCAATTCTACACCTACAAAAGAAACCTCAACTTCATTCATAGCTTAATAAAATAAGTTTTCTAGAAAGTTAGACATATGGAGCCTAAAATGGGGTGAAGAAACCATTTACAAGTTATGTGATATTAAAAATGTTTTATTTATTTAACTAAATAAAACATTTTGCAATTGATTCTTCCAAAATCTTCGGTACTTTAAAATTATTTAAATTATAAGACATATCTGAGAGGAAATTTTATCTAGACACCGATGTTATGTTCTCAAATATGTTCTAAGTGAATGCTTGGAAATGTGGTTTGGAAAAAATAAAAACATAAATATTATTTTTTTATTGGATTATGATTCAATTGTCCTTTCTAGTTGCTAAGTACGTACTGGAGTTTCCTTGGTGAAGGTATAAGATGTATATATATATATATATATATATATATATATATATATATATATATATATATATATATATATATATATGAAAAAATTTTTCGCAGTCAAGATTACTGATGATTATTATCGAAGTTTACAAAAATTTCTTGTAAAAAATATCTCGTTGTCAAAAATGTATTGAATTAATATTACAAAATCTAGTTGGGCAACGCACGACTTTCACTTATCTCGGCAAATTGAAATCATTTTAAGAACTATTTACTTTTCCAAACAATTTTTAATGAGTAATATTACAATCTGTTTTAATTAGAAGATTTTTAATTTAAGAACTATTAAATGAACTTAAGTTGAAAAAAAATTCAAGTTTAGTCAGATTCGTTGGAAACATATGATTTTGATTAAATAATATTAAATTATTACTTATAGTAATCATTAATAATTGGATGCCCTATTCGTCACTCTCCCATTACCTTTCACAGCTTTCTACATAAGATAATATTTTTTCTAAAATCATTCTCTTTCCAACGATATATTATACGTCTATGATACTGTTTTTATTATTTAAAAAAAATTAATTGGAAAACATTTTTGCTCTTTTCTCTTTTAGTTGGTCATCAAATTCATTCAACTCACTTATTTTATCGTTCTTTATAAATGCGAATAAGATGATATTGTTAATCTTTTGGAATGTTCAACATTAAAGGAAATTAAAATATCGGCATTTAAGCCCTGTCAGACTATTTCAATCAGAATGAAACCTATATGATATTAAAGCCCATTGAATTTTACATCGATGTAGCGAGTTTAATTAAAATCGACTTAGCCTTTTTTTAAAATTTTTTTATAAAATCGTTAAAAGGTGCAAAATGCATGAAATAACGTGATTCTTCTGGTTGGTGGATTTTGAAGAAAACGTTGCTGTAACATCTCAGGCATATGCGCTTCTCCAATAAGAAATATCAGTTTTATGTAACTTACTTGTATTTCCATTGAAGACTGTAAAATTTATTCGAAAAAGTATTAGAAAATTTAAAATGTATTTGAAAATGTTCTCTATCGCAATATTTCATACATAGGTAAGTAAAATTAAAAATAGTTATTAACATTCGCCTTTTCAATATTTTATTAAAAATAATTTTAAAAATCTGTTACTATTTTTTTAATATGATAAAGTACGACGTAATCTTGTAATATCGTCTTTCGTTGATTTTAAACTAAAAAAGATTGTATCCAATGTGATAATTAAATAGCAGCTCACCGTTTTTTTAATTTTATATTAAAGCTCTAAAAATAAAGATTAGCAATTAAATATTTTTCAGAACAGAATGAATGAAGCCGTGATTGGTCATGCGCCCCAAGGTATTCCCTGCATATCCTAGGACATGAGACTAATTCTTCATCATGAACTTTACAGTTTAAAAAATTTACCTAAAACAATCATCAACACTTAAAATATATAAAACAAAATATAAATAAATAAAATTCAGTTCCAATAAAAATAACGAAAAGTCATTGGGGTTCAAACTTCGGTTCGTAACGATACATGGCTTATTTTATTTGTTATTTGACACCTGAAAATTGATTTTTGATGCTAATATATGAAAGAAATCCATCGAGATTACGGTAACTGGAACAGGATGTAACTGAAAGATCTATTAATGCTAAAGACGAGCTTCAAACAACCCCTCTGATAAAAAATTTAAATCTTGCCAAAAGCCTTTCTTATTCTGGTTCTTAAGCTTATTAAGGGTTATATAAAATTCTATAGCCTATCCAGTAACAGGAAATATCCCAAACAAAGTTAGACAATGAAGATCTTACAGTATATTCCTTTAAGCCACGCACAATCTCCACTTTACTTGAGTCCGGCCGTTTGATATTCAAGTCTAAAGTATTAATTTCGAGAGGGGATAATATTATATTGAGATTATAAAAATAAATTATTTTAAAAATAAATTAATAAAAACTATTACGTAAATATACGAATACCAAGGAACTAAATAACATTAAATTAATCGAAGAATAAACAGAAATCCTTGAAAACATGAAAAGGCTTATTGAAAAGCAGCTTTTACTTCGATATTTAATTAGAAACCATCTTAAATAAATAACAAAATAATTTAAAAATAAAAAGTATATGTTTTTTTTTCATTTCAAATTATAAATGATTTACCCTG
This sequence comes from Piezodorus guildinii, assembly GCA_023052935.1. Taxonomy (NCBI): domain Eukaryota; kingdom Metazoa; phylum Arthropoda; class Insecta; order Hemiptera; family Pentatomidae; genus Piezodorus; species Piezodorus guildinii. The sequence continues at coordinate 40,018,225 of CM041294.1, forward strand.
CAGAGTAAAGATTGTTTGCTTTACATGAATTCCGGATATGATCCAATTTATTCTGTATTTGTAAAAAAATAAAACAGGTAAACATAGTCTATTACCTATCTTAAATACGTAATGGCAATATATAATAGTTGAAGAAATTAAAAACTCCGTTCCTAAAGAAAAACAAAATATTGAATTAAACAATGTGCAGTAAATATATGATAATTACCTATAATAGTTATACATATTACGTAATAATAAAGAGATGATATTGAGTCAATATTTACAATATGTTATACACACAACACCTTTAATGATATGCCCAATGATTCTGCGTTAATTAGGTGCATTGCTATATTTCTTACTTAAAATATAAAACAAAAACATGCTGATATATTAAAAGTCCACAATGAGAACCGACACAATCGACAAAATATGTGAAGAATAGATTTATACGAATTCTACTGGCATAAGTTATGCAAAGAAAAGACATTACTCATAGAAAAATGTTTTCACATGTTCTTCGCACATTTTTGGGCTTAGAAAAAAATTTTAAACTATATAATTCGAAGATATAGGAGCCGAGTAAAGTATTGCTTATTTTTTAAAGACGACTGCATTAAGATGCGAGTTAAAGAATAATAATAAAAATAACAATCTAACAAATTCTACCAAATAAACCTTTACCTTTCGTCGTAAATGAATGACTTCCTGCCCTACAGTATCCTTAAATGACACTTCACTAGTCAGTCCCAATACAAACGTATTGCATGGAATCCTCATACAAGACTGAAACGACCAGAAACTACCCGACGTTTTCGACTACTTTAAGTATACTGGACACCCAAACCTTCCACTTATTTACAAAAGACTCATTTACACGGCCATCATAAGACCTATATGGACATCGTTTAACTTAGAAAAAAATTTAAACTGTACAATTCGAAGATATAAGAGCAGAGTAAAACATTGCTTTTCTTTAAAGATGAATTCATTAAGATGTAATTTTATTAATAAATAAATACGGATTGCAATATAATTTAATTTGTATTTCGTTATTAGCTGATATCATTGTAATATGTCTTCATAACTTTGTTATATAAAAAAGTAAATTTTGTCAAATCACGTTTAACGGTATTCATGAGTCATTTTGGAATGCTTAGTATAATTTGTAAAACTATTTACAAAAAATTAGGGAGCGGCGTGGTCTAGTGGATAGAGCGCTAGTCAACTGTGCTCCGGGTCCTGGGTTCGAATCCCGGCTGTGGCAGAATATTATTTATTCTGTTAATTCAGTCGGGGGGCGACCCTAGGGTATGGAGACCCTCCTGGGGCAGACCCAGCCTCTATAAAGTGGGTACCCAAATTAATTGGGGAAAAACCTGGCGGCTGAGCGCGATTTAGGTCTAATCACCTCATTGCACTGCCGTTGGCCTTGAAACAGTACGAATCTCTATATGTACTGACCCCAAGACCCTCCATGGGTTGTAGTGGTACAGGTTTTTTTTATTTACAAAAAATGAAAAAGCAGATCATTTTAAAAAATATATTTATCATTAACGTGACAACTTTATCACTTATTGTTTTATTTTGGATTATAAAAAGAAGGTATTTACTTTTGGTAGCAATTATTTAATAATAAAGTAAATGTTTTAAAACACTTGGCTACAGAAAGTTCCGATTAAGTCATTTTATTCTGACAAACGATCAACTGAAGTTAAATGACTAAAATTTTCGATTACATGAAGTGACTGGATGAAGGTAATGGGTCGACTTTGTACTGCTTTCGATTGGCATGACCAATCACGGCTATATTCATTCTGGTCTGAAAAAGGTTGAATTACTAGTCTCCATTCTTAAAGCTTTAATACCAGATTAACAAAACGGTTTTATGCTATTAAATTTTCATATTTTATACAACCGTTTTCACTAGAATATCAACGAAAGTGGATATTAAAATTAATATATCCCCACGGTAAGCTATCCAATTATCACATTTTATACAACTATTTTTACTTAATTATCAACGAGAGTACTAAAGGGGAAATATTTAATACAGTCACCGGATTTTTTAATTTATTAAAATTAAATAACATGTCGACAAAAAATTAAAAAAAATTAATTTGGTAGATTACTTCTCCGACAGCAAAAAATTTTCTGTTAACTTTTTAATCAATATGATGGCTGATATACGTTTTCACAGTGAATATTCACAAAAACTTTGACTCATTAACCATTGAGGACATTTTCACTATTTATAAAACAAATCAAATATTTTTTGTTTTAGCTCGATATACTCCTTGTATTATATTCTTTAAAATGTATTCATAATATTCAAGTTCTAACTCAAGCACAAGTCTACCATCTCAATAGCTCATTAAATCATAATCATTCTGTCTCCCGGCTAAATGACCTATCCTCAGATCACAGCCCTCTTATCCTAACTCTTTCATTATCTCCTATACTAAAACTCCTTCCACCGTCATTCCTAAGAGGTCCAGTTAACTGGACCCTCTTTCGTGAAATCATAACCGATGCAATAGACCTCAGAGTATCCCTCAAATCTTCTCAAAAACTAGACGATGCTGTTAATTCCTTCACCACCCTGATCCAACAAGCAGCCTGGAATGCATCTTCACCTTTCCCTTTCCCTCTTTACAACAAGAAGAATCCTATACCCCAAGACCTCCAAGATCTAATCCACACCAAGCGATGCTCCAGAATCCTCTGGCAAGGAACCAGGCACCCAGGCGATCGGAAATCCTACAACTAATATACCAAATTAGTTAAACAGAAATTAGATTCCTTTAGATCCAACTCCTACAATTCCTACCTCTCTTCATTATCCGTAACCGACAATTCTCTATGGAGAATAGCCAAAAAGGTACTTAAACATCATACCATCACCCATCCTCTCCGACAAGCTGATGGTTCCTGGCTTCGTCAGAGGAGACTAGAACTGAAGCATTCGGCCAGTACCTCTCTACATATTCACCCCCCATCCCAACCACAATTCTACTCATACTGATGGCGTAGAAGAATTCCTCATCTCCTGGCCATGACCTCCTCAGCTCCAAGATCATTCGACAACTTCCTCAAAAAGCAATTATATTATTTACTTACCTGTATAATTGTATCCTCCGCACAGCCCACTTTCCTCTGTTGTGGAAACACTCCATTATTATCCTCTTTCTCAAACCTGGTAAACCTCCCAACAACGCCTCATCATATAGACCAATCAGCCTTCTCCCTATCCTTTCATTTTTTTTTAAAAAAACCTGCTTAAGCGTATTCTACAGTTAATTGAAATTCTTTCCCACCAGTTCGGATTCCGCTCGGGGCACTCTACTGTACAGCAAGGTCTAAGAGTGGTTGACTATTTCTCCTCTGCACTTGAAAACAAGCAATACTGCACTGGTGCCTTTCTGGACATTGCTCAGGCATTCGACCGGGTCTGGCACCATGGGTTACTTTTCAAACTAAAATCCCTATTATCCCAATCCTTATATCTAATCCTAAGATCCTATATCTCTAACCGCTCCTTCAGAGTCCGCTGTGGTTCAGAGTTAAAGTTGTTACCATTTGTTGCCCAATCGAGGCCGGCGTACCTCAAGGAAGTGTCCTAGGTCCTACCCTCTATATCCTGTTTACAGCAGATATACCTTTAGATCCTGATACCTTCCTAGCATCTTTTGCCGATGATACTGCCATTCTATCAACACATTTGGACCCAGAACTAGCATCTTCCCATATCCAAAGACACCTCTCCTTGATTGAACATTAGTGCGACGATTGGCGCATCAAAGTCAATCAATCCAAAAGTAAGCACGTCACCTTCACCCTCCAACGTAATTCCTGTCCACAAGTTCATTTTAACTCTATACCACTTCCCTGTTCCGACACAGTCCGGTACCTGGTTTTCCTACTAGACAAAAGACTGACCTGGAACCCTCCTACTCGACTTAAAAGACAAGAGCTCAACAGAAGAAACGGACAGTTATATAGACTACTGAACAGAACATCACAACTTTCCGTTGGAAACAAACTATTGGTTTACAAGACAATTCTCAAACCTATGTGGACCTACGTAATTGAACTATGGGGTACAACTTAAATTTTCGAACATCAAACGCATCCAATCCTTTCAGTCTAAAGTCCTTAGAACAATAGTCAATGCTCCCTATTATGTTACGAACAAGACCTTACATCATGACCTCAAGATCCCTTATCTCCTCGATCTCATCCCATCCAAATTCTCAACCTTCCACCAGAAACTTACTCTTCTTCCTAATCCCCTGGCACAATCCCTATCTAATACCAACCATCCTTACAACCCTCCTCGTAGGTTGAGGCGGCAGTGGCCGGGTGATCTCTTATAAATACGCAACTGGAGTGCTGGGTAATGGCCAACTTCTCCACTGACTAGATTGGTGACGCGGCTGACTGAGAGGCGCTGGGATCTCCTGACATTGTGCCTCGGCATCCATTTCTGGATGCAGAGGTTCGATTCGGAGTCCCTTGGGGCATTATGTAAATATTGTATATAGTTATGAATGTGACCAAGATTATAATTATTTTCTTTTATTTCATTTTATTTTATTTTTCATTTGCTATTGAGGTATTTTATTTTTTGTTTGTTTTACTCTGTACATATGGAATGAATGACTTTTTTTTATCTCTAATACTTATTGCCCAAGATAGTGGCAGATTGTATTATTTCTCAATAAAGCAATATTATTAAAATATATATATATCAAATCATTCCGGAATAAATTGATAATCTTTCATTTACAACTACGAAGTAAATGTTTTTCACATTTTAAAACATGTGAAATATTCAGCCACACCACTGAGACTAAGTTTCCTATCGATTTTGCATTCGAAACTTTGAGTGCTTTAAAAATAAATATTGATACTTGTTTCTCGGACTTTGATGCCAATGCAAATCAAATTAAGATTTTTCAAAATCCTTTTGATACTGACATTGAAACCCAAGCCCCGGAACTTCAAATGGAAATGATTGATCTACAGTGCAGTGATATAATTAAGAACAAATATAAAAACTCATCTTCGTTGGAATTTCATAAGAGTCTTCCACTGACACAATTAGATAATTTGCATAAATTTTCTCGCGGGCTGTTTTCTGTTTTTGGTACTACTTGTTTGTATGATAAGACCTTCTCCAAAATGAACTACACAAACAATTTTTACAGATCTCGATTCACTGATGAGCATCTTAAATCTTTTTTAATAATTGGTAAAAGTAAAATTAGTCCACAACTAACTATTGTCAGTGGAAAATCTCAATTACATAAATCTCATTAGTATTTCATATGTCATTATGCTTGTTATAAGTTATGTTTTTATTTAAAATGTATAAAATGTTAGTTGGATTCACTTCAATAATTTGTTAGTTATTATATACTGAAGTTAAGTTTTCTGCATATTATACATGTCTTTACTCATTACAATTCTGTGCTTCTTTATCCAACTTATCACAAAAACAATAACAATAAGCCTACAACAATGTTATGATTAGTTAGTCCATGACCATATTAATGTAGATGTCATATTAATAATAATTATTCAATATAAAATTAGAATACTTCAGTAAACTAAATTTAATTTGCTATAAAAAATATGTTCTCTAATTTTCAAGTATGTTAGCTCTCCGCGGGCCGGACAAAATATGTCCGCGGGAAGGATGTTGCACTATACACTCATTGTATTCCTTTTGTATATTTGTAGCCCTGATGATGACCAACAATGGTCGAATCTTTGGCAGACCACTAATAATTAAATCTATTTAATTGTTTCTTTTACTGACCGCCACCCGGACTAACTCTTCCTTAAGGTTTCAAATCTCTCCCCCCCCCCCCTACCACGGATCTCCTTAACTTATACTAGGATCAAATTCCAGAAGATATATGTTCGAGTTGTTTGTTCCTGCATATTCTATAATTCATGATGTCAGTATTATTCTATCAATTAGATGGCATTTCATTGTTTATATTGAAGCAGTCAACAACCCATACTCTGATAAATATTGATGTAACATTCTTAATGACCACACCTCAACCTCCACCATTGCAAACCCTCATTGATTTCACAACCTTGAAACAGAAGCGACTAACTCCCGAAGGCAGTACCTCGGGTGACGAACGTGATTCCGTTCCTCATTAGAATGCATTACTGCTCGCCCAGCAACATTACATCTAATACCGCTATTATGCCGTAAGGGTTATTCCGTAAGCTGAGGAATTTACTCTTAAATGTCACGCCCTGGCTCATCCAATAACGCAATTTGCCTCATTGTAATATAACATTCACAGAAACTTGAAGCAAACTATCATATAGAAAATTAACGCTATAATCTCATCTAAGAAAAATACATCATTAAGGTATTTCATATTTATATCAGTAATTTCAACGCTAATTACTAAGATAGCTCTAATTTAGTAATTTTAAGTAATTAATAATGTCCTCACATCAAAACATCAACTCTCAGCACCATCCCCTTATCTACGATCTCCTACAGTTCACTTCTCAATTCATTTTCAAGAAACGAGATCCAATCTTTCCAACCAAAGCCCATACAGAACCGAAAAATATAAATACTCCGTTCTTGTACGTGCAACCAGTTTTTGGAATCACTTCCCGTCAAACATTCCCCATGCTACCTCCCTTTCTTTATTCAAATACCTCCTTGTTCAATATCTTGTTGCCTCCCAAACTGATTCAATCTGAAAAAAAAATATTTACTGTTAAGTATTTGGGGAATTGTAACCAATAGTTTTATTTTTTCACATTATGCTCTAACTACTTTTCTTTAAATTTTCCTTTACTTTAATTATTATCAGTAAATTAATTTAATTACATTGTCACTGGAAGAACTTATTTCTTATGATTGCTCAAATTTTTATTTCATTCTCTCCTCTCCTCTAATCAACTTGATTCTTTATTTCAGACCTTTGGTCCGCGCTTCGTTGCTGGGGGAGATTACAACGCCAAAGAACAACGGTGGGAGTGCCGAACATCCAACACTCGTGCAGGATTCTCTCCTAAAGCACCACTTCTAACAGCTATTCCGTCTTATCACCCAAAGATGCTACATACTGGCCTACTTCTATTAAAAAGCGCCCTGATATTCTTGACATATTCGTCACATCCCTAATTCCCATCTTTCAATCTATAGTAACATCCCTAGAAGATCTCTCCTCAGACCATAGCCCAGTTCTGCTTCTCCTGCATTCAAACCCTATTCCTAAATCCTTCCCTCCTTCATTAATTAAAGGACATGTTGACTGGGACAACTTTCGCTCTGATCTAGCAAACGAACTCGACTTAAATATTCCACTAAAAAGAGAACAACAAATGAACTCTGCAATCGAAAAACTAACAAGAACAATAGGTATTGCACTTAACAACAACTCCTCTCATCCCCAAAATAATTATTCCCGCGACACTAACTTACCACATCACATCCGAGAATTATTAGCAGAGAAACGGCGAGCAAGGGCTAAGTGGCATAGGTCCAGATACCCATCCGACAAAACATTCCCTACTCATCTAACTAACAAACTCAAAACAGAAATTAAAAATACAAACTTTTCAGAACTTCACAGAAAACCTAAGACCTGCTGGAAAATCTTTATGGATAACTACCAAAAATCTGCTCAAATTCAAAACCTTTAATCACCCACTGCTTACAGAATCTTCTACCTGGTCTCGATCAGATGAAGAAACACCTACCTCGAAAAGCAATCCTCTACCTTACTTACATATACAATGCTATGCTCCGAACCACCTATTTTCCTGAACCTTGGAAACTGTCAATAATCAAAATGATCCCAAAACCTCATAAGTCTGCTGAACATCCATCCTCATACCGTCCGATTCCTCTTTTGCCCATCATGGGCAAGATCCTAGAAAAACTCATTTTGAAACGCCTTTACCCGATCCTAGAAATGAACCACATAATTCCTGACCACCAGTTTGGTTTTCGGACATCCCACTCTACAATTCAGCAATGCCACCGTGTGGGGGATGTTATATCCTCCACATTGAAGCACGGAATGTATTGCACGGGTGCTTTTCTCGACGTGGAACAAGCGACAAGAAACTGCCCATAGATACCGATTACTACAACACTTACTAGACAAACGTTCAAAACTTCCAATTTATTACAAAAAGCATTCAATCCTTACAATCCAAAATCCTTCGCAAAATCCTAAATGCTCCTTATTTCTTTACGAATAAAATCATCCATTAAAGAGACTGGGTCTCCATACCCTTGGATTCCCCTCGGCTGAATTAACAGAATAAAAAATAATCTGTCACAGCCGGGATTTTAACCCAGGATCCGGAATAAGTAGACCAGTGATCAATCTACTAAACTACCCCGCTAACTATTTTTTATATTAAATTGTTTTATTTTTCTTAAGTCTTGCTCTGATATATCTCCTATATTATGTCAATTTTGATGTTATTCTTAGGACACTTAGTCCAAGAATACATTTTTCATTTCTTCCTTTTCACCTTCAATGTATAAAATAATATAAAATTCGTTGAATAAGTAATATTCTGAGCCATCTTCTCATTCTAACCGAGGTAAATACGGTTTAGGTTCTAATTAATATATGGTACGGTAGTCGTTAGCAACCGACAGATTGTATTGTTAAAAATCTAATGCGTGCAATACATGACTTCTTCATAACTACGTTGTTAAGATCAATTTAAGAACATTTAAATAAAACTTTAATTTAAAAAAGGTTAATGAATCAGACTGAATTTAAATGGAAACATATGTCTCAGATTAAATAAGCCATTAAATTATGATATACAACAATCACTTAGTTTAAAAGGGGTCAGATATATGATATGCTAAGATATACTTTGGCAAACGACAGATTCTAATGTTTAAAATACAAGCAATGTTTAAGTGTACCCTCTGGTATTTGAAATCGCTTACCCGTCCTATTCAGGTTCCCTCTACCCTAATGGCACTGTCCCTTGGTCAGTCTTTCCGATTACGATTTGTGACCGAGTTCCCTTTACATTCATGTTGATTTCTCTCAGAAGATCCATCAGGACTCGCTTGCTCCAATAACTAAGGATTTATTATACCCAATAGATAGGTATATTTTACAGAATTCGACTATAAATTACAGACAATTATTCATTTTAAACTAGATTTATCCCTTTTGCGATCGTGAAAGTTTTCGAATTCGAGTTTTTACTGGGAATACACTTTTTAAGACCCCCTGAGTCTAAATAACAATAAATAAAAAGGTGAGGTAAGTTCAGCATTATAACAAAAAGTCATACAAAACTGAAATTACATATTTATATATTTACACGTTGAGCATATAGTTGTCTAACGTGTGCAACATTTTAACTAAATTTGGCTTACCGGAAATGCTACTTTATACCATGCATTTGGCATCTTATAATTTTATCAAAAAACTATTCTTAACATTTTGATTAATCTGCCTATATCTGTGGTATTTAATAAATAAATTTCAGGGTATTTAATATCACGTAGGTTTCATTCTAATTCAAATAGTATGACAGTGCTTAAGTGCCGATATATAAAATTCTCTCCTTCTAAAGTACCATTAATTTTATTTATTTCACGGTTGAAAATGTTAACCACATTATGTAATTAGCGTTGATAAACGACAGCTAAATATACTATTTCAACGAATTTGATAACCAACTTAAGGAGATATGAGCTAAAATATTGTATTATGTAATTTTTAGCTTTTCGATAATAAATACAGTAATATTGACGTAAAACATACCGTTGGAATGCTAAAGATTTAAGAAAAAATATTATCTTATACACGCAAAGTTGTAAAAGGTAATGGAGAGTGGCTATAATATAATAAATTGTTTAATGAAACACATGTATCTATTAAAACTCAATTTAATTACTGTTTGAGCATGAACATTATATTTTTTTTTACCTGTATATTTTTTTTTTGGAATTTAAAAATTAAATTAAATTAAAAATAGTTTTTTTTTAATGAGGAAAATGTTTTTATTTGTTGTTAGTTTACGTCTTCTAGTGTTTCTAGACAATAGTGTAGGGATTTGATATATAACAGTGCACCCCCTCGCCCTCAAGCCATTACCGATCGCACTAGTAAGCTGAGAGCACGCTTTTCTCGATTGGCACCTTCAAACCATTTTTTGATCAGGACTTCGTCTCGTCTTCTTGAAGATCACCGTCCTTCCAGAGTCGCCTACCCGTCGTAAGGAACTGAAGAATTTATGGACAGTTAACTATCCTTAAAATAATTTTTTTCTCATTATATTTGTTCATTTTTTTTTTTTACCATTCATAGTAGTACCAACCCACTAATCCAAATTTAAACTTATTTTTTTAGTAGTTTGGTTAAATGAAGAATTTTTATTTTTTTATAAATCAAATGATTTTTATTGGTTTGTAATTTTTCCTAATTTTTTATTAAACTTTTATTTATTTTGTTTCCTTTCAATTTTATCTTTTTATTCAATATTACCTTCTTTTTCTTTTTTTTTTTTTAATGTTAAGTACTCAAGACCAGCTCTTTTCGAAACGGGATCGAGTCTACGTTAGCCCATCTTTGCTTTTGTTTTGTTTTAACGTCACTCATTCCAACAATTACTTTTTTCACCTCTGAATTGAAAGTTCTTAAATTGATTTTAAAACGAAGGCAAGTAAAAGTCGTGTGTAGCGCACACTAGAGTTTTTTAAAATAAAGTTTTAAATATAACACAATTTCTAATCCACACTATCAGATTTATTAATCAATGCCGTGATAATTACACATTATAATTATATGAAAGGAACCTAAATTTTTCACGATTCCAACTACAACTATTCATGGACAACTAGAAAAATGGTTTGAAAATGGTTCCTAGAAAATTACTATACTAATGAAATAATTGAAAACTGCTTTGACGATTCAGATATACACATTTTAACTCAATTTAATTCAAAATTTGTTTTATAAAAAAAAAAAAGATGTGCAGTATAATTTTATAAATGCATTTTGAAAAACATTTGAAATTATTACAGAATGGTTAATTATTTTGAAAAATTATATTATAGTATTTCAATTTACATATGTGTGAAAAACAATTAACTTATGTGAATAGGAAGAAATTAATTCAATTCTATTGAAGGCAAAACAATCGGCAAAACCGAAAAAAGTTTCTTTCAAGAAAATTACTTTATCGGATTAATTAAAATAATTAATAAATGTCATTCATCCACACACTTTCATTGACACGTATTTAGTTGTCTTGGCTAGGGCAACTGAATACGGTTATTAAACACAAATTCATTGCGTGCTAAAATTATGATTACTGATGTTGTTTTAAGATGATATGTACTAATAAATGATCAAAATTGATAAAACAGCTAAATTATGGGTAAAAATAATCATGAAAATATCAGGACCATAGCAATTCTTCTTTAAATCATCCATAAGGTAAATTATACAAAGGAATTTATTGATGAACGAAATATTTGAAGGTCAATAAAATGAGGTAAAGTTTGAATAACTGAAAAAAGTTTTATCTACGGTATTCTATTCACTGATATACTTAAATGCTTCTTTACTTCTCCAGAGTAGTATGAAAGTTTAACAAGACCTCTAGACACTTCGAACTTTTATTTAAGTCTAAAGAATAATATTTCTTAAAAGTATTAAATAACACCGTTATTGTTAACTGGAACAGTACCTTTTGAAGTTTTGTAATTCGGTACAAAGTCTTCTTTAAGTTTTTCAAATGTTTCACCTTTTCAAATCTGATTTTTTTTTTCAGCATTTAAAAGTATTTTTAGCAAGAACTACAGCTGTTTTCTTTTTAATTTAGGTACTTTTATTATTTCAAAAAATCTGGTGCGTGCAACACACGACTTTCACTTACTCATTGGATAAAATCAATTTAAGAACTTTTAAATAACGTTAATTTTTTGAGAAATAAAATTTAAAATGTTTAAAGTAATTATATTAAGTATCGTTGGAAATTTCTGTTTTAGATTAAATAATATAACAATATAAAATTATTATTTACCATAATCACTTTTTTATAGTAATTATAATCAAAATTTTATAAGTTCACCCCCTATTTGTCACTCTACATTAGCTTTCACAACTAATTAATTAATTAAGTTTTAAGGTAACATTTATTCTGAAATTTTTAACTTTCCAACGATACACTATACATCTATATTACTATTCTTATGTTTGTAAAGAAAAATAATTGTTTGCTTAAGGTGGTTATCAAATTCGTTCAACATGTATATTTTATAGCCCTTTTTTATCAATGCTGATAAGAAGATATGTTTAATATTTCGGAACATACAAAATCAAAGGTTCTTTAAAAGAAGAAAAAATAAAATATATAAAATCGGTCTTGTAAGACTATTTCAATCAAAATGAAACCTATATCGTATTAAAGAATTATCTACATGGATTAAGACAGGACATCGTCTGTCAGGTCAGCTAGTAATTCCTATAATTTTCTACCTCAGTTATCTTTTTATAAGTAGGCTTTTATAAGGTTTATGAAAAATGATAAAAAACATCTACACAAATTGGGTACATTTTCCTTTTTTTTTTCTTAAAAGTTTATATTTATATTCTTTTATAACATTAAAATAGTGTCAATTATTTTTAAAAAATGTCATTCATATTGTATAAGTTGCTTTTTAATCATATAATTTTTTTTTAAATCAAAGTATTTAAATTAATGTATTTGTATCTAAACAATTAAATGTAATTACATTAATAATATTTTAATTTTAAAATCGTAAAAAGTAATATAATATAATATTATAATATATATTTAATATAATTCTTTTGATTTTTTACAATGCTATGTTTAATCTGATTGTTGCGATTCGAAATCTCTTATCAAGATTTTTAAATATTTACTCATCAATCTGTATTATTCTTATCATTTACTCATCATTTATATATGTACATGTTTTAAACTTACATATATATTATACTCTGATTTTACCTGTAATAAATTATAATATCTCTCTATCGCACACTACCCGTTCCATTTCTATATGACCCAATATTCGACTTCTGTACCTTAATCCCTTATATAACTATCTATTATGATCTACCTGTCAAATCCTACAACCCAAGAATCATATCATATCGAAATTTAGACCTTCTTTCCTACGAATCTCTTCAACCTGATCTGGACTCAATCCACTGGGACACGATATACTCCGACAACTCCATTGATCCTATGGTCTCCACTCTTACCTCAAACCTACGATCCATACTAGACATCCACGCTCCCCTGAAAACCAGAATCTTACGCCGTCCCACTGCGCCTTGGCTCACCCCCGAGATAAAGGATATGATGAAGAGAAGGGAAGCGGCGAGACGCAAATTTCGACGCACCCGTTTGCAAGAAGACTATGTGTCTTTCAAGAAGCTCCGTAATGAAACCCAATGCGCAGTGCGACGTGCTAAATCCCTTCATATCCATTCTGTCCTTTCCGATGCTCCTGATAATAAATCCAAATGGAAAATCCTTAGAAAATTGTCATTTCCCGAACCCAATAACCCCAGTTCTTTCCAAATCACGCCTGACGAACTCAATAACCATTTCATATCCTTTGCTTCTGATTCCTCGACAGCTCCTGACATTACTTACCGAAGCTTCAATCCCAACAGTTTCTTCTTTTCTCACGTGTCCTACGACGAACTACTCAATGCAATCTTAAAATCCCGTACTAACGACTATGGACCGGACAATATTCCAGTAAAACTAATAAAATCCAGCCTTCCATCTCTCATACCGGCATTATATCATATTTATAATTTCTCTCTGCAAAATTCCACTTTTCCTTCTTCCTGGAAAACCGCCCTCGTCCGACCACTAAATAAAGTTCCGAATCCTGCCTCACCGCAAGATTTCCGTCCTATCTCTATTCTCTCCAACCTATCAAAACCGCTCGAACGCCTTGTACAAACCCAACTATCATATTTCCTTGAAGAAAACTCTCTCCTTAGTCCTCTCCAATCCGGGTTTCGACCTGGTTATTCTACCCAATCCGCTCTCCTTAAAATAACACAAGACCTCCAAAATGCCATTGATCATCAAAAATTAACTATACTCATCCTCTTAGATTTCTCAAAGGCGTTTGACACGGTTGACCATAGTATCCTTCTTAACAAACTCCAAAATCTTCCAGTATCCAACAGTGCTTTACGCTGGTTTCAATCCTTTCTCTCCGATCGTTCTCAGTATGTAGTAGTGCCAGATCAACCTCCTTCCAGTACCCTACCTCTATCCTGTGGTGTCCCTCAGGGGTCGTCTCTATCTCCTACCCTATTCGCTATCTACATTAATGACCTCCCTCTCCATATCAATCACTCTAAATACCACCTCTATGCTGATGATTTCCAAATATACCTCTCCTTCCCACCTTCCGACCTATTACTAGCTACAAAAAAATTACAAGAGGACATAAATCAAATAAGCCACTGGGCTGAAGTGAATAAGTTAAAATTAAATGTTGAAAAAACAAAAGCAATTGTAATAGGATCCCCTCACCTTCTGAAAACCTTTCCTCATATTCCAACCTTGTTCCTCAATAGTAATCCTATAAAGTTCCACCCTACTGTCCGAAATCTGGGAGTAACCTTCGATCAATGTCTATCCTTCAAAAATCATATTTCAGAAATCTCTCGACGTACCCTTTCAACCTTAAAGCGACTGTAATCCCTCCGTCACCTATTTCCGCTTGAAACCCGAATACTCCTCGTTACCTCCCTAATATTCCCCCACTTCGACTATTGCTGTACGGTATATGGTGGTGTGTCTGGGGATCTCGAGGTAAAAATAACACGCTTAATCAATTCCTTTGTTCGCTTCATCTTCGGGTCCCTAGATACACCTCTGTATCCCAACTTTATGGAGAGTTGAAGTGGCTTAACCCTTCCAATCGTCGCAAGTATTTCCTTGCGTCATTCCTTTACCAAATTATCCAATCCCGCCGTCCATCATATATTTTTGACCTCCTACAGTTCAAATCCTCTGTCCATTCCCGTTCTACACGCTCCAGGCCTTCGGATTTATACAGTACGGCCCACAGAACTGCACATTTCGACAGATCCTTTCTCATTCGATCCTCCATCCTATGGAATTCTATCCCTTCCTCCATCCGTCACTCCAATTCTCTTTCTACCTTCAAAACCCGCATATTTGATCACTTATTGCACATCCAGGCTCAATAGAATTCTAAATAAGCTTTTTATTTATTTATTTTTTTATATATATATTTTTTTTCATCTCATTTAAATATGTATATTTTATACCATTAATTATTAACTTGTTTATATTTAATTAATTTACTCTAAGACTCTAAAGCCCTTTTTTTTGTACATTTTGTATATTTGTTCTAAAGGGACATGTCCCAGAATAATAAAGAACTTATTTATTTATTTATTTAAATAAATGCTGTTAAGTGGCTTTTCTGGTTTTTCGAATATATTGAAAAAGTTGCTGTAACATCTCGGGCATAAACGCTTATAAAATATAAAAGTTTAGTTTCATACGACTTTTCATCTTTGTGCTATACTTTTTTTTTATTTTATTTTTTTTTTTATTCGTATGTATTACAGTTTGTCACAATGGACAATATTAATATTGCCAAAGAATCCCATTCATACAATATAAACAAAAGAAACGTCAAATTACATAAAATGAAACCAAACTAAATAAACGTATACAATAACGAAAATTGTAGATAAAATAAATACAAATAAATGAAGTTAACAAATAAATAAAGAATGAAACAAAACATTTCACATTCATACGTATGTACAATATTTACAATCAGCTAGGGAACCCCGGACGGGGCTTGTCCCCCACTTGTAGAAGGACAAGCAGAGTCCAAAGGATCCCAGCGCCTCCCTCTCAGCCGCATCACTGGTGAGAGCAAGCGGATGTGCTATACTTACCACACACGCGGACATGCAGAATTATTCGCGCAACTAGAATATTTGTACTCAATTGATCCTATAATGTATATTTCCGTTGAAATCAGAAATTCGAAAATTTTCACGATCGCAATACTTTCTATATATTTCATAGATGGGTATGTGAAAGTTAAAATTTGAAGTCATAAATAAATATTTTTTAATTTTTCTAGAGAAGCTGTTTGGGGATGCTGTGATTGGAGGAATCTGATTAATTAGGTGAGTTGAGGGGATAAAGCCTAAATTCTAGGCTTAAATTAATGACCTTCACCATACCGCTATCCATTTTTTTTAATGATGTAACGGTCAACTATTCTTCCATGCTTATATCATTTATACTTAACAATGTTTTGTTGTTGCTGTTTATTTTCCTACTGATGCTTATGCTTGCTCTCTAGAAGAGAGTGTTATTTTGAATATGGAAACATTCACATTGTTCTATTTAAGAATTTATTTTGCTTAAAATTTACATGAATAGTAAATATCAGAACACCTTATAGCAGCAACATTCAAGAGCAAACAGAAATATATACTATAATAATATATAGTTAAAAAAATATGAACTTTTTTTTAGAAGATATAAGAAGGTACTTATATCTGTACCCTGTACTTTGTGTAACAGTATTTTTTGTTTATGTTTGTCGTCTTATTATTCTATGCTAAAATATTACATACTTTCTTTTTACGGGGTCTCCTTTAGTGTAGTGGTTAGCATAAAAGCCTTCTATGCACAAGGTCGCGAGTTCAAATCCAGCAGATGGTCCTACGATTTTTAAAAGGAAGTAAAAAACTCTTGGTAAAGCTGTCCTTCATGTAGTAATGCTGAGCATATGTGAGGTCAGGTACTTCTTAGTGATCTCTAATTAATTAAATATATCTTAATTAAACTTGGATAGTGTCACAATAGCATATAGTGAAGTTGTAGCGGAGTGGGTACATTAATCTTCAGTTAATCGTACTACTCGCAGGCATAAATTTATCAAAATAAAGCCCCTAATGGAACCAGTATTTATATATAATGATATTCAAAAGGCTTTGCGAGTAATCGGATAAAAAGTTAGTTTAGAAAACATTTCTATATTTCTACAGAACAATAAAACCGTGATTTTCACAACAAATTAGAAAAGTACAAATTCAATGACGGTATATATTTCTGGGCTATGAGATATTAGGAAAAATCGTTCCACAAAACGTAGGTAGTTAGAAGTTGAAAAATTATTAAAATATAACTGCAAAAATATGTTCATTTTTAGGGGTTTTATTCCCTGAAGCACCACTGTGCGGAGTGGGTACTCAAATCTTCAGTTAATCGTACTACTCTCAGGCATAAATCGCGTTAGACACTTGGTCACATAATTTGTCTAATTCATATTTTTGGTTGTGAATATTTTTGATATTTTCACTAAATTTATTTATATACATTCTATAAAATGTGTATTAGGTGGCTGACTAAAAATTAACCTTCTTATAATAAAACTGCTGTTGATATTATTGACAAACGTTGTATTAAGATAATAAATGTGCTTTTTTGGTTATAAAAGTTTAATTTATTAAGTAAGAATTAGTTTTGACGAAATTAGTTAAAAAGTTAAATGAATACAAATAAAACAATTTACGTAATAAAGTTATTAATTTTAGTAATTTAAGCAAATGATTTACATTAGGGGTACTCACTACGCTTGCTATAGCATGCTATTTGTGTTATTTTGCTAAACCCGTCGAGTTTCTACAGTTATTTCCTGTATAAAATTGATGGGTTTAGCACAATAGCACAAATAGCATGCTATAGCAAACGTAGTGAGTACCCCTATTATTGCTCTAGGCTTGAAAATCAAATTATCATACTTCAGTAACGTGTTGGGAGACTTTGTTTGTTGGCTAACACTTAAAGGAGTAAACAGTAAGATCGTAAGATCTTCATTGTCTAACATTGATAAGTCATTTCCTGTTTCTGAATGTGCTATAGAATTTTAAATCACTCTTAATAAACTTTATATCAACCCTAAATATTTATTCAAATGCTGCCTCCGGACTGACTATCAAAAGAATCAAGCCCTAGCAATGTTGATCTATCAATGTATTTATTTAATGTAGTCAATCCAACATTATTATATTATGATCTAATATATTATACAATTGTAAGCTCGGAGAAAACGGAAGGAAATACTCTGGCAAAGGTAATAGACACTAAATGAAGAGATTAGGTGAATAAAATGACATCTAAGGACACTACCTTGTGATAAGGGCCGTTAATTCCCCGCTATCTTGGATTTTATTGCCCCAGGGCCGACCGAATAAGAGGCCTAAAACTAATGAAGCGGAGACCCCATCGACCGTTCCCTCGATTCGCTATTTGCTAGGAGGAGGGAGGGGGGGCATCAGCCGTCATTACTGTTCCCGCTTGTCGCTACGTTTGTTCTAACTGCAGCAATCGCATGAGCTCCAATATCGTAGCAATCGATTGATTCTTTATTTCGAAACAATACTAATGATTGCTATAGGAGAAATTCGTGTTAATGAAAATTATACGTTTAATGTTGATTTGTCTTAATTATTTATCATGTGTCTGGAATATCTGGAATTTGTAGACTTCTAAGCCTTTTATATTCACTTTTCTTTCCCTTTTCTTTATTTTCACTATACTCCAATTTACGTTTATATTTCTTGCATATATATCTTTTTACACAAACTAGAATTTTGAATAAATCATCAAAAACAACTTTAGTATCACTTATTTACGACAGAATAAATAACCTCATTATTATTGTTTCTTTGAAAATTGTCTTCAGGATTGATGCGGTATGCTGTGTACTCATAGCAATTCAGCGAAGTTGAGCAGCAGATCCAAATGGGAATTCTCTCTCTTCCTCTCTCTCTCTCTCTCTCTCTCTCTCTCTCTCTCTCTCTCTCTCTCTCTCTCTCTCTCTATTTTACTACATTATGTTTTATGTATCTTCTCAATATGAATTTCGGGACTGTTGGTATAGCTGTGGTATCGGGACTGTGGTATATATATGGTAGGTTTATAGATGTGGTGTCCTGAAATGTTTGTAGATGGCGTCGCAGAGGTGGGTATCTATGGCACACTATAGAGCGTGTTGGTCGTAGTATTCTTTCTTATACTAGCAGCTTCACTCTAAGAGTGCTGCAGATTTTAGGAGATAGTGGAGTCTATAGGACCTTATTACTACAGTTTTTGTTTATTCATATATGTGGGTGGATAGTTTGAGGTAGCGGTCTAGACTTAAGCCAAATCAACTATTGAAGTTTCGCTAACTATTTTAGAACCTGCCAATAGGTAAACGAATACTACATTGTTATTTTAAGATGGATTGCCTTGAATGATGATATTTTATCTGTTGTATGTCTTATCGGCTAAAGGAAGAGAGGAAGATGGGAGGACACTGCCAGGCAGGGGGCAAAGACGCACCTGCCAATCAGCAGAGGGGTCTGGTAAGGACGGAAATGCAGGTAGAAGCACAACAGCAGCGGATAGGATTCCTGATAGGTGCACATGGGTAGAAGCAATGCTCCCCATCCTATGAGGAGGATAGGAGGGTGAAAGAGAGAAGGTATTTGAAGGATGTTCAAATAAAGATAGACCACATTATGTTATAAAGGCAAACTTTTTCTGACGTAGGGAGATACCACCTTGGGGAGATGATCTGAAGAGCTGAGTTACTTCTTGCTGTACTGATAAAACAATGTATATTGGTAATAGCGAGAGTTTTAAGATACCTCGCAATTTATTTTTTGTCTTGAAACAGTCACATGAACCATGATATTTAAAATCGTATCAGCAAGTTGAAATATACAATATTATTGTATGAAATATAGGATCTTTATTTTATT
Organism: Piezodorus guildinii; assembly: GCA_023052935.1. Lineage (NCBI taxonomy): Eukaryota > Metazoa > Arthropoda > Insecta > Hemiptera > Pentatomidae > Piezodorus > Piezodorus guildinii. The sequence goes on from CM041294.1 coordinate 40,038,060, forward strand.
TTATTTTTTTTTAAGTTGTAAGTAATTCAATCTATTTAGTATCGCTTATCGCTTCTTTATTGAAATTATGCATTCTTACATGCGCTATCTATTATTTATTTTAAGACTAATATTTATGTCACTACTTCCATTTAGTTAGAAATGTGCATAAATACATAAATTTAATAATAATACCTATAAGATAACAATTTTTCAATATAATCCAAATAAGTTCAGCATGACATTTCTACTACTAAAGATGTTGTCTTTTAATTTATTTAGGTAAAAATTTAAGAATATGAATTAATATCATAATAACTTATACAACTTTTAGTACATGAATGAAAAATTAACACGAATAATTATAAATACCTATACAAAAGAATAGCCATGTTAAAATAGTTAATTAGGCTGAAAAAAGAAGAAGAAGAAAAATAAAAGCTTTTATCATAAAGGGTTCATTTAATTTTAACGTGAAAGTACAAAAAAATCATTTGATAATGAAATAAGAAACAGTATTAAGATAAAATAATGGTTCACTTTTTATGTTCCAAAAAATATATATTACAATCGTTGAAATCATGAAAAATATAAATGGACGTAGCTTATGTACAATAGTTATAGTTGGAGCTAATTGAAAGCAAACTATGCTCACCATTTACCTATGCGACCGCTTCCCAAACTATGAAATGGATTTATCATTGAATTATCATTTGTCCGGGAACTACTCGCAAACTATCCACGGAAATTGCCAATACACGATTCTCATAATTAGTGACATTTAATATACATACATTGTTTCTATATCATTTTGCCTTTATGAGGAATATAGAAATAGCAAAAAAATATAATTTATTGATAATTTATATGATATAATTTAATATCATAATATTTAACTGATGTCTTTGGGTATTCTTAAAAATAACTAAAATAGATATATCTTTTATTGTATCAACTTTTAAGATAAAATGTAAATCTTTTTTTTTTTCTATTTTTTTCATAAATAATAGTTATTGAGTAATATTACAATCTGTCCTAATTAGGGCATTTTAATGGTGATCAAGTTCAACATTTATATTACAATATATTCACACAATATATATAAAATAATAATATGTATATATTATATATATATATATATATATATATATATATATATATATATATATAATATACATATATACAATAAAGAATAAATAAGAATATGTTCAAAAGTCACTCATACCTGTATACAATCCTCATATATACAGCACGTGAGTGGGGAAAAGTAAAATATTCGAAGCCCATCTGTTGTTTACAAATTACATCAGTCATGGGTCCTGATCATTGAAATGACTACGACGAAACTTCCCCATCAGAAAAATTCTATATAAATGTATGAAATAAATTTTAGGAAGTTATAATTTCCTTTTCTTTTTTTTTCTTAATATAAAGTATTGTGGGCATCAATATTTTTAAAAATCCAAGTTCTAACAGCAAGTTTGAAAAAAAACAAAAAAAAAAAAAAACAGACGGATCTATAAGTTCCTATGAGTCCAAATATATAATATACATTAATTCCTTTTATCGCTTTATCTGGTCATAAAATTCGGATAGATCCATTCATAACGCTTCATCAAATTTCTATCTAACATTTTCAGATGTATTTATTCTATTTATAACATATTTTTATAATATCGCAGGTTATATGAAATATGAAAGGAAATATATCTCAAAGTGAACAGATTTATCAAAGCTATTTTAAAAAATAGCGCTCACAGATGCAATCTCTGACGACCATATCGAACTGACCAAAGAAAAGGTTGAAGATAAAGTATAAATAATGTGGTCCCGGAGGATTCCTCTTTGACGGTCTTATCTTCACGGCGAGAAATATTCTTTGATTCTCGATTTATCGGGAGGGGATTTGTTGCCGGTCCCTGCAACCGTTTGTTACTTCCATGTAATGCTTACATCGGTTACCATCCACCATTTTCGTATATCATAGTCTATTTGAGGCATATTTTGCAAATTTATACAATTAGGTAAGAACTAGAAAAAGTCTGCTATCAACATCACACAGTTTTTAATCAAAATTAATATTAAAGTTTACATTGAGATAAAAGTGAATGGAAAATTAATTGATTGTGCTAAATGACAGAAATGTTTATTTTCATCAAGAAACCGAGTTGGAGTTTAGAAGTAGATAATACTTTACTTCAACTTTACAACTTTATTTACCGCCAACTCAGTTTTAAACAATCTCAAATTGCCCTGATTTTTAAGAACACGGAAGGAATGTGAATAAAATCCAGGCATTAGTTTTGAAGATAAAACAGCTCTGGAGGAGTTAAGTTTGTTTGAAGATTCAGTACATTTTTAACCCGTAAGCTTCTGATCTCCTCCCTGATATTTCCCCACTTTGACTATTGCTCAACGGTGTATGGGGGTGTTCAATGGGGGTGTATGGGGAAGCTGTTATTATTAATCTTAAATTAGACATCTTTGTCACTTTTAAATATAAATAGGAATATTACTGAGAATACTAAGGGACTTATTACTATCAACGTAACTATACAATTATACAAAAAGAGGTATCTCGTCGTATAAGGACACTGCTGGCGCATACCGGCAAAGGTGGAAGTTGTCTTGGGCGTCCTGTATATGTTTCAACCCACAGCATCTGGCTCGACAATTGAGACGTTGATTTCCAAAAGGTACTATATCCACTTTAGAAAATTTTATAGGAAACGCAAAAATCTGTCATTTATTTATTATGGACCAAATTACGTGATTCTTTTTTTATTAAAATCAAAAGTTGATTTTTAAGTGTGTTGCCAACTCATTTTTCCAAATTATTGTACTTTTCCGATGATTTTAAACAATGTGGTTAAATTAAATTAAATTTAAAGATGGATATGGTACTTTTTGAAACGAAAAATAGATATAGTACTTTTTGGAAAGAATTAAAAGGGATATAGTACTTTTTGGAAGAATATAACGCGAGATAAGTTGGTAACAGTCACTATAACCTTCCTGATACAACATTACCGATAACTAACGTCTTTATATTGTTAATTACTAAATTATGTATATTTCCTTATTCTCTCTCTGAGAAATATCTTTCTTTGTTGGTAAATTACATTGAATATCTATTATTCATAAAGAAAGTGAATATTCAAATGACAATTTATCCATTTATGGCACTATATTTAGTTAGATCAGGCACGGATTTTCTTCACATATTTAGCAAGTTCGTGGAATGCTAATTCCAACTATTTGCATCATCAAATACCATTTTTCTAAATGTGAGTTTCTGAAAAAATTTAAACAAAATTTATATTGCTGCAAGAAGAAATACTATGAAAAAACTTAATTTAATTGACAACCTAAAAGAACCAAAGCGACGCAACTAAGTTATTTCAAATAGCCTAAAAACTGATTATTAGGTTAAAACCATTGATCAAAATAATAGCGATGATTCAAGACGTACTAAATGAACCAATAAAAATGCATAAAATGATGAAAACAATAAATTAATGATGATATATTACGAGGTTAGGTGATTCTGCCGTATAGTAGGAAATATAGTACCTTTTCGAAGGAAATGAAATGTGGATTTAGTACCTTTAGGAATGAAATGCAATTTTTAAATTCTTTTTTAAAGGATTTTTATGTTTTTAGATAAAATTTGATGACAGATTTAGATAAAAATAAACCATTAGAATACAAATATGTCAAAATATCAACTTTGAAAAAAATGTTCTTTAGTACCTTTTGGAAATCAACGTCTCAATTCTCTCGCTGGTTGCTCTCCTACCCTGTCATCTTCTTGGTTTGCCTCTGACTGTGCCCGTGGATGGACTTCGGCTGATCTTTTTCAATTTTAGTTTTCACTCTTTTCATATCTCTTCCCTCTTTTCAAAAATAACATATTTTTTGGAAATAGACATGCCCACTATATCCAACTGGTGGTAATGACAACAGGGGGTGGAGTTGATATAGGAAGTACCTGAGATCGGTGGTCCAGGCTTTGTTGATACAAATTTTGAGAATTGGCCATGGATATTAATAATATCTTAAAAGCGGCCTCATAAACCTTTAAGGTATGCTTATGTATTGACTAGGTATTTGAGTGCGCGTTTAGGTTTCCTAGAATTATATGAAATCCGCTATCGCTCAAGCCTCGGAAACGCGTACAGTATGAACGCCCTTGTCGGCTACCACAGTTGCTGTGACCTTAGGAATTGCAGTGACTTAAGGGTGAGGGTACAAGTGGGTAGGTAAATGGCTTTTTTATTTTGCCTAGTTTATTATTATTTATTATAATTATCCAATAATAAATTTTAATTTCCCTCAGTATTCTCAATACATAACAATTAAATGTTTCAATATGTTTTTTTTTTTCAAAATTTATTTCTGTGATTAATCTGAAGGGTTGGATTTATCTCATTATTGCAGAGATTATTTTTAATTATATATTTTATTTAAGATTAATTTCATTATTCATTTCGGTCATTATGTTAGGAATAAGTTAATACATTTAACTGTATGGGAGGATACATTTTCGGTATTACCCATCATAACTATTTTTTATTTGAAGTATACATTCGACTGGAAGATCCCCCATTCAGCTCTTTTTCAATCTCCTACCGAAGTTTTCATACATTTAGGCTATGTGTGACATGAATAGGTAAATATTTTCGTGAAAGTTGTGGAGAAATCTTTTTTTAAGGAAAGTTCTGTATATGGCTTAATATTGCTGACGAACATATAATCTTGAACCTGTTTTAATTTTTTTTTCTCATACTGTATTTTTGTTAAGAATATAGTACCGGAGACAGAGGTAGGTTTACGTCAACCACCGAATATACACCTATTTCCAAAAAACCTGGAAATAATTTCAAATAATAGTTATTTATTGTCTAAACACAGAACCGCACGTCTTTCTATTCTAAAGATTAGCAATATTGGTTCCAAAAGTACTCCCTGACGTCACCAAAAATTAACAAACATGACATAAGTATTACTATCCACAGTGATAGCTACATAGATGCTAAAGAGGCTTAGATACTTTCTGTAATTATTATCTCTGAAATACACGAAGAAACATTAAGGTAACCTTTTCAATAGTTTCAAATTAAAATTAAAAATATTAAAAAAAAACAATGGATCTCTATGAATTATTATTGGAATACTGTGAAATAACTAATCGAACATAACTAAATTGAATAAAATTGGTTTTGTTATATTTGTTTATGTCTAGAATGTAGAATGTATATCTTAAAACTTTTTATCCTTAATAAAAAAAGTCTCCATGCCTATCTGATGGGCCCAAATGGTAAAGACAACTGATTGTTTTCCTCCTCTGGAACCTTAGACCCGAATCGCCCCCTTGCCATGTCCCAACATCAAGAGTCCTATAAAAAGTCGGTCCTACAACGGATGGAGGCACGTGGCGGATATTCACCCCGGAGGCTTTTGTTCCCGATCGGAATAGCGAGTCGAGTCCCGGCTCCAAACTTGCTCCCCACTTAATCTGAACAGCACCAACTTTGATAGGCCTAGTTTTTCTCCGCCAGTTTAAACTAGTTTATTGTGGTGGTTTTGTATTGTTTCCTTTAAGACTCCCGAGCAATCTAATTGAATCGTCTGGATAAGGTTAGATTCCATTAGCTGAGTTGTTTATCTGCCAATAGAAACATCTTTATAGGACTAATCATTGTATTTTTTTTTTCATTTTATGCTTCGTTGACTTCCTAAAGATACTCTTATGTTATTGTAAGCTTTGAAGACGCTGAAAAAAAACAACAGAAACTTCAAATATCCTAAACACAAAAAATGCTCTGCATATTTTATAAGTAAAAAAATAAAAGTTAAATGAAACAGAATTTATTAAATTCAAAAATATTCACTGAAACTATTTATAATTTATTTATTTATAAATATCTTTTTTTTTTCTTATGGTAAATAACTCAAGGCAATAAAAATAGGTTTGATTTTTTAATGCTGAAAAAAAAATGCCTGCACAAGGCATCACCAGACTTTCACTTATTGAAAATTCAAGAATTTTCAAATAAAGTAAGAAATTACAATGAGTAAACATAATAAACAATTAATTTAATTAAATTTCTACAGAAACATGTGTTTTATTAAAAAATCTATTAAGGACTATTAGGATTGATCCGATGCCAATGGGAGGCTCCTTTACAACACTGGCCCATTGCTCAGCGACTGTCCAATGTGCCGGATGCCCTGTTCCAGTCCACGTTCGACTACTCAGCCGAGGTTGCTGAATGTGAGTATAAGAGCTCTACGGCAGGCGCTACGAGAAAACTCCGAAAGCTAACAAGTTCATGTACGAAAAGCAGATACTTTCGGGGTCTGAATGGTCTAATGCTGTGAAGCTTAATATTAACTATGCACCCCTGCGTGGAGTCCCAGCGGTCAGCGGACAGGTTAGAGATGTTGGGTCCCTCTGTCGCAGATAACACCAGCTACAACACCAGCTCACGTGCTGGGGAAATGTCCCAACAACTCCATCCTGATAACACTCCAACATCACAGAGTAAAGCATGAGTTGATAAGGCACCTTAATGAAAGAGATTTTGCCTGCTTCGAGGATGTATACTGTGTAGATAGAGATGGATCCACGCGATACGCTGATATTGTGGCATTTCCTAAGGCCGGAAATTCAGCTATCATTCTGGATCCCACAGTGATATACCAATCCAATGATATTTAACAGGCAAGTAACTTTTTATTGTGTTAGTATTACTTTATCTTATTTTATTATTTTTATTTTATATGCTACAGATTTTATGTTGAAGCTGAGTTTCATATGGTTGTTGTAGGATGTCATGTTGCGAAGATTATTATGATTATTGTTAATATATACATTTTATTTTTTATTTTTATATAAGCATATGTATTTGAATCAATATGAGAGATAAGCAAAAAAAGAAAATGACAAAAGTGATTTAAGGAAAAAAAAAAAAGAAAAGAATTTTTTAAAAAATGTTAAAAGAAAAAAAATAATATTAATCTTTTTTTTGTGTATTGCATGATATGATTTTATGTAAAAAAATTTCCATTAAGGAAAAAATAGTATGCTGTGTAAATAGCAACCCAACTTAGTTGAGCAGCATCGCTCGTTCTTGTTCAATAAAGTGTACCTCTCTCTCTCTCTCTATCTAAAACAATCAGTTAGTTTAATCGTCTTTTTATCACACTCCGTTAACTTTTATAATTTTGTGTATTAGATAATATTTTTTCTAAAATCTTTAGCTTTCCAACGGTATATTATAATGTCTATATTACAGTTTTTAAGTTCAGATATAAAAAAATGCAGACTGATTTTATTTTGCCCTTTTCTCCTTTAGTTTGTTATCGAATTCGTTCAAATTCTATGTTCACCTTTTTTTTATCAATGATAACAAGATGATGTGGTTTTTTTTTCATAGAATCTACAAAATTAAAGGTACTCTAGAGGAATAAAATTTAAAATATCGGCATTTAAGCCATTATTAAATCAGACTATTTCAGTCAGAATGAAACCTACATGGTATCAAAGCTTATTAAATTTTACAACAATGTGGCGAGTTGAAAAATAAATAAAGCAAAATTTTAATATATAAATTTTTTGCCACATTATAAGCATTTTTGAGGATCTATATTTTTTTTTAAATATGTAGATTTCAATGAAACATAAATCTGTGAATGGTAAACTGTTCTCACTACTTGAGCCGAAGATAAATGTATGTTATCTATAAGTAATGATGCAACAGTTGCATCACAAACCCTTTAGTCTCACATCCAATCTATCGAAGAATGGTGTCATAAATAGATAATTAAAATCAATTTTAATAAATCCCATCAAATGACCTTTACCCTTCGTCGCAAACCTATGACTACCTGTCCCACTGTATCCTTTAGAAACATTCCACTAATCCCTTTTGAAAAGATCCATTGCCTTGGACACAATTTAGACAAGCGCCTTACTTGCAATCCTCACACTAGACTGAAACGACAAGAAACTGCCCGCAGATACCGTTTACTACAACACTTATTCGACAAAGATCAAAACTCTCTATTTACTACAAACAAATTCATTTACATAACCATTATCCCACGTATTTGGACCTATGGCATTGAGCTATCGGAATCCACTAAACTATCAAACTCCGCCCGCATCCAATCCAAAATCCTACGAAAAATCCTCAATGCTCCTATACTTTGTAACTAATAAACTCATCCATAGGGACCTAAATATCCCACTCGTTGCAGACTTAGCCCGCGATAAATTCACCTCCTTTCATTCCAAACTACCTCAAATCCGCTTGTCTGTAACCTCTCAACTACATTTATTATTGATAATCCTCCGAGGTGCCTAAAAAGACGGAGGTCTCGAGACCTGCTTATAAAATAATCTTTGAAGTGCTACCACTGGGTAGCTTCTTCGCATATTTATTCATACTTATTATTGTAATTCATCCATTTTACTTATTGTATTTGTATAGTAAAAAACAATAAAAAATACAGTAAAAAAAAAACAAAAAAAAAATTTCGAAAACAATGTGCAAATGACCCAGGTGATCAAAATCCCGTATTAAATAAAAATATCCTTTAAACTAATGGAAACAATATACAACAAATGTTCCACAGTTTTTTTTTTTTTTTTTACTAATAATTTTTAGTTAAAGAATCGCTCGGATATTAAAAACATATTTATCCGTATTGAAAAATGTTTAACGCAGTAATTACTGTTAATTTAAATCAACTAGTAATGACACGACTGGTCGATCAACATTCTTAGCTAAAGAGACCTCTATTTGCAATCCTAGTGGAGAGGAAATTCTCGATCTTAGTTTGAAACTAGTGTTACTTCTATAGCTCCGTACCTTAGGAGAAATTAACAGTGATGCTCAACACTAACAAACTCCTAGACCAGAACAATACCCACCCCTCCTCTTTCCCCTCCCTCCGCTCCTTGCCTACAGTCCAGCACATTAACCGCTTCTCTCAAAACTCGTAACTTAGATTGCTATATAATATCCTTACTCCTCAACTATCATCCTCAGTTCTTGAACTTACAAATCTAACGCATCCCTTATAAGATGAGGTGTTAACACATTCGAATGAATGCTGAAAGTTTATTAATTTTTTTTCATTCGCTTTAATCAGTAATTTAACTTATTAAGTTTTATTATTCTAATTTACAACGTATTTAAAAATCAACCTGTGCCAAGAAAATTTTGTGGTGACCAAAGGGCGGAGAATTATGTCATAATATTCTATTCCAAATTCGTTTATATATATATATATATATATATATATATATATATATATATTAAAGAATGTACATAAGAAATGAGAACCTTATATTTTTATTATTACTATTATTTCATAAACACCTAATTATAAACATAATTATATGAGTATAAATTTGTATTTAAATGCTAGTTCTAATCCAGTAGATGCCAAAGAATATCAGGTAACTCTTTATATCTTATTAGTTATTCTAACATCATTATTTTATTTGACAAATCATGTGATGGATTAATGCTCAGGAAAAACTTTTTACTTATATCTAACATTTTTAATTTTTTAAATGTCAAATGATAGTAAACTGTATCAACATTATATTTAATATAATTTCAAAACAGTGTATATTGTATTGTATATTCCAGTATATCTTAAAAATAGGAAAGGATCTCTGGAATGTAACGATTAAATGGATGAAAATAAATTTTGGAAGAATTTAAATGGACCATTAAATATCTATAAATAAGAACCAATATTCACACCTCCTTTATGCAATTTTATACTTTAAATAAAATATATCTGGTAATATTAAGTAGAAAAAAGTTCTTGATAAATGCTCCAGATGGAATAACTACTGTGTGTAAACATATATACTGCAAAAAAAACCTACATTCACCGCTGTTGTATGCAAGAAATTTAAATAGATATATAGAATAAATAGGGGTTATATTGTAGGAAAATTTCCTTAAGGATTATTTTCGGTGTAAGAATTTATAATTTAAGAAATAACCTTTAAATTTTATGTACGCATTTTGAAAATAAAACATTTTTTTAAGTAAACCATATCAATTAATATGCTGGTTACGGCTCCACTAGATATACACTACCCGCATAACATTTAAGTCTTGCTAGTAGTGTATACAAACAAGGTGAAGGGGAGAGGAACGATCTGAATTGCTTTAAGTGTTAAGGAACATTAATTTTGCAAATGTATACGCCAAATAACATCGAATTCCTTTGTAGTATTCAAGCATGTTGTTGACGTTTTGTTTTCATAAACTTAAGTAATCACATATTACTCTAAAACAATAATCCAAAATAAATATATAATGTTGCAAGTAGTAATAAAAATTTGAATATGTTTCTCTCTTTTTTAAACAAAATTTAATACTGTGGCAATGACCTAGTTTCTTAGAAAGGATAAGGTTACCAAACATACGTTTACTTAACCACAGATTCAAATGAAGTCTATTTTCTTTCCTCTCCTCTTATTTATAATTTTGAATATTACATATTCCGATTCGAATTTAATTACGTGGCTTACCTGTGATGTTATTTCATTTTTAAAATATGTCTATTAAGGAAGTACGTAAAAACGTACCCAAGGTCTTAAGTCATGTGTAAAAACAAGAATTAAAATCATCTATATTGTTAAGCTTGTTAATAAAAACAATTATTTCCCTCTCCGTTTCAAATTTCGTTTGGTACAACTGTTCGGACTGTATTAGGCATTAGATTAGCTTAAACATTTTAATACTGCACTATTTTTTTCCCCCGTCTATTTCGTAAGGTTATCAAGATTGTCGAAGAAGAATAGCAAAGGTATAATAGTCACGCGATGATGATGAATGAATGGAAAAAAATTAAAAAATAAATCTAAAATGCAGATGGAGAACGGAAGGCCAAGAGATAGAGACCTGTGAAAAGTTTTCAGCTACAGCAGAATAGATTGAAATAGTACTAGCAGGAATAATGGTCGGAAATAGAAACATGTATTTTATGCAGAGCACGCAACAAGGTGTTGGATAATTCATTTTTCGATTAAGAAGATTTATTAAACACATTTTGCTTTACTTACAATTTAACTATTTATAATTAAACAAATTAAATCTCCAACTTTTTTTTTTTTTGAGATTGGCGAAGTACTCACGGTGTCAAATATATTATATATATATATATATATATATTATATATTATGTGTGTGTGTGTGTGTGTGTGTGTGTGTGTGTGTGTATATATATATATATATATATATATATTGTATTCTCATATTTAAATGAAAATAAAAAAACATTAGATATAGATTTTATATAATTACAATTTTTTCTCCAAAAGCAAAATAAATAAATAGTGAAGAAAAGAAATTGTGTAATATTCGTCCTCGATTGTCTATACTCTCCCTAACTGTACCAAAGCTCCTGAAGTAAATTCGCTGACTTTTCTTTTCTTCAATTAAAAAAAAAACATTGCTATTATTTAGATTGTTTTTCTTTCTACTACTTCTAAGCAAAGTATATTAATTGTGTTACAATTTCGATTAGTATTATTAGATTTCTGAACAATAAGCAAACAATAAATCTCTCAAACATCTCAAATACTGGTTTGAATATTTATTTTACTATATGCAATGCTAATTTAAGAAAAATCATTAAATAGTCAAATTAACATTAGTAAAAAAACAAAAAACATATATTCTATTAAGCTTTATACCGAAATGGCAAAGAATATCGTTTGAATGGATACATCACACATTTTATAAATCAATCTATTCATTTTTCCGTTTGAAGTATTTTAATTATTATGAAACCAGTCATAAACTTCTGCATATATTATCATATATTAACTGAGACATACATCTTTTTCAAAATATTTTGAGATAAAACACCGAATTTCCTACACTTAAGTAAGACAGACAATACTGCATTCATGTAATGAAAATCTTGGACTCAGAATGGGATAAATAAAAATCCAAAACATTAGCATTGCTGATTATTCAATATAGATAGAATCGAAAGTGATCACCATAACATTTTTTTTTTTCTATCACTAATTTTATATTATTATATTAAGGTCATTCTTTAAGTGTTGAAAAAACTAAGACAAAACAATAATTATATAAAATACATCAATCATGTAATCAATTATATAACCAAATAATCAGTTAATCAATAATTAAATTAATTAAACATTTTTCTCTGTAAATGTTAAATACAGATAATAATGAGAAGTGAACCGAGCTACTCCACTGCTATAAAATGATACTTAAGTTTTCTTATTTTGAAGTTCGAGCTTTAAAAACCCCCATCATCATATCGCTCACTTAATCGATAGTCACCCTTTATAATAAAGGCTTATCTGTCTAATTCTGATAACAAAATTGATTTATATTTTATAACGAAAATATAGTTACGGGCTCGAATTATTCTTTATTATTTTAAATGTATGGATGTGCATGAATGCCCATCACCATCAATTAACTGATCCCTTCACTCTGGATGATATAGTTTATCATCATAGCTTATTCATTATAGCTGTAATAAAGATAAAATTAAATGCTTCCTGTCTACTAAATTTTCGATTTAAAAAAAACAAAACCGGATTAATATTTTTTTTTGGGAAGGGAAGGAGAAGGGGAGGCAATGCCGAGGTTTCCTCATGGATCTTTTGAGCCGATTTCCTCGTTTTTTACTCTTCTACATTCTTCAACGAATAAGCTAAAACCATTTTCCCTTGTACTTTGAGGCACAAATCCTGGATGAAGCTAATGCCTTCCATTAGTTCTTTATTTCTATTTTTATGCCTCGTCCCATTTATTATATATGTTATATATATATATATATATATATATATTATATATATATATATTATATATATATATATATATATATATATGATCTCGATTTAACTCATATTAAATTACTACTGGTTATTTGATTTGTTCTTTTCATTTATCTACGCACCAATAAGTAATTATAACAATAATAAAAGTGATGAGGTCGACAAATCTCGCTATTTTATTAAGATCTAATAACATTTTATTACTATGATTTTTTTTTTTTTTGTTAAACACTATCTAAAACCATATTGTGCACAAATAGATATTAATAGTTGACCGTTGAGAAAATGGAAATGAAAATAATCCGAGTGACATAACAATATGTCATTGTTTTTCTGGACCATCATCAATAAGTATTATATCAAGTTATTTATCCTTGTGAATTATTTAGGTTTTTTGTTGTTATTTTCTTACTGTTAAATAATGAGACTGCTATAAGCAACCAAAACTATATTATTTTAACATATTTGCATTGAATGGTGAATTTTCCGCTATTGAGCTCCTCTTTATTATTGACACATACAAGATAATTAGAAAATTAAAAATCATACTGAAGAATGGTAACTCCCATTTTGTAATTGTATACAAAGAGGCAAAAAAGCCCTTGAAATGTTAAAAGTGCATGCAGCGCGCCTGAAAATATACCTTAAAATACCTTCGGGTAATAGAAGGTTAAATATCCTGTAGTATATGTACATATTTTATAGTACATAAAAAAAAAAATCATAATATTTTTCAGAAGCTTACAATGCAATACTTACAAATTTTGTAATCCTCCAATTTAAGCTCAGTGACATACCTCCAATATAATAGCACTTCCAAATTATTCGATTACAGCTTCTCGAACCGTTCACAGACATTGGCCTTCAGATAAACCTCAGCTTAGCATCCCCACGCATAGTTTTCTTTAAGGCATCTCCTAATCATAAACTCTGTTTTACACTTAATTCGATTATTTACCCGACAAAATCCATTACTCCTAATACATTTATGGTAATTTATCAGTCCTTCCATCATGGTGACATGCGATAAAGTATTGATTGATATTAATAAGTTGTTGTTGAATACAAGAAAATGAAAAAACCTTGTCCTCAAATCTTATTATTCATCGCTTACCTATAAGTATTCCAACTCCCCAAAGAAGGGTGAGGTAGACTGACACAGATACAATTATTGATAAGCTTTTTTTTTTATAATTCGGTTCTTATATTAATTTTTCACCATAAAAATTGATGATATTGTTTAATAATCTAACCTTCAAAATAGTATCCTGCTTAGTAAATTTCTTTTAATTAAAAAAAAATATATATTCTTGAAAACATTTTAGACAGAATAATCTTTACAAAGGTTTTCAAAGATACAAAGAATATCCCAAAACGAGGAAGGAGTATAAAAAGACCCCCATATATTACGGTGCGTGTATTTATTCTCCACAAACCACGCAAAGACCCCTTGTCCCAACAATGAAAAACCCAGAGTACCTATAAGGTAGTGCCATAACCTACTCTGTATATATTTACCGAACCTCCCTTTACCGAAATACAGATACTATATTAAAATAGAGATTATTGCTCCGAATAGTTTGGAATTATCTTTAATGGTATTAACTATTTACTAATGCATTATATGATTTTCTTTTTTTTCCAAGTTATCTTTTGAGAGGTAGAAAAAAAAGTTGTATGTGTCTTCTATAACAACAGGATGGTTCTCAAGCATATGTTGTGTTGCCAATTAGAATGGGGAACTTACTGAAAACTTGGAAATAAAATTAAAGTATTTGTTTAGATTCTTCTGTAGGGTTCAACTCATAATTTTTCTTTGTTGTTATATTGACTTTAAGTGATATTTTTCATTCCGACTGCAACTCTTAAGATTTTTATCTATGCCAAACCATGATAGACAACTTTATACCACTGAATTCATTTTTCTGCGATAATTCTTTATTTATCAATACCATCATGTAACTAATCAACTGGTTCCAGTCCTTACTAGTTCATTCCTCCCACTCTTGTAATTACTCTTAAATATCCAACTGTAAAGTCTCTGCTCTATCCTCTTTTAAACATCAGCTATTTCCCCACCTTTTCAAATCTCAACTTAGCGATAAAAAAAAAAAAAAAAATATTTATATATATATATATATATATATTTTATATATATATATATATATATATATATATATATATAACAAGTTACCAATACACAGTTTTAAGGCACTTGGAACAAGAAGAAAAGTCACTTTCTATATTTCTTTTCTGTAATGATTGCTGTAATGAGAGAGAGAGAGAGAGAGAGAGAGAGAGAGAGAGAGAGAGAGATTGATTGATTGATTGATTTTTATTGTCTTAGGGCCAGAGGCTCTTTCTTACAGACAAAATTATAAACTTTTTACGTACAAATGTGCCATTTAAAATATAATCGAATTACTTATATACTAATTTTACAATGTTTATGTTTATAATTAACAGAAAAAATTTTACTTATTATCTTTTCCAAATTTTAGAAAAATATGAAATAATATATAGGCAATATGCAGAAGGAAGATAAAAAAAAAAAGGAATGATGCTAATAATAAAGGATAATGAATAGGAATAATAAAGTAGAAGGAATATCAGGAAAGGGATAGGAAATGGCAACTGGTTTACAGAGAGCATAAGGCTTCAAGGCGCACTCGTCGAGTCTCCGTCTAGAAATAGTCCAATGCATGCCCTGCGGAAGGAGGATGCGAACCTGATCTCCACCGGAAGCATGTTGAGCTCTCTCGCGGCCGCAGCGTAGAAAGCATTTCTAAAGGTCTCGGTTCTGCACGCAGGTAATGAGGAGAGAGAGAGAAGAGAGAGAGAGAGAGAGAGAGAGAGAGAGAGAGAGAGAGAGAGAGAGAGAGAGAGAGAGAGAGAGAGAGAGAGAGAGAGAGAGAGAGAGAGAGAGAGAGAGAGAGAGAGAGAGAGAGAGAGAGAGAGAGAGAGAGAGAGAGAGAGGAGAGAGAGAGAGAGAGGCAAGTAGATAGATAGATTAACTAACAGATAGATATATGAATAGATAGATATAAAAAAATTATATATAAATCAATGTTTTTATATATAAATAAATATATATATAAAAACATTGAAGGAATAGATAAACGGAAAAGAATAAAGTAAAAGGAAATAAGGGATATCGGAAACGGAAAGAAAACATCTATAAGTTTCAAGGTGCACTCGATCCTGAACTGCATCCAAGAATAGTCAAAAGCAAGCCTTGCGGAAAGAAGAAGAACAACTTATTTCCACCGGTAGCTGGTTGAGCTCTCTCGCTGCCGCGGTGTGGAAAGCATTCCTCAAGGCCTCGGTTCTGCAAGCAAGCAATAGGAATACGCCCTGCAACCTCTCGCTCCGTATCTTGATAAATTATCCTCTTAGAATTTTAGGAACACCGGAATCTACGCACATTAGATTGAGGCGGCGATATTCTTTTACTCTGAGTCAACATAAATTATCTTATAAGTAGAGTTACGTGCTCAACTCTTTTTGTGCCGAAGATAATTCGGATAGCTGCGTTGAGAGCTCTCTGGATTCTGCAGTCCTCAGAAAAAGAGGCGAAGAGCATTTTCTAGGTACCACAATAGAAAGAGATGTCAACAGATAGAGCTGAATAGCGGAACCAATGGAGGTCAAAACCTTCTGGTTGTATCCCAAACAAGACGAATTTATATACTCAAATACATGTATACATAATATATACTTATATGATATTGTATACATAAAACATAATATCGTATAAAAATATTCCTATAGCTCTAGCCGCTCTTTAATAACCTTAGGGCACTTCTTCTCTTCGCCTAGAAAACATTAACTCTCTTTCTCAGCATCTTCTTCCCTTCTACTTCTCATTTCAGTCTCTTTGCTTCTTCTTTTGAGCCTTTTTGATATTAGTTCTAATTTTATATTTAATTCCCATGCTGCTTAAATAGTTAACTTTATTTATATTATCTTACCTATGATATATATCGCATTGGCGAAAAAACATGAATCCTAGTTCTCCATCAAGATATACCTTTTGAGGTGCCCTGGGACTAAATAATAGTATTTTTCTAAAATATGTTTGTGGCTTTAGATATAAAAAAAAAAAAAAGTAAAACGAAGCTGAAATTACACATTTAAATATGTATTCAGCTGAGATTACCGTATTTTCCGTATTTGTATACATTTTTTTTTTCTCTTCATATCTAGATTCACGCCTGTCAGAATGTACCTGACGATCAGTAAATGTTCTGTACAAATTGAGATCAGGCATGAAGAAGTAAAGTGCACAGCAGCACCCCATCTTTGGCTTTAATCTAGCAGAGGAGGTCTCTCATCCAGCTTCTCTTTAGCCTTCTTCTGACCGGTATTTAGCTACTGACATGTCGGTAATCAGTCTATTGTCGTGTCCGTTAAGTTTACTGTGAAAACGAGTATAGAGTGTTCGTATATGTTGGTCAACTGTTGGTTATTGTAAGTCCGTATGTAGGGTTCGGTTGTTTACGTACAAAGGTGCTGTCGTTATGAGCCTTAAAATTTTGGATTGAAATAATTGCAGTTTTTGTATGCGAGTCTTTTTTGCTGAACCAAAAATCTGTAAACCGTAAGTCCATACTGGCTTAAGTAGGTATGTGTATGTATTCAGTTTCTGTCTAATTTTTAATTTTGAAGATTTAGATAAAAGTTAGTATAGTACTTTCAGTCACATCTCAATTAATAAATTTATTTGTATTTTAAGATTATTTATGACTTAATAAGTAATACTATTATTAGTATAACTTCAATCTGTGGCTACATTTCAAAAGAGGTAATGGAAGAAAAATGTTTGGAATCCTATGAAACAAATAAGTGTAGTTCTCATTTTCCTTCTATTATATATGAATCTTTTATTATTCTACATGCTTTCACAATTTATTGAAGATTTTTATTAAATATAGTTCAAAGTGTTCTGTGCGTGGAAAGCCTTAGAATCACCAAATCCCTCTGGCCGAGGCAATAGAAGAAATATAATGAAATAAAAGGAACTGGAGAGAATGATGGAACAGATGAGCGACCACTGCTTCTAATCTTCGATTCACAGGCAGGAGTCACTTGAGGAGAAAATTTATCTATCGTTTCAATGCGATCCTCCTCTCAACTTGGATGGATCTCCCAATAAAGAAAAGCGGAAAATTCTCTAATCCTCGATGGTATCCTCATTTTAAACCTTGTTCATTTCTTGAATTTGACATTCACAATGATTCTTCTTCTCCGCCAGAATACTCAAAAGTGATTCAAATTCAAGGAATTATATAAACCTTCTACAAGCCTAAGGGATCTACCTAAATACCTAAAACGCTGTAATCATTAGAATTAATGTAGCTTAAATGAAATACAAAATTTGTTTTCGAAATTCAAGGGAAGACGGATCGAACTTAATTGGTCAAAGGATTAATTGCTTAAAATTAATTTTGCATGGCTAAATAGCTCTGGAAACCTGAAAGTTCTGTAAATTCGTAATTTGTTAAAAAAGTTAGACGCCGACCTGATGCGTTGCCAGGATTTCCAAAAAAGATATTATCAAAAGATTTCTTTAAAATTCAGTGAATTGATTTATATTACGAATTTATATTACCTGCTTGTTTTATTTATTCAAATCAAGATAAATATCTCTCCCGTTATTACAGCTTCAGCAATAAATTACTTTAAATCAACTTAAGTGCTCTAAGTTTTGTCCATTCGTTACTCACCCGTCGCACTTTCTAAATTTGAGGCACTAAGTTCTAAAACATCGTATCCGTTATTTCCGTAGACTGAAGACAACACCGGAAGAATCTTTTGGATATCTCTTTAATTAGTTATAGTTTTGCTATAAAATTATCGTGTGTGACTGCCAGTTGAAAGTAGTATGGTATAACTAACAAACAGTTAAGAGTTACAATAATAATAATTTTTACACACTATTCCGATCCTGAAACAGCATTCTTAATCTTGCAAAGACACCTTTCTCTTATCGAAGACTGATATAATGCTTGGCGTATAAAGGTGAACGAAGCCAAATGCAAACCTGTAACCTTCACTCTTCGACGAAACTCCTGTCCGCTAGTTTACTTCAATTCCATTCCTATTCCTCCTTCAGATACAGTCCGCTATCTTGGCTTACTACTTGACAAAAGACAGACGTGGAATCCACATAATAGACTTAAAAGAAAAGAACTCAATCGACGATTCGGACAGTTATACTGACTATTAAACTGAAAATCTGAACTTGACAACAAATCATTAATTTATAAGACAATACTGAAGCCCATCTGGATCTACGGACTTGAACTGTGGGGGAAAGCTAAACGTTCTAACATCAAACGCATTCAATCCTTTCAATCCAAAGTCCTGCGAATAATATTAAATGCTCCTTATTATGTTTCCAACCATACATTGCACCACGACCTTAAAGTTCCATTTATTTCAGATCTGATTCCATCCAAATTCCACCAGAATCTCATTCATCATCCTAATCCTCTAGCACGATCCTTATCCATATAACTCCACTCACCCATATAACCCACCTAGAAGGTTGAAACGGCAGTGGCCCCGAGATATTTTGTAAATACGTATGCTGGTGTTCTGACAATGGTCAGATTCTCCTCTCAAGTGCGGTGTGATTGTGGCTATAGCGCCCTCACTTAGCTTCCGCTGGCTCTCACCAGTGATGCGGCTGAGAGGGAGGCGCTGGGATCCTTTGGACTCTGCTTGTCCTTCCACAAGTGGGGGGACAAGCCCCGTCCGGGGTTCCCTAGCTGATTGTAATACACACTATATTTTACGAGCGTGCCTCTAATATATTTCAATATGGTCTGTACGTAGAAAACCTTCCGATTACTTAATTACTCTTTTTTTACTAACAGGTTATATTGCGTTTAAATTTTTGCATGTTCATTTTAATATGAAAAATAAATCTTAATATGCACTTACACGAAGTATATATATATCTTAAGCTTATTGGAGTTAGGTTATATTCCTTATATAAGAATTATTAATATATTTTATATGAGATATGTTGTGTTGTTTCTGTATATTTTTATTTTTTTTATTATACCCTATTTTTATTACTTAATTACTTAGCCGTAGTATAGAGATTACGCGCCATAAGACGGTCGGGAATCCAGGTAGGAGGGAGGATTTTCAACAAATCTTAGCCTACGCTGACGATCTTGGTATTATTGGACGCAGTTTTTCAAGTATGAAGAGTAACTTTATGAATCTCCAAAGAACAGCATATTTAGCTTGGACAACTAGTGAGTGAGAAGAAAACGAAGTATATGGTCTGCAATCTTAACACAGCATATAGAGCATGTAGGAGGAGCTGTGAATATAGGGGACTTCAGCTTTGATTGTGTAGAGGAATTCATTTATCTCGGAACACAGCTCAACTCAGGAAATAATAAGCAACCAGAGATACAGGGTAGAGCTAGTACGAACTTCTGAGGCATATAAGGAGCAAGTCTCTCTCCAAGACAACAAAGGTGAAAATATAAGATATAATCATCAGGTAGGTTCTCACATATTCGTCGGAGTGCTGGACGATGATAAAAGCCCAGGAATCATCCCTATTAAGGCCTGTGAACGAGAACAGTACTTGTAGAATAAGAAAAAATGCTGGGCTCATGTGTCTCTATGAAGACCGAAAGTATTGTACATTTTATGAAGTTTGGGTGCCTGAGATGGGCAGGGCATGTTGCAAGGATGAGTAGCAATGAAGTCCCAGAAAAGCTCCTCGAGGAAAAAATATTTGGACCCAGAAAAGTGGGTAGACCTCGTTTGCGGTGGGAGAATTGTGTGGCAGCAGATGCACAAAACATGTTGGGGGCTAGAAATTTTAGAGTCGCAGCACAAAACAGGGAAGACTGCCGGCTCAGAATAAGGGAGGTTTTGACTCTTCACGGGTTGTAGCGCCATCGATGAAGAAGAAGAAGAAAAATTATAGAGACAAAAGCATTTAGTTTTGGAATCTTCTGATTACACGTTAGCAATTATTTTTGTACCATCTTGAATCTGAATTCATTTATTAATGATATAGACTAGTATTATTAAATATATGGTTTTTGGGGTTGATCGAGGAATCTGGCTGCTAGTCTAAAAGACCGCTTGCGGCACATTTCATTTAAGCCCATATCAGTCAGATCTTAAAGATTAGTATTCATAAATATGTTTTATCAAAGCAATAGTACAATTTTATACTCAATGGAACGACTTAGAGTCTTGGAAAGGACGTACTCAAGATAGCTATGGAGCTTTGACAAAACCTCAAGGAATTAAATATAGATAAAAACGAAATATCGTAGAAAAATCACAATAATATGTGACATCTTAAGAGTTTCAGATAATTCTGGAAAGGTATAAGTGCCACAGTTTAGTGACTTGCAACAAGATTCCATGCACAAATATTTAGGATTCATAATTAATTATCATACTTCCGTACATGTAATTTCCGCAGCCAACCTTATGGCAAAAATATTCCGCAGACAGTAAATCACTATTTTGCTATAACATATTTCCTATGCTATTATTAAGTGATCGTATCAGCATGAATAAATCTTAATCAAGCTTAGATGTTGAAGCCATGCATTGATACGGGTTACGCAATATTCAATATCGGATATTGGTCATCCATGTAATTAACAGTTTTGGTTCTACTTTGAGTAGCTCTCTTCGAAATGAGTTGTTTGTGACAGGTTGGATTGGTAGTTACCAGTTGTGGGAAGTGAACAGTTCTGACAGTTTCTTGAACGCTCGAACCACCTCGCGGTCCGATGGTTAACCTTTCAGGAGATAGTCACGACTAGCTACTCTAATTACAATGTCAGTAGGGAAGTATTTCCTTAGTTAGCTAAACATCACATTTCTGGGTCCGTCATTGAAATAGATTCCAATAATCCAATATTATATTATTCATAAGAACCGCCGACAACAGAGAATCTGTGTACTGGAAGATTATTATAAAAATTACATACTAAATATTGATTTCCTTTCTAATCAAATCTTGCTGGTACATGAATCTTGTACATCAAATAAACTAATTATCACTTGTAAGTATTAAATGAATAGTTTTCAATACTAATTCTGAAATAATTAACAAATACTATGCGATATAATTAGGGATAATATACATAAATAACTTACCATATAATGATTTTCTGGAAAGTAGTAGACTATAACGGACGAAAAAGAATCCGAATCACACTTATTCTGTAACAAATAATATGGTGTTAAAAATATACATGAGAAATAAAAAACAAAATCAATTAATCACAAGTTTGACTATACATTAGAATTGACTGTTTGATGAAATAAAATTGTGCATATTCTGAAAAACAACCATTACTATATTTGAGGGTCACCTGTAGTGTATTGACTTGTACAGCAGCCTTCTATGCCCAAGATCGCGAGTATGGAACTGGTAGATGGTCTTGGGATTTTTAAAGAGAGTAAAAACCCCTTTATCACGCCTTCCTTAGGGGGCGTAAAAAGGAGGTCCCAAGCTAATGCCATGTCAGGTAATCATAAAAAATTCCCTATCCTAATTAAATCTAGATAGGCAAATTTTAGTAGCATTACATGAGCGTTAAATAATAATACAAACATGGATGATGACAAGGGCTTAAGCAGAGAGAAATAGAAAGGAACGTGTCCTTCTTCATATATATATATATATATATATATATATATATATATATATATATATATATATATATATTGTTTTGGGGACAAATTAAAATATGTAAATAAAATATATAAAATAAGAAACAAATAAACTAAAGTATTACGATAAAAGAGCAGTTTACAAACCGTTTTCCTCTCACCCTTATTTTTCAAATTTATAATAAATAGGAGTTTTTATTAAATTTTTTTAACCCACTTGCCCCTCTACTTGCGTTTTTCATCCTGCTTGGCCCATTCCCTATTAAAAATCCTGCTTACGTATCTGACTTATTTGCAATAAAACAAATCTAATCTGTAATAAAAAAATAGTTCTGGAATAAATCAAATCAAAAAAGACAAATTAATAGTGCTTTAATATTTCAGAAAATAAAAATGCTTTCACGATGAGAACACCTAAAAATACTCGTCTAGTACTGTAATGTTTTTATAGTCGCGTCAATGAAAGTCCTCAGAAACAGCTCCGATTTTGATCATTTTTTTTTTAATATTTGTTTTTTTTTATGTTAATCAAAATCAGAACCCTTTCAAAGGGGGGAAATGATTATTTATATTATTTAAACAATACGTATGTTTATTAAATAGGAAGAAATGTTTCTTTTCATTATTTTTTATAAAAACTAAACAAAACTATAAAACACGTAACTTTTTCATCATAGTGGATATAATTAGTTGACCGTTGAGAATCCTTTTGAAGCTAATGGTATAAAACGCTTGTATCGTAGTTCATTCAGGTTTTTGGCAGTTTTAGCACCATACATGGTGAGAATACTATAAATACCTCCATTAAAAATTATTTCCTCACTTTGTTCTTGAATCATAAAAGTTTCAGCTGTATAACTGTAATTTCTGATTATTATCAAACATCTTAATAATATTATTTTTTACCTTATTATAAAAAGCAGATGTAGTATTCCATCCGAGAATGCATGAATGAATGAGAGATGATTTTTGGTAATATTTGGATATTTTACTAACATGGTTTTGTTTAATAAACTCGTTGCAACAATTATTTTTGTCTGGTTTTAAGAAAAATATTTCTATATCATCAGGTGCTAAAGCCATCAATATCACTAAAACATCAATGTTCTCTACAACAACGAACACATCGTGGAAGGAACTATCAAGAGCTGATTGTACAATTAAATGATCTGCATCACTTTCTGCTTGAGTCCATTCAATATTATTTTCAGCCGATTTTTGTAGAAAAGATTTATAAATCTATTTTTATTTTTGCTGTTTCCTAAAAATTTCTCTCTACTTGTATTCAGAGGCATATCTTCATCAAACAAATAATCGTTTAAAGTATTACTAATATATTTTTGCGATTCTCTCGGACTCTTTATTTCCATCATTATTGTATCCATAAAAAACAACTTTGACGTTGGTGGTACCATAGTTATTACTTAAATATCTGATATACTGTTGAAAAATACCAATAAACTTTTTTCCATTTCAATCTATAAAGTAACATACCACCATCAATAATGTAAAAAAAAATTGTAACATCATTAACATCCGTTTCACATCTTGTTCAAAAATATCGTATAGCGTTGATGTTAAAATTTGAATCGTATGAAAAGTTAAAATTTGATAATGTGAATAAATTATAATATTAAATGACCTATATTGAGTAACAATATGGAAATAAATGTAAGTATATATATATAATATTAAACAGAATGTAAATAGTTTAAATGATAAATTGTTTCTAATTTATAGATAATATGTTCTTAATGTGTATAATATTTATTCAATTATATTTTAGATAATATTGAACATCTGAAGATGAGGCATGTGATACCTCGAAACGTAATAAGATTTATTATTGACATGTTTTGATAAATAAATACATATAAACAAAATTAGAAGAGATTGTTCCAATTGATATAATCATATTAAATATCTGATATACTGTTGAAAAATACCAATAAACTTTTGATTTTTTTTTTCCATTTCAATCTATAAAGTAACATACCACCATCGATAATGTAAAAAAAAAATTGTACATCATTAACATCCGTTTCACATCTTGTTCAAAAATATCGTATAGCGTTGAATTTGTTGTTTTTCTCAATCCAGTGTTATCATAAAGTGAAAGAGGATAGAGAGCCTAGCTCATAGTTAAAATATTGACGAAGTCCATATCATTCTCAAAAACCATAAGCGTTGGAAAATTGGAATTGGATCTACAGCTACTTCAGTATTATTAACTTTAATTTTACTGTTCATGCCCAATAACGATTTATATGTATCTTTTATTGTCATTTTTATATCTTTCAAGCTTAAACCTTTCATTTTTTTTTCTAGAATTAATTCCTATATCAAATGCTTTATAACAATCAATAGTTTCCTTACCTACAATTCCTGTGGAAATTGCTATCAGTTCCTGTACATCTGGAAAGGGGTTGTGAATATTAAAAAGTTCTACTTAATCTTTATTTATTCTGCTATCACTAGTGTCTGCATGCTGGTATGATTATTTAAAAGAAACTCGACAAAATACTTCCATTCCGTCCACTACGCCTGTTGTAAATAACTTTGTTCTTATCCATTAGAAAACAACACTTAGTGTTGCTCCACGTCTGAAAGGACAACCCTCTATTTTTATGGACTTCATGAGATGTACAATTGAATTTTAACAACTATTCTTAAAAAAATTGTATTTTAACATCAATTCTTAAAAAATTAAATAAAAAAAAACTTAGAACAATAACTAAAAAATACAATAATATCCTTAGTATAAAAATCCTTAAATTCTTGGTTTTATATAAAAATTTAATCTACCTAACTTCTTTTGATGGTATAGTTAGTTGAAAACATTTTAGAAAACTTTTTTTTTGTTTTTAAATCTGAGCACTAATGATCGTTAGATTTCTTAGAAATTGTCATCAAATAAAGGGACCTGTCCTTGTTTTATTTTCCTTGTTGACTTCATCACAAACTCCAAACTATACTTATTAAAACTAATCTATAAAAGAAAAATTATCTTATTTTTTCTAAACTCTTGCCATAATTCTGAGTACGGGTGTAATTAGCATTCGCTCAACATCTGAAGATGAATTCTGTAAACTATTTTCTGAAGTGAAAATCAATAAAATTAAATTATCGATTCACTAAAGGACACTTCCAGTTTTCCTCTTTTCAAACCTCTTCTCCAGGTTTTGTTTTGCAGATCACGTCTTCAAGATGCTAGAACGTAGAAGCAGCTTAATTAGTGATGTCTTTTTTCCTTTTTCTCTAATCCTTATAAATCAATTTAGTTATTTGACGGCTGGTATCATAGTTTTCTAATAATTTTATATAAAGCGAGAATTTAAAATACATTGAAGTTGAAAATTTGATTATTCCCAATCATAGAAACCAAACCAATCCCTCATTACTGCATGTGATGAAGGAAATGCCGAAGAAAAACTGGCTGGTTAAGATAATAGAAAACCTACGAGGCTTTTGAAGTTTTTTTTTTTTTAATATTTTTATTGAATTTTACAACTGTTTTTTGTAATACGAGTAAATATGCTGGTAATGATAAAATACATGAAAAAAACATGAAGAGAAAATGCCCATTGGCATCACTCCACTAGGCAACTAAACTAGAAGGTTTCGAGGCCATCTTCTTTAGGCACCTCGGAGGATTGTCAGGAATTGAAGAGGAAGCAAGGATTGAAACTAGAGGATTAGAGTGGGAGTGAAGTTTGTCATGGAAGGAGTGATACCTGATTCGGGCCAAATCAGTAACATATGGGATGTTAAGGTCTTTGTGGATGAGGTTATTTGTGACAAAGAAAAGAGCACTCAGGATTTTGGATTGTAAGGATTCAATAGGGGAAGAATTTGATGGTTTCGTAGAGCCCCAAAGCTCAACTCCGTAAGTATGTAATGGTGGTGATATTGATGAGCCTTTTGTTGTTAAGTCGAAGGTTGGAGCGACTGTCCAGTTAGTGTTGTAGTAAGCGAAAGCGACGGGCAGTTTCTTGTCGTATCAGTCTTGTGTGGGGATTCAATGTTAGACGTTTGTCAAGTAGAAGTCCTAGGTAGCGGATCTGTTCAACTGGAACAAGCGGAATATTATTAAAGGAAACTGTTTGAGCAGGATGTCATAGGTTTACGGCGAAGGGTAAAGGTAATTTGGTGGGATTTGTTGGAATTGATTTTAATTCTCCAATTCTGACACCATATCTCAAGCTCTCTGATGTGGGATTGAAGAGTTTGAGAGGCAATAGTTGGATCGTTATTGACTGATAACACACAAGTGTCATCAGCATAGCTAGAAAGGAAGGTGTTGGGATGGGTTGGGATATCAGCTGTATAGACTGTGTAGAGGATGGGTCCAAGGATACTACCTTGAGGGATTTTGAAGTTTAAAAGGAAATTTTGGACTGAATCTTGTCAGACGTCTTACTTGGAATCCTCACACTAGACTGAAACGACAAGGAACGGCTCGCAGATTATTACAGCATTTACTTGACAAACGTTCAAAACTTCTCACCTACCACAAAAAACTAATTTATATTACCATACTTTACTTACAATCCAAAATGCTCCTTACTTTTCACCAATTTAATAATCCAAGACCTGAATATCCATTAGTTGCAAACTTAGTCCGGAGTAGATATTCCTCCTTTCACTCCAAATTACCATCCCACACAAACCCACTTGTCCGTAAGCTCTCATTTCCTTCTATTCCTGATCATCTTTCGAGGCGGCTGAAAAGAAGACCTATATATACGAGACCTACTGATTTAAATAAACTATGATGTGCTACTACTGGGTAGTTTCTTCTCACGCCTATCTATGTCAATGTTCACATTTACTTGATGTATTTTTTGTTTTGTTAATACAGTTGTAAATATCACTATAATACATTTTAAAATATAAGAAAAAAAATAATATTAAAAAAGAAAAGAAAATTTTTAATTTAATTAGGTGGTATTATACATTCTATACAGCTGATATCCCAAATTACCTTTACCCTACGTCGTAAACCTATGACATTCTGTCCTACAGTGCCCTTTAATAATAGTCCGCTTGTCACGGTTGAACAGATCCGCTACCTAGGATTCCTCCTTGACAAACATCTCATATGGAATCCGCACACAAGACTGAAACGACAAGAAACTGCCCGCCGCTTTCGCTTACTTCAACACTTACTGTACAGACGCTCTAACCTTTCACTTATCTAAAGAAGACCCATCAATATCACCATCAAATAGTCTATCTGGACTTACAGAGTTGAGCTCTAGGGCTCTACTAACCATCAAACTCTTCACGTATTCAATCCTTACAGTCTAAAGTCCTTCACAAAATCCTCAATGATCCCTACTTTGTCAGGAATAAACCCATCCATAAAGACCTTAATATCCCATATGTTGCTGATTTATGTTGCTCAGGTGTCATCCCGTGAAAAACTGCACTCCCATTCTAACCCACTTGTTTCAATCCTTGCTTCCTATTCCATTCCAGACAATCCTCCGAGGCATCTGAAAAGGAGATGGCCTCGAGACCTTCTAGTTTATATTACCCAGTGGAGTGCCTCAATGGGCATTTTCTCTTCATGTCTTTTTCATGTATTTTTTCTGTTAGCTAATTTACTTGATGTATTACTAATTCAGTTGTAAATTTCAATAAATGATAATTAAAAAACAGTTAGGTCATATACAGATTACAGGTTCTACCTTCATTATCGAGTAATGAGATTCGAAAATAAATAAAATTTTCTTGAAATTATTGTTTTTCTGGTTCTTTTTCTTCCTTTTTTCCTCCTTTTCCTTTCGACAACTTCCTTACCATACAAACTACCTTTAGAATCTCCAAACCCTCCTATCGTTAATTGGAACGCAAACATAGAGGCAGCGAAACATCCACGTCCTATACAAATTAGAGGAGCCATGCGCGTTCTATGGTATATAACCCACCAGCACATATTATGTCCTACCAGCTTCCATTCTTCCTTAGTAATATGTAACTTCCATACAGAGATAATGCAATGCGGTTCGATCAATACTTTAGTGTTTCTCAGCTCTAATTTGAGCAACATCTCCAGTATTCTACCAGCAGAAATGCGCAGTCGACACTTCTCTTCCCCTAAAGCGGACACAACAGTAATACAATGTTCCCAAAGTCTTTCAATATCAGAAACAAATATTTCAGCTTATTGCTTCCATCAGATCTGATCAGAGCACAGATCATGAGCATCACATAGCTGCCATAGCCAACCCACGTTTAATTAAAACATGTTTTTTTTAAATATGTACTCCTGTATCACTTTAATAAACCCCCAATTTTCTTCATTTCCTTTTTTCCGTTAGATTAACTAGCCAGTTTTCTCACCTCTATTGTTAATTGTAATTTTTTTTATCATTTTAAGTCTGTTAAAAAATAGAAAAGAAAGGTATATTTAATATTATTATGTAAATAAAATATTTATTTCATTTTTTTTTTTTTACCATTTTATGGAAAAAAGTTTTTAAAAATAATCTTGAATATTTATTTAAACTCAATCCAAAAAGCTATAATAGTTAGTTAATCGTTTCTTTATTAAAATTTATATTTAAATTATCTTTTTACGACAATCGTTTATTCCTTTCACGTTATTTTTTAAAATATGTATCTTAAATATGCTTTATAACAACGTCTTGGGAAAAGAAGTTGAATATAAATATTGCAAGTTAAATATAATAAAGAAATCACTTGAAGTACTTGTCTTTGAGCGGCAATTAATTATGTTTTTATATAAATATAGAACCTTTATTGGTATAGAAAAAATTTTTTTTAAATTTTTTAATTATATTTTATTAAATTTTACAACTTTATATTAGCATAAATACAATAAGTAAAAGTGTTGAATTATAATATAGGGCATAGAAGGCTAGTGAAGAAACTACCCAGCGGTAGTACTTCGATGTTTATTTAAGTAAGTAGATCCCGAGGCCATCTTCTTAGAATGAATCTAAAAAAATTATAATGCATTGATATGATTCATAATTCCTTTACATTGAGCTAAATATCATTTAAAATTATTATGAATATAAATATTTTTATTGTTGGTAAACATTTAAAAAACCCAGCAAATAAAAGAAAAAAAGAATAAATCATAGAAAATGACCAAAGAAAAAATAATAAAAATAAAAATCAAGATACTCTTACGTTTTATGAGTAAATATGTTATGATATTAATTTCATCTGTCGAATATCAGTTATGTACAAAATGTTTTCGATAGGAGAAGCTACAAACAAAGATAGTAGTAATTCTGAAGACACGTATTTGTAAAAGTAGTCTCTGAATGTATTACTTGATGCGCTTAGATAGATGTTATCCGATGATACGTGTTATGGCATAGATTGAATTGGAGTTTTTGATATTCAAATACACTATTATTTCGCTCGACGTCGACATTAAACTATACCATGATTGTCATTGGTTGGGCTTGTCAAAATTGTAGCTGCTTCAATGGGCACCGACGATTCAGGGTACTCCATTGCTAAGAAGAATATTTAAGTACATACCGTTCAAACATTCGGATGAATGTGCAATGAAGATGCTACAGTGTGAGTAATCAATTTCGCCTATCCCAGGTCTAATTAGGATAGGGATCTTTAACGAGTACCTAATATCGCACAGATTCGGGCTACCATTTATCTGCTTCCCTCCCAAGGACGGCATAAACAAGGATTTTTGATTAATTTAAAAAAAATCATAGGCAATCTGACGGTTTAGAACCCGCGCTCTTGGACATAGAAAGCTGTGCGCTAGTAACCACACCACAGGTGAACCCGTCTATATGAACTGATACTGACATTCTTGCTTCTATGAGCTTTTAAGTATGTCATCAAAATGTCGGCAATGTATTGTCACATTTAAGAACTTGAAAAAAGGGAATAAAATTGATTAATTATTTATCAGCTGGGAATAGTGGGCTAGTAAACGTACTAATAAAATGTGACAACAGTTATTTGATTATTCACACAATCAATTCACATAAAATAATTAAAGATAAAAACCGTAATCCAGAAATAACTCTTTCATCTTGTATTTAACATCTGATGTAAGGTACCTTCTCGAACGAAGCTGAAGATTTTTAATAGTATCTTAATTTGTGTTCTGAATATTTACTGGCACAGTTGTAAAAAGTTGTTTTGCATGTTGACATGCACACAACCTACAGAATGTTTGCATGCACATATTCATGAAACAGAACTTACTTTCAAAGAGGCCTAAACTCTAAGCAGGTAAGTTCATAAAATATAAGGCTATTCCTGATGTCAGAATTTTATTTTAACTTAAATTATTTCTAATTTTAACATTCTACTTTTACTTATCTATATATGATATATATATTATATATATATATATATATATATATATATATATATATATTGTAAGGGAAAGTATACCGATCATGAAAATTTTCGAATTCCAGTTTTCAACGGAAATACTCGTACATGTTTTAGGGTCCCTTGGGTCCCAATGACCAAGTTTATGGCCCAGCACAAAAACGAAAAGTTGTACATAACTGGAATTTCATATTGTTACGGGCTACGGGGTGTGAGAAATGAACTACTCCAGTTTACAAATAAAAAGGATTTATTAACCATTATAGTTACAATAATAATTGAATTACAAGCTTAACTACTAAAAAGTCTACATATAAAATCAGGTATTCCTAACAAATAAACTACTTACGTAAATTTATACAATCTGCTAGACTTATTCTAAAACTTACAACAATATCTTATATCCTACACTCTTCTATTCTCCCACAAACCGGTTATCACAATACTGACGCACACAATTTCACTACACTGTCACCAATAGTTCAGTGTCACTGTTCACTGATACATCCACTTGAGCAAGATCAGGACTGCCTGACCCAGGCGTAGTAGGCCGGTATTTGTACCACTGCCGAACATTCTAGACAAAGTGGGGCCAGGTAAACGCCGAGAGGCGGATGGGCCGTTCTAGGTACTTCCCGTCCAGGTCCAGAAGTCCAGAGGTCCAGAAGCCAAATCCGGACCTCTCTAGGCGTGGTTTACCTGTCATTGTCTTGACCGTAGCACTACCCTCTCCTTAGACGTGCTCTGCCCCAGAGCACAGTTCACAGAAGCTGAGCGATGCTGATCTTCCTCCGATGTAGGTGTTTTGTGGGTTGAACGTACATACCAATATGTTGACTCCAGAGTTGGCGAATGTCTCTTCAACAATGTCCCTGACAATCCTCCACTCCAGGCTATCGTATCCACAACCCAACTCAGGGATGGCGAGATTGTTGACACGCAGTTCGAGAAGCTTACTTCGCAGGTCGTCAAGACTCCGGCGCAGTGTGTCGTATGTCGGCCTCTGCACCGTTGAACACTTGGTAACCAAGTAAAACAGGTGCCGGCCTTCGTGCGCGTGATGTAGAGTCTTCCCAACTCTTAGTCCTTGGAGTTCTAGCTCTTCAGTTCCACCGAACTTCTTCCTGAAGACCGTCGCAATCCCTCGAGAATTCCTCAGATCTTCGTCGACGCAATGGGCTAGAGCATAGTCTGCTGGTAATGAGAAGATGTCTCTCTACCCTGTCTGCGTTACTCTGAGGGAGTCTGGCGCCTCAGGATGTGGAATTATTTCCTTGTCGGTGAGGTTCCTGACTGGTCCTCTGTAGGGCTATGGTTTTCCTTGTATGGGGCCAATCTATTGAAGTTATTTTTTCTCCTAACCTAGATTCTATATCGGTTAACTTATTATCTACAATTTCCATCATTTTAGTCTCTAATGTGCTTAACTTACATTCCAATGTACTCAGTAGATCAGTCCAGGTTCAGAAGTCTCTAGCCAAATCCGGACCCCTCTTGGCGTGGTTTACCTATCATTGTCTTGACCGTAGCAATATTTAAGACAGCCATACGCCCGAGACGTTACAGCACTTTTTTCACTAAAATCTACTGACCAAAAGGGGCTACATTATACCATGTATTTTGCACATTTTACGATGTTCTCAATAACTGCTCTAATGATTTAGATTAAACTCGCTCTATAGATGTAAAATTTAATGGGCTTTAATATCATGTAGCTTGAAATAGTCCGACACGGTTCAAATACCGATGTTTTAAATTTTCCTCTCTAAACTACCTTTAATTTTGTACACGTACATTCCAAAACATTAACCATATCATCTTAAATCTTTGATAAAGGAAGGCTAAATATACAAGTTGGATAGATTTGATGTCCAACTAAAGGATAAAAGAGCAAAACTATTTTTTTATGTATTTTTTTTTTTTAATTCTTTTATTGATATTTACAACTGTACACAGTACAAGTAAAAGAGCTATTCACAGAACATTGGCTTGAAAAAGTCTTGAGAAGAATCTACCCAGTGGTAGCACTTCAGCGTTTATTTGGTTAGCAGGTCTCGAGGCCACCGTCTTTTCAGACGCCTCGGAGGATTATCGGGAATAGATGCCTATGAGAGGATACGGACAAGCGGGTTTGTATGGGCGGGTAATTCGGAATGAAAGGAGGAGTATCTTTTTTGGGCAATTTCTGCAACGAGTGGGATATTCAGGTCTCTATGGATGAGTTTGTTGGTAACAAAGTAAGGAGCGTCTAGGATTTGTCGAAGGATTTTGGATTGCAAGGATTGGATGCGGGAGGAATTCGATGGTTTAGTGGAGCCCCATAGCTCTATGCCATAAGTCCAGATAGGTCTAATAATGGTTGTGTAAGTGAGTTTTTTTAAGTAAATAGAGAGTTTTGATCGTTTGTCGAGTAAGTGTTTTAATAGTCGATATCTACGAGCAGTTTCTTGTCGTTTAAGCCTTGTATGAGGATTCCATGTAAGACGTTTGTCAAGATGAAGTCTTTTGGTTTTTTAATAATAATAAGAGTAACATAGACGTATAATATACCGTTGGAAAGAGAAAGAATTTTAGAAAAAATATTACCTGATACACAGAGTTGTAAAAAGTAACAAATGGGGAATTAACTTATTACTGATTAACAATTTGATATAGTTATATTATTTAATCTAAATCAATGTTTTCAACGATAATAAATACACGTTTTATTAAAATCTACCTAAAATATTTTCTAATTGAAGTATATTTAATAGTTTTTAAATTGATTTTAACTGTCGAGGTAAGTGAAAGTCGTGTGTTACCCACACTAAATTTTTTCAGTTATATTATAAATCATTTCATCAGAAGTATAGCATTCCATGCAGCGTATGAACATACAAAAAATGAAATATTTGCAAGAAAATACAAGTATTATTAAACGCGATTATTAATGAAGTAGTTAAGATGATTCGTGATAACGTGAACCTTTAACTAATTTAATAGTAAAAAATAAACTTAAAATATAATAAAATTAATATAACAGTGGCTAGTTTTATGTTGGTTAACTGATAACTCCCCTAGATATCATCTTTCTCATTATTAAGAAGTTGTATCCTGAAAAATAAAGTTTTTATGATAAGGCATATAAACTAACGGATATATCCTTGTTAAAGGAAGTACTCATTCTTAGCCTAGCATTGAATACCAATAAATTTTTACTTATCGAACCTCCATTAGAAATGAAAGTGTCAGCTCACTTTGATTCACGAGGTTGAAGATTTACAGAACCTGCTTTTATAAATAAAAAGTTTATCTTACACTTAATGTCTCAGTTTATTGTTCAGCTCAAGTAATAAAATATATTGATAGACTCTATGTGAGAAAAAAGGAAAGATACCGCAGTTTATTGACCAGTATACTCCATTTTCCCCGGCTTTAAAAACTATATATACTGCAGTAGATTTTAGGGTACTAAATGTAATGGGGTATACGTTACTGTGCGGTCTTGCCGTGAACAACCAATGACAAGTTTTAACACTCAGGTTAATAGAGATCGAAAAAAAAAATTCAAAGCAGACATCGATTCTAATTGATGTCACGTTACATGATTTTAGCTTCAATCAACAGAAATGAATAAAACAAACAAATTTTTTTTAAGGAAAGCACATTCAATCATATTTTAAATATGATTCTTAAGTAACATTAGGATTCTGTTTTCGATTCTTTACTTACCTCGACATGAAATAAAATAGATATTAAGGGAAAATTCAATGCCTTCATTTTTTTTTTTTTTTGTTTGTTAAATTTTTTACGTCACTTTAGGCTGCTGTGGCTAATCGTACGATGCTACAGTGGGAGTCCTAAATTTTGCCTATCCAGGTTTTATTAGAATAGGGATCTTTAACGAGTACCTGACATCGCACAGGCTCAGGACCACCTTTTAACGTTCCCTCCGAAGGACGGCATAACTAAGGATTTTTTACTCCCATTAAAAAATCCTATGACCGCCAGCGGGTTTGAACCCGTGACCTTTGGCATAGGAGGCTGTTATGCTAGCCACCCAACTAAAAGTGATCCCTTTTTTTATTTTAAATAAGAAACCATGATGGCAAGAAATGCGGAAATATAAAATATTAAAGAATTTAATAACCTAATGGAGAGTGATTTTTTTCTTTCTATGATTTTATGATATTAGTGTCAGGTACAATTACAGTATCTCTGCATGCTTATGTGTTTGATATTATGTAGTTATAAATGTTGTACTATTGTCGTTGTATTTACTACTTTATAAATTATGGAAGTAGTAGTTGTATGTTGTTCTAGTAATCGTATTTACTACTTTTATAAATAATATAAGTATAACCTTAAGTTTGTTTTTGTAATGTTGTTATTTTTATGCCAGACGCGAGACTCAGTGTTAGTACTTTACTGTTATTCTTAGGGTCCCTGAATAAAATTTACTTTTCTTTTTTTTCTTAAAATACGTGTATAACGTCCAGAATATCAAAATTAAGTTAAATTATTTTTTTAATTATTTATTCTGTGACCAAGTACCGGTAGAACAAAATAATGCTTGTAAATAATAAGTGCTCATAGTCCTACTTACCCCCTTATATAATTTATATAATGATATATATCAATCTCTTTTACAGACTTCATCTACAGAACCGACTTACCGGCTATGCCAATTTACATTTTTTTTTTAATTGCCTTTTATGATGTAAATACTTTAATCAAATCCGTTGTAAAAATGCATAATCAAATTAACTTTGATATCAGCAGGTTTCATTCTATATTTATAGCTTCATTAGGCTGAAATGTCGAATATTTAAAATTTCTGGTTAATGTTTGATTATTTGAAATTATTAATCGTCTCTCATTGTCAGTATAAAAAAAATTTAATAAACACATACTTTGGAAAAATATAATAAATAAATAATATGAGAGGAAAAATCAGAGCAGTGATCTAGCTCAAGCTCAAGATTTCAAAAAAATAATTATGTAACATGTAAAGCCTAATAAGTGAATAAAGAGTGAAGGGAAGCATTAAAACTAATTAAGAATTATAAGTTCGACTTTTAGATTATTTAATGAAAACTAAAGATAATTTCCCTAGAAAGGAATCGTAAGCTTTTAAATTCCATGCAAGAAGATTGGTTGATGAAAAATTTCTGATGCCAGATTTTTCAAGTATAAGGTTTACAGACTTTAAAAATAGTCTGACGCTTGTATTATCCACTTTATTGACTAAATGGAGATCGATTATTATTAATATACCTTAAGGTTCATAACATTTCTCTCCGAAAGGTGAATATGATCTGGTATACTAAGAAGTGAGAAGATGGGGTTCGCCACTTAGTACCCAACCCTCAACAATATCCCACAACCAGGGGGCTCCCATTTCCCACCAACCATGCTATAGGGTCTCCCCTCTTTCTCTTCCTTTCCATTAGCAATATATTTTTGTTTTCCAAAGACTTTCATAGCTACTTCTTTTACAAGCTTTACTCGAGGACACACAGAACTTGTTTCCAAAGTGGTCGAATCTCGTATTCCTAATAAACCGAAAAATATTTGACTTCATGAGTAAAAGTTACATCGAGGTAGGTATAATAACGTGTACTTCTATTAATAGATTCGTTTATTAATTTAAAGTCCCTTTATGCTGCCGTGGCTAATAGGACGATGCAGAAGTGGGAGACCTGAATTTAAAATCTCCAGTGTTAATTAGGGTAGGAATTATTTAGTATCTAACATCGCACAGGCTCGGGACCACCTTGTTATTTCCCCTCCGGAGAACCGCTTAACCAGTTTTTATATCAATAATAATAACCTTTATCAGTGCATAAAATATATACAAAGCTTTCTAATTTGTTAAATTCAAATATACATATATGTGTGTGTGTACAAAATCAACGGTTAGTTGAGGTTTTGAGTTCGATTGGTTGGATTTTTCAATAGTTTCCTCTTGCAACCATACTAAATAATGGATCTACCCCATCCTTTTCCATTCTTTTCTATCCAGTGCTACTCTCTTCCAGGTTGCCCCTTCATAGCTCTTCTTCATGTCCTTGTCCCAGTATGTCGGTAGACGTCCTCGCTTCCTTGTTTACTCTCTTGTGTACCAATCCGTAAGTTGCGTAGTCCATGTTAGAATATTTCTCCAGATGACATGTCTTATATCAATAGCTTCTTATATATTTATATACACGTCCTTTATTTTATATGAAAATACTTTTATATTAACTCGAAAATAGTTTGATAGTAGTTTTATTAATTTATATAATACTTTTATGCTTTTGATACAGGATCAAATAATTATAAAAATTAGCATCTTAAATACATAGTATTCATGAAGCGTTAAAGAACGGGTCATAAGTAACTATTATATATTTTTTAAATGTATGTGGTATTGGAAAGTTTACATCTGAGAAAAAGCTGCTTTTAACAACAAAAACGGTTATTACAAAAGACTAATAAGCGAGATGGCAACAGCTGAGATGTTCGAGGAGGCTATTAAAAAAAAACTTAAAGAGACTTCTTCTTTCCTGAATTAAAGGAATACATAAAGCCTAGAAAGGCGTGCAACTGGTTACATCATTCCACCCTCGCTTTGGCTGATGGCTACTATCGTCTGTAACAAGTGCGCTCAAAGAACTTTATAAAAATACTTTTATCTGAATACCTACATTTATTATATAATTAATTTGTCAAAATAACTCATACCACTACGTATTATTCTTTTACCAACAATAGAAAACTATATATATATATATATATATATATTTGTATACGCTGGGCTATCCGTGAAAGAATAGTACTTCCAAGTGACAACTCAAAATTGAGTGTGGTTCTATTGAAATAAATCAGTGGACTGTATAGATTTAAATTAAATAAAAATAATGGAAGCAAACGACGAATCACAATACATTTAATACAATGAAATACATATAAACAAGATAAGCAACAAATTAACCTAATAAATTTATATAAGAAAAAAATTAACCTAATTATAATTAAACAGCTGTAAGAAAATGTAGGAAACAAAATAAACTTAATTAAAATATTGTAGAAAATAGAAGAAACAAACTTAACTTAATTAATGCTTAAAGATGTAAAAAAAAAATAGTTATCAAAATTAAACAGTTTCTTGAATAAGAATTAAGAAATTAAATGTTCCATTAATAGATAAGCTGTATTCACGTGAAAAAATTCCAGTTGCGTATTGTAGAAAATCTCCGCAGGGATTTTAAAATTTATAAGAATTCAGAAAAAAATATTACGTAGGTAAGTTGTAAAAATAAATTGAAGTTGCTATAAATCAATGAAAATTGTTATAATATTCTGTGTCTGTGTCTGAACCTGTGAGTATGTCCATGTCCTTGTGAAGTAATTCGTTGGTTACATAAAACGGTACATCCACGATTTTTCGTAATATTTTCGATTCCCCATAGCTCTATCCCGTATGTCCATAAGTTTGGTTTGATCAGTACTTTTTAAATAGTAATTTTTGTATTAAAGGATAATTTTAATTGTTTGTCAACTAGTTAAGTCTAATGTGGGTCCTCTATGTCAGTCTTTTGCCTAAGTACAGTCTCAAATATCGTACTTCTTCTGAAGTTGGAATAGGTATATCCTCGAAATATACTTACACTCACTATGTTTGAGCGTGGAAACGATAAATAAACTCTTATATTGATTCGTTTTCACCACGAAAAGTAAAGTATACAATGGATTATTTAAAGAACTACAACATATCCTAAAGTTCTACAAGAATCAATACTTGTTAGATACACTAATATAATAACCCTGCTTGGTTCGATTGAAGTTGAATCCCCCCACCTCTTCCTCTCTTCAAAACAAGAGGATCAGCTCCCTCCCTTCCCCCTCCTCACTGTCTCAATATAGTATTTTCCAAGAGAGACTGATCCGATTAAGATTCTCTTCAAATAGTTTATTAGTCGAATAAAACAAATTGTTATTAGATGGAGTGGCATTGGGCATTGCCCTGGGTAATAGGGTATGAAGTTTTAATGAGCTGCTACGGTCAATTGCAATGGCTCCAACACCTCCCATCCCATCACCCCTACAACAATTAAAAGTGTCCCGTTTAGTCACGCCCTGGAAAAGGCAATGGTAATTGTCTGCCTTTTGAGTGTTCTCCGATCGGTTAATAGCTATCCAAAGGGTTGTTATTGTGAATAATGAGTGGTAATGAGGAAATATTAGTATTTTATTCCCAACTAGGCCCATTCTCAGCAAAACGTAAAATCGGGTGCGTCTTTCTTGAAAATTTCAAAAGTTGAATTTCGGTGCATCCTTTTTTTTTTTGTCCCTATATATGAAATCTGATCTGATGTAGCACTCAGCAAAGCTTGATTCGGTGCAATTCTCAAAATAATTAATTCCATTAATAATTAATTAATTAATTAAAAATAATTATTATTTCCAGAAATCAAAAAGTGAGCTAATGACGATCTAGTGGTGAGCAATAATGAGTCGGTGAGCCAATGATTTTCGGAGTGATCTCCCGAGGTTTTTGAACGTCTAAAAGGGTTAAGACAATACTCGCCTCTTTCATCTGTTAAATATTTTTAAAAATTCGCTTCTACATACGATCAGCACCCGATTGAGTACAATAAAGTTTGAACCAGAATATTTCTTCATACCAGAGCAGTAGGTTCAAAGGAAAAAAAACAACATCTTTTTATCATTGGCACACCTTCTGTGAGGTGCACTAATGACGGGTGCGTCAATGACGAATCGAAGTTTTCCAAAAAGTTTTCTCTCCAAAACAAAGTATCAAAATAAGCATACATCAATCTACTCAGTAAACCTTATCACGGAAAATAGAAAATTAATCAATTAAAAATAACTATCAGAGGTAGAGTGGGTGCGACAAATGACGGCCAATAAAATACTCTCACTCCCTAACGTATGTCTTCCCTCCCTGCCACCGTGAAAGATAAAGGCGGTTGTTATAAACCTCTTGGTCAGCTTGACGAAGGTGTAAAGGCTTTCGCGAGCCTTTTCCCGCCTTTGTATGGCTTGAAGGGAGATCACGGCGCCAAAAACCGTTTGGGGCGCGCCAATGACGCAAAATCCCTTGGACATTTTTTTTTTTTTATTTGAAACGGAATAACCGTTTTCTAAATCTGCAATTTGTATTCT
Organism: Piezodorus guildinii; assembly: GCA_023052935.1. Lineage (NCBI taxonomy): Eukaryota > Metazoa > Arthropoda > Insecta > Hemiptera > Pentatomidae > Piezodorus > Piezodorus guildinii. Next base: position 40,078,077 of record CM041294.1, read on the forward strand.
GAAACTATAGAGTGTATGTATGAACGCAATGGACCAAACCGTAAAATCTTTCCAGCAACTTGAATAGGTACCACGTTGAAATTGGCAAAGTTTGATTTGGACATGATATTCGGACATTTATTCAAAATTTTCATAAAGGAATAATACATTGATTTGAACTTATGAATGTGCACCAAGTAGACCAGAAAAATGTCTATCAGAAAAGAAAACAAAGTTATAAAATAACCAGTTTCAGTAGAGGATAATCATTTGAACAGCGTTTGTACGTTTCGTTGAGAATGACCCAATATCTTTCAATATCTTCTGAAAATACTAAAAAACTGTACTTTCACACCAGAAAAAGTCTAAATTTAAGAAGTTTTGTGATATATCACTGACTTAAAAAAATGTATCTTCATTATTTATTATGATTTTGTCATTTTTTGAAGCTATAAGAAATGGATATATATTTTTTGCTAATAATTATTATTTTTTTATTTTTTTTTTATAGTGGCTAATTTTTTTTTTTTTTTTTTTTTTTTTTTTGTAGCCATATTGTCTATGTACATATATTTTTTATTTTGTTGTTTGTTACACCAAAAAGTAGAAAATTGTCTATAAAATATGATTTATGTACAACTCCTATTTTATGGGAACTTCCCCGATTGCAATAAAAGTTTTATTCTATTCTATTCAGTTATTCAAATACGCATCATAAAATTTGGTCAATTCACTAGACTACTGTGCAACTTTTAGCCAAACATGGACAGTACTTATTAAATTTCTTATCTATCGAAGAATGGACCCATTGGACATACCTGACAAATACTCATGTGATAGCTAGTTGCTAAATGTGATCAATCAATCAAACACTTAGAGAGTTCTACCTCCCAACTTTTCTTCTACACATAAAAATAGATTAACCTTTTTATATTCCCATTTGTCTATATTTTATATATAGTACATATCATATATTAAAATTATCATTTAAGACATTGCGTTTATATTGGTGAAATACTTTGGTAGTGATGAAATATAATTAAATGGAGGAATTTTAATCAGCTGGAGAATTTTAATATCTTTGCATTTTATTGGATATTTAATTATAGAGGAGTAAGAGCCTTGCTACTATTTTTGGCATTAAGGTTACCAGACCTTTGCCTTAATTTAGCTTCTTGTAGTTTGTAATGTATATTTGAGTACGTCTTGGTTCAATGCTAATAAGAATCCATCGTAGCTATTGTAATATTACGTTTCATTGTGTTTCCGCCCTTCTTGCCTTATTTGATCATATAGTCAGTAAACATTAAGGGCAAACGTTAACATGTAATTATAAATAATATATTTTTTTTTTTATATAGTAAAAATAATCCATCTATAAAATTTCTTTAGAAAACTGAATCAAGGACTCATCAATCCTTTGCTTTCGTATTCACACTTATTCCCGTGGATTAAGTTTCTAAAATCTTTGTTATGTATTGAGGATACTGAGGGCTCTAAATTTATCACCCCACCACCCAAGCCTGGGACACTACCTCTCGTTGACGTTGTCGCCGAGGGAAGGAGTTCGGACAATGTCTGAACTCAATTTATTGCCAAAACCCTGAAGAATGGTCCCTCCCATTTTGCAATGGATAAATAAAGGCATAGAAGAAGCCCTTGAAAGATTACTAGTGCATGCAGCGCATATAGCAACTCCTTCCAATATAAAATGTCCATATCCATTAATATATCTTTAAATACCAAAATTAGAATCCCAGTTTGAAAAAATATAAAACAAACTTACTTGAAAAAAAAAGGTAAAAGAGCTTTGAAACAAAAACAAGTAAAATTACAAAATCCAAGAAAATTATTTTCCATCTCACAGTGGAGTCAAAACTAAATGTGAATGATTTGATTCACTATGAGATGTGGTTAAAAACATTTTATAATAAAAAGTGAAAATACTCTCTTTTTATTTATTTGTTTATGAGTATCTTTATCTAATATATATTTTTTTATTTTAACATATTTTCTATTTTATTTAGCCACGCATAACGTGGGCATTTCAAATAAATATATTCTATAATTAAATTCATAATTCAATCCACTCCTTTGGGGTCAGATGTGGTGTAGTAGCTTGAGCATAACAACCTTATATGCCTAACGTCGCGGGTTGAAGCCCGGCAGATGACCCTGGGAATTTTTTAAACATAATTAAAAATCCTTGGCTATGCCGACCTTCCGAGGAGATGTAAAATGGAGATATCGAGCCTATGCGATGTCAGATACTGGTTAAACTTCCCTATTCTAATTAAACTTGGATAGACAAAATCGTAGACAAAAAGCAAATCAAATTAATAATCAAACAAAAAATCTCATTTTTTTATCGCCAATATAGGGCAAACGTTAAATTTTTTTTTAAACATTATTCAATTATAAAATTTTGAATAAATAAATATTATTTTTGAAAATTTTAAAGAACAAAGAACAACATTGAAACACACAGATTTTATTACACACTATACGTACACACGCCTACGTTTTGATAATAGAACTTGAATGTTCCATGATTTATAAAAATTACATTATAAAACTGAGAAATATAATTTGTAGGTGACAGTAAATAATAAATGTTTGAAAAATAAATAAACCAGCAGTAAATAATATCAAATGCCAATAATAAATGTTCTGCACCTGAGATTTATGGAGATTCATTTTTCACAAACATCAAGAATTCCAATTTATATTCAAATGGATTTCACACAAAAACAACCCTGAAAAGAGAAATCTCGAGAATGGAGTGCATTGGATATCAGAATTGATTATTGCAATTGAGAATTAATAACCCCCATTATTCAATTCCCCAGAAAGGGCAATGGATATAATTTCCTTTCGGCCTATCCCAATCCAACCTCATGGCTTTCAAGGATAACCTTCCAAGCTCTTCATAATCTCCACTGAAATTGAAAGTAAACCCAACTTCTCAACTTATTCCATTTTCGCTTGTCAAATTCAAAAACTGTTAGGTATTTCCCTTTAAAATTAATACATTATTAAGTTACATTTATTCCATCTCTCTTTCTCTCTCTCTATCTCTCTCTCTCTCTCTCTCTCTCTATATATATATATATATATATATATATATATATATATGTAAATTATAATCATAATTTAGTTGTAGATAGTGCTGCCATTTATCATAGTGACAAAGTGTGATCACATGTGTTTTTAAACATTGGGTAGGTTACATATGATCTCTGACGGTTAGCATCTAGATAGAGTAGAAAGGGACTTTTTATTCAATTCTACTATTTTAGGTAAGTTGTTTATATGTTCATTCTGTTTGTATGTATCTACTTTTGTATATTGTTATTAATAATAAACTACTATTTTAGAATCGTCTAAAGTCTACTTTCTTTAAGAATTACAAATTGAATAAAAGTCTACTCAACTATGGCTTCAAGTAAGAAACTTCATGTCCATATTGTCAAGAGAGGAGAAGCAAAGTATGAGTTAACTGCTCTGTCTGTGGACAAGGTTGTATGGTACAGTTTACCAGAGCAGTTAAAGGATTTGGACTTGCACAAAGAGAAGTATTAGCAAGTAAAACAATTGTGAGTATGAAAAATTCTATCACTAAATTAAAAGGTTATAGAAAAGTTGCTATTGCTTTTAAACAGGAATTGAAAAATAAATATTTAGATGAAGATGATAACTTCAGAATTAGTGATCACTATTTAGAAGAATATAATGTAGATGAAGCTAGTGCTATGGATATTGCATTAGGAGAAACAAAAACAGCCAACGAGGTTTTTTTGATCAAACGTATTAAGGAATTAGAGGACCGTATTTCAACTACTTATGCAGTAACTTTAAGTGAAATAGAACACAAATTTCTTTTAAGCAAGTTTAATGGAACGGAAGAAGCTTTAAATTGGATAACCTCTTTTGAGAAGGAATGTATCAGATTTAAGATATTTGATGGTTCCACCAGGGTAGAAGCTTTAAAGTTGTTTATGGATGGTAATGCAAAAGAATGGTACGGTTCAAGTTTAATTAAATTACCAATAGCTGATTGGGAAGTTTGGAAAAATTCATTTTTATTAGTTTATGGCAGAAAGGGTTGGACGGCGATTCGCACAGCATTCAATTACAAGTATATGTTCGGTTCGCTGATCGATTATGTTCTCAAGAAAGAACGTTTGCTTTTGGAAGCTGACAAAGATATGCCCGAAATGTATAGAGTATATCAAATAGTGTATAATTTACCCCTAGATGTTCAGGATAGGCTTAATAGGGATAATATAGAGACAGTAAATGATATTTTGAGAGAAATGAAAAATTTTAATGATTCTTACGTGATGAAGAAAATATTGGAAAAAAAACAAAATGTAGAGACGAAGAAGACTGACATGGTGAAAAGAAAAACGGAAAAAGTAAATGCTATGGAGAGAAGACCATGCACCATATGCGAGGAACTTGGTTTTAAAAATCGTTTTCATCCAACGTCAGTATGCAGAAATAAACCGTATCAAAATAAAAATGTAGTTAATATGACGGAACTGGATGACGGCTTGAAAACTGATCTTTCGGGAATTGAAATTCAAAATGAAGAGAGTTCAAAAAACTAAATTGCCCGGAAAAGCTCACACCATGTACATTAATCAAGATTAACGTAGAAGTGGACAGAAATAAAGTAGTAACAGCTGTTTATGATAACGGTTCTACTTGTTCATTGGTTAATGAAAAGCTTGTTCGCTTATTGAAATCGAAATTGCTCTCTAATAGAAGTATTTTGAAAACTATCAGTGGTGTGAATTTTTGCAAAAGCCGGGCTAGCCTTCGTTTAAAAATAGGGGAAATAGAAGATACACTTAACCTATATGTTGTTAAAAATAGTAACTTCAATTACGATTTATTACTTGGTTTAGATGCTATAAAGAAGTTTAAACTTATACAAGATGAAAATCTAAGAATTAAACAGAAAACAAAGGACAGCATAATCGAAGTGAAAAGCGCGAGAATTGACAAGGATTCTTCGAAAGTTGTAACCAGAGAAGATAAATCAATATTGAATGATGAATCATTCGGAAATGATAAGAATTCCTTAGAAGTAAATTTAGAATATTTGGATGAAAATAAAAAGCATGACATTATGAAGATGTTAAATGAATACGAAAGGTGTTTTGCCAATAATAAGTTTGACGTGGGTATAGTTGGAGATAGCGAAGCTCACATTAAATTGAAAGAGGACAGATATATTTCACGGAAACCATATAGATGTTCTTACCCTGATCAAGAGGAAATAGACTCACAAATTTCCAAATTATTAGAAAATGATTTGATTGAAGAATCGAGTTCACCTTTTGCATCACCTGTAACATTAGCATTCAAGAAAGAAGATGGGAAAAGAACGCGGCTATGTGTTGATTTTCGCGAACTAAACAAGTTAGTAGTGCCTGAGCCCCAACCATTTCCCAGAATCGATGATCTAGTAGTGAATGTCGGTGACTGTAGCTGGTTTACTGCTTTAGATATCAACTCGGCTTTTTGGTCTATACCTCTTCGAATGAAAGATCGGAAAAAGACAGCATTTATAACGCAAAAAGGCCATTGGCAATGGAAAGTCCTACCGTTTGGTTTTAAAAATTCACCAGCTATCTTTCAACGAATTTTGGCAGGTATTTTACGTAAACACAGTTTAAGTAGTTTTTGTGTAAATTACATTGATGACATTTTGATTTTTTCACAATCATATGAAGAACATCTGAAACATTTGGGCTTAGTCTTTGAAGCAGTTAAGAAAGAAGGGCTTAAACTAAAGCTAGTGAAATGTGGTTTCGCTATGCGTTCAGTGAAATACTTAGGCCACGTAATAGAATATGGCAAGGTTCGTCCGATCAATGATAATTTGATTGCAATAAAAGAATTTCAACGTCCTACGACAAGAAAAATGGTTCGTCAACTTCTGGGGAAAATTAATTTTTATCGAAAATTCATCGATCATTGTACAGAGAGATTAGCCCCATTACATAATCTGTTGAAGAAAGACGAAAAATTTATATGGTCTGATAAATGTGAATCGTGTTTTCAAGAATTAAAGTTATATCTATGTACAGCACCAGTCTTAGCAATCTGTGACCATGAAAAAGATATAGTTATCGAAGTTGATGCAAGCCGTACGGGTCTGGGTGCAGTTCTGAAGCAGCCACAAGCAGATGGTATCCTACATCCGGTTGGTTATTTTTCTAAGAAATTGACCCCTGGTCAAATGAAGAAAGAGATAATGTATTTGGAATGTCTAGCAATAAAAGAAGCAATTGTTTATTGGCAACATTATCTCATTGGTAAGGCTTTTACTGTGACATCGGATCATAAACCGCTTATAAATTTGAAATGTAAATCCCGAACAGATGAGGCGTTGGGTGATTTGATGTTGTATCTGTCTCAGTACAACTTCAAAGTCATTTATAAAGAAGGCAAGGACAATATAGAAGCTGATGCGTTATCCAGAAACCCAGTTCTAGAAAGCTTTGAAGATGAAAATGACTGTTTGAAGGTGATTAACATGATTCAAATCGATGACATCATAAATGATCAAGAAACAATTAAAGATGAAATTGCAGCTTCGAAGAAGGTTTTTAAAGATGACAAAATTAGCTTTAAGATGCTAAACAATAGGAAACGAATATATGTGTCAATGGGATTAGGACTCAACTTGATTGACAAAATTCACAAATTTTACGGGCATATTGGCACCAGCCAAATAGCTGAAAAATTGAGACCCTTCTATTATTTTAAAGACATGGATAAACTTATAAATCAGTTTTGTAGAGCTTGTGAGATCTGTGCTAAAAATAAATCTAGATCGGGAAGACCAATCGGACTCCTTTCTCAGTTAGGTCCAGCAGAATATCCCTATCATATCATGTCCATCGACACAATAGGTGGTTTTGCTAGAAATAACTCAACAAAGAAATACCTTCACTTACTGGTAGATCATTTTTCTAGGTATGCCTGGATCCGTACTTCCAGTGGGCAAAGTGTTACTGATTTCATCAAACTGATCAACCCAGTGGCAGAAGGAAACAAAATAAAAATGTTGCTAGTTGATCAATATGGGGCGTTCAATGCAAGGAAGTTCAGAACATACCTACAAAACAAGAGAATTGATCTGCTCTATACAGCAGTAGACAACCCACAATCCAATGGACTGAATGAACGGTTAAATCAAACATTGGTAAACAGAATCCGTTGTCGAATAAATGAGACTGATGATGAGGTGTCTTGGACCACTGTGGCTGAGTCTTGTGTCAAGGAGTACAACAACACACCTCACGGAACGACTAAATTTTCACCCGCTTATCTGTTATATGGAATGACATCCGAAATAGTTCCTGAAGAATTGAAACGTGAAACTGATTTGAGTGCAGATCGTCAGAAAGCATTTGAAAATTCAAGAATAAGTTTTGAAAGAAATAAGAAGCGGGTAGATCAAACGAGGAAGGAACATGAATTTCAGGAAGGAAGTTTGGTGTACGTTTCGAATGGCAATAGATTGAATAGAGATAAGTTGGATGAAGTTAGGAAAGGACCTTTTACCATAAAACGTAGGGTTTCATCATCTATTTATGAAGTTGACTGCAATACGAGACATAGGGCAGCCAATTTCTTCCATAGCTCTAAGCTGGTACCATACTCTTTTCCTGCGAAAAAGAGTCTTCGACCAACGGAGGTGTAAATTATAATCATAATTTAGTTGTAGATAGTGTTGCCATTTATCATAGTGACAAAGTGTGATCACATGTGTTTTTAAACATTGGGTAGGTTACATATGATCTCTGACGGTTAGCATCTAGGTAGAGTAGAAAGGGACTTTTTATTCAATTCTACTATTTTAGGTAAGTTGTTTATATGTTCATTCTGTTTGTATGTATCTACTTTTGTATATTGTTATTAATAATAAACTACTATTTTAGAATCGTCTAAAGTCTACTTTCTTTAAGAATTACATATATATATATATAAAGTGATAACGCGATTCTTGGTTTCCTCTCCTCCTTCACTCCTTTAAAACCACGTAACGGGTTTTGATAAGGTTTTCACTACCATTTAGGACATTATGTTCCAAACGTTCACAAGTAAAATACATTGCAATTAAGGTTTTTCTTCATTATATAGACATTATCAACAGAATAGGCGCAACCCCAAGTTAAAAGATAACGAAGCAACAATAGCTAAGGTTATCAATTTTTTAAAAGCACACCAACTCTTATCTCAACAACAGCTTTTATATCTTTATTTTCCCCGAATGTCATTTAAATTTGTTATTTTCATAACATTATTCGATTTTTACTTATATTATTCATTATTATAATCAGTACTTTTCTAATTATTATTTTATTTAAGTAAAAAAAAAGGATTCCTCCTCACCAAATGTATTTAATTTAAGTGAATTCATATGCGTTGATGACGTCGGTGTTTTACGCATTTAAGCATAAATAAACAAACACATTTCTTGAACCAAGTTGGTTCGCTGGTGGTAGAGTGCGCTGCCATCGACCCCGTCATCTTTATTGACAAAGACCAGGATCTGGACGTCTTCGGCTGACTCCTACGGACCCGTCTACCTGCTGGATACGAACTGGAAAGATCACGGCATCGAACAATGTTTTGCTTTCCATCAGGCATATTTATGCTAATAATTTTCTTTTTTTTAAGTTTTACTTTTATTTTTTATTAGATAAGAAATTTTCCTTTTTTCACAATTTTTGTTGAAATCACCTTTGTACTAATTTTATTTCATTCTTTTATTTATATTCATGATTTCTTTATATTTGTTCATATCGTTGCTTATCAAGTTGTGACTCTAGCATCCTGCCTTTACATCTGCTCTTCCACCTCCTTCTTATATGACTAATGCCCTAAAAACCCGTCATGTCAACGCCCAGTCCTTATCTAAATTAACATTATTACATGAGAATAGTAAGTTACATTTAATTTGGTTCATCTACCGGATTGGTCGGACTGGTGGAGGTGTGGGACTTTATATCCATAATATCCTGAAGTCCCATGTCCTAGATGTTTCTTTCAATCCCAATTCTCCTCACATTCAATTCCTTTTCGTTAGAATCACCTGCAACACTCATCCTCTCCTATATGCTGTAGTGTATCGTCCTCCTTCTGTCCCTTTTGATTCATCCTTTGAATCTCTCCGTTACAAATATATTCCCATTTACAATAACATTATAATCTGTTTCAATTTCAACACCAACCTTCTTATTGACTCCAGCGACAAACTGTATCTGTTCAAAAACAGTTCTTTATTGAGTAATATTACAATCAGTCCAATTTAGGACATTTTTAATAGTGATAAAGTACAACATTCATACAATATATACAAAATAATAAATTTATATGATAATAATACAATAAACTGTATCTAGAAAACCTTTTCTTCTCTCTTAACCTATTTGTCGTCCCATATGAACCTACTCACCATACCTGCAGATCCGACACCTGGCTGGACCTGCATGTCATTGACTCAGGACATATGCTTCTTTCCGCTTCCCAACTACCTGTTCCGTTCTTATCATCCCATGATCTCATCCAAATAACATATGATTTCCAAACTACAGTGTTCCTACCTAAATCCATTACTTTCCGCAACCTAGATGGTCTAACCCGAGAAAATATTTTACCCGATCTTGAATCCCTAAACTGGTCTTAAATGTATTCCTGCTTCTCAATCGATCTGATAGTAGACATCCTCACCTCCAACATACTCAGTATTCTTGACACCCACGCTCCTCTTAAAACCGCTACCTTTAGACGTCGACCTGCTCCTTGGATGTGTCAAGAGATAAAAGATCTACAAAAGAGGCAAGAGGAAGCCCGTAGACGTTTTAGACGTACTAGACTGACAGAGGACTACCAAACGTTCAGGTCACTCCGTAATCTGACACAGACAGCAATTAAACAAGCAAAATCAAACTACTTCCGTGAAGCCCTTTTCTCAGCACCTGATTCCAAATCAAAATGGCAAATCCTCCGTAAACTCTCGCTTGGCGAATCCTCTTCCTCTCAGGTATTTCAGGTCTCACCTGACAAATTAAATACTTAATTTTCATCGATTTCCTCTAACGATTCTCCACAACCACCCCCCGACTTTCCTTTAGTCCCTTCATTTAACTCCAGCAAATTTTATTTTTCCGATATTTCTCCATCTGACCTAATTTCCTCAGTCATGAAATCCCTGACTACCTTCGTAGGTTTTGACGGTATACCCGTCAAATTGATAAAATTATACCTTCCTGAAATTTTACCAGTTCTACTCTTCATATATAACTTTTCCCTCCTAAATTCTGTATTCCCTACCTCCTGGAAAAAAAGCTATTGTACTTCCTATTAATAAAACCTTTAATCCTACCTCCCCCCCCAAAGACTATCGCCCTATATCTATTTTCTCAAACCTTTCTAAACCGCTTGAAATAATAGCCCAATCACAACTGTCCAATTTCTTCGAAAAGTCCAAACTGCTCGATCCTCTCCAACCTGGTTTCCGACCCGGCTTTTCCACACATTCAGCCCTCCTAAAAATCACGAGCTACATACATACCGCTATGGACGAAAAAAAAGCTAACAGTACTAGTACTTCTGGACTTTTCAAAAGCTTTTGATTCTCTTGAACATTCTATCCTTTTTTCAACTAAAATCTTTATAATTTTACAACAGTACTATTCGGTGGTTTCAAGCTTTCCTTTCTAACAGGACTCAAGCAGTTACCATTCCCAATCATCCTCTATCTTCTTTCCTTGCCCTCTCGGCATGTGTGGCCCAGTGCTCAAGTATCTCCCCTCTCCTTTTCAACTCCTTTATCAATGATCTTCCCAATTCAATACATCACTGCTCCTATCATTTATATGCCGACGACTTTCAGATCTACCTATCCTTCCCTCCTTCTTAGTTATTGGTAGCACTTTCCAATATTCAGGAAGACCTGGATAGAATCTGTGCCTGGGCAACCCTGAATAAAATAAGGCTTAATGCTGAGAAAACGCAGGCCATTGTTGTAGGTTTCAATTCCCTCCTCAGATCCCATACTTTCTTTCCGAGTCTAATCCTAAATGGTCGTCACTTTTAGCTCCTCTTTCAAAAATCTTGGTATCACCATTGATCAAACCCTTTCTTGGAAACCCCATATTTCCCTACGAACGATAAGCAGTCTTAAGTTTTTTCATCGCTCCCGGCATCTTCCCACCGTAAGCTTCTCGTCTCCTCATTAATTCCCCCACTTCGATTAATGCTGTGTGGTAATGGTGGCCTCCGAAGGGCTCGAGTATAGACTCAAGCGTATCATGAATACGTTCATAAGATTTATCTTCGGCACCTCGAAGAGGTCTCCAGTGACCCACTTATACGAGTTGAAGTGGCTCCTACCTGGTACACGGAGGAAATATTTTCTCGATCATACCTTTACCAAATCATAAACTCCCAGCACCCTCCATCCATTCACAATATCCTTCAATTCAAATCCTCAGTCCACTCTCTTGAAATTTATTCTAGATCCCGCCATTCCGACCTTTACATTCCCACCCATAGAACTAAATCTTTTGATCACTCCTTTTATATCCGTTTTGCAACCCTCTGGAATTCCCTACCTATTCATATTCGCCATGCTTCTTCCTATCTCTCATTCAAATCTCACCTTTTCCAACATCTTTTGGCATCCCAAACAGATGCACAACAAATGAGATTCTGTAACTGACTATTTTTATTTTAATACAAGTTATAATGATCTATTTTACCCTAACCATAGCCGTGTGGAATAATTAATTGTTTTGTTTTTGTTATAATTTCTGAACCCTATCAGTAGCCTTTAGGAGATTTCTCTTCTTTCTTTCCTTTTTTTTTCTTGTGTGCTTATTATCCATACTTTTTGTACATGAATGTATATAAGTCTAGGCAGTGTTTAATTTTCTTTTTTCACATTTGTAAATAAAATTAATTTTATTGTTTTCTTGACCAGACATAAATATGAATATCTACTGTTCATTTTTGTTATTCTTAAGGACATAGTCCTAGAATAAAGTTTTTTTATTATTATTATTTTATTTATTTTTTTATTTTTTCGGAAGTTTTTCTTAATATAAACACTTAAAAGAGTACACATTGACTTCCATTTCTCAATGAACACCAATAAGGACAATAGCAGTGTGCTATGAAATAAAATGATGGGTGATATATGAAATAGCAATTATATAATGAAAAAAATAAGTCTTGAAAATGGGAAACAGCCCCGAAACGTCGACAATATGAAAAGCTTATGAAATAAAGTGGTTAAGTGAGAAATGGAAGTCAATGTGTACTCTTTAAGTGTTTATTATTATTATTATTAAAATAATCTTTGAAATATGAGTAGTAATAAAGACATATAATAGGGGTACTCACTACGTTTGCTATAGCATGCTATTTGTGCTATTGTGCTGAACCCATCAATTTATACAGGAAATAAATGTAGAAACTCGACGGTTTAGCAAATAACACAAATAGCATGCTATAGCAAACGTAGTGAGTACCCCTAATATACCGTTGGAAAACGAAAGATTTTATAAAAGTTAATTAGCAATAAACTAAGTCGTGCAAGTAATAGAAATTCGTTTTAAGCGTATAAACTTATAAACATATGTGATTCAGTGTTGCCACCATACAGTATTGTACAGGTTATATTCTTCCATACAGTAGCACAGATTTTAAAAAATATTAGGTACCAAATAGTAAGTAAGTTGTTTAAATAAATGGAAATTTGTTATAAATCTATAAACTAACATTGTTAATAATTATTTCTACTTTTAGATCATTTCATAAAAACAGATGTTCCACATTAAACTAAATGGAAATCCCTTGGAAACTAAATTAAACTTAATAAATACATATCAAAGAAAAAAAAATCATTTGAAATGTAAAATAGGAATCATTTAACATAACAAACAAATAAACTGAACCAATTTTGGATTTTTTTTTTCAATTTATGTTTCTAATTCCTGTCGATTATTAAATATAATATTATATAGACGTTATATGATAAACATAATATTTTCTTGCCAAGTGCTCAACATTATTAAGTAATGTTCCTCTTTCCTCTCCATATTTATTTTTACCATATTATACACATTAGATTTTATATTCTTTGCACAGAATATTACTTAAATATTCAGCTCATATGACTATCTTATTTCTTTTATTTATTTTTTTCCAATAGTCCGGTCAAAAAACACGCAAATGTCCAATTTCATCTATTCTTATTCCTTCATTCCACTCTGGAATGCTCTCTTCCTGAACTAATTAATATTAATATTTTAGCATGTAGTTAATCATTTCTTATAAGCAATAGACAATATCTTATTGTTATTATTATTTTAATTACTAAAGTATATCGTTCATCGCAATAACTATGATGTATCATTCCTAATTGTTTTTGTTACAATATTTTATTTGTTTGTTATCTTCTCATTTTGTATTTATATTTTTATTGTTTATTGACAGTTTCAATCTGTTTTTTTCTCAGTTCTGATGATCACGATCCCAATAAATTCTCTTTGACACTTTTTATTTTATTTAAAGGAAAGGAAAATTATATAATAAGTAAGCATCATTAATTATAAACTGAATATATAATAAAATGTGTAAAAAAAATCCTTTACCCATCTCATTTGACAGAGCTCCTCTTAACTTCCCCTCTTAGCCTAGGCCTAATGAAGCGTTGAGCTGGAAGCTCCAGATGAGATAGAGGAATCTTTCCTGGACAACTTTATGTCGCAATCAAGCGGCATTTAGGCGGAGAGTAATTGTCCCATTAGTAAGGGGGAGGTACTCGGCTCTGTCCCTAGCTATCTGATCCCTAAATCCTTTCAATTATTGCAGGATCAGGTTAGTGACATCGCGGATGCATTCCAAATCACGGAATGCACGTCAATCTCTATAGATATGACCAATAACCATGATAGTTTGCAACATTTTAACTGAATAAGTAAGGAAATGTTTAACAAAATACCAAGTTATTTTTTAATATTTATAACAGTTTCTAAAAATCACATATTGGGGGGTTCATAGCAACCCAAATTGAAAAAATCGGACCACATACGCATGCTCACCTCTGAGCCATCTCAAACCACGTTTCGCACCTGCACAATCTGATTCTAATGCCATGAACAAAACTCTTGAATTTAAATTAAGTTCATCAAAAGAAAATAATTCAAAATAATCTAAATTTAGCTCCGGAAATAAATATATTCTTTAATAAACGTATGTATATATACAATAAATGTATATATATATATATATATATATATATATATATACATATATCACAGATTGTTATTATTTAGTTATTGTTTTTTTTTTCTAGTGTATATTAACTTTCTCCTGCTTAAACTATTAATTATCAAACTACAATATTCATTATCACTATCAACTGTTAATGTTTAAAACGGTGCTAGATACATACAGTGATAACATCACGGACATAAGTTAGAATAAGATTCACTTAGGATTAAAAAAATAAATCCAAACCTTTGGCAGATTCTTATTTTAATATTATTTTATCTGTAATTTTGAAAAGATTCTGGCTACGCTACATCCCTATGCTTTTTACTTTTTTCTACCTCACAAAATACAGTACAGTTTTTTGTTTTGTCTTTTACGAGGTAACAGACAAATTTGACTTCTTCTGTTCACTGTATATTATTCTTAGGTGACGAAATGTCCCAGAATAAAAATTATTTTTCATTCATTTCATTCATTCTTAAATTCAAAGCCGTGTTATTCGAGCCAGCCCTTTGTAAAATTAACTAATTATAATTACTAATTAACGGAATTAATCCGGCTCCGTGTCAAGTCTTCCATACACTCCAACTTTGCTGTTAATAAATCATTACGACAGACATCTTCTTAAACCCTTTTACCTGGAAAAGATTGAAGAGGCGGTGTCTGGCTAATACAGGACTCCATAGTCCAACTAGATATATTTTATAGAAGTTATTCTAAATCATATTATTATATTTATTTAGTTTTCAAAGCGATTTTTACGTTTTTACACATCTCGTTAAGAAATATAATCGGTTCTAAAAGAAGGATCTGTAAACAATTAAATGAAAAAGGAGTTGAGTGGTATCATAATTAGAAATACATGTTTATGTTTCCACCTTGATGACAAAAAGTGTAAAGGTGCCTCTTATTACATTGATTCGATATATGCAAAATTACCAGAATTAGAGAGATTTTCAAAAAAAAATAAAATAAAAAAGAGTTGTGTGGTATCATAATTAGAGACGTATCTTTGTCTTCACCTTGAACATAAACATTGACACATTTTTTTAAGAGTGTCTGAATTTTGGTAATAATACTATAAGCTTTTACTATCGTAGTTTTATTTATAATTTAGGATCTTTAAAATTGACAGAGGATACAAATATTTTAGTCCCTTCTACTACACATTTATAGGGGAATAGAATCCAAAATTTGATTTTTTTTTTTACTTCTTTATGGTGTCAGAATTGGAGAATTAAAGTCCAACAAATCCCACCTTTACCCTTCGTTGTAAACCTATAACATCCTGCCCTACAGTCTCCTTTAATAACATTGCGCTAGTTCCTGTTGAACAGATCCGATATCTAGGACTCCACCTTGACAAACGCCTTACTTTGAACCCTCATACAAAACTGAAACGACAAGAAACTGCTTGACGTTTTTTGCTACTCAGCTAAACTTACTAGACAAACGTTCTAATCAGCCAACTAACTAGAAAAGGTTCATATTCATGACCATCATACGGTCTAAATGTACTTACGAAGTAGAGCTTTGGGGCTCTATTAAACCATTAAATTCTTCCCGTATCCAATCCTTACAGTTCAAAATCCTTCGTAAAATCCTCAATGTTTCTTACTTTGTAACGAATAAACTGATCCATACAGACCTTAATGTCCCATATGATGCCGAACCAGATATCATTCCTTTCGTGACAAACCCTATTCTCCCTCTAATCCTCTAGTTTCAATCCTTTCTTCCTCTTCAATTTCTGATAATGCTCCAAGGCGTCTGAAAAGGAGATGGTCCCGAGACCTTCTAGTTTAGAATATTTTTGAGTGCTTCCAATGGGAAAATTCTCTACATGTTTTTCCAACCTTTTTATATTCTACTCGCATTCACTGGTTGTATTTTATCATATAGTTGTCAGTTCTAATAAATAATTTTTTTTTTTAATATTTCTTTCGTTCGTAGCTTTTATCCAAGACTAATTCTTTTAAATTGTTTCTACTTTTTTTTTAAGAATCACTACCAAAATTACAGATTACCCCAGGATGACGGAATGAAAACGAAATTACCATGAAATCTCTTCTGGACAAACGATAGCTACTTGATCGAGAAATAATATAAAGTGTTCTAGAATGAATACAACAAAGCATTGAATACAATCCTTAAAATATAATATATGGCTATGTTAAGAATTGAAATAGTCATATTTTCATATTTCTCCATTTGTAATTTTATTAGTTTTATTTTGTGATTCATTATGAGCAAGCGCGACAGTCAATTGTTTAATTCAATTTTAATCAGCTGTTAAGTGACCACGGGGGGAGGGGCATTCTGGGATTGTGAGAGAGTTAATGGAGTCACTCGCGAGTGTAGACTGTGTTTAATTAAGTTAGTTGTCGCTGAATGTCGCATATTTGTCGTATAATCGCAACTCGCACATCATCCTAGAAGATTGTCACAGAATCGTCTCATGGAGTAAGAGTCGCAGAAGGAAAGAAAGGAACATAGCAGACGGGAGAGGGAAGGAAGTCATCACGGACAGAAAGAATCATCGCTTGCACACTTTAAACAGTATTTTGTTCTATTTTAATTAATATAAGCTTGTTTATGTTCTCTCTTTTATTATTTCATTTATTTACCCTAAACAACATTACACGGATTGACAGATAATTCAGCGATTCACAACAACGACCGGGTTGAGGCTGCGAGCAAACGCGTTAGTCGCCCCTCTTCCCAACAGGCTATGTTAAATATGTTATTATATATTACATGGTATATTGTTTTATTGAAACCAATATAACTCCTGTTAAATTCCTCTCGGTGAGAAAGGCTTTTGTCAATACATTGATGTCATTAAAACAATTATTATTACTATTGTTATCTTATAACATACTCTTTATTATAATGGAACGAATTTTAGTGATGAGAGTAAGCGATTATGAAAATTACTAGACACGCCCAATATTTCTAGTGTATAACTATTTGGAAATGAACCAATGAGACCTTTGGGGTCTCAGATTACAGAAAAAATTATAAAAACTAATTTTTTGACACCCTTGGCAAGCGCACAGTGGTCAATCATCAAATTTATTTGCTAAAATCTAAAGCTTCCCTACATTTTACGTGTGAATACGGGAAAAATAATACAAAAAAAACTAGTTAGGGTTCAGAGTTGCTGAAACCTGCAAATATTCGGTTCTTTCACATGAAATGTCCGTTTTTATAGTTTCTGAAATACATAAAAGATTTTGCAGGTCTCTGTTGTTTTCTTCCGAATGTTTACATATTTAAAGTAAACATTTACTAATCCTCTACTTTTGTATTATAAACATTAGCTTCCCAATCAATTACCCACTTTTTAGTATACCTCCAAATATGAACATGGGAAACACGCAGTTTTTGTTTGTTTTTTTTAATACTTTTTAACACTGTTTAAATAAATATATATCATGAAAAGGTCAATCTTTAAATGGTTACTTGTTGTCAGCTTTTTTTTCTACCAACCTAAGCGTAGTTAAACATTCAGATAGTGTGAAAACTAATTCTAGCTCCCAGTTTATATGCGTCATATTTCAGACATCAGGTTTTTCTCACGCGCAGATATTTGAACTATAAATGAACTTCGGATCTTGGTTTCGGAATATTTACGAAAGACTTAAAGCAGTAAAGTAAAATTAAAAACTGAGAATAGGAAATGCAGAAGGCTTACCTAATGAGAAAAGTTCTAATATAATTCATATCTCTTTTATGCTGGTAATAGTGGACCCAGTGGCCTGTTTTAAATTAGTTTTAAGATGTCTAGTTTTCTCTCATTCCATTTTCTTACAAGAAATTCAAAGTTTCGCGGGTATGATTTCCAACCTATCCTTTGGTGAAAAATATTGCTTCCTTATTTTTACCCTCAGTATTATAATTTTACACTTTTTAGCAAAGCTCCTATGAATATAAAGAGAACTTCTCAGAATTAAACGTTGGTAAAAATATTGTTAAATTAATAGGACATTCAATAGTATAACTCGTTTTCCAATATTCAACTACAATAGAATAAATATTTTGTACCATATGGAAATTGAAAATTAGGAGCTTAACGAAAATTCGACAACAACAATGAAACCTCATTAAAATGTATTAGCTATTATTAACTAATTAACTAACTATTATCATTTATTCGATTATGTTCATTAAATTTTCTGCTGGCTATACACAACTTTCACATTACAACTTTCACTTATATTCCGGTCAATTGAGACATTCGAAGGTACATAAATTCCCATCTAGCTGAAATTCAGACAGATTGTTTATAATATGATTAAAAATAAAATTTGAAAGTTCCTTATCTTTCCCCTGTAAGGAAAAAAATTTATTCAAGGTCAAAGGTCGAAAAATTGAATTTTTCGCTATTTTCAGCTAAACGGTAGGTTTTATCATTAAAATACGTCAGACAAAAATTGTAGGTCATAAAATTATCTACAAATAATGTTTCAATATTTTTATCCCTACGAGCCACTGTTTTTTAAATATAACGATTCAAAAAGTTGTAATCGTCATAATATGCACACGTTTCCATGCCACCTATGAGGTAGTGTACTTAGGGTCAGTCGCACCAGCCTCGGTTCACCCTAAGGTAAGCTTACCTCATGTAAAACAAACACACCGCTATCTATTAACATTCAAGTGTCCTAATCTCCAAAAGACATCAAAATAGGTTATAATAATGTCCCAATAAAGCCCTACATACCGAACCCACTCCGCTATACTATCTGTCTCAAATTTGGACACCATAAAAGTTACCAAGACCGCGAGGATCGCACGGTTTCTCCCATTTGTAGTAACTGTGGCCAACCAGAACACTGCGTTTCCCCCAAAGATTGTAAAAATTTAAGGAAATTTGTCAACTGCAATGATAACCACAATAGTTTTGATAAAAATTGTCCAGCATTCGTCTTAGAAAAGGGCATTAAAATTGTTCAAATTACAGAAAAAGTTCCTTACTATGTAGCTAGGGAAAAATATTTAGAAAATGCACCTCAAAATCTTATTCATTCCAGTCCGACATTTACTCAAATGACTAAAAACGTTCGGGACAAAACAATAAATACGTGTACCGTCGCTATACAAACGGAGGATTTTCCCCCATTGAAACAATCCCAAAAATCCGACAAGGCCACCACTCCTAGTAGGTCGAAGTAGGAGTTAGGTAGTAGGTTACTAGGTAGTAGGTCAAAAGAAGTAGTAACTTTACCCGAAACTGTACAATCGCCGGTTAAAGTCTCCTCCCACTCAGTTACTGCGTGCAGACCCAGTACGTCCTCTTCCACCATACCAGACTCAGAAACAAACCCTGTCAATCGTGATACCGCCCTTCCTGGATCAAGCCAGACTCCAAAACCTATTACTGCAGCACCAAAAAAAGGTAGGCCATAGAAGAAAAAAAGAGAAAAGATCTTGTAGTTCAGATAATTAGCCGATAGACGCTATGATCTTTTATGACATTAATAAATATATGCGTATTCATTTCATACTAAGGCCTTTAAGTAAAATTTCCCTAAATTTCATATTAGCTATGATTCTATCAACTACTATTTTTGCAATTTTAGTTTCAGCTTGCTTGTTTTATTCTTCTTTCTTAGCAAAACATATAAACTTAACCTTTCTTGGTTGTAACACTCGTCTGACTAGTCTGTTTGTCCTTCATTTATTAAAATATAAGGAACGGCTATATAAGGAAAACGCTTCAACAGCTAACCGCTTACTGGACGGATCATTGATTCATCTTTACCTTACCAATGTCTAACACAAAATTTATCCAACGGAACTGTAACGGACTCTTAACTCATCTCGCTGACCTACAGCTGTTGATACAGAACTACCAGCCTACACTCATCTGCTTGCAGGAAACACATTTGAAACCCAGCGATAGGCTCACACTCAGGGGCTTTGAACTCTGTCGTCTGGACAACACGAGCGGTTCTAGGGCCTGTGGAGGTGTATTGACAATGGTATCCCAGCGATTACTTTTTGAACCAATCGCACTACAGACTTCCCTACAAGCAGTTGCTCTTCGGATTCAAGGTGATACTCCAATCACTGTATGCAACGTTTACTTACCACAGCAAATCCCTGTAACATCAGAGCAATTAGGATCCCTGTGTTCTCAACTCCCTAGGCCACTTCTGCTGTTAGGTGATCTAAATGCCCATAATACCATCTGGGGGTCAGAAAGAAATGATAGAAGAGGACAGCAAATTGGAAACTTACTGGACGACTACAACTTAAATGTTCTGAATAGCGGCGAGTCTACCTACTTAAGCTCATCCTACGGTACCTTCTCCTCTATCGACGTCACTTTTTGCTCAAGTAGTTTGCTATCTGACACCTATTGGAATGTAATCACTGATCAATATTCCAGTGATCACTTCCCCATTTTAATCAATACTAAACAACGTCTTCCCTACATTAGTAAGAGATCGACCTGGATTCACGAGAAAGCGAATTGGCAACGGTTTACAGAAAATGCTAACCTCTCCTACGACCTTCCATACGAAGTTGATGAGTGCTGCTCTCTAATAACCTCAAAAATTCAGGAAGCAGCAGAATGTTCCATTCCCAAAACGTCTTTTAGACCCAAACGTCAACCCGTACCATGGTTCAACGCCGATTGTAGTGACGCTATACAAAAAAAGAGGAAATATTACAGGATCTGCAAAAGAAATATGACGTTACAAAATTTTATTAATTATAAGAAAGCCAAAGCAATGTGTAAAAGAGTAATATGTTACCAAAAAACAACATCATGGCAACAGTATGTTTCCTCTATAAACTCAAATACACCTACTTCCGTAGTATGGATGAAAATTAGAGCTGTTGAAGGTAAACGATCGTTTCAACCAATTTACTTAAATGTTGAAGGATACGTTATTTGTGATGAAGAAGTTGTAGCAAATGAGTTTGCAACCTTTTTCTCAATGTATGGGGCTGATAATGAAGAAACTTCATTCTTCTCCAATCAAGAAAGAACGAGAAACGTTTTTGACTTTACATCACAAAATCAAGAAATCTATAACATGTTTTTTAATATGAGAGAACTCAAAGTAACTCTCACTGAACTAAAAGGTAAGTCACCTGGACCTGATGATGTGACTTACGAAATGATTAAACAACTTCCTGATCAATTCTTAAATAAAATCTTAGACTTGTACTACAAGATATTGACAAGTGGCACTTTCTCTATTCAGTGGAAAGACTCCATAATCATCCCAATATTAAAAGCTGGCAAACCAAAAAATAATGTGAGCAGCTACCGTCCCATTTCCCTCACTAATTGCATGTGCAAAATTCCAGAAAGGATGGTAAACAAACGCCTTATATGGTTATTAGAGGAAATCAAAGCACAAGACAAATTACAGTGTGGTTTTCGCAAGAAACGTTCCACCATCGACAACCTAGTTCGTATAACTAGGGAAATCCAAGATGCATTTGTAAACAAAGAAGACACAGTGGGAATATTCTTTGACATAAAAAACGCCTTTGATACTGTCCGTCAGTCCAGTATCCTTCAGCAATAAGATCAATGGGGAGTAAGAGGAAATCTCGCCAACTTCATCAAAGGCTTCCTCGGAACAAGGTCCTACAGGGTAATGGTCGGCGGAACCACATCTGCCAAAAAAATTGTTTGTAGCGGTGTACCTCAAGATTCTGTATTGAGTACTATCTTGTTCTCTATCGCAATTCGAACAATCACTGACTGTTTAACTCCTAACGTCACTGGCTACTTATTTGCTGATGATTTTGCTGTTCTTTGTAAATCACGTGATCTTCAAAACATCAAGATGAGTCTTCAAAATACAGTTGATAAATTAGCTTCGTGATCACAAAGAACAGCGTTTAAGTTCTCAACAAGTAAAACATCATTTAACACATTCAGGCAACTTTACGCACTTTTTTATATTTTACTCACAATTTTTATTTTTTATTTATTATTATTTTTTATTACAATTTTTTTTTTCTTTTTTTTCCTCATCATACGTAAGTTAATCGTCTTCTGAAGATCTTTTGGGCAATAATAACCACTCGCAGTTTTTTTTCGTTAAAACCAAAACAACAACAACGAATAAAAAAAATCCGTTTGTCTGCCTTCCGCGGCATTTCTTCGAAACTACTGGACCATTTTTTTTTAAATTCGCCACAAAAATAGTAGGCCATTCAACGATGATCCTAACACCTAGAAGTTGATATCAGCTGGTAAGTTTTAAAATGGCGGCCGATTAAATGGATTTTATTTAATAACTCAGTTATTTTTGAAGATAGAAAAAAAATGTATGAGTGTTTTTTAACTAAAAAAACGCGAATAATTACATAAAAGAGAAAAAAAGAAAGGAAAAAAGTTATATTTTTCACATAAATACGCTTATAACTCAGTTATTTTTGACGATAGAGAAAAGTATGTATAGAGTTTTAGAATGAGTAAAGCCCGATAAAAAAAAAAAAAATAAAAAAAATAAAAAAAAATAAAAATTGAAATCTCGCTTATAGATACGCTTGAAACTGCGTTATTTTCGAAGATAGAAAGAAAAATCATTATTGTTGTTTAATAATTATATAAAAGAGAAAAAAGAAAAGAAAAAATTTTATATTTTTCAAATAAATACGCTTATAACTCAGGTTGTTTTTAAAATACAGAAAGGTGTGTATAGAGTTTTAGAATCGGTAAAGCTCGATAAACAAAAAAAATAAATAAAATGAAAAATGAAATCTCGGTTTTATATATGCTTGTAACTACGTTATTTTCGGAGATAGGAAAAAATTATTATTGTTTTTTAACCAAAAATCCGCTTTGATGCTTTGAATTAGTGCTTTTCATAATTTATATTGTCAGATTATTTAATCGAAAATAAATATTTCCATCGAAACTCTAATCTTGAACCGTTTTTCAACTCTAACTTAACTTAAATTTTCTTGAATTTATAGACATTACATAATTAAGCCGTACAAAAAAAAAAAAAAACTTGTGGCGCACTTGACTGAACTAAGCCGTTTCATTACTTGTATTCCAAGAGTGTTCAAAATAATTACCATGACAATTTAAACGGAAAACATTCTATTATCATTTAAACTTTTTATTTCTCTCATGTGGAATAAACGGACAACAGGCGGAACTTGCCTATCAACAGCCTTATAAGCAGTTATACTCTAATATTGCTATTTGGAAATAATAAACCATTGTGTAATAATTTGCAGCGTTTTTCCTCTTGTGATTAGTTTTTTCATTGTAACTTTTATCGTCTTTTAATATATTTTCAACTTTATTATTTAATCTAGTTTTTAATTTCATGATAATTTGACATTGTATGTACATTTATTAATTGAGATTCTTTTAAATGAGTATAAACAAAAAAAAAATATATATATACATATAAAAGATAATGAACTAATAAAGTCCAATTGTGCAGACAACGCTCCGAGTTCTGTAAACAATTGAAATAAATTAAAAAAATCAATATCAAGTCATTAATTAATTCTTTTAGTAGATTGTTAAAATGACGCTTTTAATTTATTTATAAATTGAGCAAGATATTTTTGTATTTAAAAAATGGCCTTTCCTGAGTTAAAAACGCTGCAAATTATTACACTATGGTTTATCATTTCCAAATAACAATATTAGGGTATAGCTGTTGCTAGGCAATTAAGTAATATGAAAAACAATAATTCAAACTATCATATCATAAAACTGCCACTGATTTCAAAACGCAAAATCTGAGCTACTGGTTTTTTTCTTTTTTTTTGTTTATCGCGCTTTACTGATTCTACTTTATTACTTATTACTACGCTTTTATTACTGGTTATATAATTTTCGCGTTTTTTTTGGTTAAAATCAATTTTCTTAAAAAATAACTGAGTTATTGAATAAAATCACATTTAATCGGCCGCCATTTTAAAACTAACCAGCTGATATCAACGTTTAAGTGTTAGGATCATCGTTGAATTGACTAGTATTTTTGTTGGGAATTTAAAAAAAATTGGTCCAGTAGTTTCGGAGAAATGTCGCGGACGGCAGACAAACGGATTTTTTTTTATTCGTTATTCGGATTCTACGCATCTTGAAACGTAAGCTCTCAAATTTTGGGAAGGTTTTTTTATTTTTATTTTTTTTTTTTTTTGGTCGATTACAAATGTTCATTATTGAAATTAATAAAACTGAAATTACATTTTGAAATTATTTGCTAAGTAATATTAAATTTACTGAAGGTATTAGCGTAAAGCTTTATACAATAACATATAATATTATTATATATTGAATGGATCGTATTTCGAAGGAGGGAAAACGTCCAAAGAGTCTTATTCCGATCGCCCGTTCTTATTCGATTGTCTGAATCTTCAATTCTGTGCATTCGACCGAAAATGTGTGGGTGGTTCTATAGCGTTCGTTCATACCTTACTACATGATTTTAAGAAGGAACCACAAGGGCTTAAACTTCAGTACAAAGAAGATCCTACCATCCTATACTCTTCCAGTCCCTATATTAACTTAATAGTGCCAAATACAAAAATAGTGGAAGATCTTCTCTCTTTTAAATAAATAATATCATAACATCGTCCAGACAATTATCGTAATTCGTTATACATTACGAAGGACTAAAGTGCCTTCAATTTATAGTTGTTTTTTTTTCCGGCTTGTCTTGTGCACTGTAGCCTCTTATTAGGCTTATTGTGCGCCATCCATTCTCTTGTTAAGGCAGGCCTATTGCCTTGGTGAATTTGACCAAACTACGATTAATCAGTTCACACAACTTGGGATCTATAATATATTCAATTTATAGTTAGGATCTTTATTGTTTCCTGGTTAATGAATGTACAAGGAAGTGATCACGATTTGATGTAATCACGCTCTGCTGATATGTTTATTTTTTTCCTCCAATACTAGGTTACCCACTTTATATAGCAACGTTTTCAACAATGCATAATTGTATGGCTTTTAAAAAATATGTTTCTATACTTATAAACCTTTCATAATCATACACTACGTCTGACTGCCGTTTCGTTTAGTATTTAACACGCCATACTCAAAAATGTATATATTTTTGAAACGTTTACTTACATTAAGCCTAGGTGGGGGTAACCTGTAGCATAATGGCTAGAATAACAGCCTTCTATGAGAAAGGGCAAGGGTTCGAACCCGCAAATTGCCCTAGAATTTTATTATGGGAGTAAAAAATCTTTAGTTATATATAATTGTAATATACCGTTGGAAAGCTATGGATTTTTGAAAACAATATTATTATGGGAATAGAGATACAAAATGTAATGGAGAGTGATGAAAAGCGGATAAAACTAACTCATTGTTGTAGATATGATATGTAGATAATAATATCATATATTATTTAATAAAATATATGTTTCAATTGAAACTGAATGTAATTACTTATTTAACCTTTATCCAACTCTAACTGTATTTTAAAATTCTTTAATTGATCTTAATAACGAAGGTAGGTCAAAGTCGTGTTTTACGCCCACAAGATTTTAATTTTATCTGACATACCCTGATCACAAATATTAAATGAAACTTTTACTACAAATAAGAAGAGAAATAATAAAATAGACGAAGACGAACGCTTGTGAAAATAAACTTTTTATTAAATATAAAAAGATCCTTCCACTCACACGATTTTAATGACATTACTACAGGGTGTCTTCTATTCATCCTCCTGAAAGGGTCCTAAATCTGTCAGATAAAAATGAAATATAGTGTCGGACATTTTTTCCCCGCATCCTATTATTCCTCTAGAGCGATTTAAAGCTGCTTCACTGTTATAGAGAAACATTAAATGTCATCGACACTTCACAGAACTCGATAAATGTATATCCGACAATTTTATCAATTTAATATCCGTATAATTTGTGTCATATAATAATAATAAATTCTTCGAGGACGAGTTGATTCGGGGTGCAGTCATCAAAACACTTAATTAAGTAGAAACTTCATTTATATACAGTATTGCGATCGTGAAAATTTTTGAATTCCAGTTTTTACCGGAAATACACGTTTTAGAGTCGGTCCCCTCATAGCAAATAATCCAGTCCTGGAAAGAGGTCTGTGTGTGTGTGTGGTAAGTTAGCACAAAAACGAAAGCTGTAAAAAACTGAAATTTCATATTTGAGACAACTACATACCCGAGATGTTACACCCAATGTACTGACCGGAAGTGCTACTGCTGTGCATTTTGCACTATTTTACGAATGTCTCAAAAACAGGTCCAACGATTTTTATTAAACATGCTATATCGATGTAAAATTTAAATTGCTTCAATATCATGTAGGTTTTATTCTGATTGAAATAGTGTGGCAGGGCTAAATACCGAATAGAAACTTCATTTATTGTACCTACGTTTCAGCCTGAATTTTAGACAATCTTCAGGGCGATCGAAGAATAGAGTTTACAAGAAACAATCACCTTTCTGTGATCTCACTCCTTTAATCTTTAGAATAATATCACAAGAAATTGGCAACAGAAATTTTAGTGACCCATAGTAAAAAAAAAAAATACAAATTACAAAAAAAATTAATAATTACAGTAAATCAAGAAATAACAATATTGAAAATTAAACTCGATAAGAAATATTTACATATACATTTGGACAAAAAATAAATTCATGAAAAATTGTTTGTTTAAATAAACGTTCCTATCTGTTTTATCACTAATATATTGTAACACAAATAAGAAAGACAGAAAGAAGAAAAACATTACTCGGACGTTTCAAGAACTTTTTGACCGACCCCCGTTTGGTTCTATCTATACCAATTAGTCCATAGAGGAAAAAATCGGAGTAGTATAAAAATGTTTTTTTTTTCATACATTCCATGGTATATTTTCATTTATTTTTTTTCAAATGATGTCCTTCTTTATTTTTTTTTTTTATTATTATTTAAACCAGTCATCTTGCTGTTCTTATAATATCCATCCATTTAGAGGACCATTTACATATGTACAGATAGCTTTATTTTTCATATTAACTATGATTATACTCGCCGCTATAGGCTGCTTCAACACTTACTAGACAAACGATCAAACCTTCTTCTGAACTACAAAAGGCTCATCTACATGACTAATATAAGACCAATCTGGACTTACGGAGCAGAGCTTTGGGGCTCTTCTAAACCATCAAATTCTTCCCGCATCCAATCCTTACAAACCAAAATCCTTCGTAAAAACCTCAACGCTCCTTACTTTGTCACAAATAAAATCATCCATAAACACCTAAATGTTCCATATGTTAATGATTTGGCCCGGACCAGGTATCAATCCTTTCATGACAAACTCCACTCCCACTAGTTTCAATCCTTTCTTCCTCATCAATTCCGGATAAACCTCCGAGGCGCCTGAAAAGGAAATGGCCCCGAGACCTTCTAGCTTAGAATATTTTTAGAGTGCTTCCAATGGGAAGCTTCTCTACATGTATATCAAGTCATTGTATTATATAACACATCACATTTACTTGATGTATTTTTGTTAATACAGTTGTAAATACCGATAAAATGATTTTTTAAAAAAACTTTGATTCTTTTGTTTTACTTTAGTATAAAATATACATTATTTTCTAGAATTTTTTAAGGTTATCCTTTCGGGAACGAAAAAAAAATTAGCAAAATTCAAAAGAGTTTAAGGAAATGAGCCAATGAGACTTTCCTCGAAATGATAAATTAAGTTGAAAGAACTTTATAAACAAGCTATATCTCAAATAGGCTCTCACAGAAGGATATTCAGAGAATTAATTCAGAAGTTGATGGATAAGCAACAACGAGTTTCCTATTTTTGTTTCCTCATATTTACAAAAGACAATACACTGTAGAAGCCTAGGCAGAATATGTGCTTAGTAGGTAATTTTAAATAGAATAATAACTCGAGAATGAAAGTAGAAAAATACTTGAAGTCAGTTCATTTAAACACTTTTTGAAATATTTTAAAAACTATTCACTCTTTTGAGTCTTCTCTCTTAAAAGTAGAATAACATAGGTTTTCGAACTACTCTGGTATATATATATATATATATATATATATATATATATATATATATATATATATATATTTACGATGGTATTATGTAGTTTCTCATGCTCAAAAACAGAGACAATTGGTCTGTATTGGTTGAGATGAGCCTATCAGCGTAGTGAGAGTGTGTCCGTCTGCTATAAGTGATACTCAGCTTTCATCAAGGGTCTTTTTATACTAATATTTCTCAAATTTGTAAGTGAAAACTTCATTTCGCGCGTTATCCGATTTTTCGCAAGGGTAAATACTTTGATTTCATTACCATAGTGACAGTTTGCGTTACCAACATGCTCTAAACTGGCGCATGCGCAGCGGTCTATGTATGCCTGTCCACTAAAGATAGGATATCGGCACAAAAATATCATTATTTAGAATAATCGTTATAACAGAATTTAGTTAAATAAAAATCAATAGCAAATAAAATAAGTAAAAGCAAGGTAGATAGATAAACTATGTCTTAGAACTTACCTCTTACTGTATACAAAGCTAACATAATGAATGTCTTAATTCTCTTGACAGTAAAATATCGATTTTGTAATTATTATTAAAATATTACTTTGCAAAAAAATATTAAAACATACGAAGCAAAATCATGATTTTATTTTCAATATTTAAATCATTTTAATAATATATATTTCAATTGAACACAATGTATATTTTATCACAAATCAAAACATAAGTTTTTATTTTTTTTTTTGTTCGCTTGGAAGAGAAACTACGGTTATCCCTGTATTGCACATTTATCAGTGTTACATACCTTACATACTTACAAACATTCCAAAATACTTCTCAAATAATGATTATTTTTGAACTGATAAAACTCAGTTTAGGAGGTTATGTATTCGTTAACCTTTGATTTTTATGGTTTATTTATGTATTTAACGTCACTTTATGCTACTATGGCTAATCAGACGATGCTGCAGTAGGAGCCTAAATTTTGCCCATCCAGGTCTTATTAGGATAGGGATCTTTAACGAGTACCTGACATCGCACAGGCTCGGGACCACCTTTTAACGTCCCCTCCAATAAGCGTATTATATTTTCGAAGATAGAAAAATAATTCAGTATCGTTTTCTAACCAAGAAACCGCGAATAATTATATAAAAGAGAAAAAAGAAAAGAAAAAAAATGAAAATTTGAAATCTCGCTTATATATACGCTTGTAACTACGTTATTTTCGAAGATAGTAAACAAATTATTATTGTTTTTTTGATAATTATATTAAAAAAAATTGATATTTTTCACATAAATACGCTTATAACTCAGTTATTTTTAAAGATAGAGAAAAGTGTGTATAGAGTTTTAGAATCAGTCAAGCGCGATGAATAAAAAATAAAAAAGAAATTCATATGTATAATCATGTAACAGATTATAATAGATGGAGATGGAGAAAAATCGAAAAAAATTTAAAAAATCACGTAATATGGTCAAGCCACAACTTATTAGAGATGTGCTTTCCTATTAACTCGGTTATTATTGATGATAAAGATAAAATGTAAGGTTTTCTGAAATCGGGAAATTTTATTTGAATTATTTGAATGAAAATCGAAAGAGAAGATAAGGAAATAGTAACGCAGTCCTTTATAAATGCTTTTGGTTTATTATTTTCAATAATCAACCTTTGTAATCGACCAAAAAAAAAAAAAATACCCCTGCTCAAAATTTGAGAGCTTACGTTTCAAGATGCGTAGAATCCGAATAACGAATAAAAAAAATCCGTTTCTTCAAATAAATAAATGAATAAATACCAAAAATACATAATTGCCTATCAACAGAATTATAAACAGTCATATCCTAATATTGTTATTTGGAAATAATAAACCATTGTGTAATAATTTGCAGCGGTAAATGACTTCATTTTTATCTACACATTTTTCCCAACGTGACACAAATTGTTTTATCCCCGAACTGATAAACTCTGAGCTTTGAAGTGAAACAAAATCTGAAAACGTACTTTTCACTTGATCATCATTTTCAAAAATTTTCCTTTGACGAATTTGTCTAAATTCCTGAACATGTGGTAATCTTTTGGAGACAAGTCGGGAGTATATATATGGTGGGTGCGGAAGAAGTTCTTAGCCCAGTTCTTTCAATTTTTGCACGGTGTGTATTGAAACATGAGGTCTTGCTGCCGCTCAATGAGATCATGAGGTACCCATGTATCGAGCTCTTTTACTTTCCTAATACACTTTAAATGTCTGGAAACGGTAGATGCACTTGCATTTAGTTGTGCTGAGAGTCCTTTAACTGTTTGGTAGGGGTTTCTTTCAACTGTGTGTTTGAGGACATCGTTGTCTATTACGGACGGAGGTCTTCCTCGGGGCAAGTTTTCCAAATCGGTATCCCCAGCTGAAAACTTAGCAAACCAACGGCGAATGGTCCGTTCATTAACACTCCCTTCCCCAAACGCCTTGCAAATATTTCTAGCGGCCTCAACTGCTGAATGGCCGAGTTTAAACTCTTACAAAAATATTACTCGGAAATGGCGTGTTTCCATGTTCATATTTGGAGGTATACTAAAAAGTGGGTAATTGATTGGGAAGCTAATGTTTATAATACAAAGGTAGAGGATTAGTAACTGTTTACTTTAACTATGTAAACATTCGGAAGAAAACAACAGAGACCTGCAAAATCCTTTATGTATTTCATAAACTATAAAAACGGACATTTCATGTGAAACAACCCAATATTTCAGATTTCTTCCACTTCGCAAGTGGTTATTTGGACCCAGAATAACTTTCCAGTAAAAACTGCGTTTCAAACATTTTTATGCTTTTTATTATATATTTTATACATTTTAATCCAAAGGTAAAAACAAAATAAAATTATAAGCAGAACAATACTATGCCATTTATTGATTTATTTAAAGATTATTTGTTAAGTTTTTCATTCGAAACGTGACTGAATCACTGTATTCCATTTTAGGTCGAATTAATGCTTTACATCAGTATTTTAACAGATGGCAGGACTAAGCTATTAAAAACAAAACATCCGATTGGTGAACGTGAATTTTATAATCTTCTTTGCTAATTTTTTTTTCTTCCAATTCATTAATTTTAGAATTTCTGATTTGTATCAGCTTGTAATAATTATCATTTTAAAACTTATTACCTGCCTAAATAAACTGCGTCTTTGGAATTGCCAGCCAGTTTTTTCTGGTCTTAATAAAATAAAATAAAAAAGAGGAATATTTGATTAAATCAATATAATAAATGTTAAGGCCCTCTCTCTCTCTCTCTCTCCCCTCAAGTTCTAATACCATTATTTTGTGATTGTTCCAAAGTTACTAAACGAATTACTTTCTGTTAGTATGGCAAAAGTCTCTCCATTTCACGCCCCTACGTGCTGAGTGTCTAAAACTCGTAGCAGGTGTGTGACACAATTTATTTGATAGAATTATCGTACAATCCTATTACACGGAATCTGATTACAACGCATAATTTTGAATATAATTGAAATTATATTCTAGGTTATTTTAATGTCTTTAGCCTTATTATTAAAATATGATTAATACCATATCTCAACGGATCATAAATCATTATTTTGATGTCATTTTGCTTCGTCATTTTAATAAAATAACATAGAATCCACAAATAAAAGGAAAAAATAATCCCTCAAAAAATTTAAAACTCTAGGAATACAAATATCATAATAAAAAACTCTTATTTACCGTCCATCCCTTTTCTACGAAACGTTATACGATCCTCGGAGCTCGAAGTTAACATCAGCCATGTAGTTTCTAAATGACGGCCGATTTAATAAATTCCACGCCCATTACTCGGTTCTTTATGAATATAGAGAAAAAAATAAAGTATTAAGGATTCAGTGCACTTAAAATTTAAATAGATAATTTTTATAGCTTTTAGGATCAATAACTTCTATTTTTTTCCTACAAAAAAAATAAATTTAAACATGGAGGTTGCTGCTGGGATCAGCCAGGACCACTAACGGATGGTAGTACTAAGGAAAATAATAATAATAGTATAATTATAAAATAATTTATATTACATTCACTTTATATTATTTATATCGTTTTAACGAATCGATAATAGGATAGAATCCAAGTACAGTTGAAATTATAAATTCAAAGAGTTTTAAAAAAATTCTATTTGACATATAATTTTATTTTTTTTTAACAAATTTCTTCTTTTATCGTCCCTCTACGTACGAACTTATCAATAAGACGCATGAAGTATCTGTTCTAAAATTCTCCACAAGATTTGAAATGTCCGCTTCCTAACAATTATGAATTATAACCTGTAATATCTAATAATTGTTAATTTTATGTCGTAATTTTTGTCACTTTTTATTTTATATTTAAGAACTTAGAATTTTATTTACTTCCTGTATACACCATTTTAACTTGATTTTTTTTTTTTTTTAATTTTCATGGAATGAGATTGAGTAAATTTGTAAACAAGTGTTTAAACAATATTTTATAAAGAAAAAAATATTATGAACCAATTACGTATTTTTTTTAATCTTTATATTTTTTTCATTCGCACCTGTCAGAAGCAATATGACAATAAGCAAAAGTGATATATAAAACATGGGCAGCAGACATAATAGGTATAAAGAAAGTAAATGCCCTGCAGCATCCTTCCTAGGCTTTACTTTAGCAACGGTCTCTCATCCACCTTCTTTTCAGCCTTCTTCTAACAGACATTTTAGCCATTGAAAAGTCGTTTATAAGTTGTAACTTCAATTTGCAACTTAATTTATTTCATGACAGGGTATGTACCATTTTTATTATCTTATTTATCTCAAATTTTTGATAAAGCTACATATATCTGGCCTAACCAGCCTGGCATCATTTTAAGTAACTTTGAAGTGGAATATTCTGGTCATAAAGTTTAAGTCATGTCCGAGCAGTTTACTATTAAAACGCGATTAGAAAGTTCGTATGTGTGTGTCAACTATTGGTTGTTGTAAGTCCGTATGAAGAGTTTCATTATTTACATACCAATGAGCTGTCGTTATGAATCTTGAATTTCTTGTTGTAATAATAGTAGTTTTTGTATATGAATCTTTTTTGCTGTCCCATAAACCTGTAAGGCGTAAGTCCATATGGGTTTAAGTAGGTATGTATATGTATTCAGTTTCAATCTTTTTTTTAATAGCATGGGATGAGGAAAATCTCAAAAACCTAATTAGGACAGAATACAGATGATTCTAGAATTTTACAGACGATACCAAAATTATGTATATTTGAAAAATATTATGTTAATTACCTACACATTTTAATCAGTTTCTGATGTTCAAATAATTTTCCTATTATGATGGAATTTTTAACTAATTTATTTCTTGTTATTAATTTAATTTTTAATAAACTTAAACTATCTTTCTGTCGATTGTTCTTTTATCTTGAACGTATCTAATTTGATATTTATTGTCATCTTAAAGTATTCATTTCTTTTGTTATATTTACTTTTTATCTTGTTTATTTTGTATATATGGTATAAATGGATTCTAACAGATTTAGTATTTTACATCCTAACCTGACTTTGGTAGCAAGTCTTATCATTTTTCTATTAAAAAAACATAATTTCGATCTTTTTAATTTCATACAAATAAAATCTTTTATGTTAAGGGAAAATCTAATATCAATTCCAAGACCCAATACTTATAATGATATGGATCAAGCATAAAAATATTTTATTGTTTATTTATGTCTTTTTTACTACTTATTACCTACTTTATACTCTTGTATATCGAGCTATAGCCTATTAATGGAAAATAATTGTTCTTTCTGCCGTTTATAAGTTATATATAACTTAATAAGTTTCACTCATAAAATGTACTAAAATCATAATTTTTAATTGTGGATGTTATTTTGTCGCTTTACATATCTATCTAATGATACTTAAATCTATCTGTATCTTTTTCTTTTCTTTTTTTTAAGAGAAGCCTTCAGTCTTTTTAATAGGCTAATTTTTTTTTTGTTTTATACAATCCGTTTGGGGGTGATTATTCATTCTTAGAGGAAAGATAATTTGACCTTTAATTGAAATGATTCTCTATTACTTCTTTAGCATCCATATTATGTGATTCTATAAACGCTCACAACACAAACAATTTTAATTATTTTAGTTATAATATCTTGACAATAAAACGAAGTAAAAAAATCAATTTTTTTTTTAATTTATGAAATAATTACTTTATTTTCAATGGCCTTCTGAATTTCACGTTTAGAGGTAACTTTAAAAATTCTGCTTGGTAATGGTCTTCGATTTTTTCTTTCTTTTTTTTATATTATATCTAAGTCAGCTCATGATGGTACCTGTTTTCTTGCTTCGGTATAGGACTAAATAATAATAATTTTCTTTTTTTGTTTACAATGATGATAGAAATTCCTGAGGTTGGAGAAGAAATCTCTGAGACGTCGTCTAAATGTTTTGAAAATGAACAATGAAGAGTTTAAAAAATACCATTTTCTGTCCCATGTATTCCATTTATTTTTTATCCTTTGGGTATTTTTGTAATAAAATTTAATATTTTATTTTTTCGCTATTGAATATAATTTTAATAAAAAATAATAGACCAATTTATTTTTTCAGCTCCTTTTATGATTTGTGTATCAATTGACGACAAGCAGACCTACCTTCGTAAACGCCTGTAGATCGCGAAGCCGCTAGACAGTTAAGTGTTGCGGGTCTGCCTACCCTTCCACCGTAGCACTGACTCTAGCGACCCCCCACTTCTCCCACCACTCCTCCCGTTTGTGTTGGCGTCTACCTCCTCCTCTTCCTCAATGAGTTATAGCTACCATATAATCAAACAAAATTAAAATAAAAAGGATTATTGTGAGAATAATCCATTATAAGAATAATTACAAAAGTAATTAAGTTTTTTTTTTTTTTTCTGATACCTCTCATTACGGAAGCTTGAGGTTTCTCCTTTTTCTGCATAATTGCATTTTAAGGAGTTATCTCTCTTCATGTCAATTTTAAATAATTTACAATTTTGGTTTATTATTTTGATTAATGAACCTTTGTAATCTAACAAAAAAAAAAACTGTCCCCTCACCATCAAAATTTGAGGGCTTTCGTTTCAAGAAATGTAGAGACGGAATAACGAATAAAAAAAAAACTGTTTGTCCACCGTCCGCGGCATTTCTCCGAAACTACAGGACCATTTTTTACAATTTGCAAAAGAAATACTAGTGCATGCAACAATGATCCTAACACCTAAACCTTGATATCAACTGGTTGATTTAATTCAATAACTCAGTTATTTTTGAAGAAAAAAAAAACTATCAGTGTTTCTTACGTACTTATTCAGGCGTTCCAACTAGGGTTGCCTTTTCAAGTCAGTGCTGGTCCTAGGATTTTTTAATGGGAGTAAAAATCCTTAGTTACGCCGTCCTTCGGAGGGACGTTAAATGGTGGTCCCGAGCCTGTGCGATGTCAGGTACTCGTTAAAGATCCTATCCTGATAAAACTGGACAGGCAAAATTAGGACTCCACTGTAGCATCGTCCGATTAGCCATAGTAGCATAAAGTGACGTTAAATAATAAACAAGTCAGTGCGATCTCCAGAGGTCTCGGTCAAGCCAATCCCTAGTAAGGAATCGTAAGTAAGAATGGGTTCTACGATGGCATAGTAGATTTTCCTCTTGTTTTCTTTTAAAAGAAGGTCATTCCATAGAACAGGATGGAGCATCCGCGTGGCTTTACGGGCTTGTTCTACCTTTCTCCTTCCGTCAATTTCGGAGGATCCAGTGGAGTCGAGGTACGATCCCAGATATTTAAATACATCCACCTTTGTGCATGTCTCATTACCAACTCGCAGATCACTGTCATCCATAGCGCTGATGGCCATGTATTTCGTCTTACTGAAATTATTTTAAGACCCATAGACGCATAGCAGTCCCCTAATGAGCACATTATCATCTCAAGATAGACCTTTCTCCGAGCGAATACAACTTGATCGTCGGCCAAAAAAAGCGACACTAGCTGTTCATGGTCTATGAAAGAACCCACATCACCACACTGACGAAACCATTCCTTGACCGACATATGGAGATAAGTCCAGAAAAGGGTTGGCGCCATGCTACAGCCCTGTTTCAGGCCCTTAGTACCTGTGAATGGCTCTGATACTCGGTTTCCAAGACTCACCAGTGTTTCTTCAACAGAAAATTCTTCAAATTCTTTCAAATTCCAATTCTTCTTTTCTTCAAATTCTTCAACAAAAAATTCCTCATCAGTGTTTCTTAAACCAAAAAAACGGGAATAATTATATAAAAGAGAAAAAAGGAAATAAATGAAATTTTATATATAAATACCCCATAACACAGTTATTTTTGAAGATAAAAAAAATATATATATGGTGTTTTAGAATCAGAAAGCGCGATAAACAAAAGAACAAAAAACTCTTCCCTACATGTGCCATTGTAACAAGGTTACTTTCGAAGAGAAATAATTTATTAGTGTTTTTAACCGAAAACCGTGTATAATGATATAAAAGAGAAAAAAAAAGAAGAAGAAATTTTACAAATAAATAAATACGCCCATAACTCAACTTTTTTTGAAGATGAAGAAAAATATGTATAGTTTTAGAATCAGTAAAGCGCGGCAAACAAAAAGAAAGAAAAATCGAAATTTCACCCATAACTCAGTTATTTTTTAATAGAGAGATAAATGTGTAGAGAGTTTTGAAATCAATATAGTACAAAAATAAAATAAATAATTGACTGATATATTCCTACAGAAGGAAAAAAGAATCACTGAAATTGGTTCAGAACTAGCAGAGATCAGGGTTTTGAAATTACCAGCGGTAATATTCCATTTCCCTTTGAATTATTTATTGATTTTCATATTAGTTAATTGCCTCTGAACAGCTATATCCTAATATAACTGGATTTGGAAATAATAAACCATTGTGTAATAAGTTACAGCCTTTTAAAATATAAAAGTGAACCTGCCCTCTGCTGGAGTGCAATTTGAATGAAGTGTCATTTATGCTTAAAAAATCTTTGTCTGACTTATTCAGAGTTTATCGCTTAAGCAGTTTTAGTTTATAGTAACGAAAAGTGCCATAAGCAAGAAAATATGTATATTTTATAAAATTTCTTTATTAATTATTATATTTTATCATCAGCAGAAAATAAAAAAAATCTGGTGCATGCAACACACGACTTTCACTTACCTTCATATTTAAAATCAATGAAAGAATTTTCAAATACAGTTAGAGATAAAAATACGTGAAACTATAAAGAATTAATTTAATTAAATTTATATAAAAACATGTGTTTATTAAAAAATCTATTATATTTATCTAAAAATCTGTGCGGGCAACACACGACTTTCACTTACCTCCGTTTTTAAATCGATTAAAGAATTTTCAAATACAGTAAGATATAAAAATGAGTGAAACCATTAAAGAATTAGTTAAATGGAATTTCTATAGAACATGTGTTTTATTAAAAATCGATTATATTATTATCTAAAGCAGTGACTTAGTTTTATGTTCATTTCATCACTCTCTATTAACTTTTAAAAGCTTGTGTATGAGATAATATTTTTTCTAAAATCTTTAGCTTTCCTACGGTATATCATATATGTATATTACGGCTCTTAAGTTCAAAAACGAAAAATTCATTAAAAAAATATTTTTTCAATTTTCTCCTTTAGTTGGGTATCGAATTTATTCAATTTATATATTTACCTGTTTTTTATCAGCGTTAACAAGATAATATAGTTAATTTTTTTTTAATCTACAAAATTAAAGGTACTTTAGAAGAAGAAAATTTAAAATATCGGCATTAAGCCCTGTCAGACCATTTTAATCAGAATAAAACCTACATGATATTAAAGCCCATTAAATTTTACATCGATATAGAGAGTTTAATCAAAATCGTCGGAACCATTTTCGAGAAAACCGAAGAAAAGTGCAAAATCCATAGTATAAAGTGCCTCTTCTGGTAAGCTCATTTTGATGAAAAAAGTTTTGTCACGTCTCGGGCGTATAGTTGTCTTAAATATGAAATTTCAGTTTCATAGGACTTACCGTTTCCGCCGGGGAGTTACCACACACACACACAGACCTTTTTGCGGGACTTGGTTATTTGGACTCAGGGGACCCTAAAACGTGTATTTCCGTTGAAAACTGGAATTCGAAAATTTTCAACGATCGCAATACTTCCCCTTACTATATATAGTAAGTGAAAGTAAAAATCAGTTAGTTTTATCTTCTTTTCATTACTCTCTATTAACTTTTAAAAAGCTTGAGTATAAGATAATATTTTTTCTAAAATCATTAGCTTTCCAACGGTATATCATACATGTATATTACTCTTCTTATGTAAATTACCGCTCCTGTATGCCATAGTGTACCGACCTCCTCATGTTCCATTCGATACCTTTTTGAATCCTCCCTTACCTCCCTTTTGTCTCCAGTTATTCCAATGATATTATCTCAGGAGATTTCAATACCAATATACTTTCGGAATCCTATAATAAATCTTTCCTCGATAACCTACTTTATTCTCTGTATCTTGTACCTTGTTACCTTGTTCCTCCACCCATCATACCCTATTCTCTGACACCTGGCTTGACCTTCACATTACTGACTCTTCTCTAAAGGTCCTTTCATCCTCCCAGCACCCGGTTCCATTCCTTTCTTCACACGACCTTATCCAGATCTCATATAACTTGCCAGTGAAATCCCTCATTCCTTAAGTGACCTCCTATCGTAGTTGGAACTACCTCCCCATCGAATCCCTTCAACCCAATCTGGAATCATCAGGAATCACCCGATCAATCATAACTTTGGATACCATATACTCCTATAAGTCCATCGATCCTATGATATCCACTCTCACCTCAAACCTTAAATCTTTACTAGACCTGCGTGCACCCCTAAGAACCAAAATGATACGTCATCCAACTGCGCCTTGGCTAACCCTGAAATAAGAGAAATGATGAGAAGAAGAGAAGCAGCAGGCGAAAATTTCGCCGCACTCATATACCAGCTGATTCCGAATGCTTTAAAAAACTTCGCAATGAAACCCAGGACGAAGTTCGACGTGCTAAATCCCTCCATATTCATACATCCCACTCCATTGCTCCTGATTCCAAATCCAAATGAAAAATAATCCGAAAATTTCTCCTAGGATCCAATAACTTCACTCCCTTTCTGTTTCTCCGGACCAGCTCCACAATCATTTTATATCCTTTGTTTCTAATCCTTCTCCTGCAGCCGATATCGGACCATCAGAACTTCAATCCAAAGAGCTTCTTCTTCTCTCACCTTTCCTATGACGAAATACAAACAGCTATCCTTAAATCTCAGACCAATGATTATGGACCCAACAATATCCCAGTGAAACTAATAAAATCCTGTCTTTCTGTCCTTAAATCAATATTCTATCATATCTATAATTTTTCCTTTTAAAATTCCATATTTCCTACACCTTGGAAAACTGCTTTAATTCGTCCATCAAATAAAAATTCAAATCCTTCCTCACCGTCTGATTTCGCTCCTTTCTAATCTTTCGAAACCCCTGGAATGTCTTGCACAAAACCAATTATCAATTTTTTTAGAAGAAGATCCCTTATTGATCCTCTCAATCCGGCTTCCGACCTGGTTATTCAACACAGTCCGCTCTCCTAAAAATAAGCACGACTCCAATCCGCCATT
Source organism: Piezodorus guildinii (assembly GCA_023052935.1). NCBI lineage: Eukaryota > Metazoa > Arthropoda > Insecta > Hemiptera > Pentatomidae > Piezodorus > Piezodorus guildinii. Next base: position 40,118,035 of record CM041294.1, read on the forward strand.
GAATACCAAAAACTAATCATCTTAATCCTTCTAGATTTCTCTAAAGCTTTTGATACAGTTGACCATAATATCCTCCTTGCTAAACTACAAAATCTTTCCTTTATCCAACAGTGCTCTACGCTGGTTCAAATCCTTCCTCTCCGACCGCTCACAATATGTAGTTGTCCCAGGTCAACTTCCTTCCAAGACTACCTTTGCCCTGTGGTGTTCCTCAGGGATCATCACTATCCCACACCCTATTTGCTGTATACATTAATGACCTTCCTCTACGCATCCATCATTCCCAATACCATATCTATGCTGATGATGTTTCAAATATATCTATCCTTTCCTCCTTCCGACCTATTACTAGCCACAAAAATGCTCCAAGAAGATTTGGGCAGCTGAGAACAAGCTCAATTTGAACACTAAGAAGACCAAGGCAATTTCAATAGGTTCTGATCTCCTCCTTAAGACCCTTCCATCGATTCCTACTCTGTTTCTGGAATAACAATCCAATACAATTCCATCAATCCGTTAAAAACCTCGGCACCACCATTGATCAAACCCTTTCCTGGAAAAACCATGTTATCGAAATCTCCCGTCGTACATTTTCCTCATTAAAACTTCTGAATCACCAACGTCCTCTTCTTCCAATGGAAACCCGTAAGCTTTTGGTTAGCTCCTTAATATTTCCCCACTTTGACTACTGCTGTGCGGTGTATGGTGCATGGTGAAGTAGTGCAGCAAGATTCCTGAAACAGCTTTTAGGATGGCCGAGGAGCACTGCTAACTACATAGTACGTCTCGAAATGGCCGAAACTCCTTGAGCACCAAGTTATAAAGGTCATAAACAACTGGTCCAAATTGTCACTTATGCCAGAAGAAGGTTGCCAAAGACTTTGCTTAAATAGACTAATCTCACTAGATACAAAGATCCCTGATATAAATTTTAATTGGGTCACACTAGTGAGAGAAATGGCTGTTCATTATGGTTGTAGGGAGGAATTTGACAATATAAACCCAGCTGATTGTTAAAGCATAAAGATGGAATATTAGAAAAGTTGAAAAATCATACCCTCTCTACAGATATTCATCGATCCGAGATCTCCAATTACAACCCCATGTATAGAGTTTTTTCCAGTTTCAATATTAATAGCCCAGAGACTTATTTGACTTATAGAACCAGCCTAAATAAAGTGAGATTGGTGAGCCAAATGAGGGTTTCAAACCCAGAATTAATTAACCTCTATGTGAAAAAGAAAACTTTCTGCTTTAAATCACAAGAAAACTGCCTTTTTTGTTACCAACTTATTACAAATAGCCTATTCCATATTATTCTCCACTGTAAAAAACTTAATGAAGATAGAAAAGAATATTTAAGACCATTATTATCCAAACATAGTGATCAACAGAACATTGAAAATATACTCCAAATCAACTGCCTAGAAAAACTAAATAAAATCTACATCTTTTTAGTGTCAGTGTGCAGAACTCTAGACCCCTTAAATAGTGATGACCCCACATACCAATTAAGTAATATGATATAATTTCGCTTATTATCTTTGTTTGTGATGATTATCTTTATAGTTTTTTTTTTCATTTTTTAAAAAACTTTTTTGGCTATTGTTTTTGTATATATTTATTTTTGAATTACTTGTAAGTTGAGTTATTCAATATTAATGTGTGTGCGGTAAAGTTGGCAATATATACCAAATTTGTACATATATCTTAAACAAATAAAAAATATATATAATATAAAAAAAAATGATTGGTTCCAGGCACCTGTGTAACATGGAGTGAAAACGCTTCTCAACAATCCCTTGTCTTCCATCGCACTGCCTGGATTGATGCAATATCTATATGGTATCTGTCTAGTTTAGATAGGTCGGTGTAGTGATAAAACATTCTATTGTTCTATGTTTAAGTCCGGTAGACGAATCCTGTGTCGTTTTCAATTTATCAGTCCGGCTATTTCACTTTGAGGTTCCATGATTAGTTTTAATTTAAGAGGAGTGAACAATCAACCCGATCTACCACCGAGTCAGGTGGAGGGTGGTGGTGCTCGTCTAAGCATCCTGACTGGCTCCCCTCTCCCGGGCTGCTACATAGGGAAGGTGACCCTAAGGTGTGTGCTGTTTATGACCTTAGGGTGCAGTATGAGGGTTTTGAAGTGTGCTGAGGTAGTATTACTGTTGTGGTGAGGTGTGGATGGTTTACTGAACTCGGATCTTGGTGGCGTTACTCGCCACAGAGGTTGATACCTGGCCCCTTCCCTGAAATATTTTATTAATATAAGTATTATTTATTTTAAACTGACATTTATAGAAATAGAAATAGAAAATAATTTTATTCTGTGACAGGGTCCCATAAGAATACAAATGTACAGTGAGTATACTCTGGGCAACAGACAGAAGCACATAATTAATTACTATTTGCACGCACAAAAAAAAAAATATATAAATATATATATAATATATATATATATATATATATACACAATGATAAAATTAAATAAAATAAAAACAATTCTTAGAAAATATTGTATTGAACAGAATTAAAAAATAAATTAATAGATAACTTTTAAATATAGACAATAAACAAATATCTTCTTTCAAAGTGTAATTTCAGGGATATAAATATCACAGTTTTTAAGCGTCTTTTTGGGATAGCAAAAGGTATTGGAAATAGTTGGGATTTGAATGAGGAAAAAGAGGCAACATGGCGGATATGAGTAGGTAGGGAATTCCAGAAAGTAGAGGAGCGTACAAGGAAGGAACGATCAAACGTTTTAGTTCTATGGGTAGGAAAGTAAAGATCGGAGTGGCGGGATCTTGCTTCAAGTGAGTAGACTGAAGATTTAAATTTTAGGAGACTGTGAATGTATGGAGGATGTTGGGTGTTAATGATTTGGAAAAGGTATGATCCTAGGAAATATTGTCTGCGGATTGGGGGAAGAAGCCACTTTAACTCGCCGTAAAAATGGGTAACATGAGACCTCTTCGGAGTGCTGAGGACGAATCTCAAAAATATGTTCATGATTCGTTTTAGCCTGTCCTCAAGCACCATCGGGAGGCCACCATATACTAAGCAGCAATAGTCGAAGTAGGGGAAAATAAGTGGCGGATACAAGGAGATTACGGGTGGAGAATGGAAGAAGATGGCGGGAGTGTTGGAAATATTTAAGGGTACCTATTGTTCTTCGGGAAATTTGGGCAAAATGGGGTTTCCAGGAAAGGGTTTGGTCAATGGTAATACCAGGTTTTTGACAGAGGATGTGAAGGTGATAGGATGATCATTTTGGGTGAGATTTGGAAATGTGTTATGGATCTGAGAAGGGAATTGGAACCAATTAGAATGGCCTGGGTTTTCATAGGGTTTAGAATTAGTTTATTCAAGGATGCTCAGGCACAGATTCTATCAAGGTCTTCCTGAATATTGGCAAATGCTACAAGTGACTCGGAGAGAGAAAGGATAATAGATCTGGGAATCGTCAGCGTATAGGTGGTGGGAGCAGTAATGGATAGAATTGGGAAAGCCATTGATATAACAATTGAAAAAAGAGGAGAAATACTTGAGCCCTGGGCCACACCTGCCGAGAGGGTTCGAAAGGTTATAGCCAAGCTTATTGTGCGTTTAAATTTTTATTACGTCAAATAAACAAATAAGTAATTGAATATAATTATATATATATATATATATATATATATATTATATATATATATATATATATATACATATGTAATAGCCATGTCAAGCATAAACTCAGTAATGCACTGATGATGGCTCACAAGTTGAGCCAAAACGTCGGCAAAATTAAAATATTCAAAAAAGACTGACTTCCGATTATTTCTACTATGATGATTTTTACAGACTATACATACTCAATATAGTGTAAAAAATACAAATACGATTTTTTTTCCTTTTTAAGAAATCTGAAATTCTCACATTATTTTCGAAATAACCAAGAAATATCATAATTGAAAGACATGCTTGTTAGCCTTAATGTTCTAAAAATAGAATGACAAACATTTCATCACGTTTTTATCTCAATTATTTAAAAATTTTTCTGAAAGCAAGATAGACTGATGTTATTTACTTTGTTCCAATGATTACAGCAGCAAGCATTCATACGAATTTTGAATTATTGCATTAAGCCTGACTACAATATATATATTTCACCTACCTAATTGCTTTACTTGCAATGATAATATTAAACTCATCAAATCATGAAAATATTAACATAAAAAAAAAAAAATATATATATATATATATATATAAGAGCTTACCGAACCGAAGGTTCGATGCCGATACCACCAAATTCCGCCTACACAGGCTCGTCCAATGTTCACCATTCAAGCCCAAGCCCCCGAGATCAGCCTTAACGCAATCCTCCCATCGACGCCTCGGCCTACCTTTCGGACGCCTACCAGTCGGTTAAGCGAATACCAACTTTATCGGAATCTGTTTATCAACGAGCCCAACAACTTTACTCGCCCATTCGAGTTGCTGCTATCAATTCAATTACATTCACAGGGTACAAGCTCCGCATTCCGCATTGTGCAACCTTCTAAACGCCCCAGTGGCCTCATCTCTCTTCGGACCAAATATTTTACGCAGTACCTTTTTTCGAAAACCGTAAGCCGCTGTTCATCCTTTGATCCTGTTACACTCTTTGAGTTGGCTACATTGGCAAATTTTTTACCATGATCTGAGCGCCGTATTAAAACAAGGCTTCTTTCATGGCATTTGCCTCTCCCGTGAAGACTGAGCAAGCTCCCGGAAGCTTGTATAAAGTTCTTCATTCCATCTTATGACCGAAAACCACACATAGTCTCCTGATTTAGATGCGTTCATATGAAGGGCTAAAATTTTTATATTTATTTATTAATTAAAAAAAAAATTGATTTCCTTGAGGAGCCGTAATAACTCCAATTAATCGAGAGTGCTCTTGTTTTAGAATGCTTTCAGGATCGTATGATTTTCTTAAATTTTGGACACGGTTTGTTAGAGAAATGCATTTATTAGGTTTTATTTTTATGAAATTCTCATGCAACTCTACAATATGTTGTATCATAAACAATTTTTTCTTCAAATGCAAGTTTATACTTCTTTCTTGGGTGAACAAGGTCATATTCACACCTTTTAAGAAGGTAATTTGATTTGCTTGAGGAGTTAGTACCTTTTTAGAAAAATATGGGCTAATACGCCTATTGAATATTTTGGGCCTATACCAACTTGGTGTACAGACTTCTGGTAACTGTTGAATGGCGGCTAGATCCATACAAAGGGATGAGGTTATTTATTTTTGTTTTTTAAATCCACTTTTTAATAAATTAAACATTATATATGATAAAAATTTTAAAAAATAAATGATAATGTTTTATAGAAACTACATTCATTGTATTTTTACTATAGTACGTTAAAAGTTATGATAATTTACGGTCGCCGACTTCACATCACATTACATTTTATTTTCCTCAACTCTCGCCGTGTAGCGTGCGCGACCGAAAGGCCACACAATATAGGAATCATAGGGGTACCTGACGACACCACCTCATGTACCCACTGCTAGGTACACTCGACAAATCCTCATAAAGTACTTCTCATAAATAAACAGTTTTTCTGTATTGAAACATAATTTTCGATAGGCACGCCTCTCCGCTCGATTGTTTGATACCTTCCTTCTTATTGGAACCAACATATCTTCACTTCGGTATAGACCATAGCAACTACTAAACATATGGTGACATATTTTTGTATATTTATTTATGAATTGGTTATAAAATCTCAAGCAACCACTGTAAACAAATTTAAACAAAATTTCGTAATATTTATATTATTTTTATATTATGACATCTGTAAAACGCTTAGTAGCAAGGAATGGTGCATTTTGTTGTGGCAATGAGAATTAAAAAAAAAACAAAGAATAGTACTCTCAAAATCATGATTTGGACTAAATCTATCCAATAAAAACGTTAAATGTATGATCTAGGTATGTTTGTGAAATATGTTGTAATTATTTATTTAAACGCTATGCTATAAAAAAAACTATTAAGTTTTTCAAGAAATTTATACCTTCTTTGATCATTTAGGTAACATTGTAACCTTAACGATAATTTGTAATATTTATTTCAATCGTTCTAATAAATACCTAATTAGAAAAACTATGTGAGAGAAGTTGGTTGAGGGTGCAGTCAATTTAACACAAAGCGTAAACTTAAATTATAATTTTGTAAATTAAGTTGACGCTTAATTGTGTGTTAAATTTGACTGCACCCTCAACCAACTTCTCTCATATATACACACAGTCAACCATTGTCCCTTCATCATAGAAAAACTATGTTTAAAATCATATTATATCTATTCTTTCACCTCCTAAACCAATAACTAAAATTAGCTATGATTTTTTAAATAGTTATGTTTTCTTGTATCGCATAAAATTATTTAACAATATTTTTCACCAGCAAGTGTTTCGATTAGTTATTGGAAATGACGTAACAGGTTATGTGCAGAATCTAAAAGTTATCCCTATCATATATTTCACTTATAACATAAATATTATTTAATCTTGCATAAGAGGACTCAACAACTTGCTAATAAATACATAAAATTCGCAGAGGCCTTAAATATAATTCATATATATTTTTATTCTTTTTTACAAACTTTGATGATCTTCGCCTCATCAGCATGAAGTTTTTTTGCGCAGATCGAATAATAACCTTGAAAAGGCTTCGGATTCTAAGTTTATCTTAATAGCTGTTCTTTAAGGTAACTGTTAGAACACCTTTATGAAAAAAGTGCTATTAAAGTTGTCTAGATGAAACTTTATTAGGTTATGTTCATTCGAAATTTATATTGATTGTTTGTTTATTTATTTATTTAACGTCCCTCTATGCTCTTGTGGCGACAGTAGGAGTCCTAAATTTTGCCTACCCAAATTCAATAAGGATAGGGATCTTTAACGAGTACCTCACATCGCACAGGCTCGGGACCACTTTTTAACGTCCCATCCGAAGGACGGAATAACTAAGGATTTTTTACTTCCAATTGAAAATCCTAGGGCCACCTGCGGGTTTGAACCCGGGGCCTTTGGCATAGGAGGCTGTTATGCTATCCACCATGCTACAGGTAACTCCAATTTATATTGAAATCGTACTAATTGCCAACTTTATAATTATATGTTTATAGCACCTTCTGGAACCTTATCACTAGTACGTCCCCTTATATTCAACCAACAATGGTCATTTATATCAGTAGGTTGGTCTTGTTATTAAGTGTATAACCGCTTTACAATTACTATAACTCTTCTTCTTTCTTTTTATTTTTTATTTTTTTTTTTATCTTTAATATAGAAAAAAAAATCTAAAGAGCCATCAAATCTTCTTAAATAGTGTCCATCCCTCTTCACTTCTTCTTCATTATTTCGAGTTGGATTGCAGCCTACTTCGTGTCTAAGAGCCACGAAGCAGGTTCCAATCCAAAAAGATTTTATCGGACGACCGAATCCCAAGGATTCTTCGCCTACAGCGATTAACAAACATAATAAGAAATCGGCTTATGACATCAATATATTCCATTTTTCTCGGCCAAAAAAAAAAGGACTGGCTATGTGATGTTGTTAAACAGCCAACATTGATCTTCCTTATAGCTGAACAAAAGTTTTTACAGCTGACTAACACGTCATCTTTCATTTGAATCCGGATTCTAAGACCCTCTAACGATGTCTGTTCCATAGTAACCATTTCTCTTAATTAGACGAATACCTCCGTTCCACGGTATCATAGACATAAAAACAAGGGAAAAAAAAGGCTTTAATAGTCGAAAAAAGCCATACGAGCAGATATCTGATTACAAATATTTGTTAATAAGGATGTTTCTTGTATTTTTTTTATTTTTTTTTATTTTTTTTACTTCATTTAATGAGGATACGTTCACTTGATTATTTATTTAAAGTCTCTTTATGCTACTATGGCTAATTGGACGATGCTACAGTGGGAGTCCTAAATTTTGCCTATCCAGGTTCTATTAGGATAGGGATCTTTAACGAGTACCAGACATCGCACAGGTTCGAGACCACCTTTTAACGTCCCCTCCGAAGGACGGAATAACTAAAGATTTTTAACTCCTATTAAAAAATCCTTCAAACCCGCAGCTGGTCCTAGGATTTTTTAATAGGAGTTAAAAATCTTTAGTTATGCCGTCCTTCGGAGGGGACGTTAAAAGGTGGTCTCGAACCTGTGCGATGTCTGGTACTCGTTAAAGATCCCTATCCTAACAGAACCTGGATAGGCAAAATTTAGGACTCCCACTGTAGCATCGTCCAATTAGCCATAGTAGCATAAAGAGACTTTAAATAAATAATCAAGTGAACGTATCCTCATTAAATGAAGTAAAAAAAATAAAAAAAAATAAAAAAATACAAGAAACATCCTTATTAACAAATATTTGTAATCAGATATCTGCTCGTATGGCTTTTTTCGACTATTAAAGCCTTTTTTTTTTCCCTTGTTTTTATGTCTATGATACCGTGGAACGGAGGTATTCGTCTAATTAAGAGAAATGGTTACTATGGAACAGACATCGTTAGAGGGTCTTAGAATCCGGATTCAAATGAAAGATGACGAGTTGTTCAGCTGTAAAAACTTTTGTTCAGCTATAAGGAAGATCAATGTTGGCTGTTTAACAACATCACATAGCCAGTCCTTTTTTTTTTTGGCCGAGAAACATAGAATATATTGATGTCATAAGCCGATTTCTTATTATCTTTGTTAATCGCTGTAGGCGAAGAATCCTTGGGATTCGGTCGTCCGATAAAATCTTTTTGGATTGGAACCTGCTTCGTGGCTCTTAGACACGAAGTAGGCTGCAATCCAACTCGAAATAATGAAGAAGAAGTGAAGAGGGATGGACACTATTTAACAAGATTTGATGGCTCTTTAGATTTTTTTTTCTATATTAAAGATAAAAAAAAAAAAGAAAAAATAAAAAGAAAGAAGAAGAGTTATAGTAATTGTAAAGCGGTTATACACTTAATAACAAGACCAACCCGGACCTTTGCCATAGAAGGCTGTTATGCTAGCCCCCCAGCTACAAGTGAACCCTACGATTACGTTTACAGTCCGTAGTAAACCTATTTTATGAGCGTCTACTAGCAGTAATGTTCGAATGGAAGGTGTTCCCATATTCGTCCGTCTGGCACGCCCTGAAGAAATATTGGTTCTTGCACAACTGCAGCTTATCTGTCTCACCTACGTCAAGAAATGGACATGCCTCCAACAGATTCTTTAATGTGTATGATCGGATACTTGATAAACAGAGACACTAACTGAGGTTAAGATATCATTCTGGTTCAAACAGTTATAGTTATACATTATTGTTAACTAAATATCAACAACGCTATCTTTTTTTATACGTAAACAAAGCAACTTTTTAGTTTTCTGACCGAATTTAATTGATGTAGAATATTTTAGAACAATAACTTAAAAATTGGTTTATTTTTCGATGATAAAGTATTAAACTGAGTTTGTAATATATTTTGTGTTATGGTGCACAAATAAAATTAACCAAGGGTACTTTGTTTTATTTTCATATTAATTTAATGATTTCAGGATCATATGATTTTCTTAAATTTTGGACACGGAGCGACGAAAATACAAAGAATATGATTATAAATAAGCATTCAACGGACAATGCCTTCGCGGAAATGGCCAATAGAAAATACCGAAGAAAGGTACATAAATGAAAATATCAAGAATTCGCTTAAAGTTATTCAAATAAATAAATTAGAATTTTCAATGTGTTAAAGGATATCTAGGGAGTGGGGGGTAAATAACGCATTTGAAAAAACTCAGTCCAGTGTGGGAGACATGAAACATTTTGGAATATTTGTCTGTTTTCTTCGCGTTTTTAAAGGTTTTGCTGTATCTCTACAATCATTTCGAAATGATATAATTGGTTTGTTAGAAAAGTGCATTTATTAGGTTTTGTTTTTATTAAATACTCACGCAACTCTACAATAGAATGTAACATAAACATTTTTTTTTTTTATCAAATGCAATTTTCTACTTCTTTCTTAGATGAACAAGGTCATATTCTCAACTTTTTAGTCAAACGTATTGGGTTGCAAAATAAGTTCGTAGCACTTTTTTCACGTTGCCATCTTTCGGCTATTTTTATAATTCTGTCCTCCCAGAACTTCTCAGATTGGCCCGAGCACTTAGCGTCTTCCAAGTCAAAATTTCCGATTCTGTACCAAGCAAACCATTAACGGACGGTGATTTTCCCGAATGCATCATCGCCATACACATTGCAAATTTCTTTAATCATATGTGCAGCGGATTTTCCTTTTTAGAATTTTTTTTTTTTTTTTTTTTTTTTTTTTTTTTTTTTTTTTTTTTTTTTTTTTTTTTTTTTTTTATTATTATGCCTTCCCATTTCGACTTCCGCCATAAGGGATCTGGCAGCCCAGTACCACTCCGATCTGGATGGGGTTTCACCTCTTATTTTTTGTAATCGGGGGCATACTTCTAGATGTGCTGCATCCATTTCATTATTTGCATGACAAAGGCAGCAAAGTGGAGACTCTACCACTCCGATGCAAGTGTTTTGCGAGGTAGTCATGGCCAGTAATCATTCGGAACTGTGCAACAGCATCTTTCCTCTTCAAATCTAATGGTATTCTTTCTTCTTCTATAAGGAGTTTGGCCCAATGCTTGTTGATCGAACTGAGCCTTTGGGAGTCCGTTAGTAGAGCATGATATGTATGCCCTCTTAACTTCATCCCTAGCTCTACGATAGGAAATTCGATTGTCCAACTGTTCCGAAGCTGCACCTTTTTTTGCAAGCTTGTCGGCTACTTCATTCCCATAAATACCACAGTGGCCGGGTACCCATTGGAAAACCACCTGTCTAAGTTGTTGAAGCAGCTGTTCAATTTTTAATTGGCAGTTCACAACGTAATTTTCTTGAGATGCATTTGGCTGCGTAGCTGCTATGATCGCCGCCTGTGAATCCACAAACAACACAATTCTCTTTGCATCTATATTTATGATAGCTTGCAAAGCTAGTAATATAGCTCGAATTTCGCTATCGAAATTTGTCGACCATTTTCCTACCGGCTTGGAGATTTGAAATAGACGGGAGTACAAGCCTGCTCCTCCATTGCAATTTGCATGTTCCGCTGAACCATCGGTGTAGACATGGAGCCAAGGAGGGCTGGGATAGCGCTCAGTTATGGTTTCGAGTGCCAAGGATCTTAATTCCTCACGTACAGCTTCTTCTTTTTTAATTTGTCTTCTTTTTGGAAATAGAAAATCATTAAATGACGATGTAATTGACACATTATTGAGCAAGAAAACGTGATTTTATAAACACAGAGAGAATTAAATTGAAATTTTGAAAAACGCTACGAACTTATATTACAACTGAACACTTACAAAACTGAGGGGCCCGTTTTTGGGTCTCTGGAGGAAGCCTTTAAGCTGCCACTATATGACCATAGTTTAACATCACAATTTAAGACCGAAAACGGACTTAGGCAGGGTTGTGTTTTGAGCCCTTTTCTTTTCTCCTGCTTCATCAATGATTTAGAGGACAGCCTATGCGGTGGCATTAATTTGAATGAAAGGAAAATAAAATTACTGGCATATGCGGACGATATCACATTGGTAGCAACTGACCCTAAATCATTACAGCTAATGATAAATGATATGGAAAAATATTGTCAAATGTGGAATTTAGAGGTCAATTTAAATAAGTCTAAAATAGTAATTTTCAGAAATAGAGGAGGTAAACGTGGGCGAAATGAAAAATGGTTTTTCAATAGCCAAGCAATAGAAGTAGTAAATGAATACAAATACCTGGGTATTATCCTTACACCCACACTATCCTTAAAAAAACATCTACAGCAGAAGTTATCAAAAGCAAAAATGGCAATCAACTCCATATGGAAAAATTTCCTCTTAAACAATAGTATACCCTATAAATCAAAACTTGATGTATTTAATGCCGTTTTTAAATCATTCATAGGATATGGAGTTCAGGCATGGGGAAGTAAGGAATATATAGAAACTGAAAAACTTTTATATTATTTTATTAAAAAATTATTTAGCCTACCACAAGCCACACCTTCATACCTGCTGCACATCGAAACAAAAATAGTCCCAATGCTCATAGAAGATTAAAAATACAAAATAACTACATTCTAAAAGTTAAAAATCTACTAAACAATAGATAAGAGAACTGGCTGAAAAACATAATATTTCTATTGACATTCAACTTGACAACAAATATAACTGGGCTCTAATCTTACAGCAATTTAGGGAATCTCTGACAGGTATTTATTGATCAAAATGTTTACAAAGGGCTATAGTCTCAAAAAAAATGTTTGTATATAAAAATTTAGACTATGATTATGGGACACAATATTTATTTGATACCAAATTAAGTTTTAATGGGGCGAAATGGATATTTAAAGTTAGATGTGAATTGGTATACCTCAACTATAATAGATTTTGGTCAAATGACAATGTGATTTGCTCTCTTTGTAATAGAAAAGAAGTAGAAAATACGTTTCATTTCCTCGCCACATGCCCCATTTTATCTGAAATTAGAATAAGGTGTTTCGGAAAGAATTATTTAAACACCGATGAAGTAATAAACTATCTTAATGGACAGAACTGGATGGCTGTATATAAATATTGTAAAATAGCATGGCCCTACAGATATAAACTTATAAAAGAATTTAACTAAATTTAAAAATTATAATATATTAATATATATATAAAATTGTTTATTATTATTGTTTGGTTATTTTGAGCCTGATAAGGATATAGTTGAATCAGTGAGTGAGTTTGTTTTACTGTTATTGTGTAGTGTATCGTATATGAATATAGTTACTGTTATATAAATTATAAAATTGAACAGGTCGGCTCCGGACTAGACGGTCTAAAAGACCATAGTTCTATTAATGTTTTTTTTTTTTTATATGTTATATTTTTGTTGTAATATGCTGAAATAAAAAAACAGTTATCTATCTAAAAAAAAAAAAAATCTATATGACCATAGTTAGTCCAGCTGCCCGCTAGACCGCCATACGTAGTTTTTTTTTCCTCCTTATTGTTTTAATTCATAACTGTCAATAAATTATAGACAAGCAGCAAATGAGATATGAAATAATGTAGTACAATAATAAAAGTGCATACCAGGCTTGTGGAAGAGAATTACCCAGTGGCTATTCTTCAGTCTTGATTTCTTATTCAAGGAAGTCTCTCATCCAACTCCTTCTCAGCTTTCTGCGGATGTTAGTAAACACTCCTTGCTTTCTGTGGCCATGTCTTGCATGAGTTTATTGGGATGTCATTGGAGCTTGCTGTGAAATTGTTTGTACTGAGTCTGTAATTTTTAAATTTGTATTTTTTCGCGATTCCAAAGATTTGTGAAGCATAAGTCCAAATTGGTTTTTGTAAGTAATTTTATGTGCAAGCTTTTGTATAATTGCGTCGCCCTAGCAGCGAATATAAGAGTCGAAATTGCTGGTCTAGGAGCTTTCGTTTTTCTGAGATGTGAGGTCCCCAAGTCACCCTTCTGTCAAATGTTAGTCCTATAGGTAGTGTCAAGGTATGGTTGTTATTATGAACAAGAAAGGGTACCAGAAGGCTTCGACAATTGCGTATTCATGGAAGGAAGAGAGTTAGATGGAGATGGTGCTCGCCGTGGTAGTAGCACGTACCGCAGCACCATGTATGAGGTTAATCTGCCAGGTAAGAGCGAACCCGCACCTACCAATTAGCAGAGGGTTCTGGCTTGGATGGGTTACACCCTGCGTGGTAGTAGCACGATAGTAGTGTTGGTTAAGAGGAGAGAAGATACATGAAGGAAGTTAAAAGAAGATAGACCACATAATGATACAAAGGCAGAGTTAATCTGACCTAGGGAGATAACAGTTAGGTGATCTGAAGAGCTGTGCCAGCTCTTGGGAATTTTAGTCATCCATGTCCATAATTGACGGTGAGAGCTATGCTACCAGACTAGCGTCTAGTCCCTAGATCAAATTACCTTGACAGGTTTATTAATTCTTATAAATCAGTTACTTAAACAAAGATATTTACAATGGTGTTAATGAGTTACATTATACAATATTATTAAATTGGGCGTCTTCATATATTCGGCCGGTAAGCCATGTGGCCGCTAATAGCGCTATCTGTGAGCGAGCGTGTGAAGCATCCGCCACAGTAGCATACGCTGTCAGCTTGAGGGAAAGGTTCATTTTCGAGATATACAGAAGGACAAGTTTGTGATGGCGTCGAGAGATTGGAGTTGGATTTTTTCTAGTTCAGTTTTATTTCCCATTGTTTACACCAGCCATGTAGTGTTTTAAGGTGATTTTGTAAAATAAGGGAGGTTTGAGTAGGATCTTTGTGTTTTGTGATATAAATAGTAGTATCGTCTGCATAAGTGGCAGTCAGGGTGTCGTGTAGTCAGAGTGGTGGGTAAGTCGTGGGCGTACGTTATATAAAGGAGTGGTGGAAGAATCGATCCTTGGGGTACTCCGGTCTGATAGATGAGATTACGGAGCTTGCCGAGTAGAGAAAATCTTTCAGAGAGGAATGTTTTGCATAATGTTGTAGTAGGTGAAAGGGAGTGCCATTTTGAGGTTAAAGAGTAGACCCTGGTGCCAGACCCTATCAGAAACATCCAAAAATACTCCAGTAGCATATTTCTTTACTTCCATTGCAATAGCTATATAGTCAGTAACTTGTGTAATTGTGTGGTGAGTGTAGAGCGAGGAAACCGAATTGATGATTTGGTCAAATGTTTTGGTCAGTTAGTATGGTGAAAATTCTTTCTACAGGAGTTTTATTTAAAAATGGAACACGCTCATTCTTGATACCTGTTAAGGGCTGTTCCCTTAACATACGCCATCTGCTTTATTAACAAGTAAGGTAATAAAATTAAATGTTGAAATATAGAGCCATCCTTAAGGACATAAAGTCAAGTTGCTTTGCTGGATTGTCGGCAGAGCCATTGCTCTATACCAATATGGATTCCTAAAATGTAAATCAACCGTTAACTAGACTTCAGCTTTTGGAAATTGAGGATCATATTGGAGATAGTATATTAGTAGGAGCTAAAGACAATTCACCTATCTATCACTTTCAATTTCTCGTTTGATAATGTTAATTGCGAAAGAGCTCTATCGAATAATAGAGAAATTATAAATAACTAAACAGCTTATACGTATGCTAATAAACTGGCCATGAATCAGGTATTCTTTCAGTCTACATAAATGGATATATGTCCAGAGAGTTCCGAGCGGCGAAGAGATTGCTCGCTTGCTTCTTATTCTATATTTACCCAAAAAAAGCTTTAAGAGAATCCAACATACAGGTTGGACATTAACGTTTATAAACTTTTCTGTTTGGATGACGTTTACTTCATAGGAGTTCTCAACATGCTGTCAGAAAAGCATTTATAGTACTTGGGACGCATGGGTGAAGAAGAGTTGTCCAGGAACCTTTTGACAGAGCATCTCTAAAGGAAGAGGATTAGAGGAAGATAGAGGCGTAGATGGATAGAGAGATTTGCGGCAAACCCTCGAAACAACCTAGGATTAAGCAAATGGATGAAGGCTGTACAAAACCGTGATGACTGACGGTCCTATGAAAGATAGGTGATGGAAGCCCAGACCCTCCACTAGACTGTCATTAATAAAACGTCTCTATAATTCGGTCATGTAAATATTTGGATGCCTCTTATTATCTTTCTGCCCATTCTTCTTACTCGGAACATTTCACCATCTTCCTATTCCCACTTCTTCAGAATTTCCTCCAATGGTCCAGCCAAGTTATAGCATGATATATCTCTCTAGTTATGAAATATCTCTGCCAAGGTTTCCACCAGAAGGTCCTGGAGAAAGTGTTTGGTGATCGATACTCTGTTTATACGCCTAAATGATCTAAATATTTTGTATCCATAACAAAGATTAATATGGTCTTTACAGACAAAAAATACTTTAATATGCTCTTTTATATAAGTTCATTATAACATTCTTCCTTCAAAAAAACTTTTTTTTTTTATTTGTTACAGGTAGCCATGAATTTCCTAAACAGCGGAGGCACAGTGTTAGGGGAAGCTCTGTTCAGAGAGGTAAAAGCAATTTTGAACTAAATGTTACTAATCCTGCCACTTGTATCGTCCTCTAAGGTAAATCTGACCATTTATATCTAAAATCATTCAATACAAATTCTTATTATTCCTAATTATGCCTCGTTTCACGTATATACATAAATAATAGTAGATAAACTATTATTCGTAATTTTATGAGGAGCAAAGCTCATTTCATATTACTATATCCGGTTAGTATAAGTACCTGATGTTTCAGATTCGACACTTAAATGAGTTTTCTTTCTTATAAAATTATGATTAATAGTTTATCGACTTAGTCACGCGAACATTTCCTAATAGAGAGCAAGTAAATAGATATCCGATATATATTTCTCCAATACCCCGTTCAAGAATCTCAGCCGCAGCGTTAGCATTAACATGATTATGAGGATAATCAGTAACCATTAACAATTAGTATCTTAAAGCTAGCCTCGATTTGGTTCATTTGGGCTGTTCATATATGTGCTTCAAGTTTTTGTAATAGTAAATAAGCTCCTGGCTTAGTAAATAGAAAACATGTTTTGTGTTTTTTTTTTTTTTGCGATCTGCGAATTCAACAGCTCGTTTAACCATTATTATTCCTTATTTAGTGAGTCATCCAGATTCACCGACTTCACCGGAACTCGGGATCCATAGAAATAAAGAGACCTTTGTGTATTCATAATTTAGCTAACGAGTCTACCTTACGATATTCAAGACCATCATTCGCTTTGTTTTCGAGTTGATAAGAGTAGTAAAAATATTAGGCATAAAATGAAATATGTTCGGAAAAAAAACTTGGAAACTTGTCCTATTAAATATTATGTTTTATTAATAATACCATACATTTTTTATCAATGTTCTAATTATCAATATGCAAAACAAGAAAAAAGACAAATGTGTCCATACAAAAACGCAAGGCCTGTTCCCACATCGCTTATGTTGCCTTACGCGCATGCGGAATACAGGTTTAAGGCGGAAAGCTGTTAACGGTGTGATCACGATTTAGGAACATAACTTTATTTAATAGCAGGCAAGTATTTACTGGCATATTTGTGAAAACAATTTCTGACCCACACGGTTTTTTTGACTGCTGCGTAACGACAGCAATCTTTCGAGTATCTGCATTTCAATTTCAGGACGTAAAAACGAGAGTGCGAATGAGTGGCAGGCAAAATAGTCCTAGGAATAGGCCTTGAGAAATGAGGGGCGGTTAAACAATTCACCCTTTAACTTTGATGTTTCTACGCCACCTCAAAGTTTTTAAGAATGAGGTTTTCCGTAAACATTATTTTCCGAAGAGGAATCAGTAACACTAAGTGGATAGCATCGCTTCGGCTCAAATGAGCGGGTAAACTTGTTGCAATCGAGAGGTGTATGGCATTAGTCAAATTGAGCTAAATTGTGTAAATCTGATCTTGAACGATTGGCATTGTTGAGTTGGACTTGGAATTGTAAAGATAGAAACTGGCGTTATGGTCATCAAATTATTATTATATGGTCAACCTCCAAACACATTCATAAGTGTAGACATGTACGTATCCAGTGTGGTCAAACTCACAACACACTTGTAGGTGTAACCATGTACGTATCCAAATCAGAAAAAAATCCCAGAAGTTAGTTACACCATTGTTGAGTAAACTAAGTAAAGTCAACCATACCAGGTGATTTGAGTTAGCCATCGTCAGGGACTCTTCACACATAGACGGCTGACGTGAAAATGCTAATATGCCGTACAGGTCGTTAATCCCTCTTTTCACACGTACTGCACGGCTACCGTACACGGCTATGCCCGGTCGCGACGACCGTATACACGGCTGCTACACGGCTGTTTTTTCTCTCCGGTCGCTACACGGCTATAAAGAGGATTATAAACCTTAGGGCCTTTTCACACATAGACGGCTGCCGTAAAAAGGCTTATCTGCTGTGCCGGTTGTTAATCTCCTCCCTTTCACACGTACACGGCTGCCGTCCACTTATAGTTGCCGAGATAAGGAAAGTGTGCCGTACACGGCAGCTACACGGCTATGTCCGGTCGTTATACGGCAGCTACGCGGTTTATCTTATTTTTCTTCTTTCAGTTGTTTTATCTTACAATTTTCAGTTAAAGAATGGAGCACGAACAACTAGCATCGGCCTGTTTGCTTTTCAAGAAAATTAAGAGAAAAAAAAATAAAAGATTATATTGGGTACACCCTTAATTAATTCAGAGATAATGGAGTATAGGGCTTATCATCCTCTGTATCAATTTCCATTATGGATTAAAAACTGACTCATGACAAATGTAAGAGATGATAAACAATAATACATTGTTTTTTCATTATCAAATACAATAGTAACACCCTATATTGAATTAGTATTGTGTATTTTGAATATTTAATAGTAATAACCTTATGCGGTTTAATATTCACTTTTGTTTGTAATGAATATATAACGAATTGTATTTAGTGATTCTTTTTATTGTAATGATCAGAATTTCTTTGAAGATTCGTGTATTAATTTGAAATATATACTTATAATATAAGATATTAGTAGTTTGAAACATAAAATATTTTAAAGTTAGTATAATTTTTATTTTTATTTTTTATTTGTTATCCGCCTCTACCCTACGGGGTCATTGGCGTCATCATATTAAATTATACTCAGTTGTAGTACCCTACAATCTTTAAATATTCAAACAGTTTGGATATATATATATATATATATATATATATATATATATATATATATATATATAATTATATATATATAATATATATTATAATTGATAATTCTACTAACTTTAAAATATAATAATCTTTATAATTTAATATAAGTCTTGAATAACGATTGCATTGAGGGATCACTTGTAGCTGGGTGGCTAGCGTAACAGCCTCCCATGCTAAAGGTCACGGGTTCAAACCCGCAGGTGGTCCTAGGATTTTTTAATGGGAGTAAAAAATCCTTAGTTACGCCGTCCTTCGGAGGGGACGTTAAACGGTGGTCCCGAGCCTGTGCGATGTCAGGTACTCGTTAAAGATCCCTATCCTAATAAAACCTGGATAGGCAAAATTTAGGACTCCCACTGTAGCATCGTCCGATTAGCAATAGTAGCATAAAGTGACGTTAAATAAATAAACAAACAAAAAACGATTGCATTGATATAGTAGCTCTAAAACAACAGCGAAAAGAAACGGCAGTTATGTATTTAAGATTCCTACATATTTACACAACAAAAGGAGCTCTTGACACCTTTAATTATATTTAAGTATTTATCTTTTTCTCAATCTTGGAGATAAAAAAATGGATAAATATAAACTATAAAACAATTTGTTGTTAACTAAAGAAGGAATATTTCCCCGCGTTGAAACTAATCCCACAGTTTTCAGCAATCAAAGAATAAGAATTCTTAACATATTTGAATTATTTATAAAAAGGGATAATAAATTTCCAACCATAAGTAAAAGTATACCTCACTGAATTTAGAAAATAATAAATAACTGTGTTTTATGATGATTAAATATAAATAGCATTGCAGATATTAATTAATTCATTTATAGAATTTTCTTTTATGTACAATTTTCCTTTAAGTAGGTTTTCATCTATCCTTCTTTTATTTGTAAACATCTATTAAATTTTTTAATTCAATAAAAACTACTACTTAGATTATAATAAATAAGAGTGAAAATATAAAGTTGAAAAGCATTTTTTTATAAGAATTTAAAAATGATAATTTCCTTTTGTTATTATTATAATTAATTGCAATTACTCGTTAAAACAATTTTAAATTAAAAGCTACCATTTTAGTAAGTTATTAATTAAATAATATTTCTTAGTTATAGATTTGTGACGAAATAATTATTTAAATCATTGTTTTGAATACTAGAAAAAAAATGTTATTAAATTAATATTAAAAAAATTAAGTTATTCAACATTTATTTAAGTAATTAATTAATTTATGCTAGTACAATGATATTAGTTGGTCTGTTTTGATACAAAATTTAATTATTATTCAAAATAAATTACACGGTGCCGTGTGGTTTCAGTGGTAATAGCACGGCTGCCACACGGCAGCTTCACGGCAGATAAGCCTTTTTACGGCAGCCGTGCATGTGTGAAAGCGCCAACTATGTTCCTATCTCAACGACCGCATAAACGGCTGCTACACGGCTGTTTTTTCTATCCGGTCGCTACACGGCTATAAAGAGGATTATAAACCGTCCCAACGGCAGCCGTGTATGTGTGAAAGCTCCAACTATGTCCCTCAACGACCGTTTGGCCGGCTGATAAGCCTAGGATTATAAAACCGTTTGGACGGCAGCCGTGTATGTGTGAAAAGGCCCTATCTCTATATCGTTGTTGATTTAGCTTTATTCTGTTCCCCCTGAACTGTTTCGCTTACTGGATAGTAAATGGAAAAAACTGTAATGAGCATTCATAACAGAAAAATTGGTCGGAGGGAAACAGATCTATTTATTATAAACAACCCAGATGAAACATTCCTGTAACCATACATCGACATAAAGTGAATTGTTTGTCATATGTTCAATTTATTTAATAAGAACTACCAACTCCATAAATATTGCTTCGTTGCAGAACAATCTTCTTTTATTCAAATGTCGTCATAATTCTTGATGAACTACAGCACTTATCCTACCTCCGTGTAACTACACTTCTTTAGGGAATAAACTACATATTTGTCAATTCTTACATGTCTTATTTGACTTCGACTAAAACTCGTTTGAGCTACTCTTAAAAAGTTCTTTATGACTGCATTATAATTTGCGTGTCGAAATATAGCTTTCAATATCAGTGTTAAGAGAAAATCAACTGGAGGCAGCAAAAACAAGGTCTAGTTAAACACTTATTATATAAGTAGCCTCTATATTTGGTTTATAGTGTTTCAAATGTATCAATGTTATTGTTCTTGAATCTTAAGTAAGCATTAAATGCGTGATATATCATAAACATCTACGAGAACCAATGATAATAAAATATGCTCAGATTAAGGTGTGGGGTAGAATAATTTACGGTTTATCCACTAGGCAGCGTCTTCATAATCAAACATTTTGTAAGGTAATGTGTATACACTTTGTTGTGTGCCTGTAATTTATATCTGTTTTGTGCTTTTTAGTAATTATTATTAAAATAACCATCAAAAATGTATGGTTTGTTATTCTATGTATCTATGTGTAACCTTTGTGAGATCGATATCAAAAATTGCTGAGTTCACGACAAGAAAGAACTACTTAAACCCTGATCGATCCACTTTCCTCTTAGCGTTAGGTTTCTTTGTTTGGTTTACTTCATATTAATATAGTTAGCTTTTTACTTAATATTCCTCCTTAATCCCTTACCTCTTCCAACGTTTCTGAAACTTTTTATTAATATTAGGAACTTCAGGGATCGAATATGAGTACTGATTCTGAATATCCAGTTTGGGCCTTATTACCGAAAAAAGAAACAGGTGTCACTGCATTTATTAATAAATTCCCAGAGTATGATGGTAGAGGAGTTATAATTGGAGTATTCGATTCAGGCGTTGATCCAGGTGCAGCTGGTTTACAGGTAGATACAGTTGGACCATATCCTTATTAATATGAATAGTTTCTTTCTAAATATTTATTAATTGGAAATTGGGTTCTCTGCTTAGGTAACAAGTGATGGCAAAGTAAAAGTTATTGGCCGCTTTGACTGTACTGGTGCTGGTGATGTTGATACATCTACAGTTGTTCAGGCTAAAAATGGAGAAATAACTGGACTTACAGGGAGAACATTAAAGGTAAAGTTTTCAATCATGTCTTATATGTTATTTACACATATTTTTTAATTTCAAGAAAACCTGAAGGATAAGTTCATATTATGTCTAATCTGTAATCAGATTATACAACACTTTATTTTGGCATGTTAAAGGTTAGTTTTTTATCTATAATCATTACATTGTTGTCATTTTTTCTCTGTTAGATACCATCTAGTTGGAAAAATCCGTCAGGAAATTTCCACATTGGAATAAAGAATGGGTATGAATTATATCCTAAAACATTGCTGGATCGAATTGTCAAGGAGAGGAAAGATAAGAAATGGGATCCTAGTTTCAAAACAGCTTTAGCAGACGCTAATAAAAAACTTTTTGAAATTACTAAGGTTACTATTTACTTTATAATGGATTCAATATAAAGCACTATCATTTAATTCTAGTTCTTTTTTTCTTATCAATTTTAATTTAATTATGTATTTCAGAATTCCGATGGTAATAAGTCCCCCACTAGTAGAGCTGAAAAATTAAGCAAAGAAGATGTAGACTGCCAAATAGAATGTTTAAACCAATTCGAAAAGAAGTATATGGATTGTGGGCCTGTATATGATTGTGTTGTATTCCATGATGGTGAATCATGGAGGTATATTCAATTTTTTTTTTTTTTAGACATGAATATTCAACAAGTAATTTTAGTTTTAAAAGAAGTTAATCAATGACTATTGATGTTCTGCCAATATTTACTGCTTAGTGCTCCAATGTATTAAACCTGATCGTGTGTTGTATTTTTAATCTTTGTATTTTGATATTCTCTAAATTTTAGTTTATTCTTCCATAAAATTTCAAAAACTTATTTCTAAAAGCATCTGCCATCTTCATTTCTATTGATTCTTTTTCTATCTCATTATAAGAATTACTTCATCAAATTATAAGTTATTAAACACTATTAGTGATAACATTGTCATCCTGGCTTGTTAAGTAAAAACATTTATTGTACTAAGCCAGCCAGGTTCAAGTTTTTCATATGTGTGAGATCTTTTTATGTTAATCAAATGTATTTCATATTTATTTTCAATTTTAGTGTTTCATTATAAGCTTATTTGTTTATCTGAGAATCAATTTCGGAATCATTGGATCATGAAGAAAATCTCACTACAAGTTACTAAAGACAACAGAGCATTATCAGTTACTTCTGTTTCACTTTTTTGAAAAATATTTTTAGCGATTGATAAATTCAGCAAGTATGAATCATTTTACCTGCAAAAGGAAATTCTTGAATATATTGTTTGCATTATCATCAGTTTTGTTTGTTGTTTTTTAATTGTACTCTTATATTTCATAGACCAACATTGTTTTAAAGGCTTCTCGGGTAAATAATAAAAAAAATCAATAAATGATTTTTTTTTTTTTAATATTGGTAATTTGGGTATAGCATTTTCCATGAGTAAAGATTTTTATAGTTGAAGTTAAAGTAAAGTTGATGATAGTTAAGTGTGCCCTCCATTACATATAAGGAAATGAACTTTTTTCACATTTTATTACTATGAACATTTTAGTACTAAATTCAATGAAAATCAATTTTCTGTATATGTTATATCATTAGTATCACATTTGTTGAGTCCCTTGAATGTAAATTTGCAAAAAGTAATTACATTGTTTTTGTTTAGCGCATGTCTTGATACCAGTGAAGAGGGTGATCTCGAGAAGTGCCATCTTTTAAAAGATTATTCCACTAGTTACCAATATCAATCTTTATCTGATGATGACTTACTGAACTATTCTGTGAATATTTTTGAAGAAGGAAACCTATTAGAAATTACATCTGTTTCATGTTAGTGATTGAAACACGCCTTTGCAATTATATTTATTATTTTAATTATTTATATAATTTTATTTCTTGCGATACTTTTTTCCTCTTCTAGCTGGTCACGGAACTCATGTTGCGTCTATAGCAGCGGCTTACTTTCCTGATGAACCTGAAAAAAATGGTATTGCTCCTGGAGCACAAATCATATCATTTTCTATTGGTAAGATTTTTAATTAATGGAAGTTAAGATGTTTAATCAAGGAAACTTTTTAAAAAAGTATATTTATAAGTTGTTTTTACACAGGGGACATTAGGTTGGACACAATGGAAACTGGAACTGCTATTGTTCGAGCGATGATAAGAGTAATGGAATCACGATCATCTAGTACTCCAGTAGATGTAATTAATATGAGCTATGGTGAACACCCCCATTGGTCTTGTTCTGGGTGCGTATTATTTTTTTTAGATCTATGCATATTTAAAGCATTGTGTAAAATGTTTGTATTTTTTATTTTTTTTTTCATGGGTCATTAGCACTGTATTTATTTTAAATTACCAAACTTATTAGTAGTCCCATACAAAAAAAAAAATTTCAAGCCCTCATTATTGATAGACTTTAAGAAATAGGAAGAAGTTTTAAAATAAGTAATGTCAAAAGAACAAAATCTGGTGCCTGCAATACATGACTTTCACTTGCCTTACTATTTAAAATCAATTTTAGAAATTTTAATAAAACTAATGTTAAAAGGAGAATTATTGTTTTGATAGAATCATTTATTTTAGATTTAATAATATAACAATAAAAATAATTATCTATAATAAATGCTCGTTAAAATATTTAGCTTTCCAACAGTACATGATACATATATATTACTATTTTTATTTTCAAATAAAATTAATTAAATCTCTAACAAATTAACTAATTCTCCTTTATTTGGTTGGCAACTTCTTTCACATTTACACATTTCTGATCAATTCTAACATCATTAAATAGTTATTTATTTCATATCAACAAAATTAAAAGTACTTTATAGAGAACGGATTTTTTTTTTATTTTATCATTATTTCACTCTGAAGGAAACCTACAAGAAATAAAGTCCATTTAATTTTACATCAATATAGTGAGTTTTATCAAAATTGTTAGAGCATTTTTGAGACAACCATAAAAAGGTGCAAAATGTTTGGTATAAATTGGAAATTCTTGTCAGTCAGTTTTTTTTTAAAAAGTTGCTATATATAACATCTGGAATTATAAAATTTCAGTTTCGTAAAACTTCTCCTTTTTTTTTATTTAGACTTACCACATACATACAGACTATTTTGCAGGGCCTGGTTGGCTGGAATCATTGGTCTCTAAAACGTGTAATTTTTTTGAAAACTCAAATTTTTAAAATCAAAATTATTTTTTTAGCAATAAATTCACAGTTCAATGTAACAAAGTATCATTCACTATTTTGTTTGAACTTCTAGGCTTCATTAACTTGTGTCTCTGTCGTTTACGTAAAGAGATAACATAAATTGTTGTAGAATCATATTATGAAGCCTATATAACTAACTAACTATTTGAAAATATTTTCTTATCTTTCCAAATGACTTCAGTATTGTAAATTGATTTTTGGTTCTCTTCTATAATTATTTCCCCATTCAGCTGAGCTTCCTTAGCAGCTGTCCTGAAAGCTCATTATAATATTGTATGTATATAATTATATTACTATATAATTTAATCAACGAAACTGAATTAACTTTTTATTTAAATTTAAGTTTATTTAAGTAGTTCATAAATTGATTCCAACAGCCGAGGTAAATGAAGGTTATGTTTTGCCCTCACCATATTTTTTAGTATTATTGAAGCCTTAATTAATATTAATCATTGCTTAACTTGTCAGGAATTACTTTATGAATTCCTGTATATTGTTGTTTTTGTGATTTTGTTAACTTTTATATGTATGGCTTTAGTCGAATTGGAGAGTTGATGAATGAAGTAGTTGATAAGTATGGAGTATGTTGGGTTGCTGCCGCTGGGAACCATGGACCAGCACTTTGTACAATAGGTACTCCTCCAAACATATCTTCAAATAATATCATTGGTGAGTATGTTTTGTTTTTTTCTTTCTAAAATAAAAATTGCTTCTTCTGTTCTAATTTAAATTCCTCAATTTTTTTTTTTTTTTTTTGTGTGTTTTTACATATTAGGGGTGGGAGCTTATGTGTCTCCTGAAATGATGGAAGCTGAGTATTCTCTTCGTAAAAAATCCCCAGGACTACCGTACACTTGGACTTCCCGTGGCCCTACGATAGATGGTGCTCGTGGAGTATCTGTTTGCGCTCCAGGAGGAGCAATCACGTCTGTTCCTCAATACACACTTCGACATGCTCAGCTTTTAAATGGAACTAGTATGGCGTCGCCACATGTTGCTGGAGCAGTCGGTAATTAATTTTGTTAATTATGTATTGCCGTTTTGATGGAATTATAGATTAATCTTGGAAATTCGATAGAATAATTTTTAACTCTCAACCCATTTTTATACAATAGAATACTGATAACCTAAATAATTATCCAACTAAAAATATATAAATAATATTGGATTGTGTGGAAAATTATGCAGAATTTTGAGTTTTCTTTAAAATAACCCTCGATATAACAAGCGACTTTGACATCATCGCTACAACCATAACATCACTAAAGAAAGTATTTGTTGCATTGGAGGTAGCAGCGAAGAAACTTGATCTTAACATCAACAAAGAAAATACCAAGTATATGTGAATAGAAGGGAAGGAAGAGACTCATACCTCGAAGCTGTACAATCCAGGTTTAAACGTGTTGACAACTTCGTCAACTTAAGAACTGAAATCAGCAAGTTGTAGAAAGTTTAAAGGAAAATTTAGCAGCATTGATTTGATAGGTCTATGAAAGCAATTTAATAGTAGACTCTTAAAAATAAGTTCTTTTGACATTATTAGAATCCTCCTTAATTTCAAATGCTTTCATTAATATATCTACTACATTTTTTTAAATTGAAAAATATCTTCCTCATTCTCTTCCTGATGTATGACACATTATTACTTTGCTGTAATATATCTGCGTACTACTTTTTTAAATCTTTAAAACATCATTTGTACTAAAGTACTATTATTTATCCATATTTATTTATTCATTTAATTCTAGCTGTTTTGTTGTCTGGAATGAAACAAAGAAACTTACAGTTTTCTCCATATTCTGTGATACAAGCTCTTACTAATTCGGCTAAATACATGGCTGATCTAGATCATTTTTCTCAAGGACATGGATTACTGCAGGTATCGCAATAATATTTTTTTGTAATTACTAGTTTCAATGATTGTATATCATTCAGTTTTCTCCTAATTAGATTAAAATCCGAGTAATTTAGAAAAATATTTTCTGCAGGTTGAAAAAGCTTTCGATCATCTTGTTAATTACTGTGAAGAGCCTGAAAGACGTGTCAGATTCCATGTTACTTGTGGCAATGGATCGCAGAAGGGCATCCATCTCAGAGCTGGTATATCAGACAAACCACGAGATTACCAGGTTAACATTGAACCTGTTTTCGCAAATGCTCATAAACTCGGTAATTATAGTCATTTATGTAATGATTTGTTAATATATAAGTTGAGTTTATTTCTTCTGAGGTCTAACTTAAGTGATGGCATTTCTTTTATAAATATTATCTAAATTTTGTTTCTTTATTTTAGATTCTAGAGAAAAGCTTGGATTCCAGATGAGCCTAGCATTAGGTTGCTCTGAGCCTTGGGTCTCTCACCCAAAACATGTTGAAATGACCAATATTGCTAGAGGTATTCAAGTTCATGTAGATCCCACTGGTCTCCCTCCTGGAGTACACACCACTACGTAAGTTTTCATGTCAGCAATGTGCAATTTATTATAATCTTAAACCAGCATTCATTGCCTTGAGTTACAATTGAACTTCATTCATAATGTCTGATTTAATATTTATTGTTAATATCTGACAGGCTGAAGGCATATGATGTTAAATGCCCTGATAAAGGACCAGTCTTTCATTTTGAAATCACTGTTGTAGTTCCACATATGTTTACTAGCATGACCTCTCCTCCGCAATTAAAGTATTCTTCAGTTTTATTCAAAGCTGGCGAAATACACAGACATTTTTTGATGGTACCAGATCAAGTATCCTATGCAGGTATATATTTGTTTTTTTAATTAGTTATTAAAATTATAATTTTAAATCATTGAAACATTTTATGAAGCAAAGATATATACCACTTAGCGTTTTATTGATGAAAACTAATTTTTTTGTTTTTTAGTTGTGAAATTAAATGTCCTTAATGATGATAAGGGAGGAAATTTCATTATTCACGGGGTTCAGCTGAGACCCAAAAGAGCTTGCAAAACATTAGAGTTCCACAAAATGGTTACCGCTAGTCCTCACACAGAAGCTTCTGTTTCTTTTAAAGTCAAGGTTAGTTTTTATTATTTCATACATTACTATTAGATATGCCTTTTGTGTATCAAACCAAAATGTATAGATAGCTAAGTTATGGCTAAAACATCTCAAAAAGATATTAAAAGTATTTGTAATAGATTGGTAAAAAGAATAAATAAAATAATTAATAAATTATTGTGATCACCTTTGTGATTGATATTGTCCTGATGTTTATTTTAAAAAATCTGGTGCGGGCAACACACGACTTTCACTTACCTCCGTTTTTAAAATCAATGAAAGAATTTTCAAATACAGTTAGAGATAAAAATACGTGAAACTATTAAAGAATTAATTAAATCGAATTTATAAGAAACATGTGTTGTACTAAAAAATCTGTTATATTATTATCTAAAATAATCAGTTAGTTTTATGTTCATTTTATCACTCTATTAAATTTTTAAAAGCTTGTGTATGAGATAATATTTTTTCTAAAATCTTTAGCTTCCCAACGGTATATCATACATGTGTATTACTGCTCTTATGTTCAAAAACGAAAAATTGCATTAAAAATATATTTTTTCTGTTTTCTACTTTAGTTGGGTATCGAATTTATTCAATTTATATATTTACCTGTTTTTCATCAGTGGTAAGAAGATAATATAGTTATTTTTATAGAATCAACAAAATTAAAGGTACTTTAGAGAAAGAAAATTTAAAATATCGGCATTTAAACTCTGTCAGACCATTTTAATCAGAATAAAACCTACATGATATTAAAGCCCATTAAATTTTACATTGATATAGGGAGTTTAATCAAAATCATTGGAACTGTTTTCGAGAAAAGCGAAAAAAGGTGCAAAATGCATGGTATAAGGTGCCTCTTCTAGTAAGCTCATTTTGATGAAAAAAGTTTTGTCACGTCTCGGGCATATAGTTGTCTTAAATATTAAATTTCAGTTTCATAGGACTTACCGTTTCCGCCCGGGAGTTACCACACACACAGACCTTTTTCGGGACTTGGTTATTTGGACTCAGGAGACCCTAAAACGTGTATTTCCGTTGAAAACTGGAATTCAAAAATTTTCATGATCGCTATACTTCCCCTTACTATATATAGTAAGTGAAAGTAAAAAAATCAAATTTATTAACTATTTTATCTTACTAATCTAACATTTTTCATGATTTTTGTTAAAGATATTCATCAGTTTTTAGGGTTACTTCTAGGAATTAAATATATCGTTTACTTGTTATCAGCTAAAACTGAGTCTGTTGTTTTGTGTTTTTTATTAAACTTATCCAAAAATAAAGAACCTCTGAATTGTTAATTTATGTATGAGATTGTTTAAATAGTGCTCGTAAAGTCTAGTAAAAAATTGTTTACCTTCTAAATTGACTTATATCAATAATTTCATAACTTTCCCTCTGTATGCATATATTATATGTGTTTTACTATATGTTTGAAAATATAGGGTGGTCTCATTTTGGAAGTAGCTATAGCTAAAACATGGATGGACCAAGATCCTTGTAATTTGGATTATTCTATAGCTTTGTATGGTTGTCGACCAGAAAGTGATAATTTTACCATGCATCATGGTGAAGGTGTAATGGTATTAGAAGTTCTTGGTGGCCTTCAGAGTGAAGAAGTTTTCCCATCAATTCAATTCCGTCATAATGTTTTTATGTTAAAGTAAGTATTAAGAAATGATACTTTCCATTGAACATTTTTAATTTAAAATATTGTATTTCAACTGTCAGTAGGAAGAGTCGAATTCTTAAGTATGAAAATATTTATTGGAATATTATGTAAAACATTAGTTATTTTATTTTTTCAGACCAATAGACTCGAAGATATCTCCACTTCTCTCATTTAGAGACATTATCCCGCCATCTAGACATATTTATCAGTTGGTGTTGACCTATAATTTGCACATTCCAAAGCAGACTGAAGTCACCCCTAGCTGCTCGCTTTTATCTGATCTCCTTTATGAAAATGAATATGAATCGCAATTATGGATGTTGTTTGACTGCAATAAACAGCTAGTTGCTGTAGGAGATGCTTATCCCTGCAAGGTTGGTTTATAATAGGCATTCATTATTTTATATTTAATTTTTTAATTTATATAGGTTTATATCTTACATTTAAGCTAAATCTTTGTAAATAAGAAAATTATCAATTAAGTTTTTTACAACCTCTATTTCTATGTGACTTGTTTTATAATTTAATTTCACTGAAGCAGATACTATATCTCCAAGTCCTTAGTCCAAATCAATTTCTTCTGAGACCATTTCAGAATATTTTCATATGGGAATACGTAAATAACTGCAAGTCAAAAACTTTTTCCCAGCAGAGAAATCATAATAAGAATTACTTTAAATTTAGTGAAATTTAAAGTATATTTAATATTAAATAGTTGACCGTGAAACGAAGATGAAGAATGAGATGGTTCCTTTTGCTTCCTGACTCTTGCCTGCAAGCTCCGATGAACACTCACAAAATGGATCGAAACTTTTGTTGAATAAATAATTGTTCACTATTTTCTCAACTTTTTTTACCGCTACCTGAACTATCTCATCCTCCATAGTAAAATTTTATCTCAACTTTAAGGCAAATAATGTGCTGCATGATGTTGTTGGTTTAAGAGAGAAGGTAGTTGTTCTTAGCAAAAAATAGTAAAGATTCCTTAAAAATCGACTTATTCATCATTAAAATAAAATAAATTGAAAGTTCAAAGTATCGATGCCTCCATGGCATTCTAAAAAGACTACTGATCTCTATAATCTTTCTGTAAACATTAAAAGATCGTTTCCCATTTTAATCTGTGATATACATCGTAAACCTATGATAACCTGCCCTACAGTATCCTTTAATAATATTCCGCTTGTTCCAGTTGAACAGATCCGCTACCTAGGACTTCTATTTGACAAACTTTAACATGGAATCCGCACACTAGACTGATACGACAAGAAACTGCTCGACGCTTTCGGTTACTTCAACATTTACTAGACAAACGCTCTAACTTTCCACTTAACTGTGAAAGACTCGTCTAATGACCATCATAAGACCTATCCGGACTTATGGGGCTCCACTAAACCATCAAATTCCTCCCCTCTTCAATCCTTAAGATCCAAAATCCTTCGAAAAATCCTCAACTCTCCTTATTATCCATAAAGACCTAAATATTCCCTATGTAGCTGATTTGGCTCGAACCCGGTATCAATCCTTGCTTTCTCTTCTATTCCTGACAATCCTCCTAGGCGTCTGAAAAGAAGATGGCCTCGAGACCATCTAGTTTAAAATATTTTTAGAGTGCTACCGATGGTTAGCTTCTCCATATGTCTTGTTCATGTCTATTTTCTTTTAGCCTATTTACTCGATGTAAAATACAGTTATAAATATAAGATGTGAAATACAGTTATAAATAATTAAATTTTTTAAAAAAATCTGTGATAATTTTCTGTTTCTTTTTCAGTATACTGTTAAATTAGACAAGGGCGATTACGTTCTAAAACTCCAGATTCGTCATGAGAAACGTGATCTACTTGATAAGCTTACAGAACTTCAGATGCAGATTCAATTTAAGCTGCCTAGCCCGATCAATTTAGATATCTACCCGTCCCATTCTCAAGCTCTCGTTTGGGGAAAGAAATTATCAGGTGCGACAATTCCCTGTGGGAGGTACAGATTGCCCCTTTATATCTCACCTCTTCATGGAGAGAAGTAAGTGTTTTTTTTTTCATTCTTGTTCTATTTTATGGATTTATTTCATTCTTAGTTACTGTGGCTCATCTAATGTTATTTGTATTTAGTTAAACTCTCAACAAAAAAAAATCTGGTGGGCGCAACACACGACTTACACTTACCTCCGTTATTTATATCAATTTAAGAATTTTTGGACAAATTTAGAAGCGAAAATAAATTGTTAAAGAATTATTTACATTGGATTTTAAAAGAAACAGGTGTTTTGTTAAATAATCTATTATATTATTATCTAAAACAATCAATTAGTTTATCGGCTTTTCATCACTATCCATTAACTTTTACAAGCTTTTGTATAAGATAATATTTTTTCCAACGGTATATTGTACACCTATATTACTGTATTTTTTTTTTTTTTTTTTTTTTTTTTATTGGAATTTACAACTGTATACACTGTACTGCATGAAACACATGTAGAGAAGCTTCCCAATGGAAGCACTCTAATTACTGTATTTGAATTCAAAAACACAAAAATTGCATAAAAAAAATTTTTTTACTCTTTTCTCCTGGGATGGTTATTAAATTCGTTCAATTTATATATTTACCTGTTTTTTTAGCCATGCTAACAAGATGACATGGCCAATTTTACAAAAACTACGAAATTAAAGGTACTTTAGATGAAAAAAATTTAAAATATCAGCTTTAAAGCCTTGTCAGACTATTTCAATCAGAAAGAAATAGTACATAATATTAAAGCCCATTAAATTATCATCGATATAGTGAGTTTATCAAAATCGTTGGAGCCGTTTTTAAGAAAGTCGTAAAAAGGTGCAAAATGTGTGTTGTAAAGTGGCTCTTCTGGTTAGCTGATTTTTTATGAAAAAGTTGCTGTAACATCTCGGGCGTATATTTGTCTTAAATATGAAATTTCAGTATCATATTTTTGTTTTCACTGGACTTACCACAAACTCACAGACCTTTTTGCAGTGCTTGGTCTTTTGGACCCAGGAACCCTAAAACCTTTATTTCCGTTGAAAACTGGAATTAGAAAATTTTCACAATCTCAATACTTTCTCTTACTATATATTTCATCTATAGGTAAGTGAATATAAAAAAAAAAGTTTGTGTTTGGTTTTATTGTTTTTTCTATAAAGCTTTTCTCTGAGATTATTTGATAATTTTTTTTTAGATTTTGAAAGTGTCATTAGTTACCCAAAGATTATCCTCTGCTCTAGGCCATTTTGTTTCAAAATGTAGGCTAATGCAGATGGTGACCTGATATTTTATTTACTCCTACCCCTATCTATTATGTAGATAGAGAAAAAATACTGAGAGTTTTACAGTCCTAATCTTCATATAAAAAAAATCTCAAACCATCTTCAAAAACTCTCCAGACTCATTTTAAAGATAATGTAATTAAATGGAGTTGAAATAATATTTGAAAAGATAGTATGGTAGATCTTATTTTAGTATTAGACTAAGATCCATAGAAAAAGGATTTTCATACGGACAGACCTATATTTGATTTATATAATTTTTTATTTATAAAACACTTTGTAATAATTTTCAGTATTTTATGTATCTATTCAAGTTTATTCATTGATAAAATAATTCACATTAAATTTATATATTATTTAATTTGTTTATCCTCTTTATCCTCTATTGAATGCGGTTAAAGATACAAATAACAATATAATTGCGGATCCTTCTGAGATATTAAATAAATTTAAACAACACTTTGACGGCATCTTAAATACGGAAAATAATAATCAATCTCCTCTCTCTGAATATCAGAGCGCTGAACCATGGATAGACGCACCGAGTAAAGAGGAAGTCGAAATGGCGATAGGAAAATTAAAACGTTATAAGGCCGCAGGAAATGATAATATCACGAGTGAATTAATCAAGGCGTGTGGAGAAGCGGGCGTTTCCAAAATACATTTTTTAGTTAAAAAGATCTGGGAAACTGAAAAAATGCCCGAGGAATGGAAAGAATCAATACTTATTCCGATTCACAAAAAAGGACCGAGGTCGGATTGTAACAACTATCGTGGGATCTCTATTTTCCCAGTATGCTATAAAATATTCTCGTCAATTCTAACTAGTCGAATAACGGAATACGCTGAGGAAATTATCGGAGATTACCAATGTGGTTTTAGGCGGAATCGCTCGACTATTGACCAAATATTTTCCTTACGTCAAATATTAGAGAAAAAATTGGAATACAACGGTGTAGTCCATCAACTTTATATCGATTTTAAAAAGGCTTATGATTCAATAGACCGTCAGAAGCTATATAACATCATGATTGAACAGGGAATACCAAGAAAGTTAGTAAACCTAGTAGAGATGTGTTTGTCGGAAACATTCCATAAAGTTAGAATCGGTCATAATTACTCCGAGAGATTTGAGGTGCGATCGGGTTTGAAACAGGGTGACTCCCTTTCACCTGTGTTATTTAATATAGCTTTAGAATATGTCATAGAAAAGGTGATGTGTACCGAGAAAGGCTTAAATATGGGTGACAAGATTCCGGTTTTGGGGTATGCCGATGATCTGGTACTGCTAGGTGAAGACACGGAAACCATACAACTAAATACAAGTGTGTTAATAAAAACCGGTAAAGAAATAGGACTCGAATTAAATACCGATAAGACGAAGTATATGATCAGTAGCAGAAACGGTGTCGATCTTGGTGATATTGATGTATCAGGTCATACTTTGGAACACGTAGAGAAATTCAAGTATTTAGGTTCAATTATAACTAGAAAAAATGAAATACGGGAAGAAATAAAGTCCCGGTTAAAGGTGGGAAATGCGTGTTATTATTCAGTTGCTAAGTTACTTAGTTCGCGGCTTCTATCTAAAAACTTAAAGATTAGAATTTATAAAACTATTATTCTTCCAACGGTTCTTTACGGATGTGAAACGTGGCCGCTTACTTTAAAGGATGAACAGCGGCTTAAGGTTTTCGAAAATAAGGTATTGCGTAAAATATTTGGTCCAAAGAGAGATGAGGCCACTGGGGAGTTTAGAAGGTTGCATAACGCGGAATTGCGGAGTTTGTACCCTGTGAATATAATTGAGTTGATAGCATCGCGGAGACTCAAATGGGCGCGTAAAGTTGTTGGGCTTAGTGAGGAACGGATTCCGAGAAAGTTGGTATTTGCTGATCCGACTGGTAGGCGTCCAAAAGGTAGGCCGAAGCGGAGATGGGAGGATTGCGTTAAGGCTGATCTCGAGAGCTTGGGCTTGAATGGTGAGCATTGGACGAGTCTGTGTAGGCGCAATTTGGTGGTATCGGCATCGAACCTTCGGGTTCGGTAAGCCTATTATTATTATTATTATTATTATTTAATTTGTTATTAAATTGTATAGATTATTTATTTTATAAATTACTAGCTGTAACCCCGCAGCTTTGCTCGGGCAAATGGTAGGTTGATTTAAATTAAGTTTTAATGAAAGATTTTTTTCAAGTCCCATAACAAAATCTATTTTATTCACTAAAAATCATTGCAAAACTACCAGAATAGTTGGAAGTGTTTCCATGGTGCACAAAAACCATGGTTATGGTACGATATGCTTTAATTTTTAATATTAATATATTATAATACTGGTCAGGTTTCCTTTGCTTTTATGCAGTTAGAAATTGGATTGTCATTCGAATGAGTACTTACAGTTTTGCATAAGACGTATAGTTTTTGAGTTATTCGCAAACCAATTTTATTTTACGTTTTAGAAAAATATTTTTTTTAACCACTTAGATGGCGAATTTTCCCAAACCCAGTCTTATTGCACATCTAGGCGGTAGAACAAACCTCCTGGAAAAATTTCAATTTCACAACCATAGTCATTTTTGAGATATTGCGATGACCAGAAAATCTAGTGAAAGGGGACTTTCTTTTATAAATATAGACTAGCTGACACGACTATGACCATGACTATTTCTTAAAGAAATCGGTCAAGCTGTTCAATCGTGATGCGATGACCAAGGAAAAGGGGGATTCATTTTATATATGTAGATAAAGAGATTATCTTAGACCTATTCACCCAAGTAAGATCCTTCTCTGAACCTGATGGTATAAGCATAACAAAAAAATAATTTAAAAAATCGGTCAAGCCGTTCAGGCGATATATATATATATATATATATATATAAAGCCATTATTATTACCTTTTAAATAATTAATAAAAATAACTTTTCTCTTTTTTTCTTTCTTAAGATCCTTGTCCTGATTACGAAAAACATTAAATAATAAAATAAAAAATTAGAGAAATCGGTCAAGCTATTCACGTGTGATGTGATGACCAAGGGAAAAGCCGATTCATTTGAATATACTTGTATATAGATTACAATTATATAATGTGTTGTGATTACCATTTAATTGAAAATTTTTATTTTTTTTTTAGAACTCTCAAAAATATTACAGTAGGCCAATACCTCCTTGGTCAGTTGACACTATCAAAGAATGACCTTGGGAAAAAAGTTGTAAGTTAACTTAAAATCTTTTTGCAAAAATATCTTTAGAAACAATTCTTTAATTTTGTTCCATTGTTTATTAGGATACTTACTCTTTCAAATACGTCCTTGGAGATCTAACAAATAAGAAAAATTCTAATAACAACCATAAAGCGGAAAAAACCAAATGGGAAGACTATCAAGAGGCTTTAAGGGATCTCAAAACGAATTGGCTTACCAAAATGGGTTTGTTTGAAATTTAGATACCTATATATTAGAGGCTGTGATAGCCCAAAGTATTAAAAACAAATTTCAATCACCATAGAATCAATTTTCATTTCTTCTATTTATTTGAAAGTTAAAATTATCATTTTCAGATAAAAAGGAAGATGCTGATAATTTGTATGAGGAAATAAAAAAAGAATTTCCGACTCATTTTGCAACTCATACCAGCATGATGGCTGCATTAGAACCCGAAACTAAACGATTATACCCTGGCATGGAGGAGACACAGGAAACTATGGAAATAACAAAGAATATTGACACAATTGCTTCTAAAGTATGCGATGAAATAAATCAAAATGAATTGTTAACTCATTTTGGTATGAGATCTGATCTTCGCGCTGATGCTGCTTCTATTAAAACGTTAGTGTTTTATGCTGCTTTTGTTAAAATGTTAGTGTTAGTATATATATTTTTTAAAGAGGACAATTTTCTTTTATTTTATTGTTATAAACGGAATAGCATGTGAATACCCAGTCTCTGTATATTGTCTTTCTAATATCTTTATCCTTCTATTTATGTTTACTCACCTTGATTCAAGTATTAGAGCAATGGTTCTCACCCAACTAGTGGTCCGCAGACCCTAAGAGACTACTTTCTTGATGGGAACCATTGTATTAGAGTATTGAATTTCTAAACTTTTTATTGTTGATATCAGGTCTATTGAACGACAGAAAACAGCTTTGATTGATGCGCTATGCAGAAAAGGTGTTGCAGCTTCTAGAACTTTGCTTTATAATCTTAGTAACGAAACTGGAGATACTGATGTTACTATTAATGCTGAAGCTATAGATCAACTATGGTTGAATCTACTTAAATTTGCTGACCAAACTGATTATAAGGTAAATTATAAAAAAATTACTATTGGGTTGATGCAAAATTAATGCAGGTTTCCTCTATTGCAATATCTTAATTCCAATTGTGTAAACAAACCTAATCCTAACATTGATCATTATTATACCAAAACAAACCTTATCTAATACCCTCTCTTTCACCATGAATTTGTTTAGTAAAATCGTTTTGTTCAGTGTGTTCAAAGGTCTTGAATCGAAAATGTCAAAGTGCGATTTTCGTCAAATTTATTTTTACGAATTTAAATTAGGGCGCAGCGCTGCGCAAACGGCTCGTAATATTAATGAAGTGTGGGGTCAGGGGGCTATTAATGAGTGCACGGTGCAGCGTTGGTTCCAGAAGTTTCGCAGAGGAGATTTCGACCTCGAAGACAAGGAAGGTCGGGGCCGTCATCTTGCTCTGGACAACGACCAGCTGAGGTCAAAAGTGGAAGAAGACCCAACCAAAACCACACGAGAAATGGCGGCGGAACTCGGAACTCAAAAATTGCAACGTCTTTGCCCAGCATTGATGAATCGGAAGGGGCCGATCCTGCTCCACGATAACGCCAGACCACACGTTGCACAACCAACGCTTCGACGACTGCACGAGTTGGGCTACGAAGTTCTCCAACATCCGCCTTATTCACCTGACCTCTCTCCTACAGACTTCCACTTTTTCAGGCATCTGGACAACTTCTTGAGGGAGAAAAATTTTCAAAACCAGGACGGCATTGAAAATTCTTTTCGTGATTTCATTGAGTCCAGGGATTCGGATTTTTTTTCTGGTGGAATAAGAAAGCTTGTTGAACGTTGGCAAAAGTGCATTGATTCAGATGGAAATTATTTTGATTAAATATATATGGTTAAAGTAAAGATATGGCGTATTTACAATACCTACTAAAAACCTGCATTAATTTTGCATCAACCCAATATTAAAAATCTAATTTAGAATGGTTTTTGTATTTAAGACTGTATCAGTCTTCTATAGATATGATTTAAATGTTAAATTGTATTCACTTTAATACCTCATTTTACTCATCAGGGAAAAGGGTGCAATAAATAAATTCATTTTCAAATTAAAATTCAATCTGTATAAGAGGAAAATTTAAGAAATTATTATAAAATAATAATAAACCCTTTACAACTGTTAGTTTATTTATTACCTCTGAGTATCAGCTCCTCTTTCCCATTAAAAGGCTGTATGTTAAAGATTTTTAAGACCTTTGTTATGTTCAATAGTGGTTCTCTAAGGAAATTCCGTTATCTTTTCTTCCTGCCAGAGTTCATAAAAATGCACTTTTTTATAATTATTTAACCTAACAGAAGGTTGGGTGGACAGTCTCATTTATCTTTTCCAGTTCATATTAATATGTAGTCCTGACCTTATACTAGAGGATTAAAGGTTTTGGCTGATCTAGTAAGGTACACTGGAATAATTCCAAAAAAATAAGTGATGTCAGACTTGAGTCAAGGATCAGATTCCCAGAATAAGAGCCGACCTCATTCCCAGCTTTTACTATAGTCGTTAAAGGGTTAAATATGATCTATTGACTATATAAGTAATGTTAAATAAATGAAGCTTTTTTGGGAATGTTGAATGACTTAGTTACTTTGGTGACCAAAGCAAGTTAAAATTTATTTTGTGGTAGTCCAGTGCATTTAATCTCAACCTACCTTCTCGGGTCACAATAGTTTCTTTAACTATAGGATTACCTGTTCTGTTATCCATAAATGGACTTGGAAAGATAGCAAAAACCAGTGGGAGGAAAAAAAAACTTTTGAAATAACCTATATTATTATAAAAACTCTACGACTTCGAAGTGTTCCTAGGTACAAAGAATGGCCATGAAAAAGTAAAGTGTCATGCCTATGCAGACGATCTCGCCCTCTTCGCTGAAACGGAGGAAGCTCAGATAAATGTCCTTTCAAGGATAGCCAGGAGAGTGGGCCTACAAATTTCCTCTGGAAAGAAAGAACTAATGACCACGGTTTCAAAATACCTAAGAGAAGTCATCTGCAAAATGGATCGGACCGAGTAAGCTTTAAAGGAAAAGTCACCAAATTAGAGAGTTTGTTTTCGGACAGAGACCTGTCTCCCTAGTGTGGAAAAGCTTCTGAAGGTGGAAAGAAAAATACTTACGAAAATCTACGGGCCCAAAAAGATACCTAAGTTTCATTCATTCACCAGTATATTTTTCTATAACCCCAAACATGGCGAGTTTTTTGCCTATGATCTATGATTTGTGGACAGCATTGGTTTTCTGCTATAATTTGAAGAAAACTGCTGCAGAATCAGTGAACGTGCTCTTGGCAAAACTCAATGCTTTGAGTGGTTTAAAAAATTTAAAAGTGGTGATTTTGATGCGAGGAGCGAGGGAAACCACCGAACAAGTTTGAAGACAATGGCATTCATAACCTGCTGAAGAGGTGGGAAAAATTATGAATTCCAATGGAGACTATTTTGAATAGAATATTTTTTATAATTTTCAAATGACAGGCGTGCAATTTTTACAAAAAAAACTCCGGTTTCATACTTCAACACCTGGTAGCTATTCTATACCATTAAATGGTAAATTAACAATACTTAGCTTATGGTTCATCTGGACAAATCACTGAGGAATGCAGAATTAGCCCATGCACTAAAAAACTAATACTGAATACAATCAGTGAAATGTCCTCTGTAATTTAAATTCTACTTCTTTATTAAGATATATTATCTCTTATTTAATATCTGTATTCTAGTAATACTTTTTTTTTTCTTATATTAATGATAGATTTGTATTATTTTCTTAACTTTTTTACTAAATGCACTTGTTATCTAACTTTCTTTTTAACTTTTTTCTAGACTGTTGGATACTTTGGGATGTGGCATGCTGCAGTTCACAACAATTACGGGCGCTTGTTGAAGT
Organism: Piezodorus guildinii; assembly: GCA_023052935.1. Lineage (NCBI taxonomy): Eukaryota > Metazoa > Arthropoda > Insecta > Hemiptera > Pentatomidae > Piezodorus > Piezodorus guildinii. The sequence goes on from CM041294.1 coordinate 40,158,302, forward strand.
ATGCTATCAAATTACATGAAGAAAAGTCCTCTAAAGAACTAGAAACTTGTATAGCTTGGACTGCTAATAAGCTTGGATGGGAGTTCTATTCTCATCACATTGCAAGATCAACATTGGTTCGCTTTCCGCCCTCTTATAGACTCTTCTGAGCTCTATAATTTATTATAGACAGATGTACATAAATTATTTATTGTATATAACATTCAGATAATAAATTTTTTAAAGATTTTCTTTCATTTGTTAAAGTTCATAACCCTTTAGAATTTTATTATTTTTATAACATCCTGGGAAGAATGTTTTTTTCTGACACTTTAGTTTTAACCAAAATGTTTTTAAGTGAACATACTTTTTATTCCGAAGCCGTTACCCCTTAAGAATAGTTACAATAACATTTTTAGACTCAGAATATATAATATAAATTACATTAGTCAGTGAAATACCTTTCCAGAAATTTATGACATTCATATCAGATATTGAACGGTGAACATTGGACGAGTCTGTGTAGGCGAAATTTGGTGGTATCGGCATCGAACCTTCAGATTCGCTAAGCCTATTATTATTATTATCATATCAGATATATTTCTGCTAAATGTGGCCTACTTACTTCAAAATAGATTTTTTATTTATCTTTCTTTTGTCATTTAGGAATAATTCTACCACTTATTTCTGAATTTTAAATATTGTTGAGTTAAAAATTGACTGTGAAATATGAAAAAATTAGAAAATTGTGAAATTAGATAAATAGTTTTTCACTATAATTTAATCCTTTTTTATTTTATTGCCACCCAAACCATCTCATTATATTTCTAACTTTGATTACAATTTTCTGAATGTGATATAATTATAATATCTTTTCCTCACTCTGAACTCTCACTTACTACCGAACTATGTAGATGTAATTAAAAACAATTTAAAGGTAAGCTGCATTATAAGTACAACAATGCTAAGAATGGAATGCAATGTGACCCTAAAATCCCTTAAGTTGACCTATAGGCACCTTAGGATTCAACATTTTTTAGGCACAACATCTGTTGGACAAGAAACTAAGACCTGATGGCTATGATATACATACACACATATATATAAATATATTTATATTGAGGATGTATAGTCGACTGTAGAAACTATTTATAGGTGGAATAATCAGGTATCAGTCATTTTTTTAATTTTGCCAACGTTTCGGCTCAAGCTTGTGAGCCATCATCAGGGCTACAAACATCAGAACGAAAGAGATACATTATATGATAATGAAAATTTTCTTTTGAATGTAGTCACAATGATAACATTTGAAATAAAACAGAAAATGTACCAACATATTTAAATATTATAGATACCAATAATTATAATATGATACACGATCTGATGATGATAAGCATAATAACACAACTTTAGACTTTAATATGGAAGTAAAAAAAAAATATATATATATATAAACGTAGCATTACTGAGCCATGTCCAAGCATAAACTGAGGAAAACCATAAACATAGGTAGTATGGGGAGGGGTTCATGTAAAAACCCCTGAAGGGTCATGCTTATCATCATCAGATTGTGTATCATATTATCATTATTTGTATCTATAATATTTAATTATGTTGGTATATTTTCTGTTTTATTTCAAATGTTATCATAGTCACTACATTCAAAATAAAATTTTCATTATCATATTAATATGTATCTCTTTTGTTCTGATGTTTGTAGCCCTGATGATGGCTCACAAGCTTGAGCCGAAACGTTGGCAAAATTAAAAAAATTTCATAAAATGACTGATTCCTGATTATTCCACTGATTAAAAATATATTTATAATTTCTTTTCCTTTTGTACTGCAGGCTCAAGAAGGCTAAATGCATTCCCTATTAATACAGCCTTAGTGAATCTGACCAAACTGTAAGGATAGATTCACGCAGCTTAGGACCTGAAATACGGTCATTGCCAAAATGATAAAACAGTTTCATTTTCCTTCTTGCAGAATCTGCAAGTTGATTCGAGTACTGGCCCCTTATTGTGGAGGTGCTCATTAAGCTGACTGTGGCCTGTATTTAGACCTGACAACCTCCTCGGAGTTATCTTGTCCATTGAAAGAAGAGTACAGCTTCTCTTATAATAGGATCCCTCCAATAACATCTTATAAATATGCTGTTTTTCCAGTATTCCTTCAGTAGAGCATGGTTTTACAGCCAGCAGCCACCTTGATCAGACCTTTTCCAAAGCTTAGGCTTGTCCTACAAACAGGCTCGGGTGTGGAGGGTGACTTAAATCTCCAGATTCATCATTGACTTCAATTGAATTTGAAGATTAGAACTTAATCTTCAAAATTTTCATCACGATCATAACTCTTTATTATATAAAATCTTACAGTTTGAAGGGGTTAACTCTGACCCAGTAGTACTAATTATGGAATTAGTACAGGCATAAAACTTAAACATTCATTTCAACATAAAATGAACTATTTGTCTTTGAGTTAATCAAAAATATAGATAACAACTGCGTAGCCTATGAATTATCTTAATAATTTAGTAATTAATTTATTATCAATCCTGATGAATGGTTTATTTTGTACTCTATATGAGCTTTGTAGAAAATACAACATTATAATAGTAACATTGACCTTCGATATGTCCATGCCTGTCATACCAGAACAAGATTAGGTTTTAAAAAAATAGGGAAAATAATGTAAAATTATATATTTTATAATGTACAAAATTATTTACATTTTTATTTTAGATCTAACAAAATAATAAATACAAAAAATAACAATTCGTAGCATTTATGTTTATACAATAACCACCTTCTAAATCCAGTTTAAATCACTACAAATTGTAATGCTGGGAAGAAGTTGTGATTAAAAATCAATCATTAATTGACAAAGAAATCACCTAAATGAATGTTTTAAGATTAAACATATAAATTATTTAGAATATGAGTAAATTACCATTCATTATTTTTACATCAAAGTACCTGGATTACAATCAAGCAAACAAGCTTTTGAGGAAATCTTCCCTTGATTTTTCTACTTTCTTTTTAGACTCCTTTTCTTCCAAACTTTCTTTTTGGACAAACCTCTTACTGGCAACTTCTGCAGGAAGGTCACGAACGGTACCACCTTTTTTCTTTCTCTTCATCCTTTCCTCTTTGTCAACAGACTCAGCAAAGTGATTAGCAATTTTCTTTGCTTGACTAATCTCTGCTCGAAGTCTTTGTTGTCTCACAGCTTTTTCATAACTTAACCGTTCACAGAGATGGATCCATTTAAATCTACAATTAATAAACATCCTTTTACAATAGAGACAATGATAAAAAAAATTTAAAAATGTAAGTGTGTGTGTCTGTGTATAAGATATATCTCTTAAAAAAGCATTTTAAATCTAATCCATTATAAAATTACTAATTTAAAATGCATAAATCAACTTTTTAAATATACTAATATGGACTAATCAACTACAATACTAAACAAGATGTTACGATAGGCTCCGAATATTTTTACTTTCATTTACATATATATAAAATAGGGAAATGTATTGTGATCATAAAAATTTTCAAATTCCAGTTTTCAACGGAAATACACATTTTAGGGTTCCCCTGAGTCTAAATAACCAAGTTCCAAAAAAATGTCTATGTATGTGGTGCATGATATTAAAGCCCATTAAATTTTACAATGATATAGCAGGTTTAATCAAAATTGTTAAAACTGTTTTTGAGATATTATTAAAAACGTACAAAATGCATAGTATCAAGTGGCTCTTCTGGTTTGCCAATTTAGATGAAAAAGTTGATCTAGCACCTTGGGCGTATAATTGTCTTAAATATGAGATTTCATATTCGTATGACTTTTCATTGTTGGGCTAGACTTACCACACGTGGACGGACACACAGATCTTTTTGCCAGACTTAGTCATATAGACTCAGGGAAACGCAAAATAAGTATTTATAATATGAACTATTAAAACAAATGGCAAGCTGCTGTCTGGAAAATCTGCTGCAGACCTTATGAAGCACTTGAGTGGAATTGTAAACTTGCAGATCAACCCAGCTAGAAAGCTAACTGTACAGGAGCAACTTAATAAGCATTTAAAAATTCTAAACGAACAGTGAGTGTATTGGATATGCCTTTCAGTGAAACTGAGTTCACAAATGCAATCAACACGCTTAAGTTAAAAATCTCCCCAGGCCAGAATGGTATTATGAATGAACCCATAGTAATCCTTGGAGCTAAAGCAAAGAAGCTTACTGAAGCTATTCAATACTAGCTAGAGGGAGGGCATAATTCCCAATACTAGGAAAGAAGGGGCAGTAATTCCTAACCCAAAACCTGGAAAACCGAAGAACCATCTGAAAAGCTTTAGGCCAATCACGTTACTAAGTTGCTTAGGCAAACTTGTGGAGTGACAAGTTAAAGATAGGATAATATGGCTCCTGGGAAGTCTTCTCATGCAGGAGCAGGGTTCCGAAAACTCAGATCCACAGAAGACCAAGTTGCCTATATAGCAAAGGAAATTGAAGATGGATTTCAAGAGCAAGACCACACTCTGGCTGTATGGGTGGGTATGCAGATGGCATTTGACAGGGTCTGCTATCAAAGGCTGCAAGTACAGGTATAACAGAAAATGCCTTGATCTGGCTAGAAGTCTATTTAAAACAACGGAAAGCAAGGGGTCATTCCAGAGGTTCAAAAAGTAGAATCACTGAATTTATAATTTCTCTTCCTGACACAGTCATATAGGGAAGTGCGAAAAACATGTATTTCCAGTGAAAACTCTAATTTAAAAATTTTTACAATTGCAATACTTTCTCCTACTATCCACTTCATATATAAATAAGTTAAAGTATAAAAAAATAAAACATCTCGTTATTCAATTCAGAATATTTATAAATTTCTCTTCTATTCTTACATAGTCTACCAGACTAGAAACAGTGATGGGAGACTTCACATACATAATATCACACTAGGCCTGCCCAATCATTAAGATAAATACAACAAACAAATATGTGTTTAATAAAATAACTCTAATATATTTCAAAATTACCTTGGTAAATATTTTAAATTCCACAGATATTCCCGAAATTTACTCTTCTTTTTACCTCCCATTGGGGTGTTATTCAAGAATTCTGCTATTTTTTTAGCATCTCGTTTTTTCAAAAACTCAACCCATCCTTCAGAATATTTCACGTTCTTAGGGTCTATCTTACGTTTCTTGGCTACAATAATTAAATAAAGATTACTATATACAAATCATATCTAAAAGCATTGGGTATAAATTGAAAATTAAATTTTACCTTTCTTTTTAATTTCTGGTTGCAAGTATATTCTTTCAACTACAGCATATTCAGATAAGAGCCGCCTTAATATAACAGGGTTCATTGATGGTGGAATAAATGGTAAGTAAACCACTCCTCGCTTGTATTTCTTCTTTTTCTGAATTTCCAGTTCCAAATCACTATCAAGACCATTCAAGTTTTCCAGGCTTCCTATACTACCTATAGAAACATTGTCATCAACTTTGTCCTCTTGGTCTTCACTTGTCATTTTAAATGAAATCGTCACTCAAAAAGAAGTAGATAATATATTTGTTTACTTCAACCACGCGGAATACGTCAGTATTCAAGAAGCCGTTCAATAACGAAACATTCCAAACAGAAACGATCCGAGAATGATAGAAGTAGGAAATTGAAGCCATGATACCTTACCAAAAATGTTGATTTGAAATAATTTCAGCAGTTACGATCTTTTTTAATACACCTTTATCATTGAAATTTGTAAAAAAAAAAAATTAAAAAAAAGTAAAATAAAAATAAATAAATTAATTTTTAAGTTGTGTTACAAACCTACCAATGAGCCTGTTTTACTAATTTTCATTAAATATTTATAGTACCTGATTTTTTTTTTTTTTTTTTTTTTTTTTATTACAAATATCTTACATATTTATGAAATATATGATCAAAAAGATTCCAATCTAAGTTTAGATATAGAGCTATTGTCTTATGTCATATATCGAATTCCTATAAGAGTCAAAACCTTATCTGACAGAATAATTAAAAGTAAAAATAAAATGTGCACCAAGGATGCAAGTTGTAATCTAGCATTAATTATTGGAATTATCGAAGAACATTTCTCAAGATGACATCATTCATGTCATTTTGCTTGTCTGAAACAACAGAAACGTGTAAGAAAAGCAAGAGGAAGTGTTTCCAGATACTAACACCATCAACATGTTTTTCTTTCCAAAATCTATGTTTATTGTTCATTCTCTCTTAAAAACTGTTTAGAACATTATCCTTCTTCTTTTTTTTTTTTTCTTCTTTACTCTTCCTACCCAAAAATAGTCTTCATTATAAACACATAAAGAAAAAGATGAAATGCTGTATTTTATCCATTGAACATTATGAAAAACAATGTGATAATTAGTTTCATTCCAGGAACTTTTATTTGGAATTTGAAAAATCGGTTATGAGAAATTGAAAGCTTCCTTTCTTTTGATTATATTTTATTAAGTAGCGTATTGAGCCCTCTTCTCTACGCTGTTTATACTTCTGATATTCCTATTACCCTTGAACCACCATCTATACCTTTTCTGATGAAACAGTACTTATTTCTTCGCACAGAGATTGTACTATAGTCTATAGATAGATTGTACTATAGCCTTTATTTCCTTACAAAATCATATATTCGACCTAGAAATGTGGCTTCAAAAATGGAAAATAAAAATTAATGCCTCCAAATCAAGCCATGTGAGGTTTTCTCTGCGGAAAGGTACATACCCAGCAGTGAAAATTGACAACAATGCAGTACCTTCAAAATCCTACGTACGATACCTCGGTCTATATTTGGATAAAAGACTAACATGGAACATACATACGAAATTAAAGCGACAAGAATTAACAAGACGTTACAAACAGCTTTCACATCTATTGGATTATAGATAACCACTAAATTTACGAAACAAGCGACCAATATACACTACTCTACAGGGTCCAATCTGGACATACGGACAGAACTTTAGTGTTCTGCAAAACACAAATACAAAATACAAACAACTCAATCCAAAATTTTACGAAAAACTGTTCACATACCCAGGTATGTTCCGAATCACACGATTCACAATGACAAAAACATCCCAAAAGTAAATTCTTACATTCAGGACAAATATAACACTTTTTATTCTTCTACACATCACCACGCAAATCAACTTGTTTCTTCCCTTTCTTCCCCCCTAATCTAATCTGAAAGAAGGGAATATTGAAATTCATTCTGTATTACTGACAAAAAATTCTTCACAACCAAGCTGGATGTGTACTGTGCCATATGGCTTCAATAAAGATCCACTAAGACAGGTTTACCACAAGGATCTTGCCATAGCCCTTTGTTATTTAATTTACTTATTAATGATATCCCTAAAAACAATAAAATTAAAATCACACTATTTTCCAGTGACACTGCAATTCGAACATCATTTAGAATATCAACAAAGACAAAAGTAAAATAGGCCTTCATTAAAACCACTTCTTCTTCTTCTTCCAGTGGCGCGACACATTTCACGATGCAATTTTTAGTGTACGGTCATCACTCCCTACGACTAATTTTGTGAGTGGCCACCCTTTGGCTGACGGGTCTCACATACCCAGGGGAGAGGCTGTGAGTGAATTCCCATTTTTTTTTACATTCTTATAAAAAGCCCCGAAGGGACTGGGGTTTGAACTCAGAACTTGTAGCATGAGAGACTAGCGCGCTAGCCACTCAGCCACGGGCTCCCCAATTAAAACCACTAAATATTTTAATCAATGGATGAATATCAATCTGGACTGTAAAATAATTTTCAAACTCCATATTGACAATAAAATAAATAATGCCCGTAAATTATTATATAAAATGTACTCCTACTTTAATAAACATTAAAAATTATCAGTAAAAAGAAAGCTAATATTATAGAAAAGCTGTAATAAGACCATTATCACATATGCATGCCCAGCCTGGAATCTTGCAAGCAAAATACATTTAAACATATTGCAAGTATTACAAAATAATGTCTAAGAATTATTCACCATACACAAAAATAACTACCGTGCACAAAGAACTGGATATTCCAACAATACAAGAATTTATACTATATATTCCAACTAGCTGTGTCACGCAGCTTTGCTCGCGAATATTGCATTTCGTATTAATTTATGTGCGTTTATGGTGAGATTGGCTATAATAAATATCAACTATCAACTACTCTTTGTTATCATTTAAAGCCCGATCTTGACTTCTTCCTGTCAAATTTACAATAGCAAACCAGTAGATGTGGTTATACCCATAATCACTTAATATGTAAAAATAATCGTCACAAAACATTTTTAAAAAATAAATAACAATTGAATATATTTTCATAGGAACCTACACTCGAAACAGATATGAAACGCAATATGCTTAAAAGGGTCGGTCACCTATATGTAGTGACCAGCCAGGTGCCCTTAAGATTTTTTAATGAGAGTAAAAAACAACCTTAGTTATGCCATCCTTCGAAGGGGACGTAAAATGGTGGTCCCAAGCCTTTGCGATTTCATGAACTCGTTAAAGATCTCTACCCTAACTAAACTTGGCGAGGAAAAAATTAGTCATCATACGATTAACCATAGTAGTACAAAAGTGACGTTAAACGAACAGATAACAACAGTAATATGCTTAAATATATTTGTTATAAAATTTTTGTACCTTTGCTGATACATATCAGATTAAGACAATTTTACGTTTAGGTTGTTCAACCACTTTTTGGGCGAAGATTTTCAAATCCTGCCTTATTGCACATCTAGGCGTTAAGACGAACCTCCAGGAAAAATTTTATCCTCACAACCATAGTAATTTTTTAGATACCAGAAAATTGAGTGGTACTTTCTTTTATAAATATAGACATACAGCTAATAAAAGTCCTAAATATGCTTAAAATAATAGTTCTGATTATTATACTCGAATAAATCAAAAGAAATAGTAATTTTTTTAATTTATTTAAATTTATAAATGTATATGCTTCAAGGTAATAACAATTAAAGTTGAAAACGACTCTTGAAATAAATCATGACTTAACAACATAGATAATAATATAGATTGATATAAATATTTCCGCGTTGTGTAACATTCTATACTCCCCAGTAGCCTTATCTCTCTTCGGACCAAATATTTTAGTACCTTATTTTCTAAAACCTTTAGCCGTTGTCCGTCCTTCAAAGTAAACGGCCACGTTTCACCGTCGGAAGAATAACAGTTTAATAAATTCTAACCGTTAAGTTTTTAGACAGAATTTCGCAACAGAATTATAACACGCATTTCCCGCCTTTAACCAGGACTTTATTTCCTCCTGGATTTATTTTTTTCTCGTTATCATTGAGCCTAAATGTTTAAATTTCTCTACGTGTTTAAAAGTATGCCCTGATATATCAATATCACTATGATCGCCACCGTCTCTGCTACAAATAATATATTTTGTCTTTTAGGTATTTATTTCGAGTCCTATTTCTTTACCGGTTTTTTTTTAACGGGCTTGTATTTAGTTTTTTAGTTTTCGTGTCTTCCTTTAGCAGTACCAAATCATCAGCGTATCCCAGAACCGGAATTTTATCACCCAAATTTAAACCTTCTTAGTACATATCACTTTTTTTTTATATATTCTAAAGCGACTTCGTTTCTAAGCGACTAAAGCGACTTGATTTCTGCTATTATGATTGCTATTAAGAAGTTTTTAAAAGAATATATTTAATGACATTTAAAGATGACATTTTTATTTTTATTTTCTTGTGGCAGAAGAACATACTGATTTTCTCCGCAACCCGATCTCGACGTAAATCTATTCCTACGTGTTTAAATGGAAAAATATAAATTAACGGGAAATTGAATTATTTAAAAATAAAAGGTAAATCATTTGGAATCATTGGGAAGCGAGGTTTTTTTTTCTCCCAAATTTTCCACGTTTTTTTCCCAGATTTTCGACTGATTCTTCGGTCCTATTGGTAGCAGCGTGATGTTATATAGCCTATAACCTTTCTCGATAAATGGACTATCCAACACAAAAAGAATTTTTCAATTAGAGCCAGTAGTTTCTGAGATTAGCGCGTTCAAATAAACAAACAAACAAACTCTTCAGCTTTATAATATTAGTATACATAATACAAGAAACCAACAAAAGCTATAATTTTTCACAAAATGCCAAGGGACTGACAATACACTCCTAAATTTGTAATTATACTTAGTTATCAACTTATAAATATAAACATAAGAGGACAAAACTGATATTATTATAACACTTCTAATTACAGAGGCTTATGATTAATTAACATTTATTAATGTCAGTGTTTTTTTGTTTTGTTTTTATTTGGTTATTTCAGTTTATTTTGGGGTTATTTTTGTTTTCTATCCTTAGTTGAGTTTTTAAAATTTTTAAATATTATAAAAAATATTGATGTTCACTAGTTATAGATATTAAGTAGAGCATTGTAAAGTAGTTCCTACCAACGTATCATAAATAAGTAGATGCAGTCATACAAATAAAGATTCATATATAAATAAATATATATATATATATATATATATATATATATATATATATATATATATATATATATATATATTGTGTATATATAAAAAATGACAAAAATAAATGAATTTTCCTTTGTTAAATGAATTGGTAAGACCTTCCTAAAAAAAAAGACAAAGAAGATAAATTAATTCTGATGTTTCAATCTTCACTTCATTAGTTTGCTAACAAAGATAAGATGATATTAATGTATCTATTTACCATCATCCACTCCAGTTTAAGCATTAATCTAGGATTACTAAATTATAAATTACCTAATTAATCTCTCGTATACAATAATATTAGTACTCTTATGGGCTAAATTAGTTACTTAATCCACATAATAAGCATTTTAAATGAAAATTATTGACAAACTAAGATATTATCAGTATAAAAATAGAATTATATAAATAAACAGAGCAGTATAAAAAGGTTTTCTCGAAGAAGAACTGTTGCATCCATCTGAATCACATGTGCCACATTCTGTTTCTGTATAGTTCTGACATACATCAGGTTTTCCACATCCTCGAATGAGATATTGGCGATCTGAATAAGAGAAATTTTTTTTTTTAAATGTATGATCTCAATGAAATGTTCGATTAATGAATCTGAAACATAATTAAATTATTTACGAGCCAACTTGAAGCAAACATGGGGGGGCTGTTCTAGTGCTGAGTACTTTAAGGAGGCGACTCCTAAAGCTGATGCTGCTGCTACTACACCGAGACCAACATCCCTAACTCTTTTACAATCAATTGCATCTGTTTTGTTTCCAACAAAAGGGTCTAAACATTCTTCTTCACTGCGGCTATGGCAGACAAAACACACCAACCCTTGTCCTGGTATTTTAAACAAAAAAATCTCAATTACTCACTCAGATTGACTAGTTTTACCTAATACTATCTGTTATTGAAAAGATGAAATTACAGGATGTAGATCAATATCTAAAATCCTGATCTTGATTCAGAAAGTACTGAGTAATAATAGTAATAACCCTAACATTTACAGAGATATGTTTTTCCCTGAATTTTCCAAGATCCTATTTTCAATAGAATTAAATTTATGGGAAACAGAATTCCTTTTTTTCCATTATAAAAAATATTATTCTGAAGATGAAGAAGCTTATGTATAAATAGAAAAATAATTAATATCTGCCTCTTTTTTCTTACATCCAATAAACCTTGAGTATGACATTCCTTTGAGTATTTGTTGCTAGACATCTAAATAGATATATTTACTAATCTTTAAATTGTTTATCATATCTTATTATTCTTCTAACGGAATGTATGTGTTTCAGAATCAGCCTTCGTATCTCAAATAAATGAATTTTCAAAATCTAGATTATAGTTCAATTCTCCTTATATTAATTGTTATTATAAAGTACTTTGCCTAGAGTTTGGTTGGTATAGTGGCCAAACAATATTAATCTTAATAAACAATAAAAATAAAAAAATAGCTTAATTTTGAAAAAAAAAAAAATAGTGAAGAGTAGAAAAGTTTTCAAATTTTCAAGCAATACTATGAAAATAAACAATGTGGAAATCAAATTTCAGATATCAAAGTTTTATTTCTGGAAAACCTTGTTTTATAAATTTATTGAATTTTGGTTCTCTTCAAAATTTATATTTATACAGCTCCAACATAAAATTAAGTATTCTGAATTACTAAAATTGGATTGGTAATTAGCCACTTGGTATCAGTGTTTAGTTGTTTCTGTTCTGAACCTTCTTTTTTCTAGAATTAACTATAATTTATTGAAGATGCTCCATGGCTAGAAAAACGTTTATCAATTTGGTACTTATAGCTTGTATTTATAAAAATACCAGCTGACCAAACTACTTTAAATTTGGATTTTATTATAGCATAAATTAAATATTAATTTCATTTACCTACAGATGAAATATATTGTAAGAGAAAGTATTGCGATCATGAAAATTTTTGAATTCCAGTTTTGAATGGAAATACACGTTTTAGGGTCCCCTGAGTCCAAATGACCAAGCCCCGCAAAAAGGTCTGTGTGTGTGTGTGTGTGTGTGTGTGTATGTGTGGTAGCTCCCGGCCGAAATTGAAAAGTTCTATGGAACTGAAATTTCATATTTAAGACAACTATATGCCCGATATGTTACAGCAACTTTTTGATCTAACCAGAAGAGCCACTTTATACTATGCATTTAGCACCTTTTTACGATTTTCTCAAAAACGGATCAAACGATTTTGATTAAACTCAATATATGGGTATGAAATTAGACACATTTAATATCATGTAGGTTTCATTCTGATTGAAATAGTATGACAGGGCTTAAATGCCGATATTTCAAAATGTCTTCCTTTAAAGTACCTTTAATTTTGTAGTTTTGATAAAATTTACCATTTCATCTGATTAGCATTGCTAAAAAACAGGTAAATATTTAAGTTGAACGAATTTGATATCCAACTTAAGGAGAAAAACTGCAAAAATACTTTTTTAATGCATTTTTTTGTTTCTGAACATAAGAGCAATAATAAACAAGTATAATATACCGTTGGAATGCTAAAAATGTTAGAAAAATAATATCTTATTTACATAATAAAATTTATATAATAAAATATTATATTATTTTCGTACATACTATTCTAAAAATTAATGGAGAGTTATAAAAAACCGACAAAACAAACTGATTGTCATAGATAATAATAATACGAGTATAAGAGATTATTTAATAAAACACATGTTTCTATTAAAATCCAATGCAAATAATTCATCAACAATTAATTTTTGTTTCTAAATTTGTTTAAAAATTCTTAAATTGATATAAATAACAGAGGTAAGTGAAAGTCGTGTGTTGCGCACACCAGATTTTTTTCCCCTTGATAATTGATAATACCATAGCCATTTTTTAAATATTTTATTTCATATTGGTTTATACTTATGTTTTACTAAATAATCATAGAAAAACAGTGAATATTTATTTCAATTTAATTTATCCTTAAAAAAATAGGTAATTAATAAAATTGAGGATTACACAATTGAGTCAAATAAAGAACACTTTGCATAAAGAATCATCACTAATGTCTTTATAAACTTAAGGAGTGCAATAAAATATTAATGTTAATTTAAAGGAATAAAAAGAAAAAAAAAATGTGTCTTTCTTTTAAAATAACCATTACTGATTTATATATATAGTTATTAATCATAATAATATTTTGTTTACCAATAGTTTTACTCCCTTTGAAAAATCCCAAGACCATCTGCCAGGTTCGAACCCTGCCCTTTGGCGTTGTATAATTGTTCTTTTTTTCTTTTAATGCATTAAATTTTAGACAATTATCAAAGAAAAACATTACTTTTTTTTATATTACCACTTACCTAGTTCGGAATAAATCAATAAAGTGATAGTTATAAGAAAAAGATTTCTTTTGCAGAAGCTAATCATGTCTGTTAACAAAAGTGACTTTTGTTGCAGTTCTTTAATGTCCCGGGCAATGTAAAGTGTTACGATTTCTTGTCCATCTATATTTTAAGGTAGTGGATTGTTTGACCTATCACAAGAAGCTTGTTCGAAAAGACAAATCAATGCTAACTTATATAGTATTAATGACCAACCTTTAAGCTGTGTAGTATTAACTTTCACCTGAATGTTGAATGTTCACCTGAACTTGTCAACAATATATCTTATGTATAGGAAATTTTTTATTTAACAATAATCTATAAATCATTTATAAAAAAAAATGTACATGTATTTCTCAAAAATATTTCAACATTTCATCATATTAACATGATAACATATTTTTATTCTTATGATAATGAGATAATACATTTACTTCTGAGCTTTCTTTTAACCAATACAAAAAAAATGTTCGTTGAATGATTAAGAAATGATAATTCTTTTCTACAATAATAGAACTTTAAATACTGTTATTTAAACAACTTATTTTACATAAATAAATATATAAAAAGTAGGGGAAGTAATAGGACATAAGTTTGTCTTGTAAAGCTAGGAATTGCAGCATTGCAACCATCTTGAAAACATTGGCAGCTCACATCTTGGTGACCTTTGTTTGACACAACATAGCAATCTCGTTTATGCATCTCCCATCCACATGTCCTTATAACACGTACCATTCCTCCTCTATCATAAACTAGAACAAATAATGCATATTCTTCACATTGGAACAAGCAGACAATTAAATTGTTTAATAATGTTTTCCATAAAATATAAAAATCATGTTCATGAAAAGAATTTAGAACGCAATAACCAATTGTATCATAATTAATGTGAATTTTTTGACATAGCATAAATGAAGAAATGAATTGACATAAGCTAATTTTATTAATTAACTAAAATAATCAAAAGATACATCTTTAGAAATTTTCTGGTGAACAATAACACATGAATATTCATATTTTATAATTTCCATATTTAAAACTGACACTTCATACAGAAGATGTCGTTTTCCCAAAGTTCCTAAATATAATACCAGACACACTATTTTCTGACTTTAAACAGATTACAATTTGATGTGTCCAGTTGCCTTTCCTGTAACATGCAACATCATCAAGATCAACAACTGATCGGAAGAAAATTAGAACATTTCATTTTATTTTGATTTTTATAGGAACCATAGACAAATCATAATATGCTATCAGCAGGGATTCCAATTGAATTATTTTTTTCCTACATCATTACCACATGCTTTAAGGTTTTTTTTTTTGTTTTTTTTTTTTTCCTGTTACAGGTCCTTGGCCACACTGTGTAATCTGCTGGAAGAATGCATCCACTTTAAGGAGGAAAATCTATGAGTAAATCAACATTTAATTATATGCTTAAAAAAGTCCTGCCACGACTGGGATTGAACTCACAACCTTTGACATGGAAGAATAGTCACTCAGCCATGAGCTCCGCTATTAAGAGCATCTATAATTGTGAAATATATAACGCTGAAGAGTCTGTCTCTTTGAATGCACTGATTTTGGGAATAACACTCCATATTAGAAACTATCTGTACAATTTGATAAATTATGTTTGTGTAACATGGATCGTTTACTGAGGAAGACTGAAAATGGTATGGTACCTCAAAAGTAACATGTCAGATCAAATCTGATTAAAATTAAAATTAATTCCATGGCTTTCTCAGAGATAGAACCTCAACCTTCGCACTCTGGTTTGAATAGGCATGTAACCATAAGACAACCCTTTATATTTTCCATAATTCAAGGAACCATAGTAATATATTTGAATCTCGAAAATTTCTGTAGAAAATGAGTCTATACATAGGTTATTATTTAATTTTTTTTTTTTTTTTTTTTTTTGTAATAAGTGGATAATCCTAATTTAACTTGCAATACAACTGAAGGCTCAGCTAGTTTTTATATTTAGTTTTGCCGTTCAACTTAATATAAGTTTAAGTTAATTAGAGATCATTTAATCTTAAAATAAAAATATCCTTAAAGTCATTACTTCTAATTTATTCTGTTTGTATTTTTAATAATCATATTAAAAGTCTAAATAGGGTTTTTCATAACAATAAAATAAGTACCAAGTCAAAATTAATTCGATTAAATAAATTTTTACTTACTTGTTTGGACTAATTTCCTACAAAATATTTCCTTCCCTACAGCCTGATCTGGATCACAAAGTTTGTAATGTTCACTGGATGTATCATTCGGTTGAATATTCTCACATTCAGGATTAAACAAAGAATTGCATTGAAAACAGTAAATGGCTGAAACCGCTATAAAGAAAAATTATAGTAAAAATTGTGAAATATTGGACAAAATTTCAATTTTTTAAAATTAAATATCATGACTGTTAATATGTTAAAAATATTGCTCCTTTTTTCATTTAAGACTAAATGTTCACTTAAAAAGACACTGTGTCTTCCAAAACTATTTCACAATTTGTATTAATTATAACAATTAATTTTTTCCAAAGGTTATTAAAATTATTTAAGGTGAAAAACTATATTATGAAAATAATTTGAAACTGTAGATATGGATAGTAATTATTCTTATTTTTTTAACAAATTAAGTGTTAATTTTCTTTTAAAGAATTTTTGCTTTCTATTTAATTTGATTTATCCAAAGTGTTGTTGTTTCTTTAACTCCAGATCCATGTATATATTTTTATATAACCATATTTTTATCCATCAAAATTTTAATTTATTGCAATTTATGGCTTATTATTATTTAATAAAGTTAATATTCATAATGCTTGAATGTGAGGCAGGTTTCGAAAAAGATGAGATACACCTGAGAAATATTAGTTATTCAAACAAAATAAAAGAGCATTGTTTTTTTATGGTTTGAGAATAAATATCTTTTCCTTTGCTAAACTGGCTATTTCCTATTCCAAGAAAAAGTTGTATCAGTAGTAAAATTGAGAAAAAAATTTAAAATAACAGTTATTTTTATTTTATGTTTTTGGATAATTTTAACACAGTATATCCTCTTGGTTATTACAAATAAATTTAGATTTATTAGAAACAAAACACAATAATTAAATTGAAATTATTACATATTGAACCAGTCTTAATGTATCAAAATTTACAGCTATAAATATTTATGAAAATTGTAATTGTATAATATAAAAGATTATAAAGTTGGATATTTTCTTTAATATTTTTTTAAATAAATACAAATCAATTTGCATAAATATCAAATTTATGCAGAGATCGTAATGAATGTTTAAACATATTATTTACGTACTTGCAGTATGAAGAATGAGACATAATGCGAAGGCTCTAGCTAGAAATATGATATTACTTGACATATTAAGTTTAGTTAAATTTAGTTCTTCTAGCCTTCAGTGAATTGTTTGGTAGATAGAATTGTTCCCTATATCTTACACTGGTCAATCTCGTTTGAAAATGTTGGATTGTAAACCCTGAACTCTGACACTGAAGATGATAATTGAAAAAACCTCGAAAAAATCTTTTTATCAAATTAAAATACAATAATTTTGTTCTTCAAGTATTCAGTTCTTTTTTTAATAAATAACAAAGCCTTTAATACTCTATAAATAATTTTTATTTATAATTCAATGAATTTTTTTTTAAAATAAATATTTTAAAACTTGATGAAAAGAAAATTTTATAAATTAGTTTTTTATTTTATAAAAAGAAACTCTGGCTTAAACAACAAATATTTTCGTCTCCGATTGGTTTGGATCATTTGTTATTTTCTATTCATATATATCTGATAAATTTCACTTATAAAGAAATTGTTTTTTTAATCAAAATTAAATATTGATTTTCTTATGTGTGTAGATATTTGTTAACTGTTTTATTTTAAGCTAAATTTGTATATTAATGTTATAATTTTTCTTTATTTAATCATTGTCATACTTATTTTATTTTAGTTAGTTTTAAAACAAAAAGATATCAAATTAAATGGAAAAAATAGCATATTTTTAAATGTAATTTTGCTATATATTTATTTTAAGTTTTAGAAGTGTTATAAAAGATCAATATTAACTATGCTGTGTAAATAGCTCTTCAATTCAGTTAGGTAGTACCTGTTCAATAACAAAATCTTTCTTTCATGATTTATTGTTTAATTTTCTTTATTAAAACAAAGTTTTATCCATATATTGTCAAATCTAAATTACAGCTAATTATATTGAGATTATTATTTTGAAATTCCTAATATATATCCGCCATGCCACTTCTTTATCCCCAACTTTTCCTTGACAATCAGGAAATATGATATGTCAATTTCATCTAGAAATCAACATTGAATGAAAGAAGATTATTATTTACTGCTCAAATTTTAATTTGATTTTGTTAAAATTAGATTTTATTTTCTCAGAAGACAATATTTAGAAGATATAAAGACATATATTATATATATATATATATATATAATTTTTTTTTTTTAAGTTAATTTGTTTGTTTTTTTATGTATAGCTTTTCTCCTCATTGTAAATAATTGTTATTGTAAATAATCGTTGTAATTAATAATCATTCATGTTTATTTTGTCAGATATAGTATACATTTCTATTGTACATAACTGTTATTCTTAGGGGACCTAGTCCCAGAATACATTTTTATTTCTATTCTATTCTATAATCTCATTCAATTTAGTAATCTTTTAAATATGAAGAAAATATAATGGAATGTTCTGAATATGGCTGGAACCAAGTATTTATCTAAATGAATAAAGCAAATGAAGTATTTGTGTTTGTTTGCTAAATAATTAAATAATGATTAATCAAGAAAAAACTCTTGAATGTATGAAGAATGAGTTTAAAGCATAATACAAAAAATTAAGGGATAAAATACAAATATAAAATATAATTTCCATGATATTTAATGGAACTAAATGGGTAATAAAAGAAACTAAATGAGTAAAAATTGGAATGAATTAGAACCAAATTATGATGTTTTATTTCAATTTGCATGTATAAAATTAATTTAAAAAATAAATAAACAATACAAATTTTTTAAAAATGTATACATATAAAATCAATAACATTAAGATTATCTAAAACATATATTACAAAAGTATGTACACAGTATATTACATTCTCCCTGAGTTTTACATTTATTTATTTTTAGACTAATTTTCAACCATAATTTCATTAATATAAGTCACAAATGAAATGAAATTATTGTTTAACGTTACCAAAATAACATGTTTTGATAGTCCAAAAATGTGATTTATGAGGAACTGTTTTTATTCAAAGTATGTTAAAACAATTTATTGTTTTCTTATGTTTCATTTTAAAAAGTAATATAAGGTAACAGTGATTC
Organism: Piezodorus guildinii; assembly: GCA_023052935.1. Lineage (NCBI taxonomy): Eukaryota > Metazoa > Arthropoda > Insecta > Hemiptera > Pentatomidae > Piezodorus > Piezodorus guildinii. Next base: position 40,177,576 of record CM041294.1, read on the forward strand.
CAATGAAAACAGATGGCCATGGATTAATAACTGTAGCTGAATTGCAGGCATCTGAAAAACACTGACATGAAACATCTTCATGTCCTTTATTCCAAATCCAGTAACAATCTTGTTTAGGATTGATTACCCAACCACAACTTCTTATTACTCTTCGAATATTTTCTCTATCCATAACTGAAAAAAAAATAATGGTTAATTTTTATTCTTGAAATTCTACTTAGGAATCTTTTTGGAATTGATAATTTACTTACTTATCTGTACGGTTTTTCTACAGAACATTTCTTTCCCTGCTGACGCCTCAGTTGGTTCACATAACTTGTAAAATCTGCTAGATGTATCATTTGGTTCAATCGTCGCACATTCAGGATCCATATAGGAGTTGCATTGGAAACAGTGAATTCCATAGACGGCTATTGAAAACAAAACAATGATTGAAATGAATAAATAAATAATTATTTTATTTCAAATAAGTAATCTGAAATAGACTAATTCTGTGATGATTTCTAAATCTATATTATACCAATATTAATTTAAAAAATTTCACTATACAGTAAAAGTTGTGAATAATTTTACTAATGCAATTTTTTTATTTATTCTCTGTTTTAGGTTACTAAGTTTAATTTAAGAATATTTAAATTAATTATAATGAAGTAAATAGCTCTTTTTTTATTATTTATTTATTTTTATATAAACATTAACTGGAAAATCTAAAATTATTCAAGAACTGATATCCATATAAAGTGATGTTTCTTATCTCTGTATTTTTTGGATTCTTTCTATTCACAAAACCAAACCAAATATGCCATCTTCATACTCTAGGTTGTTAGTCATTGCATTTGTTGGGAAAACTGAAAATGCATTTGCAAGGGAGCAATAAAAGTTTTTCAGATAATGCAATTGTAAAAGGATGTGGCATATTATATATCGTACACACAATGGGTCACAAGTTGGGGTGTTCTGGTTTGAGCTATAGGTTAGTGCTTGACATTATTATTATGTCCAAATACCTTCATTGTATCTATACTTTTGAACTGGTCCGATTCTTCAAATTTTATATTTATGCTACTAATTAAAGAAAGTGTGATTTTAATGATATATTTTGTTTTAATTCTTACCACATTTAATAGTTGTTTAATTTAAAATGGGCATAAGGAGTTCTGACCTTACCCCGTAACGCATTATTGTGAATCATGGTGTCGTCTCATAGAAGACTATATAGCATAGCCAAGGCCCTACACAGCCTGTCACACCAATGGAAGAAGAAAACAGATATTGTTATATCATTTTAGTTTTTTATCGACCCTTTCCTCGATACATTATTGTATAAATGTTCCTACCTGATCATATGTTGAGACAAACTGGTTAGCATGTATAAAGAAGCACAAACATTCATGATTGGTACCAATTAGAGACAAGCTGAATTTTCGTCAGTTGTTAGAACCTTATTAGAGGGGTATTTCCTCAAAATTCCCCACTCGTTAGCTCCCCTTGAACATCCGTTTTAGGAGTCTTTTAGTTATTTTCCACAACATCGCTATTGAAATTAAAATTCATAATACAATCCTAAGGATCTAATAAGATATATGTAAAAAACTATCTCAATTGATTCTGTAGGTTGATTTCACAGTGCTATACAGCAATATTTTTTATCTCTAAACAATAATTTGAGCCATGTTAAAATCATTGTTGTTGGTGTCAATACAACATTTTCATTACACTGTAGCTGTTTCAAATGTTTTAATTAGAATAATAAAAGTTTAAATAAAGAGGATTGTGGTTCTAATTTTTATTAAAATTTGTCTAGGGATGAAATGTTTCCATTGGTACAACAGGCCCTGTAGGCCATAGGTTGTATGATGTAGTATCCTCGAAGAATTCATCATGAGATATGTTATAGAACAGATTCATTGCTGTTTATGCAGTATTTTTGAGTTGGCTAAAAAGTCTCACATACATTCTAATGTGGGCCTTTATTTTCCCATGTTTTATGGATGAATTAAGTTAAATACTTTTCTTTTCTCATGTTTCTTGTATTATATGTACAAATTAACTTTGAGATATATAAGAAAAATGTTGAAATCACCAATAGAAAAAAGTCAAACTCAAAGTTTTGGAACAAAATACTCCAATACTATACACCTTCAATAAAATCAACTGTCTGTGGTCTGGTCAAGTGATATGGTAGGAAAGAATTAGTGATCGAATTTTGAATTTTATAAAGAATGGGGTGGCCCCATAATTCAGATAGGGCACTAAACTACTAATCTTTAAGTTCCTGGTTCAAATCCGGCTGTTATAGGACGATTATTTATTTTACGAAATATACCATACCTAAAATGGCTAAATAAACATTTTTTTAAATTGATCTTTTGATTATTTTTTCTATAGATAACCTTACTCTATGGTTATCAGGGTTCAATGTTCGATCAGGCCCATAACATTACTATAAATTTATTTTAATAAATTACAATAAAATATTAGTGTTATGACATTATTAGAATAATCTTATAGGTCTGTTCCCTCCGACCTGTTGTCAGAGGAAATACGTGGCCTAATAAAGCATATTAATAGCCTTCTACAAATTATAAATTAAAGTTAATTTCAATTTGGGCTACAATCCTCTCTCCAGACACCTAATACGAACCCCATTGAAAGTCTGAGAGTGATTGGATCAGCTTCTAAAGAATACGAAATAAAAAAAATAAAATAAAAGAGGCAAAAATATTATGAAATCCTGTTCCGAAAAAATGTTCCTACTATTTTTATATAAAAAATAATTAGTTCAATGGCGTATTTATTAAAAATACAAAGTTAAAAATTTATGTAAAATAAATTTTTAGTCCTGATTTATTTAATTCTATGTTTCATCTTCGTAGACATAAATTAATAAAATTTTGCACTTTCTCAGGTTTTTATATCTATTTCAATGAATATAGTGCATTTCATTGATAGCAAAAACTTTTGGGAACCACTATATCCTAACACGCAGAAAAAAGAAAAATCACTTGTAACGTGGGACGAAGCCTTGATTAATAAATATATAATAACTATATATTTATTATAATAAAAATATATTTGTTTCACTATTTTCTAATCTTGTATGACCCCCACTAGAATCATCTTATCCTTCATAAAATTTATTGAAATTTATTCCTTGCTACTTAGTAGAAAAATAAGAGACAGTTGATTAAAATAAAACAAATGTAGACAAATTAATTGTGGACTATTTATTGCAAGTATTTAATTTCTTTTGGACTTTTTCAATAAGGATCCAGGATATCCTGAGGTATGTGATTCCTCCTGGTACACACCCAGCCTTTATAAAGTGAGTACCCAAAAACATGTGGGAAAACCTGGTGGCTGAGTGTTATATTGGCCAAATCACCTCATTGCATGGCCGTTGACCAACAAAGAGTACAAATCTCTATAAGCACTGAGCCGAAGACCCTCCATGGGTTGTAGAGGGACAGGTTTTTTTTTTCTATTTTATTTTTTTTATTTGCTTATAAGTTCCACCTTGTCAGACGGTTGAGATTGTAAAAACACCACAATAAGGCGTTGAAACACAGACCCATAATCCAAGTTCAAGCATGCACAGAAAAATAATGAGAACAATTGCAGCAACTAGTGCTGTCTGTTGGCACAAGCTTTGAATGAAGGTCAGGCTAGTAGTACTTAAGATTAATCAACAGAGTGTGTTAAAACCTCTAAGCTCATTTAAACAATATTACTTGTATGATTAATTTTACACTTATTCTTAATTTTATCGGAGGTTTTCATTAAACTCGTTGTATCACAGTAGGAAGTTAAATAATTTTTAATATTAGCTGAGGCTTGTCCTCTGATGGCTGGCGGCTTGAATGCCGAGTTTCCAAGTGCTTTCCTCTGAAGCATTTTATTAAAAACTAATAATTGTTAAAATGTAATAAGTGAAAATTGTGTGATGCACGCACAAAACTGGATTTTTTGTAGTAAAGAGATCACAAGAGATAAGAAATATTAATGGCGATATCAAAAGAGGAGACAAAATCTTGTTACTGTTACATATTTTATGTATATAAGTAAGGGTATTGTACATTTTAATTTTCAGAATGCATATGAAATATAATCCTACGGATTTATTTTGTTAGTAGTGTTTTTTGTCCTATCTATGTTCAAGAATCTCATTCTTATCGTCTTTAAAGCTGATAGAGGTTGAAAATAACCCTACGGTTATCTGGAAGTTATCATTACAGGTCCGCTACGAAAAGGATCTAAAGAATAAAAGTGATATTTGAATGTATACTGCACTGAACAGGGGATTGCTGGAAATCGCGCGTAATAAATCGTAATCTATGGTTTATTGAAAATCGATAACACTAAAATTGTAATGTCTTGTAATTATCAGGTAATAGTTGAAAATAAATACTGTGCGATTCTCTCATGTTTAATCAACGATTTTAAGTTGATGGTTGAAACTCCTTCTCATTGGGCGTTTAGCATACTTTTCCTTACTCAATTGGGTTTTATACAATCAAGGAACATGCAAATCAAGAGGGGGTGCGCCAACGCCAACGTCAGCCACATTATTTTGGTGCATGTCAACTATAAAGATCTGTCCTTGAACTTTGAACTCGCTTATGATCTTTTTATCACATTATGCTTTAAGCGACAGTCAACTTTTACTTTTACACTGCATTCCAAGACTCTTCTGGACATTCTAAGACATCGTCGTGTTCTTTAACCATCAGCGACAGATTCCATTGTAACTCATTCTTCCACTCCTATACCAACTCCTTTGATTCTTTGAAGTAAGTTGAGTTGAAGTATCGTCGCAGATGTTAATATTATGCAAATATGATATGATGAATATGTATGTAGATATACAGTCTTGAAAATGTAGATCACGGTATCCAATTTCAGAGTCATAGATCTGGCAAATTCGCTTACCCTGCTTTTTAGTAGTACTGTCCACAGTAGTTTTGAGGTAAGTGAACCCGCAATTTTTTTTTTTTTTTCTCCAACGTTGCAACGTGTACGTATACTTTTATATTGTCGGATGCTGCTCATGGTCTCACTGAACTACGTATTTGTCAAAAGACTTTCTAAAAATCCAAACATTACTACACTTTCTTGAGAAATTTAGTTATATATAAATGTTGAAAGACTCTTTGGATCTCCTCACATTTGCAAAACAGCCTAGTCAAAGGTAGCAGCGCTACCACCCTCAGCATTATGGTCATCCAGTAAGATTTTAGAAACTAAAAGAATGATTCAGCACTAATCATGGCCACAACACTCATGCAAGGAAATGCCTACAGAAGGTTGAAGAGGAGTTGGATGAGAGACCTCCTTTAGAAATTCACGCTAATTTCATGCCAGGAGTAGGTACCGCTGGGTGCTGGTCTCCCTCATGCCTATCACGCCATGTTTCTTAAATGATCGCACATTCACTGATTGTTCATTGTATTATTGACAGGTGTGAATAAAGATTTAAAGATTAAAAAAAAAAAAAAAAAAAAGCAATGGATGTGGATAGAGTGATGGAAGGATAGTGGGCCCAGGAGATGGTACTCATCCTATTTGGATTCACTCTTTCAGAGAATTTTAGGCACCAACAATTTTTTTGAAGAGTAGTGGAGAATAAGTACGAGGCTCGTACTACGAGCCAGGAAGCTCCAAGTAACTACTTCGAAGGGCATTTCAACTTTTTTCATTAGTTGTGTCGTGTCTCAATGTAAGTTATTATCATATTTGTCATAATTGTTTCTTTCACATTGAATTCAATACTTACTTTATGACACACTACGAGCGTAATGGTTAAAGTTAAAATATACAGTAAACATTTCGGTAAGTTTTTAATATTTTTTAATAATTTATGGTCAGCATTTGCATACCATCCGTCTAAATTAGACACGAAGAGCAATAAATCGCCTGTCTTCCACTTTTTAGAGAGTATTCAGTCCGTTTTCCGACGAGTCTAACAGAATATTACAAGTCATGAGATGTTAAATATTTATTTCGATTAATCTTATTGATTATATCGAAAAAAAAACTAATAGTTCTCTTGTGATATAGCAAAAAAAAAAAAAAAAAAAAAAAATACCTGAGTAGGTAAGATATATATATCCGTTAATGATTTAACGGATTTAATTTGAAAAAAAAATTCTCCCGTTCCGTCTGTATCGGATTGGCACTTTTACAATTCAAAAACGGAGAAATAGAAAATATATCATTTATCAATTTTAACATTTTTAATATAATTAATTACAAATTTACCACACAATCCTTATCTATGACCAAAACTAATCGATATTTATCAAATCTGTATACAATATGTCTGTTATCGAAGTGGTTCGATCTGGTATTCCATTTTTTACCTCATAAAAATGCATCTAACTGAACGAAAGTTTTCACTGGAATCGTGAATTTAAAATAATCAAATACACTTTTTTATAAAATTGGAAAATTTTACGATTGATTGTATATCTTTAATAATATTTATATATTATTCTCAGAGAGTACTTAAAATATCAATTAAATTAAAAATTGACATAATACAAAATATATTTTAAATGTCCCTGGGGCAAGGTGTAATAACCCTTACCCTCTTCCATTTTCATACTTTCTTAAAAAACGCACCATTATGATAAAAGAAGAAATAAAAATGTATAATTCAATCTTCTTTTATATCAGGTAGGTCATATCCTTAAGAAAATGTCATAACATCAAAGCAATGTATTTTTAGGGCTTACTAGCCGGATTTTAACCATATCTTCAATTCATTTATTTAAGAAATAATCATATGTCGTTCTTAATGGAGCTAAAGAATTAAGCATTAGAATAATGAAGTAGTTTGATAATTAACTAAAGTCGAAATTTAAATAAATATGATTAGTAATATAAATAAATAATAAACTTTTAGAAAAACAAAATCTAAAATAAAAGAACAGTTGAAATGACGAAGTCCAATGTTGAACCATCCGAGAGAGAAAAATATAGAAAATTCATATAAAAACGTAGAAAGTAGTAGGGGCTGAAGAAAAATGCATAAAGTTTAAATCATAAAGCAATGATTATTGGATCATAATTTAATGGAAAACAAATTCTTACATGTTAGTTAATAATGCAATTACCACGGAAACAAAATGTAATTTTAAAAAAATTCATTTCACGATGGGAGGCCAGTAAAGGTTGTGTGATGCGCTTACCAGATTTTCTTTTTCTGGAGTCCTTGTTGAAGAAGTTTTGAATGGCGAATAATCCTGATGATGCGTAGCGTGTAACAGATTTAACGTTAGAAGATAGAGATAAATGAATTTGATGGGCTTATCTGATTTTTTGTATACAGATAAACAACTTTTATTTGTATACGGTGAAATTGATCTTTTGTTTACATGTAACAAAAAACTCGCGAGCAAGAAAAAAACATGACACCTGATTAATAATCTGCCAATCTATTAGATAGGATAGGTACTCCTGCTCGAGGGAGATTTGTGGTACACAACCCAACTGATATTTGTTTCGAAATGACCTACAATGAAGTATGGTAGTATTTTGTGAACGGTCTTGCCTAACTAAACACGTTATTCTAAAGAGTAAATACAGTTGAAATATAAGTTTGACTGGACTCACTGGAGAAGGAGCATGCGAGAAGCAGAGCTAAGATGATGGACCCCATCGCCGGACGGACTGAGCAGGTGGAGCGCCGTCGGTCCTTAGCTTTAAGATAGCCAGCAGGATTGATCTGGAATTTATCTGGATGAGATGTTGAACCGGATCGGCACAGACTCTTTTTTTCTCGTATCGTTGAGTCACTCCCCGCGGATTTGGATCTCACCAGACCGCTCTTATCTCAAGATTGGTAAATCACCAGGAGGCTAACTGCTCACTTCCTCGGCGGTCAATGGGCTCTTTCAAAGGATAGTCTTTTGTGTCCGCCAATTGTTCAAAGTTGAACCTGTTACACTCTACGCATTGACCTCCATACCATTCTATTCTTCCTAATACCCAGATAAAAAGCAAATTTTGCACATAACTCGATATTCATTTGACTCGCTAGTTGAAATAAAGTTTAATAGCTGATAAAAATAAAATTGATAATATTACATTTTTTTCCACCCATACCTCGCCTTTGAAAGCTATACGGGGTTTCTCGGGCCAGGGGGTGAGGACGGGGGATAAATACTGAGATGAAAGCCCCCAGTCCGAGACTCGAACTTGTAATTATTTGGTTTCAAATTTTTGTTCCTCTGTGGCTGCTAGGCAACGCGCGTTATGCCCCCATTGATAATATTACCTACGCCAATCACTTAACTGTATCCGTTTATCGTTTCGTGTTCTCTAGTGCGTTTAATAACCCTTTTTTTTTTTTTTTTTTTTTTTTTTTTTAATTATTAGCTTTCTTGCTTGCAGTATATTATACATCTGTATAACTATTCTTATCTTATACCAAGATCATTGTGTGAGAGCTTGAAAGACTAGTGAACCAATTAGTTTACTACTGAGGTTCATTAAAGAATGTCATCTGCTCCAGGTACAATAAAAAAAAAAATTATAATAATAAAATAAATAAATGAAAAAATAATAAACATTGGAACAAATTCATTTTTAAACAATAGATAAATAAAAAATTGTGTTTTATCATTTTAAACTTGTTATAAAAAAAAATATGTTAAAATAAATATATTCGGTGCTAATAACCAACAGGTTGAGCATCTATTCCAATTCCCTAACCCTATTTTCTCTTCAAAATGTTTTCTCCCTTAGTTGATTATCAAATTAACTAACCCTAGTAAATCATATGCCTCATGTATGACATAGTATAAATTGTAAACCTCGTATCCCTTTTCGTTGGTGGATTCATGAGAGAGAGGTTTTTTTTATTGTTTTGGGTTTAAGTGTAATTTATTTATGGTTGGAAGTTTGGTTTGAAAGGGGTGTGGAGAACGTTTAATGTGGTTAACAAGCTTAAATAAGTCAAACGGACTAATTTAGATAAATAAAATGAAAGGTACTTAAAACAAGAGCGTACGCAGGAGATTTTCGTTGGAGGGATGTGGGGCAAGCAGTTCGAAACTATTAGTTAATCGTTTCAAACATTGTCTATATAGGTGTGTCCATAGAGGTATCCATATATTTCCTTTTTTTTTTTTTTCTCTTTTATTTAATATTTTCAATAATTTTGTAATTTTTTTTTTTCAACATAAGTAAAATTTATGACACTAAAAACATAAAGAAACACCACAAGCTCACATATGTAGCCAACCCGGAGTGAATAAGATATATCTAGAAACGTGATAAGGATTTGGTTTGGTTCAGTTTAATGTCGTTTATCGAAGGATGAGTTTCACGCAACACTGGCACCATAGCCGGTTAATAAAGGTTTTTTGACAAGGAAATTGCTGCAGCGAAGAAGAAGCGTTTCTTTATAATAATATGTTTGATGAAATTTTTAACTCATAGGAAAAGAAACAAAAAATATTAATAATTTATTTTATTTTATTTATTTATTGGAATTTACAACTGTATAATGGAATACAACAAGTAAATTTGAGTAAAATATATAAAGGCATAAAACACATGTAGAGAAGCTTCCCAGTGGAAGCGCTCTAATAAATAATAATTTAAAAAGTCTAAAACTCTTAAAGAATCAATACTTATTCCGATTCACAAAAAAGGATCTAGGACGCATTGTAACAACTATCGTGGGATCTCTCTTCTCCCAGTATGCTATAAAATATTCTCGTCAATACTAACTAGCCGAATCACAGAATACACTGGGGAAATTATCGGAGATTACCAATGTGGTTTTAGGCGGAATCGCTCGACTATTGACCAAATATTTTCCTTACGTCAAATATTAGAGAAAAAAAATTTGGAATACAACGGTGTAGTCCATCAACTTTATATCGATTTTAAAAAGGCTTATGATTCAATAGACCGTCAGAAGCTATATAACATCATGATTGAACAGGAAATACCTAGAAAGTTAGTAAACCTAGTAGAGATGTGTTTGTCGGAGACATTCCATAATGTTAGAATCGGTCATAATTACTCCGAGAGATTTGAGGTGAGATCGGGTTTGAAACAGAGTGACTCCCTTTCACCTGTGTTATTTACTATAGCTTTAGAATATGTAATAGAAAAGGTGATGTGTACCGAGAAAGGTTTAAATATGGGCGACAGGATTCCGGTTTTAGGGTATGCCGATGATTTGGTACTGCTTGGTGAAGACACGGAAACCATACAACTAAATACAAGTGTGTTAATAAAAACCGGTAAAGAAATAGGACTCGAATTAAATACCGATAATACGAAATATATGATTAGTAGCAGAAACGGTGGCGATCTTCGTGATATTGATATATCAGGGCATACTTTTGAACACGTAGAGTAATTCAAGTATTTAAGTTCAATGATAACAAGAAAAAATGAAATCCAGGAAGAAATAAAGTCCCGATTAAAGGTGGGATATGCGTGTTATTTTTAGTTGCTAAGTTACTTAGTTCGCGGCTTCTATCTAAAAACTTAAAGGTTAGAATTTATAAAACTATTATTCTTCCGACGGTTCTTTACGGATGTGAAACGTGGCCGCTTACTTTGAAGGATGAACAAAGGCTTAGGATTTTCGAAAATAAGGTACTGCGTAAAATATTTGGTCCGAAGAGAGATGAGGCCACTGGGGAGTTTAGAAGGTTGCACAACGCGGAATTACGGAACTTGTATCCTGCGAATATAATTGAATTGATAGCATCGCGGAGACTCAAATGGTCGAGTAAAGTTGTTAGGCTCGATGAGGAGCGGATTCCGAGAAAGTTGGTATTTGCTGATCCGACTGGTAGGCGTCCGAAACGTAGGCCGAAGCGTCGATGGGAGGACTGCGTTAAGGCTGATCTCAGGGGCTTGGGCTTGAATGGTGAACATTGGACGAGTCTGTGTATACAGAATTTGGTGGTATCGGCATCGAACCTTCGGGTACGGTATGCCTATTATTATTATTATAAAACTCTTAAAGAGATATCTGTGGCGGTCGTGAATAAGAGGTTAAGTCGAAATCTTTCATTATACAGGTGAGCGACTTAAAGTTTTACGTAATACCAAAATAGAGTTATTAATTACAGCTTTCTTTAAACCTAAAATTTCTTCCTCCAAGAAATTTCTTTAACCAATTTAACACGACTTGGGAGTCGGTCTGAGGGAGCGATACGTGAAGTTAACTAATTTTTGAGATAACTCGAGTTATCTAGTTTTTCACAACCGCCACAGATATATTTTAATAACTAGGAGTACAACCTATAACTACTGATTCCAAGAAAGATTGCTGTCTATTGAAATGTTTATCAATGCTGTAAACATGAGAATGGTGTCAATGATAACAATATGTTCTATGGGTATTGTAAAAAAAAAAAAAAAAAAAAAAACTGACGTTGAAAAATTCTTGCGAATCTTGGATTGAGAGATACCCGCAAATGTGGATAACGACGCATATGCTATTTAGTCCTTCTTACATACTTAAAACTTCTCTAATAATAATTCGTTCCGCGGAGCTTTAATGGCTTTTCCAAAAATCGTAGGGCTCCAAATAAAAAATGTAAAAGTACTCTATTTTAACCACTTCGGATTGGTATCGTACAAGAGGTTGATATTCCGAGACATAAGTAGTAGGTATATGCAGCCAGCCAACATTTGTTCAGACTACACAACCATGTTCAGCACTGGAAATAGGCGGTAACCTCTGAGAAAAATAAAATGCGGTATGGGATCACTTTTAGCTGGGTGGTTAGCATAGCCTCCTATGCCAAAGGTCACGGGTTCAAATCCGCAGGTGGCCCTAGGATTTTTTAATGGGAGTTAGTTATGCCGTCCTTCGGAGGATACGTTAAAAGGTTGTCCCGAGCCTGTCTATGTCAGGTGCTCGTTAAAGATACTTATCCTAATAAAACCTGGATAGGCAAAATTTAGGACTCCCATTGTAGCATCGTCCGATTAGCCATAGTAGCATAAAGTGATGTTAAATAAATACACAAACAACAAATGCGGTGTTCTGGTGAAGTCACCATTTTTGATGAAAAAGGGATGGCCAAGAAGATAGGAAGGTCAAGAAGATTGTATAATGGTATAGACTATAACCAGCGAAATGGATGGAAATGGACGTGACAAAGAGAACAGACGGAAGGAAGAGATTTGTTTTGTTTTTTAAGCTTTATTGCAGTATTTAAAATAACACACTATACATACATAAAGCTGTACTAAAAGTAGTCCAGTCTCTTATGTAACCACATTATAACACAAAAATAGGATATGATCACATTAATCTTTTGTTTATTAAACGTCACTTTATGGTATTGTGGCTAATCGAACGAAGCTATAATGGAAGTCCTAAATTTTACCTAAACAGGTTTAATAAGAATAGGGATCTTTGACATCGCACATGCTCGGAACCACCTTTTTACGTCCCCTCCGAAGGACGGAAAACTTCTTCCTCAAAGCACCCAGCCGCTTGCCCCTCTTCTATCCTATTTTGGCAATCTCGTCCAACCATGCTTTTTGAGTTCGTCTCCTAGGCTTCTTGTCAGTCGGTCTTGCCTCAAAGAAATTTCGGGGCTCTCTTTTCTTGCTCATCCTTATCACATGTCCAAACCATATAAGCACTTTACTTTCATAGTTTTTATTAATGGAATCACTTTAAAAACTTCTCGAATCCGTTCGTTTCGGATGTGGTCTCTTCTTGTTCGGCCAGCTACTCTCCTTAGTTATTTCGGATACTGTCAGTCTGATTTTATGCTGATCGAGTAGGACCCCGCATTCACATCCGCACAGTTGGGATAGAAGGTACAGCATGTTATATATGGTAATTTTTGTTTTATTTTCGACCTCTCGTTTTTCTATGACAGTATTACTGATTTGATAACAGACGTCATTTGTTTGTTTTTTTATTCTTTTCGATATTTCATGGTCTATTTTTCCATTTCTACTGACAACTTTTCCGAGATACTCACATTCATCGACCATCTACAAAGTCTTAGGTACCTTTACAGTTAATCTGTATGTCCTTAGCAACCTGCTCTATCTGCATAACTTTGCTTTTTTCCTCATTTATTAGCATTACTTTTCTTTCTAGTTCAGCTTCCCATTCTATAATGGCTTGCTATAGTACAAAATTAGATTTTTTTTTTTTAAATTACTTTGATCGTCCATGAATCCCACTTACTGGCCTACATCCTGAAAAAAACATCCTGATATCCTAGATATATTTGTCACCTCCCAGCTTCCTCAAAAACAAAAATAAAAGCCTAAAGTGACCTCTCATCAGATCACTGTCCAGTTGTGCTTTCTTTGCATTCGGGTTTTGTTCCAACACCAACCCCTCCTAAATTAATCCTTGGACGAGTGGACTGGGACGGATTTCGAGACCAAACTGGACTTAAGAATCCCGCTTAAGACTAAACTAGATATCGACAGAGCCGTAGAACAACTTACTGACTTAATAACTACCAGTATACGTGATAACACTACAAACACAATTACTAATAACGCTCGACAAACCTGCCACAGCACATTCGAATATTATTAAGGGAAAAACGCAGAGCAAGATCGAAGTGGAGTGCTAGATACCCAGCAGACAAAACTAACTATACCTTACTGACTAATAAACTTAAAGGAGAAAACAGGAAATTCAAAACTTACAGAATACGACAGAAAATCTCACTACTACTGATAAATCACTTTTGTCTACCACTAACAAACTACTTTAGTTCAAAGATTTTAATCATCTTCTCCTTAATGAATCTCAATCCTGGACCAGATATGACGAAAAAAAATCCCAAACATTTGCTCAGCACCTCTTTGAAACCTACAATCCACATCCTAATATTTTTAATCAGCATCACCTTAAATGCGTTGAAGCAGAACTGGATATTCCACTCCAGTTGACCATTCCCCTCTAAAGCATTTTATTTTTCAGAAATTAAAAACATAATCTACAGATTACATCCCCGCAAAGCTCCTGGACACGACCTAATCACTCCCAATATTCTAAACCAATTTCCCAGAAATCCACCCTATTCCTTACCTCTATTTACAATGCCATTCTCCGAACCACATACCATTTCCTGAACCCTGGAAGTTATCCGTTGTTGAAATGATCCCTAAACCCAAAAAGCCGCTGGAACTCCCTTCCTCTTACCGTCCTATATCTCTTTTACCCATTATGGGTAAAATCCTGGAAAGAGCTAATGCTTAAAGGATACTATCCTATCCTAGAGACTTTTCAGATAATCCTGGACCACCATTTTGGATTTCGCTCACCCCACTCCACCATCCAACAATGTTATCGTGTGGTGGATGTTGTCTCGTCAGCAACGGAGCGCGGATAGTACCTGCACGGGAGCCTTCCTCTACGTAGAACAGGCCTTTGACCGATTTTGGCACTCATGAATGCTTTACAAACTCCTCCCTCCTACATACTACCTCATCATCCAGCCCTACCTCTCTAAAATATCCTTCAAAATAAACTAACATAGTTCCTATTCATCCCTTTTTTACTCAGTCTGCTGGTGTCCCTTAAGGTAGTATCCTAGGCCCATCCTTTACACAGTCTATACAGCTGATATAATAACGATCCTACTATTGCCTCTCAAACTCTTCAATCCCACATCAGAGACCTTCAGGTATGGTGTCAAAATTGGAGAATCAAAATCAATTCCAACAAATCCTATTGTTATATATATCGAAAACCTATGACATCCTGCCCTACAGTGTCCTCTAATAATATTCCGCTTGTCCCTGTGGAACAGATTCGCTATCTAGGACTCCTACTTGACAAACTTTTAACATGGAATCTGCACACAAGATTGAAACGACAAGAAACTGCCCGTCGCTTCCGCTTACTGGACAGACGCTCTAACCTTCTACTTATCTACAAAAGGCTCATCTATACCACCATCATAAGGCCTATCTGGACTTATGGAGTTGAGCTTCGGGGCTCTAATAAACCATCATTGCTTACGTATTCAATCCTTACAATCCAAAATCCTCAATGATCCTTACTTTGTCACGAAGAAACTCATACATAAAGACCTTAATATCCCATATGTTGCAAATTTGGCCCGAACCAGGTATCAATCCTTCCGACAAACTCCACTCACACTCTAACCGACTAGTTTCAATCCTTGCTTCCTTTTCCATTCCTAACAATCCTCAGCGGCGTCTGAAAAGATGGCCTCGAGACCTAGTTTAGATTACGGTCGGTTCTTAGAATCTGCATCTAGGATATACTATCTTAGATTATCTTTTATTTATTTTTATATAATTTATTTCCATCGCGTTCTAAATCGCTAGTAGTCGAATGCGCCTTAAAATGAATACTATAATTTACAATAGGTACTATATCATATTAGGGATAACAACTGCAACTGCATTATGCAATAGGAAATGTTTAGTCATTTTTTTTTTTTTTCTTTTTTTAAATATAATTCTATAAATGATTTTTTGATATGTAAATAACATAGTAAAAACACATTTTCTTGTGGAATGAGGTGTTTAATATGCTTAGGAATGAAATTAAACTTTTGGAAAGAACAGCAATTTTCAAAAGCGCACTTCAAGGACTTGTCTTCTGTGAATGGAATCGAATACATGTATATTCTCCATTTTTTTTAATTTAGGGGCCCTTACTATTGTAATGATTGGATGAAGGGGTCCGCGAAAAAATTTTGATGGTACCATCAGCATAATGGATCCTATATGTCACTAATTTTTTTTTTTTTATTATTTTTTTTTTTTTTTTTTGTTATAAAACTAGCTCTCTCTTTCTAGTCGTGGGATCAGGTTGAGAGTCCACGATGTAATGGCGACTGTCAATCAACCTTTTATTGAAAACATAAAGGTTGCTTATTTTGGCAACAATATATACTCGATAGTGCTATTAATTGCACTGCCTCCTGAAGTGTGACCAGTCTATTTTTGTAATGGAAGGGTCATGCTGAATCTATCCATCAGACAGATTACTTTTTGATTGATAGCAAACTATATATTGAATATTCATGTGACAAAATATTTTTTTTTTATGGAGAAACAAAAGTAATTGATATTTTTAACGTATTTATCAGGTATTTTGTATTTTGAAGAACGACGAAAACTTTGTACATGGATTGTAAAACAAAAAAATGGAACTGTGCAGTATGATTATTCATGAGTGACAAGAAAATATTAAGACAAAGTTTTGACCTCCTCTTAGTTTACTGAAAAAAAAGAAGAAAAAAAGACTGTTTGAATCTTTTTGAATTAGCATTTAATATATATTATATATTATGACATATTGAAGCGTGGTTAAGGAAAATGTTTAAATTAAGACATTTTTTCACCTCTCTCACATTTCGTAAAAACTATTACTCGCTTATCATATTTCATTTAAGGTAATAGCTTGAAGAAGAATAATTACCTTCCTCTTAGTTGCTTTATTTACAGTAAACGAGCTTGGTAATTTACAAACCTCTCAATCGGCGTTAATAATAATACATTTATTTTTAATAGTTTCGTCTCCTGTTATTACCTAACAACAATAACAATCTTTCGAAATGATCAGTTTTGTAATAATGAGGGTCAATTATTTCACTATATATATATATATATATATATATATATATATATATATATATATATATATATATATATAGTTTATTTAATAGTTCTTAAATTGATTTTAACAGTCGAGCTCCCAACCCATCCTAACACATTCCTTTCTACCTATGCCGATGACACTTGCGTGCTATCAGTTAATAACGATCCTAGTATTGCCTCTCAAAACCTCCAATCCCACATCAGAGACCTTGAGGTATGGTGTCAGAATTGGAGAATTAAAATCAACTCCAATAAATCCCACCAGATTACCTTTACCCTTCGTCGTAAACCTATGACATCCTGCCCAACAGTGTCCTTTAATGATCTTCCGCTTGTCACTGTTGAACAGATCCGTTATTTAGGACTGCACCTTGACAAACTTTGGAATCCTCATACAAGACTGAAACGACAAGAAGCTGCACGACGTTTTCGACTACTTCAACGCTTACTAGACAAACGTTCTAATCTTCCACTTAACTGCAAAAGACGTATCTACATGACAATCATAAGGCCTATCTGGACTTACGGAGTTGAGCTTTGGGGCTCTACAAAACCATCAAACTCTTCCCGTATCCAATCCTTACAATCCAAAATCCTTAACGCTCCTTACTTTGTCACCAACAAAATCATCCACAAAGACCTTAATGTTCCATATGTTGCTGATTTGGCCTGTACCAGGTATCACTCCTTCCATGAAAAACTCCACTCCCACTCTAATCCACTAGTTTCAATCCTTGCTTCCACTTCAATTCCTGACAATCCGCCGAGGCGTCTGAAAAGAAGATGGCCTCGAGACCTTCTTGTGTAGATTCACTACTAGAGTGCTGCCAATGGGGAGTTTCTCTTCATGTTTTTTTTTCATGTGTATTATCATTGTAGCCTATTTACTTGATGTATGAACATACAATTGTAAATTTCAATAAATGAATTAAAAAAACAAAAAACAGTCGAGCTAAGTGAAAGTCGTGTGATGCTCGCACCAGATTTTTACTCAGAGGATCCTAAAACGTGTATTTCCGTTGAAAGTTTTTATTTAGGATTTTTTCACAATCGCAATACTTTCACTTACTATATATTTCATAAATGGATATGTATGGGGGTAGGATGATAGAGTGGGTTAACGCGCGTTGCCCTAGTTACCACAGATGACCAGAAACTTCAAACCAAGTAGTTGCGATTTTGCGTCTCAGTGCCGGAAAGGAGGGGAGCGAGGCTTTTAAATCATCATTTATATCCCGCCCTCACCTCCTGGCCCGAGAAACCCGCGTATAGCCTTCATAGCAGGGGTGGACAAACAAATATATTGGTTTGTTATTTTCAACAATGAACATTTTTAATCGACCGAAAAAAAATAATATATTTCTCTCTCCCACTCAAAATTTGCGGCTTACGTTTCAAGATACGTATTTACGAGAATTTTTAAAAATCCGTTTGTTCGTCGGCGGCAATTGCATGAAATTACTGGACCAATTTTTTTTTTAATTCTCCACAAAAATACTAGGGCATGCAACAATGATCCTAACACCTAGGCGTTGATATCAGCTGGTTATTTTCATTTTATATTTATAACTCAGTTCTTTTTGAACATAGAGAAAAAATGTTTATATGTTTTTTAACCAAAAATTCTTTGTTACTCTTTTAACTAATTTCGTTACTATTTCATATTATTTTCTTTCGATTTTTATTCAAATAATTCTAATAAAATTTCCTGACTCCAGAACACCTTATATTTTTTCTCTATCATCAATAATAATCTAGTTATCAGAGAATCACATTTCTTAAAATTTTTGGCTAGACCATATAAGTTTTTTTTTTTATTATTATTTTCTCTTTTTGTCTTGATCTCGAAAATCTTTTCGATTTTTATCCATCTACGATAATAACCGAGTTTTGGTGAAATTATATCTATTATAATTTGTGACTTGAATATTAAAATCAAGAGTTATGGGCGTGTTTATGGGTGGAATTTTAATTATTTTTCTCTTTTTTACAATTATTGGCGATCTTTTGGCTAAGAAATAATAATAATTTTTTTCTCTCTCTCTTCAAAATAAACTGATTTTCGAGATCACCGCGATGAACAAAGAGGAAAAAAAATTTGAATTATTATTGAAAGAAAAAAAAAAAAAACAGTAACGAGTCTACTATAGATGCTTTTGGTTTATTATTTTCAATAATGAACTTTGTAATCGACCAAAAAAAAAATATCCCTAAAATTTGAGGTCAGACCTTTCAAGATACGTAGAACGCGAATAAAAAAGTTTAAAAAAATCCGTTTTTCCTAATTCATAAATAAATAAACTTTGTCAGGAGGATGCACCATTGGGTGCTGTCTCCCTCATGCCTGCCCACGCCATGTTTTTATTTTAGCACATTTGCTTATTGTAATTTTTTTATAGGTGTAAATAAAATGTTGAGTGAAAAAAAAAAAAAAATACTAAATGTAAAAATAATCATTGAAATTGGTTAAGAACTAGCAGAGATATATCGTTTTGAAATTAGCAGTCGTAATTGACCATTTTCCTTTGGATTATTTTTTGCTTATCACATCAGTTTATTGGCTTTCAACAGCTATATAAACAGTTATACCCTATTTAGTTATTTGGAAATAATAAAACAGTGTTTAATAATAGTTTGCGGAATTTTTTTTATTGATTTACATTTTTTTAAATTTTATTAAACGTCTATTATTTTTGAAATCAGACAACAAATGATTACTTATTTAGACAGATTAAATCGCTGTACTCCTGCAAATAGTGTCATGTTTAAGGGTAAAATAGTTTTAATTCGGTTCAAATCCTGTCATAAGCATTCATTTTGTATTGGAGAAAGAGAGATAGAAATCCATAATTGGATCGGCTACTCAATTTTATGAATACGCTGCATACTGAACCAATCCTAAAGACTTCCTTGAAGAAACAAAAAATGGAGAAATACGGCCAAATAAATATATACAAACGTATTACTTATATCAAAATTGGTCTTGGAAATTTAAAGATAAAAAAAAACAACTAAAATTTATTAATTACAACTGAAATATTTTCAATCTCTCCTGACCTGACTCTATATTATGAGAGGCCGGATTAGTTAAGGCCTTAGTCGGGCAATGGGTTAAGTGAACTGTAGCAAGTGTTTGACATTGCGTCAAGTGAAGCGTTGTTTATTCTGTCGAGATATAAACTAGGATGGTAGGCAGTAGTTAACATTCTATTTATTTAAAGTAGTTTATTTATTTATTTAAAGTAATAATTTAAAAGGTATATACTGATCCAACTATTGCCCCTCAAACTCTCCAATCCCACCTCAGAGACCTTGAAATATGGTGTCAGAACTGGAGAATTAAAATAAATTCCAACAAATCCAACCAAATTACCTTTACCCTTCGTCTTAACTTATGACTTCCTGCCCTACTGTCTCCTTCAATAATCCTCCTCTTGTCCCGGTTGAAAAGATCCGATATCTAGGACTGCACCTTGACAAACCTTGGAATCCTCATACAAGACTGAAACGACAAGAAGCTGCACGACGTTTTCGATTACTTCAACACTTACTAGACAAACGTTCTAATCTTCCACTTAACTGTAAAAGACGTATCTACATGACTATCATAAGACCGATATGGACTTACGGAGTTGAGCTCGGGGGCTCTACTAAACCATCAAATTCTTCTCGTATCCAATCCCTTCAGTCCAAAATCCTTCGTAAAATCCTCAATGCTCCTTACTTTGTCACCAACAAACTCATCCATAAAGACCTTAATGTCCCATATGTTGCTGATTTGGCCCGTACGAGGTATCAATCCTTCCATGACAAACTCCATTCCCACCCTAATCCTTTCGTTTCAATCCTTTTTTCCTCTTCAATTCCTGACAATCCTCCGAGGCGTCTGAAAAGGAGATGGCCCCGGGACCTTCTAGTTTAGAGTATTTTTAGAGTGCTTCCATTGGGAAGCTTCTCTACATGTGTTTCATGCCTTTGTATGTTTAATTCAAATTTACTTGTATTACTTGTTATACAGTTGTAAATTCTAATAAATAAATATATTTAAAAAAAAAAAAATAAATATATATATATATATATATATATATATATATATATATATATATATAAAAAGGTATAGGTCAGGTTTTGAGCTATTGAAGAGCTTCGTCTCCGATCATATTTCTTTTTTAACCATATTAATGACTTTTTTTAAAACCAAAATGCGACTTTCACTGACCTCGGCTATTAAAATCAATTAAAAACTATTAAATAAACTTCAAGTTGAAAAAAATAAATAATTTAAATTTAAATACAAATTGTTACAGTTTCGTTGGAACATATGATTTAGATAAAAAAATATATCAATCTAAAATTGATATGTATAATTGAGACGTTGATTTCCAAAAGGTACTAAAGGACATTTTTTACGAATTTGATTTTGTTACTTATTTGTATTCTGTTCATTTAGTTCTATCTAAATATTCTATTTGATGTTATCTAATGAATTCTCAAGTCCTTAAAAAACGCGATTTAGAAATGCGGTCATTTTCTAAAAGTACTAATTACGCATTTATTTTCGTTGCAAATCATTCTAAAAAAATTCATTTCATAACTTTAATATGATGTTATTATTATAGTAAAAAAATAATTCTAAATTTTAAGGCAAAAAGACCCAAATTAGCTAGTTTAATAATATAGTAATGAGAGATTTTCCCGCTTCCTGTAAAATTTCCTAGAATGGATATAGTACCTTTTGGAAATCAACGTCTCAATTGTCAGTAATATGTTTATGCCCTATTCGTCCCTTTACATTATCTTTAACAAGTTTAGTTTTAACATTTTTTTCTGAAATCTTTAGCTTTCAACGGTATATTATACATCTATACTCCTGTTCTCTTGTTCAAGAACACAAAATCTACATAAAACAATTGTTTTTTTCTGTTTTTCCTTTAGTTTGATATCGAATTCGCTCAACATGTATATTTATCCGTTTTTTATCAATGCTAACAAGATGATATGATTCATTTTTCGAATCTACAAAATTAAAGATACTTTAGAGGAAGAACTAGGGGTGGGCATAATAGAATGATCGTCATAATGGGATGATCGAACTTTGATGATTTAAATAATCGAATTATTTCATAATCAAATGATCGAATGAGTAGCATGCATCGTTCTGAAAGACGATATGCCACAATTCCCGTCTCTATGATGGGCATATATGTGATGAGCAAAAAAAAAAAAAAAAAAAAAAAAAAAAAAAAAAAAGGTCGTTCGATTATCTGACCTCCTTATAATCCCTCGATTATCGTTAAACAATTCATTTGGAATGATCATTCGTTTCTCCAAACAGATTAATCCGATAATCGAATAATTGAAATAATTGAATGATCCTATAATCGACATTCGATTATGCCCACCCCTAGGAAGAACATTTAAAATATCGTCATTCAAGCCCCGTGACACTATTTCAATAAGAATGAAACTGATATAATATTAAAGCCCATTAAATTTTACATCGATATGACGAGTTTGAACAAAATCGTTAAAGCCGCTTAGGAGAAAATCGTATAAAGGTACAAAATGCATGGTATAAAGTGGCTCTTGTGGTTAGTCGATTTAGATGAAAAAGTTGCTGTTATGTCTCGGGCGAATAGTTGTCTTAAATATAAAATTTCAACATCGTACGACTTTCGTTTTATGTGCTAGGCTTACCAAACACACACACAAACGGACACACAGACCTTTTTGCGGGATTAGGTCATTAAGACTCAGGGTACCCTAAAACGTGTACTACCGTTGAAAACTGGAATCCGAATATTTTTATTATCGCAATACTTTCCATACCTTATATTTAATATAGGAAAGTTAGAGTAATAATTGTAAAATGTGATAATTTACAGCAATTAAATGTGATTGCTTCTCTCTACCCCTCTTAGATAATTGCATTTTGTACACGCAAGGCCTGTTCCGACATGAGCCTGTTGAAATTTATTACGTGATCATCCCATAGAACGAACTTCAAATTTTCCACTCCTCCTAATATGTTAATAATCTGTAGGGTAACCCTTCCTTTTTCTCTAAAACGGAGTTCGTGAGGGACCTACGAGTCAGTTTATAATCCTTTTTTTTATTCGTAAATTTAAATTTTTTCAACAGAACTCATTGATGATATTAAACATTTAAAACGAGAAATGATTAATTATGGGAATAAAAAGGAAACAACGAATTAGGATTGGAATTAAAAAATGGAGTAGGATGGACTTTTTCTCTCATTGTGGAATTCAAGTCAGATCAGGATTAAACTAGACACATCATGCAACGTTTCAACTTGAAATGATTAAAATTCTCTTAATGGCTCGTATTTCAACTCATTAAATTAAATAGAGTCACCCATTATTTTGCAATCAAATTTTCCTACATAGACAAATTTATCAAATCACCTACTAATACGTATATCTATAAATTCGATAATCCAAATTAAAAAAAAAAAAATTTATTCCGGATTATTTGTTGTCTAAATTACATATTTCATGAAAATAGGAAGAAATAGTATACTTTTAATTTTTAAAGCACCTTACTGTTCCTGAGGAACCCATTGCGTTTTATATAACTTTTGTAATAAACCTCTATCACTCCGAAAACGGCAATTTGTTGCTGTATTTACTCAGATTACTCACAGAAATAAAATTCACTATTGTCTTACAAATATTTATTCTTTATTGCAAAATCCTGATCCTATAAGCAATGAATAAATTAGCAGGAGAATATTGTGTGTTTAGTGATTTTTTTTCCGAATATTTAGGGTATTATACGAAACAATATCGACAAATATTTATGGTACAATGTGACAAAAAGTACTTTCGACCTCTAAGATATCAGAGTTTATCTGAAATAAATAACCTTCATTCATTCCTACTAGCTCCAAAAAGTAATAAATAAAAACTATGGAACAGTACGGCATAGCAGTACTTGAAGAAACTGTCCACTGACAGCTCCCAAAAGCCAATTATCTGTAAAATAATCCTAATACTATCTTCTAAGGCAAGGTTATCAGAAATCGCGATTAGAAATTAGTGCGTAAATATGTGTGCATGGTTCGTCGTAGAAGGAAATATTTGAATTCAAACATGCAACATAATAGTAATTATAGATTTGTGTCATTCGGTAGTTTTAGAATGAGAATTAACTAATAATTAATAACTTCCTTTTCTATACCTAAGACTGTCACCCATAAGCCAGCTGGCTAGCTACTAGATAGGCTACCTAGAAAGGACTGACCAAGTACCGACAAAGGATACATACCTGTACTTAGGACACAGTACACAACACCTGTAAGCACTTGCTTTGTTGTGCCCATGCCGCCTCCTCACCTCCCCTACAATCCCTTGCTATATATACCCTTTGATCTTCAAGACTCATCACTCTAGATATAACATTGCTTGTGTCACACTCATAGAATGAGACCTCAGAATGTACACTTGTAGTCACCCAAACTACTCAGCACAGTTTATTGTATTCAGAATATCTATTTTGTTCTCATAATAAAAGCAGTATTTTAATATCCTCACTGTGTGTGATTCATTAACTGGTGTACTCATAATGTATTAAGGGTTTGTGCTCTATGAATTGGGTAAGGGATGAGTTACAATACTTGAAGTTCACTCATCTAACAAGTGCTATATGATTACTTTTCTTCCAGTTAGTTATTTTAATACACGTTCTTAGTAGTGTATCAGTTTAACACGAAATGCGAATATTATTAAACAGTTCTTGGATTCACCGACGTAGATTCTTAAACATGCAATTGTATTTACTAGTATAATAATCTGCCTTTTCCTTGAACATACGGACAGACTAGATATTATTTACACTGTATAAATCTTAATATTTTTTTTATAATTCTTTGATACAGACATAACATAATAATAAGCGGTACAATAATAAATTAGGCTATTGTTAAACACATCAGATATTCCAATGTGTAACAGATAAAGTCAATGTGTAGTTTGAATAGTTGAACTATTTACATGACGGGAGCAAATGCAATGTTTCACTCACTGCATCATATATATGCAGACCAACTTTAATTATAAAAAATGTATCGTTTTACACTTGCGACGTACTCGAGACATCTTATTAACTACAAGAAGATATTGACTTTGTAAGATATATATGTATTTTTTATTCCAGTGCAAGAAATATAGATATTGACAATATTAAAGTCGGGGCTTCGGAAAAATAAGTCGATTCCTATTTGTTCAAGGTCCTCCCTCATACTGCTATTCGGTTCGAAAAAATCTATTTAAAAACCTACGAGTCAGCTTTGAAAACCTAACATGGAGTAACCTTATTTCCAAATTAACGGGAAACCCATCTCTATCATCAGACAGCTCCTATGTTACTGCCATCCATTACCCCATTCTACTATCCTCCCTCATTCTTTCCAACTTAAGATACGAATGCAAAGAGGGATATCTGCTGAGAACGAGATGAGATTTTTTATTCCAAACCTTAAGAGCAAAAAAACCTTTATATACAATACATCAATTTACCTACTTATGTATTCTCTCTCATAGGAATGGTTCCTTTAGAAAATCGTTTGCCATCCATCCATATACTGTTTGGAATTCCTTACTCACTTTCATTCGTAAAGCTTCCTACTTAACCCAATTCCATCGCCATTCATATCCCCAAAACAATGAGAGAATGAGGCCATTGGTTTAGTAATAGTACGAATCTTTATACGTACTTGAGCGTCTTGGACCCTTCATGGGTTGTAGGATTTTTTATTTTATTTTATTATTATTTTTTTATATTAGGAGAGTGGAGGGGAAGGGATTTAGCAACCTATGCGAGAGAGCTATCGAATTCGGAACGAACCAACGAACGCAGTTTGATGGGTACTGAAACTTCGTTTTTTGTAAAACTCTGGAAACGTTTCTTTAGTTTAGGTTCTAAATAGATGTCTTAAATATTTATGTGTACACATATTATTGAATGTGAACAATTAAATGTGTGCGAAGTTTTCACACAGGGTCACCTGGTACAATAATAAACGAATCATTATTCCGGGGTTTATTAATACGGGATAATGTATCATAGTAAATAGTTGATGGGCCAAGGAGGGCAAAGATCAATTCTATTCCTGTAATTATTGCATCATATTTGTGATATGCGATTGTTAAGGATGCAATGCGCAGGCAGATCAATATTTAAACGTTTCTTCGGTCAATTCTGCTAGACATTGAATGCGAGACGGACACGTCGGATTATATTGGCTGTTAGATATAGGGACATTAGCCAGCTGGTGGGTGTGAAGGGGACGAGATAGGATATAACGACCCACTTTGCGGAGCAGGATACCGCGCATTATCCCCTTAGAGCAATGGGGAGGAGTGGTGCGGCCTTGCAACGCTCTCCTGGAGGCGGCCAGTTTGCCCGCTAGTTCTATCCAACATCTCTCACTCCCATTTCTAAAGAAACCTTAAATACCCAACATACCACCGTTGTACAGTTTACAATGAACAACAACTACATCCCTATTTTCATGTCAGTTTTAATAAAAGTCAAAGTAAATAAATATGGATAGTGGGGGCAAAGGTTTCTACTCTGGTATTTGACATTCCTCTTAACTCCCAGATTTTCCGTTTTATCATTCCAAACATAGTTTGCGTTTAGTTTAGTATATCTTCTCTAACTTAAGTAAAATACTGAATAATATTCTCGAAAGATTTACCCACGGAATTTTCAATTTGTCTAAATTATACGATTGGAAGCCTTTGTCCCATTGGATAAGTTTCCTCCATCAATATTTGCTCTATTATTCTTTAGTTTTCCTTCTGGAACGACAGGCCGTGTAGGTCCTTAGCCGCGTGGTCTAATCTCCTGGGAGAGTATTTTCGCCACGTTTATGGGTGAGATTTTATAGGGTAGGGTCATCAATCCCAACGCCTATTTTTGAGAGTGGCCACCAGTAGCATGACGGGTCTCACATACCCGGGGGAGATGCTGTGAGGGAATCCAAATTTGATAATATGCTTATAAAAGTCCCGCCGGGATTAGGATTCGAACTCACAGGCTTTGGCTTGCGAGACAAGCGCGCTAGCCACCCAGCCACCACGGGCGTCCCATTATTCTTTAGTTAGAGGAGAGAAAAGGTATAAAATCAATAATAAACCTGGCGAAAAGTTATTTCAGAGGACTTGTTGTCTGAGAGTGTTAAGGATTGGTCACTTTGGAAACCTCAAGGCTCGAGTCAAAGCTACGAATTTGAATACAAATTATTCCATAATATCCCCTTGAATTCGTTATGGTTAGAATACAGGAGGACATTTGTCCGAGTGGCAGTCAGTGAAAGAAAAAAATAGAAATATTGGAAACTATTTAATGTTTTGTCACTAATTTTAGGCGATTGTGTGCAAGATGTCACACAAATTGAAACCCAAATCACAATAATTATTATTGTGACATCTCCCTCTAAATCTCCCTGGAAAAGTACTATAGTTTGGGCCGGAATGTTGGCAGCACAATAGTTTCCTTTATTACATTTTTTGGGGGTCAAAAAGGAAAAAAAGTAATATATATATATAGATACAAATGCATCCCTTTCCAAAAAGAAAAGTTCCACTAGACCTTTGGCGAGAGAGAGTTCTCCGTGAAGGGCTTATGGTTTGGGTCCGTGGAGCGATCGCGGAGCCAATAAAGAGATTCCTAGAGGACATAGGTATTAGCACTTGGGATGTCTGGATTTTGGCCGAAAATGTGATGCTGTACTCCCAGGTAATTGTGTAAAACCACATTTATGGTTAGAAGTGTCCCGATCTATTTGTGTTTTTGTACCTTTGTAATCGGCCAAAAAAAAAAAATTATTCCCCTTCCCCTCAAAATTTGAGGACTTATGTATCAAGGTACATATATAATAAAAACGCTTCAAATTATTACGCAATGGTTTATTATTTCCAATTGACGATATTAGGGTATAACTGTTTATAGGCAATTAACTAATATGAAAAACAATAAATTTATTCCAAGGAAAATGGTATATCCACCATTGCTAATTTCAAAACGCTATATCTCTGTTAGTTCTGAACCAATTGCAATGATTATTTTTTCAATATGTAAGAAATTCAATTCTCTATAAAATTGCACTAGGAGCTAAAAATCTGGTATTCATTTATTTATGAATTATGAAAACAGATTTTTTTAAAATTCTTTATTCAGGTTCTACGTATCTTGAAACGTAAGCCCTCAAATTTGAGGGGGAAGGGATTAATTTATTTTATTTTTGGACGATTAAAAATGTTCATTATTGAAAATAACAAACCGAAAGCATTAATAAGAGACTTAGTTGCTATTTTCTTTTCTTTCGATTTTTATTTAAATAAAATTTACTGATTCCAGAAAAACTTACGTTTTTTCTTTTTCGTCAATAATAACCAGAGAATCACATTTCTTATAAGTAGTGGCTTGACCATATAAGACCTTTTATTATTATTGTTATTGATCTTTTTGTCTTGTTCTCAAATATATTCTCTTCTCTAGCTTCAATAATAACCGAGTTTTCATGGAATTACATCTATTATAATTTGTGACTTGAATATATAGATCAACTTTTTATATTTTTTTTTTCCTCTTTATCTTTACTGATTTTAAAACTGAATACATATTTTTTTCTATCTTCAAACATAACTGAGTTATGGACGTATTTATGAATAAAAATACTATTCATTTCTTTTCCTTTTTCCCTTTAAATCTTCAAAAATAACTGAGTTATAGGTTTATTTAAAGGTGAAATTTCTTTTCCTTCTTCTGTTTTTTATAATTAAAAATAATATTAAATTTTTAGTTCAGTATGATATAGATTGGGAGGTTGGCATGTAGCTAACTACACAATGGTCTAAACACACAATGGTAACAGCAATAGTAGCCATTTGCAAGAAACAACGTGGAAGAACCAAATAAAAACAGATGAATAAGCATTAATATCAAAGGACTAATTAGAACGGCATATTAGATAATAGTATCCCAAGGTGGGCCAAGCGTAGCAGGCTTTCAATAAGTCGGCAAAACATCTAAAGAAACCGCCATGATACGATACGATACGATACGATACGATAAAAATAAAATAAGGAGACAGATTAATCAAAGATATAAAATATTTACATTATAATCTGATGGCTCGAACCCGCCGACGAATTAGGAATAGAGGCGTAATCAAATAAAAACTATAACCCAAACATATAATGAAGAATAGCTTATTTATTCAAGTTTTATCCTGATTTTTTTCTTATTCCTTTGATCTTACAAATTACTTGCGATTTTGGTTTAGGCATTCACACTGATAAAACAAGATTCGAATATATGCTCCATGGCAAATGTTTATTCAGTTCCTGAAGTATGTTGTCAAAGAGCATTTAGAACCATGGTTCTGAAGTAAATAGGTTCAGTACTGTACACACTCATGTTTAGATTGAAATGTTATAGTTGAAACCATGTTTTGCATAGTCTGCAAATAAAATAACGAGGCATTTGTTCAGCCTCTAATAACTTTATTCGAAAATTAAGAATGTTTTCCAAGAATTTCGATAATAATTGGTTCTCCAGTAATTTTTTTTTTTTAAATCAGACTTTCTTCTGTACGTTATGTTAATGTTAATAACATGTTAAGGCTCTTTTTTTCTGTATTATGAATGTGTTGGTTTGTCTGTTATGTCACTAAGCATATTTATACAAATTGTGGAGTAAACATTAAATGTAAATTTGTGTTAAGAAACTAAGATAATATGGTCTGAGGTTACTTTATCTTTTTAAATTAAAATACTCATTGAATTATACACAGTTCGCAGAGTGCAAAAAGCTTACTTTCGATTTTCCCTTCTTCATAAATCTGAAATTAATACAAACCATCATAAAGTAATTATGTAACACCACCGACTGATTGGAAATAATGATGACACAATGAGATAAGGACCTTAGAAAAGAATAGATAAGAGAAATGATTCCACAAACAAACAAAAATAATTCCACTAGCCTAAAAACCCTAAATGTTTTCATAATGTTCTAGAGACGTTTAAAATTCGATTATATATCTTCTTCATGTACAGACTACTTGTTTCAGATTATGAAGTTATTGGCCTCAACTCAGCCAATGCTGATGTTTGAAAACGTTTTTAAGATAAATGGTTGGCTTTACTTTTAAATATTAGGCAAAAATATATAAATTATGTATGAATGTGTAAGTATATATATATATATATATATATATATATATATATATATATATATATATATATATTTATTTATTTATTTATTGAGTTTCCTCCCTTCAACAAAATCGTATTTCTTTCTAGCCTTACTATGATAGTTCTCCCGAAAATTGATTCCGAACCTGCTTCTGTCTGAAAAAAAAATGATAATACAGCATCGTATGCTTAGTATCTATAGTGACTAAGAGCATTTGTGCACGTTAACTATAGACTTGCCAACCAGTACCACATTACCCTCTTTGAAATAGTCAATGATTAGAAGTGTCAATAATACTAAATTTGTACCGTGTCCTGGCATTGGTAAATAAACACACTAGAACTGAGTCCTGTTGATGGCTCACATATTTAGGCCGGAACGTTAGCAAATATAAAATATCATAAAAAACCTTACCATAACTGAGCCTTTCTTATTCTTCCGAAGACTTATTCTCCATTGAACCTCATTTTCTTAATGTTTATTAAGAACTTCTTTTTTTTTTATTACAAAAACTCATTTTCCACGATTAAAACATACAAAAAAACGCTATGGGACTTCCGCCATAAGGCTCTGGCAACCCAATCCCACTTCGATCTGGATAGAGTTTCAGTTCTTATTATTTGTAAGCAGGAGCACACTTCTAGATGCGCTGCATCTAGTTCCCGCTTCGCATCAGACGCAAAGTGGAGACTGCCACTCCGATCCTATGCCAGTGCTTCGCCAGGTAACCATGGCCGGTAATCATTCTGAACCGAGCAACAGCATCTTTCTTTTGCAAGTCTATCGGTATCCTTTCTTCCATAAGGAGAATTTTGGCTCGGTGCTTGTTGATCGAACTGAGCCTTAAGAGAATCCATTAGTAGAGCACGATATGTCCTCTCAATTTCACCACTATTTAACGATAGGAAATTTGATTGTCTGACTTCTCTAAAGATGCACCTTCTTTTTGCAAGGTTGTCTGCTACTTCATTTCCATGGATACCACATTGGCCTGGTACCCATTGGAAAACCACTTGCCTACCCTGTTGAAGCAGTTGTTCAATTTTTATTTGACAGCTCACTAAGTAATTACCTTTAGTTACATTGGGATGTGTAGCAGCAATGATGGCCGCGTATGAATCCACAAACAAGACAATGCACTTTGCGTCAGGTTCATGGAGTCAGGAAGGGCTGGGATAACGCTCAGTTATAGTTTCAAGTGCCAAGGATCTTGATTCCTCACGTATAGCTTCTTCATTTCAGATGGGTCTCATGAGATGAAGGCGGTAAGGTGCTGTATTTAGAAGGGTCATGGGCGACATTAGAGAAAGTGGTTCTCTTGCAGCAGGCAATAAGTTGGGTTTTTTCTCTAAGACTTTAATTTTTTTCTTTAAAAAAAAGTCAAGTCTTGTAGACAGTTAAAAAGTCTTGTAGACGGTTTATTTTTATTTGACCAGTAGTCCACATGGAGTCGACATAGGCATTCATAAAGGCTCATTGAGCTTACTTTATGTTATTACGTTTGACCCCTAGGTAAGTGGCTGATTCTGTCCTTGATATTATTTCTGAGCCATATTTCAATGTTGTATTGTCTTTTTGGCTATCGAAAACAGTTGGAATTCGGTTTTTGATGCATTTAAGGTCATTTCATTTGCTTCGCACCAAATTTTTAGCTGCTCCATAACTTCGCCTAGGAACTGCTTCAGTGCGTTTATATTGCTGCTAGTAACCTAAATGACTAGATCATCAGCAGACAATAGCATTTTTAGTCCAGGAAACTTATTTTGAATACAGTTTGTCTGATTATCTACCATTGTGCAGAAAAGAAGGCGCCTAACACTGATCCTTGAGGAAGACCTTGCTTTGTTTAAATTGTAAATATTCGCTTTTGCACTTGCCCATAATGAATCTTTGAGACAAATAAGACGAGAGAAACCTATACACACATCCATATATTCCCATGCCGACGAGCTTATGTAGGAGCCGTTTTCTCCAGACCTTGTTAAAAGCGGTTTTGAAATCCATAAAAACAGCCAATGAGCTTTGTTTTAATTGGTAGCCCTCTTTTTCTACTATGAAAAATGGAGTATCTGCTCCACTTTGCTTCTATTTTTCCTGAATCCAGCTTGTGGTGGCGATTATAGTTTAAGTTTCACATTAAGTTGTAGCATTATTAAGTTTATCTGGAAAATTTATCAATTCAGGAATTAAAAATTTTGGGCTTATATATATTTGTATTTACTGGAAAATATAATTTGACATAGCATTATATTGTACGAGGAGCGGCGTGGTCTAGTGGATAGAGCGCTAGTCTACTTTGCTCCGGGTCCTGGGTTCGAATCCCGGTTGTGACGGAATATTATTTATTCTGTTATTTCAGCCGGGAGGCGATCCTGGGGCATGGAGACCTTCTTGGTGCAGACCCAGCCTCTATAAAGTGGGAACCCAAAAATGGGGAATAACCTGGCGGCTGAGCGTGTTCTCGGCCGAATCATCTCATTGCACGGCCGTTGGCCTTGAAACAGTACGAATCTCTATATGTACTGAGCCCAAGACTCTTCATGGGTTGTAGTGGCACAGGTTTTTTTTTATTTACTTTTTGTTTTTATATTGTATGACAATGACACTCTGTGATGGGATTAGCTTCCGACTGCTTCAAATTTTAGTTACACTTCTACGATTACAAAAAGTTTTTAATATTGGATACTTTAAGAATTTATTTATATTGCATAGTCCCGCTAGTTTCTTCCTTTATGAATAGCTTATTTGAAACGACTCACATCAAATAGCGAAACATTGTCTAAACTTCTCTCTTTCTTTGCAAAATGTGAAACGATGACAGACGACATCTAGAAAAGTTTATCTTGCTTTTAAAAAATGACGATACTACTGTTTTCAGTCGTAGAGAACTAAAAGATCTCGTCTAACTCCGTTCTGTGTTTAAATACTAATTTATGAACTCGAACCGTCTCACATATGCATATTGTGTTGTATTGTCTGACCCGGCCCGAGTCGTGTGGTAAAGCTATCTTGTAACGTTTTCTTTGTTTTGTTTTTTACCTTGAGGAGTGCCCAATGGCACTTTCTTCTGTCTGAATATTAATTTTATTCAAGCCCTTCCCAGCGTTAAGTGGGTCTTTTTGAACACTTTTTACACGGCCTTATCATGTAGGAGTACTTTGTTAGTTGAAAAATCTTTTAGAGTAATACTCAATACTATTGCATAGGGTAATGGTCAAATAGTACTTGAAGATAAGTTACTTAAAACTATTCAAGAATGTATAAACCGCTTTTTACAGAGTGGTTTGGCCAGAATCTTTCTTATTTGTAATGTGTGAACGTTCCCCATTTATGACCGCTTTCTTCAGGTATATAGCGGGGTATTTCATATTACAAATACGAAAATGAAATTGATAGTCGTGTAGCTCTATCATTAAGCTAAAAGTTCAAACTAAGTGCAATACCGTATGCTCTTGTTCACCGATCTGTATGATTTTCTTTTGGCTTTAGTGAATCAGCACCTAACAGCAGATGTTGGCAATTAGCAAATGGTCTCCAAATAATGACATGTAAGGAATGGAGAAGTTTAATAGGAACCGAACAGTAAGATAATTCGTCTGCTTAATTCTTGTTGTTAGTTGAATTACGATGAATATTCAAGAAAAAAGATCTCTTGGAAAAGGTTAAAATGGCAAACGAGAATCAATGATGATCGAAGTGCATGTATGTTTGAGCTGGAGCTGTGATACCCGATAAGA
Source organism: Piezodorus guildinii (assembly GCA_023052935.1). Lineage (NCBI taxonomy): Eukaryota > Metazoa > Arthropoda > Insecta > Hemiptera > Pentatomidae > Piezodorus > Piezodorus guildinii. Next base: position 40,211,142 of record CM041294.1, read on the forward strand.
CTTTATTTTCGGAAATTATCTAGCTCAAGAATTGACATCAGAGGTGAAGCATGGTATAAATCGAAGGAGAGGAAAGGGCGAGACAAAAAAACTTCTATTTTTAAAAGAAATACATTATAAAGAACTCTTGAAGCAGTTTAAAGTCAATGGTGGGGACAGACAAGTGACAATATTAAATCTTTAAGGAAAATGCTGTTACAAAGTGACTATGAGGTCAAGCCTGATATTGGAAGAACTACAGGATATAATCTAAAACGGAATAAACTTGCCTCCAAGACTCTGGAATAGAAATCCTTCCATCAGGATCCAATAATAATCTAAAAAAGGATGGATGAGGTTAGTTACTGTTTCTAGTTTTGCTCTTATACCCAATCGTCCTCTATGCTGAATCCATAAAGTATATTTTCCTATATGAACACTATTGCTAATTACTAAATTCCTAATTGCGGTAGCCAGCCAATGACTACCGTCGCCGACCCACGTTGGTCGTCCAAGTCTTGCGGTGGGGCGCCCCCACTCCTTCACCACTGGACCCTCCGTTGAACCAGTAATATCCGGATTGCTACCCAGGATGGTCTCCTCTAGTTACTTAGTACTTCTCCTCCTTGTCGCCGTTCAAGCAGGTAAACATTATTCCCATTCTCTCAATCTAAAATTGCAACAAAAAAAATATTATTGTTAAATTAAAAAAAAAGTTTTCTCATTTTCCAAAATCGACTTATCTCTCTGTAATAAAAAACATTTGTTCTTCCAAAACGTAAATATTATCTCCCGACGAATACGATTGATTGCATTAGATAGTGTATTCTTAGTTAAATGCGCATTGAAGAACAACCAAGGTTACCTTGCTGTGTCATATCAGTATTGTTAGAACCTTTGATAAGAAATCAGTTATTTCTCTTTTAAGCTCTGCCGCTACCCTTAGTGTGTTAGATCCGGCCTTTAAAAAATGATTCCCATTAATAAATCTCGCAAAGATTAATATTCCATTTTAACGAGGAGTTTTCTTATTGAATATTGCCTTCATCATAATTTTTTCTTTCGCAATCATGTGACAATTTAAGAACACGATCAATCAAATATCTTGAATGATTTTGCATTGATATTAAATATTTTAGGTTGAATTCAAAATGATCTGCATTTAGTCATCAATTATTATTCTAAGGTTCTTATCCGAGAAATTTTTGATTGGCAAATTATCTGATAAAGTCATTTCTAATCATAAACACCAACTCATTCTTTAATTTTTATCAGTAACACCTTCAGATAAACCTTTTAAATTAAAAAAAAAAAATACGTGGTAATATCAAATTTGTTGCAAATTATTTCTTAATGAGGGATACAATGTTTCGTTAATTTTTGTTTTCAATTTTTTTTTCCGTCATATTTTAGAAAGTTTCCTTCTTTTTTTTTCTCAATCACCCTTTTCTCTCATAAATAAAATGCATTTTTTGAAGTAGGTGGCTAAATATATTTGATAAAAATCAAAATCCCATTGCGTCTATGCAATGCATGGAATTATATGGAGTAAAAGAAAAATCTAGTGCCATCTTCACACCTTTGAAACTTAAAAGAACTAGGTAAAGAAGACCCAATTTTGAAATTTCGTTATTTGAATGATATAAGACAATTTTAAAGATTATAAAAGAAAATCAAAAAAGATCCCGTAACATCCCAGGCATTTCTTTATGTTAAATATGTAATTTTGGTTCCGTGCGACTTTTTAAGTTTACTCCATTTTCTCCCCCGATATCCCACCCCATGTTAGAGTGAATACGGAACTATGTGAAAAAAAATTGGATACCAACAAATATATTCAGCTACCGTTAAAATACTTGCTTTATTATATTTATGAAAAAAATATTTATTTTGCAAAGTTAAATGTTTGTTGTTAAACAAGAAATTCATATCAGTGACCAACCAATTAAAATAAATTTTGAAATGTTTCTTCAGTCCTATATATTTTACGTAGAGTTATTTTATTGGAATTTTATTTTTCCATTACGCATTTCTGATTTATTTTGATTAGTTTCACCAAATTTCATAAATTATGTTTGAGCTTAATCAATATTTACAAACTCTCAGATAGATGAATTCATATTCAAAATTAAATTTTATATTTAGGAAATGATACTGGGAAATAAATTTAACAGGGCTGCATCTATGGAAGTAGTACGGGAAAACGACAAACTTAGAAATCAATACCTGAAAAATCTAGAATTTTGTAAACAGGACAATAATATTGGATCCATTCACTAAAAACAAAGGTTTTCTTCTGTTATTTACGGTGTTATACAATTGAATTACGTGTTCTTTGAATACTTCATTATCGAGTTGATGGATCTGAAAACCTACAATAATGTCAAAGATCAAAGCTACTAAACTATAAACGTATAGTTTACTGAAATTCATGTTTCGACAAAATTAAATGGTCTGAAAATTATGCAATGTTTAATATTTTTAAAAAGGAGTTTTAAAAAAATTGGGAGATAGAAGAAATAGAACCTAGTTGCATTAGATTAAGCTGGTTATTATCTATTTGGAGGGAGGGGAGGATGAGGCGCACAGGAAATTCGGCACAGTCATTCTTCGCTACCGCACGACAAAAATAAATAAAAAAGAGAAAAAAGAAAAATAAAAGAGAAAAATTACTAGCTGACAACTGAAGTCTTATGACCAAACAGTTTCAATAGATAGCTCGATACTGCTCCGGAAGTTTTCAGCATGTCTATTTCAGATCCTTCCACATCCTCATCCGAATCGGATGTGGAAGCAGCAAGTAGGACCCATCCTCCCCCTCCCCCCCAGTAGTAAAAGGTCTGAGATTTTAAAATATCATAACTTTCGGATATCAGCGAAAAGATTCCATAAAATAATCGAACAAATCATTGATTTAAGAAACACAAACCTTCTTTTGCAAGACAGTCAACTACTTCCGTCCTCATTTGCCTCTTGTACATCAAATAAGTTGAGTTAAGAGGTATTTTTTTTTCAGATTTTTCATCTGAAAATCATGTCTATGTTGACAATGAACTCGACACGTCTCTAAATTATTATAAATGCTCTCTCGACTGTTATAATACTTTGAAATATCTTTTAGTTTTTCCTGTTATTATTGTTAGAAATATCATTACCGCTTAAGTGGATATCGAAACTTCTCTCAAGCAAGTTAAATGAAGTATAGATTATTTATTTTTCATTAAATAAAATGTTTCTTTAGTAATTACATTTTGTTCATTCAGGTGAGGCCATCAAATGCTATGAATGCAATAGCAGAAACGACACCGCCTGTGCGAACGAAGTTCCTCCCGACTCTCTGAAAAAAGATTGTTCAGAGCATGTTGAAGGCCAGAAATACACATTGTGCAGGAAGATTGTTCAGACTATCGAGTATGAAGTAAATGGATGTAAGTTGCAACTTTATATGGGTCAAGAATGTGACAAATCACAATTTTGATAGTAACTATCATCAAGAATTCGTTTCTTTATATTGTCTTTTATTACGTTAGCTTGGATTTCAAATGTATAGATTGTTACATTGAAGGGCTCAAAGTACGCCCTTCATTACAAGTAAATAGGTGTGCAGAAAAGACCTTCCAATATGTCCTTAATTAGCATTTCTTCATTTATTTTTTCAAAGAATATGATGGAAGATCTTTTCCCTCACTTCATACAATTTACAGATTCACAACTAAATTTGGTTAAAAACGATAATCTTCTTCCTTGTGATCGATTTAATGGCATTGTTACAATGTTTATAGTATTACATAACCTTTTTCGCGAGAAACTATTCTATTTGCCATTTTGGCGATTTGATGTTTTAACTCAATATTGTATATGAACACTACTGAGGAGAATTAAATTTTTTTTTTAAACCATTAGGTTCATTAATTTGTCACTATCGATGAACTAAAAACATTAACTTTGTGGACTAGAAAAACAAGTTTGTTTTTTTCTTTGATGCCTTGTAGACCTTTGCTTTGAAGGATGTAGCCTCCATCAAACCGCAGTTCTCAATATCTCAGAGGGTAGGCTCATCCCTCCTTATGCTAATTTCTGTGCTTTGCAAACTTTGAACTCATTGGAATCAGTGACGCCCTAAACATAAATACTTCACTGCAGTATCTATCATGCCACATTGCTGATTTGTTGTAGGTTTGAACGAATAAATACAAAAACTGAAAGTAAATGATATATTAGCGCGAGTAAAATAAAATATGACGGTTTCAAGGATTAAAAAAAAAATCTTGTTGTTTCTTCAATTTTCGAATAACAGTCCATTATTTTCTATGGTTAGTAATCAAAGTTACCACTCTGTACACTTGGACTAGAACAAGTATTCTTCTCCACCTTTTACCTTCAATGTTTTTTCCTCGAGATGGTTAGTCGTTGCTCGGAAAATTTGCAAGATCAAGGCTGTTAGGTTAACTCAATATATTTTATCTTATCAATTTCAGTGTCAGCTTCCTATGAGGGAAGTAAATAGTGGGGTTTTGTCCTGATGCAGTGAAACATTGTCTATCCCTGCAAAATATGTTATTTTTGTTGAAGCTCTTTCGAATAAAGCTCAAAATCTGTTTAATTTCCTTTGGGAACAAACAAATTGCGGATGCTCCTTCAGATTTCCAAAACTCAAGGCTGCCTTTAGGAGCTGGTTTTACCACCTCCTCACAGTCCTCTTACTAAGCTTAGATTTATCATGCTCACCCAATACCATAAGATAATAAAAATATTGATTAACTTTATAATCAATTATATAATATATAGTATTATATATAGATCATATAATATATATGTTCCTATTGAGAAAAATTTTTCTCTTAAGCAATGGACAAATGGGGAAATAGGGAGATAATGTATAATAAATCTAAAAAAAAAAAAAAAAAAAAAAATATTACGGTTTTCCTCAGTACAGTAACGCTGCAATGGCTGCATTTATTTCTACGCATCCCATCTTACGATACAACACATATTTTATTGAATTATTTAAATTTAATTACACAACATATTTTATACAAACAGTATGTAAAGAAAAGTAAGTTAATAAACTAAGAGAAAAAAAGAGAAAATATGATATTGAAAAAATAATAACAATTGCAGTGTCAAGAAGAGCAAAAGTAAAAATAAATAAAGTAAAAATAGATAATTATTATTTTCAATGTAAATCATAAAACTCAGCTCGCTATGTACAGTACATGCCTGTTGCTATTTATTTAATTCTGCATAGTCCACCCGGTCCACAAATTCATCAAATTTTTAAAAGTATTTTGTAAGAAGATCACACTTCGAAGGTGGCCATTGGTCTCCGTTATGTAGGGCTGTTGAAATCAGTATGTGTCGATGTTCATCCAGTTTACTGCAATTGAATGAAAGATGGCCGTATGCCTGTTCTACTTGATCAATTTACTGTTTTGTAATTATATTTTTAATTTATTGTAATTTGCATTAAATGCATGGAAATGTGTAAATCAATAGCATAATCATAGAATTAAATGAAAAGTACAATTTTATTATTCTTTGAAACATCAACCTTGTTGGATTTTCGCTGTTCAATATTTCATTTAATAAATAGTACATCAATTAAAATATTTCCATGATGTATTTCCATAGGTTCTATCCCTCTTTCCGTCGGCAGTACCTCCAAGGTGTACCTCCTGTCTCTTCCGATTTTTCAATACAAAAAAACTTCCTTATATTCTTGATATGCTTACCACTTGTTCCTCTGTCCATTCAGTAAACACTAGATCCCAACCTATAAACTTGTATATACCTTCTCACAGATCTGCCTCCTTCAAAAATCCTTTATTATTCGTGCTACCCTATTTTGGAATTCCTTGCCTGTATCCATTCGTAAATTCTTATCATGTTCTAAAATTATTAAACTCTAAATTTTATATGATAGTTAATAACATAAAATATATTGTTTATGTATATATAAATTTATAACAAAATTATCTAGATTTACATTAATATACTTTGATCAATTTAATGTTTTGTAAATTATTTTTTTAATTTGCATTAAATGCATGGAAATGTGTTAACTTAACACAATTATGTATTAACACAATTATAGAGGTAACTGACAAGTACAATTTTATTATTCTTTGAAATATCCACCTTGTTGGATTTTCGGAGTTCAATATTTCATTTAATAAATAATGCATCAATTAAAATATTTACAAGATATATACTATTGAAAAAAGCTACTAGCCTCTGAATAAAATTCAAATGTAATACAATTTTATAAGTAAAACAGTAAACATTAGTTTTAGGTGGATTCCAAATCATATGATTTATTATTTTTATTTATTTTTTTTTTAGATCTTATGTTCTAAAACATATGAAAAAACTTTTTAAAATAATTTGAAAATATTTTTCATGATTACAAAAGCCAAAATTACTAAATGAACTTTATAATGAATGGACCTGTTTATTTTTATAACTTATTTTTAATTATTTGTTTATACTGGTCCTTACACTTTTATTAATTTAACAAATATCCAAATGTTAGATGAACAAATACTTAAAGTCTCCGCATTTAGTTATTGTAAAGGATATTTCCTGTCAGCATAAGATGGGTGGAATGAATTATATGAAAATTTTGAACATGAAACCTTTATATATTAAATTTTTAATAAGAAACTTGAGGTATTATTAAGTTTTAAAATGAATATTAACATTTTGTAGTGAAACATGTTAACTAACAAAATTAAAACTTCTACAATACTCCAATTTACTAATTTTCCCAAAAACTTTCTTTAACTACCTATGAAACCAGTTTAAATTAATCCAGATTGCCAAAAACTTGTGATATGTATACTTTTTACAAATGAGTTTTATACATTTTTCAAATTTATTATATATTGAAATTGAAAAGTGACAAAATCAAATTAGATTACATATGTTAAATTTGTAACTGTAGTAATAAATCTACCTATTCTACTCACAGCTTGAGGAAAAAAAGCAGTTTATACTTCTAAGTATATCATATCTCCTATCAGCACTATATATATACATACTTTTCCTTGATGTGCAATCCTGTGTACCCAAAAATATTCAATAATATCTTCCTCACTGTCCGCAAAACCTCAAATTTTAATTACAATGATTGTCACAAGCCATTTTTCTACTTATTTCATTTCATTGATTTATGTTAGTGACAATTTTGTTTAAAAATACTGAATTTGATACCATTTTGATTAATACAAGACTGACTTATTTTTGCAGGTTACATAAAATGGATAAAATTAAAAAAAAAAAAAAATTCAAATAGCTTTCAAATAAACTGAATTAATTGTTGTATTATAATTTTTTTTAATATTTGATATTCAGAATATTGTAATATTTTTTTCAATTATTTTTAATAAGGTAATGCAAATTTTAGTGAAACCTGACACTCGCATCATTAGGAGCTGTGGGTGGGATGCTTCAAGCCCTCAGAACTGCTACCAAAGGAGTGGCTTTGGAGGTCGTCAAGAAGTATGTACATGTACCAAAGATTTCTGCAATGGAGCTTCAGTCTCATCTCTAACAGCTATGCTAGTCTTACCAATAGTTTTTTTGCCAAGGCTCATAGTTTAGGAATTTGCCCCCAAAGTGAAAGAAAAAAAAATGAGGTTTTAATTAACCTTTTCCTACGCTATGTGTAGATTTCACCAATCTCATAAGTAGTGAATGCTCTTACATTTTTTTAAGGGCAATAAATATTTAATAATAGTAATTAAAAAAAAAACATCTGTTCCATAAGGCAAACCATTAAAACACATTATTTACTTTATATTTGCCTATTATCTAAGTGCTGTTCAGTGTAAAATAAGAAATTCTTTTGAAAATGTGAGTTATACGAATTTGAAGTATTGTGGAATAATTGTACTATAAAATGTAAAATACTATTTAACTTTAAAATATTTTTTATATATTTAAAGTTTTAGAGAGTGACCTATAAAATAGGTTTGTTAGAAAGATAGAAGTTTAAACTTTCTCTCTCATGTTCTAATGGATAGAAATTTCAAAGTTAATGCTAGAGGAGCATTATAGAATGAACCAAGAAGAAAAATATATGGTAAATTTAAATTAGAACTATTTCAGTTAAATATTCAAACATAATAAAGAGAAGTTTATAGCTTTAGTAAACATTTTTTAGGATGATATAGAAAGTAAAAAAGGAAATTTTTTTTGCAATATCACTTCCAAAGTTTACCAACATTCTGTTCAAAAATCTACCTCTGATGTTTGCAACCAAGTCGAATGTGAGTAGCTTTTAATTTGGAAAATTCATTTAAATTTGATAATTTGAAAAATTACTAGCATATTAAAATAAATACAACCTAATTTATTATTGTATTTTACGTTACCTACAATGATAACTTTTAAAAAATAGTACCTTTAATCGACCCTCTTAGATGTAACAGTATTTATAAGTGATAATGAATTATTGACCAAACACAATAAGGAGAAAAAAAAAACGTTTTGACAGAGATGTTGACACATTATTAATGGTTACCTATTTATTTTTAAATTTGTAAAAAACTATCTGATTTATAAAAGTGATGTGTGTAGTAAATAAAATTATTTAATGTAAATAAATGACATAATTTGTTCTGTTCTTTAAATTATTCCTTTATTTATATCTATAGATCAAATAGTAAATTTGTATTTTAATGAATATCAGTAGTTAATTACTTATTGAGAGATTGAAGAGGAAATTAGTCCGGGGTGGTGGTCAGTAAAGGAAAAATAATGAAATAGTCTAAACTATTTATTGATTTGCTTTATTTTCTCTACAACCTTTCCTAAAGCAGCTCTGATAATCCAGAATGTGGGTCAAAATGTTGGGAAAAACAAATATTCAAGTAAGAGATGGTTCGAGTGCCGCTCAAAAAAAGAACAGAAAATAATTTTAAAAACATTTTGTTCTTTCTTTATCCTCACCTGAACCATCTCTTCCTTGGTATTCATTTCATGGTCAACCATTTATTATTCAAAGCAATAAATAGTTTAGACTATTTATTTATTTTTCTCTAATTGACCGCCACCTCTAATTGACTCCCAAATTCTTAATGCATGCTAGAAAACTTCATGCAATGATGCAAAATAAATCAGCCTAGAAGTTTTAAATTATATTTTACAGTATACTCACTAAATTAATTACCTTGTTCTGGTAAAACATAATCATGAACTTAACATTATCCTACTTTTCCTGATTTTTTTAAATTTATAAAAGGGTGGTAGATCTAATAGACAACAAAATATTGTAATATGGCCATTGACTATTAATAATTCTTTCAATTGATAATTGATAATATATCATATTTTTTATCTAGACACCGCTCCCCATTCAGAGCTTCGAGAAGCCCTCATGCATTTAAAAAAGCTGATTTAGCAGGTCAAGGTATTTTTTGGAATGTTGTTCCTCTCCCTTAGACCATGTGCCACTGTTCAACATAGTCTATTTAATTTTTTTTTTTTCAAAAACATAAAGCCTATTATAATTTGCTTTCCTTTCTGACCTGTAAGTATGGGTTGGGAGAACTTATGTAGATAAGCTTTCAACCCAGGTATCTGTTTCTCAACAGCTTGGCAAGTCCAAAGAAGTTCTGATCAATTACAACAATGAAAACAATAAATTATTTCAATCCCACACAGTGAATTTCATAAAATTTTCTATAGAATGATAGAAAGATAACCTGTTTCATGCTGACTGTAGAACCTTATAAAATGTTTGTTTAACCCTCCTTTTTTAAAAGAGGAAATCAATTCAAACTATTTATAAATTATTAAATTGTGTAACCAACATTGTAAGAACATAAATACACTAAAGTGCATATTTCCAGTTTACAAAAACAGTAACATCGATTGTAGTTGTATTAGACAATACATATTATATTCCTTTGAAGAATTAGATGGTTCAGGTCTCACATGAAGACGAGATGATCAAAAAAAGATTAGAAAATAGTGGAAAATATTTATTAGCCAATGTTTAAACCCACATAGCTGGTTATCATCAGGGCTTCTAGGCAAGCGTCAGGAAGCAACTACATAAAGAAGCAATAAATAATGCAATACAAAGAGTTTCTCAGTTGCTTCTTAACTCTTGCATGGCAGACCTGATGGATACCTGCAAGATCACTATTTTCTAATTTTATTTTTACCACCATTCAACCCGTCTCTTCCTTCTTCACATTCATTACACGGCCAACTATTTAATATTCAATGATATTTTTATAGCATTAGTGAAGAAGGTAAGTGAATATTATTATTTATTTCCTAACAGCTCCAGTTCCCCACCATCTCCTATAAACAATGTTATGGGTTCGATATTATTTAAAATAAAATAAAAGAGAGGTTTAGCTTTCTGAGTGGAACATCTCCAAAACAAAGAAACTAATAGGTGGGTTCCATCAAACCAGTGTTATCACCAACTATTATATTATATTAAAAAAATAATCAATATACATTTTAATAATTTTTCACTCATTCTATTCTATTCTATATATGTACACACACACACACACACACAAATCGCATGCACGCACGCACACACGCACACACACACACACACACACACTCAGATATATATATATATATTTTTTTTTCCCTCCTTCACTAGAAGTGTTTGAATAAAATGATGATTTACATTTTGTAATTAAAAGAAACTGACTATGGAAGTTGATTTAATGATAACAAACAGCATAGCTTTTCAATAATCAAGCATGTTAATCGATAAGATTATTTTGCTCTTATTCCTTGTTAATAAATGTAATTTTTAAGTTTCAGAAAATTTGAGTAACAATAAAGAAAACCAATGTAATGAAAACAGTAATGAAATGTATTTGAATGATGAAGAAAGTATGATTCCTAAAGGATTACTTGATCAACCTTATGATAAACCAGAAGAACATTATTTCAATGAAGTGACCACTTCAACTCCTAACTCAAACATGTTGTCTTATGGTATTCCATGCTATATCGCTGTGTTTCCTCAGCCTTCTGAAAGGCAAATAAGTTATGGCCAGTTTAGTGGAGGGTCTTCATACTTTCCACCAGAAACACCTTATGTATACCCTCCTGGGAATGAATATGTGATACCTAACCAAAGAGATGTAAGGACTCTCAATAACTCTCAATGCAACAGAAATTATCAAAGTGTAGATTATAGCTGGTGGAGCCATGGTCGACAAAATCATCTTCCCTACATACCAAACACAAATGTGGAAATGAGGCCTCCAAATACGCAAAGAAATCTCGGTATGCCAGAACGCTTCTATGAACAACAAATTATTCATGAGCATCCATATGAATACCAAAGAGACATGGGATATAAACCACATTTTAGTTATGATAACAACTACCTTAATACAACCTGCTCTCAATTGCCATTTCCAAAAAACTTTTGCAGAAATCAAAATAAGTACAGAAGGGAATTTCAGCAAACCCAAGAGGTTCCCATTTATTTAAAAAATATGTATATTCATGATATGCACACCGCAAATGTCAACCATGGTAATAATTCAGCCACCATTACCATATCAAAACCTGAAGAACCAAATAAAAATACAGCTGACCATGAACAATTGATGTCATATTTAACTATTAACAACATTAAATTTAAAAGCAATGATTTAAACACCTTTAAAAAAATTGCTCTAGATGGATGTTTACTGCTTGAAAAATTACTTGCTACGAATAATGATAAGATCTCTGCAAAAAATCTAGAAGAATTGTGTAGATCTGTCAAAAGTCAATTAACACACTCAATGAATACATTCCAAACTGAATTAATCTTAAGAGAATTAATTCTTGGTTTTCTACATATCTGTAACTCATGGATATGTATTTCCTCAATAATAACTATGAAACAAAACCAAAACGCGATGCCATTTGAGAGCAATTTACAGACTTTATTGGTTGACTTTGAAAATTGGCAAAACACATCTAAAACCCTTCTGGAAAAACTCTTGATTGCAGTGCAAGAAATTTCATTGGATCATGAACAGTTAATTAAAGATATATACAGGGGTACGATTACTTCAAAAGGAAATAAAGAGCCTGAAAAAAATGCAAATGAAATGGATGAATGTAAAAGAGAGATAACTAATAAGGATTTAAAAGAGAAGAGACAAAACAGTTCTACCATGCCTAGTTTTAATAATAATGAAAGTTTCAATTCAAAACAAAACCAACCCTCGCCAGCTGATAACAGTGTTTTATTTAAATACAGTGAAAAGGATGAGACTTCTTGTTCCTCTAACCTTTTTGTTGTCCCTGAAGAATACTCAAACAACCATCCAAATTTAAACTATCAATTAAATCAAAATAAAAACCACGATCCTTTTATCTCAAAACAGAAACCATTTTGCCAAAGTCAAGGCATATTTCCAAGCATTAACCCAGACAATATTATTTCTGAAAATAATACCATTGAGAATAATATTGAATATGAAGTAAATAAAATAACTCAATCAGAAAAGAAAGTAACAACTTTTCCATTATTTCAAAAAAATATCTCCTCAGGTAAACTTGAAACATCCAGCTGCCCTGTTAATAAACCAAATTTCACGTTTGCACTAGAAAAAGGATTTTCTTTTGAGACAGAGAATGTTTCAAATTTGCAGAGTGAAATGCCAAGTAGCCTAAATAGTATTCATGAAAATAATAATTTAAAAAATGATAATATAGTAAAAAATAAATCAACAATACAAGAAGAAAATAAATGTAATGATGAGGAGGAACATGAGTATAAGAATAGAACTAATAATGAGGTCAATCAAAACTGTCAAGTTACACATGACCGCTATAACCCCAAGTACAATAGAAAAAAAAGTTTAAAGAATAGAATTTGCAATTTTTCAAAAAATTACAGTAAGCCTTCAGAACATAACATTTATACGGAACAAATTATTAATATAAAAACTTACAGTAAATCAAAATTGCAAGATGTTTTCTCTGCTATTCAAGGGGCTGATTTAGAGAAATTCGTCACACAAAGGATAAGTGACAATGATGTAAGTTAATTCGTTATATATTCTAAATATATTATTATTAATCTCCGATTAAAATCCATCTTTTTTAATATTGAGTTTAAGTATTTTTTAAATTATTTAACAACTGTTTAAATAGTTATAATAAGTAGGAAATATTTCATTCGGCTGATGGTAATTTTGAATTGACATAATTCAAAGGCAGGTAGAAAAAAAACAAAATGGTTTCTCTATTAATTTGTTCTAATAAAACAAAAGCCAATTTCCAAGTCCCATCTTCTTTATTAATATGTGAATTGAATAACATTAATCTTCCACTAATAAAAAAAAATATTTTAAACAGTTATTATTTAGCCTGGTTAAAAATAGGAAGACAGATGCACAAACTAAGTGGGTAAGTAGCAGGAACAGAGAAAAATCCTGTACCACTACAAATCCGAGGGTTTTGGGTTAAGTAGAATCCTACTGTTTCTAGGACAGCAGCTTTGTAAGATGATTTGGCCATGATCACAATTTTTTTTTTCCAATTTTTTAGTATCAACTATATGGAGCTGTGTGTGCCCCAGGAGATCTCTATGCCTCAGAGGGTCTGCATACCACAGTGTTACCCAAAGACACAGAATAAATAATAATACTGTGACAGGTTAATTCAAACCTGGAATCAGTAGTCCAGTACCAAACCATAGAACCACCACCCTCCTCGCAGTCACAGAGATTCTGAAATTATAGTTTGGATCTAAGCACAAAACCTTGTACTTAACAGTAAACCAAAAGTTTTTGCATATTTTTCCAAGACGGTTTTATTATATTCAACAGTGAAGTATATGATCAGAACCACTGTATATGACCAAAAAGTCCCTGATGCTGAGCATACTGTAGTTTTAGCATCATTTATCACCTCCTTCTAGAATTATTGTCCAAAGAGCTTCTTCATCACTAGCTTTCTGATAGCTAAACAAATTTATCAAATTGTAGATTACGCCCTTAATATATTAATGAAATCATTTGTTACTTATCTATTTTAAAACACTGTAACTTTATATTTATTAACAAGATTGTACATGCCTAACGTGGTGATTGCGAAAACATTTTCTAAAATTTCTGGCAAAATATGCCCTCCTGAAAAATTTAAAGTCTTGTTTGGATTCATTCATTTAAATAATACCTAAAATATGTAGTACATACTTATTCAAAAATATGTATATTTTTTTTTTTATACACATTACATCAACGAATGTCAATATTTTTTCATTTTTTGTTCAATCATCTCTTTTCAACAATTTCCAGTACTTTGTAATGCTCTTTGGGATATGATGATGAATAAACTAAGTACTGCTGTTCATGGACCAGATTATTCAGATTATTTTTTTTGTTTTGTTTTGTTTTAGATAACTAAGATACGTCAAAGTATTACTTATCCTCTGTTTAGCATTTCATACTCTGTTAATAAAGACTGTTATCAAAATCTAAATGATGTACTTGATGATTTGTACAAATTGTTTTTTAAAGCTAAATGTGAAAATAAGGTAAGCAAATCATTATTTAACATTTTAAGAGTTTATTGTTATATTTTCATCTTAAGAGTAATTTATTTAGTGATTCACCTCCTATTTTTTACTAGTTTAAAGCACCACCATTTATCGTGGCGTTGGCTCAACCTACACAAAGTGTAGCAAAACAATCAATAAATATGTTTAGGAATAAAGTCCTTGCAAAGTATCTTTTTTTATTTTCATTACAATATTGACATCAACTTTACACTTCTCACAAATTTAAAATTCTCTAATGGTTAATATTGTTCATTAGTATATTACAACTATTGTAGGTTTAAGAAAGTGAATAAATTTAGCACACTGCTGAACATAAAATAAAACCTTAATGATCTGATCTTAGATATAACAAATCTATTCTCAATTATAATAATTTATTTTTTATTAATTCACTCTTCCACTTCTTCCTGATTATTTAAATCTTTAAAATCTAAATGATTTGACTAAAGCTAGGTCTATAATACAAAGTAAACCAGTTTCTCAACTTAAGGTTTTAAATTTCATTTGGCTCTTTCCATTCATCTGTATATCTTCTATTGCTAACAAACTTAAAAATCATAATCATAATTAAAGTTGGACTTTTTTTTTTAAGCTGGCATTATAATATGTCTTTTCTTAATTTAAATTAGTTATTAAATGCCAATTAAACTTAATGTATTTTTAGGGAAACATAACCCTCTTGACAGTGGCTAACAGATTAGAATTGAAATTGATAAATATGATGTTTGAAGAAATAGGAATTTGTTGAAGTCTTGTGAAAAACCTAAACTCAAACTGTTGTTGAATAATGGCCATGGAAATTTCAATTGCGAAATCTGATGAATAATCAATTGAAATCAGAAACTGGAGTAAACAAATTATACCAATATTATGCAAAACCATATTTTTTTTCACTTTTAAGAGAAAAGTGAATATATACAGGATATTGTGTCTGGTTTATTATAGTATGTTTGAAAATTGTGCATAATTTTTACCAGATAAAACTACTTTTAGAAAACTGGAGCAGATTCTAACTCCCATAGATAAACTATTCCACATTGCCTCACCAATTCTAAAATGAAATCAGTTCTTATGTTTGGGTACATCTTTGAACTGTAAAAGTATATTATCAATACTTCTTAGAAAATGTTCATTACAAAAGTCTAACTTTCACAACTTGATCTAGAGTATGATATGATATTTGAAAATTTCAGTAATTAGTGAAAGCTATTTATTGTAGCCAGTATAAATCCACCAGCCCATATCCATAAACATTCTAGGCAATGCAAAATTTGGAAATGCTTCTCCCTAGCTTGACCATGCCTTCAGTATCAATAACAGGCTGTCCACCGAATTATAAACTAAACATTGAACAAAAATAAAGGTATATTTTATTTTACATTTCTAAACTGGTTTTAATTGTTTTTCTCAATAAAGTTCTTTTATCTTTGTCGTTAGTTATTTATGATATATTATGACTAATATTTATTTTTTACATTAAAATAAGCTTTTTAAATATTTATTTTTATCAAATACTTACCCTTGACTCGTGTGGTGCTGCTGAGCTTAGTGACGTCAGTTGCAATCAGGGCCTAATTTTCGGCTGAAACAATTTATAGGATTTTGTAAAGTAATGGGAAGGAGAGAAAAATGCCTCGGTTATTATTGTATAATTATACATCCTTTTTATGAGTCAAGCAAAGCTCTGCCTTAGCAGTTTTTCTTCTGTTCATATGGTAATTAATAATTAACCATGCTATCTTCCACAATGCTTATATGACTCAGCTGAAAGTTTTTATTTCTGGAAACTTATAATTACTTATTATTGTTCTCAACTTAATCTTCTCTACAGAATTATGTATTTTCTCTTTTTATAGAGGTCCATTATCCTGATTTCTGAGAACTACTGGAAGGTCATTGTCTGCACTTTGTCTATTTAACATATTTAGGAATTTATTTTTCATCCTTGGCACAAATTCCTTGATGTGAAGAGTGCTATATTTTTCCTCACTAGTATATTTCTATAATTTCAGTCCTCTATAGCTTTCATGTAGTTTATAATTTGGTATTTTCTTCCTGAAACTCTAAGAAATATTTTTTTTAGGCTTCTTTTGGACTATTTTTTATTCTACTGGACTATTCTTTTGGAGTTTTTTTAAGCATGATTAACTAACTCATTGACGGCCTTCCATTTTCAGCAAACATACAATTGCAACTTTATTCCACAGTTTTTTCTTACACTTTCCTTTATTACTAATACTTGACACCCCAACTAATGTCATTCATCGCGTTCTTTCCGATGTTCATCAAGAACTGTATTGTAGACTTAGGCCCTCTAAAAGTTAGGGAGACAAATAAAAATTATATAACGATTTTGGATACTATTGAAGAACATCATCAGAGATAGTTCTGTCATGTTTCTAGAATGGTAGAAAACAGAGTAGAGAAGGTCATAACCAAGACAAGTATGGAAGGTTGGAGACCGAAAGGAAGACTTGGGAAGGCGCGATTCAGGAGACCTTTGAGAGAAGATTCAAATTTTCCAATAGCATTGCTAATAACAGTGTCTACAATATAACTTAAATCAGCAATTGAATATATCTTGACAATCGTTTTATTTTAATCTGAACAGATGGCCGACTATTTGTTGGAAAATTTGCTAATTCATTATTACAAATCATCCACCCACTTATCACATATCTATCTATCTGCGTGGCTCTACAACCCTTGGTGGGTCTTGGCCTCCTCAATGAGCCACCGCCATTCTGTCCGATTCTGTGCTGCCGCTCTCCAGTTCCTATAACAGGAATATAATAAGGAACACTTATCACATACAGAGGACTTATTTCGTAATCTGGAAACTGAGGCCGGTAAAACTTCAGATACTACTAACGTTGTTAAGGTAACATTCAAATCAAAAAAACTGAATTATCCTTTTTTTTTTTTTTTTTAATGGTTATAAGAGACTATTCGATTAAATCACCATCTAAACAAATATTTAACAAGATAATCAACAGAACAAGAGAAAGGAAAATACATGATGCTGAAAAAGGTAATATTTTCAGTGAAATAAGGTATTAAAAAGAACTTAAAACCACATTGTATTTTAACTTAAATTGGAAATATGCTAAGTAAGCTGATGATTGAAAAAAAAAAATCTAAAGCAATAATAATAAAGTGGCACTACAGTCCTTTGTGAACCTTGGCCTCCTCAATGAGCCCTCGCCAGGTGGCTCGTTTTGTACAGCTGCTTTCGAATTCCGTACGTTCAGAAGGGTCCGGTTCTCTTCTAGACGCATTCTAGGCCTTCCTCTTCCTATTGAGCGGTCCAGTTTTCCCTCTAGCAGCTTCCTGGGGATTACCTCCTCATTCATCCTCGCCAAGTGACCTGCCCATCTCAATTGACCACACTTGATGTAGCGTATAATGTTGGCTTCCCCAAAGAGTTCATATAATCTCTGGTTGTAGAGCTTCTCCATCGATCTCCTACTTTAGTGAGTCGAAATATACGCCGCAAAATCTCCTTTCAAAGATCAAGAGCTCTGCTTCTTCTTAATTCGTCAGGGTGCATACCTCACTAACATAAGTTAGCACTAGTCGAATGAGGGTTTTATAAAGGCTGTACTTTGTCTGGATAAGATGTTTCCTTGATGATGCTGGTGAAATGTTTCTAGGGTTGTCAGTTCACGGGCTAGCCCTCATGTGTTTAGTTTTATCTTGATTTATAGAGATCTGTTGCTTGTCCCATAAATCTAAGAAAAGCTTTTTTCAAGGCATTTAGGGATCTTTCCACACTATCTAGACCATATGCGTATCCAAGTATTTGTTTCATCCTGTCATAAACTGTATTAGTTGTTTCAAACCGAATGTTCTAAACACCCGTTCTTAGGCAAGATTAAATAGTAAACAAACCAGAGCATCCCCTTGACTTAGCCCTTTCTTTGTTTTAAATTAAGATGTACACCTTTCACCGTTCATGCAAATTTTAATGAGATGAATCAGCTCTGATGAGATCCCGAGATCACAAAACGTGTCCTAGAGTTTTGTCCTTTTATTGCTATTATATGAGCTTCGGAAATCTATAAAAAGGTGGTGGTAACTATCTTATATTCCATTCCTTTTCCCAAAATCATGCTCAGCCTAATATTTATTTGATTTACCGTTGATTAACTCCTTCTAAATCCAACCTGGTATTTACCAGTTTCTCGCTTAGCAAATGGAAGAAGTTTCACAATGAGGGCATTACATAATACTTTATAGGCACATTGAAGAAGGGTTTTTGCAATCTAAGATGTCTCCCTTTTTATGGATTAGACATATAATACCTTTTCTCCAATCCTCTAGAATTCCATCACCAACCCAAATTGCCAAACTAATATCGTACATGACTTTATGGAGCCGTTCGCAACCTTGTTTAAAAAGTTAAAAAGCTGAAATACCATCCTCTACAAGCGCTTTGTTATTTTTATGACTGTTTTTGCCTCAATCTAAGACAATATAAACCTTTAAATAGCGGGATGAGTGAAGAATAGGGGCTTTTTAAGAACTAACCATAAATTAAGAAGTTCCATGAGGACTGCATTGATATGAAATCATTTATTAAGTTTTATCTATCATCGAAATCAATGAATTATACTAAAACAAATGGTAAAGTTTTGAAGTAATACAACATGTGTGTAAAAAATGACCTTAATCTCAATATTATTATGTTCCTATCATCTAAATCCGCGAGTGTTAACTTATACCCTGGGCATATACATTCTAAAAGGCATCCATCATGGGTAAAATTCACTTTGTGTGCTCAAGCTATTATATCCATACTCCTAACAAATAATAAATGGGTTTATGAAAATACACAAGTAAACAAATTTTAAGAAATCAAATTTCAGGAAAATGAATGCTACATAAGTTTTGAAGAGACTCAGCTTTGTTTCTATTGATTTCTTTTACGAAAATCAATTTATATTTAGGATAACCATGGAATTGACAAGTGTGAAATTTTAAACCTAATTTACTTACTGTTTCTTTACGTTATACCTCACTGTATATTTAGTACTTGTATTTCGCTGTGATCGATCACGTTTTGTAGTCCGTAGAATTTCAAGTTGAATCTTACGTTTACAAAATTCTAATGATGCCCGAAGGAATAACCAGAGCTGATATTTTCTTTACACTCTTAAGAGTGTCTCTGTTTTCTGTTACGGCTTTACTGACAGCTAAACTTTTAATGAAGCACCTTGATCCAACTAATAAAAGAAAAACCTATGCAGCTAAAACGGTATGTTTGTGGTGCTTATCGTTATCTATTATTATGTTATCGGAGTGTTATAATTCATTTATTTTGATTTTAGGCTACCGATCTTCTTGACCGACTTGGAATCAAAATTGCCAAGCAAGTAAGTTTCATTCATTTTTGCTATCTCTCCAACTTGAATGTTAACTCCTTTTGATATTATTAAAAAATGCTGGTAAAGAGAAACAGAAGGGTTTTTACCTATATTACAAAGCATTTTTAAAAATGTACTACTATTGTCATTTTACATTGTACTTAATATATATTGTGTGATGCATATATTAAAAAATCTCAGTTATAGGTAATTAGTTAATGAAATACTGTATCTATCCTTTATAGCATGAGCTCATTGAAACTATCTGATTTAACGTTTTATGATTTTTGTAATTCGTAACATTGCAGTTGACGGAATATGAATTGATGATAGCAAATCATCTTGTCGATCCGCAGAGTATTACAGTGTCCTGGGATAGTATAGGGGGGCTAGGACATGTTATTCAAGAAATTCAGGAAACTGTCATATTGCCTATCAGAAGAAGAGAACTGTTCAGCAATTCACAGTTGACTCAACCCCCTAAAGGTAATACACAAATTGATAATAATTTAATCCATCTTAAAAGGTAGAATGATCACTTACATGTAGCAAATAGGTTTGATTTATGCAAAATATGTGTCATATGTATCTTTTGAGGAGAATATGTCCAAATAATCCACAAATATATTGTTATTTTTAAAAAAATATTACAGTCATTCTATATACTAGATGTCTAGTGAAAACAATGAAGTTACTGCTATATGATATGTAGGAGAGTAAAGTAAATCGTGAGAATGAGAGAGGAACCATGAAACATTGCTTAAAAAAGGAAATAAATAATGAAGGAATCCAAAATATCTATTAATTCTTCGAACTAAAATAATATGATTAAAAATATGTGAATCACACTCATCATTTCTGTGATGCCCAGGGTTTCCCTTAAGGATGTGGGTTTGCATAACCCAGACACATAGGGGCTAATCTTCACTAGTCCCTAGAGCAATATGGCCAGGTACAGGTTACATTGAAATACACTTTAGGAATAACACCCTTTCACCCGCAGCGTCTGTGTGACTCAGACACAGAATCTCTATGCCGAATCCGACTGTAATTCCATAGATAAATGAATGTACATTATTAGTCCCTTAGGTTTTTTTGGAAACTGTAAATAATAAATAAAAGTTGTTTTTATTTCTATACTCCTTTCTTGACGTAAGTGTCTGTAACCCTTTTCAAAAGATGCCTGAAAATTATTCATGGATTTGCACCCAACATGTTGAAGTGGCTCATTTATATTATCAATAGTGCAATGAAAGCATCAGAAATAGTTGGTTGTGATGCTTTTTTTTTATGCAATATTAATTTTATAAAAATCAAAATATTCAACTTTTCTGATACCTTAATTTTACTTGACCTATCCCTTCAATTGAACTCTTTTTTTTTTTTTTTTTTTTTTTTTCCTTTTTTGTATATTACAAATTTTTCTTTTACTCATCATTATTAAAATAATGCCATTCACAAGTAGTATTTAATTTTTAGTCCAACATCTAAATAATAACTAACTGAATATAAATCTGTTGACTCTTGAACATTTTTAATTAAGCATAGTTTGCTAAATTATCCATAAGTAAATCAGTTATTATTAACCTGTTAGGTTAAAGATAATTTATGGCCTTCAAAAATCCATAGAATTTTTAAAGTACCATGTTAATGTAAACTTTTCTCAGGTTAATTAACCTAAATATTTACTCAAATGAATTTTATTGGTTTTGATTTGATTCTGAGCTTCCTATTTTATATTGAATTATTGACCTTCACCTTAAATTATCAACACTTAACAATGTTTAAAATATGCATTGAAAATGACACTATCAATATCTTCTTTTTTTTTATTTTTACATATTCCATCACAATCCATGTGTTGATCAGGGAATATATAAGTATTAAATAAAAAGATAGACCAAAGTATTGGATTAATATTGTTGATGAATAGTGTATCGAAGTTCTTAATAATTAATACAATTTTTAAAATTCAGTCTGATATATCTTGTTTTTGACCAGAAGATAAACCTACTTGTTAACTCTGTACTGTCTTGGTTCTGAAAATATGTCTATAAACTCTATTAAAACAGAAAAAAAAAGTTATATCCATTTTTTTTTTTTTTTTTTTTTTTTTTTTGTCTAGGAGTATTATTACATGGTCCGCCAGGATGTGGAAAGACGATGATTGCTAAAGCTACAGCTAAGGAGGCAGGAACTAACTTCATCAACTTAGATCTGTCTATACTCACAGATAAATGGTATGGAGAGAGTCAGAAATTAGCCTCTGCTGTCTTCTCATTAGCTGTTAAATTACAACCTTGCATAATATTTATTGATGAAATAGGCAAGTTAATACATTGTGTTATGTGTTTATTTTATTTTGTGTAGCTGATGATACTCATAGTGCTCTTTATTTTTTTTTTTCTTGTAATTTGAATGTCTAATTTGACTTACTTGGTTTCTCAAAGTTTTGGTATCTTGGATCTTCATAATTATGGGTCATGATTTATAAATTTACTGCATTGTTCAGTTTCTGAAATTAATCAGTAGGATGTCATATTAAGTTAACTCCCGTCTCTCTCCCTGACTACTTTCACTTTAAAAAAATTCACTTATCATGAATTAAAGTGCATTGTATTTCAACGCTGTCTCCTTCATTCAGCCTATTACGAATTTTTTCATTTAAGACTCTTTTACTTTTGAAGACTATTTATCTTTCCTAATCCATAACCTTTATTTTATTTTTTTTATAT
Organism: Piezodorus guildinii; assembly: GCA_023052935.1. Lineage (NCBI taxonomy): Eukaryota > Metazoa > Arthropoda > Insecta > Hemiptera > Pentatomidae > Piezodorus > Piezodorus guildinii. Next base: position 40,233,773 of record CM041294.1, read on the forward strand.
GATTTAATTTTTATGTTGGATTTCCAATAGATAATTTATATTATTGTCTTGTCTTGAGTTATTCTTTATACCCAAGGGACCGGTTATCTTCACTTAGATTATCTTTGTTTTTTTTATTACCTGTAAACTTTTAAACTGCTGATATGTTATTTATTCTTACAAGTTAATTATTTCAGATTCATTTCTAAGAAGCCGCAATGTGCAAGATCATGAAGCTACAGCCATGATGAAAGCCCAATTCATGACATTGTGGGATGGCCTGAACACCGATCCTGGAACAACTGTGATAGTAATGGGTGCAACTAACAGGCCCCATGATTTGGATAAAGCCATTCTGCGTCGTATGCCTGCAATATTCCACATTCCTCTGCCTGTAAATTAATTTTTTATTAAAGTTTTTAATTATCAATGTATATGCTTTAATGTGGTTGGTTGATTAATGGTTACTTGATTAGGACTCATGATGAGGTAGTTGCCATTATAAATCACTTCTAAAAGTGATATATGTAGGTTCTTCTATATTTATAATGCAAAGAAAGGCTATAATAATACATAAAGACAGTCTCATTTAAAATATTTATTAATAACTTTTAGAAAATTAAGCTATTTATTAATAACATTTTTAGAAACTTATGCAGACAGCTGTAAATGTAAAGTTATGTATTCTCAATTATTAGTATTCTAAAAGTTATGATTAAATGTTTTAAATGAGGCTGACTTCTATAAATAAATGAAAACTCTATAAATAATTATATAACTTCAAAGTAAGGCTTAATAACAGAGTTTTTCTGAAATGGTTTAGGTGGATTTTTTATTTAAGTTAGAATTAAATTAAACAGTTCCATTGAATTTTCTACACAGTGAGTTTTGATTCTGTGGGGGACATCCATATGATTCATTTGTTGGAGGGAGAATTTAGTGATCGGCACTTAAAGGGACAAACAAGTTTTTTTTTTGTTTTTTTTCTTATGGTTTTATCTTATGGAGATTATATATTCATTAAATTATAAATTGAACAACCACTACGCATTGTTTATTAATTATTTAATCATTAATATGATCATTTATTCAATTAATGTGTAATTTTTTTATACTAAATGATATTTTGGTTCCATTTGGTACAGAATTTCACTTTCATTGATAACTTTCTAATGTTTCAAGTTAAAATTTACGAATATTATTCTTATATTTCAGACTCTTGTCCAGAGGAAAGATATATTAAACCTCGTTATGTCTGGTGAACCATTGGCTGATAATGTTGAACTGAGTTCTATAGCTGCACAAACAGAAGGCTTCTCTGGATCTGATCTCAAGGAGTTGTGTCGTAATGCTTCCCTTTATAGAGTTCGTGACTACGTAGCTAACTCCCAGTTCTCTGATAAACTGTGAGAGTCAGCTTACTTTTATTTTACCAATGTTTATAAATTTATTTTGTGTTTCTTGTGTAACATGTCTGATAATATCTAGGCCTTGACATATTTAAAAATTTTATGAATGATCCTCAAAAATCCGTTCTTTTTTCTGTTTTACTAACTCACTATCTATTCCTCTCCAGAAACATCCAAAATGTTTATTTGAAAAGTAATTAATACAATCGTTTCTAATAATATAATAATTGTATACTAAAGTCACAAAAATAACACTTAAGTGAGCCAATATTACTAAAGATGCAGAAATAATTTTTATATCAGGCCTACCACCTGAAGCACTAAGGAAATAGTTTTCTAATTTAAACAAAGCATTGTCAACTATGGCTATTTATTAATAATTTTTGTTATATTACATTAAAATTAAAATACCATTTGACATATTAGTTAATATGTTTTTTTTTAATTTTGTAGGAGGAACAGGAGTATCAATTCCAGTGCAATAAAGCTGAGTGAAGACCAAGAGGAATTTCATGATACTCTACGGCCCATTACGATGGATGACCTTACCAAATCTTTAAAAAAAATGAGAGATGCTAAAGTCAATACATCTACCTTAACTCTTGATTGAAAATGAAATCACTTTTGTTACAGTACTTAATTTATTAGTAGTAATGAAAGTGGTTGAAAAGATCAAAGCTAGTCACTCTTTTGAAATTAGTTTATAAAGTTGCCTTAAATGAGGGGAGGGAAACAGACTCGATTTTCTCTATCCTCAATTGTGATAGATTCAATTAACTTTTTGTTTTCTTTTGCAAGGACAAAGAAAAATTGCATTTTTGATCTAAAATATGTGTTATGTTTTGTCTTTAATTGGTTATTTATATTTTAAACTAAATAAAATAGAGATGAACTATGATTTTCTATTCTCTTTACAGTTGGAAAAACAAGTTGCCGGATGATAAACTTATAACATAAATGTGACAGTTTCCTTACTTTTAATTTATTATAAATTAGTATTAATAATGACATATTAAATTTTAAGCTGTTAATTGTCTTTCTTTATTCATCTCTGTATTGTCTGTAACTTATCTATGTTTTAAATCTACTCGTCACTGTTTAAATATAGTTTAAATCCTATCAGTTTCTCTTTATTTTTTTTATTAGGTTTTTTTTTTCTTGGAGAAATATGAGGGATTATTTTATTTTATTTCATATATATATATATATATATATATATATATATATATTATTTTATATAATATATATTTTCCAATAAAAGTAGTATTGTGAAAACTGAAATATTCATTATATTAAAAAGAGACTGTTTCATGTCTAGGAAGTTATTAACTTTTCTCATACGTTATATGTTTAGGTCCCCAAAGACATCAATTAACTCCCATACGACGTGAGAAATATGTTCTGCATTATATTTTATGAGAAATCGCATTACTTCATTGGATGTTTCTTTTCATACAAGTTTTTAAGAGATTTGATCCATTTGAAATATTATTTCATTCCAAACAGACTTCTTAGTTATTAAAAAAAAAAAAAAAAAAAAAAAAAACTAATCTAGGAAAAGTGATAAAAACCTATCATTTAGGACACTCTTCTTATCTTATAGAAGCAACTTGATTGAATAGTGTTCTTTGTTTTGATAAAAATACTAAACTTACTACTTTATTGTACTGGATATATTGTTACCTAATCACATCGAATCATCTATTGGGTTGTTTCACGTCAAATGTCTGTTTTTATAGTTTCTGAAATACATAAAGGATTTTGCAGGTCTCTGTTGTTTTCTTCCGAATGTTAACATATTTAAAGTAAACAGTTACTAATCCTCTACCTTTGTATTATAAACATTAACTTCCCAATCAATTACCCACTTTTTAGTATACCTCCAAATATGAACATGGAAACATGCGATTTTCGAGTAATATTTTTGTACGAGTTTAAACTCGACCATTCAGCAGCTGAGGCCACTAGGAATATTCGCAAGGCGTTTGGGGAAGGGAGTGTTTATGACAGACCATTCGCCGTTGGTTTGCTAAGTTTTCAGCTGGGGATACCAACTTGGAAAACTTGCCCCGAGGAAGACTTCCGTCCTTAATAGACAACGATGTCCTCAAACATATAGTAGAAGGAAACCCCTACCAAACAGTTAAAGGACTTTCAGCACAACTAAATGCAAGTGCATCTACCATTTCCAGACATATAAATTGTATTGGGAAAGTAAGAAAGCTCGATACATGGGACCTCATGATCTCACTGAGCAGCAGCGATTGAAATGCCTTGAAACATACCATGCAAAAATTGAAAGAACTGGGTTACGAAGTTCTTCCGCACCCACCATATTCTCCCGACTGGTCTCCAACAGATTACCACCTGTTCAGGACAGGTGTAGACAACTTCGTCAAAGGAAAACTTTTTGAAAATGATGATCAAGTGAAAAGTACGTTTTCAGATTTTGTTTCACTTCAAAGCTCAGAGTTTTTCAGTTCGGGGATAAAAAAGTTGGTGTCACGTTGGGAAAAATGTGTACAAAAAGAAGGTAAATACTTCGAATAAAATTATCTTGTTTTCATATCGTATTTTTTAATAAAAATCCTTTACCTTGAAAACAGACATTTCATGTGACACAACCCAATACTACTCTATAGCCGGTTTATCTCATTTAGAATAAAAGCTAAAAACGCTGCAAATTATTACACAATGGTTTATTATTTCTAAATAACAATATTAGGGTATAATTGTTTATATATTAATTAAGTAATATGAAAAGCAATAATGATTTCAAAACGCTTTATTTATTTATTTATTAATCAGGACTAACGGATTTTTTTTTTTATTTGTTATTCGGATTCTATGCATCTTGAAACATAAGCTCTCAAATTTTGAGCAGGGATAATTTTTTTTTTAGGTCGATTACAAAGGTTAATTATTGAAAATAATAAACCAAAAGTATTTATACAGGACTGCGTTACTATTTCCTTTTCTTTTCTTTCGATTTTCATTCAAATTAAATTTCCTGATTCCAGAACACCTGACATTTTATCTTTATCATCAATAATAACCGAGTTATCAGGGAATAACATCTCTTATAAGTCATGGAGAGACCATATCATAATTTTTTTAATTTTTTTTTTTTTGTTTTGTTCTTTATTCATCTCGTTGTGATCTCGAAAATCTTATCGATTTTTCTCTATCTTCAATGATAACCGATTTTTTTGTGGAATGACATCTATTATAATTCGTTACTTGAATATACATAAGGATTTTTTTAAAATATTTATCGCTCTTTACTGATTCTAAAACTATACATATTTTCAATAATAACTGAGTTATGAGTGTATTTATGTGTAAAATTTCAATTTTTTTCTCTTTTTTATAATTAATCACTGTTTTTTGGTTAAAAAACAATAATGATTTTTTTCTCTATCTTCAAAAATAACGTAGTTACAAGCATATATATGTACATGAGATTTCAATTTTTTTTTCATTTTAATATTATTTTTTTTTTTTTTTGGTTTAGCGCTCTACTGATTCTAAAACTCTATACATACTTTTCTCTATCGTCAGAAATAATGAGTTATGAGTAATATTTTAAAAAATTTCTTTTCTTTTTTCTCTTTTATATAAATATTCATGGTTTTTTTGGTTAAAATACCCTAATAATTTTTTTCTCTATATTATTTTTGAAAATAGAGAAAAATATTTTAGTTTTAGAATCAGTAAAGCGCGATAAACAAAACAAAAAAAATTGAAATTGCTTTAAATACACTTGTAACTCCGTTACTTTCGAAGATTGGGTAAACATGTATTAGTGTTTTTTTAACCAAAAAGCCACTGATAATTAGAAAAAAGAGAATAATTGAAAATTTACCTATCAATCCACCCAAAACTTATTTTCGACGATTGAGAAAAAATGTATTAGTGCTTTTTTTTAACCAAAAAAACGGTAATAATTAAAAGAAAAAAATTGAAAATCTACCTATAAATCCGACCAAAACACAGTTATTTTTGAAAATGAAGAAATACATGTAAAGAGTTTTACATTAAGAAAGGGGGATAAATAGAAAGAAAATAATAATAAAATGAAAAGTTGATTTATATATTCAAGTCACAAATTGTAATAGATATAATTCCAACTAAACTCAGTCATTATTGAAGATAGAGAAAAATCAAAAAGATCATCAGCTATAAACAGTTATACCCTAATATACTTAGTTATTGGGAAATAATAAACCCTCGTGTAATAATTTGCAAGGTTTTTTTATTCTTTATTCAGGTTCTAAAAATCTTGAAACATAAGCGCTAAAATTTTGAGGGAAGGTAACTTTTTTTGATCGATTACAAAGGTTTATTATTGAAAGTCAAAAACAAAAACGCTGCTAATTATTACACAATGGTTTATTATTTCCAAATAACTATATTAGGGTAAAACTGTTTACAGGCCATTAACTAACATAAGAAGCAATAAATAATTCAAAGGAAAATGGAATATCACCACTTCTAATTTCAAAACGCTTAATCTCTGCTACTACTGAACCAATCTCAATAATTATTTTTTCATTTTGTAGGAATATATAGATCTATTTTTCTCATTTATTTATTATTTTTTTTTATCGTGCTTTAGTGATTTTAAAACTCTATACATAGTTTACTCTATCTTAAAAAATAACTCTATCAACAAAAGTATGTGTATTTATGGGTAAAAAGTAAAAGTATAAGTGTATTTATGGGTAAAATTTCATTTTTCTCTTTTTTTATTATTATTCACGATTTTTTGGTAAAAAAACACTATTAATTTTTTTCTTTATCTTCAGAAATAACTAGACATTGAATTAAATTAACCAATAAATCAAAATAGATATTAATGATTGGTTATTTAGTTAATGTTTAAATCAAGAAATAATTAAACCTCACAGATTATGATGGTCAACTCACACACGCATACGATCGACAATAGGTGCCATCGGTTTTGCTATCAAAGCTGCTTAAGAAGCTATTATGGGAAAGAGGTGGAGAAAAGGCGGTAAGACGTTTTGCGCAATTATAACATTAGAAGTTAAAAATGCCTTTAATTCAGCCTGGTGGGATTGTATCTTGAAAGGATTGCAAAATATGCATGTCCTCATAAAGATTATTGAGAGTTATTTTACCGACAGAATCTAAATGTATGATACGTAAGCAGGTTTGAAAAGCTACAAGGTCACAGGTAGCGTTCCTCAGTGTTTCTTTCTTGGGCCGCTGCTGTGGAATGTTATGTATGATACGGTGATCAGGTTGCCCCTGCCAGAAGAAACTATTACGCTCGTTTTTGCAGATGATCTGGCAATCATCGTACGTGGTAAACCGTTGGAGGAGATGACCTATAATGGGAACAAGGCAATCTTTATCATTCGTCAGTGGCTTTCAGCGGCAGGCCTCCGGTTTACTGATCATAACACTAAGGATGTATTGATAACCAGTAGGAAAGTAAGGGAGACAGTCAGTTTCACCGTCGGGCAGTACGATATCCTATCCAAGCCATCGATTAGACATCGGGGTGCAGGTTGACGCCAGAATTCGATTTGATGAACAGCTGCATAAAGTTAGTACCAGAGTAGCGCAAGTGGTAAATGAATTGGCCAGAATCATGCGAAATATTGGTGGACCAAGGGGAAGTCAAAGAAAGCTTATGGCTAATGTAGCCAGTTCCATGCTATTGTATGCAGCCCCGATCTGGGTAGAATCCTGTCAAGTGCAGTCTTAAGTCCGTAGTTATCAGCTAGCATTGAAGAAATGCCCGAAAAAAAAAAAAGAAGAAGAAAAAATAAGCTTTTCGCACTGTGTCCTACGATGCCGATGCGTCATCGCAAACATGGCTGCGATTGATCTTTTGGCAGATGAACGCAAAAGGATCTACCAAAGAAAACACGAGAAGAGACGGTGCTCACTAGGCTACTTTACAGAAACAAGAGAAAATGCATACTCTTAAAATATGGAAGAGGCACTGGAACGGCTCATATTCTGGAAGATGGACCTCATTCCCGATATATCGACATGGATATCCGAAAACACGGAACTGTAGATTACTATCTCACTCAACTACTTACTGAACATGGTTGCTTCAGAGCCTTCTTACACCGATTCAAAATAGAGGATAGCTCATCGTGCCCACCCTGTGATCCCCTGGAAAAAACAGTGGAACATACATTATTCTCTTGTTCAGGATTCATTCGAGAAAAGTCGGAGCTAGACATTAAATTAGGAACGAAATTGTCGTTAGAAAATTTAGTTGCTTTGATGATGACTAGTCAGGAGAGTTGGAGCCCTGCAGCTGACTATGCAGCACAAATTGGCAAAAGACTCAGAGTACAGGAGCAAGAAAGGAGAGGCAGGGCATTGGCTTAGCTTAAATAGGATGTCCAGGACAAAAATAAGCATTTAGCTAGCCCTTCTGCCTACCGCGAATTAATGCTTGACAGAAGTTCCGTGGGATGGTAAAGAAGAATTGGGAGGTGGTTGTTCAGTGAGTAGGAATCTCACACTGTAGTGTGACTTGATTGTTGCACTTCGTCTCATGAAAGATTTTTCTGAATCGTCTCATGAAAAAAAACACCTATCTACCAAAGTGACTTTGCTCTTTTTTTCTTTCATAAGATCCTTTTCCTGATTGATATAAACATAACAAAAAACAATTAGGGAAATCAAGCCGTTCACGCGTGATGCGATGACCAAGAGAAAAGGCGATTCATTTTTATATATATGTAGAAAAAAACACGCTTCACACACACACACACAGATATATGTAAAAGCCTAAGTTTTACAAACGTGAAAATATTCGAATTTCAGTTCTAAACGTATTACACTTTTAGGGTCTCCTGAGACCAAAGAAAACAAAAAGTTGTAACACTGAAATTTAAAATTTTAAACGTATATACCCGAAATGTTACATATGCATTTTGCACCACTTTCTTCAATATTTGGTTAATGAGTTGTAGGGACAAAAAATATAAAGCATATTCTTATATTATAGTTAGTTTTTGTTTAGATTTGATATTTACAAAATTAAAATAATTGGAAAGATTTTCCTAACACAATTTTTTCAGCCGCAACAGTAAAAAGTATTAGACAGAAAAATAGTTTATATAAGGTTTTATACTGAGGAAAGAATAGAAAATAACTGGTAAAAAAAATCATAAAAATTAAAAATGTTGAGCGGCAAGGTGTGGACGATTTCGATTGGATTGACCCATATATTTGGTTTATTATTTTCCATAATGAACTTTGTAATCGACCAAAATAATTCACATAGACATAAAAAATATATTTTATTTTATTAACTATCCTGTAAAATATAGAGGTTTTTTATGGTTGAATGTTTTCAGAACATTCCGTTTCTATTATTTTATAAAATTTTAAATAATAATAATTTTACAGTGTACTAAATGTCGTGATACAGTACCTCATATTTTGGGTTGGATTAATGTCAACAATAAGGTTTGATTATAATCATGTTATATTTTAAATTACGTATTATAAATTAAATAACAATAAAATTTGATTATAACATTATCATATCTACAAATTTATACTTTTTTCTAAATGTTTAGAAAATGTACAAAAACCCGGACACTGAAGATGAGGATGAAGAGTCTTGAATCATTGCAACACTGAAAAATTATTATTATTTAATGATTTGATGAATGAAAGAAGAGGATTGTTCGAAAATTATTCAACAATATTTTTTAGACTCATAATATCATATCTTCATATTTTCCGATTTATCAATTGTTTAAGACAAAACTTTCACTCAATAGGAACAATTATATATAATATATATATAATATATATATATATATATATATATATAATATATATATTATATGTTATATATATGAACTCTAATTCATCTATATAGAAACTTCTATATAAAATATTCATATAACTTTTCATTTTCGTTCCATTTCCCACCGCAAAAATATGGAAAAAACTTGATCTCAGTTAAAAGTTTATAGAAAAAAAGTTCTACAGAATTTAACATCCTTTATAGCCCTTGTCTTGAAAACTTGTTTTACATGCAATGGTAGGAGTGGGGTTAAATTAAAAAAACAAACAGGAAAAATGCGTATTTTGTGATTCTGCCCTGAAACGCCATTCGGTGAAAGTTTTTCGTTTTTTAATGATATTCCAAACATTTTTTTATCACAAAAATGTATGTATATCATACAAATGGCTCATATATGATTCAACTACCCAAATTTATGCGCCATGACCATGATGTGCAACATTGCTCGAGTTGTTTTCAAAACACCCTCCCTTTACTGGCTAATGAAATTATGAGCATTAACTCTGGTTTAGTTAGAATCGAGCAGGTGATTGCTACGAGGCTCAGCAAATCGCTATGGCTAGACTCTAATGAACAGTAGGTACCGTCTTTAGCGTATTTTCATTCAAAAAGAAGGAAGAAATTAAAAAGATCACCTCGAAGGCTAGGAAGAAGATAATAGCAGTGGACCCTTTCACTCTCTGTTACAGGAGGTGCAAAAACAACTAAGAAACCTTAAGGAATACCTCTCTTATAAGCTTGCAGCGTTCCCTATGTCCTTGTTAAGTGATGTTGGTATGCGGAAGGGCCCAAAGCATGTTTTAACATAATGCATTCAGACCCCTTTCGATTGATTTGGAGCTGCGATTAGATCATTTAATTGCCATAGATGTTGGGCATCTGCTCCAAAAAATTGTTTGGAATCGAAATTCGAATTTTGGGCAACTTTGTGTAGATACATCCAAGTACATCCAGCAGCATTATTATAAATAGGTGGTTGTCCCTTTGACGGGTACCAAGAAAATATTTAGAAAGGTACCAAGCATGCAGAAAGAGCAAGATGTCATATTTGATGAAGGCATATTGAATTAACCCCTCAACACAAATTCTGTTCATATGAGCTCAATAAAAACAGATTTTTTGCTTATTAGAACAAAACTTGATGCATCGAACATAATGAACGAGCTGAGGAGAATGCTGATGTGCAAACTGTTGCACTGCAACATCGATGGCTTCTTTGTATGGTGCTGTAATGATAGCGAGGAAAGACATCTATTTGTTAGTAATCCTCATTGGTACTAAAAATACGATGAAAAACATATACATTAAAAATATAGGAAGAGACAATTCACCTGACCTCATGTACCCTACCACATTTAAGTATGACTTCGTCGAGAATCTGCTGCTCATCGACGCCATCAGTGGGTGAGACATCTTATCAAACATTTACGGGTTTGGAAAAAACAAAATTGGGTTCTCTTTTTCAGAGGAATCTATTATTGTTGGACGTAAGTGATGTCTCTATGGACCAAGAATACATATTAGAGGAAATCTCCGAATCAGGAGACCAAATATACATCCTCTGAGCTGGGAAAATTGAACCATCACTCACTGACGTCCAATAATCGAAATTTGTTGCCACCACGACAAACTTAAACCTTGCAAGGCTGCTCCAACCAGCGGTACCACTCGTTGAGGGTATAGCAACCAGTGATGGCGTAGATGACCATCAAGAAGCCAACACTCACAACAAGAGATGCTGTTACTCTGACCCTACTGGAGATAGTTTCATGCAGGTTCGTTTATGGATAAAGGAAATCGGGTCTACACGATTCTATACTTTGCAAGTTCTGTCGCGGACAGTCCTGCGACAAATATATATTTATTGTCGCCGATGATGAAGAGGAGAATGTCTACGACCCGTTGATACATATCGGAAACTACGACCGTGCAGAAGGGTCAGCTCTCCCAAAACACCCTGCGAAACGTTTCCAATGTTTGAAACAGCTCCTCTCCCCTTCCTTTATTTTTTGAAGTCTTATTTTAATGAGAAATCTTTATCATTTGAATGCATTGTTTTATATTCTACATTTTTAAAATGTACTCACGTTACAATAACGTTTTTATCACTATATGTGTAATGAATTTTTTCCCTCCTTTATCTATGTAAATGATTCATATATGATTTACTTGCATTTTTAAGAATTTTAAAATTAAGAAATGCTTGAGATGTCATTAAAAAACGAAAAACTTTCACCGAACGGCTTATTTTTTTCTGGTTTTCTTAAATTTACCCCCACTCCTACCATTGTTAGTAAAACAAGGTTTTAGGACAAGAATTTTAAAGGTCATTAAATCCTTTACAACTTTCCTTCCCAAAACTTTCAACTGAGATCAAGTATTTTCATGTTTTTGCGGTGGGAAATGGAACGAAAATGAAAAGTTTGCAAAATCGCCAAATTTTCTCCATTTTCACCTTCTCGTAGCTCGAATACGCCTGGTCTTGCAAAAATTCTTTACGTATCGAATTTGTTGGAATTTTTCCTGTCTACATTTTATAATATTTTATAAATGACCTGGAGGACAAAAACTGAAAAAAATCCCAATTTTCGACCGTTTTTCAATATGGCGGACGAAGCAAAAGGGTGGGAATGGAGAAAACTTAGGTTAAGCACAACCTAATGGTCCTAAACAATATTAAAAAATAAAATCAAATGACGCACTTTTTGTAGGGTGAATCCTCCTTTTTAATCTCTATTGACCGGACTATAACCAACACTAAAGAAGTCGAGTAGACTTGTACAACTGTTAGGATATGCAGATGATTTGGATATTGTCGGGCGTTCATTTTCAGCATTGCAGGAGGCATTTTTATCATTGATGGAGGCGGCAGATGAAATGGGACTTTGCATCAACGAAGAGAAAACTAAATATATGAGGACTGGTGAGTCCACAAACAATGGAATCCAGGAGTTTGTGGAAATGGGTCCTTATAAATTTCAGAAAGTAAATAGTTTCACTTATTTAGGAAGTATCGTTTGCGCTTCTAATGATGTGTCCCTCGAAATAAAGAAAAGAATATTCAATGCCAATAGATGCTATTTTGGGTTGCGGAGACATCTGGGGAGCTCATTTTTATCAAGGCAAACTAAAATAATGTTGTATAAGACCCTCATTAGGCCAGTATTGACGTATGCCTCTGAAACATGGACCGTATCAAAGACCAAAGAAAAAGACACAGCAGTCTTTGAAAGAATGCTATTACGGAGGATTTTCAGAGGAATTTATGTGAACGGCCAATGGAGAAGGCGTACTAACAAAGAAGTGTACGAAATGTTCGGGGAGCCTGATATAGTTTCCTGGATGAAAATAAACAGACTCAGATGGGCCGGGCATGTGGCGAGAATGAGTAGCAATGATCCTATTAAGAGATTGCTCGAAGGAAAGCTGGACCGTAACAGAGGAAGAGGACGACCGAGACTGCGATGGTCGGATGCTGTGGCTCAAGATGCGAGGAACATCTTGAACGTCCGTGACTGGAGGGCAACTGCATTAGATAGAGCCACCTGGCGAAGGCTCCTTGAGGAGGCTAAGACCCACATAGGGTTGTAATGCCATTAAATAAATAAAGAAGTCGAGAATAGATGCTTTTGGTTTACTATTTTCAATAATGAACCTCTGTAACCGACCAAAAATAAAATATTACTACCTTCCTCCCTATCAAAATTTGAGAGCTTACGTTTCAAGATACATAGAATGCGAATAACGAATAAAAAAAAAAAAAAACGCCCCGGGATCACTTGTAGCTGGGTGGCTAGCGTAACAGCCTCCCATGCAAAAGGTCACGGGTTCAAATCCGCAGGTGGCCCTAGGATTTTTTAATGGGAGTAAAAAATCCTTAGTTACGCCGTCCTTCGGAGGGAACGTTAAAAGCTGGTCCCGAGCCTGTGCGATGTCAGGTACTCGTTAAAGATCCCTATCCTAATAAAACCTGGATAGGCAAAATTTAGGATTCTCACTGTAGCATCGTCCGATTAGCCATAGTAGCATAAAGTGACGTTAAATTAATAAACAAACAAACAAAAAAACGCCCTAAGCATTAATAAATAAATAAATAAAAATTTTCTACTAAATAAAGAAAGAATCATTGAAATCGGTTCAGAAATGGCAGACAGAAAAAGAGAAAAAAATATGTAATTTTACCCATAAATACACCTATAAATCAGTTATTTTTGAAGATAGAGAAAAATATGTATAGAGTTTTGAATCACTAAAGCACAGTTAACAAATATATATATATATATAATATATATATATATATATATATATATATATATATATATATATATATATATATATATATCATTAGTATCTATTAGGATTTATTATTTTCAATAATGAACGTTTGTAATCCACAAAAAAAAAAAAAGTTGCCCCCTCTCGAAATTAGTTGTAACTTTTAACTCCGTTATTTTTGAAGATAGAGAAGAAAATTTAGTTCTCGGTTCCATGATTTGCTCATGTCCTTAATTTTCTGTCCATTCAAAACACACTGGCAGTTCGAAAATCGTGTTGGAAAAATGTTTCTTGATTTGAAAAATTGCTTCTTGATTTTAGTTTCTGACGTGTTAGAACGAAAACAATATTAAGGGTTAGATTAGAGGTTTGTGTGGCAGTCAAAAGACATTAGGAAATAATGAAAACTTTTTATTTTCTAACTTTATGAACCACGTTCCGAATCTTCATCAGGTCTTCCAGGAAAGGGTCAAGAAGCAACTGCTTTGACGAAAAAAATGTATTGCCCCTGTTCTACTAAACATCTAAGCGGTGAATGAAGAACCTAATTTATGGAGGGAAGAAGCATTCCTCTTAACTAGTCCAAGAATATCGGGATGATAATAAATTGAAGGTAAGCTAAAGAGCTGCAATCAGGAATGTAATTTCGCGTTTTCAATATTTTGAGCTAACTCGCAGATCATAAAAAAAAAAAAAAAATTGTTCTTAAATTATGACATTTTCAACATACAAATTTTACGGACGGGACACGTGTTCGATAGTTTGGAATTCAGTATCACGAAAAAAATTTGTTCACTGACCCACTGCTAGTATTCTCTCCCATGTATGTTAAAAAAATTGTAGTCTTAAGTTATTTCCTTATATTACATATAAGCATTGTGATGAATAATCGTTCGCAATTCTATAGATTCTCTTGAGTCTAAAGTATAAAATTAAAAATGTGATGATCTTACTTTTAGCTTGTGGTTTCTTTTACGTAAAGTAAAAATAAAAAGTTATCTAAAGTAGTTATCTAAAAATTCTGAATTTCAAATTTGAAATGAAATCCGCTTTCATTTGAATTTCAGTTGTTCCCCGCGAACATTAATTCAACTCCTCCTTTAAAAATACCTATTTTTTTCTATTAAAAGAAAGTTCTTCCTCATAACCATTTCTCACTAAACTATTTATCTAAAGGAAATACTGCTAACTACAATCATGTAATCAGTGATCGATATTGTTCAATATGGCCGATTAAAGCTAATATTACGGACAAAGGAGATGCTATATGATTGATTCGAGAACATGCACAAAAATGACCATTTTAATGAAATTTCAGTAAGTTATTTTGTTGTATACGCTCTAAAGCTTGTCGAAATAAACTGGACTCGATTTTACGCTATTGATGTTTCCACAATGTTTTTAATGTTTTATCTTTTCCTTTTAATTATTCTTTTTACTTATGTATACATTAATTAAAGGTAGTTTTACACTTTGGTATTGTTTTTCTCCTGATTTGTTTGATTAATGTATTTGATCAATGAATCGAAAGATCGGAAGGTAGCACTGTAATGGTTGATACTCTAGATGAACCGATCAAGAAACATATTTCGGCATCAATAAAACCAACAACGTTTAACTGAATGTTTTTTAAATTTTAAGTTAAGGGGTTTACTAATGTCTCTTACCTATCAATCAGACATATTTAATAATATTTTCATTTGATTCTGGTAGTTGAATTTTACTTATCAAAATCTTTCTAGGTTGTCAAAGTAATGTCAGTTTGTTCCTAGCTTTATCAATAGGGTTTATAATTTTATCATGCTATTCATTTCATCTGTGTAATGTTTTATAGCGGCTAGCTCTCCACCTCGCTAATCCGGGGAAAATAACATTGCTCCATGTTCAACAGAAAGATTTTGGAAGACCTCATTTGGCTTTGCTCAGCTGGTGTTATCATTCAATATAGGTTTACAAGAAATGGCCAGCACTATATCAAATATGAAAGTTACAAACCCTATAAAAGGCCTTGTCAGCAAAAGAAGAAAACGTTATACAAAAGATGGATTCAATTTGGACTTAACATGTAAGTGATTCTTTCACTAACTATTTGAATATAATTATGTTATTAGTTTGAAAATCTCAATTAAGTGTTGACTTTTCAGTGTTAATTTAATTTGATGGTGATTATTTTGTTAACTACTTTTAAACTTGTCTGTGGTAAATCAAAATTATTACTTCTTTTGGTTTTAACTTATAGGCTATTCTCTCCCAATACTATGTTTTATAGAAATTAAAATGTATTAATACTCCCCATTTTTATTTCTGTGGTTGTTTTATAATTGTTTTATTTATAATTTTTTTTTTTTATCATGGTGTTCGTTTTCACTTCGTATCAGAAAAAGCATTTTGAAACTATTATTTCTTGAACTGATAATGTATAGTATTGATTTTACTTACTTTTGTAGCATTGCATTATTAGTTCATTTTTCGGCAATGTTTTTCTATAACATTTGGTATAATATCTGTTTATATCTTAAATTAATTAATTTACAAATATAAATAAATAATATAATAATAAATAAATATAAATATACAATTAATTTATTAGGGCATTAAAACCAGTTAAGAATTATGTTTTATTTCTTCTCTCTGTCAGTGAATATTGCCTAATTAAGCTGGTCACAATTAAATATAAGTTAGTGGCATTGTCGCTTATTTATTTATCTATTATTGAAATCATTTTAAATATATCTTAATATGCATCTGTGCTCTTGCTGTTTCTGGGCCTTAAATCAATGTTGCTCTGCTTTAATGAGTTTAAATAATTGTAAAAATGTTTATTATATTATGTTTTTCAATATGGGTCTTTAATTGTTTCATTTTATATGATATATGCTACCTTTCAATTCAGTAATTTGTATTTATTTCCAAAAAAAAAAAAAAAGGATGATTTGTGTTATTTTCTTGATTTACGAGACACAGAGAATAGCATTTATTCAAGTTTCTTTAGTCTTTTATGTAGTTCAGTGTTAAACCTAATTTGTTATTTTCTGTAATACAAACCTTATATATCTATATTCATGTTTTAATAATTTGCTATTACTAGGGCAAGGTCTCTTTCTTGTTGTATTACCTTCATTTCCTATTTCAGTTATGCCGAGCTGAACAGGTTATAATTATTATCTACTATTCTAACTATAATTGGAAGGTCGAGATTCATACCACAGAACTCCCCTCAAGTATATTTCTACACATCCATGTCAGATATGAATTTGCTTTCCCAACTAACATATATCACCTTTGTTAGTACTTAGTTTGCCAAAGCTACTTTCTCCATTTCATTCATAAGTCTGTCTTAAGACTTATACATACAAATATAATTAGAAATTTATAATTTAAAGATTTCAAATGAAATTTACAAATAACAAGTTTCTTTATGGAGTGGCATGGTCTAGTGGGTAGAGCGCTAGTCTACTGTGCTCCGAGGCCTGGGTTCGGATCCCGGCCGAGGCGTAATATTATTTATTCTGTTATTTCGGCCAGGGGTCGATCCTGGGGTATGGAGACCCTCCAGGGGCACACCCAGCCTCAATCAAGTGGGTATCCAAAAATGAGTGGAAAACCCTGGCGGCTGAGCGTGAACTTGGCCGAATCACTTCATTGCACAGCCATTGGCCTAGAAACAGTACGAATCTTCACATGTACTGAGAACTCTTCATGGGTTGTAGTGGTACAGGCTTTTTTTTTTTTTTTCCTACGTTTCTTTATGATTATAAGAGTGTTGATTATTCATTGTAAGGCAGCTCATTTTTTTATGAATTTTTTTGTGACTTAATTTAATGACGGTGTTGAATTGATTTCAACAACTTTTATCATGTTCTTTTCAACAAGCAGAAATCTGTTGGAAAACATGTAACTTATGTGTTTTATATTTTTGTGCTATTGATTTGAGTAATGCATGATGCACTGATGCATCACATCACATTAGATTAGCCTCGAAATTGTGTGGCAAATTTTCATTGTCCTACATATTTATTTTAAATTCCATTGTAAAGAAATGAAACTTGGAGGGAATTTAAAATAGATAAATAAATTTTCTATATAATGTACCCAAAGTAACTATAGAGAAAATTTTAAAAAGTATTTTCTTCGGTCATTCTTTTTTTGATGGAAACACCCTTGCAGAAGGGACAAAAGTCAAAAACTTTTATTTGCATAAATGCTATTTTTGCTAGGACAGTTGGAGAATGAAAATCTTTGGTTCTTTGTGATTAAATTTGTTCATAATGTTTAATAATAGTTCTGTTGTTCATCACATTTCCCATTAAGTATTTCAAATGGTTTATTATGATATTTCAGATATAAGAAACAATCTTATTGCCATGGGGTTCCCTGCTGAGAAATTGGAAGGTGTTTATAGGAATCACATTGATGATGTTGTTAAGTTCCTCGAAGCTAAACATAAGGACCATTATAAAATTTACAATTTGTAAGTATTTTTTTATATTTTTGTAATTAGTTAAGTATCCAAGGATTATTGAATGTTGCAGTATAAAATCCTTTTCATAGTAATTTTTTATTTCTTACTAGAATTTTTTTTTGTTTTAATTGTTATTTAATCTCACAGTAATTATCCTGATTTTATTCTACTTAGATTAAATTTATTTTCTTCGATATTGCACTTAATTAAAAAATCTGGTGCGCACAGCACATGACTTTCTCTTACCTCCCTTGTCTAAATCATTTTTAAGAATTTTTAAATACATTTTGAGATGAAAATAAGTTGTTAAATACTTAATTATATTGAGTTTCTATAGAAACATGTGTTTTATTAAATAATCTATTTTATTATTATCTATTACATCAGTTAGTTTTATCGGCTTTTTATCACTATCCATTAACTTCTACAATTTGAGTATAATATAATATTTTTTCTAAAATTTTGAGCTTTCCAACAGTATGTTATACATCTATATCATTGTTTTTATGTTCAAAAAACACTAACAAAAATAATATGGTTATTTTCATAGAATCTAAAAAATTGAAGGTACTTTAGAGGAAGAAAATTTAAAAATTCACCATTAGTCCCTGTCAGACTATTTCAATCAGAATTAAACCCACATGATATTGAAGCCCATTAAATTTACACTGATACAGCAAGTTTAATCAAAATAATTAGAGCTATTTTTGAGAAAATCGTAAAAAGGTGCAAAATGCATGGTATAATGTAGCACTGCCAGTCAGCTGATTTAGATGAAAAAATTGCTGTGATATCTCGGGCATATTGTTGCCTTAAATATTAAATTTCAGTTTCATATGACTTTTGGTTTTCATACTAGACTTACCACAGACTCATACACACACAGACCTTTTTTTTTTCTATTAGATTCATCAACTATTTTAGGATAAAGAATTATAAATAAATGCCTTATTACCGAGGATTAAAAAATTATTGGTGTAATTTATTATTATTTTTTTTTTTTTATCTTTCCTTAGGTGTTCCGAGCGATCTTATGATGTTAGTAAGTTTCAGCAAAGGGTTGCTAATTATCCTTTTGATGATCACAATCCTCCTAAAATTGAAGTAATTAAACCATTTTGTGAAGATGTTCACAATTGGCTGTCACAAGATTCTAATAATGTAGCCGCAGTTCATTGCAAAGCTGGAAAGGTATGTGTTTATGTTTTGATTAATATTTATTTAGTTATTTTTTTATTAATAATCAATTTATGTCTCCAATGATGATAACATGAAATAGGAATTGCCGTCTGATGACCATGATGATTAGAAACATCTGAGGGGATTCAAATTGATTTCATATAGTTTGTTTTGGTCTAACTAATTGAAAATGAAGTTGATAAATTTTTGTAACACCTTCTCATGTAGTAAATTAGGTTTGGGTATGCTATAAAGTTAATAATAATTTATGGCTTAAACATTCTCATACAAATATATTGTTGAACCAAACTTAACCGATGATAAAAATAAAATAATTAAATAAGCCAATTTTTTCAGTTTTGACTAATTCTAGCACTTGAAACAACAAACTAAACTTGTGACTGCTTTTAAAAAATGAACTATCTCATTGTTTATTACAAGGAGGGTGTAGGCATATTTATTTAATCTTTGCAAATGACATTTAAGTTTTAAAACTAATCCTATTTGGTCAATACATTTTTGGTATAATTTAATAAGAAAATGATGTTTATGAGAGAGGAAAGAAGAGACAAAAGAAAAAAAAACTTCTGTGAATCTTTATAGCCTCTCTTGAATTTGCCCTGATTGTTAAAGAATTGTTTAATCATCGCAAGCTTTCATTTATCAAATTGTTTTCAAAAATATGGCTTCTTCTAGTGGAACTACCTTTTCTCCTACTTCCCATATTTTCTATATCTTAATAGGATGTTGCATGAGTCTTAAGAGATATTGTATTAGAGATAAATGAATAGTTACATTTGTTTTCTTTGTTTAACTCTGGATTCAGAGAGAGAAGGAGAAAGATAACTATTTTTTTTTAGATTCTGATATTTTATATTGTATATATGTTTTCTTTCTCAGGGTAGGACAGGTGTAATGGTTTGTTGTTATATGATTCACGCAAAACTATTTGAAACAGCCAATGAAGCACTAAACTATTATGGTCATATGAGAACAACTGATACAAAGGCAAGTGATTAGTTTGTTTTTAGTACTTTCTTTTTCATTTTATGTACAATAAAGATATTAATTATAATTTTTCTAATATAGGGAGTTACGATTCCTTCACAAAGAAGGTATGTGAACTACTATGCAAGTTTGGTGCAAGAAGGTTTAGAATATTCTCCAGTTACATTAACAATTCGGGAAATACGCCTTGAGCCGCTTCCTAGTCTTTTTAATGGTACCCAGGGATGTAAGTATTAATTTAATTTATAATTTATTATTAATTACTATGCTTTATTTATTTAGATAAGTAGCTTTATAGCATTTTTCAATTATATTTTGAATAACTATTGATATTTGAATATTGATAAATATATGTTTATGTTTAGTAGAAAAATTAATAATAAAAGTGTTATTTAGATTTTTTTTTTTTAGTGTAATGGTTTATTACTTATAACAATTTCATTTAATTGTTTTTGTTTTTTTCAGGTGTAATGTTTGTCATTTCTGAAGGAAAAGACAAAGTCTTTACTTCTGAACAGTATGAAGTTAAAAAGGGAGTTTCTTATATTTCAATAAAATTGGAAGTACCTCCAGTGCAAGGAGATATTAAAGTGGAGTTCTTTAGCAAACAAAAAATGATTAGAAAGGTTATTGTATTCGTTTTGTTTCAAATTTTATGATAATAAATTATCCATCTTAATGATTCTACACTGTCATCTCATATATGCTGTTAATTATTGTCAGTCACTTATCTCAGTAGTACAATAAAAAATACATTATTAAGAGACTGGCTTTTTGTGCTGTTAAAATCTGAAAAATGTGTAGCGAAAATCTCGAAATGTGCAAAATTGTGCAGTAAACATCTTGAAATGCGCAAAATAGTGCAACAAAATATAAAATTGAGGGTATATATATCTTAAACATTCAAAAAAGCATTAATATTATTTCATTTATTATGCTAATACGTAGAAATACATGTGGCTTTTAAGTTACAGCTAATGTATTAAAATTAGTTCATATAACAACTTTTTTATTGGACAGCAGATAAATTTAAATTAACTTTAATCTACATGGAAGAGGAACTTAACCTATAAAAGTTGTTTTCATGAGAAATTACTTACCTATAGTTAAAAATAAAAAAACACATGAATCACGTTTTTCAAATCGATCATCAATCAAATATTTATCTGATTCGTCCCTTTAGTAGTCAATTAGATTAGGAATTTAATACATGTAAGAAGTGGATCTAGGAGAACTCACTGAAAACAGTTTGAAGAATAGATCATAAGTGCTTATGAATAATTGATAGTGGTATATTATGTAGACAAGGGTATAATTAAATTAAATACATATATATATATATATATATATATTATATTTATATATATATATATATATAATTTTTTAAAAAATAATATTCATTGTTAATTGGCTGCTGTTTGTATATTTTGTCGTGTACAGTTAACAACAAAATAAATAATAATTATAATTTTGATAACTTACACCTCAAAGCATAACTAGGAAGAATATTTTGTTACCTGTTTTAGAGTGTCTGTTTGGGGTTTTCTTTCACACCCAATTGATTTCGATTGATCACTAGCAATACAAAACAGTTTACCCAGCAGATCTAAGCTCAAGAGTTATTAGATATCCAGTTTTTAATTTTCGACGAGACACTAGATGGGGATTCAGTATAACAACTATAACTTTGAATATCTTTTTATAATATCTATTCAGCCCTAAATCAACCTTAATAATTGAATATCTTTGAATTAGCCACTTTGGTAGCTAATTTGAAAGTGACATTAAACGAATAAAAACAATGAAACGCTATATGCTAGGACGGATGTCTGACTTTAAAATTTTTCCATCTATTTTATCTCTGTTAACTAACAATTTAGTTCTAAAATTGACCAGAGAAAAATCATATAATATAATATTAAATATTTGTTTGTTTAGTTTGATCAATTGTAATATTAAAATTTAATAATCAAATTTAACTAATATGCCAAAATAATGCAATAAAAATTTTAAAAACTTGAAATTTAGCCCAGAAAGAGCAAAATGTCCAATTTCTTACAGTATAAAATTGTAATATTTTATTCCCTAATCCAGTCTCTTTACATGACAATGTGGATTCAGAGAGATATCACATATGATTTATAGATTTTGTTGTAAATTGTGATAGCAATAAAAACCTAGTTAAAATCAGAACATTATTTAATTAAATAAATCATTTAATTATCAAATGATGATTTAATAAAAAAAGCAACATTTAGTTAAAACTGAGTTGATATATTTATATTTTTGTTTTGTTTTTTTCATGAAGGAGAAAATGTTCCATTTTTGGTTTAATACTTTCTTTGTACGGGAAGAATATAAATCAGGTGAAAATGGTAACTCAGAATGTAATGAGGTTATGCCAGAACGTTCTCTAAGCTGTGTAGAGCAGCGGACTTCAAATTCTCATCAGCTCTACAAGCCAAGGTTTGTCAAGAACTCAATGTTGTATTTATAAATATGTATTTAAGGCTTCATGTTATAAAAAATGTTTTTTTAAATATATTTTCCTGAGCTCTGTTACTGCAAAATTAATCATTAGTTTTATGAGGATTTTTCATATATATGTAGAAATTGAGAAAACTGGGTTATAACGTAAATGGATTGTTGCGGAATTATTTTTTTTTAAAAGTGATCTTTCTTTTTCGCTTATTAAAAATGCATTAATCAAAATTAGTTACTTTTTTTTTTTTTTTTTTTTTTTTTTTTGATATTTCCTTTATCTAAGTATTTTTTGTAGAAGGTATAAATAGAATTAATTAAAAATTTATTATTATGTAATTGTCCTTAAAACTAGGTTTACACTCTATTAGAGATAACTTTCAGATAAATGCCAAAACTTAGAGAATGGAGAGTTTTGCTCTATTCTTCTTATTATTACTACTATGTATTTATTTTTTATCAGAAAATTTTATAATTATAATGAAGTGTGTAATTAATTTCCAGGGCGAACTCATTGGTGAATTTAGAAACTGAAGGTCTCCCTTTAATATTAAGGATTGATAAATGGGATCTGGATGATGCTCATAAAGACAAAGGAAACAAAGTTTATCCATCGGATTTTAGGGTATATAATATTTTTTTAAATTTATTTCTACATTTAGCTGTATTAACCTACAGCTCATTGTTAGATTAAATGCTTCTGTGTTGCCTAAATAAAAAGATTAATAGGATTGTCAAATACTGTTAGTTTCCCTCTCCATTATGTGTAAGCCAATATATTATTTGGATCAGTTGATAATACCAAATTGTTTAGGTTCTAAGTTAGTCTTTCACTATTGATATAACTTTCTTTTATTACATAAATTCATTTATTTTTTTTCTGTTTAGATAATAAATAAATAAAATAAAGGTAATTTATGTAGAATGAATTTTTTTTTTATTTTTAAATTTAAAAATTTTGTTTTTTTTTAATTCATACTTATGGTTAAAAGATAATCATTCACAAATCTCTTATATTTTAGATAGAGAAGGAAGGGTATGTCATTCCATACCAAGTGCTATGGAAAAAAAATAATTGGTTGAACGACCATCTTAGAAAAAATTGATATTTTCAGGGTTAATTCCCTAGGTTCTGTAAGTCTCAAAAATATTTTTATTTTTAATTAATAGTTCTTTGAAAATGGATTATGGACTTAAAAGTATCAAGAGATATAACTTCCCCCTCCTAAATTGCTATCCCCACTCCAGCCCTATGTTCATATCCTTTTTATATACATACATTCACAAACAATATGTGGTATGTACTGCTTTTTTTGTAAATTTCTTTACTTATATGTAATATTAAATAGCAGTCACATGGATTGCAAAGAGGGTCAAACAAGGAGGCAGCCTAAGCCCTTTGTTATTTTTACTGTTTATGGATGAAGCGTCATCCTTTTGTTAGAGAAGAACAGACAAGGACATTCCTGGGGTAAAGAAATCTTGATTTTGTAGTGATACTGAATTAATAAAATCAAATTTCATTTCATACAGCTTCTCCTCTACACCAACTATGTGGCATTGATTACGGACTCTGTCTAAAAGTTGCAGCTGGCAATCGTGGAATAGTATGAAGAGCTCCACTGAAAAGGGATGCTTATAAATACTAACAAAAGTAAGATCCCATAAGTAGGAAGGAAGAAAGAAGATATCCATATATACTGTAATAGAAAATAATTAGAAGTGGTGACAGACTTCACATACCTGGGTACAGTGAGAGACGGATCTGGGAAGGTACTAGACAATGTGGATTACTACCTGATATATAACACTGTTTGGGAAGAGAGAAGTAGACAAAGATGTCAAGCTCCTCATCATCAGGACAGTATAAATACCCTCTCTTTTGTATGGAAGAGAGTTGGATATTAACAGACCAACAAAGGGGTAGAATCACTGTTGCCGAAATGAAAATTTCAACGAAGAGCGAGAGGAAAAAGAAGGTGAGACCAAGTTCACAATAAAAGGATTTGTCTGAAACTGTTGGTAGCACCACTGAAAGAGCTGGAAACTCACCAGCTAAAGTGGTTCGGCCATGTTATTAGGATGGTCGACCACTGAGATCGTCTAAAGACCATGAAATATGTCCCAGATGGTGGATAGAAGACAGACCTAGGGGCTTCCCAAGGACCTTCTATCTCGACTACATTAATAAACTCTGGAGTGAGAGGAAGGTCCTCTGACAGACCAAGAATCTAGCTAGAAACAGGAAATAATGGAATTCCTGGCTGGATACTCCTCTACGTAGAAATTCACTAAAGAAGAAGGAAAATAGTCGCTGTTTTTTTAAATTAAATCCTATCTATTTCTCATTAATGTTTTTTTGCTAATGGGTAAAATAATTTTTTTTCATTGCTTGCTAACAGTTGAGTCTGATCTACCATCTGATGTGAAAATAGGAAAAAGGTTCTCTAGTCTCAAGTCATAAGATTTGACTTGAACTATTTTTTTGTGATCAAGTAATCAAACTCTCAACTATCATTTCTTAATCTGTTTTGGAATTAAGAAATTAAGCAACTGAGTTGATGTTTAGCTTATTTTATCAATGTTATAATACTATCCTTAGGTTTTATTGACTTAAATTATTTAATAATGAAGGCAATATTATATCCACCTGTTAGGTAAGTGTGGTAATGAGCCGAGTCGGTGCTGTTTGGACTAGAAGAGGACCTGGAATTTCTCGTGAAACTCCCTCAGAGTCTTCAGATGACACCACTGAGTCATCCACAGCTGATGAAGATGATGACGGCTGGGAGTCGGGTAAGCCTGCTAGTCACTTCTTATTAACTAGTTGTTTATTTTTTATTGAAGTAGATGCATTGCAAAATTGAATAGATTTTATCTTGAATCAGTAATTAATTGAGAATTATATGAAATTCAACTTACATTTTATCTATTTAATTGGTAGTTGATAATTGAACTTTTCATCTATCTAATTCGTAAAATATAGATCCGTAAGATATTTATTTCATACACAAGTTAATGTTTTATAAAATTACTTTACAAAAGTATATTATAACATTCCTATAACAGTAAAGTCTTATTAATGATGCCTTATCTAATCTTTCATCAAGATTGATTATAAAGAATCATTAGTTGATTGCTATGATGAATTAGTATAGAGATTATTTATTTATATATTTGTCTTTTTTTGTTTGTTTGGTGGATGAACTGTACCATTTTTGTGTTGTTTTTAAAAATTAAATTTATAGATTAAAAAAAAACATATTTTATAATATAGATCTTTCCCTGAACCAAATACCTACAACAAATATACATATTTTTTAAAATTTAAACTATGGTTTCAATTTTCAGAAACCTGCAATTTTTAATATTGGTATTAAACTTTTGCCTACAGTTATTGTAATGTTCCGCTTTTCCTTAAAAATGCATTATAAAATGTAACATTAAATTCACTGCAAAATTTTGTATCTACATGTTATAGTATCTTAACATCATCTCGATGATGATCCATTAAATAGATAATCTTTAAAAAAAGTTGTTTCATCTTACATTTTCCATCAAACTTGCCCTTCTAGCTTTCTATGAAAACTTCATTATGAAAATCCCTTAAAAGTCTTGATACCTGTTATCATCTCATAACATGCCCACCATTATTGACTTATGTTTGATTAGTTGTATCTTTCTCTCACCTTTGGGCTGTTATATTTGGATAAAAAAAAATCCTCAATTCTTTTAACAAATGCTTAGTCACTGACACAAAATCTAGGATACAATGTACAAAGAAATAATATTTGAGTTCTTGCTGTTTCTGGATGCTATAATTAAATTTTGTCTTTATTATCTTTCCTTTAGTTTTAACTACATTACTGCATGATTTAGTAATATGTTATTAAAGAAAAAAGAAAAACAGAATTATAAAAGTAGAAACTGAATGTGTTTTTTATTTTTCTGCGTAGCATGGCTTTATCTAATTTATTTATCCATAAAGGTTATCTCCTTTTGTGAACTGCTTTGTTCTCCATGATTCTGTTATATTTACATGTTCCATACTTTAGCGATAGTGCTATTAATCGCCTAATTCTGTCATAAGAGTATTTTTTTTTTTTTTTATTTGAAAACTCCAATAAAACTATGTTTGGCTGATGAATCCTATTATTCTGAACATTTCTTATAAAAGATACGTTTTTCCAAATCTTTTCTCTATTTGATGTAGGATAAAATAGTTTGGATATAGTCAATAAATATGTATTTAAAGTGGTATAAACTGTTTATTGTGAAACAAACGTTTTGAACCGTATTGCAGATCTTTATCAGAGCTAAAATAAAATATTATAAATTATAAGGTAAAGGTATAAATAGAGAAATATATCAATGACTTAAAATTAAGTGGAAAATGAAGAATAGATAATATAAAAGTACTGAGAATTATTTTAGCTGAAAACAATAAGACAAAATTTAGATATAGAAAGCATAAATAAACAAATGATTTATCCCCTTCTTGCCCATGCTAATGTTGAGTACATAATTTATATAGGAAATACAGAAAGGGGTTGACAAATTTATTTAAACAACCTGTCCCAGTACTACTTTTTACCTTTTAGACCGACTGCTGGACGGTTTATTTGGCCACGATCATGTTCAACCTTCAAGTTTTTTTCTCCAGTAATGGAAACCCACTTTAAATAGGCTATGTGAGTCCCAGAAGAGTCTCCAGACCTCTTGGTTGGGTTGATCAACTGCTGATTTAACAGAATAAATATTTATCCTGCCCTCTCAGGTTCTGAATGCGAAGAAAAGTATAGTGTCCTACTTATTGAGCTAACCCTACTTGACAAGTATTAGCTGAATATAATCAATAATGCATGTGTATGCATGTGCACGTGTTTATATAGTTTTAAGAACCTTCCTTTTTTCTATTTATGGGCGTAGTGTTTCTTTATTGAATTCATACACGACTGTCTGACTTTTATGTTGATACTGTTTAGAGGTCTGATAACAAAAATTATATATATTGGCATTTTTCATATTGATTTATTTCATTATTTTTACATTTTTGCTTCAATATTGTGTTATTAAATACATGTTCACTTTATTTATATCTATGGAAGTGTTTTGATTAAAATGAAGAAAAATATGGCTGTGAAAAAAATAAATAAATAAACTAGGATAATTGTTAACCATGTGTATTTACTCCTCTAAATAATAGACAGTGGTGTTGATGTATTAAATTTTGTTTTTTATGTTATTAGTGAATATTGAAACTGTTTAGAAAATGAATAATACAGTATATTTTTATCTGTGTTCATTCATCAAAGATTAATTTATCTATTTAGAATAAATTATCATAACTTAAATAAGATAAAAATATACTATTCTTCAGGATTCATATTTTGTTTCTCCTTTTATCTGAAAAAAATGATCTTTATTCCATCAAACTCACTTTTAACGGTTCTAGAAATATTAATTAATTCTGCTATTAATAAACTAGGTTTTCACTTTCTTTGAAATGAAATTAGTGAGGAATAATATTTGTTTTTATTGTATGTTTATTTATTTACACACATATCTGTATGTTGTATTTGTATTTTTAATTTTTATTTTAAATATATTTTTGTCTCTTAAATCCTTCATATATTTTTTCGTTAAGTGTGAAGATCTCTTTCTTTACCTACTTTATTGCTTTCAATTTAGTGTTAATATGCACCTGAAAATATAATTTTTTTTTAACTTCATTTTTTTTTAAAATGTGTTCTAACATATTCATATTTTAATAAAGACATGAAATATGAGATTAGATAGAAAGGCTAATATAGAATGGTGGCTTGTGATTGATGCTGTTTAGTTGGTGCAGGTGTCGGCCGGTACAGCCTACTGACTGATCTCATCCTTAGTGGGCCTCCCTCATGATTGGCTATTGTTGATATCCTTGCGCTCTCTAGCTATCTCCTATCTTAATCTTTTGCTCGGTAAGGCTTTTCATTGCCTTATTCTTCTATTTTTAATCCATCATTCTTATCCTGCAAGCTCTGTAGTTATCCTCTTTAACACTCTGCTTAAGAAATTATCTGAATATTGTATTCATTAGTTAAGTTCACTTCTTAACTTTGTTAGATCTTAGAGTAACGTTGGGCAAGAATGAAGGTAATAATTAACTAATGATAGAAGTATAATTGACTGTAGAATAAATTATAGAAGTTAGTCAGAGTTAGGGTCATTATCAAAGAAGAAAACTTGTTTTCCGACATTTTAGCCAAACTTTTAGGCCATCATCAGAGCTTGGAAAAACATGATTATAACCAGTTTGAAAAAAATATCAAAACTCCATCAATTTAAACTAATACAGGGCTGAAAAAACAGACCTGTTACTAGTTATGTATATATCTCAGCCATTTTTCATTAAAACTTTTGTTTATTTAATTTTTATTCTTACTTACTCAATCTGTTTTGGCCCCAAATAAAAACATTCATCAGTTACGTAATCGAGTATTTATAAACTGTGTTCAACTTTTAACTCATATTTAAGCTCAGACTTTTGGCAGAATGAGTCAATAGCTGTTAGACTTTAGTTCTTTGTTTTATAAGCATTAGATGGATAGAAAACATGCTCGTTAAACTCATTGTTCAGGCATTTTCATGTGAGTGTTTATGTTTTTTCTTGGCTCTAATGATGCCCTAAAACGTAATCCGTAACTTCATCCTAAAGTAAAATAAGTTTTCTTATTTGAGTGTGTGATTTCTTCAATGGTTGCACCCTTACACCAACTTCTGTAATAATTTACTAATAATCAAAAATATTCCAATGTCTTCTTGAAACAAGTTGAACAGAATGAAAATATTTTATTAAATATGCATGACCATTTAAAATTTTTTGAAGAAATCCTGTGTTTTAGAATATTTCAATTATTTGGTAGTAACTGAGGTCTCATATAAAATATATGGACATTTGTCTCCTTCTCCTCCTTGTCCTTAATTACTCAATCCATTTGGTTTCCTGACACTTATGTTATGTTTTTATTTCTTCTTTATTTTACTCTTGGCTTTGCACATTAACCGCTGCATTGGTCCTTGGGGACTAATACCTATACTTTGCTGTCTGCAGGGAACAATTTTACCCCTTTCAGTCAGATTTTCTGTATTGATAATGGTCTAAAAATGTTTTAAAAAGCAAGCAAAAGTATAGTAAGCTTTTATAGGTGGAATAATCAGGATTCAGTCATTTTTTGAAATTTTTTTTTAAATTTTGCTGACGTTTCGGCTCAAGCTTGTGAGCCATCATCAGGACATTACTGAGCCAAGTCCAAGCATAAATAGAGTTTATGCTTGGACATGGATCAGTAAGGCCCTGATGATGGCTCACAAGCTTGAGCTGAAACGTCGGCAAAATTAAAATAAAAATTTCAAAAAATGACTGACTCCTGATTATTCCACCTATAATAGTTTCTACAGTCGACTATACATCGTCAATCGTCAAGTAAGCTTTACGGATACTTTTGATTTATATTACTACTGGTCTCTGCATAGCCTTGTGTGTCATTAATTCTTGGGGAGCTATGGTTATAATTAAGAAAGGAAAAGGGAGGTTTTATGTGTCAACTTATGGATTGCATCAAAATCATTAATTTTTTATAAGAGCTCGTGTCATGTCTTAAGCCTTTAGTGTCCGTAGACTACTATAGTAGCTTTGCTTCTCTAGCGTTACAAGTCCATTAGCTACTGTTTCTAGAGCCATCTAGTAGTCTGGTTACAATGTGAAGTACATTTATTTGACAATAGATGTCGTATGGATCCACTTTTGCCTATATTATCGAGATTGAGGCTATAATACTGAGTGCAGATTTCTATATAATTGCGTATTTTGTTTAAAGCTAGCCTCTGGGCACACCGGAAATCGATTTCCTACCCGAATCATGTATCTAGAATACTACTGCTTTAATTAATTGTATATTGCATATTTGAAGAATTTTGAAAAAATTAACATAATTAGAGAATTTTTACAAACACGTATCGAATATTTTGCGCAATATGTCTGATTGCAGCAATAAGTTTTTATAGAAAGAATAAAATTTAAAAAAAAAACTGAAGAAATAATTAAAATTTGAAGAAAAGCAGAGTCAAAAAGTAGTCGGTCCAGCGGGCACAGTTGTCATCACTACCAGCCGGTCCAGCGAGCCCGCTCTACCTCCTCAGTAGACAGACGCTAAAGTGTTAACCACAGACCTTTCACTTACCTATGATCCTGCTTTTTAAAAATCCCAAAAAGGCAATTTTCAGTCTACGAACCTAAATGTATTATAGATTATTAATACAATTAAGCCAGGCTATAAATAAAAAAGTTTTTCTTTCATAAAAGAAGGTTGCAACATTAATAGAAAAGCATACAGATTGTTGCATATATCAATGTGGTTACCCTCATTATTCATGAATGTTTTTAAACCAATTAAAAATCATATATTTCCACGAGGGGAACAAACAGTCCCACATTATAACAAATATTTGCTGGAAGACATCATTATAAGTATATATAATTTTCTATCTTAAAAAAAAAAAGGGTATAACTTAATACTTGACTGTCAGGATAAGGGTTTTTCATGTCTATGCTTAGAAATTTTATGGAGTTGGCTATTCTTTCCGTCTTATATTTAATTGAGAATTCTGTATCCAAGCGAAGGTTATGCATGGCTTGTTAAGGAGAAATAATTTTCATATTAAGAGGAAAGTCTATACCAGGACATATTGTAATTTTAAGAGGATAGTTGATACCAGAACTATATAAATATTGTAATTATTATTCATGAAGCTTATGGATTTTTGACTGAAGTTCATCTAATCTATTTTAAAACACTAATTAATTAGTACATGATACTAAAATGAATGATTAAATATAGTTGGGTAAATCTTTTTTCTATTTTAAGTTAAAGAAATGTAGGATAACCGTTTAATTGCTTTATTGAATTCAAACCTTAAACTAGAGAGTATGAATTTCAATCATACATGTATCAAAAATTAACCATGATAAAACATTAATCTCAACAAATATTACAAGTTTCAAAGATATCAGTTTCAACTTCTTTTTCATCAATGTGTCAACTACATTAGTTTTTTTTTTTTTTTTTTTTTTTTTATGAAGTATAAAAATTAATATATTCAGAAGCTATCCTTATTCCAGTTTACCATTTAGTTTTCTTGCCTTTTAATGTCATGGTAAAATCTATTTTATGAGATGTGTAGGTAGTCTCTCTGACCTAGAACAAGTGCGGAATAAAAATTCATTTTTAAATAAACTTATTAATTAAATTCAGTAACCCAAGATTTTTTATTTAAAAACCAAAACAATCCTTCAGAGGTTTTCTTAAGCTTTTCAACAAAGCCTCATTTTCTCATAAGCATAATCCACTAACGAAAGAATTCCAAAAACTTGTATTTTGACAGAGTTTTTTATCCGATAGATCTAATTGCAACCATGTGTATAAAGTAGGTGCTAAAAGATGCGCAAATGGTCTATATAGGGGAGAGGTTGATTCCGGGTGAAGTCAACAAAACACTTGGTTAACACGTTCACGTCGGCGTGACCAACCAGTGCCTTACACTTGACTGTTCCGTGGGGCATTGTGACCCACTAGAGGATCACGCTTAACTATCCCGTGGGAGGAAGTGCATCACAGATGAGTAATTTGTCTTCAGAAAATAAGTTGTTGAATAAAGAAGTTTAGTTTATTTGTTGTCAACATTATATGATGTAGGGAATTAACAAGCATAAGGGTTTATTATTAAAAATTGTATAACATTCAAGGTTCCCTCCCAAAGAACTCTTATCAGTTAATTTCATTTGATTAAGATTTTTAAAGATTGAAGATTTTTATTTTTTTTAAAAGATTTTTATTTTTTAAGTTTATAATTTTACCTAACTTTAAAATTGATGCAAGAAAACACCATGTCAAAACTGTTATAATCTCGCATTTAGCGCGTTTGAAGTCTCGAGCAGTTGTGATCTCGCATTAAACACGTTCGAACTTAAAACAGTGGCACCCAACCCCACAAAGCGTAAGCAGCTAAGATAGTCCTGCCTCACTTGAAAAAACTTAGATATTCACACCAGCGTGAACATGTTAAGTAGATAACTTAATTCATAAGTATAATATAATTTCTACTTAATCAACTGTTAAGTTTTATTCATCAGGTTAATTTTTGGAAAATATTTATATTTATTGGACAAAATAATATTTATTGGATTAGTTTCAGGCTTACTACATGTCCATCTTCAGTTAATGTTGATGCTTCTATTTCAACAGATCTCTTTTACTTTCCATATTAATGTTTTGAACTTGCAGTTTATAAATAACTGAAATATATAGTTTTTTTTCTTAACTTTTAGGTTTATTTAGATGCATAAAATCCTTGTCTCTCATTATAACGAGATAAAAATTGTATTCGAGTGTCTTAACTAACAGATTTGATCACAAGTTCAACATAAAAGTTATGATTCGGAAAACTTTTTTTTTATCCACACATTTTACGGGAAACTTATAATTTATTGATCTTTATTTTTGTCAAAATTTTCATCCTTAGAAATATTTCTAGGTAGTTTAGACTGGTATCAGCTATTCTCTTAACATTTTCACTCTTTCATTTGTTAATTCCTTTAATATGTTTCTCGGTGCCTTTTCTTCTGTTAAACGTAATAATTACAATTTCAGGTTGACAAGACTCTGAGGGACAAGATGTGAACTGCTTGAATGTTGACAAACTTAAAACTATTACATATAAATGTTATGTATTTATTAGTGTATATATACCATTTATATGTATTATTTAAAACTCTTATGGTTTAGATATATTGCATATTCTTCAATTTCATGAAAATGGTCTTAATTATTTTCCCCTAATATTATAAGAAATACAGTTCTGAAACACTAATTATGTTTTGTGTAAAAATTTTTAAGCTTAGGGCAAGGAAAACTGCTGGCCATATCAAAAGAAGTGTTTATTTATTTATTTTTTATTTTGTAGTGTAATATGAATTATTCTTTCTAGACAAGATCTAACAATTTTCTTGCCCTATCATAGTATTTTTTTAATTTTTTTTTTTTTGTTATGAAATCAATAGATGTGCATTATCTATGCCCTTTAATAAAACAAATGTATGAGTCGTGTATGTACATACAGATATATATTAAAAACTTGTACCTGATTCTGCATGGTGATTACAGTGGGTTTGCAATAATTGTAAATATGCAGGAATGGACATGCATTCCCTATTATAGAGATATTGGTGAATTAAGCCACTGTCCGTTTATGTGTAGTGCTTAGTCACTTTTCTTTTCTTTCTTTTTTTTTTTTTTTCTTTTTTCTTTTTTTACATAAATTAGGATGTAAGTCATTTTTACAACTCATAGTGATTTTTTTGTGTAATATACTTAGTTACTTTTTAAAGTTTTGTTTATAGAAATTTTTACTTCTATAAAAGAAAAAAAAATTATTTAGTCATCAGTCATTTTTCCAAATTTACATAATGATCTTATCATTATGTATTAATTTATTTATTTGTGACTTCTACATACACTGTAGATGAAACTTGAAATGTTAATTAGTAAGATGATTTAAATGCCATATTTAGAGAATTTATGCTCAGTAGAATATAAGGAAAATCTCATTTCATTGTTTATTATTTATTTTGATTAAAAATAAATATAATTGTTTTTGTTTTCCTTCTTAAATTTATTTATTTTTAAAACATTTAAATTAAAGCTACTTAATAAAAATAAAATTTCTGGTATCCAGTCTTAAATTAAAAATCTATTGGATTTAAAAAATAATGATAATAATAATATTTCATGTATTAACTGTTTCTCTCTTTTTTTTTTCTTTTTTTAAATTTTATTTGTGTACATTACATGAAATTTATTGTTTAAGCTTACTTGTTGATTGTTTACTTTTAACTAATGCTGTAGAAATTATAGATAGGGTATTTAATATATTGTTAATTAGGATTGTTTATGTTTTGTACATACAAAAAATTTCGTCTTGTGCATATTTTTTACTACTTGCCTTTTGTACACCTTACTATGTGTTACAAATAGATTTATTAGGAATAGTGTTTTTATTTTATTAAGAAGATTCAGTAAAAATAAATCTGAATTATGAATGATGGAAAAAAAAGTATGAGTGAATTTTGTAGATTGGACCGTAAAATATATATATATAAAAGGAAATTCTTAACTGCTCTTTTGCATTTTAAGAAAAACAATCATTACGTTTAAGTGATATTGAATAGTTACTTTAAACGATTATGTTAAAATTTACAATGTGATGTAATTTACAGGGATGGGAATGTCTTTTGTTTTGCAAACTAATCAGCATTTATATAAAAAAAAAAAATGTTACATTGAATTTAATTCTTTTATGAATGTTTTTAATAGAAGTATATTGACGATTGTAGTTACCAATGATATATGTTTTGCTTTTAAACCACTTTCAATTTTTGACTAGAGGAGTAAATTTTATAACAAGTTTATTGAACATTGTGACAATCCTTTCCCTGGTTATCTATGATAGTATTGGATAATCTAACGTCAGTATTTAAAGTTAAGTTTTCTATATCTTTTTTAATTATTATTATCATCCTCCTTCCCCAGAGCGTTGAGCATTATTTCATAATGAATGATAGTAGGTGATGAATGCTTGAAGACTTTTTATGTAATATTATTTGATCTCTTTATATTTACTAACATTAAAATGAACTTGAATATAAAAGAGCCATTGTTAAATGTGCCTGTTAATGGAATTGGTTAAGTGAAACCTGTAAACTGTTGATATTTAATTTTCATTGTTGTATTATACCTTGCCTTGGTGCACATTTGGCTTCTTTGTATAAAATTCTTTGAGGATGAACTGGAATGACAGTGGAAATTCATTGCAGAACTTGAGTATTTTTATTTATGTAATAGAGCATTATCGATGGATCAAATACTCAAATCTCTACAATAAATGTTCGCAATTTAAAATTGGAATTAAAATAATTAAAAAAACAAAAGATTATAAGGGCTGAACGGGTGTTCTTGTACAAACTAGTAATAACAACTCAAGAGAAAGGTATTTTGTATTATAGGAGTAACAATTTTATATAAAAAATTGTGTATATATGTATTCTATACATGTATACTATGTTTGTGTGATTTTTTTGTTATATTTCACAGTAAAAATTTTAATACTGTCTAAATATATATATTTTTTTTGTATAATGAGAACTAAAGAAATTTGTATGTACTATATATAATCTATTATTGTCTTTCTAAAAGTGAAAATCTAGACTTATGTGATACAAATTGGATATGTACTTTAGTTGAATTCAACTAATGGATTACAGTATCTGTTTTCACATGTTGTATCTTTTTCTCTTC
Source organism: Piezodorus guildinii (assembly GCA_023052935.1). Taxonomy (NCBI): domain Eukaryota; kingdom Metazoa; phylum Arthropoda; class Insecta; order Hemiptera; family Pentatomidae; genus Piezodorus; species Piezodorus guildinii. The sequence goes on from CM041294.1 coordinate 40,269,779, forward strand.
CCTTTCCTTTTTTGGTTTTTGTCTTAAGATTAATATTTTCTTCCAGATCCTATTAGCTTTATGAAGGAAAAAAAGAAATTTTCTGTTCTGGTTTAAGGATTCTCTTATCTTTATGCATGTTTATTTCTCTTTGTGTACCTTTTAATAATCGAATAATTTTCGGTGTTTTATATCCTGAGCTAAAGGAATCGTTTAATTAAAAAAATCTTGGTTTACTTAGCATTCCTGAAAATTTTTTCTTAAAATTAATAAATTTAAATTAATATGATAGATCCTATATAGTTTTTTTTATTCATTTAAGAAATTTACATCCCAAAATAATTAATTTGTATTAAACATTTCTGGAATTCTATACCACCTACTTCAGTGAATTTTCTTTAAAGTAGTGATTATTATCATTTTTTTACAGTATTGAAAAAATTTAAAACAAATATCAATATTATGATGATGTGTGTTCCAAAAAAATTCAGTTTTCGCGAGTTTGTACAATTATCTTTTGTATATTACAATTCTAATTTTTTTTACTGACGATAATTCTCAAGAATTCTGTAAACATTGTATACAGTTTTACAAGTATTTTTAACTCATTAATTTCAATTATGGTTGATAATTTTAATTTTTGAGCATAGTCATGATTATAAAACAAAAGAGTATTGCTAGGTATAGGTATATATATATATATACACACACATATATAGAAAATGGATTATTAATATTGTGAAACCTCTTTATGTACATCTACAATCAGGGGTATTTTTCCATTGCCGGAAGTTGTCCTCTGGAGAACGGATATACTTGAGTTCATTAAAAAATGAATACGTTCATCCTAGTTTATTAATTTGGATGAACAAAGTTTATTTTCACTTTTTTTTTTCCGTTTATACTCTATTTTCATTAATTTAATGAATATTTATGTGTAATAACAAAGATATTTATGTTATGTTTTTATAAATATTCAAAAATAAATCTCCATGTTATTACTTTTTTTTTAAAAATGAAATATGCTATTTCTACTTTTTCTATATTAGAAGCGATTACCGCAGTACTAATTACTCAAAATTACTAAGTTACTAATTACCGCAGTTATTGTTAGTCAAAAGAACATATTGGCTTTTTAATAAAACATGCCGAGCAAAGATATAATTATTTTATAGGAACAGTAACTAACATTCTTGGACAATTTCATAATCATATTCAAATGTGCATTCATATTATATTTTAAACTGTATAGCCCTTATTCAACCAGAAATTAGAAAAAAAAAGTTCAATGTGGTGGGCTATGTTTTAATTATGAAATTTTTGCCACCTTATTTATAAATACAATAGGATTACTTCAAGATATGCACTTATTTATATTGATTCGAATACTATTAAGTTTCTGAGATTTTTTATTATTCGTTCAGAGAGGTAAAAATTTATTTCTTGTTGACAAAAATAAACATCTCTTTTTGTTGCAAAGGGAAATTACTGTTCTTCCAGTCCAGGATATTTAAATACCGTTTGAGGTTTTATCTTATACAAAAGTAGATATTAGCAGTAAGTACACGATAGACAAACCCTCATTTGATGCCCACGATCCTATATAAATGTATTACGAATTAAAACAAATATTTATACTAGATTCTATTAATTGATATAATTCATCTACATTTGATGCATGACATATTTTCCTTTAATGATAAGGTACCCCTAAGAAATGTTCTGACAGCAATTGGTGGTATAGAAATCGGGTAACCTCACTTTCTTCCTAAATATATAAAAAAATAAAACATTATCACGGACATTCTGTGAGTAATGTGAAGATGAAATCTGGAATATATATTGAAAATTCAATTTGGTAATAAATTATTAATCATATACTTTTTCCCTCCAAAACTATTTAAAACTTGTTTCCATTTATTTTAATTTTCCTGATATATATATATATTTTTTTTTATTAACCAATACTTCTCATATTCATAACGTATTAGTGAGAATCCCTTCCTAATTTGATCCATTTAGATAACTGCTTTGTTATGTATTTGGTCAAGTGTACATCAAAACAAAATGCTCATAGTTGAATTTCATTTTAATTCAATTTTATGATGAATGAGGATGTATTAAAAAATTATACTTCATAAAAACTTTATTGATGGACATATGGGATTGGAAATTATTACAGATCCCTCTACAAAATTATAATTTACTTTTATCAAAACCATTTAGGATCAATTAAGTTATATTCCAAATCATTGATACTGAAGCAACGTAGGTTAGCTTACATAGATCAGAACTACACACAGACATGAATAAGACAGAAGAGGCCAAATCGAGGCTGTGGTGGTGAAACAATACTGTCCTGACCATTTTTGCTGATAAAATACTATCTTGGGATAATAACAAATTTGACAATATAAGTTTGTGATATAATAGCTTTAGACATATTTAAAGTGAAGAGAATATCCTCTCCTGACTTTACTTATTAGGTAGAGTATATAAAGTCACCTATTATGTTCCAGACTTAATGAGTTGTTTGTTTATTCGTTTAACGTCACTCTTATACTACTATGGCTAATCGGACGATGCTACAGTAGGAGTCCTAAATTTTGCCTATCTAGGTTTCATTAGTAACGAGTACCTGACATCGCACAGGCTCCTTTTAACATCCTCTCCGAAGGACAGCATAACTTAAGATTTTTTACTGCCATTAAAAATCCTAGGGCCACCCGCCGGGTTTGAACCCGCGACCTTTGGCATAGAAAGCTGTTATGCTAACCACTACTCTATGGGTGGCCCCAGACTTGATGAGTTTAATGGTATTAAAAGGCAGCTTTCTAATCATGAATCAAAAAGCTAAACCGCAAATTTTCCTCAAATAATTTTAATCACTGATTAATGGCCACATTAAAAGTGTCCATGTTTAATTAATGCCAATTTTGTACTGAAAATAGTTCAGTCTTTGATCTGTAATAATTTCTTTTGTTGGATGTTGATTAAAGAAGTTTTTATGTTACATAAACCTGAGGCATTACCTTCAGATCCGCTCTCATATTAAGTAGTTTTATTTTATGTTAACTGGACATTGCAAGTTAACTGTTTAGCAGTATGTTTTTTAAACTAATTATTATTATTAAAATTAAAAAGCCCAATAGTTTGAAAAAGTGTTGCTTTGTTTTTACTTAATTTCTGTTTAGGTGAATCTACATACCTGTGAAGCCCAAGAACCTTCCGTCTGTCATTATTATACTCTTATAGGTCTGTGATTTATCAAATATTGAACTGAAAACTACAATGTTTATTAGTTTTTATTGGAATGATTATTGTGTTACGTTACTGCCTGTTCCGTTTAGTAGATCGTAATCATAAGTACAAAATCTATTACTATTTAATTACTTATTCGAGTGTGTTGAGTGTATGTATATTTACATACAAAACCTAAATTAAATTTACATGAAAAGCACATATATTTGATGTTTATATTTTTCTATTGATTTTATTTGAAGTTGGTCAAATAACCTATTGTTCTTTAAAAATAGGTTAAAAAAAATTAAGTGTGCAATGTTTTCCTGTATAATTAAAAAATAATATAAGGTTTACCATCAATTACTTTCTTATTTGGTAAATTGTTTTTCATTTAAGTAGTTTTACTAATTATCCGACTTGTCTTTTAGTTTCCACATTACGAATTTTCATGTAATTATTTGATTGTTAGTAAATCGGCTAGGTTTTTTTTTTTTTTTTTTTTTTTTTTATAAATATTAGTATACTTTTATCTTTAGTTGATCTCTTTAAACTGTTATGCTTACCTGTAATTTTTGTACCCGTTTTCTATGTTATGTTTGTTTATTTCTATTTATTGTTTATTTCATTCTGACTGATACGTTTTATTACCAAAATCAAGTTTAGTTTTATTATTCAAGGAGAAAATAATCCATTTATATCTGCTAAACGATCAATTAAAATGCCTTTGAAGCAGATAAACAATTCATTGAGGAAAGAAGTTGGGGATATCTTTTTATTTTATTTTTTAATTTTCACTCTGCTATTAAATATTTAAATAAGACTCTTCAAGAAAAAGCTTTAAAATAAATTTAAGAAATTGGTATATTTCTACTTAATTACTTTTTTAATGAAATAGTGATTTTTTAATATATATCTAATTGTATAACTTAGTTTAAAAAATAGAAACTGTAATAAATTTTTAAAGAAACAGAATGTTTTTTTTTTGTTTATTTAACCCTTACTTAATTGATATAAGAATTTTATTTAATTACTGGAATAAATATTGGCTCATCATGGCCTAAGTGAATCAGAGGTTTGAAAATTTGTATGTCAATTTCATTGGTATTAGAGAAGTAATTTTTTGGAGGGTCATTGTTTACCACTTCCTATAGATTTTTATTTTATTTTTTTAATTCATTTATTGAAATTTACAACTGTATGTTCATACATCAAGTAAATATGCTACAATGATAATACACATGAAAAAAAAACATGAAGAGAAACTGCCCATTGGCAGCACTCAAGTAGTGAATCTACATAAGAAGGTCTCGAGGCCATCTTCTTTTCAGACGCCTCGGCGGATTGTCAGGAATTGAAGTGGAAGCAAGGTTTGAAACTAGTGGATTAGAGTGGGAGTGGAGTTTTTCATGGAAGGAGTGATACCTGGTACAGGCCAAATCTATAGATTTAATTTTTTTTTCAAGATCTTCACAGCCCTTCTAAACAGAATTGATAACACTTAAAATATACAATGTTGATAAATGAATGATAATCACAATTTTTATAGTAATAATATTTTTTTTATAAAGTTATGCAAAATGTATAATGTATCGCCTTCTTTTCTAAAAAGATTAACTATTTTCAAATTATGTTATCTGTCAGATAAGTACTGCTAACAGCTGTATTTGTTTTACCTTAAAATGTTTATTATAAAAAAAAAAAAAAAATTAATATAATATTTTCTTATAATTTAGCTCGTTTATTTTTGGTAATGAGCTTTTTTTTAGAAACATAATCTCAATAAATTTTCAGTTATAGTTAGAGATTCTAATAAATTTATCATAGAAATTGTATGAAGAAACTATTTATAAAACAAAATGAGATAGTAAGGTTATATTTAAAGTTACCAGCAGATATGATGTTATGGAGAGCATTTGGCATATACTTAAACATTAAGATTTCTGCCTTTTATTGCTCGGGGAAATATTTAATGGAATGGAAACAAAGGATTTATATTACAATCTTTGTAATAAAATAAAAATCACATTGGTTTTCTATTTTCAGTTTAAAATTTTCCAAACAAGTCAATTAGTATAAATAAATTAAATTAATTTAAAATAATTTAATGATGTTGGAGAATTAATTCGAATGAATTATCATGTGAAGAATAATAATTGATAAAATTGTTAAAATTTTGAACTGTCCTAAAAATAATTTACCAAGTTTTTTCTGAACATCTGGCAGTTCTAAATTTTAATTTTATTTTGAATATGTTGACCAAATTTATACAAATCAAAAAGTAATAAAAAAAACATGAAATCACTTATTGAATAATTGCATGAGGATAATTCATGACATAATTAAAAAAACTTTTTTGTCATTTAAAAAAATCATATTAAAATATTTACATCATTATATACATAATTTTACATTACACAGATTTCTCTCTATGTATAAATATACTATTTTGTTTAAATTTGTATATACTATCGAGCTCTTGGTCTAGCCCTATTGAAACTAGCTCTTGGTTTTCCTTTAGGAGGAGGAGACTTAGGTCGCAAAGCTTCAATACGTTCAGTACATCCTGTAGTAAGTGTTGAAGGTGTAAAGTAGCTGGCATAAAGATCTGGATTGAAGTTGCTATTTGTTAGTTCAGGACCTAAAGTCAACCATCCTGGGCGAATAGTAGAATCTCTTCCAAAAACATGCAACCTAAACATTATTACTATAAATGTGAACATCTCAATTATAAATGTTCCATAAGAATAACAGAATTATGCTAATCATATGAAAAGTCTACCTGGTTTTCTTCATAAAAGGATTCAAATACAATTTCCTGATTCCAGAGCACATTACATTTTTTCTCGCCTGTCAATAATAACCCATTTATACATCTCTTATAGTTGTGGATTGACCATATAATTAGTCAATCTTTTTTTTTCTCTCTTTGTTCATCACAGTGTCTTGATCATCTTTTCAATTTAGTTCTATCTTCAGTAATAACCAAGTTTTGAGATGAATTACATCTATCATAATTTGAGACTTGAATATATAGATCAATTTTTTATTTTCCCGTTTATCATGCTTTACTGATTCTAAAAGTTTATACACATTTTTCTAAAAAATAACTGAGTAATGGGCGTATATTGTTGGTGAAATTTCAAAATAGCAGTGTACTGATTCTTAAACTATAGAATTTTTTCTCTGTCTTCGAAAATAATGGAGTTACAAGCATATATATAGGCAAGATTTCAATTTTTTTATTTTTGATTGCGCTTTACTGATTATAAAAAGATAAAAATACTTTTTCCTTTTATCTACAAAAATGATTGAGTTATGGGCGTTTTAATGTGTAATTTTTTTTTCTTCTCTTTTTTATAATTATTTGCGGTTTCTTGGTTAAAAAACTTATAATTTTTTCCCTATCTTCAAAAATAACAGAGTTATTGAATGAAATAATTTTTAATCGGCCACCATTTTAAAACTAAGAGGATAATATCAACATCTATTATGTTAATATATCTAATCAAAATCTATTATTTTATTAGATGCCCAAGTACTTTTTTGCCAAATTAAAAAAAAAAAAAAAAAAAATGGTCAAGTAGTTTTGGAGATGAGAGACCAACAGTTTTTTTTTTTTTTATTCATTATTCAGGTTCTACAAATCTTGAAACGTCAGAACTCAAATTTTGAGGAGGGGAGACGTAATTTCGATATAAATGGTTCATTATTGAAAATAATAAACCAAAATAAATATTTATATTAGCATAATACATGGTACATCCACATTAAAAAAATGTATCTTGCATTGTAATGTCAATTTTTTAATATAGATAAATATTGTGTAGGGCATTGAAAGCTTTTTTTCTGATTGAAAATTTAAAAGATAATATGAGCTGAGACTGTGTTACAGTAAATAACTTGAATTAAAGGTAAATAAAAACTATTTTATTTTTAATTAAACCCTCAATCACTGTTGTCTGTTTGTTTATTTATTTAACGTCACTTTATTCTGCTATCGCTAATCGGACGGTGCTACAGTGGGAGTCCTAAATTTTGCCTATCCAGGTTTTATTAGGATAAGGATCTTTAACGAGTACCTGACATCACACAGGCTCGGGATCACCTTTTAACATCCCCTCCGAAGGACAGCATAATTAAGGATTTTTTACTCCCATTAAAAAATCCTAGGGCCACCCGCGGGTTTGAACCCGCGACCTTTGGCATATAAAGCTGTTATGCTAACCACCCAGCTACAAGTTATCCCAATCACAGTTGTCTCAGATAAAATCCAACTATTTCTAAAATATTAAAAAAAAAAACAACATAAAAATTAGATAAGTATGAATCAAGTATTACCTTCTCCTGCCTAAACAGAAATGTTCAATTATATGAAATATTTCCACTGGTTTTTCTAAAGAACCATATTCTGGTTCTTCACTAATAATTAAATCTATATCCACATTGGCATGAATGAAATCACCATCTGTAGACCGACGAACAGTTCCCTTAATTCCCATCAAGCAATGCTCCTTTTAAAAATAAAAAAAAATCATTGAAATTAAAAAATAAAACATTGTTATCAACATGAATGATGAACTAATTAATAAATCAAACTTTAAACTAAACTTTTTTAACCACTGAAAGTTAAATTAAACTGAAAATAAATATTAACATTGGTGCAACTGATATAATTAAAATAAAAGAAATAATGTGCACTTTTATCATTAGTAATTAAGATATAAATTCTATGTCCACTAAAAGTCAGAATGAGTCTTTTTTATAATATAAATAACATTAGATGATTAGGGATTTTATCATAAATTATGACTATCCTTGTGTTATGTTCATCATTGACAATACCTAATGGGGATTCACCACAGACCTAAAGTTTTAAGACCAAAGTTTCTGCTAATGAAGTTAGATATGGGGTTACTTTCCTCCGATGACATGGGCCTCCTCACAAATTGCCTGGCTGGTCTATCTGCAGCAGCATTTCTATATCTTGTTACTTCAATGTGTTCAATGTAATCTAAACAAATTTGCATTCTAGAACATCTTCGTGGCTTTCTTAACATCAATTTCATTTATGTCTATACTGCTATTCATTCGCTTTATCCTCTAATATATCGTTGGCCAGCTTAACATTGAGGTTCAACCAGTTGACATTACATACTTAATCTTTTCTTGTTTTCTTCAGGAGAAATCTCATTTCTGATGTTCTTGACTAACTGTCCGGTTCTTGATTAACGATTCTTTGTCAGTGTCCATGATCCAGATGATCTGAATACGGACATTTTTTTTTTTCTTTCCAACCCTACTTACTGTTATTTTCACAGAATTTATAATCATATTAATCCTCAGCAGTTCTTTTAATTTATTGCTATTGTACAGAAGAATCCTGTTGTCAGAGAAAATGACAGTATCGTTAACAAATTCAAGTCACTACAGGCTCACTAGTGTCAAGTTGGTATATCCCAGGTGAAATTTCTGAATTTATTCTTTAGCCATTCAAATAGCTGAGTCCACAACTAAAATAAACAACAGTGAACTGCTATTAGAAAAGAGAGAGGTTTTCTATTGTTGTTTAAATTTCTTGAGAAATGCAGTTGGCAAATCTTACCACATTTTCTGTTTTCTTGCAGAGGACTATCAGTAGCCAAAATAAGACCATTCAATTTTTATGAAAGGATTCTAGAATATCATACTTTCTTACTTGAATGAAGGCTTTTGCTTAAGTGAACATTGACATTTCATTTTCTTATAATTCTCTAAGACCTATTTATAGCTTAATTAGCTTCATAGTAATTGTTTGTTTATTTAACTTCACTTTATGCTCATATGGCTAATTGGACGACGCTACAGTGGAAAACCTAATCCAGGTATAATTAGAATAGGGATCTCTAACGAGTACCTGACATCGCACAGGCTCAGGACCATCTTTTAACACCCCCTCTGAAGGACGGCATAACTAAGGATTTTTTACTCACATTAAAAAATCCTAGGACCACCTGCAAGTTTGAACCCATGACCTTTGGCATAGAAGGCTGTTATGCTAACCACCCAGCTACAAGTTATCCCAATCACTGTTGTCTCTCAGATAAAATCCAACTATTTCTACAATATTTAAAAAAAAGCAACCTCTGCAACAGATAATCTTGCTTCATAGTAATTAATTCATCATTCAAATTTTGAATTTTTTTTTTTTTAATTTATGAAAACCTGCAGAACTGGTTGAATGTCAGGCTATGGGAAAATTTAACATAGTCAATTACTTCATTGAATCTAAATCTTTTAAAGTTACAGATCAGTTATCCTAATCAAGTACAATTTAACAGAGTCTATTATAAATATATTTTCAACATAATTTATTAAGAATAATAAAAAATAGAAAACTGAGAAACTTTCATTTATGGTAAACACACAAATAAAAGCCATAATTTTTTACATACTTTAGTCCGTTGAAAGATTGCTTTAGGCTCAAGATTTTTAGAATGTCCAGGGCTATTTATATTAGTTCTGATCCATGAAATATCTTCACATCTACGAAAACCCCATTTACGCAGGCAAGCTCTCCCCATATCAAGACCTTCAGATGATCCACACCACAAAAAAACAAAACTTCTAGAGGCAGCAACTTCACCTATGTCTAGTTGCATAACCTAAAAATTTAAATATATCATTCTTTTAAAATTTAGCACTATAGGAAATTTGAAATATGATAATACAAGTAAATATGCTGAAAAAGAAATGATATGATACAAACAAGTACAGAAACCATCATTTACAGCAGTCCATAAAGAAAAAAAAATTGATCACTCACTTGATCCCAACTCCAAAGTTTAATATTTGTTACTCCCATTGTTCTTTGGTATTCTTCAAGCGGGGGCTCAACGAGTATTACATCAAATTTATTGTTTAGATCTTTCATATTAAATGTTTCCAAATCACACTTAAGAAACATTGGTGGAGTTGCTGTTTGAGCAATCAGATCATCCTAAAATTAAAGAAGAAATTGTGATAAATAATGATACACTTTATATATTTTACAAAACAAAAAAAGGATTCAATACAGGCCATCATAGCATGGCTTCTCTTAACATGTATTGTTTAGATGATGTTACATATTCATATCATTCATTTATCTCAAGAAGCAATGAAACCATAAAATACATATAAACAACTCTACCAATATGCTTCTGCCATCCAATTTCTTACTCTAATAATTTTAACCCTTTATAGGACTATTCAGTGAGTGATATTTGTCCCACTTCCAAAGTGTAATTATTTTTTTTAGGCTCAATATAAGTTCCTGGAACTGTATCATTAAATTTTTTTTTTTAAATTATAGCATAAGCAGTGCTGTCCTATAAAGGGTTAAACCCTCTGCAACAAATTTTAACTACTGCAGCTTTGGTCGCTCAACTCTTTTCCTTCAATTAATATTTTCATAACTTCAAGTTTTGTCTTGTTTGACTTGAAGTTCTCAACATATTAAAATATATTCCATCATCTCCTAAACTTAATATGAACAAATAAATTAGTCCCCAGAGACTGAGAAGTCTCTGTTATAATACGTTAATATTATAATAATATAGTTAAGGAAGGAGACAAAAGAGTTTGTTTGAACCATAGAGGAATATCCCTTCTTAGTGTGCCTAGTAAAATTTACTCAAAAATCCTAGAAAGATGCCTTAGGCATGCAGTGGAACCAATGCTGGGGGAAGAACAATATGGATTCAGAGGAAATAGAAGTACTAAGGACTTTATCGTCACTCTGAGACAAACATTGGAAAAGATTATCGAAAGGATAAGGAAGTCTTCATCTGTTTTACTGATCTTACAAAATCCTTCCATAGGACAGAAACAAAGATATCATAAAGGCTCTCAGAGAGAAAAAGGCCAAACTGGGACACCAGAAAGGAATCATAAGTCTTTACAAAATACAAAGAAATGCCATGAGGCTATATAATCAAACATCTGAGGAATACGTTATTATCCAAGGTATCAATGGGATTGAACCATCAGTCGTTTGTACGAGGTGTCCTGCCCACCTCAACCTCCCACCTTTGTTAATTGCTACAATATTTGGATCCTTATACAGATCTCTATTTCGGTCTATTTTCAGTCTTAATTAAATATCAAGTCCAGGTCTCAGAACAGAATGGATGGAGGTTTTGTAGAGAATAATTTTGGTAAAGTCTGTTATATAGGTGTGAACAGAGCCCATAATAACAATCATTCTGTTATAGTCACTTGAGCTCCATCATATGTGAATTCCAACACTTGTTCAAACAAGTGAGGAAACTAATGCAACTTTCATGCTACACTGTCAGGGGTTGAATATTATAGAAAATAAAAGAAATATTTAAAACTTGCTTATATTACAGAAACATTTTTGCTTTTGTTTCCTTCCATTTCAACAAAATGCACTAGCATCTCTGGAGAGATTTAACCATCCACAGGTTCCAAAGAACTTGAGCATAGGTAAATTTCTGCTATGCTCAAGTTCTTTGGAACCTGTGGATGAAAATTGTACTGTATGTTAACAATAACTTCAACTTTTGTCTAGTCAGTTTAGGGATAAACTGGAAATAAAGCTGGGAATTTAACTCATTCTGATAAATAAAAAATGTACTAAGGGATATAAAGTCTTATAGCTTAAATTTTAAAATCATATAAATATTTTTTAAAAAACCTTTAATTTAATTAGTTCTCGGAGTTTGGGATACTCTTCAAAACGGTCAGCCAATCCAACATCTCTGATGAAATTTTGAGGCCTTTGTCCAGTATCCACAAAATGTTGACAATAATCATTGTGAGGATTTGATGATTGTGTTCCCTAAACAATATAATTTATATATTAATGAAAAAGATTAAAAATTTGTTACAATGATTGAGTAGAGAAAAATGAAACTCTAAGCTAACTTTTAACGTATGATAAAAATGAACCCATGCTTTCAAAGATAATAAAAATTTATTTAAATGATGTGAAAAATCATACCAACAAATGGCACAAAAAATAAATAATATCACACTTCTATGCAACTACAATTATAAATACATGTGAACAACTTTCAAGGCACAAAATTACAAAGGTTCTTAGAATCTAAACAACCAAGTAAAAATTTGATTATATCTTGCCTTAAGGAACGTTGAAGAATCTTTGTAAACGACACTGTCATTTCCATTTTCTTCTTTTTCATTTAATATTTCAGTGGTTGAATGTGACAACAAAGGAACTTTCTTTGCAGGTTCTTCCTCAGCTGTTCCCAGCACTTGTCTTAGTTCAGCAACATTAGAAACACCAAACTACAAATGAACTTGAAAGCTCCATACAAACGAAACAAATTAATCCAAACAATCAAAAAAAAAGTTTAACTCACTGTTTGGGCTAGAAGTTTTTTCCTTTTTTGAGAGCGTTCTCTCAGCTCCTTTAAAGTGTCGCTCATCATGGGATTTTCATGTAATTTAATGAACTACGTTAGGAAGACAACTCCAAATGTACACATCACAATAATAAATAAATAACAAACTGGTTCAACTGAAGGAAGGTTATGTTATAAATCTAAGCAGCACACAGCCTTTTCATGTTTTACCTGATATTTATCATTTACAAATTATAGTCTTCTAGCAATTATCAAAACTAATGTCCCGAAAATTTAATTAAATTTATAGAGTAGGTAAATATCATTTTATCTACACAATAAGGTAGGGATTTTAGAATCAATGGACCTTCTCTCTGCCTATTTTTAAAGAATAAAGTAAATGGACATTAGTTAAGAATATATTTCTGGTATAAGAAAATAAAATTTCTTTCCACCAACTTTCAAAAAAATGCTCTGTCATGAAATTGGCGTAAATTTCTTAAATGTATTGGGTTTTGGTATTTTATTTTTCATATCGCTAGTTAAAAATTTAACAAAATTATTTTTTTTAATCTACAGTTAAAATTGATATATAAACGCTCCAGCTTCATTGGATTACATCATATCATTGCAATTTCGTTTATGAAATTTCGTTAATTTTACTATCACTGAAGAAGCCTGTTACTCATGACCCCCCCTCCTCTAAATGTTTAACTGTGACCAAGTCTGTTACCAAAACAAATATTTGATGGAATTACAGCAATTAGGATTACAGATCAATGTACAAATTCTGTATTATAGACAGTCAGTGGCAAGATGAGCATCAGGAGTGAGGCCATGTCAGACAGCCAGTCTGACTGCACAGGAAGGGGCAGTTCATTAGGCAGTAGGGAAGATTTAAGTGAACTGGCTGCTTCACTTGGTCTTACATCAGCAGAACTTTCACAAGATAGATTTAGAGTCGACAGAAAGAGGCTGGAAGCTCTTATTTTCGGTTCGAAAAAAAAAAGATATATTGGTTAAAAACTATGATGTATGCTTATGAGATAAACTATAAAAATATCAATCATTGCTTATTGCCATTTAAGTTTAAAATATATACATTATAATTATCCCGAAGGAAGCATATTAATTTTATGAAAGAAAGTTTTTTATTTAAGCATGCATGATTTATAACAAGTCATTAGAGACTTTTTTTTTCAAATAAAAAACATTTAAAACAATTTTATAAATAAATTGGAAACTCTCAATCAGTATTGAGTATTGAGTAGATATGTAAATAATTAAAAAAATGAACATGGACAGGAATTTTCTTTTTTAATTTCATGAAAAAAAATTTTAAATTCTTAATTAATAAATAAGAAAAAAACAATTCCACGCTATTGTGGTGTTTTAACTTAATTTTGAATTCATGGAAAAGAAAATATGATAAATCCTTAATCTGTAACTTACAAGTGAAAAATGGATTCAAATGTATCATTATATGTGCATATACATATAGTGAAATATATGTACTTTTCTGCTTCTATAATTATAGAATATTTATTAATTAGGAAATATAACGAAATTCTTTATTTTTGAAAGTTAAACAATGTATATAATTATGCTGATTTTTTTATTACTTGATTGAGAAAAGCAAGATGGATTAGACAAAAGACAATATATAACAAATAATATTAACAATGTTACTTTATTTATTTCATACAGCTTTAATAGACATAGATACATGATTGGAAAATGTTACCATGTTGAAAAAAAAATTCTCAACTCTCTTCCTACATTGCTTGATACATTGCTATTGAATAAAACACTATCTCTGCATGCTAATATAATACACTTACTAATGTAGAATTACAATAATGCCATTAGTCCTTAGGAATAGAGACTAATTAAATATAATTAATATAAAAAAAAAAATAGGAATAAATATAATTAAAATTTCTTACTCAGATTTTCTACATAAAATGTTTAATATTTTATGTAGCCGTTTACTTGTCACCCAAGACATTCCCTTATATATGAGAAGCTGGTTAGATCTAATCAAATTCTTGGGATTGGTTTCACATTTATGAAATTCAATAGGTATATACTTATAACATGGACAAGTAATTAAGAATCTCATGCTTGAAATATACTTATTCCTTATGATTGTCAGAACATTGGCCCATTTTCTACTACTTTGAACAAGCTCAAATAAATATTTGAAGAAAAAATTACAATTAAATGTTTTTTCATCTTCTTTTAGGAAATGAAAATGTTCCTGAAGCAGCCCAAAAATTTTTTGACCATGTATGTACTCAAAATCATTCTCTGGTATCATTTTATCAATAGTCAGGCAAATTTTTTAAAAAATTCCGTGTGATTTGACAGGTCATGCAAGAAACTAAAACCCATGTTACTTGGCCTTCCAGACTGAAACTTGGAGCTAAATCCAAGAAAGGTAATAAAATATATCATCAAAATAATATTTGCCTTTGTTTAACTAATTCTGTAATTTTATTATTTTTTCTTTTCAATTTCAGATCCTCACATTAGAGTTATTGGACGTGCTGAGAATGTTAAAGTAGCTAGGGAAAAAATTCTTGCATCTCTTGACACAAGAGTAAGTACTTGATTTTCTGTTTTCTCTTCTGTTGCTTTTTTTTTAAGCCCATTTAAAAATTCCACTTTTTTTTTTTTTTTTTTTTTTTTTTTTTTTTTTTATTATTTTTTTTTTTAACCAATAAATATAATATACTTGTAAATAAATCAATTGAATAATCTATCATAAACTAATAAATTTTGTGGTAAAAATGCATATTCCTAAAATGATAAGGACAATTTATTTAACTGACTATTTTTTGTTCAGGCCAGTCGTGTTAATATGAAAATTGATGTTAGCTACACTGATCACTCCCACATTATTGGCAAAGGAGGACTGACAATTAGAAGAGTAATGGAGGAAACAGGCTGTCACATACATTTTCCAGATTCAAACAGAAGTAATCCAACAGAAAAAAGTAATCAGGTTTCAATAGCAGGTGAAGTAGCAGGAGTTGAAAAAGCTAGAGCAAGAGTTCGAGTGAGCTTAAAATTTATTAAAATCACTTTACAGCTTTTGATTATATATGTTACAATATAACGTCAGTTTAATTATTGTTTTTAATAACATGTCTATTTTAAAACACACTATGACGATTAAAAAAACATTTCAGACAGTCAAGGCTAGGTGGTGAGAAATTTGAAAAATTTTCTAATAATGTTTTTGAAAAAAAAAATACTTGCAAATAGGTATTACATGCCTATTTATAAACTTTAGGAAATTAAAAGAAGAACAGAGCAATTTCTTTATTGAATTGCCTTTTATACAAATTAGTGAAAAAGTTAATGAAAATATTAATTCCAGGAATTGACACCATTGATATTTTGTTTTGAGCTGCCTATTCTTGGTGCATTGGCTTTGTCACCTGATCCATCATCTCCTTACATTAAATCATTGCAAGAACAATACAATGTGCAGGTACATTTTCTCTTTCAGGCTATGTTCATATCAGCTTACATAACTTATTTAATACTTCCTTTAAATTTTAAGGTTATGTTTCGAACAAGGCAAAAATTAAACTCTACCTTGGTGGTGGTAAAAGGATGTGAATGGGAAGTGGCGAGAGTGAAAGAAGCTACACAGCTCCTCATTTCACACATGTGTGACTCCTTAGCTGTAAGTTAACAAGGTTTTATTCCAACAAAGGAGAAGATGAGTAGGGTGTTATCAGAAATGAAGTATATTTCCTCAATTTATATTTTACATGATTACATCTTTAGTCAACTAACAAAATCATTCCAAATTAGATCTAGTTAATTTATTTGTTAGGCCTTTTATGAGAAATTATGAATTAATTATAGGTTATCAAGAGTTGACTATGTAGATCATAACAGAATTTTAGATTGTCAGAACAATTAGTCAAAGTGAATATGAAACCGAATAATATAGTCAACTTTTTGATAATTAAGCCATTATTTCTATCCCAATACATATGAGGCTCAATATCAGTGAAGGCAGTGTGTGACACGATTTCTCAGAAACTAAAGTTTTATTGTAAAGAAAATAGATAATCTATTGTATTTATATTATTTAATAAGTTGCTGAAGACTTGTATTACAATTTTAGTTATTGTGCTGTTTTTAACATTATTATAATTGATTACCCCTCTTTTATATTGAAATAATTTGGTATTTACTTAGTTATTTTCTGTTTCAAAGATGTTCTTTTTTCTGCATGTATGACTTCTTAAATTCACATTTTAATATTAATATATGTACACCAAAAAAATGAGATATAGTAATTTATATTCAAACATCAAGATATAAAAATGAGATTGTGTCTTAATACATTCATTCAACTATATATACTCAAATAAAGAAAAACTAATTTTCAATAAAAGTAAGTTACCCCTGTCTTTTAGGAATTAATTTCAGTTTTGCCTTAGAGTCAGGTTTCAGTTCATATGATGGTTGAAATTTCTCCCCAACACCACAGTATAGTTCTTGGAAGAAATAATGAAAACTTGAAAGGAATAATGCAACGAACATCTACACAGATTATTTTCCTTGATCCTACTGATCCTAATATTCCATCACTGAAGAAAAGTAATGTAACTATAACTGGATCCATTCACAATGTCTACATTGCTCGTCAGCAGCTCATCGTAAGTCTTATTTTCTAACACATGTGCATCATTCTTATGATAGTATTGAGAATAGTAGCAATTATTAATAATTAAAAAAAAAATCAATTGTAAACAAAACTACTAAACTTTATTATTTAATTGTTCACAATTGTTATATATCAAATGACATGGGATAGTTAGATACATTATTTTAGTTTGTTTTTAAAAAATAAAATCTAAAAAAAGGACAATCAGCTTTAAAGTAGAATTTGTAGGAGAGAAAATAGATGGGTTGATATTTATTAGTATGATACTTTGCTTTTTATTTATTTTTTTTTTTTTTCTAAGCCCCATGGGAGCATTACATGCATTATAAGAGGGGAGAGAGGATACAAAAATTTTCGGTATATAGAATCAAATGGGAGTCACGCCTAGTGATGGGGCTCACTAGTCTTTCTGAGTCAGTCAAGTTATGGTTTCTCAGTCTAGTCTGAGGGTCCCTACATAGTCTAGCCAGTGCTGTGGCAGTCCTGATACTTTGCTATAAACAGTATTTTATTTTTATTTTACAAATAGACGGGTATGAATATCCATTTATAAAATATTCAATCAAGTGAGCATACAAAGTAAAATATAACATGTTTTCATCACAAAACAATATGGTGGTAACTAAAAATAAAATTATATAAAATTAACAAATTACATAAAATATAGATAATAATTATATATATATATATATATATATATATATATATATATATATATATATATATATATATAGATTTTTTAGAATTAATATATGGGTACATCTACGATAGTGACTATAAACAGATACACCGACTGAAATTACAAAGTATTAGTTGGTTCAAAAAGTGGAATATTGATTAACCATGTTTCAATGTTCAATTATTACATAAAGCTGAAAATAATTTGGCAAATTGATAATTTTTGTATGGGACAGAAATTATTAGTTGTAATGTATTTAATCATAATTGCAACAGAAAAGATGTTTAAACTCAAGTATTTATTTTTAACAATGAACATATCATAACTTTTTACCTAACGTCTAATCCATTAATTAAAAACATCTGTTCTCCTCTGCTCGATACATTATGATCGATAACATATACTACATTCTCCACTCTCTAATTTAGAAAATATGGAATAATTACAATAATTGAACAAAAATATTACAAAATCATGAAATGAAAAAATGACAAAATATAAATATGAAAAAAAATAAAAAAATCGAAATATAAAAAGAAAAGAAAAAAAAAATGCATAACGCTTAAACCTAATTCACATTTCCTCGATCAACCTTGAAGTCAGCTATTTGATCCGTTGTGGGCGAGCTGATTCGATGTCTTGATTGCTTGGAGTCTCCTCAATTTTATCCACCGTGTCCTCATCAGTGTCCTGAGTAGGTTCCGCAAGAGTTGAAGTTGTCGGCAGACACTCTTGTGAAGTAGACGACCCATGCATCTGGTCCACATGCCTAGTCCAATGTCTATTTAAAGATGGGACGAAAACTCGATGCTTTCGAGGTCCCAAGCACCTAACCATATTTACTTAAAGTGCATATTTAGCTGTTAATTATCAATGGTAACAAGATAATATTATTATTTTTATAGAATCTACAAAATTAAAGGTACTTTAGAGGATGAAAATTTAAAATATCTGCATTTAAGCCCCATCAGACTATTTCAATCAGAATGAAACCTACATGATATTAAAGCCCATCAAATTTTACATCAATATAGCGAATTTAATCAAAATCGTCAGAGCCGTTTTTGAGAAAATCGTAAAAAGGTGCTAAATGCATGGAATAAAGTAGGACTTCCGGTCAGCCGATTTTAGTGAAAAAGTTGCTGTAACATCTCGGGCGTATAGTAGTCTTAAATATGAAATTTCAGTAAAGTAAAGAAGACTTTTTTTTTTTTTTTTAAACAATAGAAACTTAGTCACCATATATGATACATTTTTTAAATATGTTTTTATTTTTCAAGGGTTCTCTTCCAATAGTGTTAATGTTTGATGTACCCGAAAACTCAGTTGATATCGATACTGATTTAAATTCACAAATAATGAGTAAATATGATGTTTTAATTACTACAAGACATAAGCCAAAACAAAATATTCTTTCATTCATTATAAAAGGAATCGAAAGAAATGTCAGTAAGTACCTTTTGTAAATACTTTAAATAATGATAGCTCAAATACAAGCCACAGTATTTACATTTTTATTCTTATAGATAATGTTTATGAAGCCCGAAGAAAACTACTCAGCTCAAATGAGAACCCTGTGGAAGTAAACATACCTCTGTCATATTTTATTCCTAATCCAGGACCTATTTTCAAAACAGCTTGTAAGAATTATTTTATCTCTTCCATTCATCATAATTTAAGTCCACTGTTGGGTTTTTGAATTTGTTATGTGAATTAATAATTTCTTTTCAATAAATAAAATTTGAAGTTCCTTATCTCAATTCCCTGTCAGACACAAGAAATATGGTATGATCTAAAAGCTTAATTTGCAATAACTAAAACTTGCTTAACTAAAATTATGGTCCTTTTAATTTAGACAAAGTATTACTTGAAATTACATTAATTCTGTTTGCAGGGAGGACCAATAACAACGATTCAGTTGTGTACCCAAATCTGTCACCACCTCCAATAGTTCCTATGCTAGGGCGACCAGATGCCTGGCATCCCGTAATGCAATTTCAATTACTTCCACATATCTCTTATCACCAGCCCCCTATTTTATCACCTCACAGTGTACATCTTGATCGACTAGCTCAAGCTCATTTTTCATATAGCTCACTTTCTTTACCAGATATTCCAGGTAAGTTTGCAAATTACTTAATAATATTTTTT
Organism: Piezodorus guildinii; assembly: GCA_023052935.1. Lineage (NCBI taxonomy): Eukaryota > Metazoa > Arthropoda > Insecta > Hemiptera > Pentatomidae > Piezodorus > Piezodorus guildinii. The sequence goes on from CM041294.1 coordinate 40,289,871, forward strand.
TGTTGGATTAGATGAAATTAATTGTTTTCTGTAATCTTAATTATTCATCATCTTAAAAATTTTTAAAGATGTTTAAATTTACATTGTCTAATTCTTCATGGTAATGTAGCTGTTTGTTTTATTTTCCAATTTCTTTTTTTTTCCTATTCCATAGAAGCAAGTAGGTAATCATATACATAATTAAATAAATTAACTTCCCTATGTACAAACGCTATTAAAATAGTATTTAAGTTAAATATTCTTTAGTTATTATGCTCGTAAGTCGTTTAAAATAATCCTGATATTAGGATCTATAAGTAGTATCCAATTTTTTAGAGGGGTGGGGAAATAAGTTATTGCTATTCTCAATATGCTTATTGTGTAGTTTTTCGGTTAAATTTATTAAAAACATTTAATGTTATTACATTAAATATTTTTAATTCAACAACTAGCAAATATTACATTCATAAAAATTTAATTTATTTAATTTAATTTAATTTATTTACCTGACTACTTTATCTTTTTAAGCTGTTTATTCATCTCTAAGTAGCAATACTAGTACAATATCAAGCCCAAGTGCCAGCCCCCGAACTGTTTCTCCTGTACCACATTCTGCAACTCCAGATCAAAACAAGACAGGTATCCTTTTTTAAGAAAAAAATACTTTTATACCATAATACGACATAATTATAATTTTTTATTAGTATAATTAAGAGCAGAGGAGATCGTTATATATATTAAATTTTTATTGAAACATTGTCTTTAAAAGGATTACAATTTGTTGTACCATTAACTTACAAAATTCCATTTTTAAATGTTATATTTATTACACTTAGAGATATTAACATTTGTTGTTATACATATGATATGTAGCAACGTTCAGCAACAGCAATACAGAGACGAAAGCTCCTGGCTTTGATAGACCTCTTCTCACTCCAGAAGAATTTCAGAAGATGAAATTACAAGCCTTACAAGGTATTAAATTAGCCTTACAGCTTATTATTAAATTATTTGTGTATATTTTTATTTATTATTACTATTTTTTTTAAAGCTATGCAAAGGCCTCCAAGACCAACTGACATAAGGAATCCAAACTCTATTTGGTCTGGTTATGGATTTAGCCAATCTAATCCCAATTATGCTATCCATGATCAGAAAAACCTGGAAGAAGAAAAACTCACTCAGGTTTGAAATTATTATTTATATAATAAAAATACACTATATTATATCCTAACTTAAGACTGTGTTTGTCATTCTTCAGTAAATATAATCAACAATTATTATTTTTTAGGTTGAAAAAAGTAATTGGTATCCATCTAGTCACTATGGGTTAGATTTGAGTTCTAGTAACTCCTGTTCTCCAGATATGACATTTTCATCTTCCAACTATTTTGACTCTGTATCATCTGCCACTCTGTCTAATTTATCCAATTCCAGCTTTAAGGATCTGCACACTCTGTTAGCTGTAATAGGTCTAGAAAAATACTCAAGTAAGTGAAAAAGTGCCTATAAAATGTTATGATTTATTGCAATTTACCACTTTATTGATAGAATACTATGAGTTAATATGTAGTATGATAACAACACATGATTATATCTTGTGCTAGGATATAATACCATATATAATACCGTTGGTAGCACTTCAATATCTTATTTTAGAACATTCAATAAAGCACCCACTACCTTCCATTCATCATCCAGTTACTTTATTTCCTAAGTCTTTTAACACCTTTTTTTTATTCCATCTTAGTCGACGTTTCGGGGTTGTTTCCCCATTTTCAAGACTGAAACTTAATCCTTGCTACAACATTTTTCTTTATTCATTACATCTTATAGCACACTGCTACTTGTCTATTTGCTATTGCTATAAGATGTAATGAATAAAGAAAAATGTTGTAGCAAGGATTAAGTTTCAGTCTTGAAAATGGGGAAACAACCCCGAAACGTCGACTAAGATGGAATAAAAAAAAGGTGTTAAAAGACTTAGGAAATAAAGTAACTGGATGATGAATGGAAGGTAGTGGGTGCTTTATTGAATGTTCCAATTAAGAAAACTTCCACAAAAATTAAAAAAGAAAAGAAATCTTATTTTAGTTTAGTTAACAGATCCCTAGGCCATCGTCATATAGATTTATTGAGATTACATAGCCATGAGAGGTTATGAACAAGTGGGTTTGTGTGGGTATGGGGATTCCATTTAGTAGAGGTATTTCTACTTAGGGCCAAGTGAGCAACATATTGAGGTATTCATGGATTCTTTTATTGGTGAAAAATGATATTTTATATAGGTAGTTGATCTGTATGAAAGGAATTAATGGAACATTATTATAGAAAACTCTAAATGATGTGGATTTTAAATGAAATATGAAGGTAATTCGAAGGGACTTATTAGAATTTATTTCAATTCTCTAGTTTTGACATCATGGTTCAATGAGTTGACATGATAGTTCAATTTAAAAATTATTAAGGGGAGAAGTTAGTTCTGGGTTCAGTCAAATAAACATTCAATTAAGTGGAAACTTAATTTACTTGTGCCTACTTTATGATCTAAATTTGTGTTGACTTTGAAGGAGTGAGATCAAAAAAATTATGAAATGTGTTGTGATCTCACTCCTTTAGTCGCCCTGAAGAAGGCCTGAACTTTAGGCCGAAAGGTAGGCACAAATAAAATAAGTTTCCACTTAGTTGAGTGTTTATTTGACTGTACCCAGAAGTAACTTCTACCCTACATATACACACAGTCAACCATTCTCATTTCATGATATAGATTATTAAAGTATAATACTTCCTTTTTAAAATAATTTAATTCCATTCAATTTTTCCATCTCTTAATAACTTTTTACTTAGTACTTAAAAGCTTAAAAACAAATAAAAGTTGTAGTATATAAGTATATTCTAAATTGTAGTATAGGTGGTCATTATGTAAATGACATGATTTATCAAAATGATTTTTTTTTTTTTTTTCTCATCAGGATTGTTTCAATCAAATGAAATTGACATTGCGACATTTAGAACTTTGACTGACTCAGATTTGAAAGAAATTGGAATAACAGCATTTGGGGCAAGACGCAAAATTTTGCTAAGTATTGCTGGTAAGTTGCTTTAATATTTTTTCTACTGTCCCAATATTTTCAACTTATATAATTTGGAATTAAGGTTTATTATAAGAAATTTATTTCTTCTACTGTCCCAATATTTTTCAACATATATAATTTACAATTAAGTGTTTTTATAAAACATGTAATATAATGTTCATGATTTTTTTATATTTAATCCATAGGCTTCAAAAAATACATTCTTCTTATGAGTTTTATTATGAAGTTATTTTAGTATAATTGAATTTGTGTTGTTTATAAATGTAATATTTCATATGAAAAATTCAAATAGATAATTCAGTTATCTTTTATTATTTATTTTTTTTATCTTTCAGTTCTCTTACTTTTATTGTATTTTTAGAATTTAACAGAAGACAAAGGAGTCCATTTCGTGGTAGTGCTGCGCCTGGAGCAGAAAGAAGGAGCTCCTCAACTAATAGTTTAGATGACAAATGGTCTTGAATAATATTTAAACTAGTCATTGTAGCACCAAGTCTGCATGAAAAACATTACGTTTTAAAATTTATATTTTTGTAATTAAATATTTTCAACTAACTTCGGTTATAGTAAGAATCTGGAAAAAAAAAAAAAAAAAATTACACATTGATATAACTTTATAGCTATTTATTAAAAGAAAGTATGAAGCATGTATATTAAAAATTGCATGCTGTTTTGCTGGTTACATTCTTAAAAACTAACAAAGTAACATAGTGATTTACCCAACAAAAATTAAAAAAAAAAAAAAAAAAAATGTCAAAACTTCATTTTATAAATTGTTTTGTACCAATTTAAATAATGATGAAAAACTTTTCAAATTAACTTGAGATCCTTAATACAAGCTTTTCATTCAATTTAAAATTGATGATTTTGCCATCAAAAAATGTTGTTATAAGTTATTAATTCTACAGCTTGTCTTTTGGAATTGCATGTTAAAATTTTATGTTTTGTAATATTTAATATTTATAACCCTAATGTGAACCAAAAGCATTTGAGTGATATGGTAATTTTAGTGTTTTTGAAACTATTTAATAACATTAAGAAACTGTTAAAAAAAAAAGAATGTTTTATTTGTATAGTTATATAGTTTACTGTTAGATAAAATAATTGTCAATATTTTATATAGCACTAAGTGTTAATGTTTGTTGTGATTTTTTAAAAAAAAATTTTAGGATATTAAATTTGTCTTTTAAGTCATTATAATGATCACTGAGTAATGGAATATCAATTATCCAAATAAAAAAAATAAATAATTTTAATACTTCTCAAAATTGTTTGAAATTAGTAATCTATTGTTAGAATTTATTTTATTGTTTTGATCTTTTATTTAACAGACTTTCTCTAAAATTTAATACTACTCAAATGGTTTGTCAAATGTTAAATGTGTTAGTTATGTTAAATTATATTTATTACAGTAATGTTGATTAATAATATATCATAAATAAAGAGCATTATACTCATTTTATATTTATTATTTATTCCCAAAGAAAATTATTTCACTAGTTAAATTATGTAAATGGATATTTATATAAGTAAAAGGAAAGCATAGCTGGTAAGATCCCACGCAATTTTGGATGATTTATTATAAAATTAATCGTTCATTATAATTAAAAGAAATCATAACAAAAAAGATTGAATTTAAAGTTATAAATTTATACAACATATTTGTCTAAATCAAATGTATTTTATACTTAAATGCCACAGCCATCATAAGTGCTTTCCTACTTGTCTTCCATTTTGGAACATATCTAGATATCCAGTGTTTATGAGGCAGTGGAAGAGTAAACGGTGGACAGGTATGTTGGGGCTTTATCAGTTTCGTTGGTAGGTTTCTTCGTTAATCGTCATCCATGGAGTGTAAAAAATAGGCATTGTATTTTGTGATTCTTATCAATGTGACTTTGGATAAATAGTACTTTGAAATTCTATGCTGTAACATCCATTATTGGTAAGTACTATGCTAAGGTTTATGTTCCTATATCATTGTTGTTTTTTCCAATTAGGAAAGTGAAATTTGTTATGTGAGGATTAATAGCTATGGAATTTATAAAAAACTTGTTATATTTAACCACCTATATGTGTGGTTTGTAGTTCTTATTAAGTTATCTTTCCATATAACTAATCAATGGAAGTTTAAGGAACAGCTACTTATATGTCATCAAGTTTCTTGATTCATTTTTGTGTGCATCAATTAAATTTATTCTTTGTTTTGATTAGTAATCCACTAAAATTTGTAATTTCTTATCAGAAGTTAATTTGGACAGTTATTTATTTATTGTTTCAGTAATCAGATTGGCTCGATATCAAGCTTTTCTATTAAAAGTTATGTTAAGACATTTATACATAATAAAGTTTATAGTGTTCTGATTGTGTTAGGTTAGTTGTTTTTGTTACAAAATATAAATTTGAGTGCTATTTAACATGTAACATTGCAAAAGTTTTTTTAAGTCTCAATATCATCATTTTTGTTTGTAAATGTGATTATTGACTTAAATCTTTAATATTTCCCATTATTGTAATAAAGGCTTATACAATTTTATTGATTTGTTATTTTTTTTAATGGTTTAAATAAGATGTAAATCAAATAGCAATTGATTCTCTTCTTTAGATAAGTTATGTGACATTTATTTCTTAGGAATACCATTTAATTAATGTTTTGAGTATTAAAACAAAGTGTTGAAGCTATTTACTCATATAAAGTTAAATTATGATTAAAACTTCTCCCATGTTATAATATTTTAGTGAATCACTGTTTTTTCTTTATACGAAACTTTACTTTGTGTTTGAAAATGTATTGTGTTGATTCCCCGTCACACCAAAGCTATGCAATAGCGGTTTCATGTTCCAGTTTTTAATTTTTTTGTAATAGATATTTTATGATTTCCATTTTTGTTTATCATTTTATGTTGTTTAGAAATCATTTTAGTTAATTTCTGTTTCAAATGATTCATCAAATAGAGATTTCTATTAACTTTAAGGATTATATTGTTTCAAATTATTTTTAAATATATATCTTAATTGTTTTGTTCAAAACATTATAAATACATTTTATCTGGTATAAGCCATTCATCTGAGTAGTAGAATTGATAATATCAAAATCATTTAGCGAATCTGTCCTTACATGTTTTTTTTTGCTTTTTAAAATTTTTCTTTATTAATTTGTTTCTCGATAGACTTTTTTTTGTTGACTACTGTAAATGACCATCAGATAAATCGAATACTACATTATGGTATGCTAAAAAACAAACTTTTCACAACATCGGTACAGAAGATACTTCTTTTTATGAAGACATTTTCCAGAAATCCTACTTAAATTTCATTTCTATTGTAAAATAGATGTTCCGGAATGTGTTTATTTCAGGATATTTTGATATCTATTCCCAAAAGTATCATATTTTTAATTTTATGTTTTATGGATATATCATTTCAAATTAATTATATTCTACTAAAAAATCATTTAGTAATTATAAACAAGTATTTATTCTTATGATTAGATCTAAAATGGCCTGACATTTATCTTTGTTTTTGTATTAGTGTATATAAGATTATTATTTTTTTCCAACTTTTGAATGGATACTATAGTATACAAAAATTACTTGTTGGAGGGTTAAGTTTTGAAACCCTTAAATAAAATTTTATTGTGATTTCGCTGGTACTCAAATTCCACAACTCATAGATGTATAACTTATTTATGGTCTGTTCATGAATAAAAAAAAAAAAAATTAATTCAAATTTAGAAAAATATGCTGTAAAAAGGGTTAGAAATTATTTTCTATTGTTTCCAGTCCTAATGTTTGATCTTTGTTAAAAATAAAGTTAATCCAGATTATATATACAGTGTCTAATTCTAATTAAACATTTCATAATGATAGATTTATAGGGAGTTGAAGGTTGCCCTCATTTTAGTTAAGACGTTTTCCGTTTGATTTTGAGTATTCAAACAATGTTTTATTTAATGAAGACATTTCAAGATGAATCGGGTATTGTATTTTGCTTACTGGAGCCTTGGTAAGAAATTAATGATTGTATGCTACTACAGAAGCTAATAGTGTTTGGGGGCACTAACTATTATTTGGACTATGAGCTCTATCATCTTCATAGAAACACAAAAGTTGGCAAAGTATAGAAATAACCTTGAAGAATTAAACTAAGACTTTTCATGTGCTGTAAATTTTATTGTAAAAGCATCTTAAATATTTAGAAACAACTGGAAATATATAGCTATTGTTTATGTCTTTTTCTCTCCCCAAAAACGCTCTATTCAGACTCCTGCTGTTTAGTACCCACTTTTTTATTTAAAACTAATTTATATTAAATCTACTGTTTATTTTTTATAAAATGGCCCCCATTAATAGTAATTTAAATAACTTGATAACTAAATGAACACTTACCATCCAGTCAATATATATTTTTTTTTTTTTTTTTTTTTTATATATCCGTACCTTATTTTATAGTAGTAGCTAGATTGAAGAAATATTTTATATTGGAATTTAACTTTTGAAGTAATAATTAGTTTTATCACTGTACTCTCGTACTCTCATCTAAGAAGAAAAAAGAAGAAGCAAGTTTTATTTATATTAGGCGTAAGTACTATTCTCATTATCAGGACCTATAACATAGGCGAAGTTTTAACTTCCTGTTCACGGAGGCGAGATTGAAAGTGGAAAAAATATATTGAGGTCCACCATGGTACTTGACATATCATGGTACCCTTCCTATTGGTAAGGTTAAACTGGCCCAGGGATTACATAAAAAATCGCAACTGAATCTGCTAATCAGGACAACTGAAAGTAATCATGTCTCAATTTTTCGCCATTGTACATTTCAGTTTTATTTTTGAGGAAGTATTTGTTACACTTTCAAATTTTTGGAGAAAAAAAATTCTTCTATTGGTTGAATAACATAATGTATTTGTTTATTTCGATAAAGTAAATAATATCCATTAAATTTGTACACCGTTATTAATTAATGCATTTTTTTTTTCCAAAAAAAAGATAAACTTCTTAGATTATTTCCCAAAACAAGATATTAATGACGTGATTGAAGTTGAAATGTGTAGTGGTTTTGGTTAAGAATTTTCGATGTCTTTTTAAGATCTTTAGCGTGAAAGTTCCCATTCTGAGATATTTGCCTATCAGAATAATAATTAAACGATTTGATACTCTTGGAAGCAAATGTTGACTTATTTTACATATTCTGGAACCACGGATTTTTCATTTTTTTAATTATGGTTTTATGTTAACAATGTTAGGTATATACAGTCATATTTTAAGTATATTTTGAATTATAAGGTATTATTTTTTTTTTTATATCACCGTTTACTGTCACTAACTTCATATATTGCCCTGTATAAAGAGAAATAACTAATTAAAAGCCTCTGTGATTAGTGATATTTGAATTTATATTTATTTAAATAAAACTAATTTTATAGATTTACAGATGTTAATATCTAGTTTGAAGTCGTTACTTATTTTTCCTCATAAAATAAGTTATTCTAAAGTTTATTATATATTTAAAGATATAATAATTGTGGATGGTGCTAACGATAGAGGAGCGGATGCGTGGGTGGCTAGAATTGTGGCTGTTCTATTGATCTCCCCCTCCCTCAGCACTGGCTCCTCCCATTGCCCACCGCCCACGCCAACTTTCTCCTATCCCTTGCTTTCCTGTCACATTGCTTCATACCTTTTACTTGTCGCATGTTTGTTTTGGTTTACCTAATGTTCCAATGTTTACCTACGTACCTCTTGTATAAAATTACCTAGTAACATACCTTTTGATACTGCATATTAACGTTCTCGTACCCCACTTCAGAAGTATTAGCTTATCACGATAAACTCACGAGGAGATATCAATCTTTCGAGATGGCATCAATAAAAATTTAAAGGATATAACCTAATTTTATTGTATAATAAATATATATAGTCTTAGGCTTCTAAATCTGTATTTATTTAAGTTACGATTCCCAAAGTAGGTAAAATTGATTTATTTTGCCTTGATTATTCGGGTAATGAAAAACCTCGATTTTAGACCTTCTAAGTTTTATATAGCAAATCTATTTGAAGAATTCTCATATATACAGGGAATGAGTTATTAAATCTAAAAAATGGTTCTCCCGAGTGGCACATATAATGAATAACCCTAAGCTTTTATAAACAATGTAGAATGTGGTTATTTGTGATTCTTTGATGAGTAACCATAGAAGAGGTTCTCTAAGATTTGTGAAGAAGATTGGTTATTCTGTGATACCAGCGATGAGATACATCAATATAACCATTCTCTGCAGGTGTTCCCCTAGGTTTTATCTTGGCTCCACTTCTGTACTTAATATACACATACGACTTACCAACAGATAAAAGCATCCTAGCTGCCTAACCATGTTTTCCATATTTGTGAAATACAACCCATTTGCTTATTGTATTTATTTTACAGGTGCAAATAAAGTTATTGAGTTGCAGTGGTATCTAAGTTGACTTAGATTGCAGTGGTAGATTATTAATAATAAATAAGCTTCATTTAATATATGGAATAGCGAAAAACATGCTATATGACTAACGAAAAGGTAGTCATTTTAATTGAATTTTTAAATTAAAAATATATAAATTAAATATAAATATAAATATAAATTAAAATATTTTTGAAATTTTAAATTAAATTGATTTAATTACGGTTTATGTATTCATCCTCTGGAAGGAATTCATATCAAAATAAAATGAAATGGTAGAACAAAAAGAATAAGAGCAAAAGAGAAGATATTCAGTTCAAGAACTCGTACGACAAACTCCAGCCTATCGGCAAAGGAAGAAGTCAAGAACATTGACGTCAATTCAACAAGTGCCACTGTTACAAAAACTAGTCCGGAAATCAAATAAAAGTATCTTGATTCAATGCAGAGCGTGAAGTTAAAAATATCTTTAAAGAAAATTTAAAATATCTGCATTTAAGCCACATCAGACTATTTCAAGTCAGAATGAAACCTACATGGTATTAAAGCCCATTTAATTTTACATCGATATGACGAGTTTAATCATAAACGTTAGAGCCGTTTTTGAGAAAATCCTAAAAAGGTGCTAAATGCATAGGATAAAGTAGGACTTCCTGTCTGCCGATTTTAATGAAAAAGTTACTGTAACATCTCGGGCGTATAGTAGTCTTAAATATGAAATTTCAGTTCCGTACGACTTTTCGTTTTTGCGCTAGAGTTGCACGAACACGCACGGACACACAGACCTTTTTGCGGGACTTGGTTATTTGGACTCAGGGGACCCTAAAACGTGTATTTCCGTTGAAAACTGGAATTTGAAAATTTTCACGATCGCAATACTTTCCCTTACTATATATTTCATATATAGGTAAGTGAAAGTAAAAAAATGGTTGAATATGAAAGAATTTGATAACCATAACCAACTGAATGAGGAAACTGCAGAAATATCTTTTCAGGTTATTTTATTTATTTTTTTTTTTCGCAAATAAGAATATAAATATTGATGTGTGATATACCGTGATATTAAAGATTTAAAAAAGTTATCTTACATTTAAATTTTTAAAAGGTAATGAATGCTGAATGACGAAAAGTGTATCATTAATGAACTGCAGTGATTGTTGCAGATAATAATTTATATTGTTATTATATTTACTCTAAAATATGTTTTTATAAATGGTAATGTTTCCATCGAATCAATATAATTATTTCTTTATTCACTATTAAGTTCATTTTAAACTCCATTTCAAGGAAGTTACGAGAAAGCTGTGATTTGCGCACCATTGGAGTGTTTTATATTATTCTTTTTATTGTATCTTTTAAATACTTATTTAAAATATCAGGGAAAAAAAGTAAAAAATGTTAAGAGTAAGTTAAGATTGGGGTGGTAAGAAGTAGGAATGCGGTTAGGGTGTTAAGTTGTGGTAGATTAGTTGGGGCACTAACCAACTTAGCGGAAAGCTTTCTATTACCTGGGTCGCCAGCCCGGCTTGCCAATTCATTAAGGTAAAATTAACCAAATCGCTTAATTGCAGAATAGCGAAAACCGATTAATATCTTACTTATTTTTTACATAATTAATTAGTAATCATTTAATTAACATAGATATCGTCAATGTTGCAGTTATTATGTCGAATAGTGTAATTATTTCTTATACTCAAAATTTGAATCGGAAATTCCATTTCTTTAAAAAAAAATACCTGGAACCTTTATGTTAGGCTCCCGATCACCTCACGGTTTTTCCTCCAGAAAGTTCAAGTTTTCATCTTCAGGAGATTTGGTTTGCCTGGAAATTTTTCTGCCCCAAAAGGGGGTTACTATTAAAATTTAAATTTTTATTTGAATTGGAGAATAAAAATAAATTCCAATAAATCCCACCAAATAACCTTTACCCTTCGTCGTAAACCTATGACATCCTGCCCAACAATATCCTTCAATAACACTCCTCTGTCCCGATTGAACAGATCCGATACCTAGGACTGCATCTGGACAAACGTCTTACTTGGAACCCTCATACAAGACTGAAAAGACATGAAACTGCCCGACGTTTTCGACTACTTCAACACTATCAACGCTCAAACCTTCCACTTAAGTATAAAAGGTTCATCTACATGACTGTCATAAGACCGATATGGACTTACGGAGTAGAGATTTGGGGCTCTATTAAACCATCAAATTCTTCCCGTCTCCAATCCTTACAATCAAAAATCCTTCGAAAAATCCTCAACGCTCCTTATTTTGTCACAATTAAATTAATCCAGGCCTTAACGTTCCTTATGTTGACTTGGCTCGAACCAGGTACCACTCCTTTCATGACAAACTCCATTCTCCCTCTAATCCACTAGTTTCAACCCTTGCTTCCTCTACAATCCCTGACAATCCTCCGAGACGTCTGAAAAGAAGATGGCCCCGAGACCTTCTAGTTTCGCATAGTTTTGGGAGAGCTGCCAATATGTAGTATCCCTATATGTGAAGCATGACATTATAATCTTGTATCACATTTACTAGATGTATATCATTGTACAGTTGTAAATATAAATAATCTATTAAAAAAAAAAAAATTATTTGTGAAGATTAGGGCATGTACCATATCAAATTGTAATAGTCTGTTCTCTGGGTCCCGAGTTCGATTCTCGGCTGTGGCAGAATGTTTCGTTACTTCAGCCATGGATCAAGTCTGGTCAGTGAGCCAGCAACAAAAAATGCAACCCATTTTAGCAAAATTTTTAGTATGTTTTATGCAAGGCATCTATCATGGTAAAGCAAACAATTCATGTCTACCAACTCAAAACGGGTGGATTACTAAATGGCAGACATTCAAAAAGGGACCAAAAAGACGAAATTCTGACTCATTTGTACACGAAATTTGTTTGTGTAATTTTTGTTTTTTAAATAATAAGAACAGTAATAAAGACGTACAATATATCACTGGAAAAAGAAAGATTTTAGAAAAAAAAAATCATATGAAATTTGTATTAGGTGATGGAGAGTGACGAAAAGCGGATAAAATTAAGTAAGTTTTTTATCTCTAAATTTATCAAAAAGTTCTGAATGATTTTAATTTCTGAGGTAAGGGAGAGTCGTGTGTTAAGCGCACCATATTTTCTAGTTATAATTTGTATAAAATGTTTACCTGCACTATTTGTTTGATGTTTTTGTGATAAGTGGGTTGCTTTTAGGTTATTTAACGGTTGTTTTTTTTATTTAAACGATTTTATATGAGCATAAATCACTGGCAATATTGAGTTCAGTGATCGTTCGTAAAGCCATAAATGGGATTATCTACCATCTCTCCAATCCAATCACCACCTAAAATGGAACGTGTAACAACCAAAGGGTAAAATGTTTACGTGAAGTGGTTGGAGCAGCGGTGGAAACTGAGTCTATCGGTCCTAAAATCCAATTATTCTAATCTATCGCGAATATGCAAAACTTTTATTGACTGTTCATTACGATAATTTTTTTAAAAACACGTGCATAAACACCTATCTATAAAAACTGGAACAGTGAAATGTGCCCATAATTATGAAAGTGGTCTAAGTCCAAATTAAAAAAAAAAAAGAAATTATTACTTATTTCACACCATATTAGTTTATCCTAATTTTATTGAATGTAATTTTCATGATATCAAAAGTGAACCTTTACAAATTAATATTTCGTATAATGTAAAAATATTTTTAAAAATTCGTTCAAATGAAATTAATTAAACATCTCGAAACAAAAAATATAAAATACAAAACTTAGACCACTTTCATAATTATGGGCACAAATGGCGTTCTGGATCTTTATTGTAACTTCTGCTTTTCCATTGTTTTGATATATTTTTTGCATCGAAGGGCTCATCTTTGTTCTTATTTCACTCTCCAGATGTTGATTTGGATTGAGCATCATTAGGTGACTGCTTTACATTGGTTTAAAAGGGTATTACAGTTACAAAGATTCACCTTATGATTTACATACAGTAACCCATCTTTCGTCTCATGTGTGTTATTTGAACTCTTCTATGGTTAATTATAATATAATACTGATTAGAATTGAATACTTATTAGAGAAATGAGAGCTAATGTTTTGATGGACTGCGGTATGCAGGGGCCATTTGAATGAGAAGGCGGTCCACACCTGTTGTTGAGTGCAGGCGCCCCAGTTGGAGTCACTATTTCCGGACCAGAAGTGCTCGTGGTATGTCACCTACGGAATGTCTATCTCCGCCACGTATTTATTTGTGTTAACTGGCACTTATAGCCTGTCTCTTCTATTTTAATATTTCTCTCTCTCTTTTTTTTTTGCTGTCTTCCTTTGGTGTTTTTAGTTGGTATGTCGAAATTCCAATGGTGTTTGAGGAGGATAGTTGGGATCAATTCGATGTTTATTTGTTCAATTAATATTGTTATATTTTTATTTTAAGATTAATATAATTATTTTGATAATTAAACTTTATTTATACGTCTACAATAACATTGACTAATTAAGTATCGGAATCTAGATTTTTCTTTATTACGCAAAATCACTGTTGAATTTAAAAATTATTCAATGAATACATTGGACCTTATCTGAGCACCACATCAAGAAATTTTGTCAGTCAACTACTGTCATTGGAGTAGTTGTTGATTAATTGTTCTATTATTGAATTAGTATATACATAAATATTAATATTTGGTTATGGAAGTACACTTTTTGAACTACTTGGTTGATGACAAGGTAGTTGTTATTTAGTATATGTAGGATTATTTCAAATTATCCATTAATTTTTTTCTTTTTATTTATTCCTTCCATCACCCTCTAGATTAGCTAAGAATTTGTAAATGAGTCTAAAAAACAATATTCAAGTGTTTTCCTTGGTATAAGTCTAACATTGATAAGATATGGTATAAAAGATTGCTTTCCAAGCTCAAAATTTAGCTTCCTCCGACTGACTATTTAATGCTACTCTCTTACTTGACAGATGCGCACTTGACTGAAAAAGTATATGACGCATTTTTGGGTATAAAACGAGTTCCACAAGGCTCTGTACTGTAACGATTGTTGTTCAACTTCTACACGTAAGGCTTACCTGAGAATGATAATACTTTATTAGCCACTTTTGCTGATATTTTTTTTTTCTAAACAACCTTGACAATATCTCCAATTAGGCTACAAGCTGGAAAGTTACAATGTGACTATCTACCAAGTACTTTTTTTGGGATAGAGCTATGGTACTCGGCTAAAAACTCAAAAATTCTAAGAATTCAGTCATTGCTGTCTTACGTTTTACGAAAAATCGTGGACCATACTATGTATCAATGACTTATTCCAAAAGGAGTTTCTCATAGGTCCACGATCCGCTGCAAAATATTATAAACATTTCCTCGACAGACCCCAAATTCCACCACCAATCCATACAACCACATCGAAGGCTTTTGAGGCAGCGCACAGTGGGGCGGGGCGAGCCTATGCAATCGGTGGACATAGGACCAATATCAGAAATTTCGAATTTCCCCACATTTTTTTGGTTTAACGGTTCAGTTTTTTTATTTAAATTAAAAATTTTCACCGATAGTCCATCGGAAATGTCCTTTTTTTAAAAAATTACCACAACTATTTTGATGAACAAAAATTAATGTATCGTCTTTATTCCGATAATTTAACTTTATTAAATAATGAGTCCAAATGACGAAGTCGCTCTAAAAGGTCTGGGTGTGTGTGGTAACTCCAGTGCGTAATCGAAAAGTCCTTTGGAACCAAAATTTCATATTTAAGACAATTGTACGACCGAGATGTTACAAAAACTTTTTCATCAAAATCAGCTAACCAGAAGAGCCACTTTATACCATGCATTTTGCACCTTTTTTCGATCTTCTCGAAAACGGTTCCGACGATTTTTATTAAACTCGCTATATCGATGTAAAATTTAATGGGCTTTAATATCATGTAGTTTTCATTCTGATTAAAATGGTCTGACAGGGCTTAAATGCCGATATTTTTCATTTTTTTTCTTGTAAAGTACCTTTAATTTCGTAGATTTTATAAAAATAAATATATTATCTTGTTATCACTGATGATAAACACGAATTCTATATCTAACAAAAGGAGAAAACTGAAAAAATATTTTTTTAATGCATTTTTTTTATTTTGAACATATCAATAGCAATATACCGTTGGAAAGCTAAAGATTTTAGAAAAAAATATGTAATCCACAAGAGCTTGTAAAAGTTAATAAAGAGTGATAAAAAGCCGATAAAACTTACTGATTGTTTTAGATAAATATATAATAGATTTTTTAATAAAACACATGATTCTTTATAAATTCAATTTAATTAATTCTTTAATAGTTTAACGTATTTTTATCTCTAACTGTATTTGAAAACTCTATCATTGGTTTTAAAAATGAATCATAAAAATATTCAGCATCACCTGATGCTCTAAATTTGTTAATAAATTATTTTTTTATATTGTACTCAACCAACATACCTATAGATAATTAAAAAATCTTTTTTTTTTTTTTTTTTGTAATACATAATTATGTACAAACATAATTTGTAAAAGTAACTAATTAAATTGAATAAAAATTTGTTTGGATTTCGTTCATGTTTTTTTATTGTCAATTGAATGGTACCTACTTCTCTTGTTCGGAAAAGGGCGAACAAAAAAATAAATAAAAAAAATAAAAGTGTCTTGTGGGACACCCTGTACATTAAAATTAAAATCTGAATACAGAAATCGATAATTCCTTAAAAAATAATGGGGGTCTATGTTTAACCTTCTTTTCGTGCGTCCAACAGTCTAGCCATAATACTATAATGTCGAATAATTTGGTGTTTCGCCCATGTGCAGCGGTCAAGGAATTCTCTGATTTAACCTTTTCGAACAGAGCATATTTCCTTATTATAGCTGACAAGTTATGACATTTATCAGACAATTTTAATATGCTTATTACAACTAAAATTATTTAAATAAACATTTCATATTATTTTGGTTTTAAAAAACTATCGTATATAATAAAAGTATCATTTAGATGATATTTTGTCTCTTACCTAAGGGTTTTCAGTTTACATCAACCTTAATGGAAATAGGTGATGCAGTTTTTTAAATTTTTATATTGAGCTATTTGAGCTAGCGCATTGAGGGATTGGACTTGAGCCGCTGTGCCAAACCGTCTTGTAGTTGTGTTGACTAAAATCGAATGAACGCCCTTCAACACCGCATTGCAGTTCTCTCTCTACGATCCCTTTTCTCCTCTCAAATTTATTATGCTTTGTAAAGCATTGCCAAAAATACCTTT
Source organism: Piezodorus guildinii (assembly GCA_023052935.1). NCBI lineage: Eukaryota > Metazoa > Arthropoda > Insecta > Hemiptera > Pentatomidae > Piezodorus > Piezodorus guildinii. The sequence goes on from CM041294.1 coordinate 40,306,681, forward strand.
CCAGCCATAATTTGTTTGGATCAGCCTACTTTCCATATAGAACTTTCTACAGGATAAAATATTTTTTGTATGGGAATTATTCAGGAGTAGGGAGAAAACTGGGAACGGAACTAAATGTTCTTTTTAACTTTGTGTTAATACTAGGATTTTATCTGGTTATATCGAAGAAAATGCAATCAATAAAAGGATGTGGGGATTTAGTAATTAATAAAGTTAAAGGCGTCTTTTATGATATCGTTGATATTTTTAATCCAGTTATAGAAAAAAAATGTTCTAATAATACCCCTACTAATTAATGTCTCTCTCTAGAGCTAAATTCAAAATTAAATTAATTTATTAAAATGTAAATGTAAGAAAATTAATCCTTACTAATAGATTTAAATTCAAGAATTAAAGTTGTATATATATATATATATATATATAAAATGTGTGTGGGTGTGTGTATTATGATAGGTCAGTTACTAATCTCTTTTGACATGGATATGTCTTTTGGCTAGGGGCCTGTGACTTTCACTGTGTTACGATTTTTCACCCTCAAAAATATAACAGATCTCTATGACATACCGCTAGGGGGTTATATTGTTTAGAACGAAACAAATCACGTTTTGCTAAGCTTTATTAAGTGTTGGGTCTTTTTTGACACTAAAATTTGTAGCTTTAAGGAGCTGTATTGTTTTCAATGAAAAAAGTAACGTTTTGACTATATGTCTTTTACTTTCACTTACCTATATATAAAATATATAGTAAGGGAGAGTATTGCGTTCGTGAAAACTTTCGAATTCAAGTTTAAACGGAAATACACGTTTTAGCATCACCTGAGTCCAAATGACGAAGTCGCTCTAAAAGGTCTGGGTGTGTGTGGTAACTCCAGCGCATAATCGAAAAGTCCTTTGGAACCAAAATTTCATATTTAAGACAATTGTACGACCGAGATGTTACAAAAACTTTTTCATCAAAATCAGCTAACCAGAAGACCCACTTTATACCATGCATTTTGCACCTTTTTACGATTTTCTCAAAAACAGCTTTAACGATTTTGATTAAACTCACTATATCAATGTAAAATTTAATGGGCTTTAATATCATATAGGTTTTAAAGGAGCATTTAAGGGATTAATAAATACATAGGTGATTAAAAGTAAATTTTGCTAGTAGTTTATTTCTTTCTTTTTGTCTTTTAACTTCTCTACTTCATCTATTTGTCCGCTCGCAGATTCAATATTTTCCTGACTTAAGAAATCAGTAAATTATAGATTATCTACGTTCTATCGATTATCCCTATCAGAGAAAAATACTAAAGTAACATTTTTTTTTAGTTAATTAACTTTTGATGGTTCTTTCTTCCAAGGCATTGAAATTTGATAAAGACATGAGAGGTGTAGGAAGTGTTGACCCTACCCTATAACTTATCATCGCGAATCGCGAGTGTTTTCATCTAGCAAATTACACCGCGAAAATGGAACGACAGTCCTTGTAGGTCCTTCCCTCCCAAAAAATTACGAGAAACAATAAATATTGCATGAAGGTTCACCTGTACGGTAAAATAACAATCTAACGCCTTGAATGAAAGATATTTTCCATCCTGGAATAAAAGAGCGACCCCTGGTTATTTTCCTTTATCCTTTATATGTAATTATATATTTTTCATGCTCATTGATATAAGAAGAACTTCATAACTGTAATTATTTATTTCTTTATGAGGAAAGTCGTTTTCTATATGATAATATCCATTGTATAGATTGTTGTTGTTCAAAGTGTTACGATGAGTAACAATAATGATAACAGTTTTGTTGAGTAATTAAATAACGCACGTATATTTAGTTATATTTTCCTCCTTTAGCCAAAACCCGTTCTCGGATGTTCAACCAATCGTCGCCTAGTCAAAATTATCTTCCTAATTCTTACATAAAATTGTCAAAGTTGTCTCATTTGTTTATCTATTCATATTTATTTATACGAGCCTATTTTGATAATTATCATTAAACGCGCTAGTGGACCGTGATATGTTTTCTCTTTATTATCCGTTTTTATGTTGCCTGTAGTATAGAAAGGCTGGTAAGGTTGGTGGTGGTTTGTTGGAACGCGGCCTGTAATTGTGACAGAATTTAATTAAAACACGAGGTTGAACCTCCATGGTGTTCTGTCCAATCCCGGCTCACTATCTGTATTGTCCCAACACATCTCGTCCTTCTTTTGTTTTGTTTTGTCCTATTTTTGTGTATTAACTGTATTGTTTCAATTTATTCCGTTTTGCTTTTCAGCCTTTAAAGGTATTTGGAATTCTTTCGTTGTTATAGATATATGCTAGTGAAGTATTAAGATCAGTTTTCTGTAGTTATTTTATCTCTAACAATATAAACATTTATTAGCAAAATCTATATATATATATATATATATATATATTATATATATATATATATATATATATAAATCTCGTGTCACAATGTTTGTTCGCGATAAACTCTGAAATTACTGAACGACTTCGACCAAACTTCGTAAGTATCTGTTATTTGGTCCAATTTAAATTATGGGGTATTTTTTTATTACTATTCTAAATGGTTGAAAAATATATTTTTCTAAAACGTAAAACAAAATTTGTTTAACTGTGGCAACACTGTTTCCCAGTTAGTAACCTTTCCATATATCTACATATGTGATTATTAATTCAATTATAAGTGTGTGTTGATTGTTTCTATGCGTTCTTATTTATAAAATATACATTCAGATTATAGTTTCCAGTTAGAATAAAATACGTATTAGTAGGCGACGAGGATGGGATAAAATATGCATTCACTCCATAGGTTCCAGCTATATCCAGATGATATACAACAGTTATGTTTAAAAGATACAACGATGTTATTGAATAATTTGGATGTGGCTACTTGGTACTGGTATCTTACTGTAACATAGAGTAAATAACATTGATATCTGACATGAAATAATAATATTTTATTTATCATAAACAGAATAGTTCATTGCTATTCCCCTGTATTTCTTTTATATCACCTCATTTAACATAGTCACTATCAACATATTTCGTAATTTGTAGCAATTTTAATTTAAATTGTTTTATTTATCAAATTGAATTCGACTACCGCTAACAAAGATAATGAAGTGTAGTTTTTGTTCTATTTTTTCAACGTGTCTCGATATTAGAAGCAAAAAATGTATAGTTGTATTAGATTAATTATAGTAATAGGTTAAGTTGTCTCGAAATCACTTTCATCATCAACCGTAATTCTAACTTTAGTCTAATAAGTCGCCATTTTTTCTGTTAAATATACAATTGCGATCCAGTAGAAGTAGGCACCCTATATATCCAAAATTACTCAATATATTTTAGCTGTATCTTGATTCCAAACGACCAAGTCCTGCAAAAAGTGTGTTTGGGTGTGTGTGGTTGCTCCCGGGCGAAAAAGAAACGTCACATGAAACTGAAATTTCATATTTAAGACAACTATACGCCCGAGATGTTACAAAAACTTTTTCATCAAAATCAGCTAACCTGATGAGCCACTTTATACCAAGCATTTTGCACCTTTTTACGATTTTCTCCAAAAAGATTGAAATAGTATCATGGGGCTTAAATGCCGATATTTTAACTTTTCTTCCTCTAAACTACCTTTAATTTTGTAGGTTGAATAAAAATAACCATATCATCTTGTTACCATTGATATAAAACAGGTAAATATATAAGTTGAACGAATTCGATTTCTAACTAAAGAATACTGTGAACCATATTTTTTTAATGCAAATTTTTCGTTTTTGAACATAAGAACAGTAATATAGATGTTTAATGTACCGTTGGTAATCTAAAGATTTTAGAAAAACTATTTTCTTATACACAAGCTTGTAAAAGTTTATGAAGATTGATAAAAAGCCGCTAGAACTAACTGATTAGTATTTCAGATAATAATATAATATGATATTTTAATACAAAACATGTTTCTATAGAAATTCAATTTAATTAATTCCTTATTAGTAGTTTCACTCATTTTTATCTCTAACTGTATTTGAAATTTCTTGGATCGATTTTAACAATGGCGGCAAGTGAAAGTCGTGTGTTGCCTGCACCAGACTTTTTTCGGTTACCTTTCATATTATTTTCTCTTTTGCATAATTTAAAAACTATAAAATATGTATTTATTCACACGATAAATACAGAATAAAGTAAATGAAGAATGTAGGGGTGGATTTTATTAATGAGGAGATTTTTTTAAAGAATAAACTACAAATACAGGAGTGCTGCCATTGGGTAGTTCTTCTTCAAGTATGTTTCACGCCATTTATTTTTTGTCATATTTACTTGTTGTACTTTGAAGTACAGTTGTAAATTTCAATAAATGATGTTAAAAAAAACAAAACTTCAAATGTATACAAATCTCTATATAATCTAAATAACTACAAATACAACTCTCTCTAAATAACTACAAAAGAAGAACAGTAAAAAAGAGAACTGGTAGCAAGCACCACATGAAGCAATTATAGAAGTTAATTACTACTTTTACCATTTTGATGAACAATTAATAAGTGTATTATTGTTTAAAAAACTGTAAGATTTGAAGTAGTCGAAGAGATATCAAATTAGCACTAAGGCTTTAAGTAGAAGATGGCTTTACAAAACAAGAGATTAAATCGTTGCTTAAAATGGGCAATAAAACTGTGTTTATTGCGATAAGAGGGCGAAAAAGTAATAGCTAATTTCTAACTCTCAAGAGACCACTCGTAGTCTAACAGGGCATAAGTTATTGAAAATTCTAGTTTTTCTAGTTGTGTGTAACAATAAAAATTAATTTAAACCTAAAAATAAAACTCTATCGTTGATAATTTGGGCGGGCAGTGAGCACTAGCTTTTTTTTTTTTTTTTTTTTTTTGCAACATCAATCTTTGTTTGTATAGAATACATCTGCACAGTTTTAAAACATTGATTGGAAATCCATTACAATGCGCTACTTATTTGCTACAATTTATTTTGTACATCAATTGTTTTTATTGTTGGTAAAAAAACAACCCAACAAAGAAAAGAAAACAAAAAAAAGAGAAACAAAACAAAACATAAAATGAAATAAACAGATAGAAATAAAAATTAAAATAAATAAATTAAAAAAATTACAGTTATTACAATCATAATATAGGATTTAGTAATTTAGAATTTTATAACAGTATATGTTTAGTTCTCTTATGTCTATATTTAGAGGTTGATAACTTAGTATAATTACCAATTTGTTTTATAAGGGTGTCGTCAGTCTGTTGGTATTTTGAGAAAAATTATTGTGTTTGTTGGTGTATACATTTTTTTAGTGTAGGGATATCCAGTTCTTTGTGTATGGTGGTTATTTTCGTGTATGGTGGATGGACCCTAGGGTATGGAGACCCTCCTGGAGCAGACCCAGTCTCTATAAAGTGGATACCCAAAAAATTGTGGGAAAAACCTGGCGGCTGAGCGTGATCAAGGCCTAATCATCTCATTGAACGGCCGTTGTCCTAGAAACACTACGAATCTCTATTTGTACTGAGCCAAGACCCTTCATGAGTTGTAGTGGTACAGGTTTTTTATTTTTATTTTATTTTTTTAATTTCAAACCAATTATACAATTTCATTGACTTGTTTATTGGCCTATAGGATATGTAATCCCCCCACCATAACATTTATATCGGAGGTTTCAAGGCATAGTTACTGGAAGAGATTTTTTGAATGTAGTGAAATATTAATGCAGCCTAATAGCTTTATTGGTATCAGTATTGACAAAAGTCACTCCCTTAATGCAACCTAATTTTGTAATAAATAAATTAATATGTACTGTAGTTGTTCTATAGAAAGGCAAAAATAAACCTCTTTGGAAGAGAGTCGATCCGGTGCTATTTGAGCCCGTGTTCTAACTGGTGTGTTGGGTCTGCTTGTTCCGAAATTCAATCTCCGTGGAACTCCCGCAGGCCGCTTCCTTTTTCCATTCCATTTGCCTCTCTTGGCTGTATTTTTATTCCTGTCTTATTTTGTCAAAACAGCTATCCTATCCTCTCACTTAGATCCCGAAATTGCATCTACAGGCCTCCAAACACACCTTTCTCAAATTGAAGACTGGTGTAACAACTGGAGAATCAAAGTAAATCAATCCAAATGCAGACATGTCACCTTTACCCTTCGAAGACAATCCTGCCCTCCAGTTCTCTTTAACTCCGTTCCGCTTCCTTTCTCCGACACAGTCCGGTATCTTGGCTTCCTTCTGGACAAAAGACTAACTTGGAACCCGCATACTAGACTTAAACGACAAGAACTTAATCGACGATTTGGACAATTATACAGACTACTGAACAGAAATTCTAAATTATCTATCGAGAACAAACTGCTAATATACAAAACAGTACTGAAACCTATCTGGACCTACGGACTTGAACTGTGGGGGACAGCTAAATTTTCTAACATCAAACGCATTCAATCCTTCCAATCAAAAGTCCTCCGAACAATAGTTAATGCTCCTTATTATGTATCCAACCATACCTTACACCGCGACCTAAACATTCCATTTATTTTAGACCTTATACCATTAAAATTCTCTAAATTCCATCAGAACCTTATCCATCACCCTAATCCCCTAGCTCAATCCTTATCCAGCTCCACACATCCTTACCATCCTCCTAGAAGGTTGAAACGGCAGTGGCCTCGAGACCTCTTGTAAAATGTATATTGGAGTTCTAGCATTGGCTAGATTCTCCACTCACGTGCTGTATGCTTGTGAATTGTATATAGGTATGAGTGACTTTTGTATATATTTTTATTGATTTTGTTTTGTATTTATTTATATTGTATTATTATTATATAAATTTATTTTTTTTGTATATATCGTGTGAATGCAGTATGAATGTTGTACTTTATCCCTATTAAAAATGTCCTAAATTGGACAGATTGTAATATTGTTCAATAAAGAATTGTTTCTAAAAAAAAAAAAAAAAAAAATTTTGTCAAAAGCTGTTGATGTTTTATTCTTTACAGAATTTTGAACTTCGTCATTGCAAAACCTGCCGTTAGTTGATCTTTCGTTGTTATTAAGTTCGTTTTTAAACTTTGTTCCTAGGGTTTTAGTAGTTTTTGCTTCCGAGGGTGCTTGTGAATTTATTTTGAACAAACATTTTCTTTGCTCTATTGTGTGCCTTTTCTTTCGCTTACGACCTGAAGCAATTATTTATTTTTTAATTTTTTCTAATTCTTAATAAGACTTACTTCCAGGCACACGATTACAAAGTGGTAGTAGATTTGATTCATAATTTCAGGTATGCTTACTTAAATTTACAGCCCTTTTATACCTTGGCTCATCTCCAGTGACTTCTTCCGTCATACCTTTCCTTCAGCATTTTACCCTGTTGAGGATTATATGTTTTCGAAATTATTTACCAAACGGAAAAATAACACCCGGCAATTTCCGACCAGTGTTTATTAGGGACGAAATAGACAAATTTCGGTATTTTATAGTTTTCTGCCTCCTTCGATATAGAATATTTCTTATTGTCTACAGTGGGTACGTCCGCCAGTTTTTCTGAAGATATTTCTTGTATTTATTTTAATCATGTTATGAACTTTTTTTTTTTTTATCCTTCTGGTGGCATAAAATGTTTTTAAAAAAATTCTTGTGTATCCTCTTTACATGGACTTTCCTTACTATTTCGGTTGCTAAAACCAGTGCCAAAACTATTTGCTATATTTCTACTACTATTGGTCTGATTAAGTTATTTTTATCTTCTTTTTATTTTAAATTAAATTAGGTAGACAATTTAATTTTATGCTCAATTAACATCTGTAATATTCCGAAAGATCTATAGTGGGAGTTATGTTACTTAAGAAAATACGAAGTGTGAACGGGTTTATTTAAATATAAATACATTCTCCGTATGGGAACTTGTTCAGAATATTAAAACAAAAAATGTTGCAACGTTCAGTATGTCTTATACTTGTTTAGTTTGACAAATGTTTTGTTTTATAGTGGATCTCAGTATGGTTTTGTAACATTTTGAGTTATGTGAAAAATTATATTTCTTTAAGTGTTTCTCTGACTTTTTAATATTCATTTTCTCAGGAGTGTACTGTATATTAATTGTAAAAGAGCTGTAAGGAAAATATTTGAGGCATTTTCATAAATATCGCAAGGCACGTACAGGCGCTTGATTCATCTGTTGAATATTGGATACCGGAACTTTGACCTCAGTACAACTTAGCTTACCATACCAACTTTGGTAACGTTATCGAAGATAAATGAATGAGCTATAATTGTTATTACTTGTGCGAATCTTGATTTTTTCGGAGGCTCATACGTCTTTTTAAAAAGTTTTTTTTTTCCATTTGTTCTGTTTTCCTTGATATTATTATTTTTACGACCTTTCCTCGCTGCTTGTTTTGGTTTTTCTGTGGTCCCTTTTGAGGTCCTGCGGACTTGACCTTCCAGACTGTGCCCTCGCAGACTGCGTGCTAGCGGTGGCAGCGGGAGGACTCATGTATGCAGGCCGAGAGCCCCCCGCTGACTGCTCGCCTTTGGTCACAGTGCGGCGGCGCTCCTCCTTCGATCCTCTCTCCGTTCCTCAAGGTCGGATATCTCTTTCTCTTCCTCCTCAGCAACTCTCATTGTCATCGATCTCATGGTCCTAGTGGCCAGTATTGCCTTTACCTTCTTAAATCTATATGGCCTCACATGTTAGTCATCAGCTTGGTTGCTAGAACCTGATGGTATCGACCATATGGGTGATTTGATGAAAGCACTATTGCAGCTTGTAAGGTTGCCGAGGATATCGGAAAATTTATCTGGATGCCCTGCGGAAGTGCTTTTCCACTTTCAGGTCACGTTTAGGAGCCTAATGGGTTATTCTGGACTGCTGGGTATTACAGACCTGAGAGATCATGGGGGCTGCAAGTTCCATGAACATGGCTTGTATATCGACTCCTTATTGTATGTTGACCCTCCAGTTGCGCAGAGCCAGAGAACGTTGGACACGTAATTATTGCTTGCACTTCCTAATAGACATTGAAATAGAAGTTACTGATGAATGCAGGGCTCTACGCTCTTAGCAACAAAGATTTTTTCAGCCGAGTTCACTTCAATAAAGATTGTGTTGAATTTGTGAGTGTATTAGTTTGGGTGGTATAACGTTGCTCATGTAATTCTTGGCAAAAGCAAAAACCGTGTTTCCGGCAGGCAAGGTAGGAATAAATACATTTTAAGGATCGACCTATAAATTGTTCGAGGATGCGACAGCTTTATAAAAGTATTATAATCTGTATTATCTGTCTTAAAATTATTGAAACTCTTTCGATGGTTCCTATCCGTTGCTATCTTTTCTACCTTCGATATCAGTCGACTTATGGCAAATGTTTTTTTGAAATGTAATTATTAGTAAGAAAGTAAACAACTTTAAATGTTACATTTCAGTTGAATAGAATAGTTTATAACTTGATGAGACATTTGAAAGGGTTTGTTTCAGAATAATTGTAAGAAATTAGTAATGACACGAGAATACATACGTATTGTTTATATGATGTATTGCTTGGATTTGATTTATAGGTTATGATGTCAGGCTTGTGTAATTAGAGAGCGGGTCAGCCTTCAAAGGACCAAAACTACGCAAGTAACCAGCTCTTTGAATAAAGGCTAGAGGACAAAGAGTGCCGTACCCTCTGATCGAATAGACTAGATCATTAATTAGTTGTGGTCTACAGGTTATTGGGTGGATTTGAATTCAAAACTGCATAGTGACCAGTATGTAGTTATGTTTTAATTTATGTATTTGTATATGTATAAGTTTCTGTTGTTCTCAGGTTTCAGTCAATGAATAAACAATTTTATCTATCGTTTCGAGAATTTGTTGTTCTCATAATCATGCCTTAACAATAAAAAAACAAACAAACAGAACATTAATATTATTATACTTTAATTAATATATGATGTTATTGTTAGAGATATAGAAAAGAATAAATTGAACAATGAATACTCATACAGTAGGTACATAGATATATTAATTAAAATTTACAATTTTGGACAAAATAGTGTCTTAATTAGACACTATTATTGTAGACACTACTAATTATGGCACTATTTTGTCCCAAATTGTAAGTAATTTTATTATAACGTTTTTAATGTAAATTCTAATTAAAATATCTATGTACCTACTGCATGAGTATTCATTGTTGAGTGTATTCTTTTCTATATCTCTAACAATAACATCTATATTAATTATTGTATAATAATATTAATGTTCTGTTTTTTTGTTTTTCCACTGTTAAGGCATGATTATGAGAACAATAAATTCTCGAAACGTCATTATTCATTCACTGAAACCTGAGAACAACAGAAACTTAAATTATCAACAGTCGAGAACTGATCAAACAATATATATATTACAGTTTCAGTTTAATTCAATTATTTCATTTAATGTGGGGTTTAAAACAAAACTTCATTCTCAACTTTATACTTATATAAAATCATTTTACCATAGCTCTAAAATAAAACCGTTCAGTTTATCCTAAAAATAACAACCAATTTAGTTAAGAAGGGATCAGTGTTAATTTTAGGAGGGGACCCCGATAAGGTCAGTCAGTTGCGGATTAGGGCAAAAGGTCAATCGGAACGACGGACGGGAACTGCGGTCAGGCTGCAATTAATTTATTATAAAGTAGTTTGATTTTTTATACATACTTTCCAATTGTGTATTTTGCCGTTCAGCAATCCTGGCTGGGATTCCTTGATGGTCCTTTGAAAGATTACTTATATTTAATGTAGTTATTTATTGTTATTATTTTATTTTGACAAGATGCTATATACCGAATCGTTTCTTCTATTATGATTAGAAATATTGATCTCTATAAAATTTATTTATTTGATAAAAAAATCCATTTATATAAAATTCATTAATTTTATCTTGTACTAGGAGAGAGATACACTTTATTCATAAATAAACAAACAAAATGATGCTGCCCAACTTAATTGGGTTGCTATAACACAGTATACCGATTTTTTTCCTACAGGAATATTCTTAATTTTTATTTAACTATAAATACAATATATTTTTTTTTTTTACTCTTTTAAATTTTTTTTCCTACTTATTTTTCATGTTTTTTTTTTTTTGTTTTTTTTTCTCTTTTCCTTCTCTACTTTTTCACATTTTCTTACAAATACATAGATATATCTATACATATACACCAAAGATTAAATTTAAAAAAAAACAACAAATTATATATACATTAAACAACTACATACTATATATCCACACAGTAAACTTCCTCGAAGCAGGCAAAATCTCGTTCTTTAAGGAGCCTCATCAACTCATGCTTTACTCTATGGTGACGGCGTGTTATCAGGAGGGAGTTGTTGGGACATTTTCCCAGCACGTGAGCTGGTGTTTCTGGCTGTCTGTTGCATTTGCGACAGAGGGACCCAACATCTCTGACCTGTCCGCTGACACCTGGGACTCCACGCAGGGGTGCATAATGGATATTAAGTTTCAGGGCATTGGACCATTCAGACCCCGAAAGTATCTGCTTTTCGTACATAAATTTGTTAGCTTTTGGGGTTTCTTTAAAATGTCGTACCCCAATGCCCTGCCACCTGCAGGCGGCCCATTCCTCGAACGAGTTTTCTCGTAGCGACTGCCGTAGAGCTCTCATACTCCGGTGCCCCTGCTCAACCCCCAGTCTCTCAGCACATGTAGCAACTTCGGTCGAATAATCGAATCTGGACTGGAACAGGGCATCCGGCACATTGGACAGTCGCTGAGCGATGGACCAGTGTTGTAGAGGAGCCTCCCATTGGCAGCGGATCAATCCTAGTCCTCGGTACCTCCTGGGAGCGTACAGCATCGCCGTGGAGGTGTTCGCAGGGAGTCCGATGATGGCTTTGACACTCCTGCGAATCATGGTGTCGATACCTTCTAATATTTCTGAGCGTAGCTTTGTGAGGGGCGCAGCTTGGAGAGGGTATATGAGACCCGGGAACAAATATTGATTCACAATGTTGAGCTTTTGCTCAGGCTTAAGCAAGCAAGAGGTGACTAACTTGTCCAGATTCTTATTCAGCTTTGTCACTGCTTCCTCATTGAATCGTAGCTCCCCCGAGAATGAACATTCTAAGTACTTTATGGTTTCACCATGCCTCAAAGTTTGGATGCTATCTCCATTCTCAAGGGAGAGCGTCGTTGCTTCCAGCTCTCCTTTGTTGAGCACTATACCCACACTTTTTCCCGAATTTATCGCTAAACCAATCTCCGCAAGGATCTTTTGGACTCCATCTATTATCCTTTCCGCTGCACCCTTGTCATGCGCCGTGACCGCCTGATCATCAGCGAAACCTGTAAGGACCACGCAATCTTGGTCACTTTTTAACCTGTATCCAAACTTTGTTGTGAATTCTACGTCGCACAGGCCCCGGTATAAATGATCTATAGCTAGATTAAACAGCGACGATGACAAGGGACCGCCTTGTGGTACCCCGCGTAGAACATTAATCGGGCTCGTGGTGTGGGTTCCAATGTTAATTTTAATTACGTTGGTGCAAAGGAGAGCTGATATCACGTTTTTGAGATCCGGTGAAACACCCCTCGCTTCCAATTATCTGGTTATATGAGTATGCCCAACATTGTCAAAAGCACCGACAACGTCGAGAAAGACAACAGCGCAGTTACTTTTCTTATTTTTGGCATCTTTCAATATTGCCTCTATGATTCTCGCGTTGACGTGCGTTCCCGAAAGACCCTTAATAAAACCTCTTTGATTCCTACTGAAGGTGACCTGCTTCCTGAGTTCTTGGTCCAGAACCTTTTCTATAATTCAGCGCACAATTGAATAGATGGTGATCGGCCTCCAGGAAGAGATATTTGTTGTTTCTCCTTTGCCTTTATATATTAAAATTGTGCGCCCTTGCCGAAGTGGTTCTGGTACGTAGGCCACCTTCAACATTATCTCCGCAATTGTCTTGATTATATGAGATACATCGAAAAATTTTATCGTGCGGATTAACACCCCATCAGGCCCCGGCGATGTATTAAACATTGATCTTTGTTGAGATTGGCTTTTACCAGAGCAGGTTCATGTATGCTTCGACAAGGTATTCTATGCCATTCTTCAGCAGTTTTCTTCAAATAATAGTAAAAAAGCAATTTTGTCCGCAAATCATAGTTCGTTGGCACAAAACTCGACATGTTTGGGGTTATATAAAAATATATTGGTGTATGAAACTTATTGTGTGTCGATTTCGTGTGCTGTTAGAGGGGAAGATGGGGCTAAAAAAGCGGTATTACTGTTTTTAAACTGATAGCGAGCACCTTCTATCTGGAAATCCCGGTTTCATACTTGTACACTTGGTAGTTGCTCAAGAAAATAAAAGGGGGTAGTCGAAAAGTTATTTTACACCAGTTTTGTGAAAATGTAATGTTTCTAGAGGTATATTAATATGTTTTATTAGCCTTGATGAAGTCCCGATTATCCATTTTCTACGTCATAGATTAATTTTTTTTAAAATTTATTTATTAATTAATATTTATAACTGTATAGAAAAAAATACAACAAGTAAATGTAGAAAAAAAATAACAATTGGCTTGATAAGCTCTTGTGAAGAAGCTACCCAGCGGTAGCACTTCAATGTTTATGTCATAAGCAGGCCTCGAGGCCACGGTCTTTTCAGGCGCATCCGAGGGTTATCTGGAATTATATGGAGATGGGAGCTTACGGACAAGCGGGTTTGAGTGGGCTGGTAGTTTGGAATGAAAGGAGGTATATCTAGTTCTGGCTAAGTCTGCAACTAACGGAATATTCAGGTCTTTATGGATAAATTTATTAGTGACAAAATAAGGAGCATTTAGGATCTTTCGGAGGATTTTGGATTGCAATGATTGGATGCGGGAGGAATTTGATGGCTTGGTGGATCCCCATAGCTTAATACCATATGTCCAAACAGGTCTAATAATGGCTATATAAATTAGTTTTTTGTAGTAGGTTGGAAGATGTGAACATTTGTCATGTAAGTGTTGTAACAATCGGTATCTGCGAGCAGTTTCTTGTCTTTTCAGTCTGGTGTGAGTATTCCAAGTTAGACGTTTGTCCCGATGGAGTCCTAGCTAGCGGATGTATAGATTAAATAAATCTCAATTTAAACTTGATCACACGTTTTTAGTTTTTAATTTGATATGGTGTTATATTTTTCCATAAAGTTTTGGCTCAGCCTTTGAGTTGTGAAACTATCCGACTTGAATGAAGCACATAATAGTTGACCCAGTGATAAACTCATTATTTAAAAACATTACATATTTATAAATAAACAAAAGATCTGCTGAAACTGAAATACTAATATGAATGTCATATTTTGGGTTATTCGTCCAATGACTACGAAGAGGAAATGGAAGTGGGGTGAGTCATTTTGATGGGGGAAGGGAGCTGTCTACATCTAACCCCTAGGCATTAGTTTTGAGAAATTCTATATGGACGATAAATTTGATCTGCCGTGTTTGAAGGACGATTGCTTTTCTGATGTATCTCAAAATTATAAAATACACATTAACAACTGAAGGATCTTTATTACCTTTTAGTAGAATAATGCTTTTATTTGAAAATTCAATAAAATTCTACATTTTTATTAAAATATTATCCCCCCACCCAGTAAAAAAAAAAAAAAAGAAAATACCGTTGGTAGATTCAGTTTTGAACTGCTTTAGTAATTGTTTACTTTTATCAGAGCTGAGCTAAATTATATGTTAAAATAGAAATGAAAAGAATAACCAATAGACATTACATGTAGGGGTATATTAAATTAAATTACTACACAGAACAAAGTGATATGAAAATAGTTCAACCAAGACAGTAAAACCATTATCATACACATATAGTTTGAAGTAAATTAATGCCTAAGACTTTTGAGGTATCTATATTACTAGATTTACTACATATATATATATATATATATATATATATATATATATATATATATATATATATATATATATATATATATATATAATGATAACGCGATTCGTTTCCGCTAACTACTTCATAGTTTTCACCATCAATAAGGGCATTCTTTCTTGAAGGTTTATAAGTAAAATACATTGCAATTATGCTTTTATTTAAACGGAAAAAATCAATTTTCTGTAATGAAGTCTTCAAAACATTATTCCTAAAATATAAGTAGTGACATAGGCGTATATTATACGTTGAAAGAGTAAGGATTTAGTAAAGTTAACATGCAATCAAAGAAATCGTATGAGGTAATATACATTTTTTGTAAGCTGGTAAACTTATGAACTCTCTATCTCTTCCTTCTCTCTAAATATAAAATGATAACGCGATTTTGGTTTCCGCTCACTCCTAAACCACAAGACGGATTTTAATACGGTTTTCACCATTATTAAGTGCATTCTTTTCTGAAGGTTAATAGATTTGATAGGTTCATAGGATTGCCATTTAACTTTTCTTTAAACTGGAAAAATAAATTTTCAGTAACGAAGACGTCAAAAAATTATTACTAAAATATAAGTAGTAACATAGGCGTATATTATACCGTTGGAAAGCACACGATTTTAGAAAATTCGTATAACTTTGTTTTGTTTTTTTAATATATTTATTGGTATTTACAACTGTATAATAAAATACATATAGTAAATGTGATACAAGATATGTTGACATGATTCATATGTAGGGATACTACCCATTGGCAGCTCCCCAAAGACTATGTTAAACTAGAAGGTCTCGGGGCCATCTTCTTTTCAGACGCCTCGGAGGATTATCAGGGATTGTAAAGGAAGCAAGGATTGAAACTAGTGGGTTAGAGTGGGAATGGAGTTTGTCATGAAAGGAGTGGTACCTGGTTCGGGCCAAGTCAGCAACAAAGGGGAAATTTAGGTCTTTATGGATGAGTTTATTTGTGACAAAATAAGGAGCATTGAGGATTTTTCAAAGGATTTTGGATTGTAAGGATCGGAGACGAGATGAATTTGATGGTTTAGTAAAGCCCCAAATCTCTACTACGTAACTCCATATTGGTCTTATGATACTCATGTAGATGAGTCTTTTGTACTTAAGTGGAAGGTTTGAGCGTTTGTGCAGTAAGTGTCGAAGTAGTAGAAAACGTCGAGCACTTTCTTGTCTTTTCAGTCTTGTATGAGGTCGTATAACTTAATATAAAGTTTTTGTTATCCCATAAACTTATGGACATATGTCATTGGTAAAGTGGGAGGTTATAATAGTTTAATGCTAGAGCTGTTGTTGTTAGAAAATGTGAATGATAGTATTTTTAGTATTCAAGGATGATATATCCGAAGGATTAAATTGAATAGTGACAGGGCTTATTTTGACTGCAGCGCTAAATTATCGGCTCTGAAAAGATAAAGAATGGAACCATATACTCTTCACAGATTAGTCCAGATTTTCTCTTTGCACTCCAGAAGTATAATATTGCAGGAACGGTACAGCTCGGTGAAGGCTCCGTACGGGGTAGCATTTGTTCCTGTTGTCGTACGGGCTTGTTAGCGTTTAGCAGGGTGTATAAATGCTAGTAATAAATGCTCAAATTTACGTTACCGATATTTACAAGATATTATGGTCCCTTTTGCCTCTTTTATTGGTGGCAATTTCTGATGAATGCATGACAATCACACGCTACTAAGCCACCAAGTCAACTTTGGATAGAGGATTCGTTTATTTAATGTAAGGTAATCATTTAGAAGACTGTTTAATTTAAATTGAGAATATTGTTATTTTTCGTCAATAATCGTCAACATCTTACTTTCCCCTTACATAATTTCATGTTTTCTATTGACCTCATACTTCTTTAAAGAAATTATAACACTACCTGATGGGATGTAGTATGTAGCTGGTTGTTTCAGTGTTTTTTAAGAAATGTATGGTGGTCCGCTTTTTTTGCTGTGGAGTGTGTTTTATATATATATTATATAGCTGTACAGATAATTGAATAATCAATGAGCTTCTGCAATTTTTGACTAGTAACAAAGTATTGTATTCGTAATAAAAGTGTATTTTTATATGGTAGTTAGACACATTTCTTACTTTCACTTACTATGTATAGTAAGGGAAAGTATTGCGATCGTGAACATTTTCGAATTTTAGTTTTCAACGGAAATACACATTTTAGGGTCCCCTGAGTCCAAATAACCAAGTCCCGCAAAAAGGTCTGTGTGTGTGTGTGTGTGTGGTAACTCCCGGGCGGAAACGGCAAGTCCTATCAAACTGAAATTTCACATTTAAGACAAATATACGCCCGAGACGTTACAAAACTTTTTTGTTTAAAATGAGCTTACCAGAAGAGCCACTTTATACCATGCATTTTGCACCTTTTTTCGATTTTCTCGAAAACTGTTGCGACTATTTTGATTAAACTTGCTATATTGATGTAAAATTTAATGGGATTTAATATCATGTAGGTTTCATTCTGATTAAAATGGTCTGACAGGGCTTAAATGCCGATATTTAAAACTTTCTTTCTCTAGAGTACCTTTAATTTTGTTTATTTTGTAAAAATAACTATATTATCTTGTTACCACTGGTGAAAAACAGGTGAATATATTAATTGAATGAATTCGATACCCAACTAAAGGAGAAAACAAACAAAATATTTTTTTGGAAGGAATTAGTCCGGGTGGCGGTCATTAAATGAAACAACTAAATAGTTTCAACTATTTTATTGTTTGCCAACGTTTCGACCCCCTTTGTGGGTCATCATCAGGGCGCATGGTGGGAGAATGGAAAATTAGTTTTCTTCGAAACGTTGGCAAACAATAAAATAGTTGAAACTATTTAGTTGTTTCATTTAATGACCGCCACCCGGACTAATTCCTTCCAGTAATTCTCAACGGTCAACTAATTACATCCACAAAATATTTTTTTAATGCAATTTTTCGTTTTTGAACATAAGAACAGTAATATACATGTATGATATACCGTTGGAAAGCTAAAGATTTTAGAAAAAAATATTATCTCATACATAAGTTTTTCGAAGTTAATAGAGAGTGATGAAAATAAGATAAAACTGACTGATTATTTTAGATACTAATATAATAGATTTTTTAATAAAACATACGTTCCTATATAAATTCAATTTAATTAATTCTTTAATAGTTTCACGTATTTTTATCACTAACTTTATTTGAAAATTCTTTCATTGATTTTAAAAATGGATGTAAGTGAAAGTCGTGTGTTGCCCGCACCAGATTTTTCTATTCTATAGTCGTATTTAGCGTAAAAGGAGGAATGTTGACTAATATGTTTAAATTATTTTTCATTTGTGTCATCCCAGATTAATCGGATTGCTCAAAATCGACCGAATGAGATTGACAACTCTTTACAACGCACTACCGGTTGTATAACATGTTGGACATAACAGGGTTGGAGAGGTAGATATTGGATAACAAAAAGATAGCTTCTTAAATTGGACAACGCGGTATAATGAAGGAGGGGCAAGATCAATAGCCCACTTAGAGATGAGGGAGGATCTTCTGTTTACATCTCCCTCAGCCCCTGGCCAGGATGGATTGCTGGCAGCGGGTGACGGATAGTCTCCAGCATCTCTATTGTAGTTGGTCTTCCTTGGCCTTCCTAGTCTGGCTAAATATTTCACTATGCCGATCCTCTCTTCTAACTGGAGGTCGGTGTGTTACAATTAAAATTGGTCTATAGTTTGTATGTTATAGCTGTATCGTATATTGGTTGGGGATCATCATCCCGTCAGACCATCAGATAACTGCAATGAACTATGTCGCTCTAGGATTGTATAAATCACTATTGTGTATTGTGTACGATTGTCTCTTCAAGATCAGCTTTCAGAACTAGGTTCTCCATGTCTTCATCCTATGCTCCGATAAATCTTCTTTGGTTGTTATGAAACATCCTGAAAAATAGCATCACGGCTTGCAATATATATTTGCCCATAATTATGAAAGTGGTATAAGTCAAAATAGAAATCTGGTGCGGGTAACACACGACTTTCACGTACCTCCATTTTTAAAATCAATGAAAGAATTTTCAAATACAGTTAGAGATAAAAATACGTGAAACTATTAAAGAATTAAATAGAATTTATATAAAAACATGTGTTTTATTAAAAAATCTATTATATTATTATCTAAAATAATCAGTTAGTTTTATCTTCTTTTCATCACTCTCTATTAAAAGCTTGAGTATAAGATAATATTTTTTTCTAAAATCTTTAGCTTTCCAACAGTATATCATACATGTATATTACTGTTCTTATGTTCAAAAACGAAAAATTGCATTAAAAAAATATTTTTTTCAGTTCTCTCCTTTAGTTGCTTTTTAAATTCGCTTAACTTCCATATTTAGCTGTTTTTCATCAGTGGTAACTAGATAATATAGTTATTTTTATAGAATCAACAAAATTAAAGGTACTTTAAAGAAAGAAAATTTAAAATATCGGCATTTAAGCCCTGTCAGACCATTTTAATCAGAATGAAACCTACATGATATTAAAGCCCATTAAATTTTACATCGATATAGCGAGTTTAATAAAAATCGTCGGAACAGTTTTCGAGAAAATCGAAAAAAGGTGCAAAATGCACATTAACTAGCTCTTCTGGTGAGCTTATTTTGATGAAAAAGGTTTTGTAACGTCTCGGGCGTATATTTGTCTTAAATATGAAATTACAGTTTCATAGGACTTACCGTTTCCGCTCGGGAGTTACTACACACACACACACACACAGACATTTTTGCGGGACTAAGTTATTTGGACTCAGGGGACCATAAAATATGTATTTCCGTTGAAAACTGGAATTCGAAAATTTTCACGATCGCAATACTTTCCCTTACTATATATACTAAGTGAAAGTAAAAATAAAAAGAGTTTATCACTTATTTCACACCACATTAGTTTTAACTAAATTTATTCTATGTAATTTTTACGATATCGTCAAAAATGAACCTTTAGATAGTATTTATAATGTTACGGGCTACGGGGTGTGGGAAATGAACTACTCCAGTTTACAAATTACAAATATTTATTAAATACAGAAAACACAAATACAAAGGGATTACTAACCACTATATTAACAATAATAATGGAATCACTAGCTTAACTACTAAACAGTATACATATAAAATGAGGTATTCCTAACAAATAAACTACTTACGTAAATTCATACAATCTGTTAGACTTATTCTAGAACTTACAACTATAAAACACATATATAAACTACAGTCTTCTAATTTCCCACCGACCGGTTATCACAATATTGACACACAGTTTCACTATACTGTCACACTGTCACGAACTGTTCACTGTCACTGTTCACTGACACATCACTGATACTTGTTGAGCCGGATTAAGACTGACTCACCCAGGTTTGGGGGACCGGTATTTGTACCACCGCCGAATCTTCTAGCCCCACGTTGGGCGCAGGTAAGAAGGGTGGGCCGTTCCAGGCACTTCGAGGACTGTCCAGGTCCAGAAGTCTCTAGCCTCATCTAGGCCCCTCCAGGCGTGGTCCACCCGTCATTGTCTTGACCGTAGCAATAATTTTAATGTTATACGGAATTAATTTAGTGTTGATTATGAAAGTGGTCTAAATAAAAAATTTAATGAAATTATTATAAACATAACTTGAAAATGACCGAAATTCACAGGACCGTGATTTTGGTTTGAAAGAAATGCAAATAAAAACACAAAAAAAATTACTTATACAACCCTAAGCATTATTATTAATTAATAGAAAAGTGTGGAAGAAGAAACACATTATTGATAAAACGAATGTCGCAATCGGATTTTATTTAACGATATCACTTGAAGAATCAACGAGAGTAAGAACACCGCGGGCGAATCTGTCTCTTGGATTCAAATTCAATAGATGAGATTCTTGGAAAATGAACATTATAAAACGTTTTATGAAACTTATTTAGATGATCTTTTGGATCTTTCACCTAAAAGAGGAAGACAAAAAATATTACTTTACTTCCATTATTCACCACGATTTAGACCAGTAACGGAAGAAAAACATAAGGATATTATGTGTTTACTACCATACATCCCTCCAATTTTTCAGGAACATTTTAAGAATCTCAAAACCTCGAAAGTTAAAGGTGGAATTATTTTAAAAATAATAAATGTTCGTGAATCATTTCATTAAAGTTATTGTTTCAAATAAAACTCACAGTTCTTAATTGCTTTAAGTCATTTATAGGACATTCAGTTAATTTTGAATATGGTCAAGTTAATTCAAGCTTTAAAAACAACATTTTCTTCTGAAATTCACACACAATTTTATATTCATAATACATTTCCATAAATCAAGGCTAAGAAAATTACAAATTAATATTTCGTATAATGTGAAAATATTTTTTAATTCGTTCAAATGGAATTCATTTAATATCTCGACACTAGAAATATATGACTTAGACCACTTTAATAATTATGGGCACATGTTTAGTAGTGTAATGGTATTTCATTACTCAAAGTGAATGTAGTTTTCTTAGTAGTTCCGACTGAGGAAACCTTAGAAAACTGTTTTTCTTTTGGTGGCCGTCCATCTAAGTGTTTACCACTGTTGAAAGTGAATTTCTTATAAACGCGATTATGATGTTTTTATCCTTTCTTCCCTGAGAGAAAGTTAAATATCAATTTTTAATAAATTTTCACGACAGCTACCTGATTTTTATTGCTTGAACCCTGATTGACTACTAAATTAGTTTCTTTTGGATAACTATTAATAACAACTATTGTTAAGTAAAGGAATATGTAATCCGTTAGATTTTATCTATTTCACTTTACAGATATTGAGGATTCGGGATTAGAAAACTTGACGATTTTCCATGTTAAATAAGTTTTCTTTTGAAAAAAAAATTCTAAACGAAATTTAATTAAAATTCATGTATGAACTCTTTTTTTTTTTTTTGGTCCTATACATTATAGTTTGTAGGCCCGTGTTCATCGTAGGTATGATAGTGACTCTCATTCAATTTATGCATATCTAGTTTTTATTATTCTGTCTTAATTTTATAGATATTTAAAAATAATGGTGAACAACAAGAAAACTTATAATAAATATAATTAAGGCAATACCCCGCTTATGTTTTGCTGATATTTAAATCTTAATTACTATGTCTCGTTCTCGATTAATTGTGTGTTAAGTGTTTTAAGCAACAATATTGTTTATATAAAAGAGAAATTATTTCATTCAGGTTTATCTAGGTATCTCTCAACCACACGACTAAGAGAATTGACTCCAAATAAGGGTAGAAATAGAACAATCCATGGGGAACTGGAATGAGATAACGTCTTCTACGGAACACAAGTTTCTTCTATAGTATTCTATTCTGGGACCGCGTTGTAGATTGCTTAACTATCATGTCCTTATAATTGAATTATTGTATATATTTTTATGTTAGTTCTTAATTATTTTTACTCTTTCGAGAAAACAAATTTTTTTTAACTATGATTTTTTTATTTAATTAAGATGTGAATATAGCTCGTAAAATATTGAATCGGTCTAGGATCTGCTAGCAAGACATTTCTTTTCCACGAAAAAATCAAGTATGTAAAAAATATGTTTTTCAGGAATGATGTTTTGGCTCTTTGTTTATCTTAAAATCAGTTTAATCCCTCTCCCCCTTTTTTTTACTGATTTTCTATGGCCTAATCCCACTTCAAAATGAAATTTTTTACTTAATATATTTTATTAATTTTTCACTTTTTGACCTAATATATTGTAATGAAGCCTCCAGTGCCCTTCTACTAATCCTTGTTTTTTTATTCTTACGGTATGGTTGTTGTGGTCAGAGTTAATAAATTTATGGAAGGGGTCAAGTTGTGGGCTTAGTTTGCCTCATAATTGAGTAGAAATAGAACAATGAAACTACATAAATTGTAGTTTTGTTTTTTATAATTCCCTCAACCCTATCAGTAGCCTTTAGGAGATTTCTCTTCTTTCTTCCCTTTTTTTTTTTTTTTTAATCTTGTGTGTATATTATCCATACTTTTTGTACATGAATGTACATAAGTCTAGGTAGTGTTTAATTTTTCCTTTTAGCACATTTGTAAATAAAAATTAATTTTATTGTTTTCTTGACCAGACATATATATGAATATCTACTGTTCATTTCTGTTATTCTTAAGGGACATAGTCCCAGAATAAAGTTTTTTTATTATTATTAATAACAATTTACGAAGACTTATACATAATTCATAATAAGTATTTGGATTGTTGCTATTACACAATACTCTTTCCATCCATTCTGTGTAGTAGATTCCTAAGTCAAAATAAATAAAATTATTGAAAGTATGTCATTGGAGGAAGAAAAAAACTCGTTTTCTAAGACCTTTTTTGGTTTTCTTTAGTTAAAAAACATTTGATGCAATTGGCTCTAAAGTGTTATTCTATTTATTAACTTACTCTTAAGAAATAGGAAAGAATTGGATTTATTTGCTCAGGACTTTTCTTCCTGATTTAAATGAATTCAATTCAATGAGGCTCCTTTTCTTTCCCATCGCTTCTAGGTTAGGAAACTATTAGGTAACTGGGTCGATATTTCCATATGCAATTGACATCTGATTTAGCAGTTAACCCTCTGAGTTGCAAAGATAGTAGTATATTTGTCTGTGCTATAAATTCTCTTGAACGGATGGGCCAATTTTAATGCCTCTATATTTTATAGGGAATCGATATTTGGATGCCTATAAACTTCATCGAGCACCTAGTCCGTCGCAGCCTATGAATTACGATTTTGATAATACATACTTACTTATTAAAACCGTTAGGGCGCGTTTATACGTTTTGGGGTCTGAAGCGGTAGCGGGTTCTATATAATTCTAGGTACCCGCTACCGCTTCGGCTTCAAAAACGCCTGCAATATAAACGCGTCCTTAGACCCGACCCGCCTTAACGACAGAGCATGCAGAAAACATTAATATTAGAAATTGGAATGCAATAAGGAATTATTTAAGTGAAGAGAATATCTAAAGAGATGGGTCTTTGCCTCCTTGTGAATTTCTTATCGGTTAGAGGAATTTAAGCTGCCTCCTTATGAAGCAGTTTAAGTGCCAGCGGTCGATAATTCTCTGCCCAGAATATTAATTTGTTTTTTGCTCTCACTCATCCTCCTTAAACTCAACGATTAGAGTATGTTTTAGGTTATTTCTCTATAGTAAAATTCTTAAATATTTGTTGTTTTTTTTCAAATTAAAAGAGTTTGCTGTAGCGAAAAATCAAAATAGCAATACAATCTAAACATACCTCTCAATTTTTTATGTTTATTTATTTTTAAACTAAATTATTTTAATATCTCAGTAATGCTCAATAAACCTGTTTACACGTTGTATGTTTTAACTGTAATTATTATTTTTTCATTATTTTATATTTGTAATGTGGGCGTTATTACACAATGGTTTATTATTTTCCAATACTCATATGTATACGAATTATCTTTTTGAAATTTACACTAATTATGGCATAAATTTGGATTTTTTAGGGTATTATTTAGCTGTGTAGGCAGTTTACTTATCGTTGGAATTAGAATTAGTGTTTTCAGAAAGATGTATAGTTTTCTAGTAATCAATAAATTAAAGAAAGGCTGACCAGTTTAATATCAATTTATATTCAAAGAATATTACGAATAACGACTATTAAGTTCAGAACTCTCCACTTTTGGGGATACCTTAATCCGCAAGTATGGCAAACATATATTCGTTTTGTGGATTTCACGATAAATTTCTTGATTTTTTAAATAACTACAATGAATTAAATAGGTATGGAAATTAATTAAAGTAAAAAAAAATAAGGATCTAGCGACTCGCCCTTGCTTCGCGCGGGTGCAATTTAAATGTGGTGTCATTTATGTTAAAAAACTTTGGTTTGACTAATTAAAAGTTAATCACTTTGGGATGAGTTCATTGTAACGAAAAGTGCGCTTAGCAAGACAATATTGTGTTTATTATAGTTATATAATAAACAGATATATAAACAATTAAACAATTAACAGAAGTTATTCTATTTATTATTATATATAATTATCCTGCAGAAATTAGAAACATAAATTGGGAAAAAATCAAAAGTTGGTTTAGTTATTTGTTTATTATTTGTTAAACTGTTCCTATTTTATTCGGTTTAATACAATTTTATATTTCATAAGAACTTTTTCTAAATACATTTTAATGTACTAAAGTTAATTTAGTTTCCTTGGAATTCTTATTCAGTTAAACTCCCCTCATTCACATTACAAATAACATTTTTTCATATTTTGTGCGCTTATAACATCTTTCTATTAACTTGTCCGACTTATATAATTGCATATTAACTTTTCTAAAATCTTGTGCTTTTCTATGTTATTACTTATATTTCACGAATATTTTTTTCATGACTTACTAACAGAAAATTTTGTTTTTCCCGTTTAAAGCTGAATTGCAATGTATATTACTTATAAACCTTTAGGAAACCATGCCCTAATTGATAGTGAAAATCGTATCAAAATCCGTTCAGTAGTTTAGAAGGAGTTAGCAGAAACCAAAAACCCGTTATCATTTTATATATAGGGAGATAAATTAACAATGCAGATTTGCTACTCAGTAAATATTTAGGGGTGTTTGGAAAACAGCAATGCCAAACAAAAAAAAAGTTATATTATCAATCCTTTTGTAATTATATCACCTTAGACTTGCTGAATTAGTTGTTATTGTTTGATTTGTGGCAATGATATTCCATGCTCTTTATTATATTTCAGGCTTTGCGACTATAATCACTATGTCTTCCTTTAGAAACTTCCAGAAACTTTCAGCCAAATATTTATTAAAAATATATCCCTTATCAATTATTAAATAATATATATTTTAACCTTATGAAAAGTTCGGGTTATCGGGCGTTGAGTTTTCTTGTGAAGGATCATTCTATGAAATTAAAAAGACATTTCGTTATAATTTTATCCTATATCTTATGATTTTTTTTTTTTTTATAGACTATGGACATGTAAGTTCCCCTTTTACTACACTATTGTAAACGTTTAAAAATATTTAATTTTAATTAAATATTTTATAATAATTTCGTTTACTTTTATATGATCATTTCTTCAATTAATATTTATTTTCGTTGTTTCAGGTAAGCATCAGTATATCACTTCCATTCTTTAGAGCTTCAAGAAAAAGAAGGTAATATTTTTTTTTGCTGCACTTATAAGATTTTCGTTATCCTTAGAAATTTGGTTAAAAACAGGATCCAACTAATATTTGAATCAGAAATCAGTCTTAAAAATGCACCAAAGCAATCCGCGGCCTCTTTCTCTTTTTGTGTTAATATAAATAGAAATTCATTATACTATATTCACGTTAATTCTGATCAAGGTATATAATAATTTCTCTTTTCAATTACAACTTTGAGATTTAATTTTTTTTAATTACCAAATTGAAATCAGTTTCAGAGAGTAATTTATTGAAAATCTGTTTTGCTTGAAGTAAATAAATTTAAACCGTCTCGAAAGAATCTTTCTTACACTGGAATAAATTATGATTTTGAAACTGAGTTAACTTTAAAATAGTAAAATGTGAAATATTTATTGTGTAATCTTCAACATTTGATTTTTCAATGACATTGGATGGGAATGGCCTAAATAATGAACTAAACGCGATCAAGTCACTAATTTTACGTTTTTAATGAGGCGAAATACTTATATGAAATTTCTTCCCTTTTTTTTTTATTAATTACTAGCTGACCTGACAGACGACAGACTTGTGATGTGATGGCCAAAGAAAAAGGCGATTCATTTTGATATTATTATTGCTTTAGAATATTAAAAGAAAAAAAAAATATATCAACCTAAGTAACTTTTATTCTTTCATAAGATCCTTCTCCTGACTTATTAACACAACCAACAAAGAATTAGAAAATCAGTCAAAGCGTTCACGCGTGATGCGATCGCCAAGGAAAAGGCGATTCATTTTTATACATGTAAATAGAGAGATTATTATTGCCTTAAAAATAATATGATTATACGATTATGATTATACCTAAGTAACTTTTATATTTCTATCTTCTGTAGGACCCTTCTTCTGGCTGTTGTAAACACAACAAAAAAAGAATTAGGGAAATCGTTTAAGCCGTTCACGCGTGATACGATCACCAAGGGAAAAGGCGATTCATTATATATATATATATATATATATATATATTTGATGTGTGTGTGTGTGTGTGTGTTGTGTGTATTTATTAAGTATTTTTAATCATCCGTTTTTTTTATCACTAAAATATAGCTGAGTTTCGTACTATCATATAGCTTCTACTATTCTCCTGATAATTAATATCGTCGTTGAGTTGTGCATTTAATCTTATAACAGTATTATCTGTATAATACATTAATATTGTAGCTTGACAAGAAAAGGGTAAAATTAATTAGTCTTTCGGATATCACTAATAGTTCCTTAAATTATAAAACAAATACGGCTGTTGTTGAAATTAAGAATGGAAACAATATTAACGAACAAAAGTAAATAAGGGATCGCAATTTTTCTTTTCTCAACTGCAGGATTATTTACTCAAAATTAGATAGATTAATTAATACGGGTTTAATTTAAATAACTTTTGATGTCACAGGGAATGGAGGTAGGAGGTAAATTACTCTATTAATATTGAGCTGAGGCAAATGAGGTTTTGCATATTATAGTTCATTGAAGTAGCCTCCCCTCTCTCAGGTTACCACCGTTCAACATTCAATGCTGCCTTCCTATTTATGTTCATTAAGCACATAATGATTATTATTCTTGTCTTTATAAATAAACAATCTTGGACAGGACAAAAAGTAGTTATTGTTTCGCGAAAAATCTGATGTTAGCTTACTAAAAAATCATAATTTAATCAAGAAACAACTCATAGAGAACAAAACAATTATAGTTTTACGGGATTTGTATTAATTAAGAAATTTTTAATGCCTTAGCTAATGAATTATACCATTTATTAAAAAATCTATTTTTAGTAAATACTGGGAGTTGTTGAGTTGCCCCAATGAAGCCATACGTGGCAAGTGCTTCATGTAATCTGATCTGCTTAGCTCAAACTGCTAGAGGCTCAATAAACCTTCCAAGTCTGTATCTTTAGATTAAAAATATCTAATCATAAAGAGGTTTTAGATAATTTTATTGTATTGAAATAGTAGAAATTGAGATAATAAGGAGGACCATTTGAATTTTTATCGGAGCGGAATTTTTTTAAACTTTTTTTATGCGAGCAACTTCTTCAGTACTTATTGTATATATATATATATAATATATATATATATATATATATATATATATATTGTATATTATATTATACTATTTATATATATTATGTTTTTTTATGAACATTAAAAGTATTTAATTGGGGTCATATAATACGATCAGTCCAATAAGCATCAGGGCTTTATGATTCCATTCTCCCCTTATATAAACAGAGAAGTAAAATAAAATAAAAATAATCAATCAAGGAAAGAAATATGATCATAAAATTAATTAAATGATATTTTAAAAAATGAATGAAATAGCATTATAAAGCAATTATAAAATGATGATAGCTTCAGGTGAAACAAAGAAAATTAAAACTAAATTCATTAACTTATCACATTTAAATCTATTCTCGTCTTATATTAAAAGAAAAATAATCAGTAAAGTTAAGAAATATGATCATAAAATTAATGAAAATATATTAATAAACCTATGAAATGACTTAATAAAGCAATTATAAAATAAGCATAGCTTCGGGTAAAGCAAAGAAAAATAAATTAATTAAAACTAAATTAACTAACTTATCACATTTAAATCTATTCTCGTCTTATATAAAAAGAAAAAAAATCAGTAAAGTAAAGAAATATGATCATAAAATTAATGAAAATATATTAATAAACCTATGAAATGACTTAATATAGCAATTATAAAATAAGCATAGCTTCAGGTAAAGCAAAGAAAAAACTAAATTAATTAACTTATCACATTTACATCTATTGTATATAACCTGTACCTCTACAACTTATGATGGGTCTTAGGTTAAGTACATACAAAAAATTTGGTGCTGTTTCATAGCCAACGGCCGTGCATTGAGGGGATGAGACTTCGATCAAGCTTAGCCGCCTGGAATTTTCCTCCATTTTGGATCCCCACTTTAGGTAGGCTAAGTACCACGTCGCTCCCAAAACCAATATTCTATTTAAAATAATTTGTTTATTAATATTTAAATTTAATTGGCACTTTTTTCTTATTTTGTATATTATAAACACAGCTTTTTATTTATTTTTAATAATATTTTCTGCTTGCAGTGTAGAAATTCTTTAAATCGATATTGTTCTTGTAATACCAGTTTATTTCACCCATATTTCAGGATGTGTGTTGATGATTTAAGGTGAATTATTGTTTTTATTTATGCCTTTATGGACTGGCGATTGAAGAATGCTGGTTTTGATTATTGTATTAATAAATTTCCAGAACCTATATTTTCCTTTTACTGGAAAGCTATTGTTTTAATTTACTACAGATTTCTTGGAAGATCCGAAATTTTAATTGTATTTTTTCCACCAGAAAAATGGTCGGGAATCCCTCCTGAAAACAGGTGGTATTTCGCAACAAGTTCCTAAAATATTGAGGAGGGGTGGATGTTATTGTTTTCCTTTCCATTTCGAATTCCACGAAAAACCTCCTTTTATTGGGTTGATGCAAAATTAATGCAGGTTTTTAGTAGGTATTGTAAATACGCCATATCTTTACTTTAACCATATATATTTAATCAAAATAATTTCCATCTGAATCAATGCACTTTTGCCAACGTTCAACAAGCTTTCTTATTCCACCAGAAAAAAAAATCCGAATCCCTGGACTCAATGAAATCACGAAAAGAATTTTCAATGTCGTCCTGGTTTTGAAAATTTTTCTCCCTCAAAAAGTTGTCCAGATGCCTGAAAAAGTGGAAGTCTGTAGGAGAGAGGTCAGGTGAATAAGGCGGATGTTGGAGAACTTCGTAGCCCAACTCGTGCAGTCGTCGAAGCGTTGGTTGTGCAACGTGTGGTCTGGCGTTACTACTGGCACCCACTTGGCCAACTTTTTTACCTTACCAATTGCTTCCAAGTGGCGTACAACTGTGGATTGGTTCACACCGAGTTCCGCCGCCATTTCTCGTGTGGTTTTGGTTGGGTCTTCTTCCACTTTTGACCTCAGCTGGTCGTTGTCCAGAGCAAGATGACGGCCCCGACCTTCCTTGTCTTCGAGGTCGAAATCTCCTCTGCGAAACTTCTGGAACCAACGCTGCTCCGTGCACTCATTAATAGCCCCCTGACCCCACACTTCATTAATATTACGAGCCGTTTGCGCAGCGCTGCGCCCTAATTTAAATTCGTAAAAATAAATTTGACGAAAATCGCACTTTGACATTTTCGATTCATGACCTTTGAACACACTGAACAAAACGATTTTACTAAACAAATTCATGGTGAAAGAGAGGGTATTAGATAAGGTTTGTTTTGGTATAATAATGATCAATGTTAGGATTAGCTTTGTTTACACGATTGGAATTAAGATATTGCAATAGAGGAAACCTGCATTAATTTCGCATCAGCCCAATACTAACATTGACCATCAGTTCGTTCCCTTTAGTTACATACACGTTTTAGGTTCTGTTTCATCATGTTATGGAACGATGAAATATCCTCAATTATTCAGATTCATTTTGAAGCCTATATTTTAGATGTATCACAAGTTAGTAAAATACTATCTATGGTAGTTCCGATTTTATTATTAGTGGTTCCGATAAATTGAAAAGTAAAGCATTTTACAGTTTACAGTTTACAGCCTTAAGATCCTTGAATGTTGCGATTTTTTCCTTAGCTGGACTATACGACGCCATAAAACTGCAAGGTTTTGAAGATTATCCTCAAATAATAATGACTAATTTGTGTGATATTCTTATGATTTCTAGTTTACATAACGATGACTGATACTAGAACAGTTTGTGTAATATGTTTCCTTCTTATCCTTATGTTTAAATATTTTATTTAATTCTCAAGTTCTGGAAATTTCTAAGGTGAGGGTTCAAAGATCTAATTTCCCCCGCTAAATGATCCCTTCCGAACTTCGCTCAACTCCCCCCAGAGGAGCAGCTCATCAGAATTTTCATTTAGTGCCGGAATTGAGGAGAAAATGGAAAGTGGTGGTTTTCCTAACGCAGTTTTACAAGGATGACGTTTACAAGACAGCGATGTGATAATTGTTTTCTAACGTCACCAGATCAATCAAAACGTGACAATTTAGACGAGATGAAATTAAGTTGGCGGCATTTGTTGTTTCTAATAGAACAAATAATATGTTCTCTTCTTCAAAGTAGATATGTTAATTTTTTTGGGGGTTTGTTAAAAATTTCATGTCCACCTGAAGGGAAAAAAATCTGGATCGCGCAACACACAACTTTCACGTACCTCCGTTAGTAAAATCAATTTAAGAATTTTTAAAAACAATTATAGATATAAATTGTTAAGGAACCAATTGCATTCAGTTCCAATAGTTTTGTTTTATTACATATTCTGTTATAATATTATCTTCAGGCTATCAGTTATTTTTATCGGCTTTTCATCACTTCATCTGTTAACTTTTATAATTTGGTGTATAAAATAATATTTGTTCTAAATTCTTTAGCTTTCCAACTGTATATTCTACATCGTTTTTGTGCTAGACTAATCACACACACACATACCTTTATGTGGGACTTAGTTATTTGGAAGGAGTGGCGTGGTATAGTGGATTAAGCATTAGTCTACTGTTTGCCGGGTCCTTGGTTCGATAATCCCGGCTATGGCAGAATATTATTTATTCTGTTAATTCAATTGGAGGGGGGGGAGAGGGCGATCCCCAGGGGTAGACCCAGCCCCTTGAAAGTGGGTACCCGAAAAATTGGGGGAGGGGGAAACCTAGCGGCTGAGCGTGATTGAGGCCTTATTACCTCATTGCACTACAGTTGGCTTAGAAACAGTACGAACCTCTATACCTCGTATGTACTGAGCCCAAGACCCTACATGGGTTGTAGTGGTACATGTTTTATTTGTTATTTGGGCTCAAGGTTAAAACGCGTATTTCCGCACGATTATAATACTTTCGCTTACTATATATAAGTAAGTGAAAGTAAAAAAGTAATTAAAATTTGTATTATATTTCTGTTGGTATTTTATTTCAATCAAAACCTTCTCTTTTAAGGCTAGTGTGTGTCATGAAGAAATAATGGACAGTGAAAAGAACTAGCGGACATCGCCAATGCGAGGTTGAATCATCAACGCTTCTCAATGCCTCGCTGTTGGATGATATTTAGATGGTCTATATTCTGATGTACAATACACGTAATTTCGCTCATAGCTTACCTATGCGCAATTTTGTTTTTTATCTGAAATACATTTTTTATGTTTTTTTGAAGCTATCTGGGTGATAAGTTCCACTTTACTTTCCGTATCCCCCTTTTGCATGGATATATCTATTTTAAAGCTGGAATTTAGGTCTGTTTTAAGCTTTCTGTCGGCTGAACTTGGAATCCCTAATTACTAAAAGAATATAAAAAATAAAAAAATATTTACAGATATATATACTATCAGACTAATAGTACATAAAGACCATTGCTGGCATGTTATATGCAACTGCTGGTTAAAATAATACTTCAAGTGATGTTTTCCTTGAGGTACTAAAGTTAAGGGCAATCTACATACATTTCATTCGACAAATTTTTTTTTTCTTCATTTTTCAAGAAATAGCACACAATTTTAGGTTAGTGTCTTGAGCTGGGTTAGGTTCGACTTTATTTTCCGTCGTCCCTTTTTGCATGGATAACGCTATATAAAAGCGGGATTTAGGTCTAAAACTTGATTCTATGTTTTTAGCTTTATGGCGGTATTTGTTTGGTCCGTCTCAAGACTCTTACCCAAAATTGTTAATATCCCTAACAGTAGAGTGCTATTTTTTGAAAAATTAAATAAAAATTTGGTCAAAGAAATGTTTGTAGATTGCCCTTAACTTAAGTGTCTTAAAGAAAACATCCTCTAAAGTATTATTTTATCAGTTGTATATTACATGCTTGCAATGGTCTTTATGTATTATTAGTCTAATAGTAAATATCTGTATATATATTTTGCTTGTTATACTCTTTTGGTAATTAGGGATTTCTTATTGAGCCGTTCCTGTCGATAATTGAACCTATTCAAGATAAAAACTATTGCATGTTATGTGTGCATAGGAATGTGGGTTAATGACTGAAGCCCTGGCGAGAGGAACAGTATGTAGCCGCTGCAGGCTATCGACCAAGCTATTGGGGTCGCCTGCCATTATGTCTACTGCTCATTCCCTTTTATATTATTTCCCTTTTAATGTCCTGATCTCGCCTTTATACTTTATTTGTTATGTTTGGTTGTTTCTTCCTTTTATAGTTGTTTTTTCCTATTCGTTATGTATAACTTAAGATTAGCCCTAATTTCATTCTATCTTTTGATTGATTGAGAAAATATCTAAAATAGCTGTACATTCAAATAAACGCTTAGTCAATAGATTGATTATTTTAACATGAATAATCCTATTTAAAATATAAATTAATTAGTTCGTCAACACATGCCGAGATCCTAATAATTTAAATAATATTTTACTTCGATGTATGCCTGTTAAGCTGTTTTCTTTATTTTTTGCTAGGGGAGTTCTTAATCCATCATTTTTATTAGATATTTGGATTCTAGTTATGTTGTAAATGTATAACCGAAAACGTTAACGGTAACGGAGAGTGGTGAAAATAATTCTTAGATGAGTACAAAGTCACATGCTACGGCATTGTGTCTACCTAATTCGAATTTAGAACCATAAGAAGGTTTTTTTTTTGTAGTTCGATAGGAATATTGGCTAGCTCATGTGTTATGTTACTTGTATTTTTATTGATTATTTCGAATTTAAAACCATCTATGATGACTAGTGCATTCCGTGATTGGCCGTGATGTAATTCTATAGTGGCGTGAGGTTTTATCTTTCTACAAATGGGCTTTACTGCCACCCATAGTTGTGGCCTCCGATATTAGCCTCGTCCCCTCTTTTCAATCAGCGGCATTTTTTTTTTATCTCTTCGCCTCCAGATTAGATCTTCCTCCGTGTCATAAAGCCTCTGCGTTCCTTTGCTTTCCAGCAATGGATATAACAACTTTCTTGGTTAACACTCCTCATGTATTCTTTTCACATGACCAAAACATTATGTTTTGCCTTCTTGATAAATACCACTGGCTCCCACACATGTATATATTTTTTTCTGAATCGTCTTTTTCCTTAACCATTAAATATTCGTTACAATTTTATTATTATATTTTTTATTTATTGTTTTGTTTTCTTTGGTTTTGTAATTATAGTATTCAGAATACTTGTTTCGCTTTTGTATGTTGCTGCCCCTGATCGCAGGAGAGTCCGATTTACGTTATTATTGACTGTGAACGTTATGTAACAATATTACAAAGACGGATAGCATTATTAATTATTAATAAATAAACTATAGGTGCTAGCCTTACATGAATATATTTTTTTCTTTTATCATTGTGAATTATTAGTTCACCGTGAATTAACTGAAGAATTAACCGTGCGTCATTTAATGAACAACTAAATAGTTTCACTATTTTATTGTTTGCCAACGTTTTCGACCCATTTGTGGGTCATCATCAGGCGCATGGTGGGGTATGAAACTCAAGTTGATCAAAAAAAAATAGTTAAACTATTAGTTGTTTCATTTAATGACCGCCACGATTCTAATCCTTTCAGCAATTTTTTCTTTTATTTTTATATTATGCTAAATTTTTCACTTAACGTAAAGCCTAACCACTAATTGAAGCTGATTATCGAATATAAATTTTGTTTTGTTTTTAAAATCATTTAAATTGAAGTCAGCTCCTCTCTGCTCAAATTTTTTTTTTTTCATTTTTTTTTTAGCAAATTGTATATTAAGATAATGTGATCTCTAACTTGTGTTTGATTTCCCATTCATGAAATTTATACTGATTCAAAATTTATTAAACAATTAATTATTCTACACATCTCTAGTATATTTGTAATTTAGATAAGAAAAGTTTTCTTTGTTATCTTGAGATTAAGCAGCAATAAGGGCTCTTACGTTATGACTTAATATTCCACTTTGCAGTTAGCAGTAACGAAACGATCCCTCCCCATAATCTACTCTCACGGACGAAATTCACTTATGAGCATCCCGATAAAATCCCTGAACATCCTTATGATCACCAAATCAGCCAAAACCCCAACCTCCAGTATCCCAGCGGACTGAACAGTTCCGTACCCCACGGCGAGTTCACACATAACTAAACAGCTTCCTGATTATGAAATTAGAATTATCAATCCTGTAGATCAGTGGTTCCCTACTAGAGGTCCGGGGACCCCTGGGGGTCCGCAGACGATGTCCAGGAGTCAGGGAGATGTATTGGAAAAATGTATTTAATTACCTTAATAAAAATTCCATAAAATCCTTGGCTTGTAACAAAATAACTAACGTATTGCACAGACTCATTAAATTGCTCGCGGTAAATTATAGTAAATAGGCACCTATGTGTATTGTATTTCTTGATTTTAGTTTTTCACTAAGAATAATTTTTTGCTGATTGTGGTCTGTATTTAGAGCCTTAATCGAGCCTAAACATCTTGGGTTATTTTAGCAATTAGTTCAACTGCGTCATTAATCGTTAATACATGATTTTAACAACAGAAGTTTTCTGTTTATCGGATGCTACTTACAATTAATACAATAATTTTTAATATGCACTATACTATATAATTTCAGAAAGTATTTAGGGCTTTTTAACTAATTTACTTGTTTATTTTTTAATTGAAATCAAGAATTGCTTAACGTTATGGGAGATGTTTAAGTGTGCTTTGGATTGAATTGAATATTAACTTAGTAATTTTCGAAAAGAACTGCAATTTTCTAACTCGCGATTTTTTAAATTTATTGCGGTTCACTTTCATTTACTGATTGGATGAAGGGGTTCGCGAAATTTTTGTTGTGAACCACTACTGTGGACGATTACTTACATAAAAATTGGTCTTAGATATTTACAAATCCAGCCTAGCTTTAATAAATATGGCGTTCCAAAATTCTCTGCGAGTCAGGGACTATAGTCTCCGATTATGGAATTGATTCCTTTGAAGTCCGTACTTTTCCAAAAATGCTCGTTTTCCTTTTTGGGATTGTCCCCCCGCTTCCGAATCAAAGTCCTTTAACAGGAAATGCTCTTTTGCCGAACTCCTCTTGCCGAAACATTTCTTGCAAGTATCACGAATCATCACACACACACACACACACATCAACACAAAGGCTCGAATAGGGAAGTGGAAGAAAATACCATGAAGCTAAAGGGATCACCTGTAGCTGGGTGGTTAGCATAACCAAAGGTCTCGGGTTCAAACCCGCAGGCGGTCCTAGGATTTTGTAATAGGAATAAAAAATCCTTAGTTATGCCTTCCTTCGGAGGGTACGTTAAAAGGTGGTCCCGAGCCTGTGCGATGTCAGGTACTCGTTTTAAGATCCCTATCCTAATAAAACCTGGACTGGCAAAATTTAGGCTCCTGCTGTAGCATCGTCCGATTAGCCATAGTAGCATAAAGTGACGTTAAATAAATAAACAAACAAACCATGAAGCATCGTATACAATTTAATTAGACTATAAAAGAGAGATCGGAGTTTTAAGTTACTGGTTTATTTATCAATTGCAACCCAGCTTCTCATTTTACGACCCTATATAAAATAAATGACTTGAAACTGAAATCGGGCAATCTTTGCTGAAAGCAAGACGACGAGGTTTGTCCCTATCCCTAGGGTTAAATCCCTGAGGAAACTGCTAGAGCGTAGGGGAATCGATAACTGAAGGGAGGGAAGGGGGGCGAAAGTGAGAGGGGGCTACGTCAGAGGAGGCCCTAGGGTCAATGTCTGTTGCAAACTGCTCCTGATTGCATTTTCGCTTGAGGTAGCGGCTCCTAAAGGCTTGGCGGTTTGTTGTCGTTTGATTAATGGTAGTCGTCTCATTGTTGCTACGCCTTTCATTCTCGACTTAGCAATAGTTCCATAGTTCCAGTTAAAGCTTTCTCCTTCGAGGTCAAGTTCAAGGCGATATATTTAATAACCTGAATATAACAGAAAAAGTGAACTGCACAACGCAATAACATTATAATAGTTTTTTCCTCTTTTAGTGCTGATACAGTCTAGATTTATAAGAAATCCTGAAATATATATATATATATATATATATATATATATATATATAATCTATGACACTATTGGCGTTTCTCTCAGCAGCAGAAAAGGTAATTTTATGCACCTTCTTATGGGGATAGAAGGAGTTTCCTAGCAGCAGATCATTCTCAATGCAGAAATCTATTAAGCGCTGGCCACTTTCATTCTTGATGCTCTCTCCATCATGCAGGCCCATCACTCCATGTGCCCTAATGTGTTCATTGCCTGTTCTCGCATTTAGATCTCCCATTATCAATATGCTTCTGTTGTTACCCCTTGCTTTAACGGTAGCACGCTCCAAATCACTGTAGAACTGTTCTTTCTCGAGGATATCAGAGTCATTTGTAGGGGCATAAACTTGAATAAGAGCCCAGTCTCCAATACGCAGGTTTATATTTGCCACTATGATGCGAGGGCTAACTGGCTCCCATTCGACAACCTTCTTGAAAAGCTCATCTTTCATTATGATGCCCACACCTTCTACAGCTCTGTTTCCCGGTGGAACTCCTGAGTAAACTAAAGTGTGCCCTCGGTCCATCCTGTACTCGCCAGAGCCCTTTCTCTTTACCTCACTCAGACCAAGAATATCCAGCCTGTATGTCACCATTTCCTCTATAATTTCAACTTCTTTGCCGGTGAGTGATCTCACATTCCATGTTCCTAATCGTACGTCCTTATCCGTGCCGGGTCGTTTCCTTTTAGACTGTCCAGTTCCGAGGCTGTTCACTATGTTCCTTTGAATCAGTTATACTCTCAAGCGGGTGATTGGCCCAGCTCAGGAGGCCCCGTAACCTCGGGACTGCTGGCTTCCCGAATATTTAGATCCCCTCGGGAAGAAGGGTGGCCGGGCTATACCCCCCAGCACTGGGTACCTATTGGTCCACGGGTCTTTATTCTTTATATTCAGACCACCCCTCCTAGGAGGGATCCTCCATCCGCCACCCGGAGGACGCGCTCCCTAGCGGGTAGGTTCCGCCGAGAGTTTACTGCATATCAATTATTTAAAAAAAAAAAAAAAAAAATGCATACCTAAATGACGTATATCTTTTGTAACTAATTAATAAATGAAACCATAAATAAAGATATTGTGTTCAATGAATTAATTATTTATTTTCATGAGACCAAATAATTTTTTTTTGGCAAATCACGAAAATAGCTAAATATCGTCATTAAAAATAATTTGTTTATTATTTTTTCTTTGGTATTACTATCTATCTATTGTAATATAATTGACATTAAAAAAAAAAAGAAATTCTTTAAGACTTAAATTTCACCTGAACGCTATCTGGATACACTGACCCACATTCTAGTTTTTACCGTAATATCTGCAAATTCTTACCTCCTATGTTTCGGTCTAATTCTCGTATACATACACTTTTTTACATTTTAGGAATTCAACTCCGTTACTTTGGGCAACCTGATTAAATATGGGGTCATCTGTGGTGTGGTGTTATAGTTAGCATAACATTCTTGTATACCCAATGTCGCCATTCAAACCTGGCAGATGGTTCTAGGATTTTTCGTGTGATTAAAAAATGCTCAGTCCTTTCGGAAGGGAAGTTGATCTCGAACCTGTGCGATTTCAGGTACTCGTTAAAGATTCCTATTTTAATTAAACCGGCATAGGCCAAAATTAGGATTCCAACTGTCGTGTCGTCCGACTAGCCACAGTAGCATAAAGTGACGTTAAATGAATCAACAAAAAAATAAATTGACTTTATCTTGCATTTCATTATGTACGATGCTGCGGTCACCAATGTACTTGTTGCTTTCAAGCTCTGTACTACGGCGTGTGTAACACTTAAATTCTCCCGCGTATTCATCACATCTTGGTCTAAATATTCTATCAAATTACATTTATTTTCATTTAATATTTTAAATTAACAGTAAGGATGCCAATATGCATGAATTTTAAAATTAAAGTCTTATTTAAAATGTAAATAATTCTATAAGAATTAAAATGTATAATTTAGTTTAAAAGATATGATACTTCTATAATTTAAAAAAACTCGATTTAGAGTTTGTCTAGTATAAATTTTATTCTACAATTAATTTTTATTTTTTATGCTCGCCATAATATCACTTTCCCTTATACTTAATATTTAAAAAAAATAAATACAGTTACCTACTTTTTCCGATAAGAATATAAGCATAAACATCTTTTAAGAGGCAATGCAGAATAGTGCTATTGAGGAATTCTACTGACTCTATCACGATTTGTTGGAAATTTCACTCTTAAGATATTGAACATTGTTCTTGAATAGTTATTCGTGAATCTTTCTCTATTAAATACAGATGTAATGGGAGGCAACATTTTTGGGAAATGATTTTCCGCATAGATACACCCTTTTAACATCTACCTCAACAACCAATTGGAGGGTCTTAGGCTCAGTAATCTCAGAGATTCGTGCTCCTTCACGGCCGGCTGCAGTCAATTTTTGTTTCTGTTCTGAAAAAATCACAAAACATGACTCATTATGAACAACAATGTAGTATTAAAAGATTCATAATATTAAAAGACTCTTTTTAAATATTATGAATAGAAACAACCTTAATTGAGAGCATGGACGAAAAAGTTTATCCTTAATGTTGGCCGTATTAGATTAAATATTAATATTTTAGAAGTTTAATCAATTCACTTAAAATTAATAATTGCCATTTAAAAAAAAATCTCAAAATGTCACTCAATTATAATATAAATGTTTGTGATTAATATCATGGCGTGTCTTATTTGTGAGTCATTCCTTCCTATCTCTGTTAATAATTTCTGATTCAACACGGAAATCTCTTATTTTAATAGTGACTAATCAATTTGAATAAAATGTCTATCTATTGGACTGTTTCACATGAAATGTCCGTTTTTATAGTTTCTGAAATACATAAATGATTTTGCAGATCTCTGTTGTTTTCTTCCGAATGTTTACATATTTAAAGTAAACAGTTACTAATCCTCTACCTTTGTATTATAAACATTAGCTTCCCAATCAATTACCCACTTTTTAGTATACCTCCAAATATGACCATGGAAACACGCGATTTTCGAGTAATATTTTTGTACGAGTTTAAACTCGGCCATTCAGCAGCTGAGGCCGCTAGAAATATTTGAAAGGCGTTTGGGGAACGGAGTGTTAATGAACGGACCATTCGTCGTTGGTTTGCTAAGTTTTCAGCTGGGGATACTGACTTGGAAAACTTGCTTCCTGGAAGACCTCCGTCCGTAATAGACAACGATGTCCTCAAACATACAGTAGAAGGAAACCCCTACCAAACAGTTAAAGGACTCTCAGCACAACTAATCTACTCATCTGCCGTTTCCAGACATTTAAAGTGTATTGGGAAAGTAAAAAAGCTCGATACATGGGTACCTCACTGAGCAGTGTATCACTCAAAACATACCGTGCAAAAATTGAAAGAACTGGGCTACAAAGTTCTTCCGCACCCACCATATTCTCCCAACTTGTCTCCAACAGATTATCACCTGTTCAGGAATTTAGACAACTTCGTCAAAGGAAAACTTTTTAAAAATGATGATCAAGTGAAAAGTGCGTTTTCAGATTTTGTTTCACTTCAAAGCTCAGAGTTTTTCAGTTCGGGGATAAAAAAGTTGGCGTCACGTTGGGAAAGATGTGTAGAAAAATAAGGTAAATACTTCGAATAAAATTATCTTGTTTTCATATCGTATTTTTAATAAAAATCCTTTACCTTGAAAACGGACATTTCATGTGGCAACCCAATAAATCATCAGGAGACACATGCAAGTAAAATTTGTTCCCGTTTAGAAAAGCTTAGGTATTAGTGCTTAATGCTCCATGTGTCTCAAAAACTTAATTTTTTTCTCACAAATAACAAGATGTGTAAGAATTTTGGGAATCAAAATTGCAAGAACGGAATTCAGGACCAGCTGGAATTTTACTTGACTTAATATAAACATGGCTGTCATTAGAAGAAAAAGTTATCATGTCTTCCTAAACCTAAAAAAGTTTTAAATGCTCTTACTCTCTATTAAATAAAATTAAAAAAAAAATGTATGAAAATTCAAAGTTAAGTTGGATAGGGTTAGGGATAAGGTTTTCCTGCCTTTTAATACTACTTCAAATAATTTTAAATTATTACTTTTGTTTGCAGTATTTTAATTAAATAGTGGACGGATGATAAAAGTATTCTGAATTTTTAATTGATGGTTGACATACTATTTATCACAATTTCTAACCTTTATTGGTGTCTAGACATGATTATCGGTATCAACAGTAGGCACCAAGAAATGATTTCGGATCAATAATGATCATGATAAACAAAGATAATGATTATGTCTAGAATTTTATTTGGAAGCATTTGATTAAAGCATCATACAGATGATAAACCTAAAGAAAGATATAAACAAAATTGTATTCTACTATGAAATAGGGAAAATATATACCGATATAATAGAAGCAAGATGTATGCATTATGCATGATTAAATGTAGAAATCACAACATTGACTTTAAATAATGATACTTCAATTTAGTCTTTTAGCAAATAAACTTTTAAGTCTAAATATCGAGGCATAGTAAACATTAATATTGGTATAAATTGTTGGAAAAAATGCAGGATTTTTAAATATTTAAATACCCCTTTAGTTATTACACTGTTTACGCTTACT
The DNA here is from genome assembly GCA_023052935.1 of Piezodorus guildinii. Classification (NCBI taxonomy): domain Eukaryota; kingdom Metazoa; phylum Arthropoda; class Insecta; order Hemiptera; family Pentatomidae; genus Piezodorus; species Piezodorus guildinii. The sequence goes on from CM041294.1 coordinate 40,348,539, forward strand.
GTATTATTCATTTGTATGAATGTCTAAACTTATTAATCCTCTTATGAACGATAATGTTTGTTTACTTCTGTAACATTTCGCTGCTTAAAATTAATTCTGTGTATACTAAGATATCATTGCGTAATATTCGTATAGTTTTGTTTTACTACTTTAAACTCGGCTAGAACGGAAACCAGACAGTCAAAAATATCAATAAAGTAGGGACAGCATTAATGAGTGCACTGTTCAACGGTGGTTCAAAACATTTCGGCCTTGAAGACTAAGAAGGTCGTGGCATCGGACATCTGACGTTGTTCTGATGCCTTCGGTGGAAGAAAACAATTCTTAGAGAACTTGCAGAGAAACTTAACCTTGGAAAATCGACCTTCGATGACCACTTCAAGGCGATTTTATATCAAATCAAAATAAATTTTGTTGCATGTCAACGTCCGCCCATATGTCTCACGTTTGACTTCACTAAAGCTGTTGAAGCTTGGATATAAAACTATATCACATCTGCTCCCTACGTTTTAGAATTTTTTTCAAGACATCTGGACCACTACTCACGTCACAAAAAATGGATGGACAAAGAGAATTAAAACATGGGTTTTCGGAGTTCATCAGTTCTGAAGATGGGAAATTCTATTTCGAGGTTGGCAACAAGTTGGCAGAAATCTATTGACAGAATTGGACTGTTTTGTTTAAATGAAACAGTAGTAAATCTTTCTTTTTCTTTTTTTTTGAACCCAAGATTCTGCATACTTTTTCGTACAACCCAATAGAAAATATAAATGTTTCTAATTTTTAATGCACCTCTATTGCCATTTCATATTTTTTTAATAATCCTTAAAAATGATTGACACTCCTTGTATCCTATTATATTTTGGAACAACATAATGTAGAAACATAACGGAAATTCTTGAAAAAATATCCGAATATTTTGTTATTTTTAATCCTTTAATATTTTTTATACCTGTTTAATTACTTATTAATAAAAGGGCTAATTCTGAAATTCCCTTAGCTATATTGTATAGCGAAGTCCTTCACATCCATCTCCTTCTTGTTAGGGAAAACGTAATTAGTAAGGGACGTTAATGAACCTTTAGAAAGCATCCCTTGTTGGATGGGAATTTTTTTTTTTTTTTTTTTGGTTTGCTCTCTTCGTTCCTCGGGTTTTCCCTTTTAATAGGCTTCTTGGAAAGGGTCTTCCTCTGCTTTTTCTACGTACACCCCTGTTTTTTAGCATTATTTTACTTTCAGTACCACAAATGATATTTTCCTTTAAAAATTATGTCTCAGCTACTGAATTTAAACAATGATCCAAAATTAAATATATCTTTGCTTCAGAGCAGAAGTTTCGACTAACCATAACGTTAACGCCCTTCAGAGATTTGAATAAACTCTTGCCCCGCCGCCTTCCTTTCCTGTTTCTTGCGATCTCTCTTCCTCTCCAATTACTTATTGTTTTTTCCAAAATACTCAGATGATAAGTGGAACCGGTCCATGAGTACTGAAGCATTCTAAAAACAGATTGTAATGAAAAAACAAAACATTTGTGGCAGAATGGCTGCAGAGTTGTTAATGTTTTCGTCTCAAATTGTGCCGAGATATCTAATAATCTTTTCATTTGTAGCATTAAAAATGTTTATTTTTTTTACTCCCTTGTTTATTCTACACTTTATTCGTTGTTTTTTTTAGTGTTGATGTTCCTTGTAAATAATATTTGTATTTTGTCGTTTAATACAATTTTAAAATTAAAAAAAAAAAAAAAAAAATCATTGAGTAATTAGTATAGGAAAAACAGGTTTATATTTTATATATTATATTATATATAAATATATATATATTTTTTTTATTCCCTTTGTTTATTCTACACTTTATTCGTTGTTTTTTTTTTAGTGTTGATGTTCCTTGTAAATAATATTTGTATTTTGTCGTTTAGTACAATTTTAAAATTAAAAAAAAAAAAAAAATCATAGAGTAATTAGTATAGGAAAAAAAGGTATATATATATATATATATATATATATATATATATATATATATATATACTGGTTTTAAAAAATAAACATCTGTATACAACTAATGCACAATTTAACTGTACAAATTAACAACAAACCCGTTCGTTCTTAAAACTTTTAATGGCTTATATTTTGTGTATTTTATTTATTTTTTTAATCAAAAGAATTTATAACTTATTCTTACTGAGCAACTTGTGATAACATTGGGTGAAAAATAAGTATAAGGTCTAAAAATGATGATTCTGACCACGATTGCCTCCACAACATTATGTACTGAACATCGTCCAAAACCCTTCTCCAAGATAGGCTTTAAAAAAAAAACCATAAGTACTACCTTGGTCTACCTCTCGTATTTTTACCATGAGCCACTTTATATTTCTAGTATTTATTCGTTACTTTGCACTTGTCATTGATTATAAGACAAACAGTTCTTAAGGTAAAGAACATCTTAGAATATAGGTAACGTCATTTGATTGAATGCTATTATGTATTAAGATTATTATTTCCGATAAATCAAGCATTATTTCTTAATATAAAATTATAAGTTAGCATAGTTTATGTTGATTGATTAATATAAAGTAGCAATTTAATGTATATAGCCAGCTTATATTAAAAACAAAATGTTTTCTATAATAGAAATAATTAATTAAAATATTTTTTTATTTTTTATGTCTTGATGATTTCTAATTCCTATCACAAAGACTGACATTTGTTAACCACCATCACCTTTTAACAAGACAATGAATTTCGAGGGTATAAGGTCACGTGGGCAGGGGTGGTTCACCCTTACTGTGACCAGCTGATAACGATTTTCCACCCATTTCATGCTCATATTTCCTCCCCTCTATGACATTAATAAAATTTATTTTTTTATTTTATAATTAAACGTGACCCGTGCTAAATATGGATTATAAATGCTTGTTTTATACACATTACAAGTGCATGATGAAGCGCATCTGAAATTTGTGCAGAAAAACAACAATACGTAAGTATAAATCACTTTATGGTAAATGTTTTCAAAATGATTAATTTATATTAAAAATAAATGATGTACCATTGGATATATATTTAAATAATTAAGAGATGGACAAACATTTTTTGTGCACAAATAGGTTAGGAGGTCTCATAGTAATAACTTCAACATAAGGAATCCTATAAACTTTGCTTGAAAATCGTATGGGTGATTTGCAATGTAAAGACTTTTATGCAACATTTATTTTGTAGATTTCTTCATCTTAGCGAAGTTTCTGTTCCAAATAATTAAGATTTCAAGTCCAATAAATGATAATAATTACCATATTCAATTAAGATTTAAGCATGTATTATGTATTCGATTATATTTTAATCTACATTAAAATTGCATTATATACAAATTGCTTACAAGAGTTTGCAAAAATGTATTCAGAATTAATTGACGTTTGCGGTCACTGATCCGTTCCTATTGGTTGATCGTAGTATGGTATAGAGTGCTATTTATAAATCCCAAAGCTTTCCTCAATTAACGGTTTGTTAAATACAAAAAAAAAAAAAATTCAAACGAGCTGTGATCGTTCCTGAAATTGGTGCTTTTCAATAAAAAAAACTGTGTATATTAGTAGTGAATGAATAAGTTTTTGCTGTAGTCGGAATTACTTTTAAATTATCCTGCATTAATTTTGTTTAATAAGATCATTGATTTTAAATAAGATCATTTGTTTTTAAAATATAAATAAACACGCACATAATGTTAAATTGTAATAATTTATAATAATAATAGTAAATTGTTTCAAATCAATAAAAATCAGATGTATAATCGATAAATGAACACCTATTATTACAATAATTGACCTAGAACAGTCTTTATAATTTTAGCCCTGAAATAATTTCTCAATTTTAAAGATTTATTGAAATCATTTATTTACTTTTATAATAATCTTTTCTTCTTTTTTCAGGTTGTGTGAGAGTCAGTGGGGAAGGACTGGAGGTTTGTGTCATATTTATTTTGATGCTTTTCATATTTACCTAGTAAACCGCGAATATTTAACTGAAATAATTCAGAAAAACTAATTTGTTTGCATAAATTTATAATTTCATTGTTCATGGCTGTTATACGGGCTAATAATTTAGTCCTTACATGATTCATTGACAAACACTTATGAAAGTAAAACTCATGACTTTTTTGTTATAATATCATATTGAATGATCTAAGAAACCTAAATAAATAATACTTATGTCGCTTGCTTTACGAAAATAATGTTATATTACTTACTTACTATGTGACTTTGCGATGGTAATTAATTTGGATATCATGAGACTCATTGCTTTATAAAATGAAATTCCGCATATTTATAATCAAAATTGCTATAATTACTAGTAAAAAAAAAAAAAAAACCTGTACCACTACAACCCATGAAGGGTCTTGGGCTCAGTACATATAGAGATTCGTACTGTTTCTAGGCCAACGGCTGTGCAATGAGGTGATTAGGCCTTAATCGCGCTCAGCCGCCAGGTTTTTCCCCAATTAATTTGGGTACCCACTTTATAGAGGCTGGGTCTGCCTAGGAGGGTCTCCATACCCTAAGGTCGCCCCCCGACTGAATAAACAGAATAAATAATATTCTGCCTCAGCCGGGATTCGAACCCAGGACCCGGAGCACAGCAGACTAGCGCTCTATCCACTAGACCACGCCGCTCCCTATAATTACTAGTACATGAATAATTTTTAATTACTTATGTATTGTCGTCCTTCAAACAGTGTAATATAAAAAAGTTAAGAGGGATTGGGATTAAGGATTGAAAATAGTAGTACAGATCTGAATTATAAATTTATATATATATACATACATATATATATATATATATATATATATATATATATATATATATATATATATATATATATATATATATATATATATATATGTCATAGTACGGGGTACTTATTAGTACTTAAAATTGAGGAAGAACAATGCTTTAGGTAATAAATTATATTGCTATTATTTTTTTTTTTAAATAGGTTGGTGGCTAGTTTTCTCTATTGAAATTTAATTTTTCTAGTACGTGGTTGGAGGTTCTTATTTTATAGTACTGTAACATTAGGTTTCAATTCGAACGCCCCACACCCCTCCCTCCAAAAAAAAAAAAAAATTAAACCAGCCAGAAATAGTTAAGTTAATCTCTTATCGACAGGTAAAAAGTCCCAATATTTTCCGAGTCAGATTGTTGTAGAAGGAAGGAAAAGAATCAGAAATAAATTATTTTATTCATTTTTTGTAGATATCTCAAAAAGTATTATCTCTATCGAAAACTAAATTAATGTACTTTAAAATAGATTAAAAAATGATAATATTAATTTTCTTGCTAAAATGAATGGTTATGGTTATCATATGGGAGATATAAGACAATGTAGTCGTATATTTGGCAAAATAAAGTAGCAAAATGTTTATTTCCTTTTTTTGGTTTAAAAAAAAAATGTTTTTACGACTTTATCTAAAAAACTATTAAACGAATAGATGCCTTGCGTTTGATTGCCACTCAAAACTAAGCTAATCAAACTGATCATGATTTACTTCCTCTTCTTGGGATCACCTGTGGCATATTGGCTAGCATAATAGCCTTCTATGCCAAAGGTCACGGGTTCAAATCCGCAGGTGGTCCTAAGATTTTTTAAAAGGAGTTAAAAAAATCCTTAGTTATGCCGTCCATCAGACGGGAATTAAAAGGTGGTCCCGAGCCTGTGCGATGTCAAGTACTCGTTAAAGATTTCTATCCTAATTAAACCTGGATAAGCAAAATTTAGGACTCCCACTACAGTATCCGCTTTGCCACAGTAGTATAAAGTGACGCTAGATAAATAAACAAACAACCAAACTTCCTCTTCTTAGAAAGAATATTTTTTTTTTATTGATATTTTACAAAATGAAATAACCAAATGTCGGTTTCTAATTTCCATGTAAATCTTGATTTGCTTTCTACTTCATCCTCAAAACGTTTCTAGAAACAGTTTCCATGAAATTTATCTTTTTAAAGCAGCCAATTCTTGATTTCCGATTTTATATTTTAAAAAAGTGTTCACTTAAACTATTTTTTCTTGGTAGTTATTTAATCCTTGCGTTTCTATTTCCACTCAAATTTAAGCTAATAAAATTTCTAAATTTATGAAGATATAAATTTTATCTTGACATTGTTAGGACGCTGATTGTGCATGTAAAGTTTTAGTAATAATAAAATTATTTTCTTTGAGTAGGACAAAAACAGGAAAATAGATATATTTTAAATTACTTCAATTTTATATAGAACAATTTGTATGATTAACACCAAACATTATGAGATATTTTCTAAAAATTAAATTTATTATTTTTTCCCGCCTCCCCCTTGAAAACCTCACTGGGAAAACTACGGGAATTTTTACTAGTTGATAAAGGGAAGGGTACTAAAAAATTCTTGAAATATTTCTGCTTATTTTTTTTTAAGTTTGGGTTTTATCTGTTTTTACCTAATTTTACTGTTCTATGTGTTGTCTAAACTCTCTTGTGTTTCTGAATTTTATATGATGTTACTATATTTATTGAGGTACTGTTCGGGGTATATTATTCTTTGTAATATATATATTTATATATTAATATATTTTATTAATTCTGTTATATATAATTCTGTTTAATATATTTTATTTAATTCTGTGCACTTTCTAAATGTGTATATTGTAAAGTTTTACCTTAAATTATTAGTGGATAAAGTTAGTTCAGGGTGCAGTAAAAATAACACATAATTGAGATATAAACTTGATAGAAAGGTGCCGACGTTTCAGCCTAAATTATAGGTCTTCTTCAGGGCGTGTGAAAGCTTAAATTATTAGTATCATCAACTCCCTTATACTCGCACAAGCTGGATCAAACTAATCGTGTTATGTATATCAGTTCAAATATAAATTTATAAGGTATCAGCTATCTCCTCTTAAGTAAATCAGTGTTTTATTATAAATAATTTGACGTTTGTTGTGGGAGGTAGCTAAGGTGAGGTTGTGGGGGGAGGTTATAAGGTTGGCCGGGTAACGAGGGGTGTCGATCCGGATCCTTTGATTTTCCGGCTGTCCGATCGTCAAAGGAACATCTTGCAACATATTTAGCCTACACTTTAACAACGAGGTCACCTTCAACCATAGTCAGGTCATGGATTCTTCAAAATTATTATTATCATTATTTAAATATAACAAAAGTTCTATTAGGCACAGAAAATCACTTCTATTTCTATAACCTACTTTGAAACTAACAAAGGATTAAAATCGTTAAATTTATATTGAGATTCTCTCACCTAGTCAACTTTAATAAAATCCTAAAATGAAGGTTGAACTTCGGAACACAAATAGGACATATTTTTCATATTCATATAAATATGATCTTTTTGATGACCACATTTTCAACCAAGTCCTCCATCAGATTTCAGATACAGTTCTTTGATAATTTTTTTTCCTTGAATAGGTCGCATAGTAAATACTATTTAGTTATCTGCGTTGAGTTTAATCTCTTATCTAGCAGCTAAATTCTTTTTAGATTAAAGTTTAGGTTAGTATTTTCCACCCCCATAAGCAACTTTTGAGTTTAGTTTCTTTTTTACGCATGGTTTGTTTTATTTATCTTAAGAAATTTCTTTTCTTCACCACAGCCACCTATAGAGCATATGTACTCATGTATATATATTTTTCTGTTATAAATTAAAGAATACCTTAAAAAGTACATTAGCCTGAAACGTAGCTTTGAACTCGAATATCTAACGATGACACAACTTTCACTTCTCTGCCATCTTCCTCCTCTCTTCCCAAAACCTGTTCATCCTTTGGCCGTGCTCCTGCTTCCTTGGTTCCGCCCACAATGTTCCTGTCTTTCTTTTCACATTTACCATAAGTTTTGTGTTCCTAATTTTGTTCCCTGATTCCTTTCGGTCTCTTATCATTTGCTTCTTAATCCCCAACTGTCTCTAGTCTTCCTGTATGATGAATGCCAATTTGTTTTTTTGCTTGAACAATTTTCTACATCAAAGATTCTCTTTGTAATTCAGGTGCGGTACATTCTCTATGTGTGTCCGTACAAAGTTAGTATGCGTTTTCTGTTCATGTATGTGAGTTTGTCAGAGTGGTGGTATAGCTCATTGGTAGATCTTTTAATCCATATGCCATATCTGTGCATTGATTAAGTATTTTTCTGAAAATTCTATATCCTATTTTTTCTGTTTCCATGTCACCTTCAATTGCGGTCGTTTCTGGTAATACGACTGTTTTGTAAGTTTGGCTTGTCTTGATATGCTTTTCTTATTGTAATGTGACCTTGTGTGAGTTAGTATGCTTTCTGGAGTTTTTCTCTTCGTTCTATGTCGGATGCCTTGTTTTATAATTTTATTTAGGCTGCGTTTCGAGAATTTATTGTTCTCATATTCATGCCCTAACAATGTAAAAAAAAAATATAGAAATTTTTTATACAATAATTAATAGATGACGTTATTGTTAAAGAGACAGAAAACATTTTTGAATAAATTTAAGAATGCATTGAATAATGAATAGATATACAGTAGTTGAATAGATATTTCAATTAAAATTTACATTAAAGATATTATTAAAATTTCTTACAATTTGAGACAAAATAGTATCTTACATAGACATATGTGTAAATTATTAAAAGAGAAGGGGATTTTCTAAATTACTGCCGTCAAAAAATCAGTGGTTTATATATATATATATATATATATATATATATATATATATATATATATATATATATATATATATATTTTATATACACTTTTCCCCGTTTCCATTACATTGATATAATAATATCATTAATATTTAAGTTAATCCTTAAAAATATATCGATGCAATGTTTATTTGATTATTTCTATCAATTAACGAAAGAAAAATTATGGTTAATTAATATAAGCAACGGACAGGACACACAAAATGTATTCGCATCTTTAATTTAAAATTTAGCGATTTTTGCCTGTTTAAATTAATTCTTAATGATTAGATCACACCAATAATACTCATTTTGCTTTTGAATATTTTTTAACTTGGTTTATAGGTAGTCGATATTTAATTTGAAATTTCCATCTTATTGGGTTTTGATAATTCTCTAACAGTTGAGCCAATAAATCATCTCTGTCCTTAGCGCCTAGTAAGTGATTTATCTGTTTTTGTTGTTGGAGAATGTTTTTCAGGTTAGGCATTTCAAGCAGCTGTTTTTAAATTCATTTTTAATCTCTTTAATAAAAAGACAAATTATTTTTTTATAGAAGGATTGAAAAATAACTAACCATTCCTTTTCTGATCAAAATAGATATATCCTATGGAAATTCGAATTTTATAGTATCAGTTCTTTCACGGTTCGGCTATACATGAATTTTTTTTCAGTATACATATATATATATAGAATAGAATAGAATAGAATAGAAAAAAAAATTTATTCTGGGATCAGGTCCCCTAAGAATAATAGTTATGTACAATAGAAATATATAATATGTCTGGCCAACAGATGAAATAAACATGAGTATTTATTAATTACAACGATTATTTACAAATACAATTATTAACAATGAGGAGAAAAGCTATACATAAAAAAACAAACAAATTACTTCAAAAAAAAAAAAAATATATATATATATATATATATATATATATATATATATATATATAAATACATATATAATATCTTCTAAATATTGTCTTCTGAGAAAATAAAATCTAATTTTAACAAAATCAAATTCACATTTGGGCGGTAAACAAAAATCGTCTTTCATTCAATGTAGACTTCTAGATGAAATTGACATATCATATTTGCTGATCGTTTATTTGGGATGACAGTAGCTAAAGGAAAAGTTGGGATTTGAATGAGGATAAAGAAGTGGCATGGCGGATATGGTTCGGTAGAGAATTCCAGAGTGCAGTAGAGCGAACAATAAAGGAACGATCAAAAGTTTTGTTTCTGTGGGTAGGAGCATAAAGGTCAGAATGTCGGGATCTAGTTTCGAGTAAGTGGATTGAGGATTTAAATTGTAGGAGACTGCGGATGTAGGATGGACGCTGGAAGTTGATATTTTGATAAAGGTATGATCCAAGGAAATATTGGCTGCGGGTGGAGGGAAGGAGCCACTTTAACTCACCGTATAAGTGGGTAACATGAGATCTCCTTGAAGTGCCGAAGACAAATCTTAAGAAAATGTTCATATATATATATATATATATATATAAATGTGTGTGTGTTTGTGTGTATAAAAATTTTCGGTTTCGAGTTTTTACCGGATATACATGTTTTGGGTTCCCCTGAGCCCAATTGAACAAGTCACGCAAAAAGGTCTGTGGTTGTGTGTCCATGTGGGGTAAGTTGAGGTGGAAAGTGATAAGTTGTAGGAAACTCAAATTTTATATTTTAGGAGCATATGTAGTTAAGATGTTATATCCACGTCTTTATCTATATTGAGAAACCAGAAGAGCCACTTTATATAATGCATTTCCTACCTTTTTACGATTTTCTCAAAAACTAACGATTTTGATTAAGCGCTATATCGGTGTAAATTTAATGGGCTTTAATATCATTTAGGTTTGATTCAGATTGAAATAATATGACTGATCTTGAAAGCCGATGAATTAAATTTTCTTCCTTTAAAATACCATTAATTTATTACAAAAAAAAAAGTAGAAACATATAATCTTATTAACATTGATAAAAAACGGCTTAATATACAAGTTGAACTAACTTGATAACCAACTAAAGGAGAAAAGAACAAACATATTTTTTTGGTAATGTTTTTTTTTTTTTTTCAAATCCAAGAATAGGAATGTAGATATATCTTTATACAATAGGAAAGCTTAAGATTTTAGAAACGATTTTATCTTCTATTCATGATTGAGTAAGGTAATGGAAAGTGACGAATGGGTTATAAATAGAGACCTGATTTTAGTGCAGTAAGAAGACGAAAAACGTGCTGTAAGAACCTTGAAAAGTGCAATATCGTGCAGTAAAAATTTCAAAATAGTGCAGCAAAACCCCAAAATATAAAATTGAGGGATACACCTTAAACGTCCAAAAATAAATAGAACGTATTATGTCAGACCAATGGGTTTCTTACTGAAGTCAGCAGTCCTAATATTTCCGTTAATTTATTTCTCTTCTTAACTAATAATTCAATTGTAGATTTAACCAAAGAAAGATGATAAAATATTTTTTATTATTTATTGATATTTACAACTGTATTAGTTAATACATCAAATATATTAGCTGTCATATAAAATACATGAAGAGAAAATACCCATTGGCAGAGCTCCATTTGGTAATCTAAAGTAGAAGGTCTCGAAGCCATTTTTTTTTTCAGACGCCTCGGAGGATTGTCAGGAATGGAAGAGGAAGCAAGGATTGAAACTATTGGGTTTGAGCGGGAAAGGATTTTGTCATGGAAGGATTGATACCTGGTTCGGGCCAAATCAACAACATACAGAATGTTAAGGTGTTTATGGATGAGTTTATTCGTGATAAAGTAAGGAGCATTGAAGATTTTGGATTGTAGGGATTGAATACATGGAGAATTTGATGGTTTAGTAGAGCCCCAAAGCTCAACTCCGTGAGTCCAGATATGCCTTATGATAGTGATGGAGAGTAGCCTTTTGTAGATAAGTGGAAGGTTAGAGCTTTCTGTCCAGGAAGTGTGCGGATTCCATGTTAGATTTTTGTCAAGTATTAGTCCTAGGGAGCGGATCTGTTCAACTGGAACAAGCTGAGTATTGTTAAAGGATACTTTAGGACAAGATGTAATAGGTTTACGACGAAGGGTAAAGATGATTTGGGTAGATTTGTTGGAATTGATTTTAATTCTCCAATTCTGACACCATACCTCAAGATCTCTGATGTGATTGACTGTATACCACAATACCACACAAGTGTCATCAGCATAGGTAGAAAGGAAGGTGTTGAGATATCAGCTGTATAGACTGTGTAAAGGATGAGTCCTTGAAATTAAATTTTAAATATTTGTATTACCTAAAATTTGTTTGGATCAATCGTCATATTGAAATTTAATAATCAAATTCAACTCAAAAGCGCAAAAAATGCAATTTAATGCAGTAAAAATAAAAAAACGTGCAATTTAGTCGAAAAAGGGCATAACGTGCTAAATCATGGAAATCCGATCTTAAATTTTATCCTCAAAGTCAACCATAACCTTTCATACTCATCCATATTTTCTCAGTCCGCAGGTGTACCTCAGGGTAGCATCTTAGGCCCAATCCTTTATTCCGTTTATACAGCTGACATTCCTATTCATCCTAGCACTGTTCTCACTACTTACGCTGATGACACATGTGTGTTATCCGTAAGTAGTGACCCAACGGTTGCATCACAATTCCTACAGTCTCACATCCAATCCATTGAAGAATGGTGTCATAACTGGAGAATTAAAATCAATCCAAATAAATCCCATCAAATTACCTTTACCCTTCGCCGCAAGCCTATGAATACCTGTCCTACTGTATCCTTTGGCAACATTCCATTAATCCCCGTTGAACAGATCCGCTACCTTGGACTCCATCTAGACAAGCGCCTTACTTGGAATCCTCACACTAGACTGAAACGACAAGAAACTGCCTGCAGATACCGCTTACTACAACACTTACTAGACAAACGTTCAAAACTCTCTATTCACTACAAAAGACTCATTTACATCACGATTATCCGACCTATTTGGACCTATGGCATTGAGCTATGGGGGTCCACTAAACTATCAAACTCCTCCCGCATCCAATCCTTGCAATCCAAAATCCTACGAAAAATCCTCAATGCTCCTTACTTTGTAATTAATAAACTCATCCATAGAGACCTAAATATCCCACTGGTTGCAGACTTGGCCCGCGATAGATATACCTCCTTTAATTCCAAACTACCTGCCCACTCAAACCCGCTTGTCCGTAACCTCTCATCTACATCTATTCCCGGTAATCCTCCGAGGCGCCTGATTCTTTGATAGAACAAAACTTTTTGATTCATGCAGAGGACTGCAGAAATTGGTCAAGTTCATTTTTGTAATTTTTTTTGTGTTATTGGGTTGATGCAAAATTAATGCAGGTTTTTAGTAGGTATTGTAAATACGCCATATCTTTACTTTAACCATATATATTTAATCAAAATAATTTCCATCTGAATCAATGCACTTTTGCCAACGTTCGACAAGCTTTCTTATTCCACCAGAAAAAAAATCCGAATCCCTGGACTCAATGAAATCACGAAAAGAATTTTCAATGTCGTCCTGGTTTTGAAAATTTTTCTCCCTCAAAAAGTTGTCCAGATGCCTGACAAAGTGGAAGTCTGTAGGAGAGAGGTCAGGTGAATAAGGCGGATGTTGGAGAACTTCGTAGCCCAACTCGTGCAGTCGTCGAAGCGTTGGGTTGGTTATGCAACGTGTGGTCTGGCGTTATCGTGTGGCACCCACTTGGCCAACTTTTTTACCTTACCAATTGCTTCCAAGTGGCGTACAACTGTGGATTGGTTCACACCGAGTTCCGCCGCCATTTCTCGTGTGGTTTTGGTTGGGTCTTCTTCCACTTTTGACCTCAGCTGGTCGTTGCCCAGAGCAAGATGACGGCCCCGACCTTCCTTGTCTTCGAGGTCGAAATCTCCTCTGCGAAACTTCTGGAACCAACGCTGCACCGTGCACTCATTAATAGCCCTCTGACCCCACACTTCATTAATATTACGAGCCGTTTGCGCAGCGCTGCGCCCTAATTTAAATTCGTAAAAATAAATTTGACGAAAATCGCACTTTGACATTTTCGATTCAAGACCTTTGAACACACTGAACAAAACGATTTTACTAAACAAATTCATGGTGAAAGAGAGGGTATTAGATAAGGTTTGTTTTGGTATAATAATGATCAATGTTAGGATTAGCTTTGTTTACACGATTGGAATTAAGATATTGCAATAGAGGAAACCTGCATTAATTTCGCATCAGCCCAATATATATTTTTTCACTCCGTTATGATTGTTTATTAATTTATTTTTTATTAAATGATTTTTAAATTATTAGTAAGTGTGCTTGCAAATATTAAATCCGTTTTGTCAGCTATATTATTAATTTATATTTAATTTAAAATGTATTAATTAAAAAATATTTTTAATGTATTTATAACTTAATTTTATCCTACTTACTAATCACCTGGTAATTACAGACTTTTGAAATAAAAAAATAAATTGGATTTTAATAAATTATACTGAAGTCTTCATATTAATTTTTGACTAGGAATATCCCAACATTATTTAATATTTAATTAAATTATTAATCTGGGCTCTTGTATTAGTTAAAAATATATTTATTAATCTTTTTCCTAAACGTTTTATTGTTATCATATTAAGTATCTGATATTTATTTATTTATTTCGGGCTTCTCAGGTTTACACGTTAGTTAAGGAAATGGTTACTTTCATTATTATTTGTCTGTAATTTATTTTATAGTTTTGTTTTTCTCGGAGTTTACTATTATATTGAGAGTAAGAAAACCTGTTGTTTGGGCGCCTTTGTAGGAAGCTGTATTAGCATACAGACATACTGGAGTATTGATTCTGGTTGCTAGGGGATGCTTGTGATCTTTCCAAGCTGTTCTCATCAATTTCAGCGTGCCTTTTATGAATACATGTTTATTCCTTTGAAAATATTGTCAATACTTTCTATAGGATATAGGTAACATTGTGTTTGGCTTCTTTTCTGTTTGAATCATTCTTGGTATCTATATATTATTTGTACACTGGTTGCTATATTTTACTGTTCAGTCACATTAAATTTTTATTTATATACCTTTATTTATTTATTTTGTACTGTAATTTGACTTTTCTTTTGTTTATACTGTAAATATTGTATGAATGTGATCTTACAGCCCAAGATTAGATTAAAATTTTTATTTTTCAAAATTTTTACAATTTGCCACATGCCTCAAACTTCATACATGTTGTGGTAATTGCACCAATTACGCGTTACTTTTACGTGATATTTACACTAGAGGTTAATAGTAATAGTAGCCTATCTTACATTCAGAACAGTAGAAAAAATCTAAAAACCAAAAATATACACAATAAAAAAAAAAAAAATAAATAAATAAAAATGAATTAAGTAAAAACAAAACAAGGAAATTAAAAAAAAACAAAAAAAAAAAACACATTATAGTAAGAAACAAAACAAATTATAGTAAAAAATAAAACAATACATAATAACAATATATTATTATTTTTTTCTATATTTTGAGATTAATACAGTTATATATCTTTTGTACGTTTATGTACGTAATGTTTTAGTGTTTTCTTGTCGTAATCATCGATTTTTTAAACGATTGGGTTGTCACTAGTAGAAGTGAGAGAAAAACATTTTTTTTGCCAGTTACAGCCCTATTATTATTGTCCATTGAGACGAATTGTAATATTTCTGAATAAAAAAATAATTAAAAAAAAAATTGATTACAGTTTACTTAGATTTTTAGAATATTTAGATATCTATCTGGTTAAATTATTAATCACTAATTCCATTGACTTCCCTACTCGAAATAAATATGCCTTTAGGTTTTATAGCCTGTGTTGATAGGCATTCTCTTCAGTCCATTTAATGACCAATGGCAGAAACAGAACCCATCATAGGATATCTCTATATAGCCTATAGGATATCTCTCCAATATTCTTCTAAATCTTTAAAACTGAAGTGCCCAAACTTGAATCCTCCAGTTTGGTACTGAGCTAAGTTTATCTTGAGGTTCCCCTGAAGCATAAACCTCAGGAAGGAGTCTATTTTTTGGTTGAAGGACACGGTAGATATGCAAAAGTCAGCAATATGTATGTTTAATAAATTATTTCTCCAGGACCGATTAAGAGTTTGTTTTCTCCATTCCCTCTCCCCTTAACAAAACGTGAACAAAATAAAATGATAATAATAGTATACTACCGATAATAAATACTATAGAAGTTAACATATAGTTTTTTGAGTATTACAAATGTTTTGCAATACAGCCTCTTCATATTTTATCAAAATATTTTCCACCACATTCAATACACTTCTCCTGGCAGTTACCCTCTAACATACTTCAAGCACTTTGAAGCAATGTTTACTTAGGTGGAAAACTCCCATGATAATTTCGCTACCATTAATTTTAGCAAGGGGATGTATAGAATTAATTTTAAAGTACTGTGATGTATATAATAATGTTTCTATTAAATATCAGGCTTTTTAAAATATTTACTAAGAAGCTAAAAAAAACTTCTTTGTCATAATTCTTTCCCTCTCCTCTCCGAAACCCGCAGACTTTTTATCAGTGAATAAGATAAGTTTATTATTATTTTTTTATTTTATACCTAATTTCATTATACTAACAACGAAATTAAAAAAAAAAATATTGAATAAGCCTTGAAGTAATTTTTACGTTTCTAAATGAAAATACTTAAACATAATTAATTAGCTCAAAAAATTTAATTGGAAACATTTTTAGGTGTTAAAAGGTGTATAGTGTTCACCTGTAGGTTATTAAATAGATATTGTTCTAGTGTTGAGAGGGGTTCATTGCTTGAGTGATTAATGAAAAAATAAAAATTATGGCATACAAATCCCACTTGGAAAGCTGAGGTTAATTTAACTTCTATCAAGCGTTGGTTCCAACATTTTCTGGACTGGGAGGTAGTAGTCCAATTTAAGAAGGTAGCGACGAACCAGTAGATGACACTTGTCCGGGGCAATGGAATCTGGAACATGCCATAACCTCCTTCCGAGCTCCAGTTGAGGTGGGGATTTGGTGATAGGAATTCCGTTTAGAATCGATGGGGAACGAGGATGGTAAGGAAACATAACATGCTGACATTTACTTTTACTAATCATATATTTATATATTATATATATATATATATATATATATATATATATATATATATATAATATATATATACAACCATTTATAAAAGGTTTGATTCCAAATCTATAATTATCAAAATAATTATTTATTCTGTTACATTAGCCAGGAGTCTATCGTAGACTTTACATCCTGTATAAAGGTGATCAGAGGAAAAACTGGTCAAGTGAGCTTTAAGTCACATGACATCCTTGCACTACCAATGGGTTAAACATAGTTCTTCCTTACGGATACCCGGAATCTAAAAGGCTCCTAGATTGCTTTAGTAGTTCTTTTTTCTAAAAATTACCTGTCTGATGTCAAGATAAGTGGTAGTCTTATCCGATCATGCCCAGCTAATTCATTTATTATGTAGAAGGGAGAGGGAGGTTGTTGTTTATTTATTTAACGTCACTTTATGCTACTATGGCTAATCGGACGATGCTACAGTGGGAGTCATAAATATTGCCTATCCAGGTTTTATTAGGATAGGGATCTTTAACGAGTACCTGACATCGCACAGGCTCGAGACCACTTTTAACGTCCCCTCCGAAGGACGGCGTAACTAAGGATTTTTTACTCCCATTAAAAAATCCTAGGACCACCTGCGGGTTTGAACCCGTGACCTTTAGCATGAGAGGCTGTTACGCTAGCCACCCAGCTACAAGTGATCCCGAGAGGGGGTTTGCGATGTTAGATGTTGAACCTTAGACATACGTTCTTAATGGTCGGTTTTTTAATTTCAAAACTTCCTTTGAAATGTCTGTATCTATGTGTATAGTGAAGAATACTTAGTTATATTCGTTTAGCTCAGTTTCAGTCTAGTGCGAGAAAGAAAAGTTAAAAAAAAAAATATATTTCTTGAAATTTAAAACAGTATTTACATTAATTCATAGATTAAATGTGATTAGAATACAAATGAAAGGCATGCCAATCATGCAAAGAAACTAGCCATTGGTAGTATTCCATAAAATGTTGAGATAGAAATCAAAAGATCTCGCGGCCATCTTCCCTCCACACATATCGGAAGATTGGATTGTAAGGATTGGATACGGAAAGAATTCGATTCCAAAGCTCAACTCCGTAGGTCCAGATTGTTCTTGAAATATAGTGGTAGAGATAAATAAAATAAAATAATGTAAATAGCTAAAAGAGAAAACAAAATTGTAAATAAAATAAATTTGTATTAGAATAAGAAAAAAAAAATTGAAAATGTATGTGAAAAAGGTCCAAAGGATTGATAAAGTATGCTGTGTTATGTATGCTGTATGTATGTTATGTATGATGTATTTGGGCAGCATTGCCAAATAAATAAAGCATTTCTCTCTCTAGTCATGTAGAAGGCTCGTAGTTAAGAGGAAGGTTTGCCTATTTGCCTGGTAACTGTTAAGGTTAAAAAGGCAATTAAAAATAAAAATAAAATTTTAATTACTTACGTAAATATACTCTGAATTTTTCATTAAATTATTTTTAAATCGCTTTAATGTAATTCAGTCTTGATTTCTTGAAGTTCAGGTATTTATCTTAATTGCATTTATGAAATTCGGTCATTGAAAATTCTTATTTTTTAATCTGCTAATCCTATTCGATTTGTTTGGACTTGGCAACAGGTGTATAAAATTTTGAATAGATGGTCGACGTAACTTTTCCTTTTTAACATCTCTAATTCCAAGAAAACTAGGAAAAGCCTTACTCCTTTAACTTGATCCATCAGTTCTTATCTCTTAAATTTTTTATTCGTTTTATGTTCTTTCTCACTTCATGCTTCTCGCTCTACCTGTCGGTAAAAGAACTAGTTGTAATATAACGGAACTTTTAAATAATACATTTTCTGAAACTGTTCTAACTTGTATTAAGTTTCTATAAACACTCCTATAAACACACAAGTTTCAATTTCTATTGATTTACACTATATTTTTTTTATCTTAGGACTGAGGGCGGAGTAACAAGAAGTTGCATGAATTAAAAAACTATGATGAAATTATTTCCATATGATCCTTAAATTTTGCGTGTTGAGCCTTTTTTAAGGATTCAACTTTTTAGCGCCAGAAAACTATATAACAAACAAAGGATTAAAACTTTATTTATATACAATAATAATATAAACAATATTACAGTTAATTTCTCACTATTGTACAATAACATTACATCATGTAGAACACACAGTATTTAGTAATAGAGTCCGAATTTCTGTTTTATTAAATCTGTTAAATAAAGGTAAGATTTATCTTTTTACATTTAACATAAAGTTGGAGATTTTAATTAAGTGGATCGCTACACAAGATGAAATAAGTCTTTTTCAAATTCTGTTCCATTATTAATTTTAAATTTACTGCTAATTGTTTCTTATAGACAGTCAGGGTATATATTTTTCTGTTTTCCTTTCTTAAATGTTTATATCAATACATAGATAGTATAAAATAAAGTAAATTCATAGTAATTGTATAATCATGAACAACAGAATTATTATTGAAATAAAAAAGTGATGGATTATTGCTGTAGTCGTAGATTTCCCAGCTAGGGGAGTTTCAACTGCGATATAGAAAGCATAGTTTTATCGAGAACTTGTGCAACTGGGCCTTAATTAGGTACAAATTGTTCCCTCTTGAACCCACTAGGTGACCTGTGATTAAAATGGGTTTAGATTAGATGGTGAAAACACATATAACGATTCAATTACCAGACTGTCTTGAGTGTAATTGGAAAAAACGTCCGGGCACAAAAAACTTTTTCTTTTTTTGCTTTCATTGCTTTTCCTTTAAGACTTGTTGACAATTATTCCCTTTGTAGGCTGATTATCAGTAAAATAATTGTACTATTAGTTTAATTTATTTACTTAGTTTAATCTACTGAGCTATTTATTTTATATAGTACCCATTCATTACTGGCCTTTCATTGATACAGCCTTTCCACTCCGGATATATATTTTCTGGCCAATCCAGAAAATATCAATATCAAGTTATTTAGTCTGGCTCTGTTGTAAATCTCAAACAGAATTAATTATCACTTACGCTTTATATTTAAGGACTTTCCTCATTTTAGTGCTGAGTATTGATTGGAGCTCTTTAACTTTAACTTTGAGGAATTCCAATCAAAGCACTTTATCGGCTAAGTTAACTTTTAATTCACCGATTTTACTTGATTGGGGCATAGTTCCCAACTTTGAAACTTTTAGGACGGTTGAGTAAGTTAACAGGTGTATGATATAACATTTAGAAAATAAACTGACAATCTATATTTATAAAGTAGAGTCATTTTTAGTTTATTTAGATCCCTCTTCTCTATTTCTTACTTAAGGTCAAAGTCTATCTCAAATATTTAATGTATATATTTTTACCAGCTTTTATGTGTGCACCTATCATATTTAAATTCGAAGCTACCATTTTTCTCAGATAAAAGTTAAAATTGTTAATTCTAGTTTTGAAAAAAAAAATGTTTACATCGATTCGGCATCGATATTACCAAAATAGCTTCTTAAAATTAATTAAAAACCAATCGTAATTTAAATTAGACAAAAAAAACATTTTTTATGTAAATAAATAATGACTGAAGTTATTATAATATTGTTTTTATTATATTATATTAAATTGAAATAACATAACTAAGTATAGCAAAAAAAAATGTATATATATATATATATATATATATATATATAAATGTTAAATTTATAATATATTATCGCCCTTAAACACCTTACCTACCTACCTATTAAAATAAACAACAAAAAAAAAACTTTGCTAATGGTTACACCAAGGTTTATTTTATCTAAATAATTATAATATTGTATTGAACTTCATATATTTTTGTTGAAACTAAACTTAAAAGTGAAGCAACTAACAAATCAAAGAGTTAGCTATCGATAAGCAAAAAGGAGGAGCCAAATATTTTAGAACAAATTGTTTTTTATTTTTTTTTATTCGATAAGTGGATTTTAAGTATCTTGAAACGAGAGACCTCTTGAAAGGAGTGAAGCTATTTTAAGTTTTGTTTTTTCTTGGTCGATTGCATAGGTTCATTATTAAAAATAATAATAATAAAAAAATTGGCTTAAACTTCAGCAGAATTATATATATTATATATATATATATATATATATATATTTTTTTTAGGAAATATTGTATATATAGACTTTTGAAATTATCCTAGGTAAAAATAATTTAGGACTCAGTCGTGTCAAAAAATATTTTAATTTTACTGTCGTTTCGGCTCAAACATTAGAAGGCTTTACTGAGCCACGTCAAACAAAAACTCCAGTTTTTTTTTTCTTTTTCTTTCTGCTTTATGCTTGGAATGGCTCACTTAAGGTGAAACTTCTTTTCTTCTTCTTTCTTTTAGTGGCGCGACAGGCCGTGCAGGCCTTGGGCCTCGCGGTGTAATCTCCAGGGAGATTACACTCGCGTTTCTCGTGCAATTTAAAGGGTATGGTAATCACTCCCTACGCCTAATTTAGTAGTAGCCACCATTTGGCTGACGGATCTCACATACCGGGGGGAGAGGTTGTGAGTGAATTCCCATTTAATTACATCCTAATAAAAGCCCCCGCCGGGACTGGGATTCGAACTCACAACTTTAGCATGAGAGACTAGCGCGCTAGCCACTCGGTCACGGGCTCCCCCACTTAAGGTGAAACGTCGGCAAAAATTAATATATTTTTACACGGCTGACTACTGATTATTTCTACTTATGTTAATTAATATCGATTAAACACCCTGTTGTAGTAACAACATTGAATTAAAAATAACATTTAATTTTTATTTTTTTATTTATTTATTTTTTTTTTTTTTGTGTCGATAATATATTGACATATGTTCTTATTAAAGATATATGTATAAATATTATTTATGTATCTTACATGTAGGGTTAGATGTGGATATGGTTGATGTCCCATTGTTAATATTAAGGTTAAAACGCTTCTGAAGTGTAATTAGTTCCTGTTAATATGATGTTTTAATATTTGAATTTTATGATAAAATTGTTCTATTTACTCATTCATCTTCAACTACTACGGAAAATGAAGTTCAGGTTGGGGGTGAATAAAATATAATCAGTGCAATAAGTGTTAGTGGCAGCTGTTCTACCTCTATCTCAGCTCCAAGTTCTTGCCCTCTCCAACTTCTCCAACAAATTGAAATTTTTTTCTCTGACCCTCGCCGTTTAACTTTTTTACTTTTTTTTTTTTCTCCGCTATGATTTATACATTTAATAAAAGAAGGTAAAATCCTTAGATTGTAAAGCTGAATAGAAGTTATTAGCAATATAATTTTTTCTGGTTTATTAGTTTTAATCTTCCTCGTTTCAGGTAGAGATTAAAAATTTGTATAAACCTTCTAAATTAAATTAGTGCTCAAGTGATTAAGACTAGTTAAAATAGCTTATGAACAGTACAAACTATTTTATCAACTTTAAAATATTATAATTAAGTGATAGTTAATGGTGATTTAGAAATCATTCTTTATCTCTTCTTTTATAAAAACATAAAAATTAATTCACCTGAAATGGTTTTGTGTCAGCTATTAAAAAATTACTTCTAAATAGAAAATTAAAAACTAGTGCGAATGAAAGGAGAAAGATTGATAAAGTTCCTGTGAAGTGTTATTAATAAAAAGCAACTAAGGTTGATAAAAAAATTTTCTTAGAACGTTTTTTTTCTGGAGTTTGTTGTACATTAAAGAAACTCAACTTTTAATTAATATACTTTAATATTACAAAAACTAAAATCAGAAATCAGAAAGTAAAAATTCAAAACTTACTCAACATTACTGAAAAACTAACTATTACAGACAGATCGTTATGGATGACCACAAAAAAGCTACTGAAGTACAAAGAATCCCTCCCATCCTAACACTTTCCTTTCTACCTACGCTGATGACACTTGTGTGTTATCAGTCAATACTGATCCAACTATTGCCTCTCAAACTCTCCAATCCCATATCAGAGACCTCGAAGTATGGTGTCAGAACTGGAGAATTAAAATAAATGCCAACAAATTACCAAATTACCTTTACCCTTCGTCGTAAACCTATGACATCCTGCCCTACTGTCTCCTTCAATAATACTCCTCTTGTCACGGTTGAACAGATCCTATATCTAGGACTGCACCTTGACAGACGTCTCA
Source organism: Piezodorus guildinii (assembly GCA_023052935.1). Taxonomy (NCBI): domain Eukaryota; kingdom Metazoa; phylum Arthropoda; class Insecta; order Hemiptera; family Pentatomidae; genus Piezodorus; species Piezodorus guildinii. The sequence goes on from CM041294.1 coordinate 40,371,519, forward strand.
CTTGGAACCCTCATACAAGACTGAAACGACAAGAAACTGCTCGACGTTTTCGACTACTTCAACACGTACTAGACAAACGTTCTAATCTTCCACTTCACTACAAAATATTCATCTACGTGACTATCATAAGGCCGATATGGACTTACGGAGTAGAGCTTTGGGGCTCTACTAAACCATCGAATTCTTCCCGTATCCAATCCCTACAATCCAAAATCCTTCGTAAAATCCTCCGAGGCGTCTGAAAAGGAGATGGCCCCGAGACCTTCTAGCTTAGAACATTTTGAGAGTGCTTCCAGAGGGAAGCTTCTCTACATGTGTTTAATGCCTTTTTACATTTCATTCCAATTTACTTGATGTATTACATTATACAGTTGTAAATTCCAATAAATAAATAAATTTAAAAAAATATTACAAACAAAAATTTCTTAAATTGAGTTCTATGTTGTGAACTACTGTTTTTTGTAAGTACAGAACTTCCCGAAGAAGAACTTGAAATCATCTTTTGCTTACTGTTTCAACATCTTCATCAACCATAATTCCAAAATAATGTAATTACTTGTTGATAGTATCTTTAATTGTATTTTAATAAATTTAATCCACTTAACCATTGTATTATAAAATAGTGTTCGGCATATCTTATTGGAGTTTATTTTTACTTTATCTTTATTTCTTGTAATAAAAAAATGTGTTGAATGTTTGTTTTTTCATTAAAAATTAGTGGCGTTTCGGATAATTTTATTTTAAGATTATGATCTACTAACGAATATGTATGTAACTATTACATAAACGTCTATGGTATATAATAATGATCTAGATAAGAAATGGCTGGCACTTTTGCTGGGAACATACTATTAACTGTAAAATATACTACTTCTAGTCAACTAATATTTTACCGAATTCTGTCCTGATGTAATATTGTATCTTATACTAAACGTTTATAATGTGTAATAATAATATGAATTATTAATGAATAATAATAATACTACTAATTGTTGAATCTACTCAAGCCCAACACTTACTACTCACGTGGACTACTCTGCTGGGCCCGCTATACAGCCTTGTAGTGCGGAATTTGTATAGCGCTAACCCCTTCTCACTAGGTGATAAATAGGGGTGGGCAAAGGTTGATTTTACTTTCACTTACAGATATAGTATGCGATCCTGAAAATTTTCGAATTCTAGTTTTCAACGGAAATACACCTTTTATGGTCCCCTGAGTCCAAATAACCAAGTCCCGCAAAATGGTCTGTGTGTGTGTGTCTGTGGTAACTTCCGGGCAGAAACGGTGAGTGCTATGAAACTGAAATTTCATATTTAAGATATATATAAGCCCGAGACGTTACAAAACATTTTTCATCAAAATGAGCTTACCAGAAGAGCCACTTTATACCATGCATTTTGCACCTTTTTTCGATTTTCTCGAAAACGGTTCCGACGATTTTGATTAAACTCGCTACATCAATGTAAAATTTAATAGGCTTTAATATCATGTAGTTTTCAATCTGATTAAAATAGTGTGACAGGGTTTAAATTCCGATGTTTTAAATTTTGTTCCTCTAAAGTACCTTTAATTTTGTATATTCTATAAAAATAACCAAATTATCTTGTTAGCATTGATAAATAACAGCTAAGTATGTAAGTTGTGCGAATTTAAAAAAACAACTAAAGGAGAAAACTGAAAAAAAAAATTAATGTAATTTTTTGTTTTTGAACATAAGAGCAGTAATATACATGTATGATATACCGGTTGAAAGTTAAAGATTTTAGAAAAAATATTATCTTAAACACAAGCTTTTAAAAATTGATAGAGAGTGATGAAAAGCCGATAAAACTAACTGATTGTCTTGGATAATAATATAATAGATTATTTAATAAAACACATGTTTCTAATAAAATCCAATTTAAATAATTCTTTATCAATTTATTTTCGTTTTTATATTTGTTTAAAAATTCTTGAATTGATATAAATAATTAAAGTAAGTGAAAGTCGTGTGTTGCGCTCACCAGATTTTTTTTATTAAATTTTCTGTCTTATTACAAATTAATAAAAAATATTTGAAAATAAATATTTAAAAAAATAAAAATATTGTCAACTTAACACTCTAAAAAAAAAAACAACAGAAGAATTTAAAGGAAATAATTTTATTCATATATTAATGTTTTCGTGTAATATTTTAGGTTCATTTGTATGAATTAAAGCAAGCTTCTCATCTATTGATATATGCTGTAGTATTTCATCGACCATTAAGGAAATTTAACTATAAATCGAATTTTTTATTTTTTTATTGTGAAAGATGCTCGACACCATATGAAAATGTAGATCTAAATCCCTTGTCAAATGGATTGACAAGTTACGAGCATGACAAGCTTTGGTGTAATATTGAGCCTATCGCAGCATTGCAATTTCTATGGTGAATGATTTCGATTAGAAAAGATAAAGTTAGCAGATTTTTCGTAATTCAGATTTTGACACTACTGCGGTGGAACAAAGTTGACTGTTTGCTCATTTAATTATTGTGCCACTAACTATTTTTTTGGTTAAGCTAATCTTCTTAGTTTCTATTATCATTGTCCATCAGTTTTTTTTTTTAATTAAAAATTTCCACCTGATATATTATATTAAAATGCCGTTTATGGAAAATGTCCTTTTTTTAAAAAATTACCACAACTATTTTGATGAACCAAAATTAATGAATCATCTTTATTCCGATAATTTAACTTTATTATCATAATTAAAGTTTATGCAGCTTGAACTTTTATATATTCTTAAAGTTTTTATTAATGAGAGACATTAAAACAATTTAAAACATTCATAACGAAAATCGCCCATAAATCTACTACCACAGAAATTAACTATAAGGTTTATAGTTTACTTTCCGTTAATAATTACCTGCGGGTTCCTGCCGGTTTACGAGAAAAAAAAAATAATTTTCGGTTGCTCCTATCAAAAAAAGTGTCCTAAGTAAAAATTGCTGGAAATAGGGTGTGGAATCAATTTACGACGTCGAATCATAGGGTTCCAATTTACAAAAAAAAAAATATTCTGGGACAACGTCTACATCAAAAATCTGAATATAGAAATCGATTCCTCGTTAAAAAATAATGGGGGTCTACGTTTAACCTTTTTTTCGTACAGCCAAAAGTCTGACCATACTACTGCAGTGTCCAATAATTTGGTGTTTCGCCCCAGTGTGCGTCAGTTTAAAAAATATATTCATTCATTATCACGTATCTATGAAAATAAAAATTATAGGTTATTAACATGCATTAGTTGTGTCTTAGTACATCACAACTTAAACAAGGTTTGAATTAAGGCAGTTGTCGGATAATTTAGTGCTTAATATAAACAGCTACAAAGGGACTTAATTTACAACACTATCTGCCAGCTTAATTGTCAGTAATTACAAAGGCTAACTCGATACAATTAACTAGACGACTCCAGCGCTTCTAGCTCCTACCTTTTCCAAATATTTTATTATTTTTTCGCCTATTTTATAAAATAATTAATTTACAAGGAATACCTGTAGTACTCTTCAAAGTGATTTTGTTGAATAATGTTCTAACAAGCAAAAATAATGCAAAATTTACTCTATAGATTAAATGAGTCTACAAATATCTTTATTTCTTTGGTCAATTTTTAATAGTGTTTAAATAATTCCCAAGGTGGCAGTTCTACTTATCATTTTTTATTTTATTTATAATAATTAATCTAATAATTTAAAATGTTCTCTTTAATATGTACTTTTTTGTTTTGAGTTTCCTGGCAATAACGTTTTGTTTTCCAATTACTTTCTTAATGATTTAACTGAATGACTACAGGTAAAAATGAATGAAATTTCCTATAGGTTTATTTGAGATTAAATTCTCTATCCAACGGTATTTAAAAAAGCCTTAAATTCAGATGTATAAGTTTTTATATGCTCTAAAAGTTTATAAAATCCGAGGTTAGTGTTTCAATGAATTAAAAATTGAATATAAGATGTTTTGGAAGAAGAACTCATTTAAAAGTGCAATGTATAGATGACTTATGCTTTAAGACATACTTATAAACGTTGAATATGAACTAGGAACAAAAATATTAATTTGCTCTTTCTTCTTGCAGAAAACGTACGGAAATACGTTTAAGGCTATTGACGAATGACTGTGGAGTGTTATCGATTGATGATAACGAGGTCATAGCCCGAGAATTGGTAGAATCGCAAACCTATTCCATATCCTTCCACCTAATCCAATATTGAAATTTTAATTAAATTATATCATAAGGACTTAAATTAAATAATCTTCATAGTTATAGATTATTTATTATACACTCTATGACGTTTATGAATTTCTTGCTTATTCATGCAACTGTGATAAATTTTAATCAGAGACGAGATATGTATTTGGATGTCGATGTTTTGACTGCAGAAGGAGGGTGATACTAATGTAAAGTATGATTAATTATATTTAACAGGCGTTTACGTTGCCAATTAAGATTGTTCTAAAATAAACTTTTTTGGAAGAAAAATAAAATCTGGATTTAAGATCTGTCAGACTATTTCAATCAGAAAGAAACATGCGCGATATTAAAGCCCATTCAATTTTAAATTGTGATTGATCAAAATCGTTCAAGCCGTTTTTGAGAAAATCGTAAAAAGGTGCAAAATGCATGGTATAAAGTAGCTCTTCTGGTTCTCTGATTTTTATATAAAGTCTGCTCTGACATCTCGGGCGTCTAGTTGTCTTAAATATAAAATTTCACCTATAAAGATGCAGAAATACTTAAATTATAATAATATATTTCCTCATGTTTTTGTGCCTTAATTGGTCCATGATATTTATGTGATCTAACTGAACAATTCCAGTGATCAAACTTGAAAATTGGTTGAACCATCACTTAAAAAATAAGTTCAAGTTAAACTCATTACACCCATGGCTTACAACTGTTTATATGAAACAAATGCGTGTCGATTTCTTTGGAATGTAAATCTGTTTAAAAAAAAAATTGAATAGGATACTCTTTGTGGTAATCTTTTTGCTAAAAACGACCGATTTAATGGCCGAATAATCGGAGATGGTTCGGGGAAACAGACTAATCGATTATTTTGAAATAACCATTCACCCCTCGGGACTGAATGCGGATGAAGGGTGACCGCTTTCAACTGGACACACTAGGGGGGGCGGGGTGGCCGAGCGTGTTAGCGCGCGTTGCTGTGAGCACGCGTTGCCTAGCAACATATAACCGAAAAAGTTAAAACCAAATAATTACGAGTTCGACTCTCGTGCTGGGGGATTTTATCTCGGCAAATATCCCCGCCCTCACCCCTGGCCGAGAGAATCCCTGTATAGCCTTCAAAGGCCGAGGTAGGGGCGGACAAAAAAAAAAAAAAAAAAAAAAAAAAAAAAAAAAAAAAAAAAAAAAAAAAAAAACTGGACACACTAATATCCTGTTATTAGCAGGCCCGTGTCTAGTAGTTCCATGTTTATAAGTCGCATTTTGTATTTTTATCAGTTTAAACATTGTATTGTTTACAGAAGGAATGCTATTTAGGTTTATTTATTCGTTATAGGTTGAATTATGCACCTTTAGATGGCCTTTAATCCTTTGAATGATGTAAGTTGGCGAGGGCACAAGGATGAGGCTGATGAGACACTACTAGGGGCATAAAACACAGGCGATTAGAGGAGACGTCTCCCCCGGGAAGATATGGTTCACATGTAAGAGGGATATTGACCTCATATATAATTAGACTGCTGAATAAAGGAGGTGTAAATCAGGTGGGCGTTGGCGGCGGTCCTCGTAGATCACTGCGTATAAATACTTGGGCGCCGCTGGGAATTCCTCCCCATCTCCCCTCACACATTCTTCTGTCTCTGCTTCCCTGATTCACATGCATCCTAAGGGTTGGTGATATGAAATTGATTCATGTTTAACAACAGATATTTCATTATTCCCAAACCAGGACTAGAACAACCTCTTTTTTCAGCTTCATCTCGACTTTATCCTCTTGTTTGACGTTGAACTGGAGGCTTTCTATGACTTAAAATGATTTTATATACATTATATTAGCCAGAGAGAGGGAAAAAACTATATTTAAAAAATCAGGCCATGTTTCTGTAAAATTGGAAGGTGTGGTAAAAAAAAGTAACTGTAGCACAAAAACTGTGGAGAGTTTAGTCGTAATTTTAGGCAAAGTTCGACTTCGAACTTAAATTGTGAGGAAAATGTGTACTTTTCGGTTTCGCAGTATTTTGTATTCTATTATTAATAATAATAATTTACAAACCTAGGCATCGCTATGGATCAAACCCTTTCGTGGAAACCCTACATCGCATAAATGTTTCGCAGAACAAGAAGAACCCTTAAATTTTTCCTTCGTTCCCGTCATCTACTTCCACTATCCACTCGCAAGCTCCTTGTATCCTCACTTGTTTTCCTCCACTTTGACTATGGCTGTGTGGTGTATGATGGCCTTTCGACTATGCTTGATGACAGGCTGAAGCGAATCATGAACATCACTATAAGATTTGTCTTCAGTACATCTAGAAGGTCACATGTTATCCACTTATACAGCGAGTTAAAGTGGCTCCTTCCTCCCAAACGCAAAAAATATTTCCTAGGATCATACCTTTACCAAACCATTAACTCTTATCATCCACCCTATATCCATAGTCTCCTCAGTCCACTCTCTTGCCACAAGATCACGCCATTCTGACCATAACGTTCCTACCCACAAAACTAAAACTTTTGATCGTTCCTTTATTATCCGCTCTACTACTCTCTGGAATTATCTACCTAAGCATGTCCGTCATGCTGCTTCTCTACCCTCATTCAAATCCCAACTTTTTCTGTACTTCTTATCATCCCAACAAACTGACGCTTAACAATTATGATATAGCAATTATAAGAATTGAATTTTGAATGAAGAAAATAATTAAAAAGCCTACTGTTTAAATGTATATATTGTTTGTGAATTCATTTATTTTTCATTCCGTTCGACACCATCGTTTTCGGAAGATTTCATTTCTTATTTTTTTATTATATAATATTTCTTCTTCTTTCTTATCTCATTATTTTAAATAATAACTATGTTAATTTTGTCTGTTGACCAGACATATTATATTATTTCATATTTCAATGTACAATCTGTTATTCTTAAGGGACCTCAGCCTAGAATAGAAATTTTTTTCTGTTCTAATAATAATAATACTAAGCTTATTATTATAACCGTAGGTTGCCTACATAGATTCGTCCAATGATCACGGTTTAAACCTAAGTCACTGAGATCAGACTAACAATCCTCCTCGGCTTACCAGTAGTCGGTTAAGTGCTTACTAATGTCTACGGAATTCGTTCTTCACCGAGTTTAACAACTCTACACGCCCGTTTGAGTCGCCGCGATGCAATCAGCTCAATTGTACGCACAGAGTACAAGCTCCGTAATTTCGTGTTGTGTGACCTTCTGAATTTCTCAGTGTCCTCATCACACTTTAGACCAAATATCGTACGTAGTTCCTTAATCTCGAAAACCTTAAGGCGTTGTTCATCCTTCAAAGAAAGCGACCACTTTTCACATCCGTACATATTACGAGAATAATAGTTATATAGATTCTAACCTTTAAGTTGCTTGATAGAATTTGTGAGCTAAGTAATTTCTATACTGAATTATAACATGCATTTCCTGTCTTTAACCGCGACTTTATTTCCTCCTGGACTTCGTTTTTTTTTCTAGTTTTTATAGGACCTAAATAATTAAATTTCTCTACGTTTTTGTGTTCTACTAAAGTTGTTAACACTACACAAGCTGAATTTCATTTTGTAAGTCGGTATATTTCGTAATGCGGCGAACCTCATGTACTCAACTTACCGGACTAAAAGCTTATATTATACAATATACGTTTGAAAGAACATGACTCATATAATTATGTTTATCCTTCTCTCTACTACAGCTTACTTATACTCAATTTTTCTTGTTATAAATATAATAGCTTTATCTCTCAACCATCTTTATTCCACTTCAACCGTATACTAACGAATATAATTTGAATTTATCTTACTAATATTATTGGATTTATTGCTAGTTTTGGGAGGCTCGATTAAAACACGAATATTATGAAAATTCATTAATGCATCGTGTTATTTTTTTTGTCCAATTGTTTTTAAGTTATAGCGTGCACAATGAAGGTTTGTGCCATAGGCATTGGAGGTCTTTACCCTTTGAAACCAATAAAGAAAGTTAAAGTATCGGTCCGCTGAAACATGAAGTGACGCAAACCAAAAGCCGGAAATGCGTTAACAAATCATTAAGTTATTTGTCTGAATATTAGTATTAAATAAAGTTTTTTTTTTTTTTTATTTATCTAAAGAAATTTACAACTGTATTGAATCAATACAACAAATAAATAGGATTGATATATAGTTAAAACACATGGTAGTCCTGTGACGAAACTATCCATTGGTATCACTCCAATGTCTAATTTATAGTAGGTCTCTTGGTCATCTTCTTTCAAGGCGCCTCGGTGGATTGTCAGGAATAGATATGGAGGAGAGGTCACGGATAAGCGGGTTTGAGTGGGCAGGGAGTTTGGAATGAAAAGGGGTATATCTATAACGGGCCAAGTCTTCAACAAATGGGATATGTAGGTCTTTATGGATGATTTTATTGGTAACGAAGTAAGGAGCATTGAGGATTTTTCGAAGGATTTTGGATTGCAAGGATTGGATGCGACAGGAATTTGATGGTTTAAATAAAGTTTTTAATCATTAATATATAAAGGCTTTTTGAACTGTGAATTTAATTTGAATTTTTCCAAACCAAAAAGGAACGTAAAAATATTACTTCATGCATGTAATTTTGAGCTTTGTTATATTTGCTGACATGAAATATTACATACATTACATTACATTGTATTCTGTATATTATTTTTTTTAATTAGGTATCTGTTATTTCTCGAATTAAATACCGATAAGACGAAATATATGATTAGTAGCAGAAACGGTGTCGATCTTGGTGATATTGATATATCAGGGCATACTTTTGAACACGTAGAGAAAGTCAAGTATTTAAGTTCAATGATAACAAGAAAAAATTAAATCTAGGAAGAAATAAAGTTCCGGTTAAAAGTGGGAAATGCGTGTTATTATTCAGTTGCTAAGTTACTTAGCTCACGGCTTCTATCTAAAAACTTAAAGGTTAGAATTTATAAAACTATTATTGTTCCAACGGTTCTTTACGGATGTGAAACGTGGCCGCTTACTTTGAAGGATGAACAACGGCTTAAGGTTTTCGAAAATAAGGTACTGCGTAAAATATTTGGTCCGAAGAGAGATGAGTGCACTGGGGAGTTCAGAAGGTTTCACAACGCGGAATTGCGGAACTTGTATCCTGTGAATATAATTGAGTAGATAGCGTCGCGGAGACTCAAATGGGTGAGCAAAATTGTTGGGCTCAGTGAGGAACGGATTTCGAGAAAGTTGGTATTTGCTGATCCGACTGGTAGGCGTCCGAAAGGTAGACCGAAGCGTCGATGGGAGGATTGGGTTAAGGCTGATCTTGGGGGCTTGGGCTTGAACGGAGAACATTGGACGGGTCTGTGTAGACGGAATATGGTGGTATCGGCATCGAACCTTCGGGTTCGGTAAGCCTATTATTATTATTATATGTTATTTCTTATTTTTACTTAAATCCTGCTTACCTTTTTAACCGTTCGAACTTCAACTATGGAATTATTAACTCATTGCTTTATTAGTTTTTATGATTGCTTTCTTCTTTATTTTTCATGACTACAATTATTAATTTATATTTCTATACAAAGCTTCATTTTGTATCTGGTTACTTTCTATGTGGTTGCTTTGAATGCTTATAATTCTTTTTACTTTTTTGTACGTATATGTCGTAATTTAAATCAGAGAAGCTTGAGAGGAGAATTTTTTTATTTATTATTCTACTTGCCAAATAATATATAACTAGCGATCCTTGCTTTGCCCGGTTGCAATTCAGATGTGTCGTTTATGTTCAAAAAGTTCAGTTTGACCTATTAGGGGTTTATTACTATGGGATTATGCGTTTAACTGGTAAGCTCTTCATTATTTTATTAAAACATAGGCAGAAGTTGGTCAAAAAATCAAAATTTGGTTCAGTTTGTTTGTTATGTTAAACAGTTCCTGTTTTATTCGATATAATACTATTTTATATTTATATTTCACTATTATCCTATATTTAAAATTAAAATTTTCTAAATGTATTTTAAAAGTTTGATTCAGATTCCATGGGAGTCCCATTCAGTTTGCATTCGAACGTCTATTTTCATAAAATGATCTAAAAGTCAAAATAATTATTAACAATTTAAGTTTATTATTATTTAACAACAATTTAATTTTATGCATTAATAACATTTTTCCATTTATTGTAACAATTTACTAAGATTTGGTACGTAATCTTGTTTTTTAAATCTTGAGCACAGTATAGAATTTAACCTGTACGATACTAAGAATATATTCCTCATGACTTCACAAATAACATATGTTCATGAGTTAATGCGCTTATAACATTTTTCTATGGAGGTCCTAGGATTTTTTAATGGGAGTAAAAAATCCTTAGTTATGCTGTCCTTCGGAGAGGACGTTAAAAGGTGGTCCCGAGCCTGTGCGATGTCAGGTACTCGTTAAAGATCCCTATCCTAATAAAACCTGGATAAGCAAATTTAGGACTCCCACTGTAGCATCGTCCGATTAGCCACAGTAGCATAAAGTGATGCTAAATAAATAAACAAACATTTTTCTATTAACTTTTACGACTAATTTTATTGCATATTTCTAAAACCTTGTGCTTTCCAACGGTATATTATAGGTCTACATTACTACTCCTGCTGCTGGAATAATCTTTTGAATCATTGATTACAGAAAATTTAATATTAGTTTCTAAAGAAAAACTCGATTGGGATGAATGTTTTTGATTTAAGAAAAAAAACAAAAACATAAATGACAGTAAAAACGGTATTAAAATCTGTCGCGTGATTTACAAGGGGTTCGCGGAAACCAAAAATAGCGATACCATTCTATACTATAGATAGAAAAGAAGGTATAGTTTTTGTTCCAGGACTTGCAGCTTCCAACGATTAAACATTTTGTTCATACTCAAACAGCTTCTTGCTTCAGTAAAACACCAGTCTCCAAACCTCCATTAATAAAGGAAATCGGTAACTATAATAAAACATCTCTAAAACGCTACACTCATAAAAGAACTAAACATGTGTTGCTAACTTAAGCTAGTTTGTTTTAATTTCTTATTTTATATTATCAATTATGTTATCCGTTTTTATTTGTAGGTTTTTGTATAATTTTTCCTACAACCATACATCTAGGTTGGAATCGAACCTGCACAGCTCCGAAACGCTCTGAACAGTATGTGTTATCTTAAATGTGAGCATCTTAAAATATTATTCGTAGTACTTTCATTTTATCGGGGAAGGCTGATAGGATTGGTAATTTTTTTGTTAATCGTCGAAATTTACTATTATAGCCTTAAATATGGTCTGGGTCGATAAAGTTTTTTGTACTACAAATTACGATTTTACCGAGATGCTTATCACTTTGGATCTCTAAAAGAGTTTATCCGGAGGTTAATGTCAAGCACGATCATTGCGTTCGATTTCCCATCCCCTCACCGCCACTTCAAGGAATCGTTAAATGATACAAACAAGCTTCTTTCTTATTTATATATTGCGTCTAGTTTACGTGATGTTCTTTATATTAATTCCACTCATTAAAACTGCATTTTGGCCTCATCGTTGGAATTTAATTGGCTTGGCTTATACGATTCCACATACCTTTCTCAATCTATTCCGGTCTACCTTACGTTACTGCGTGCCAGGCATTCCTTTGGTGACATCTAATGTATATGTGTCTAAATTGAGCCTATTTCTTAATGAAACTGTTCTTAGTTACAGGCCATCAAACTTCAAAGGCCCGTCTTTCTTTTTGTAACCTTATATTAAAATGTTTAACACTTTCTCTAATACTAAAAGCATTACGAGATTTTTTAAAGTATTGTTTTATCATTTGTAATAGGTGAAATTTTTAGCGATTAAAACATCATGGAATAATCGTTACTTAACCTATTTTTTATATCTTAATGACTATAATTTTTTCAATAAATAACAATTACAAATACATAAATTACTTTAAAAACATACAATTATATCAACTTGATTCTTATTAATTTCTTGAAACCGAAAAAGGTTGAATTTGATTTGGAAAAGCTATATATGGATACCCACCATTTAAAGGATAATAAGATCCAGGAGGATCACTCTACCCAACGGTGGCCCCATGATTGAAATAAAGGAAGTAATAGTTATCCTGCCTCAGCTGGGTTCTAACTAATAATTCCGCATACCTATATATTAAACATAAAATAGGTAAGAGAAATTATAGCGATCGTGAAAATTTATGAATCCCAGCTTTCACCGATAATTGTCTTTTTTGAGACCTATTAACCATATCAGACTGCGGTGGGCTGGTCACGTTGCTAGAATGGAGGATGAGAAGATCCCTAAGGCCGTTATGACTGAACCTCTACACGGCATCAGAAGAAGAGGAAGACCGAAACTTAGATGGACGGTTGGTGTGATAGCAGATGCAAGGGATATCCTGGGAGTGAGGAACTGGATGACGGCTGCACAAGATAGAAATAAATGGAGAGGGCTGGTGGAGGAGGCCAGGACTCGTCACCGAGTTGTAGCGCCAGATAGATGATGATGATGATTAACCATATCATCTTATTAGCTTATCTAGATATACAACTTAAACGAATTTGATGAGTTCTGCGCATGCGCGTGAGTATAGCAGTCATATTTCAAGTCGGCTCTCGGATTTATTGCTTTTACAGTTGGATTTCACTTCAGCACAGTCTTGAAAACATCATCAGACTTCAGGATAACAACAACAGTTATTATTGGAGCAAACAGTGGTAAGTTGTGATATAATTTACAGTGTAAAGTGAATGCTGAGTCACCTCTTCATATCAGCTGATTGCCAATAGCCCGGCAAGGCTGGTCTTGCTTAACTTTTTTTAAGTTATTGTTTATTTCCCACATCTGGTTATTATTTAATTACTTTCTATACATGAAATGCGATATTATCATCAAGTAATGTCCTCCAAAGCTTCAACTAAAAGATCTAGATCTAGTGGTTCAATCCCGTCACCTACAAAACAAAGACCCCGCCGTGATACTAATAAAAGATTAAATCTACAAGCAACCCCTTCCGGTACTAATTCAGAATCTGAACCACAACCTGGCACATCGTCACAAGGGATGACTGACGAATCGCCGTTTTTCACCCCAAATCCTTTTCAGATTTTACATAATGAAAAAGAAAACATGGAATCTACTCCTATACCTAGTGAACCACGGCCTCCTCCAATATTTGTCAAAAATATTAGAAATTTCCAGTTGTTGTGTGCGCAATTGAACAAAATTACCGAATCTACCAGCTACTACTGTATGAGTAGAATCAATGATACCAAAATATCTCCTACTACTGCCGAGACATATAGAAAAATAGTGAAATACCTAACTGAAACCAAAGCAGATTTCCATACCTATCAGCTACGCCAAGAGAGAGCTTTAAGGGTTGTAATCAGAAACTTACACCCCTCGACACCAGTTGAAGCTATTAAAGAAGAACTAACGGAGATGGGCTATAAAGTGCGGCAAGTCACTAACGTCCTAAAGGATAAAATTCCTCTACCTCTCTTTTTTGTGGATTTGGAACCAGCTGAAGGAGTTGAAAAAATCTATGACCTCAATAGATTGTACTATTCCAGTGTAAGAGTTGAAAAACCTTACACAAAGAGAGAGATAATTCAGTGCCATAATTGTCAAGCATATGGTCATACTAAAAGTTATTGTCATCACATACCTCGATGCGTGAAATGCGGTGAACAGCACAAGTCTGTGGAGTCTACAAAACCAAAATCAACACCAGCTGTATGTGCTCATTGCCTGAAGGACCACCCGGCCAACTATAAAGGATGCCAAATCTATAAGGAGCTGAGGACCAGGTTTCAAAAACCTCAAGTACTGGATGAAACAGCAAGACAAGTAAGAAACAGAAGAGAACCCTCAAAAACTTATTGATGCCAATTTATCATTTGCCCACTTACTTGGAGGTGGGAATCAAAGTACTGAAGCCGTGGCCCTGCCGGAACTACAAAATGTACCTCAATCTATTCCACATATACCTCTTTCTCAAAATGTAACCAATCCTAAGAATCCTAATCCACCACAAATCTCTCATATTCCTCCTCCTTCAAACGCCACAGACCTTACCAGTTTGATGACATCCTTTATTTCCGAAATTAAATCCCTTGTTATGCCCCTAATATCACTCCTTACGAATCTCGTAACAAATCTCATTCCTGCCTTAAAAAAAACCATAAATGACCTCACCTAATTCCTTATCCATTCTCCTTTGGAATGCGAATGGTGTTAGAACTCACACTGACGAACTTACAGCCGTACTGCAGGACAAAAACATTGATGTTGCACTCATTACTGAAACTAGACTAACCACTAAACAGTACTTTAAAATACCAGGATACACGACATACCGGACAGACCATCCAGACGGCAAAGCCCATGCCGGTACTGCTGTCATAGTCCGCCGATCCCTCACCCATCACTTACACCCAATTTCCGCCCACGATTACCTACAAGCAACTTCCATCGTTATCAAAACCTTTTCCTTTCCGCTTATCATCGCATCAGCATACTGCCCTCCTAAACATCCCATTTCCTCTGCCCAATTTGGATCCTTCCTCAACTCCTTGGGTAATCACTTCATTTTGGGTGCAGACTTAAACGCTAAGAACCAACAGTGGGGTTCTAGAACCACCAATTCTCGTGGACGGACATTGCTGTCTGCACTCAACTCCCGACGCTTTCATCTCCTACCTCCCGATTCTCCTACCTACTGGCCAACAGATCCTAACCGTAATCCTGACATCCTCGACTTCTTCATCCACAGCGGATTAGGCTCTCTGAATTTTTCCATAGCTCGCCTTGATGAACTATCCTCTGATCATAGTCCATTGATTCTAAATGTATCCATAACACCTATTCCTAAACCTATCCCACCGTCATTCATTAGGGGCCCTGTCAACTGGAACCTCTTCCGCGAAATTCTCACTAATGATATTGACCTCAGAGTGATTCTCAAAACCCCAAATGACCTTGACGACGCCGTATATTCCTTTACAACCGCTATTCAACAAGCCGCCTGGACTGCCTCCTCTCCCAAACAATCCCAAATAATTCCTTACAAAAGCCATTTACCACAACACCTGACAGACCTCATCAACAGCAAACGTCGAGCTAGAACATTATGGCAACGCACCCGCCACCCAGAAGATCGCCGCTCCTATAATTTTTTTTGTAGAAAATTAAAGCGGGAGTTGGCGATCTTCCGTTCCCAATCCTACAATACCTACCTCTCCTCTCTCTCGACTCGTGACAATTCCCTGTGGAATGTCACGAAGAGAATCCTAAAATCCCACACCATTTCCCATCCTCTCCGGCGCTGTGATGGTTCCTGGGCTGCTTCTAACAAGCATAAGGCCGAGGAATTCGCACAGCACCTTTCCAAAGTTTTTACTCCTCATCCAGAGCTTAATCCAACCCATACTGCAGCAGTTGAAGAGTTCCTCACGTCACCAATACCACTATCCTTACCACCTAAAGCAGTTAATCCCTCTGAGGTCAGATATCTTCTTAAAAAGCTTCCTCTCCGCAAATCTCCTGGATACGATCTCCTTACTCCCCAAATCTTAAGACAACTTCCACCTAAAGCCATTACATTCCTTACATATCTCTATAACTGTATCCTACGCACTACCTATTTTCCTCTCTTATGGAAACATTCAACTATGATCCTTTTCCTAAAACCAGGCAAACCTTCTAACAACACGTCATCTTACAGACCTATCAGCCTACTTCCGATCCTCTCAAAAATTTTCGAAAAGCTCCTACTAAAACGAATCCTAGCCAAATTTCAAAATTTTCCTTCACATCAGTTCGGATTTCGTCCTCAGCATTCCACGGTTCAGCAAGGACTCCGAGTTGTAGACCACATTTCCTCCGCCCTTGAGTGCAAGGAGTATTGTTCGGGTGCCTTTCTGGACATAGCTCAAGCTTTTGACCGGGTGTGGCACCCGGGACTGCTCTTTAAGCTCAAAACCCATTTACCTCAACCCTTATACCTAATCCTCCGATCCTATTTATCCAACCGCTCCTTCCGAGTTCGCTGTGGTTCCGAATTTTCCGAACAATATACTGTTGAGGCCGGTGTTCCTCAAGGCAGCGTCTTAGGACCCGTCCTCTACATCCTCTTCACCGCCGATATCCCTACCGACCCCAATACCTTTCTGGCAACATTTGCTGATGACACAGCCATTTTATCATCCAATTCCGATCCTGAAGCAGCATCGCTAAATCTCCAAAAGCACCTTTCCCTTGTCGAAGACTGGTGCAATGCTTGGCGCATTAAGGTGAACGAAAGCAAATGCACTCACGTCACATTCACCCTTCGACGCAAATCCTGTCCAACGGTTAATTTCAATTCTATACCGCTTCCTTCCTCAGACACAGTCCGGTATCTCGGCTTTTTACTAGACAAAAGACTGACGTGGAACCCACATACAAGACTAAAAAGAAAAGAACTCAACCGCAGATTCGGCCAGTTATACAGACTACTAAACAGAAAATCTCATCTTACAGTTGACAACAAATTACTAATATACAAGACAGTACTGAAACCTATATGGACTTACGGACTTGAACTGTGGGGGACAGCTAAACATTCTAACATTAAACGCATCCAATCCTTCCAATCCAAAGTCCTCCGAACAATAGTTAATGCTCCTTATTACGTTACCAACTGTACCCTACACCATGACCTTAATATTCCGTTTGTTTTAGACCTGGTACCATCCAAATTTTCCAAATTTCATCAGAACCTTAGTCATCATCCTAACCCTCTAGCACAATCCCTATCCTGCACCACCCATCCCTACAATCCTCCTCGAAGATTGAAACGGCAGTGGCCACGAGACCTATTGTAAACATTTAAACTGGAGTTCTGACAATGGTCAGATCCTCCACTCATGTACGGTATGTTTGTGGCTACAGCGCCCTAACTCAGCCTCCACTGGCTCAGACCAGTGATGCGGCTGAGATAGAGGTGCTGGGATCTCTTGGATTCCGCTTTTTCCTCCACAAGTGGAGGGAAAAGCGCTTGCTGGGGTCCCTTTAGCAATTGTATATATTGTATATAGTTATGATTGTGTGTAAGATGTTTATATATTTGCCAACTTTTTATTTATCTCAATAATAGGTTTATGTTTCGATTTGTTTTGTTTTTTATTTATTATTATTATTTTATTGTATATATTTGAATTTATGTTATATTTTATGAAATTTGACCATTATTATTATTTTCTGTATATATAGTATGAATGTGGTCTCTTATCAATATTATTATTGTTCATTTTGTAACAAATTGTAATATATCTCAATAAAAAAAAAAAAAAATAAAAAAAATAAAATAAAAACGAATTTGATAACCAACTAAAGGAGAAAAGAGCAAAATTATTATTTAGTTTTTTTTTTCCTAATATTAGAATAGTTGTTATATAAAGCAGTGTTTAAAAAAAGAAGAAAAAAATGGCAATATTAACAAAATTTCAAATTAACTGTAAGTATTTTAATACTTACTAATGCTTGATAATCCCTATAGAGCATTCTCAAGGCTCGTTTAAACCGGTTCTTCTGCTTCAAAAAAGCCTCAGTTTAGTTATTCGTTTTAAAGGAGAAACGCGAGTGTTATAATTTTAAGGCATTAGTGGGAGATGAACGTTTCTCAGCCGCTGAAGCAACTCGTGCGATTATTAAATATAAAGAGGATGGTGCCCTGTAAAAGCGCCCTGCGCTGCGTTGGTTTGAAAAATTTAGCATTGGAGATAAAGTTGTTAAGAGGAAGAAGGGCAGTTGACTGGTCCTTCACGAACTTACTCCTCAGCAATCAGCTCTCATTAAGAACTTTGGATTCGAACTCCTGCCCCATCCCTCATTAGTACAGACCTCACACCGTTAGGTTAATACTTATTTCGATCCATGGCCCATTTTCTTTTTTTCTCTTTTTTTTCAGTGGCGCGATTGGCCGTGCAGGCCCTGGGCCTCGCGGTGTGATCTCCCTACACACTCGATGCAATTCGTAGTGATGGGTCATTACTCCCTACGCCTAATTTTGTGAGTGGCCACCATTTGGCTGATGGGTCTCACATATCCGGCAGAGAGGCTGTGAGACAATCCCCATTTAATTACATCCTTATAAAAGCCCCGCCTGGACTGGGATTCGAACTCGCAACCTGTAGCACGAGAGACTAGCGCGCTAGCCACTCAGCCACGGGCTCCCCTTGGCCCATTTTCTTTAAGGGAACAAAATTATAATTTTGCGGTAGTTGAAATTGCAGTTCAAATTTTCTCTGTCGCCATCCGAAAGAATGATATTAGCGTGGGATCTAAATATTTTAATACTTAATAATTTCTATAGAGCCTTCTCTAAACTTGTTTATTCTCGTTCAGTCTTTCAGAAATTTATTTTTGTCAGTCTTAAAACATTAATGGTAACAACTTTTCTCTTAAGATTTCAGAAAGATGTTATCTTATGTACAAAGTTGTGAAAGGTAATGTAAATTGACGAATAAACTTATTACTGACTATTGTACATTACATTTTTTTATTATTATATTATTTAATCTAAAATAAAAACTGAGTTTATGGACATGGCTCACTAATGCACTGATGATGGCTCACAAGCTTGAGCCGAAACGTCGGCAAAATTAAAAAAAGACTGACTTCCGGTCCATTTCCACCTATAGTAGTTTCTAGTCGACTATACATCCTCAATATTTATCGTAATAGTTAATTTACTAAACTGTTTGTGAATTATGGAAATGAATTGCTATGAATTATATTTGGAGAAAAAAAATCGTGGTTCCATCTCTGTAAATTATTGAATAAACATAACAGACCTAAGGGAACCTTTTAAGAATATTAAAAAGATGAATTCATATGCTGGAGGACACTGACGTGAGAGACAGTGTTTCCTCCCTGGGTAAAAATTAAAATTTTGATGTTCCGAGACCCTTCTTTTTAATACCAGGATTATTTTATACATTCTTACAGCATGCTTAGTTAAAAATTGTAATTTTAAAGTATCCATTCATCTCATGACCATCCATTCATAACAAAATTGTAAATAAGACTCCATTTTCTTTTATTTTCTAAATATTTGCGTATGTCTGTTTTCGATTAGGTTTAGTTAAAATGTTTATAAATAATTAATTACTCTAAGGCTCTGAAGCCCAATTTATATATTATGTTAATGCTGTTCTGAAGAGCTTGTCCCATGATAATAAAGAATTTGTTATTATTATTTAGTTTTAATAATTATTTTATTTTTATTTTCTTGTGTACACAGTTTTCCCCTGTTTTATATCTTATGTTTTATATGTAAAAGACAATTGTTTAAAAGAGAATCAAACTAGAGTGCGCTATTGCCGTATAAACTATTACAAGCCTTATCCTATACCTATTAAAAGGTTATGCCTGGCCGTCTTCCGTTTACGAAACATATTATAATAGTTGTTTTTAAAATATAAGGATGTCAAGATAATATCTTTTCGCTTGCGTGAGTGAAAATAGTGGACAGAATTAAATAGGATTGGTATGAGACCAACATCGGTACCAGTTTGTCCAATCTTGTAAAATCAAATTTAAAAAAAAAGTTGATGCTAGTATGTATTATGGATTTTTAATTTAAACATAGACCGAGAGACACGTATAAGATCATTTTTGTTTTTAAGAGCTCTAAAAAGTAAGACTCAATGTGTAATTTTTCCAGCATAATAATAATGCTGTGGAGGCGAATATATGTAATACTATTTCCATTCGATGTTTCTGTTGTATTAATAAAAATGAAATTCCTTTTAAAAAAATGTTTTTTTTTACTTCACAGTGCTTGAAAGTGTATACATTTAATAATACATCTGCATGCAGTTACTGGCAGGGTCTTAAGGGTCTTATCGTTCGATCCTAATCTCACGTTCTGAGAATACAGACTTTTTATTTTATTTTTTCTATTCATTACGTGTGGGAGCGGTGTGGTCTAGTGGATAGAGCTCTAGTCTACTGTTATCCGGATTCCAGGTTCGAACCCCGGCAGCGACACAATTATTTATTCAGTTATTTCAGCCGTGGTCTGACCCATGGAGGCCCTCCTGGGGCACACCCAGCCTCTACAAAGTGGGTACCGAAAATTGAGGGGAAACTGGCGACTGAGCGTGAACACGGCCGTTGGCCGTGAAACAGTGCGAATCTCTTACTGTATCTCTACAACCTTAGGAGAGATACAAGTTTTTTTTTTTTTTTTTTTTTTTTTTTTTTTATTAATTATCCTTAAAATTCATGACAAATTTTCAAATTTAAATGTTGTTTTCTTTATTAGATAAAATCCTTAATAAAAAAAACTTCATTTGACGTCAAAACTATTTCTTAGAAATAATGCAAGAAATTAGTCGGGGTGGCGGTCATTAAATGAAACAACTAAATAGTTTCAACTATTTAGTTGTTTCATTTAATGACCGCCACCCGGACTAATTTCTTGCATTATTTCTCAACGGTCAACTAATTACATCCACTATTTCTTAGAAATATTAATATTAAGATATGGTATTTAAGATAAGATTAAAAAAACTATATCAGATATAATTATATAATGTACTAGCGACCTGTCCTTGCTTCGCACGGGTGCAATTTCAATATGGTGTTATTTATGTTTAAAAAACTTCAGTTTGAACAATTAAAATCTAATCACTCTGAGATTATGAGTTCATCGAATCGAAAAGTGCAATTAGCAAGAAAATATTATGTTTATTATAAAACGTCTTTTCATTATTATATTTAATCATCGACAGAAATTAAAAACATAATTTGGTCAAAAAATCAAAAATGGTTTATTCAATTTGTTTGTTATTTTTAACGGTTACTATTTCATTCTGTTTATTACTGTTTTATATTTTATATGAACTTTTTTTAAATACATTTTATTTATTAAAGTTAATTTTGTTTCCATGGAAGTGCCATTTAGTTTACTGTGGAACTATTTTTGTGAAATGATCTAAAAGTATAAATCATTACCTAACAATGTTAGTTTATAACAACTTTCAATTTATATTACCAACTTACGTACGATATGGTACATATTTTTTTTCTAAAATCTTGAGTACTGTATGGAAGAAAATAACCTGTACGATCACCATGAATCACCAACCTTCCTCATTCACAACATTACAAATAGCATTTAATCAAAATTTTATGGGCTTACAATACTGTATATTAACTTTACGATTTATTTTATTGCATATTCACTTTTCTAAAATCTTGAGCTTTCTGATGGTGGATTCTACTTTTATTATACGTTACTACTAAATTTCAGGAATAATTTTTTATGACTTGATCAGAGAAAATTTATTTTTCCCGTTTAAAGAAAAGCTAAATTTCAATGTATTTTTACTTATAACTTACCTTAAGGAAACAATGCCCTAAATGGTGGGGGAAACTATATCAAAATCCTCCAGTGATTTAGAAGGAGTTAGCGGAAACCATGCCCGTTATCATTTTATATATATAGAAAGAGATTTAAATGTGTCTTTTTTTTTCCTTTTTTTTATGCTAAAGGGCCTTAAAGACCACTCAAAATGTGTCTACTGTTAAGTTTTCGGTTATATTGCCTGATGTATTCCTAATGTATCTACCATCAGTTACGTCATGAGAGATTTATATTTGTTTCCAATAAAAAAAAATCTGGTGCGCGCAACACACGACTTTCACTTACCTCTGTTATTAATATCAATTTAAGATTTTATAAACAAATTTAGATACGAAAATAAATTGTTAAAGAATTATTTACATTTGATTTTAATTATTAAATAATATGTTATTATTATCTACGAAATTCAGTAAGTTTAAAGCATCACTCCGTATTAGAACTACTTGGAGCGTTCGGCGATGACAGCGCCGTCCAGCGGCCAAGCGGTGAAACAATTGCGTTAAAAAAATATTTGTTCAGTTTTCTCCTTCAGTTGGATATCGAATTCATTCAACTTTTATATTTACCGTTTTTTATGAATGGTAATAAGATGATATGGTTATTTTTATAGAATATACAAAATTAAAGGTACTTGAGAGGAATAAAATGAAACCTACATGATATTGAATCCTATTAAATTTCACATCGATATAGCGAGTTTAATCAAAATCGTTAAAGGCGTTTTTGAGAACATCGTAAAAAGGTGCATGGATAAAGTAGGGAACTTCCGGTCAGCCGATTTAAGTGAAAAAGTTGCTGTAACATCTCGGGCGTATAGTTGTCTTAAATATGAAATTTCAGTTTCGTAAGACATGTTTTTGCGCTAGAGTTACCACACCACACACACACCTTTTTGCGGGACCTGGTTATTTGGACTCAGGGGAACTTATAAAACGTGTATTTCCGCTGAAAACTGGAATTCGTAATTTTTCACGATCGCAATACTTTCCCTTTATATTATTTCATATATAGGTAAGTGAAAGTAAAAATGTTAAAAGCGCATTAACTCATGAACTTATTTGTGAAGTCATGAGGGATATATTCTCAGTATATCTGTACCTAAGGCAATAATGTTCGCTGTGGTAATTATTTAGAACACACAAATCATTTATTGATCTTCTCCACATTGAGACCTATTCATTAAATTAAAGTAGTTATATAATGTCTTTTTTCTAGCAATGCAATGAGTTTGTTTAGTTGTTAATATTATTGTTTAAAGCTTGTTTCATAATTTAAAGTTGATAATTTGTAATATCTGTAACTTCTGGGAAGGTGATATATCACAGAAAGTAATGAAGGACTTAGCGTGGAGCCCGCAATGCGCCATACTCAGTGCCGATATTGGTCTCGTACTTTCCTTGTAATATATAAAGAAAAAATGAACTTCATTTATTTTCATGAAAGGCAACTGTAGTAAAGAATCCGTAAAAATATGTCTATTATTTATAAGAAGAATTCCGATTGAAAAATATTTTTAATTCATGTTACATTTAAAAGTATTTATTTTTTTGATTAATCTATTAATTCACAGTGGTAAAGACGAATAACTGTTGTTATACAGTAAATAGTTGTATATTCAAATAAACACTTATCTAAAAATTCTGGTTCGAGCAACACACGACTTCCAGGTGTTTCTGTTGTTAAAATCAAATTAACGTATAGTTTGATTCTTAAGTTTCCACAGCGCGTCCATAACTATTTCTAATTTGCAGTTTAACGCTAAACAATTATAAAGGAATCAAAAAAAAAAAAAACAGTTGAGGACAAAGATCTGAGCAATACCCCGCTCAGATCTGGTGTTTTACTTAATGACTAGTTTTTACTGATTTTCCTTTTTAATTTGTGTATCAGTGAAAATGTTGGAAGGAACAATTGAAGTTCAAAATGGTATAAACCAGAGTTCTGAAGATGGAAGAAAATCCCGAAACGTCAAATGTTGATTTAATAAAAAAATTTAGTTTTTATGGAATAAAGTAATTAGCCCGAATATCTACCTTTAAAATAGTAATAAAAACAAAAGAACTTTAACTCCACTAAGAAACGCATATAGCCAAAATAGTGCCTAAGGGCGCGTTTATACTGCACGGTTTTAGTGGCTCAAGCGGTAGCTGGTTCCTAGAATCCCAGTCTTCAGCCGCCTAAACACGGGACGTATAAATGTGTCTTAAGACTTTAAAATGCCTTTAGTTGACTTGTACTGTATATACCACGTATAGAAGTATGAAACCGGATTTTTTTTTGTAAAACTTTTACATCTGTTATTTGAAATTATGAAAAATATTTTATTGAAAATAGTCTCAATTGGAATTAATACATTTTCCCCACCTCTTCGGCAGGTTTATGAATACTACGCAAAAAAAAAAAAAAAAAAAAAATTCTTTGAAGAGAACCAGTTTTCGAGCCATTTTCGTACATATTCATACGAATCCAAGTGTTGTTCGGCGAGTGCATGTCCCAATGATTCGAATAGATGGTAATCAGACGGAGCCAAGTCTGGAGAATAAGCCAGCTATTGCTACCGCTTCAGCCCACAAAAAGGGTGCAGTATAAACGCGCCCTAAAAGTATAATTGGCGCTTGATATGACTTATTATCTATTGCTTTGTTATTGCGGTATATTATCCTGTTTAGAAGAGTTACTTAACTTCTTTAGTTAAAGGTACTTAAGCTATTCTAGATTATGAGCATCTATCATTGACAGTATCCATTTTTTATTACTTTCTATATTGATGTAACATTTAATGGGTTTTAACATCATGTAGGTTTCATTCTGATTGAAATAGTCTGACAGGGCTTAAATACCGATATTTTCTTCCTCTAAACTACCTTTAATTTTGCACATTCCAAAAGATTAACCTATCATCTTGATGACATTGATGAAGGACGGCTAAATATACAAGTTGGACGAATTTGACGACCAACTAAAAGATAAAAGAGTAAAACTATTTTTGTATGCAATTTTTGATAAAACGAACAGTAATAAGACTTAAGAAAAATATTATCTGATACACAAAGTTGTAAAAGTGACGAATAGGGAATAAACTTATTACTGATTATCAATTTGATATAGTTATATTATTTAATCTAAATCAGATGTTTGCAACAAAAATGAATACACGTTTTATTAAAGTCAACTTGTAATATTTTTCAAATTGAAGTATATTTAATAGTTTTTAAATTGATTTTCACTGTCGAAGTAAGTGAAAGTAGTGTGTTGCCCGCTCCAATTTTTTTTTTTTTTTTTTGCTTTTATAAAACTTTGATGACGCTGTTAAAATATTTTCAGTCCGTTGAAGTTTCCTCTACATTATTTTTTGTCATTCAGCTTCAACTGCATATTGCAAGTTGATATTTTTAGGCCATATTTCTTTCACGTTATCTTCCGTTAAATGGTTTTATTATACTTCTTTTTTAATACACGACATGCCTGTAAAGATAAAGTAGTTAAACTTTTTAGTAATTAAGAAGTTTTTCATTACCTGATAACTCGTAACAAATATAAATGTAAAAGATTTACGCTGTGCAGATTTTAACATATCAATGCGTTTAGTTTATTTTCAAGATAAAGAAGATGAAAAGTTAATAATAAAATTATGAAGTTTACATTTTGAAACGTTTGTTTAATAATTAAAATCTGTTGGCTTATGCAAAAGTTATACCTAACTATTTGAATTATCATAAAAATCCTGTTTACTCTAAAAATCGTTGTTGAGGCTAGTTATTATCAGCCATTATTAAATAAACTAAAACTTCTTTTTAACTAGCAATAACATGAACAAATCATGAATTATCCTTCTTATTTTTTTAAAAACAGGCTCAAAGACAATATTAATTATATAAAATTTCAATAAATCAAAAAAAAAAAAAAACTCCGTTATATGCTATATATAGAAAATGGTACAACGTACCAAAATATAGATTAATTTGTATATGCAACTAAATTTGTATTTATATATACTGTAAAATGCAGGTAATTCATATCTCAGGATAATTACCATGAATATAGTGGCTGTGCTCTTGAATGTCTCCCGTTCACTAAAAAGTCCCTACAATAATTCCTTTTGCTTTTGTTTTTCCAAGAAATTTAAACATCATATTATTTGAATTCGTAAGTATTATAAAGCCGGTATAATCGTAAGACTTTTCAGATGGGAAAGATCAGTCAACCGAGGGTATAGTTAATATTTTAGTTTGTTAACATTATTCTTGTTTTAGAGATCTGGTTTCTTAGTATATCAATTTTCTTTTTCTTTTTTTTTTTCTGTAACTTGAGAATTTCTACTATCCATCGAGCACAAACCGTCATTAAAGCCGTTTCCTAAGATTTCTAATGTCACCTGTTTCTAATGTGAAAAATCTGGTGCGTGCAACACACGACTTTCGCTTACCTCTGTTGTTAAAATCAATTTAAGAATTTTCAAATATAGTTGGAGATGATATATAAAAGTAATTGAAAATAAAAAGATTACAGTATTAATTAAATTGTGTCTCAATAGAAAGATGTATTATTAAATAATCTATTATATTATTATCTACAGTAATCAATTAGTTTTATCCTTTTTTAAAAAGGAATTTAAAAACGTTGATGAATCCATCTGAAGAGATTAATGCAGAATTTTCTCAGAAAGAGACCAACTGATAAAATAAAAAAGACTATTTCATCTTTATAACATTTTCATATTATATAATATTGCATTGTACATTTACTTACTAAAAAATGTAGTAATACCATAATTTCGTGGATTTTTATTTATGTAATGACTGTCATTCATTCCTTACGTCAAATATTAGAGAAGAAGCTGGAATACAACGGTGTAGTCCATCAACTTTATATAGATTTTAAAAAGGCTTATGATTCCATAGACCGTCAGAAGCTATATAACATCATGATTGAACAGGGGATACCTAAAAAGTTAGTAAACCTAGTAGAGATGTGTTTGTCGGAAACATTTCATAAAGTTAGAATCGGTCATAATTACTCCGAGAGATTTGAGGTGCGATCGGGTTTGAAACAGGGTGACTCCCTTTCACCTGTTTTGTTTAATATAGTCTTAGAATATGTTATAGAAAAGGTGATGTGTACCGAGAAAGGCTTAAATATGGGTGACAAGATTCCGGTTTTGGAGTATGCCGATGATTTGGTACTACTAGGTGAAGACACGGAAGCCATACAACTAAATACAAGTGTGTTAATAAAAACCGGTAAACAAATAGGTCTCGAATTAAATACTGATAAGACAAAATATATGATTAGTTGCAGAAATGGTGGCGATCTTGATGATATTAATATTTCATGTCATACTTTTGAACACGTAGAGAAATTCAAGTATTTAGGTTCAATGATAACAAGAAAAAATGAAATCCAGGAAGAAATAAAGTCCCGGTTAAAGGTGGGAAATGCGTGTTATTATTCAGTTGCTAAATTACTTAGCTCGCGGCTTCTATATAAAAACTTAAAGGTTAGAATTTATAAAACTATTATTCTTCCAACGGTTCTTTACGGATGCGAAACGTGGCCGCTTACTTTGAAGGATGAACAACGGCTTAAGGTTTTCGAGAATAAGGTACTGCGTAAAATATTTGGTCCGAAGAGAGATGAGGCCACTGGGGAGTTTAGAAGGTTGCACAACGCGGAATTGCGGAGTTTGTACCCTGTGAATATAATTTAGTTGATAGCATCGCGGAGACTCAAATGGGCGCGTAAAGTTGTTGGGCTTAGTGAGGAACGGATTCCGAGAAAGTTGGTATTCGCTGAACCGACTGGTAGGCGTCCGAAAGGTAGGACGAAGCGTCGATGGGAGGATTGCATTAAGGCTGATCTCGGGGGCTTGGGCTTGAACGGTGAACATTGGACGAGGCTTTGCAGGCGAAGTTTGGTGGTATCGGCATCGAACCTTCGGGTTCGGTAAGCCTATTATTATTATTATTATTAATGACTGTCATTCACATAAACATGGTTTATTAGTCAGGTGGGTGACTTCCATACCTGAAAAAAAAGAGAGAAAAAAAAAACTGCAGACCATTTTGACATTACAATAATTTACCTTTTGTATATTTACACTCAGATATTCAATGAGGCCTCTTTATGTTGACATGTACAATTACATGGGTCGAGAGGTGAGTTAAACAATCACTAATATATTTACTTGCAATAAAAGAATTTTTACTGATGCACCAAATGTGTTTAAGTTGATATGAAAATACATTCCGTACCTTATGAGTGAAATAATGTTATTTCAGTAATATTTTTTTTTTTTTTTTAATCTTTAAACTTTTAGTTTTTATAGTAACAGGAATTTATATTTTATAACTTATGATGATGAATTTGTCATTAATACAATACAAAGCTAATACTTAAAATATAATGATTTTTTCACAGTATTTTGTACTCATAATGTTTCAAAACACTTGTGGAGAATTACTGAATCATTTAAGCCATAAACTTTAAATTATTTTGAGCCGTTTAAACAAAAAAATTAGTCACTTACTAACAGTCTTGATAATAAGAATAGGGAGAGGATGCTGATTAATTGTGATAAGTTACTATATCTTGATGTTACTCCACTATAAGCCTATTTATGATAAATGTATAATACTTTTTTAAATTTAACATTACATATTTTTATAACCATAACAATTTTTTTGTTCTTTAAATTTTCCATTTAGTTTTTTTAGGCTTTGATCAAATATAACATTTAATGATGTAATAAGATTTATTGAAAAGTAATTTTTGATGTTATTATATGCATTTATTAAAAATAATCTCATTGTGTAAAGCAATCTTTAAAATACATTACTATTTTTTTCAACTAAGCCGATAGGTTAAATAAAATCAAAACATTTCTGGATTTGATCATAGCTGTGGAATAAAAATAGAATTATTACTGACGAACAGTTATTGGGTTATGATATCATTTTTTGTATTGGTTTGATTATTTTGTTCAGGGACCAACGAAATTTCTCTGTAAATACAGGTGTTTAAGTTTTGTAAATTTACCCTTTTTTCTATCTTTTCAGGTGATGCTGGTCAGGTGGTACGATCTCTACCCTTCCCGTTACACACTCATCTGATGATGGGCAGTTGATGGTAAGAACAATGCCTTGCTTTAAATTCATTTAATAAGGTTTAATAAGTATATAAAACTGTATTTAATAATGTTTCAAAGGAATATGTACTAAATTTAAAATTATATTGCTGTTACTTGTGAATAAACTTAACATAGCATCTATCTTGTCTGGGGTTAGTTGTTGGGTCTGTTTTCTTTACTTAAGCTTCAAAATATTTATATTTTAGAATATATTAGAAAATTATGTAGCATATTGAGGAGTATGTTGGTATGACAAACATGATCAGTGTATCTGTTTTCATTTCCAGCCAAGTTGCATAATAATTATATTTAGACATTAGGATTAGAGGTATTTGATATTGTAAAAATTTAGTGATTTATTAGTCACATAATACATCTCATTTTTATTATTTTTTTTTTTCCTGTTAAAAGGATAATAATTAATGACAAGATGTCCAAGGTTTACAATGAAGAGGATTAAAAATGCTAAATGTACTTTTTAGTTCTACCTCAGTTTACATTGAATAAAACATGATAGTATAATAATTTTTTCTTGAATAAAGAATTTGTTTGGCATGTTTTGAATCTGTAGATGATTATTTATTAAATTTATTTAGTTCTCAATAAACAATTAGAGATGATCATTGAAAAAAAAGTTATTCGGACGTTCATATTTTGCATCTTTATTATAAAACATCATCTAAAGAGAGAGGTTACTCTGTTGAGTTCTGGCTTCCATAGATGAACTATTGCAGTTCAAATATTTGCATAGCTGAATATTGACAGGCTTTAATCAAGGTTTGATATTTACTTCCTGAGATTTTTTAACTCTCCTTCTTAATGAATTACGTTTAATTATGCTGACCAAAATATAAGGAGTAAAGTAAATTATATACCACATGTTTAATATCTAATTTGTTAAATGGCCATCCTCCTAACTAAACTTTTCATATTTAGAAATAGAAATTTACTATATTCTGAGATAGGGTCCCTTAAAAATAACAAATATTTAATGTGTGATCGAAAGACTGAAGAAACATAGTTTATTATTATTATTAGCTTGTAGTTGGTAGCTTGTTCTAAAATTTATTTGTTATTCAATATTTTTTTCGGCTACAACTCAGGTAAATTGGTTTTACTATTGTACAGTTAAATATCAGGTGGGGTATATCCTCATTGAAATTGCCTGGCAGGACTAAAATGCTGACTTTTTAAAGTGACTTCCTCTAATGTACCTTTAATTATGTTTAGTTTAAGTAATAATTAATTAAACCAGAAGAAGTTTTTACTGGTTCAAACAAAGGTCTGGAAATACTAGAATAGATATACCAGTTGTACTAGTAATATTAAATATTGTTGAAAAGTTAGCTTTAAAAAAGTAATAATATTACAGTACATGGGTAGGAAATTAAAGTTTATATTCTTTTTCATAAATTTTAAATTTAGTCTTTGTTTAAACTAAATGCATAAAATATTAATAAAAATATTAAATTTGACAAGCCTTATGAAATAATTAAATCAGGTTTAGTGACATGGAAGCGGCGTGGTCTAGTAGATAGAGCACTAGTCTACTGTTCTTCGGGTCCTGGGTTCAAATCCCAGCTGAGGCAGAATATTATTAATTCTGTAATTTCAGCCAAGGGGCGACCCTCCTGCGGCAGACCCAACCTCTTTAAAGTGGGTACCCAAAATAGGGGGAAAAACCTGGCAGCTGAGTGTGATCTTGGCCTAATAACCTCACTGCCTGGTCTTGGCCTAATCACCTCATTGCACGGCCGTTGGCCTAGTAACAGTACGAATCTCTATATGTACTGAGCCCAAGACCCTTCACTTTTTTTTTTTTTTTTTTGTTACATGAGATGTGATAGTCTCTATTATTTTACATTGTATTGGGTATTTATGTTACTAATTGCAATGGAGGAATGCAGACTCTAATAAATTAGTTTATTTGGCCTTTATCCAGTTATCTGATTAATAGTAATGTTCTAGTATTTATGATGCCAGGGTTGGCAAAACATCTAGCAATTAGTTATTGATTGTTACTTGATATACTTCAAGGTTTTGTTGTAAAGCTTTGTCAAAAATATTTTGCCTCAAATATATGAAATAATATTTAAGACTTTTTAATCTGGACTTAAATTATATATTTGTTATTATTCCTATTTGCATTTGGTGTATCATTGACTGAATCAGTAAAATAACTCATTTGGAGCCTTTTTATATGCTTAAGAATTTTGAATAACTAATTCAGAATTCAGAATTTTTAATTTGAGTATTAAGTTATTGTGGCTTTATCAAATATATTTTGCCTTATATTTTTCCTCATAAATTCATCAATTATAAAAATTAGTGAAAATTTATTTTATGAATTATCATTTAATAGTTCCTTATCAGATTTTTAAGGATGAGTTAAATAACCAGATATATTTCATATTTATCACCTTTTAGAATCCTTCATATAAGTTTCTCTAGTCAATATTTCGGAATCGTCTCTAGTTTCAAGACAGTTTCTTTAAATGTAATTCATTCTCATAATAATGAATCTATTTTATAATGTCTTATGTTTTTGTAACAAAATCTTGTTTAGAAGTAAAAAAAAAAGTAATTAACATGGCAATACTAATTGAATGACTGAAATCCAAAAATTGCCCTAGTTAGATATGAAAAGAAATGCCAAATGTGTTAAGTTATATCCTTGGGAATAATTTTATTATTCTTAAATTTAAATAATATAATTTACCAAATTAAATCTCATTATAATATTTATCAATAGAAATCCTTCATACATACACATCTTGCATTATATGAGACTTACAACATTATTTTGTTTTATCTCCATTATAATTATTCTTTTGTTACATTATGGATATTATAAACAGTTGTTGTTACATTATAAATTATGATAATCGATTATGAGATTAGATTATTCACCTCATAGACTCATGTTAATTAATTTATCATTATTAGTCTTAATTCTTAATATGGTAGGTTTAACTAATTATGGATCATACAATAAAAATGTTTTACTAAATCTTCCCCAAAAAATTATATTAAATTTACCCGAAACTCAATGCTAAGGTCCTTATCACTTGTTTGATCTTAAAGCAACAGGTACTGAGCCAATGCTGACCATTTATTGAATCAGTTGAAAGGTTAGTTTACTCTTATAACCTGTTTATTATAAGCACATCTTCATTTATTAATATATATGGATGTTTTATTTATTGTTTGTGAAAGCTATTTAATCATAAAGCTACTATAGCTTTATTCAATTTTATTTATTTTTAGCTTGTAGAATATTATGTAACCATGAACCCTATATGTTTCCATACAATTTTACAATATGTATCTCAGCTCAATTTGAATTTGTACTGATAATGATGAAGGTTTTAGATTCTATTGTTGATAACATTATTCTTTTTTTTTTTTTATTTACTTATTTCTATTTCAATTAGAATATTTAAGTTGAATTTTGAAAATTTAGTTGACTTCTTAATTTTTCATAATAATATTTTCGAACTGACCTTCATATTAAAATGTATTCTTTACGATGATTTGTACTATTCAAAACATCTTTTATAATTCAAAATACATCATTTTATTCTAAAATGTTATAAGTTTTAGTTTTATTGGTGGGTTTTTAGTTTTATTAATCTGTTAATTTAGCCAGGGGACGACCCTTTAAAGTGGGTACCCTAAATTTGGGGAAAAACCTGGCGGCTGAGCGAGATTAAGGCCTGATCACCTGACTGCATGGTCGTTGGTCTATAAACAGTAATAATCTCAATATGTACTGAGTCCTAGACCCTTCATGGGTTGTAGAGGTACAGGTTTTGTTTTTAACAAATTTTATTTAATGATTTTTTCGAGTTCTTTGAATTTATATCAACATTGTTTTATATGTTTAGAGTATTAAACTTCCTTTATAAATATTTATGATTGATATGATGTAATGATGATAAGGTATATTTATTTATGATTTTAATGACATAGTTAATTTTAATGAGAGGTATATTTTATGTTATTAGGTGCGAATGCCTTTCCTCACCGGTAAAATGAGTTCACGGCTCTCCTCAATGTTCTACACAGTGGAGGTCGGGGACACTAAGTTCACCATCCTCAAGCGGTACCAAAATCTCAAACCTATTGGTTCTGGTGCTCAGGGCATTGTATGGTAATGAAACTTTTTTTTAATATTAAATATTACTTATTTATTTTTCTGTGTTATCATGTATTGATTGATCATATTTTGTTAAAATATATACTCCATATATGACTAAAAGGTACTGTAATTTTGTTTTAAGATCTAATGAATGCTATATATATGACCTTCCATGGGTGTTGAAATTCATAAGCAGTCATAAAGAGAATTATTTTGTATTTTCTTAATCCTCAATTTCAAGCTAAATAACTTCCTCAAACTAAATTTAGGTTTATTTTATAAAAATAATGCCTGTCTAGGTGTGCGAATTTTTGCATTTGTGTGAGTCAAATTATCTGTTCTTTTTTTCATTTATTTCAAAATATTGGCTATGTATAATTACAAAAAAATCTGAGGATTGTGCAAAATCTTTCTTGGTTTAGATTGATTATTTTATGTTGACTTGATTTGTAAAACAGAATGTGCTCTTTGATGACTAAGGGAACTCAAAGTGATTCAAGATATTATAATATAACCTGATCATTTATTTTTCTCTGTACTTATTTTATAATTTGTACTTATAATCCTACTAATAAATCAATATTTTGATTAAGTATAATAATGCTTTGTTATAAAAATGTGCTATCTTTATTTGAAGTTACCTCACAAAACTCATTTTGGAGGTCAGAGGATATCAGAGAGTTTAAATGATGATTGAAGGTTGAGGTTTGATTGTATACATCAGTTTTCAAGGTCATAACTTTTTGCTTTGTCTTTGTTTACTCTAAGCTCTCCAAGCGTTTGATATAATTAATGTATTGAATCCAACAACAGAGGTTTCCAAACAGCAGCATGTATTGCTATGTTCCTGGCTGACTGCTTATTAAGGCAGTGGTAGTTCCGATTGCATTCATTATCTATTTTGTAATGAAATAAAAATAATTTTTTTATGAGGTTTTTATTTATTTTATCTTCTATTATTTGTCTGTATCTTATTGAAATTCCTTTCTAAAGATGTTGTGTTTACCTATGTAATAAACTCATAAATTCCACTATTTAATAACATTTTATTCCCTCATTGAGCTTATACAATACTAAAAAAAAAAAAAAAAAAAAAATGTGTTTACAAAGCACATTGGTATTTTATGTTTATAAAATGTTGTGTTCTATTAACATATTATCACACTTCCTCCTTAAGCCTTCACTGTCACCTTCATTTTCCTCGCTGACTCTACCAAATGTTTCAGCAACTTCCACCCTCAACAGGTAGGGCCTTCCTGTGACTATAGCTAGGATCCCTTTGGTCCTCTTACCTGACAGCGAGTCCCTGTTGTGCAGAGCTGGTGCCTGAAATTTTATAATGCCTGGCAAACATTTCATGATTATTATATCCGCCTAGTTCACAACATTTTTTTATATTAAACCTCCTCGAAATTAAACCTAACAATTCCATTTCAGATTGGGTCCTTTTATTTTTTCAATAGCTTGTTCTTTACTTAAAGCCAGCGCATATAATTCTAAAAGACTTTTACTTTTAGGTTCCTCTTCACATAACCTATCTTTAATTAAACCTTCACACACAGCCATAATGAAATTTGTCAAAGAGAACGTCATCTAACCTGTTCCTAAAACTGCATGAAGCAGCCAACTTTTTAACCCTTGCAAACATCCCTTAATAGATTCCCCAATATTCTGTTTACTATTATAAAATACGATTCGTTCTCTAAAAGTTGACACCTGCTGTATTAACTAGCATTTCATTATTTCACATTATCAGATAGGATAATTTCTTTGGCAGTTGATAATTGCATAGATCTCTAAGCAGTTTTAAACCACCGAACCTATGAAGGTAGTAAGAACTGATACCTTACGGCCGTCCTTGATAGCATTAACTTTGAAGAATTGCTCGAGGAGTTCTTGATAAATAAAATCCAGTCTTCGTTTTCGAATTTCCGCTAAGTTGCCTAAATTCAGAGAAGGAAAGTTACTCTTACCATTGAACTCCTCTTCGATGCTTGGAGAGTCATTTTGCCTTTTCTTTACCATAGGTACATTAAAACTTGTCGCCAAAATGTAATGAACTCATAAATTCCACTATTTAATAACAACATTTTATTCCCTCATTGAGATTATACAATACTAAAAAAAAAAAAATGTGTTTTTTACAAAGGACATTGCTACCTTGATATTTACACAATGTTTAAGTGTGTCACAACCTATTTCAATATTATATGGTGGCATGCTAGGGAAGATTGAAATAACCTAGGGTGATAAATCAAAGTTATTATTAATATTAGTTTATGCATTTTTATAACAATTACTGTATGTTTACATCTGGCATTAAATGTGATTGAGAATACTGAGGGGCTGTTACTACTGTCACCCGATTCACCTAAAAAGTACATGATAACATACATATACAATACATGATAACAGATTACGTAAACACTGTCGAGACTAGAGATTTTAGCTGTTATTCAAAAATTGTGGGTAGACCTCCAGTAGACATTTTCTGTCATCTCCGTGCAACTACTCTGAGCCTTTGCTGCCCTCAGACGTATCTACTTGTGGTTCGATCCAAACTGACCTATATTACTCAAAATTTTTAAATTTGCACCCTCTTCGCCTCTACTCCTTCCCTCTTCTTTTTTAAAATAATATTTTTTGGAAATTTACCTGCTGCCTAATTTCCTATTGTATATGGTGACAATATCAGGCAGGGCTGCTATGAGAACTCCTCTGGAGAGAGAGGGGATGTTCAGTTGTCTCTTTGATAATTGAATAAAAGAAATATTAATATTCTTCTAGTAGGCATATGGGTCAAAAAAGCCAGGTTTGTGTACCTTCATCTTTTCCCTACAGATGCTTATTAATACTGCTAAAAATTAAAATTGCTTAAAAATGTATTCTGTGTCCCGTATTCTCAATAAATAACAGCATACCCATGAACTTTCCTAGTAGTATGTATGCTAACCAGCATACAAGGTTCTTGGATAGCATAATTATGATAGTTTAGTTATTTTTTTTTTTTTTAATTACTGAACTTACAAGTTTTGTGTCTAAATTAAAATTCTGTAACCCTTTATCATTAAAAGAGGCTAACTCCATTTATCTTGGCAATTGGTCTTTAAATATGTCAGTTAATGATTTGAAAGAAAAAAATAATACATTTATAATAAAAAAACAAATCTAATTCATGTAATTTTATTTTCTTATTTAGTTATTCTTTTAATTTGTATGGTGAATTCTCATTTTCTCTATTCTGCTTTTTAAATTCATGATTTTCTGTTTGTTTCAGCGCTGCTTTTGATACAGTTAAGCAGCAAAATGTAGCCATAAAAAAACTCTCAAGACCTTTTCAGAATGTCACTCATGCTAAAAGAGCTTACAGAGAGTTTAAATTAATGAAATTAGTTAATCATAAAAATGTAAGTATCTTGTTTTGAAAATAAAAAGTATTTAGTGTTTTCCTTATAATGGATTTTAGTTATATACTTTTTTTTTTTTTTTTTTTTGGTCATTTTATTTTAAATTTAATTTTTTTTTTTTTTTTTTTTTTTGCATGAATCGGCCTGCTAAGACCACACAAATACCATTACTAATTCATCTCTCACTCCTCCTTAATCTTTTTTTTATTTTTTATAATTTTCAAAATAATGGGTGATAATGTGTATATTTTTTAAATGGTTGCAATAGGGGTGGGCATAATCGAATGAAAGTCATAATCGGATGATCGGACTTCAATGATTTCATAATCGAATGATTAATATATCAAAACTGTAGCATCATCCCAAAAGCGTAGGTGCAAATGTGCATATCATTTATGTGATGAGAAAAAAAAAAAAAAAGGTCATTTGATTATCTAATGCGTTAATTACATTACACGATTCAGTTCGAATGATCATTCGTTTCACCAAACCAATTAATCCAATAATCGATTAATTGGAATGATTGAAATAATCGAATGATCCGATAATCGTCATTCGATTATGCCCACCCCTAGGTTGCAATATAAATTATTGTCCTTGTTGAAATTATTTAAGCTTAGACCAGTCAAGGGCTTCAAGTTGGTCAGAAATGTAATTGTTTTTTTTGTTTTTTCAAACACTGTCCAAATGCATATTAATTTGAAATTTTATCTTAACACCTTATTTTAGTTTTTTATCTTTTATTTTTATAATTTCTATTTGTCCCACCAATCTTTTGTGGGGCCGCCATCTCCCGTCCCCTGTTCACACTCATAAGACCAGTTATAGAATTACCATGCAATTTCATAAATAAATGTATAATAGCTTTTAATTCATTTAAAATTTATGAAATAATGTTTTTACTCTCTTTTGGTATTTGTATTTACTTAATGCAATGTTGTTGTGTAGATTATAGGGTTGCTAAATGCATTTACTCCTCAGAAGTCACTAGAAGAATTTCAGGATGTTTATCTAGTTATGGAATTAATGGATGCTAACTTATGCCAAGTTATCCAGATGGACCTCGATCATGAGAGGATGTCCTACCTCCTGTATCAGATGCTATGTGGTATAAAGCATCTCCATTCTGCAGGAATTATTCACAGGGTAATATTTCTCTGTAGTTAGTTAACATTTTAATGAACTAGTCGAAAAGTACGAGATAAAGAATTTATAGTTAGATTGGGAAAGAGGAAAGATTAAGAAACATCTTTCTATTATAACTCAAAGGCTCATTTACAGTTGGAGGATTTCATGAGACTGGAATCAATAGAAGAAATACAAATTTTCTTTAAACAAATATTAAAGCCTTAAAAAAATTATTATATTGACAAGCTTAGTTGATAGAAAAATATCTTTTTAAAATCTTTTGCAAATAAGACACTAAATTTTTATCTAGCTAGAAGATGTTACTCATGATGTTATGAGTTGATTTTATTCATGTACTTCTGTTTAATATTAATTTATTTGGTAGGAGTAATAATTTTGTTCATTGACACATTCAGTGCGGTACAGGATCAATGGACCCTGTGTGTAATTTTAACTTTCCACTAGTGCTGAACGTGTTAGCGGTAAACTTTCAAAAATGCTCGAACCTGTTTCAGCTTTGGTCCTTTCCAAGAGTTGAAACCAATAATGTCCATATGTTTCAAATTTCAATAATATTCCGATAAAAAATAGAACAGGGTCAAATGACCTCGTGCCGCACTGAGGTTTAAATTTCGACCTCTAGTGCGGGATGGGGTTGATAGAAGGTGTTATTCTTCCTGAAAAATTATGGAAAATGATGAGTCACTCGATGATGAGGGAAGGGAAGCCTCTTTTTTAATTTTAATTTTCCTAAAGTATGAAAATTATTATGTTTAGGGAGTGGGAGGGAGACCGAACCTCACAAAAAATCAAAGCCATTTCCTGTCTTAAAATATCATGAAATTTAATTTGCTGAATTGAAAAATTATTTTGATTAAAAAAGAAAAAAAATATGTAGTATTGAGTACAACTTCCATGAGGCTAATGAACGTTTGAATAAATCAATTAATGTCCTGCTGCCATAGTATACTCATTTAAACCTATGGAGTCGAAAAAACAAATGATTTTTCCTAAATTAATCATTTTTTTGGAGGCTGATACATTTAAACTAAGGAAAGAATACGGGGCCGATTGACCCCATTACGCACTTGTGTAATACTATAGTACTATACGATAGTTACTACACGGAGTCAATTGACCACCTGTCGCACCTGTGGATAATTACGGATTTCACCATCCGTACTGAACATCTTAACTTGCATAATACTTTTCTGTATTGAGTCTTCTTTACCATAGCATTTTATTATGTTGGTCATAAGATGAATAATCAAGACTTATTCAATGATTAATTTACCCTTTGATTTACATTGGTTGACCTCCTATCATCGTTATCGTATCATCATTGTTTGCTTTTAAGGCCCATGTTAATAGTTTATCATTCATTAACTGTCAAATAATAAATATTTCTCTTTTTATGGCAGTTTATTTATTTAATTTATTTTTATTTGTAGGATCTCAAGCCAAGTAACATAGTTGTGAAATCAGATTGTACTTTGAAAATCCTCGATTTCGGTTTGGCAAGGACAGCTGGCACAACATTTATGATGACGCCTTATGTAGTCACGAGATACTACAGGGCTCCAGAGGTAAACATTTCATATCGTATTCATTTGGAAGTTGATTCTATTATTATCTAATATAAGATATTTTAAGTGTGAAATATGAAGGAAATTTCACTTTATGCACAGTTGTAGGCAACGATAATGTAACGAGAATTTTGATCGTTAAAGAGGCGAATATGCAGTATTATCTGACTCCAGAAAGTTATTAATACCACACTATAGCAACAAATTAATGAAATAAAAGAGTTCTCTAATATTGAAACCACAATTTAAAATAATTTGTTTTCACTCAATGAGATGGATAATTAAAAGAAAGGAAGGTCATACAAAGGCATGATTAAATTAAGAAATATAGAAACATAATTAGTATGATATGTTTGACGGAACCGAGGGTTATAAGAAGCTAGAACAGACCATGTCATTGTCATTGGACCAGTACTGATTTTAATGATATTCGAAATAAAATATTAAATAGTAGAATATCTAGTAGAAGCAATGTATATCAGCTGAAAAGTTGCACAATTTAACATGTTCATGCCAGCGCCTACCACCAGTGGCCCGTACTAGTCTGTTTCATGGGCGGCTCATACCACCAGTGACCCGCACTAGTCTATCTTATTGGGCGGTGTTTACCACTAGTATTTATTTCCAAATAATGTTATCTGTTATTTATAAGGGCAAAAATGAAAACTTTCACTGCCTTTTGATTTAAACTTACTGACAGAAATCTGAGATCAGCATGAAAACCCCACGAGTTACACAAATTGCAAAATAAGCACTCACTAGACTGTTAGCGTATGTACAACTCGTACTCGTATACAGGTCTGAACAGGCGATAATCGACGAAACCCAGCATGCATTCGAGCGCCGCCTCACAGAGCATGAACGTGTTAAATAAAGTGGTGGAGTTAATAATTCAACCTTTTATTCTACTATTGAATTCACCCCTTCACCTTAATATATCAACTCTGTTATAAAATATTAAAACATTTTGTTTCTTTGTTGCTCAGTGTTTTTTTTTGTTTTTTTAAGGTGATTGCTATTTACTCATATTAAACCTCTGTGTTCTTGTAGGTTATCTTGGGAATGGGATACAAAGAAAATGTGGATATCTGGTCAGTAGGTTGTATTATGGGAGAGATGATAAGAGGAGGAGTTCTTTTCCCGGGCACAGATCATATTGATCAATGGAATAAAATTATTGGTAAGTGGTACTAATTAAAAATATTTTGTGAGTGGACTGTATCAAGAATACTATGGACAACCTTAAAAAAAAAGTTTTAAAACAACTTTAAATTTAGATTCTCCAAAATATGGATCTCCAGTAAGTTTTTTACGATATTATAAATCTCACCCTGAGTTCGGCTGCCCCATTGGCTTCTTCGAACAGACCTTTTCTAATTGCTCTGGAAGCTGGATTAGTGTCTTCTAGTTCTTCTTTATCTATATTGTAAAAAACTTAAGAGATCCTCACTAATAAACTTAAGAGAGAGTAGTCCCACTGTTGTGACTAGCGATCGTCATGGACTATAACATACTGGTCCAATTTACTAATAAGAGAAAATATTGCCTGAAAACAAAAGTAATTTAATGGAATTATATGTTTGCTGAATCATGGCTCAAAATAAACTAAATTTAAATTAAATAAAGAAATTTATAATTCGGGTACGCGATATTAGTAAGGGATTGACAAAAAAAAAAACAAATGATCATTTGAAAAATTAATGAATTTCTGTGATCGAACAAAAAAACAAAAAAAAATTACCCTCTTACCTCACTCAAAATTTGAGGGCTTATGTTTAAAGGTACATAGAACCTGAATAACGAACAAAGAAAAAAATCCACTTGTCCACCGTATGCCGTTCAAAAAATTTTGGTTAAAAAATAAATAAAATTTTATTTACTTATTTATTACTTTTATTTTATTTATTATTTTTATCATAAATAAAATAAAATAAAATTATCTTATATGGTCAAGCCACAACTTATAAGAGGTGATTCCCTGATAACTTTGTTATTATTGATGATTAGAGAAAAAATGTAAGGTGTTCTGGAATTAGAAAATTTTATTTGAATGAAAATCGAAAGAAAAGAAAAGAAAATAGTAACGAAGTTTAGTATAAATGCTTTTGGTTTTATAGTTAAGACAACTATACGCCCATGATGCTACAGCAACTTTTCAACAAAATAGGCAAACCAGTAAATCTACTTTATTCCATGCATTTTGCACCTATTTGCAATTTTCTCAAAAACGGCTCTAACGATTTTGATTAAACTCGCTATATCATGTAAAATTGGACGGGCTTTAATATCATGTAGATTTCATTCTGATTGAAATAATCGGACTGCGCTTAAATGCCGATATTTCAATATTTCTTCCTCTGAATTTCCTTTAATTTTATTGTTTTTAAGAGATTAACATATCGTTTAATTAGCATTGCTAAAAAACAGATAAATATATAAGTTGAACGAATTTGATATCCAACTAAAGGAGATAACTGCAAAAGTATTTTTTATGCTTTTTTTTTTTTTTTTTTTTTGAACTTAAGAACAGTATGAATAATATACTGTTGGAATGCTAAAGATTTTAGAAAAAATATTATCTTCTACATACTATTGTAAAAGTTAACGGAGTGTGATGGAAAGCTGATAAAACAAACTGATTGTAGTAGATAATAATATAATAGATTATTTAATAAAACACATGTCTCTCTTAAAATCCAATGTAAATAATTCTTTAACATTTTATTTCGGTTTCTAAATTTGTTTAAAAATTCATAAATTTATATAAATAACGGAGGTAAGTGGAAGTCTTGTGTTGCGCGCACCAGATTTTTTCCAGCTCTAGTAGTTATCTGTTTGTTGTTTAGTAAAGTTTAGATGGTAATATAATTAAAATATGTTTTGTTTGACCTTATTGATGAAGTGTTATTCTTTATTTAGAACAATTGGGTACTCCCTCAGCTGACTTCATGCAGAGGCTTCAACTTACAGTGCGAAATTATGTTGAAAATCGGCCTCGCTATGCTGGTTATCCTTTCGATAGGCTTTTCCCCGATGTTTTGTTTCCAACTGATTCTAATGAGCATAATCGATTAAAAGGTAAGATTATTGTAATGATTGTTCTTATATTCTTTTATCTTCCATTAAGGAGTTGACTTCCTTTTCCTTTCCTCCCTCCCTCCTCCTCTCCCCTCTACTTAATATGTGATTATCTTTAATTTCTCAGATTTAGAAACATATCTGATGGAAGACATGTTGGTTTTTCTTTCTTTATTTTTTATTAGTATCCTGATTAAAACACATCATATTAACTTTCCGCTTGATTGTTCCTGTTGACTTTTTTAATCATTTATAGTTTAAAAGCATACAAAATTTATTATTTGTTAATAGTTGCAAGTTTGAAAAAAAAAAAATTAATACTTACATTTTAGATTTACTTATAAACAGTATAAGTCATTAAGAATATATACAGTATTGTCTTTAACTTACTGTTTAGACAAAATTTGAAGTTTGAGATAGTCATGATCATCCAATCGCATCATTCTACATAAATATTTAATTTTTCTAACTCTACTGTTTCTAAATTCTTAGAATATTCTTTATCATTGAACTATTCATAAGATTTGGGCAAAACATCCATACTTTCCACCAGACTAACAAATAACATTCTTCTCTTCTGTATCTTCCCATTTTAGGCTATACAGTGGTTTTCTCAGGCCAGGGTATGAAAATAGGGGTTTAATACCAAAGTTAAAAGCCTCCCCACACCGAGACTTGTTATTATTTTTTTATTTTAGTTATCAGGTTGCAGTACTGTTCATACATTGACCGCTTGGCCACTCTGCCACAAACCTCTTCCTAGAAATCCAGGTACTGTTAAACAAAACTTATCCTTAGCCTATTCCCTTATAATAAACACATCTCTAACTTGTTATTATTTTAAAAAACCTTTACCATTCCAAACCTTTTACAATACTTTTTAAAAATCATTTTCAATTAATGAATGGTCTTTTCAATTATAATATATTTATTTGAATATGATAATATTATTATTATGATAATATTGATTAATGTTTTAATCATTCTCTATTTACAGCTAGTCAAGCTAGAGATCTTCTTTCCCGAATGCTAGTGATAGACCCAGAGAGACGGATATCTGTTGACGATGCTTTACTTCATCCTTACATTAACGTATGGTATGATGAAGGAGAAGTCAATGCGGTAATTATTATCCTATTCTTTTTTTTATTAAACTAACTTTTACTTAATGTTATTTCAAATTTGATTATGATCGTTGCGTAAAAACTCAATTATAAAATGTGAATTATTGAATTGTAATATTTCTTTTAGTTATTGAACTAAAAAAAGGGTGACAAGATTCCGGTTTTGGGTTATGCCGATAATTTGGTACTGCTTGGTGAAGACACGGAAACCATACAACTAAATACAAGTGTGTTAATAAAAACCGGTAAAGAAATAGGACTCAAATTAAATACCAATAAGACAAAATATATGATTAGTAGCAGAAACGTTGGCGATCTTGGTGATATTGATATATCAGGGCATACTTTTGAACACGTAGAGAAATTCAAGTATTTAGGTTCAATGATAACAAGAAAAAATTAAATCCAGGAAGAAATAAAGTCCTGGTTAAAGGTGGGAAATGCGTGTTATGATTCAGTTGCTAAGTTACCTAGCTCGCAGTTTCTATCTAAAAACTTAAAGGTTAGAATTTATAAAACTATTATTCTTCCGACGGTTCTTTATGGATGTGAAACGTGGCCGCTTACTTTGAAGGATGAACAATGGCTTAAGGTTTTCGAAAATAAGGTACTGCATAAAATATTTGGTCCAAAGAGGGATGAGGCCAGTGGGGAGTTTAGAAGGTTGCACAATGCGGAATTGCGGAACGTGTATTCTGTGAATATAATTGAGTTGATAGCATTGCAGAGACTCAAATGGGCATGTAAAGTGGTTGGGCTCGGTGAGGAACGGATTCCAAGAAAGTTGGTACTCGCTGAACCGACTGGTAGGCGTCTGAAAGGCAGGCCAAAGCGTCGATGGGAGGATTGCGTTAAGGCTGATCTCGGGGGCTTGGGCTTGAACGGTGAACATTGGACGAGTCTGTGTAGGCAGACTTTGGTGGTATCGGCATCGAACCTTCGGGTTCGGTAAGCCTATTATTATTATTGAACTAAAATTATGTTATATAGGTTTCATAATATGAAAAATAGTTTCAACAATAAATATATTTGTAAACAAGGCTTAGATTCATTTCTACCA
Source organism: Piezodorus guildinii (assembly GCA_023052935.1). Lineage (NCBI taxonomy): Eukaryota > Metazoa > Arthropoda > Insecta > Hemiptera > Pentatomidae > Piezodorus > Piezodorus guildinii. Next base: position 40,415,821 of record CM041294.1, read on the forward strand.
TAATTGCTTGACACTTGCCAACTCATTAATTAAGGCCACAGTCAAATCTATGTTATAACAACTTGAAAAAATACAAAGCGATCAATTAATAAATTTTTCACTTTTGTGTAATTGTGTTAGTGGTTGGTAATCTTACTGAAAAATAAATAAAGTTTTTATTTTAAAAGTTTTAGAAATGTGGTAAAAATTGTGTGTTAAAGTTATATTTTTTTAAACCACTGCTGGATGAGTAGAAATTGATGTCCAAAGAATACACTCATGTTTCTTGATGCATAATGTAGTGTAGGGTCATCACTCCCTACATCTAATTTTGTGAGTGGCCACCATTAGGCTGACGGGCTCACATACCCGGGGGAAAGGCTGTGAGTGTTATCCCCAATTAATTATATCCTTATAAAAGCCCCTCCGGGACTGGGATTCGAACTCACAATGTATAGCATGAGAGACTAGCGCGCTAGCCACTCAGCCACGGGCTCCCAATCAATATATACATCAATCTATCTTTACATATTTGGAAATCAAATTTATCTCACTTTATAGTTTAAAAATTCATTCTATAAGTTATAATAATTTTTAAATAACTTCTCTTTTTGTATATACTATTTAGCCTGCTCCAGGGCCATATGATCATTCAGTGGATGAAAGGGAACACTCAGTTGAACAGTGGAAGGATCTGATATATCAGGAAGTGATGGAATACGAGCAAAGTCACAACTCTACTCCAGCTCCGCCTGAAGAGGAAGCTTCCCCAAACAGGCGGTAGGCTAAATAAAGGAGCCTCGTATACAACGAAACATCTCTCTTTCATCTCTTTCATTTTTGGTTTATTTAATCAAATTACCTTTGAAAAGAACTACTTTAATTTCCATTATAAAATCTTTTATTTATTTAATTTTTCTTTCCTTGAGAAGTGTCATGTACATAAATTGGGATTGGGTAATGGGTTCAATGGAATGGGAGAATTATAGCTTTCATGTAAAAACTTAAAATGTTAGTCTTTTATTTTTATATCCTTATGAATTATCTCAGTTCTTTTTTCATGTACATTTATATATAAGAAACAAGGTGTTGTATCTTTTTATAGTGTAAGGTAAAAACTTGTTTCCTGTAATTTATAAATTATATTGCATAGCTCAGGTTGAAGTGCCATTTGTTTTTAGTGTTTATATTTTAGAAAAAGACTTTTTTCTTTTTTTTTTTTTTTTTTCTTGTTATAATTAGTTATTATATTTTATTCTCCGATGAAGGCTATGAAAAAATCCATTTGTAAATAATTAAAAAAAAAAAAAAAAAAAGAAAAAAAATACAAGATTTAATATCATTTCATTGCAACAAACAATACTGTCGTATTGAATTCATGAAGCACTATTTAAAGTATTTATTTTTAATTTTTTAGTGAGATTGTGTGCAATAATCTCGCAGTATTGCACTGTTTGAGTCTCTATAGTAGCGTAGCAATTATATATTAGCTAAAATGATTGAATTCCAATAAATGTTTCAACTTATGAAAAGATTGGCTGAAATTGATTTGACTTTTTTTAGTGATTTTGATTCTGTTTTAGAAATAAAATATATATAGATATAAAAGTATTCTAAAAGTTTTTATTTATTTGAAAATATGAAATATAATCCTTCCTTGACACAATGAGAATTGAAGTTCATTGTGAAAACCTATATCCAATGTACCTGATTGCCAATTACATTTTGAAAATAATCTGGATAATTTTCTGGCTCATGACCTTTCTATATCTATATATTAAAATAGGTTATAAATGTTGAAGTGAAAGCCTTGTATTATATGCAGTAGATAAATTGAAACTATGCCTGTAGATGTAATCTCTAGGGTCTTTCATCAATGAAAATGCCCGATGCTGTTATTCATTCCAATATAGATGTTGGACTGTGTTTTTCTAGATTAATATTTAATTCAATCGAAATACGTATTTTTTAATTTATATAATGTAGTCATGGGACACCAATAAACACTTATTACATCCTGTATCTGAGATCGATTATAGTAATTTTAGAATGTGTCCCATCAGTCATCTAGTGAGCAGCCCTTATTGCAGAATTCTAAAAATATGAGCTATCAATTATCCAACTATAGTGATAAATAATATTGATAAATGTATTGTGTACTAAAAACTACATAACATTAGTGATCATATTTGGCACTTCACTTTGATCTTTTCTTCATGTAAAATCTTATTTTTTATGATAAGAACTTTTATAGAGAATTAGACAATAAAGTGGTTTTAAGTGAGTTCCAAATCAAACATATGTAAAAATATGTTGTTATATTTTTATTTTATTTTTTAATTTTATTTTTGTATGAAACAACTTATGGGTTTTTGTACGATTCAGTTTTTAATTTTTTTTTTTTTTTAATCCTACTGCCCTTATAGGTTAAGCGACAGGTAGCATAAGGTTATCTAGCTACTGATTGATCAAAGATTATATTTCAATATATTGTCACTGATATTCAGATTTCATTCCCCCAGTATATTAAACTGTTTTAATTAATGAAATTTAATTAGTTTAAAATGTTTCCAAATTAGGTTGCACTGTTTTATTGCCTAGTATTTCAGTTATTAATATTTATATCATTTATCGATATTCCATGTTAATTAGCAATTAAAATATTATATTATGTGAACAGAAGATAGATTTTTATTTTGATTATTTTTTCCTATTATTTGATACAGTTAAGTACTTTCCTGTTGTAGCAACATCCTGAGAAGAAAATCCCCATGTAATATCTATTTAATTAACGTGTTACATAGATAGATAGTAATTGGATTGGATTTTTTTTTTTTTTTTTTTTTTTTTTTTTTTTTTTTTTTTTTTTTTTTATCATCCTAATTATCCTAAAGTTATATGGATAGAATTACTAATATGTTATTTTCATTATTATTTAAATTAATAAAACAAGAAACATGTATGGAGCATCTTGACACTAAAAATAAAAATATGTATATCAATAGACATATTAGAGAGTAACCCTTCTGGGATATGGCTTGGCTAGGAAAGTGGCTTATTTACTGTTTCCATCTATAGTTAAGATTGTTCTTAATTTGAATTTGTATGGGTGATCTTTATGGCCATATAATTTGGTAATTTATTTTGCCAGATTTGTTTTGGTTAGCGAATCCCCTTCCCATGACTGATCTACTATGTTTATAGTTTTGAATTTATTTTATGATGAAAATTGAATTAGTTAAATATAGTAGTATTTAATGGCATATACAGTTTTTATTAATTCAAGCTAGGCTGTATACACATTGATGGCCATTACAGATTGTATGTTAAGTATGAAATATTTCTTTTGTTTTTGTTTCATTGGGAACTGTCTTTCTATATGTATTTTATTTATTGAACTACAACTTTGAGCTTCTGTTTACAATCTAAATAAAAAAAGTATTTGAGCAAACAATACTTTTCTTCAAAAAGGTTTTTATTTAATTTGAGGATATTTAAATTAAATAAGAAACCTTCTGATAAACCTTGTTATTATATAAAGGGTGATATTCTTATAGTTTTATAAGGTAAAAATATTTTAAAGATGTGTATAATTTTGACATGTTTGAATGTAAAAGAAAAATTGGTCTGATTATTAATTCAGATCTTGAATTTAATAGAATTCCGTTCCATAACTTATCAACATGTCGTGTTTATATCTTAAAAATATGTGTTGTGAGATAATACTATAGGCTAAGCGATTTGTTAGCACTTTTATTATAAGCAGGGTTGACTTTATTTCTTCTCCCTTTCCAATTTAATTTAATTTTGTATTGATTATGAAAAAAATCTCAACCTTTTTTTTTTTTTTTTTTCCAAATTTTATTTTGTGTAAGCTTTTGTCTAATTGAAAAGTTTGATTTATATGATAGGCTTGGCTGAATTGACATAAAGGTTGAGATTTATGGGATTGTATCCCCTATATTCCCTCCACTGTGTGGATATGCAATGAGACAAAGTTTATTTTTGTTTTTTTTTTATTCCATTCAACTCTGTAAATCAAAATATATACCTCCTGTACATAAATATAAAAAAAAAAAAAAAAAAAAAGGAAAAAAACATGGTTGATGCTGTATTTTTGTGAATATGTATTGCATTAGTCTGAAATTCGATTTAGCTTACAAATTTTTAGTATGAAAGTGATATTCTAGTTATATATAATATACATATTATAATATAGAATTTAATTATGCGTAACCTCTCATGTTGTGCACTCTGGTGTAAAATAAAACAGCATTATTCAATAATGTACACCCTTTCGTGAGTTTATTTCCAGCATTTATTTATTAATGAAAGTGCTGAAGTTTATGAAAATAGAAATAAGTTTTTCAGTTTTTCCAAGGTAGTACTTTTTAAATTAAAAAGCCTGTAACCTTATAAGGTAGATATTTATTTGTGACTGTACAAAGTAGCCATATTATTATATTAAAACTAGAAAATACAATACGTAGTAATTAGGGCCGTGCATTATAAATAAATAAGTACAAAATTATATATATATATATATATATATATATATATATATATATAATATATAAAATTAGTAAAATTAGATTGTTTAATAACATATTATGATGAACATGTGAGATATTTTTTACCTGATTTTGCTAGCTGTTACCAATATATTGTTTATTGTCAAAATTATGTTCTAAACCCGTTAATCATGAGATTAAGACAGGTATGCAGTATGCATTAGATTTTAAAAACTTGTAATTAATAAACCCATGATATACAATCATTTTCTATAACATGTTTATTCTCTATGAAACCTTTTCCTATTGCATTCTTTATGGATTTTACATGTTTCAAATGTTCAAACTGTTTATTTTATATATTCCTTCTTCATCATTAAATGGAGGTCTGCAGTCATGATTTAATCCATATGACTACAATAATAAATTTAATCAAAACTGATATTTGCCACCTTGCCTGTTCACATAGATTCAGTATATCATGTTTAGTGGACTTTGGTTAACTACTTACCTGTATATGATTGTCATTATTATTTTAATTTAGTGTGGAAGTTTGTTGCATAGTGTTTTGAATTAGTTCTCTGAACTCGACATAAATCATTTATCAGGGTAAGCTCCATCTCAAAAAAAACTTTAAATTGATATAAAACATGTTTACATTCATCTTAATAACAAAGCATTAAATATAGAAAACATATTCTATTTACAAATCAATCTAAATGTTAGTTCTAACAGAAAAAAAACTATTAAAACATTTATTTTTTCTAAAGCTACTGTACCGAATTCATGTCCCTTTAATAACACAGGATTATTAAGATCTTATATGTTGGTATTTGAATAGGCAAAAAGGAAGAGAAGCATTCATATTTTTTTTTTTTTTTTAATTCAACATCAGGGTTTGGTTTTGTTTATATTAAATTAAATTGTTTTTGAATATATTAAATTTTCCAAAACATAAATTATTTGATAATATTAATAATCAATAGAGCCAATGATTTATTTGTACTCATTAATTTAATTGAATATGATGTTGATCTTGTCTGTGATTCAATATCATATTCAATAAGAAAGAAATTAACAAGACAGATTTAAACTGCAATACGTAATTGAACTGCTATGCTAATTTCAAAACAGACAATCATTTAACCCTGTTGTTAATTTATCTAATTTACTAAAGATTTTTGTTTTCTTGACTAGTATTGTCCAACTTGTCTTTATTTTCAAACAACCATTAAGAAATTCATCCTGAGGAAATTTTTTTTTTTCTTTCTGATTATAATGAGCTGTAACTTTTGGATGAATGAATATTAATTATCAAATATTTTTTAGTTGAGAGACAAAATTATCATAGCACAGAAAAATAAATAAATTTTCTAATTTCTCTCTCTCATCTTATTGTTGAAAACAAAGATAGAGCTCATAAATATATATTTAGTACCTTGAACCTGAAGGAGCACCTGCCCTACCAAACACAAGAAAGTTAAATAAACAATGGAGCATTAAATTGTTTCATTCGTACGGTTATTTGACATGGCCTTTTCGAGTAGAACTCTCATCTTTAGAGACATTTAGATATGTGTTCTTCAGTTTTTTATATCTTCAAATAGTTTACAGAATAGCAACTTTGTTACGGTGTAACCTATTTTATCTATTACTTTGAATTTTGAGAAACAAATATCTGAGCAGATTAATATTTTCTTTGCTCTAGGAAGCTTAATGTTTATAATTATACCACATTATTTGTATGTTTGTTTATTCATTTAATGTCACATTATGCTGCTGTGGCTTATTGGACGATCCTGCAGTGGGAGTCATAAATTTTGCCTATCTAGGTTTAATTACAATAGGGATCTTAAACGAGCACCTGCAAAGGCTGAGGACCACTTTTTTATGTCCCCCTCTTAGGACTGCGTAATTAAGGATTTTTACTCTCCTATTAATTTTATGGAGTGGAGAGGAAAATGCAGGGTATTTGACACACATAAGCTATTGCACTGACCTATTGTTCTATAAATTATTTTACGGAGCCTTAAGTGTGTATTATACTGTTAAAAGGAAAAATATATTATGCATTCCAGAACCGGAATTAGCATGGTTAAATGGAGGATAATTTTACCGCTCTTTCATTTATTGTTTCGTCTGACAAATATTGACAAATTTATGATATTTTTTCTTAGGGGCACCATCCTTTGATAGAGGTTGAGTGAACTACAAAAAGAAAAGGATGTAGATTCTTTCGTAGTTTCCAGCATGATATAGGAAATGCATGGATGTTCTTTAAACTGAAATTTAAAAATAATAACATTTCGTCAATTTTTTAAAAATTAAACCAAAAAATTCAACACTCTTGTGTTAGTAAGCAGCATCTTTAAAATGTTGCTATTTTAGAATATTTTAAAAATAAATCTGGTGTTTAAAACACTTTTTAAAAAATCTGGTATGTGCAACTCAATATCAATTTATGTGAAATCAAGATTTAAATAAAAATAAAATTGATAAAAAAAAAAAAAATATATTGTTTTGATGAAAATATTGATAGGATTTAATAATTTAACAGTTTAAAATTATTTTCTACAATATTCACTTAATTTTATGCCCTTTCCTCACTCAGCATTACCTCTTAAAACTGTATGTTACCTAACTTTTTTTTCCTAAAGTCTATAGCTTTCCAACATATTAAACATAAACATTGCTTTTGTTTTTAGTGTAAAAACATATCTGCAGTTTTCAAATTCTTTCATATTCGCCTATTTTGTCTCAATGCTAATTAGTTGATACTAATGCTAATTAGCTGATGCTAATTGAGAAAGTTAAAGATATTTTAGAGGAAGAAATTTTGAAAATTTGGCATTTAATTCCTGTCATACTATTCCAACATAAACAATACTTACATGAATTTAAAATCAATTTAATGTCACATCAATATATTGAATTAAATTAAAATCGTTAGGGCCGTTTTTGAGAAATTTGTAAAATACATAGTATAAAGTGGCACTTCTAGTTCATAGATTTTTTTTTTTAAGTTGCTGTTACATTCCAGGCATATAGTTGCCTTAAAAATAAAATTTAATTTTCTTAAGACAAAACACTTTCGAACTAGACTTACCACACACACCACACAGGCCTTTTAGCTAGACCTGCTTGTTTGGACTCAGAGGGCCCGTATTTCTATTAAAACTGGACCTTAAAAATTCTCACAATCGGAATACTGTACATCTCATGTATAGATTGGTGAAAGTAAAAATAACATAAAATATTTAACTTTAATCAATAAATCTCACTCGAAGTTTGCTGCTCCCTAAATCCTACTGCCTGGAACAAATGCCCACATTTCCTCTGTTGTGCCATACTTTATGAAATTGTCAGTGTTATGACTGGACTTGCGTCTTAAAACACAGATAAAATGTCGCTTCTTAACAAGAAAAAAAAATTAAATTAAAAATCGTGTACATTATTTCGCAAAATAATACGCTAACCATCATTACTGTAACCAGAAAAACCGGCAAAGCCAAGTTCAACGAACTGAGCGTTGAACTTGAGTCGTGGCATTTTTTTTATGTAAGCCATTTACTATTCCTGCCAACGAAGGACTTTAAATTATTATTAACAATATTGTAAGCTATTCCAATTTTCCTTCCAATAAGTATTATTCAAACATTAATTTAAGGTAATGATTTATATTTGTATCACTGTTGAAAAAAAAAAAAAAAAATAGTAAAACTTTTCAGTGTGGATTACTTGTTAGAAAATGTCATTCACTGATAAAAGTAAAGTTAACTGTTGAGTGAGGGTTTTAAAAACATTTAAGAGAAATGAGTGCATCATGACCTTGGGCAATTGTTCCTGGACGATTACTCATCATTCCGCGTTATCAATTTTGAGTACATTGCTTTGCCGTAGTTGGATGTAGTCAGTCCTCTCGCACGTAATCAATCGTCTATGTGTTCTGGATGACAATATTGAAGGAATAAAACAAATAAGACTGATTTTGCTTATCCACCCAGTAAGTGTAAATCTATTAATTATTTTTAAGACATTAAGCCTGTTATGAAATATAATTTAATGCAATTCAACTTTTACAATAAAAAAAATTACAGTTTGAAACTTAATGTTGGTGGATAATTAATACCAATGTTCTCTTACTGTCTCATATAATGTACATTTAGTTTGGTAATCTTTGATTATCTGGTTGTAAGATTTTTTATAAATTATCACAATTGACTTAAAATGTCAGTATGAATTAAAAAGGTATTATTAACTCAAAAGTATTGTTATAGAAGGTAAATGATGGTGTAATATTTAAACTAAATTTATTTTGTTCATTCTCTCAGTTGATGATTTTTTTTCGGAAGATTATTTTCCATTGGGTTGTTCACTTTTTTATTTAACTGCTATTATAATTTAAAAATTAATTTTATGATTTTATTTTGCTTTTGTACTTATAAGTACATCCTGTCACCATGTATCATTCTGTTTCATTTGACAATGGATTAGTATTCAAAGTTCCTTTGAAATATCAAGGATTAAACTTAATTGGATCTGGTTCACAAGGCTCTGTTTGGTAAGTTTTAGTTTCTATATAACTTTCAGAAAACTATTTATACTTATTTTTATTGATTTATATTTATTGATCTTGTAAAATTTAATTATGTCATTTTAGTTCTGCCATGAACACTACCACAGGAGAAAGGGTTGCCATAAAAAAACTGTCCAGAGCTTTTCAAAATACTGTATTTGCAAGAAGAGCTTATAGAGAATTGACAATTATGAAACTTATGAACCACAAGAATGTAAGAAATTAAAGAATTCTATTTTTAATAATACCTGCCAGTTTAACACCTTTATTACTAACTGTATTGATAAGTTTGAATGTATTTAAATATTGAATTCCATAATCTGCTTTTCATGAGGCCAGTGATCTAACAAACAACCTGTTGCTTCCATCACATATGCTTCTTTATTGGGTTTCACTAATACTAATCACCTAGTTTTTGAGTTGAGTATTATTGCAGGTAATGCATGTTCTATATATCTTCTTTTATCTTACATTGAATGTTTATATAAGTTTTTTAAACTTATTCGTTTTAATGTCCTCTCCTATTTCAATTTTATTAGGAAAGGAGGGTTAACTTACATCTCACCAACTTTTTAAAGAATTCTGAGCAGCTGCCTAAACATGCTATTATTCCAGAGCATCTTTATGTTATGAAATATTTATTAAAATAAATTTTTCATGTTTTGTTTTGATTAATTCCAAAATATTGGTTGTTATTTTTAAAAAAATCTAAACTAGTATATTTTTTAGCACATTTGAAAAAAGTATGAAATAATATCTTCAGGCAATTTTTAAAGTGTTTATTTTTTAAACAATAAATATCCCCCTCATATTATCTAAAATATTTATAAACCACTCATGATTGAGGACACCTTAGACTAATTCAAACCAATGCTTGAGGGTTGGTAAAGGTTCTTAATTGTATTTGATTTGACACACTTGGGATGTGCCTACCAACATTATTAGCTAAAAGGTTGATTGATACAAACATTATTAGTTAAAAACCTCGGCTTTTGTTGTGGTTTTTTTCATCCCATCTGCTTGATACACATTAGATGTTAATATTTGTGAAAAGAAAAACCTCTAGCTCCAAATAAAAAAAAAAAACTGAAATCAATCCCTTAGGCTTTTTTTCTGTTTATTTTGTCAATAATAAAATTTTATGAGCTTTGCAATAATGTATACTTTTATTTACTTATCTCCTTGAAGTTATATAGAATAAAAACAAAATGGCTGCCAAGAGAAGTAATGAAAATCCTTCAACATTCAGGTGTAATGGTTTTTGGATCAAGAGAACATTAGGGAATAAGTTATAGGACTAATTTTTTTTAAGTATATATATATATATATATATATAATATATATATATATATATATATATATATATATATATATATATATACATATGTATTTTTAACAATGGATTTTATTTATTAATTTATCTGTTTGATTAATAATTCCCTTTTTGTTAGGTGGTAAAGTTGCTTGAAGTATTTACGCCCCAAACTTTTGAAGATTTCCAGGACATTTATTTAGTGATGGACTACGTTGAAGCTACTCTTGATTCTTGTGGAGAATTAAACCATAAGAGATTGTCATTTCTTCTTTATCAACTTCTTTGTGGTGTTAAATACCTCCATTCTGCTGGCATAATTCACAGGGTAAATTAATTTGGTATGTTTGTAATTGTATATTTTTAATTGTCATATTTGAAATCTATATTACTATGAAGAGAGGATATAAATTTTTTTAAATGGATTGGTGTTTTATAGCTGTAATTAATATCTAAAAAATGGATCAATGCAAGGATTATCCTATGTTTCTGTGGCAGATAAATTGTTTCGCAGCCAATTTTAACTTATTCTTATCTTGAACTATTCCATCAAAACTGTTTATTAACTACTTATTGTTAGTTGCAAACTGTAGAGCAAATAATAATGTTCTAAATTCCTACTTAGTTATATTGTGCTGTATGTGATATATGATATTTTTATTACAGGATCTGAAACCAAGCAATGTAGGTGTCAACTCTAATTGCACATTAAAAATACTTGATTTTGGCCTGTCTAGAGCTATTTGTCACTCATGGAAAATGTCTCCATATGTTGTTACAAGGTACTATCGAGCACCAGAAGTAAGTATTATTTTTAAAAACAGAATTTTTGGTTTTAATCTCTTGGGTTTAATAAGTATGTGTGTGTGTTTTTTTTTGTTTTTTTTACGAGGGTAGGTGAAAATCTTCAAAAGACACGGATAGGCCCGTACCTATCCATGTGTGGGATTCTTACCCACTAAAACCAACCTCCCTACACCTGTTTTTCTCCCACCACGGGACTGCCGTTAGGCATTACATCATGGAGGGGAGTGGCTGTGTGCAGCCTCACTGTTGCAGGCTAACTCCTGCCTCGCCTTTCCTTTTCTTTGGCCCTCAGCTTCTTCATAATATCTGCTGACATGCGTTGGCCAGCCATCCAATAATCCTGCGAGAGCAGCATTAGACTAATGATATTATCGGCCGTTGGATCAGCGCCACAGATACTCTTGAACTCTTCCCTCTCTCCCTGTAAGCGGGTACAGCAGAAGAAAACATGGGCCACTCTTTCTCTACTCCCGGGCACACTGGACATTCTCCTGTATCGTCCAACTTGAACCTATACTGATAGGCACGGAAGCAGCCATGTCCTGTTAAGAACTGAGTAAGGTAGAAGTCTATCTCACTGTGCTTTCTTGTGACCCAGGTTGAATCTGGGGAACCAGCCTGTAGGTCCACCTTCCTTTCGTTGCAGCATCCCATCGATCCTGCCATTTTCGAAATGTCTCCATTCTCTCCTCAGTCCTGGAAATACGGCACGCTCTGTTATATGAGCGTCTCCACTCTTCAGCGATCAGCTCTATTGGTGGCATTTTGGCAATGACACATGCTGCCTCATAAGAGACAGTTCGGAAAGCACTTATAGCTTTCAGGACAGTACGATGATAGACGGAAACCATGGGACTTCTATAGCTGAGTGTATTCATGTGTGTGTGTGTGTGTGTGTGTGTGTGTCTATATATATATATATATATATTTATATATATATATATATATATATATATATTATATATATATATATATATAATATATATATATATATATATATATTATATAAATATAAAATCATTTGGTTTAGTGTGATACTCATACATAGAGGCCAGAGGAGGGTATGCCATTTATTCTTTAATTTATCTAGATTTTTCTGTTAGAGATGTTTTATAAAATATATAAGATAAGCTGGTATGTAGTACATTACCAATTAGTTTGAATTTCATTTATTATTATTATTTTAATTATTGTAGTGAAATGTAATTTTTTTGTATGATTTACCACCTGTAATTGGGCCCAGACCTGTTGGTGGATGATGTAAAATAAAAATAAAATAAAATAAAAATAAAAAGATTGCAGGTTATAGATAGTTATGAAATTGTATTAGATGGTTTATCTCGGGTCCCTCTGTAGATTTGAGATAGGCTAGTTACGTCGCTCAAATGGCTTAGAATAATCTGCCAAAGAAGAAAACTTTTATACACAGAACAAGGTTTTAGAGGAAGTCTTGGCTTTGATGGAGCTATGGTGTTGTGGAACTGTTGGTGGGTGTGAGGAACCAGAGGGTGGAAGCACCATATCGGAATAATTGGTAAAGGCCAAGAATGGGCTTCCCATTGTAGTGCCGACTGAAAAGAATTAAATTGTAGGAGTGGAGGTCATAGTATTACTATTATTTGGCAGTCCTATACCATCTAATATTTGGTAATTGACATGATATATTATTATTTGCATCCTCAGTATTAATTTGAATAATTTTATATATTTTTTTCTTGTTTAAGTGACAATATAATATTCAATTTAAACATAATTTTACTATTCAAATAGATTTTTATTTTTCATTATTTCCATCAATCTTTTTTCTTACTAGACTATCCATATTCTCTATTTTACCTATGTCTACCATCTTCCATGAAACATCTTGATTCTATAGCCTCCTTGATGATAATGATTGTCTTAAAAGTTTGTGCAATTTGATGGCATTTAATTAATTCTATCAGTTTGCAGAATCAGTTTATTTATTTTATTAGCAGAGTCGAGTCCATGTTTATTTATTCTCATTATGTATTCCTCTTTATAGGCTGATCTACATAGAGCGAGAGAACAGGTAGGTGAAAATTCGTGAGATTTGGTGATAGTGAATTACATGCACTCTCACATACTTCAACGTATTATAAAAAACATTTTATTACCATATTTTCTATGAAACTTCATTTATTTATATTTTAACTTTTAGTATAAATAATGTTTAATTTCTTAAAATGGAGTTTCTAAGTTAATAAAACATGTTTTCATGATGTGTATATTACACTTGTCTGTTTTTTTATAACTTTATCATTTAGTTTTTTAAAATCTTTTTATGAAAACTAATATTTAATGATATTATAGGATTTTAAAAAAAGTGATATTTGATGTTATTATCCGAATTTGCTAAAAAAAAAAATATGCCTTCCCCCTATCCCACTACTTTCGTGAACTCTCACAAGACCTCATGAATTTTCATTAACTTCTCTCACCATGTAGCACAGCCTTAAAAGCTGACAAATGTGTTAGAAGAACCTAAGGTCAAGATAAAAGAATAGTTGAATGATAAATTTATCTTGATGCTAACTCATGTTCTAGCCTAAGTCTGGACCTGACATTGACAGTCTGTTATTTATTAGTGGTTTAGTAACTTGTACTATCTTATTTAGTTTATTTATTATTTTATAAGTTTTATTTTTTTCCATAGATCATTCTTGGGATAGGCTATAAGGAAAATGTTGACATCTGGTCGATTGGATGTATATTTGGAGAAATAATTACTGGACGAGTTATGTTTCGAGGAAGTGATCAAATCGACCAATGGAATAAAATTATAGGTTTGTAATTTTTTTTCCCCTGAAAATGATGAAAGTAGATCAAAATGATTATTATTATATTATAATTGATATATTATCAGGAGTATTATATTTACTGTCTATTAATGCTATTTTTTTATAAAATTGTATTTGCTCACTATTTGGACTTTTTTTCAAAATCTAAATCAAAGGATGTATATATATAAATAAATAAATATATATATATATATATATATATATATATATATATATATAATATATATATATATATATATAGTACAATTACACTCCAGACAAGGAGAGAAGGGTTTCCGAGAAAGCGTATATTGATAAAATCCAAGTATATAGATACAAATTTTTTTTTTTGTAGAACTGCTTGGAACTCCCTCAAAAGACTTCATCGACACTCTTAGACCTGACATACAAAGATATGTTCAACATCTGCAGTATTATCCTCATACACCTTTTGAAAATATTTTTCATGTTTTAGAAAGTGATCAAAATCCAGAAGGTTAGTATTTTCTTTGATAACATGTAAATAACTTAATCTTCGTTACTTGTATATCCCTACTTTTATATTTTTAGTGGTATTTAGTATATAGATAGATAGATAGATAGATAAATGTGTTTTATTAATAAATTTTACATTTTTCTTTACATTCGTCTAGAGAACACAAAATACTGGCATGGATTTCCTTATGCCAGGAAGTTGGTTTATTTATATACATTATTAATAAACAAAAGTATAAGCTTACAATAACAAACAAAAATAAATAAACATTACACATTATTGTAAAAAGATAGAGGGATAATCTTTGTTTCCCAAATAGAATAAACAAAATATAATTACACTTTATCTGTGACAACATATTCTCTGTTAATTTAATTATTGTAATTGAATTCCTTTATTAAAAAGCTTCTGTAGTTAACAGCACATTTCATAAATTTATACAGTGAGTTCCAATTAATTCCATTCAAAATGTCTATTATTTTGTTTTCAGTCAAAATACTTTCTCCAAAATACTTTTTCCTAAAATGATTAAATGCCGTACATTTACCTAAAAAATGAATTATATTTTCGTCCTCCTTACTGTTACAAATTGAGCATGTGTAAACTATTTCCCTCATCCATGGTTTACAATTTAGGGATATCATTTCGGCTCTTGTATTAAAAACTATTCTTATTAATTCTATATTGTTTTTGTCATTAATGTAGTTTACACCATAATCTAGCTTCTTATAAATTAGATGGTGTTCGGCACCCATAACGGAGAAAGTGGTATTTAGTACAATAGTAATAGTTAAGATTACTTTACCAAAAAAACCTGGGAGAGATAAAACTTGAAGAATGCCTACTTGAATAGTTTTATTAATTCTACGCAAAAAATGATACAGTGGATGAAAACAATTATTTTACTTCATTGTTTTCACTTATTTTTTCCATTCATAGCTTCCAGATCAAAAATCAATTATATGACTAGTGGACCAAAGTATTCTATATCAATTATTTATGATTAATTATTTTTTTGACAAATTTGAGATTTAAGTGGTATTAATTAATTGAGGATTAAGATTTCTTTCTATCATGTTCAGAACATTTTTATGTATTTTTTTAGCTATGATGCACCTAAGAGATCTCCTATCTAAAATGCTCATAATAGATCCTAGGCAACGGATGTCAGTTGATCAGGCTTTGCACCATCCATATGTATATGTATGGTATGAAGATGAGGAAGTAATGGTGGTAAATATGGCCAGTTTTAATTACTGATATAGTGTGTTTTACTCAAAAATAAAATTGCTTTTATTGATAATTATAGTAATATTTATGTAATGGAAATAATGCAGTCTAGATTTCTCAACCTTACAAAAGAGGATTATTTTATTATCCTGACATTAAGGAAGAGGATAAATAAAGGAACTGGAACATAGTGCTGAACATATTAGCTCTCAATTTTACCATTAAGATCTCTGTTATATACTATGTTATATTTACTCTGTTATATGTTAAGTTATACCCTGTCTCTCTTCATGACCTTCCATCATTGGTCATTCATGTGTTTTTCAGCAATATTTATTTTCTATGATTTAAATTTAAAAAATAAAACTATTTTTTCAGCTATTGTCATATCAAAAAGCTTGATTATTAGAAACAAATCCAACTTTATTTTTTTAGAGAAAAATAGTTAATTTTCTTCTATAATTAGTTGTCTTCACTAAACTTTCAATATTTAATTATTATTCTTGTACTGAATTTCAGTCTCCTTAATTGTTGTATCAGTGCATGTGATATGTTTGTACATATATCTGACTGAAATCTTATTCCACTTATTATAATGCTTATAAATTGATAAAAATCTTTATCAAATTTCAGAGTCACCTAAATATGATCGATCGATCGAGTCATTGGAATACACTTTGGAACAATGGAAAGAGTTGATTTTTGCTGAAATTATTGATTTTGGTTCAAGAAATGGCTCATGATTTGTCATGGCCAATTAACTAGCATTCCACCAAAAATACCTTGAGTGTATGTGGTGTTCATTGCACTATTTTTGAAAACCAAAATGATCTCTGTACTAAGTCTTGAAGGTAGTGTTTTAAATATCTAAAAATCTGATTCAATTAGACTGAAATTATAATTTATCAGAGTATTTAAACGGTAGGAAATGGGTAAATTATTTATCTTTATAATGAGATCTAAGTTGTTTTTAAAGTTAAATAGCTGTTGTTATTTTGAAAAATAATTTGTACAAAATAAATTTTTTTATTTATTAATTTAACCTTACTTTTCTGACCCCCAAACCTTTTAAGTTACTATTTAATATTTTTATTCCACATAAGAAAAACTGTTTGCTTACTAATAATTTTATTTTATTAAAAAAATGTATTTGAAAAACTTAGTTCCATAAAAGAACAACATAGTGAAAATATTGTTTTTTTGAGAAACTTTTCTGATTTTTTTGTAATTAGTACTTTAAACCCAAACCTGTTTTAAAAAAAATTAAAAATCAATAGAATTGGTTTGAGGGCCGTTCTGAAAATTCTTTCAATAAATTTAAATTGGAATAATTTAAAGGGGAAATAACTTGCCTCCAAATATCTTTTTGAACTCAAATCTTTATTTCAAATAAATTGCATTTAGTGTGTAGCTTTTGGAATTATCTTATTGAAACCTTAAAAATATGTTATTTTTTATTAAAATTTCCATTAATATACTTAGACTATTCAAGGAGATTAAAACTGGACGTTAGTTCCAGTTATTAAATTAAATTCATTCTGAATTGATAAATAAATTCCAATAGAAATTTTATGAGGCAAATTATTGGTCTTTCAGATTATAAGATTATTTATAAAAATATATATTCACCCCAAGCAAATTTGAGATAACATGTCAGATTTAAAAGTATGAATGGCAAATATTAGAAAAGATTTTTGCTATTTAAAATATAGCATTTCCTTGGAATACAAGCAATAATAAGTTGAAATAAACAATAAAAGCTTGAAGGTTTTTATCGATCCAATAACAAATCTCATTACATTGTTATTATTCCTTTATTAGGAATGTAAAATAATGATTTTAGTATCTTTAAAATTTATTTTAATTAAGTTTTAGTTTCTTTTTTTAATTTTGGAAATCCAGCCTTCTTTTTCTAGAATTATATTTTTTATAATTTACTTTTTGTTAAACTTCACTAACTGTTGTTAATTTTTTACAAATGTGAAATTATTATTTATTTGTAATTATAATTTACTTTTATTTAGAATTTCATAGAGTAGAACAATTATTTGTATTTGTTTAACTTTGAGTTTCCGTTATACATGATTTTTTTTTTTTTAAATCTACAAGTAGTTGACTTTTTCTTCTATTTTTTTTTTTATCAATAAAAAGCATATTTTGTGAAATAACTTTACAGGTGTGGTTTAGATGTAATGGATAAAAACATGAAACTTAACAACTTAATTTGAATAATTAAGTCCCTTATTGTCCGTTTTCTGCCAATTATTGAAGATAATGTGTATACACGTTTAAATGCACATTGTCATTATTAATTATTAAAAAAAAAATTACTTACTATCATGTTATTTAAACAGGTTTAATAAGTACAGTAAATAAATTTATACTTAAATATGATTTATCCTTTAGAATTTAATGTTCTAAGTATATTAGGCCTATTTGGAAATATGGAATTAAACTATGGGGATCCACCAAGCCATCAAATTCCTCTTGCATCCAATCCTTGCAATCCAAAATCTTCCGAAAGATCCTAAATGCCCCTTACTTTGTGACCAATAAAATAATCCATAAAGACCTGAATATCCCATTAGTTGCAGACTTAGCCCGAATTAGATATACTTCCTTTCATCACTCCAAATTAACACTCCACCCAAACCCACTTGTCTGCAACCTCTCATCTCCTTCTATTCCTGATCATCCTCTGAAAAGACGATGGCCTCGAGACCTACTTATCTGAATAAACTTTGAAGTGCTACCACTGGTTAGTTTCTTCTCATTCCTATCATGCCCATATATCAATGTTCACATTTACTTGAGGTATTTTTTTGTTAATACAGTTCTAAATATTTCTATAACAAATACAATTTTAAAAAATAAAAATATATTCTTAGTATTTAATATTATTTTAATGAATTTTAATTAATTTCTTGTTTGCTGCTTGATGAAATGTTTGTAGTATTTGCATTTTGCCCATTTAATTAAAATTAATAGCTGACAATAACCATTTTATGGTGATTTTTAATTGAATTATAATCGTTTGGCACTTATTAAGTAAAAACCGAATAAATTAGTATTTATTTGCGTATCTTTCAAATTTAATATAAAAGCATTAAGTTGATTTTCTTTTCATTGTAATTTCAAAACAATTTTTGTATGTTTTATGATACCTCGATATTTACACTTGAGTCTTAACTAGATAACCTTAAATAGCCTACCCTTTCTGCTCAGCTTAGTACATATAGGCACGACCTTTTTTTTCAATAAAGCTTGATGAATACTAATGTTATATATATGATGGATAATAAATAAAATTGTGGAAAATAAAATTTATTTATCTCGTGCTGGCTCCCTTTGTCATTAATTGTACTTGCTCAAGGTCTAAATAGTTAATAATCACTAGATGCGAGTTTTTTTTCACTGCCGCGACAGGCCGTGTAGGCCCTTGGCCGCGTGGTATAGACTCCTGGGAGAATATACTCACATTTCTCGATGAAATGTTTAGGGTAGGGTCATCACTCCTTACGCCTATTTTTTGCGAGTTGCCACCAGTAGGCTGATGAGTCTCACTACCCGGGGAGAGGCTATGAGTGAGTCCCCATTTAATTATATTCTTATAAAAATCCTGCTGGGACTGGGACTCGAACTCACAACTCTGGCGTGGGAGACTAGCGCGCTAGCCACTCAGCCACCGGCTCCCCTAGATGCTAAAATTGTTTAAATATAATTAAACCAATTTTTTAGCATGTTCTCTGAAGAATTAGATTACAATGCAAGGTGTCCATTGTAATCTATATTATTACTATATATTGTTCATTATATAAGGTGTCCATAAAAAGATTTTAAACTGGTTATGTAGAGCCTGAAATTTTAATATAATACAATGAAACCTTCATAGCTACTATTAAACACATCAAATAAAACTGCAAGCTATGAATACATAAAATGTTTAAGTTTAAAGGAAAATTATCATAATAACAGAATGGGGGTGGTCAGTAATTACATATTTCGATAAGAAAACAATGTTTTATATTTATTCTATGAAAGAAAAAATATTACAGATAATTTGAAAAAAATATTCTGTTTACAGTAATGTTTTTAAAATACTTATTGATTCCTCTATAGTATTTTGAACTTAACATAAACAATAAATGCACAAAGTGCAGAGTGAAAAAAAAAATTGTATTCATAAAATTGTATGCATAGCAATAGTTATACAATGCTAAAACATGGCACAGAAGAAATTGAGTGCAAAAAAGGTATTATATAATGACTAGGCTACACACAAATAAACAAAATTTATAAAAAAAGATCTAGAACAAAATGAAAATTATAGTTGGCTTTTATTTGACTAAATACATAATTAAAGAAAAAAAGTTTAATAGAATTATAAGTAAAAATAATTTAGCTGAACGTGATTTATGAATACAAATATGCTACAATGTACATATTTTTATTTTCAGTCACTTTTAAAAATTATAATTTATAAGCTTGGTACAGATCTTGTCAACTAACATTTACAATAAAATGCTATTCACAGTAAATATAAACATGTCTTTCTAGCTTTTTATTTTTTTAAATAATTTTTTTTATTTTATTTTTTTTTAAATTAACATAACAAAGCTATAAGTCTTTAAATCATATTGAAACTTTACAACATAATAGATAACGCAGTCAAATCTGTTTTAACAAAATTAGAGTGAGGATACATCTACACATACATATTTATGGCCGTATACATTTATACCCACAGAAAAATATGTACTTAAACATCTGTATCCATTGGTGAATGTCACCAAAATTAAAAAAAAAAAAAAAAATTGAAACAAAAAATTAAAGAAACCAAATTTGGTTTGGTAAATACAAAGCAGCTTCACAGAAGCTAAATATCAATTTCAAATTGTTCTCCCCTATCCTCCGAAAACTGAGCTGAAAAATAAAAAAGTTTAAAATAGAGATATATAAAATAAGATATAAAAATTAATTAATTAATCAATTAGTAATTTAAAATACTTTATTAGTTGTATTTAGACAGTAATATTTCTATGAATGATATTATACGATTAAAATAAATCTGATTTAAGTTTTGGTGATGAAATAAATAGAAGTTTTGGTAATATGTCCATCAGATCATTGTTTGATGTTAAATTGAAATATGGACATCACATGAATATAAATAGAATTATACATTGATGGATATAGTACTTACTTTTCTTCAGGGGCTTGTCCGCAATCCGTTTCTTTGACACTGTTTAATATCACCTTTCATCATTGAATCAGGCAAATCAGGAATGTTTGGTGGTGTCTTGGACAGAGGTGAGTTCCTCAGTAACATAAGAGTTGACCTCTCATATACTATCCTGGTGCCTGAAATTCAAACATTGTTTAGCATTTATAAAACTTTAGAATGTAATTTGATTATTGATAACACACATAATATCTTAAAAATATGTTCAAAGCTAATTTATCAATTGATATTTCTCTTCTATCCACAAACAAATTTAAAGGTGTTATCTAGAATTTGAGTACAATCATCAGATTTGATTTATTTAAATAAGAAGCAGAATACTAGATAAATATTTTTTTATTTACAAAACCTTATCGGTTAAATTATAAAGCCATTTTGAAAATATGATAATGCTCTAAATATTATAACTAAACTTAGTTCAATATAATAAAAATGTTACTATTTGCAGCCAACTTAAAAAATAAATTCGTCAACTCCGGTGTTTTTTATTTCTAAATAATAATAATTATTAAACTGTCTGTTAATGAATTTCTTAATAGAGTTTTACAAAATTAAATAAAATAGTGTCCAGATCAATTTCGAAGGTAGGTAGCATCTATCGGAATCGCCGGATGATACACATTACCAACTGACAAACAAATGGTATATACTATAAAATCCTAATAATTTTCAATAGTTAAATACAGTATAATATTTAAACAATTGATTAGAGTTAAAAACAAATAAGAGATATTTTGTGCAAAAAGGGACGTTTAATTATATAATAGCATTCTTTAAAAATTGCATTTCAATTGTAATTCAATGTTTTTAATCACGTTTATTTCATTCCTTCATATCAAGCGAATCTTTATTTTAGAGGAAATCGTGAAAAATAAATCAATCATTATTTTTAAATTAATTAATAGAAAAAAAATCGTAAAAAATAATCAATCGTGCCCCGTATTTCATCTAACTTTACATAATTATAAATCGCATTTGAGGAAGAAGACTTCACTTGACCATAACCTTCCACTTGTAAACAAAAACAAGAATTTACAGGTGTCTCTAGATATCGTACATCGGTGCCCAGTGTCTATTATTAATGAAAATGCTTTAACAGATACATAATTAAATTAGTTTTTTTACTGTAATAACAATTAATAAAATATTCACAGTGCTGAAAATTTGTATGAATACAGATTACATAAAGAGTTTAATTAAGCGTACTATCTAGGAAAAAATAACATCGGAAGTAATTTATATTAAAATGAACCCAATCTTATAATATTGACTGCATAAAAGAACAACTAAACAAACTCCTTAAAGGATTGGTAAAAGAGGATAATTCGTATGACTAAGTATAATTAGACCCTCAATTGATGTTTTGTGATTATTAACGTTAATATTTAATAACTATTAATGTTTTAATTATTATTATTTGAATTTTCATTAAAAATCAATTCAAAGAACTTTGAACTTTAGTGTTATTGAAATCTTAAGGGATTTAGAAGTGGACATTTAATTCTTAACAATTGTTAAAATTGATCTACATAAGTTAAACACAATTTTACTAAAATTAAATAAATTAAGGCTATTTAATATATTTGAATTATAAATAACTTTTAAACAGCCTTTGCATTAGTTAATTCTAAGTAATTGATTTTTATTTATGAAAATATCCAAAAGATTTTGTGTTTTGTAAACATTTTAAAATGAGGATAGTACTGAAGAATTTTGTCTTTTGTTGTTAGGGAAAGGATTCTAAATATAATTTTTAGTAAAAATAATAAGAAAACTAATGACTTATAATGGTAAAATAATTTATTTGTACAATACTATTAAAGTATAATTAAGTTTCTATACTTCCTTAAGATAATAAAACCTAATATTTTCTTCATTTTTTTTATTATTAAAAATATTCAAAATGTAATCAGGTCACTAATGAGTGGAATGTTAAATAATACGTAATGTAATTTATTTAATTAAATTACTAATTAAATAAATTACATTACATTCATGAAATTGAGGGTAGATTTTAAGTTTCTATATTTTCCTAAAATAAACATGGGAATGATTTTTTTTTTTTTTTTTTTTGGCTATTCTTAATTATCAATGTAATAAAATTCATTGAATAATTTAATTTGATTTTAAGGAATAAAGTGTCCTTGTAGTTTGTAATCTGATTAAATTAATTTTAATTGAAGTAAAAAAAAAAATATATTACAGCAGGTTGAAAGAGGATATTCATAGTATTATATTCATAGACAAGAAAACCTATGTTGTATGTCTAATTATTACTTTACAAATTGAGAATATACTGTGATATTTATAAAATGTGATTTTCTCAACTGATATTCCAGTTTTTTGAGCTTGGTTGTTTGTTTGTTTTTTAAATTAAAAGGTCTTAATGGAGTTAAAGAAAATTAATTCATAGGCAAGAAAACCTATGTTATATGACTAATTATTTTACAAATTGAGAATATACTATGATTTTTTTAAATGTTATTTTCTAAACTGATATTCCAGTTTTTTTTAGTTTGGTTGTTTTTTTTTAATTAAAAGGTCTCATGGGAGTTTAAGAAAATGAATTTATTCAATTGTTAATTATTTTTTTCTGAGATATATTATAAAAAAGCATATTCACCTCCTGGTGTGGTGGAGTAAAGGGTTCCTCCAGGAGTTGTGGAGTAGTCGCAAGGTAGCTGGGATGGATCGTTGATGAGCATCCTCTTGGCAGGGATGCTCTGACTCTGGGTGATGGACCTGGCTACCGGGCTGGCGGACATCGCGGATCTCGAAGATGGACCTGAGCTGGAGATGATATTAGGAAGGAGCTAAGTAACCAACTGGCCGAAGGGACCGCCAGTCTACTGCCTACGTGACGGCCTTGGAGAGGGTTCCAACCCCCTCCGCTGTGCAGCGCTCTAGTCCTCCTAGGTCACGCCTCTTATTACGCATCAACACAACAGCTCATCCCGTCTTGTTTACATATTTTACTTCGTGTTATTCCCTTCGTATTTTAGTTTTACCATCGAAAATTACTTCGAACTCGGTCAATACCTTAGCTAAACCAGTTGATTAATATCTACTAATACCATGCGGTCATTTTGGTTTATTATTTTCAATAATGAACCTTTGTGATCGACCAAAAAAAAAAAAAACCCTCCATCAGATTTTCAAGTTACGTAGAATCCGAATAACGAATTTTTAAAAATCCGTTGCACGCCGTACATCGTCCATTTTTTTTTTAAATTCGCCACAAAAATACTAGGGCATGCAACGATAATCCTAACACCAAGTTGGTTGTTTTTAAAATGGCGGCCGATTAAAAGTGATTTAATTCGATAACTCAGTTATTTTTAAAGATAGAGAAAAACATTATCAGTGTTTTTTTAACTAAAAGGACTACTAATAAATACGTCCATAACTGAGTTATTTTTGAAGATAGAGAAAACTATGTGTTTAATTTTAGAATCAGTAAAGCACGATAAACAAACAAAAAAATAAACAAGAAACCTTGCCTATATTTACTATACATGTATGTTCGTTATTTTCATAGATAGAGAAAAACTTTATTAGTGTGTTTTAACCAAAAACTGCGTATAATTAAAAAAAAAAAAAGAAAAAATGAAATTTTACCCATAATCGTAACTCGTAAGTCTGATTATCTTTTGAAGATAGAGAAAAATATGTACAGAGTGTTTAGATTCAGTAAAGCTCAATAAACAGAAGGGTGAGGGGGAGTTGATTTATATATTTAAGTCGCAAATTATAATTTTTCCTAGTTCATAAATAAATAAATACCATATGTAAAAATAAACATTGAAATTGGTTCAGAACTAGCAGAGATATAGCATTTTAAAATCAGCAGTGGTGTTTTGCCATTTTCCTTTGAATTATTTGTTGCTTTTCTTAACAGTTTCGCCCTAATATAGTTATTTGAAAATAATAAACCATTGTTAATAATTAGCAGCGTTTTGTTTCCCCGGATGCATATGTCTAGGTCATGGGTTGACTACACCTACTCAACAAGATCTCGTGTTCCACTTTGAAAAGCTTAACCATGGTTTTCATACTCTTTAATATTATCTACATATCCATTGCTCCATAAAGACTTTTTTTGCATAGTTTAGTTCAAACTCTGTGACACGTACGCATAACTAAATAGTACTGTGAAACATAAATACTTTGACCGATTACAAAAAATTTGACGATTCAAAATTCAAAAAAGTGAATTCGACCTAATGCAAACGCTTTTTGGTACATTAACAACAATGGAGACGTTGATTTCCAAAAGGTACTATATCAATTCTAAGAAATTTTACAGGGAGCGCGAAAATCTCTCATTACTATATTATTAAACCAATTTATTTGACTCCTTTCGCATTAAATAAAATCTAGAATTGTTTTTTTACTATATTATCAAAACTATATTAAAGTTATGAAATGAAATGTTTTATTATGGTTTGGAACGAAATTAAATGTGTAATTAGTTACTTTAAAAATTTCTGAATAACTTAGTGAATTTCTGAATCACGTTTGAAAAGGACTTGTGTTTTTTAGATAAAATCAAATATAAGATTTTGAAAAAACTAAACAATGAGTATACAACTATGTCAAAATATCAATTTCTTAAAAAATGTCCTGTTGTACTTTTTGGAAATCAACATCTCAATACTTAATATAGTGACTAAGTCGGACAAAAATTAATAAAATAATTAGGTCTTACAAAGGTCTGTTTCAATACAAATTTCATCCCAACAAATTCAGATGAGGCATTTCTTATTAATTCTCTATTACCAAAGTAGTTATAAAATGTTCTGGATGAGGAATCTATTTACATAAACATGCGAGGAAATTCAAGTCAGGGCAGAGGATGCCACGTCGACACAACCTCTCCTTATACCTAGTATGTCTGTTTCTCAGTATGCAACATCTATCTGTTATATCTTTTTAAATGTTTTTTTTTTTTTTTTATCATACTCTATTTATTTTTCAAACAAAACATACAAAATAAAATATGTACGTACATAAAACGTGATAATAGTTCCTTCTTTTGCCCGATGGCATTTGAAAGTGCACTGTATAGACAAAAAATGCACTGTACAGTGCCTAAACGTTTTTTGGCTTTATTTTATTTAACATTTTTTTTCTTATATCCTTTATTGTTTAACAATCAAGTAACAAATAAAACAATAATTACAAAAATAAATAAATTAGTTATTTAAATTTTATTGTAAGGCGCAGATTTAAATATGACAGTTATAGAACTTATTCCACGAATAGCAGATTGGAAAAAAAAAACAGTTGAAAAGGATTTTTTTTTTGCGTTGGACACGTGGGCTTTAGCTTGCTGGTGTTCTTAATACTTCCATAGGTCGATTGAAACACCTACGCTCTAGTATGGAAAACAATTTTTTAACTAGTTTCATAAAGTTTTTAAAAATATAAATAACCATAGAATATAAAAATATTTATTTGTGAATTCATTGAGTGCCTCAGTACAAATATTATTTACAACTCATTGTACTAATCTCACTGTGTAATATAAAAAGAAAATAACGCATAGTATGTATGATACAAATAAAATACAGAGAAATGCTTTCCTTAGAATTATCTAATGAGGTACAGAATGTGTTTCTGCTACTAATTTAAGAACTGGACTGACTGGAGGAGTTATTTTTGGAGACAAAATGTGACATGGAAATAGTTCCTGTTTTACAAAAATTAATAATATGCTTCAGATATTGGATTAACTAGAAAAAAAGATATTTGCAATTTAGTAAACTATAAAAAAAAAAAAAATCTTGGAATTGTACAAAGCTTGAAGCAGCGAATTTCAAACATTCATTATATTTACCTCGATATACATGCCTAAGTTCTCTTATATAATTTCTATATGTATAAATTATACACATTTCTTATAGTTACGACCTTAGATTATCGGGCACGGTTGGTTTTTAAATAAGTTGTTTTGTTATCGATTTAAAGCAGGGGTGTCAACAGATTGCCGTCGTTACGCAGGCTGCATCATTGACGTTTTAGGTTAGGAGATTCGGCCTAGACATTATATATGATACCTATATGTATAATATATATATATATATATTTATATATATATATAATATTTTTTTTTTAATAAATCTTTAAAACTAATATTAGCCCTATTAAGGCTGCGCTACTCGGTGAGCGCTAAAATATCGTGAGAGCGAGGTCTTGTGAGATTCACGAAAGGAGCGGGAGAGGGGAAATTTTTAAAATAAAGAGGGAAAGTTTTTAAATAAATTCCTATAATAACATAAAATATTATTTTTGAAAAATCCGATAATATCATTAATTATTATTTGTAAGAAAAGATAAAAAAAACTAAATGATAAAGTTGTATTAAAACAAACTAGTGTAATATACACGCATGGAAACGGTTTTTTATGATTTTTAAAACTCAATTTTAAGAAATTAAACATTATTATTTCACCTACCTATATATGAAGTATATATTAAAAGGAAAGTATTGCGATCGTGGAAAATTTTCGGATTCCAGTTTTCCCCTGAGTCCAAATAATCCAAGTCCCACAAAAAGGTGTGCGTGTGTGTTGTAAGTCCCGGGCGAAAACGAAAAGTCCTATGAAACTGAAATTTCATATTTAAGACAGTTATACGCCTGAGATGTTACAGAATTTTTTTTAGCAAAATCAGCTAACCAGAATAGCCACTTTATACCATGCATTTTGCCCGTTTTTAACGATTTTCAAAAACGGCTCGAACAATTTTGATTAAACTCTATAAATCGATGTATAATTTGATGGGCTTTAATATCATGTAAGTTTCATTCTAATTGAATTAGGCTGGCAGGGCTTAAATGCCGATATTTTAAATTTTCTTCCTCTAATGTACCTTTAATTTTGTAGATACTAAAAAAATTAAAATATAATATTTTTATCAACGATAAAAAAAAGGTAAATATACGGTTCAACGAATTCAATATCTAAATAATGAGAAAACTGCAAAAATATTTTTTAATGCAATTTTTCGTTTTCGAACATAAGAATAATAATATAGCTGTATGATATACCGTTAGAAAGCTAAACATTTTAGAGAAAGTATTATACA